>CM035838.1:34461299-35897575 GCA_020510985.1 Pholidichthys leucotaenia
CCCTCCATGATATCACTTCCACTGTTTCCCACGCATCCTTTAACCGACCCCCCACAGTCTCCAGCCTTGCATAACAAGGCTAAGCTTCCTGCCTTTGTTCTGACCTAAAATGCGAGTCACAGAACCGGTCCAACAGGTCCATTGAGTGTTCACCACACTATACTAATTTTGCTGGATTATGGAAACAATAGCAAAAAGGAAAAAGTGCAGCTTCAATCAAGACTGGTAAACTATCTACTGCTAGGTGAAGCCAGTGGAGGACAATTCAGAGAGTGTTCGGCCTTTTATGCCAGACTAATTTTTCAAATGAAGTGGCACAGCACATGTGATGCTTGCAGAAAAAGAGTTGCACAGAGGGAGGCATTCCAGTCTTTGTATACATTCCTGCTGAAACCTAAAGATGATTCCAGGACAGATAAGGTAACAGCTGCTAAACTAACCACTATTTACGACATTATATCGCACTCCCACTCATACCAGTCAGCAGACTGTGGCACTAAGCTAGCACTGGTCATTTTTTTTCCCCTGAGATAGCAAAAAGACTGTGGCTTCTATACTAAATATAGACTTGAATATTGTGGATCCACAGTTTGTATGATGCTCGATTTAATACCTGCTTTCCATGAGGCTGAAGTGCACAACCTGTGTGGACCTGGCTGCAGTTATTATGGTGGAATATAGACTGTGAGCTGAACAACAATGGAAAGACTTCTTTTCTTTTATTCTATTTTCTTTTATTCCTTTAAAATCTGACCACTTTTGTTCACCTGTTTTACTGGTGTTTTTATTGATATGTTTGGACTGCATAATCCTGTCTTATTTTGAAGGGCAGCGCAGTGGCGGAGTGGTTAGCACTGCAGCAGCACAACAACTCACCCTTGGCCGGGGGATCCTGGGTACGATCCCAGCCCCCGACCAACAGTGATCTGTGTGGAGTTTGCATGTTCTCCCCATGTCTGCGCAGGTTTACTCTGGGATTTCTCTGGTTTCCTCCCACATGCCAAAAAACATGCACGTTAGGTTAATTGGCTTCAAACTGGGGATTCTAAATTGTTCTTAGGTATGAATGAGAGTGAATGGTTGTCTGTCTTGCTGTGATGGACTGCCGATCTGTCCAGGGTGTACCCTGCCTCTCGCCCAAAGATGCTGGGATATGCTCCAGCCCCCCGCGACCCGAAAAGGATTAAGCGGAAGAAGATGGATGGATGGATGGATGGATGCAGAGTTGTAGCAGAAAGGGAATCTTGTTCACAGTTTAGTCATTCACTGTTAAATGGATGAGGTACTGTACTTGGAGTATCCTTGAATGAAAAAACAATGCATGAGTGAAATTACTGTATTGGTGGGAGTTAATAAAGATGAAAATCACACTGCATAGCCTTTTCTATGTATTTATTTTTTTAATCCAGTCAAAACAAAATGTGATACCACCTTGAGAACTGATAGCACATCCTGCGTTGTCCCACTCAAACATGATCTTTGTCCCACATTTCATTGATTGGGACTTGGATCTAATGTCAGAATAAAAAATAAAGATTATAAAAGAGTGCATTGGAAAGAGCATGAACTGCTGCTTAGACATAGCAAGAAAATGCAATTTAGACTATTTTCAAGATATTTTAAAGACAAATTTTCACACCAGTATCTTAGCAAAACCTAAAAAAAAAAAAAAAAAAATGCATACTGAGTCCATGCCATGAGTTTGAATGAGTTAAGCACTTGTACCTAAATGGTTTTGAATGAATGAGTGGCAAAATGACAATGTTGCACTCAAATGAATGGCACTCTGCTGGTAATGAATGACAAGGCTAATTGCAGGAACGGCTTGTTGCTCTTTGGTTTAGATAAATACTCCGACAAGTGAAGTGCTTTAATTATCCCCAGCGTGTTTGTGCCTGAGCGCCGTCGCCACCGCCTCACTGGAGATGCCTGCCGAATGAGACAAGCTAATTAAGAGTGATTTCCCCGCTCCCCACTCATTAATAACACAACGGCAATTAAGGGGAGCTAGCAGAACACGGCACAATTGGTGCTAACAAGATTAGCCTCGTGGAGAGAGGAGTTTATGAGAGAAAGACAAGGGGCGCGCACACACACACCGGAAACAATGCAAATGAAAGAGACCATAGAGAAACATCAGACTTCGATGAGAAAGTGGAAAAGAAGCAAAATGTACAATGAATGAGAAAAGAGCAAAAATACTAATTAAATGGAAGAAAGACTATTTAACAATCATTGTCAACAGTGAGTAAAATGAGGACCCGAATGCAGACGAGAAAGAACTATGCATGAATTGTAACTAAAATCTTACTTAAGAACGAAAAAGGGAGCTATAAGATTGGTAAGACACAATGCCAAAGACAATAAAATGATAGAGTGACAAAACTGAAGCAAAGAAGCAAGATGGAAAGGGCGACAACATGAGAAAACAAGCAAGGACAAGAGTAGGCATGATGATCCGACAAATAATGAAGACTAGATGACAACTAGAAGGCCCGAGGAAAGAGTATACCTATATCAAAGCTGTTTTGTCCATCAATGAAAATATGATAAAAATCTGTTAATTGATTTTTTTTCATATGAGCAAAAATCAATTTAAAAAAAAAATAAGTCTTGACAATATTTTAAAAAGTGAAAAAGTGATAATTTTTTTTTTCAGATTGATCTCAATCTTCCCCCGAATCTAATCAGTTTATCCTTGGCCCAAGGCCCACATCTGATGAAAATTTAATCAAAATGTGTTACATAGTTTGTGTATAATCCTGTTTACAGTCAGATAAGAAAAGGACAAACAAACTGAAATTACTTTAGAGGGATCACACTCCTCAGTCTCCCTGGGAAGGTCTATGTCAAGGTACTGGAGAGGAGGGTCCGGCCACTGGTCGAACCTCGGATTCAGGAGGAGCAATGTGGTTTTCATCCTGGCTGTGGAACACCGGACCAGCTCTTTACCCTCTCGAGAATCCTCGAGGGTTCGTGGGAGTTTGCCCAACCAGTTTACATGTGTTTTGTGGACTTGGAGAAGGCATTCGGCCGCGCCCCTCATGGTTTTTTGTGGGGGGTGCTTTGGGAGTAATGGGTATCGGGCTAGTTATTACGAGCTATTCGGTCTCTATACGACTGTTGTGAGAATTTGGTTTGTATTGCCAACACTCGGTGGGACCCATTCCGAGTGAGAGATGGACTCTGCCAGGGCTGCCCTTTGTCACCGATCCTGTTCATAATTTTTATGGACAGGATTTCTAGGCGCAGTCAGGGAATGGAAGGTGTCATGCTTAGTGACCACAGGATCTCATCTCTGTTGTTTGCAGATGATGTTGTCCTGTTGGCTTCATCCAGCAATGACCTACAGGTCTTACTGGGATGGTTTTCTGCTGAATGTGAAGCGGCTAGAATGAGAATCAGCACCTCCAAGTTCGAGTCCATTTTCCTCAGCCGAAAAAAGGTGAATTGTCCCCTCTGGGTTGGGGACAAGCTCCTGCCCCAAGTGGATGAGTTTAAGTATCTCGGGGTCTTATTCACAAGTGAGGGGAGAATGGAGCGAGAAATTGACGGATCGGAGCAGCATCTGCAGTGATGTGGACATTGTACTGGTCTGTTGTGGTGAAGAGGGAGCAAAGCTCTAAGGCAAAGCTGTCGATTTACCGGTCAATCTACGTTCTTACCCTCATCTATGGTCATGAGCTTTGGGTAATGACTGAAAGAATGAGATCGTGGATTCAAGGGACTGAAATGAGCTTTCTTCGTAGGATTGCTGGACTCACCCTTAGAGATAAGGTGAAGAGATCAGTCATCCGGGAGAGGCTCAGAGTAGAACCACTGCTCCTCCACATTGAAAGGAGCCAGTTGAGGTGGTCTGGGCATCTGATCAGGATGCCTCTTGGATGCCTCCCACTTGAGGTGTTTTGGGCATGTCCCACTGGGAGGAGACCCCAGGGCAGACCCAGGACTCGCTGGAGAGACTGCATCTCCCAGCTTGTCTGGGAACGCCTTGGTATCCTCTCTGAAGAGCTGGAGCAGGTGGCTGGGGGGGGGGGGGGAGTCTGGGCTTCTCTGCTCAAACTGCTGTCTCCGCGACCCGGACCTCTGGAAAAGTGGTAGAAGATGGATGGATGGATGGACGGAAACTGCAATTATCACATAACTTTCTTGGCAGTGATACAAATGCATGATAACTATAAGATAAGTAAAATCACTGAGGGTAAATTATAAAGATTTCTCATCCACAAATGATTTGCCCCCCCCCCGCCAAAAAAAAGAGGGGGAAAGGAAAGAAAACTGCACTGATTCACTGACTGAATCTATTTGTTATTTCTACATTACAGCGAAGCTCATTTGCATGTTACCTAGCGAGTGACCAGAGACAAGATAAATTTCTGAATCAATCAGTCAGTGATTCGCTCCCTGCCAGTGACTGAATACACTAGTACGCAATTAACGTGACTTGCCAGTGGCTTAAACTGACATGGTAAGTAGTAATAGACCCAAAAGCAGAGAGCATGGGAGACCAAGGTTGCAATACAATAATGATTGTTTATTAAGGTATTAATGCTGGGTTGTGTGCACGAAGAGTCTGGCAACCCTGCAGGGGAGCAGGGGAGAACAGTGTGCAGCCTGGATCACTACAGCATCCCCCTCCCCCCAAGGGGCGCCTCCTGGCATCCAAGGATTGTTGGGGTGTTTCTTGTAAAAGTCCTTGATAAGTTGTTTACCAACAATGAGTGTACCTGAAATCCAGAGTGTTCCTCCAGTCCATAACCCTTCTAGTCCACTAAAATTGGGTGCACCACCCCAGCGAGGAGCATCGAGGATCGGGTTGATGGTGTAGGTGGAACCTCCATCAATTACATTTGGCAGAGGAGGTGGCTTGGAGGTAGGAAAGAGTGGGCTGGAGGATACAGGCTTGATATGAGAAACATGAAAGCAGGATATATCTGTATGCGGAGAGAGTGGGGAAGACTGAGGCGAACAGATGAAGGGTTAATGATACGACTGATGGTGAAAGGCCCAGTGAATCAGGGAGACAGTTTTTTTTAGCATCAGTCTTGAATTGAATGGTCTTCGTGGACAGCCATACCTTTTGCCCAATGGTGTAGGCATGGGCCACATTCCTCCGCTGATTAGCCCACCGGGAATTCTGCTCAGCCATCCAGAGCAATGCCGACCTGATCTCCTTCCAGATGCAGCGGCACCTCCAGATGTGTTTGTGGATAGAGGGAACTGTGATCTCCTCCTCCGAGGTGGGGAACACAGGAGAAATATACCCCAGTGAAGCCTCAAACAGCGACACCCCTGTGGCAGCAGAGATGGCGGAGTTGTGGGTATATTCTCCCCAGGGCAGGTGAGAGCTCCAAGATGCAGCCTTGGAGAAACAATCAACGATGGTTAGGATTACTGTGTGGCCATTGGATGGAGGCAACCCCATGACAAAGTCTAAAGTGATATGGAACCATGGGTGGCTGGGAACCAGAAGAGGTTGTAGTAGACCGGCAGGGGAGTAAGTGAAAGATTTCCCAGTGGAACACTGCTGGCAAGCTTTAATGTAGTTGCAAACATCTGCATTCATGGAAGGCCACCAAAACCGGCGTTTAAGGTGACCAAGGGTCCTGGTTACCCCTGGATAACAGGTGAATTTAGCTGTCTGGAGCCAATGAATGACATCGCCTTGAACTGCTGTAGGAACAAACATCCGGCCCACCGGGCCCCCCTCCCCCAGCATCCGGATCTGCCTTCTGGGCCTCACGTACCTTTTGTTTGATGTCCCAGGTTATTGCCCCCACGACACATTCAGCCGAGACAATTGTCTTCTCCCTGGAGGAAGAAGGCTCAGAGGCAAATTGCCTGGACAGGACACCAGGTTTGGTGTTCATGGGCTCGGGGCGGTATGTGATGGTGAAATTGAACCTCCCAAAAAACAACATCCACCTCGCTTGCTGGAAGTTCAGGCATTTGGTGGACCTAAGGTACTCAAGGTTCTTGTGATCAGTCCAAACCAAGAATGGTATCACCCACCCCCCTTCCCCAGCCAACGCCACCACTCCTCGAGGGCTAGCTTCACCGTCAACAGTTCCCGGTCACCAGCGTCATAATTTCTCTCCACTGGTGTCATGCGCCGGGAGAAATATGCACATGGATGTAGCTTGTTGTCGGGGGCTGACCGCTGGGACAATACTGCACCCACCCCCACATCAGAAGCATCCACCTCCATGATAAACTGAGCCTTGGGCTTGACCTTAGCAAAAATGGGAACATCGGTAAATTGGACTTTGAGCAGGGAGAAGGCGTCGTTGGCTTCACTGGACCAGACAAAGGGAGTCTTAGTGGAGGTGAGGCGAGTAAGGGGGAGGGTGATGGTGCGGTAGTTCCAGATGAACAGTCGATAGAAGTTAGCAAACCTGAGGAACTGCTGTAACTTCTTTCTGGAAACAGGGACCTGCCAATCGGGAACAGCTTTGATCTTTAGTGGGTCTGATAGGATTTGCCCCTTGGCGATAGTAAACCCAAGAAAAGTGGTGGAGGGTGTATGAAACTCACATTTCTCACCCTTGATGTACAGCTGATTTTCGAGCAGGCACTGGAGGACCATCCAACCATGGACTTGATGCTCTGCAAGGGAATGGGAAAAAAATAAGGATATCGTCTAAGTACATGAATACGGACATGTTAAGGCAGTCCCGCAGACCCTCATTGATCAGTCGTTGGAACACAGTCAGGGCATTGGTTAGACCGAATGGCATTACAACATATTGGAAGTGCCCGCTGGATGTGTGGAAACTGGTTTTCCATTCATCCCCTTGCTGAATCCTAACGAGATGGTAGGCATTCCTTAGGTCCAGTTTGGTGAAAATGGTGGTGCCCTGCAACACGTCAAAGGCAGAGTTCAGTAATGGGAGGGCATACCTGTCCTTGACGGTGATGTTGTTGAGCTGCCTGTAATCAATCCACGGGTGCAAAGAACCATCCTTCTTCTTAACAAAGAAAAATCCAAGTCCCACTGGAGAAGACGAATGCTGAATCAACCCAGAAATGAAGACTTCCTTGACATACTTGTCCATGGCTTCTCTCTTGGGGCCAGAGAGGCTGTATAACCAGCTGGTGGGAAGGGGCGCCCCCTGCTAGAGCTTGATAGCACAGTCATAAGGCCTTTAGGGAGGGAGGGATAGTGCTTTAGCTTTGCTAAAAACAGCAGCGAGGTCATGATATTCAGCCAGTACATTAGATAGATCAGGTGGGTCAACAGTGGGGGGAGAGATAGCAACAGAAGGAGAACAGGCAGTCGACTGCAAACAAATAGAGAGACAGAACATACTCCATGATGCAATTACTCCTCTCCGCCAGTCAATGGCGGGATTGTGTAGGTGGAGCCAGGGGTAGCCTAACACAATGGAAGCGGTGAAGGAGGAGATTACCAGGAAGTGTATGCTCTGTCTATGATTACCTGAAATCAACACAGGGAGTGGAAGAGTAATTCTGGAAACAGTGAAAAATGGTTTACCAGATAACGCCATTAACTTGAGGGGCTCTTGAAGGATCTTACATGGGACATTCAACTGGGTTACCAAACTCTGAAATAAAATTCTGCTCTGCTCCTGAATCTGCTAGGGCAGTATCTGTGTGATCAGAGGTGGCCAGCAGGATGTGAATGGGAAGTAATAGTTTGGTCTTGGGCGCTTGGAAACTACACTGGTTTGTCCCCTTACTATTACAGGCGGGTGGTGTCTCCTGGTTTTAACTGTGCAGTCGTCCTTCCTGTGGCCGCCTCCCTCAGCCAAGCATTGCTGGCGATCCGCTAAAGGAGACCAAGAACAACCTGATTGCATGGGTTTGCATGGTTCGGACAAACTGAGCGGGGAAACAGTTAGCCGGAGAGAAGGTGATGGGGAAGAAGCAGAATGGCGTGCATGACTTCCGCATTGTTGCTCCCAAGCGTGTTCACGCAGGCAATTGTCCAGCTTAATGACCAAAGAAATTAATGTGTCTGGAGATGCCGGTTCATCACGGTTGGCTAGATTGGCTCAGATTGGAGTTGAGGCCGCCAATGAAATATGAGCGAAGTGCGGCATCCTCCCATCCTGCTTCAATCACGAGCACACAGAAATCTACGGAGAACTCAGCAGCTGATTTGGCCCCCTTACACAAATTACAGAGGCAGGAGGAGGTGCTGCACTCATGGTCAGAGTGATCAAAGAGCCAAATGAATTTCCCCGAAAAACGAGCAAACGTATAGCAAGAAAACTCAATGTCAATGACAATAGTGCGTGACCAGGTGAGCACTCAACTTCTGAGCAGACTGACCATGTAGCATATCTTGCTCTGTTTGGTGGGAAACTCCTCTGGGAGACACTGCAAAACTAGGCTGCACTGCAGGAGAAACCCCCCTTCCTCCCCTAAGCTCCCGTTATAACGAGCCGGTGTGGGAATAGCTAAGGAGTGACCAAGACAGGAGACAACTAGGGCTGGAGCGGAGGGAGAGTTTTGTGGCTGGCTAAGATGATCTAAGCAATCTGTTAACCTTTGAAGTTGAGTTAACGTCGTTTGTATTTGCTATGTGAAATGATCTACCCGCTGGGTGAAACCATCTAAACAAGTGACCATGGTTCTCCAAGCTGTGACTGCTGGGTCTTGCACTGGAGCTCATACTGACATGGTAAGTAGTAATAGACCCAAAAGCAGAGAGCGTGGGAGACCAAGGTTGCAATACAATATTGATTGTTTATTGAGGTTTTAATGCTGGCTTGTGTACATGGAGAGTCTTGCAACCCTGCAAAGGGAGAGAGGAGAGGAAGGGTGAGTTGCAGTAATTACAGGCTGTTATCAATTGTAAATAATGTTCTCTTTTGCTTACAGGTTGGACCAGGGAACCTAGCGGTGGCAGGTCTCCCTTGGTGACTCTTTGGTATGATGTACTGAGCCCAGCAAGGTGAGTGGAATCAGTTAGTAAGGGGTTGTGCTTGGGGGAGAGAAGTGAGGGCATAAATTTGGTGCACGTTGGTAAGTCAACTTACTTGGGGGGTGGAGAGTGGAGAAGGGGAATCTGGATCCACAGCTCTGCCAAGGAGAGAATCCACTCCGCCAAGGTAGTCCTGGAGATAATATGAAGAAATAGTTAGGTGAGGATTGGTTGGTTGCTTACGGCTGTGTGGTAGGAAGGTGTTCGGGCTTGGAGGCTGTACACTGGGTGTCTAATCCCGAGGCAGCAGGTAGCGAGTCTGACGAGTTCCTGCATTCTGCAGAGTGTGCCTCCAATTTAAGGAGTGAGGCTGATTACTGACAGCTGCGGAGTTCACCTGTGGAGAATGAATAATTAGGAGCAGGGGAGAACAGTATGCAGCCTGGATAACTACATAAACTGCCGGAATCAGGCTTAGTAAGTCTAAGATTAATGTGAACTCCAGGTTCTGGAGTTGTCCCAGGTGAGAGGTGGCTACCAGGGCTAGGCATCATTTTGGCCTTCTACCTTGCTGCCTCTATCTTGGGGTTCTCTTCAATGGACAAAGCAGTTGTTTCCTTGCAACTTAGGGAAACAGGTCCTGAATATTGTTTGTACTCGTGCGCCAGTAATTCAGAATGCCCAGCCTTTTTAGAGTCTCTGACTAATGTGCTGGAAATTGCTCCTCTTGGAGACTCCATTGTCCTACTGCGGGACTTCAACGCACATGTGGGCAATGACCGTGAAACCTGGAGGGGTGTCATGGGTAGGACTGGTCTGTCCAATCTGAACTCCAGTGGTATTCAGTTATTAGACTTCTGTGCTAATTACAATTTGTCTATAAGAAATATCATGTTGAAGCATAAGGATGTCCATATGTGCACTTGGCACTAGGACACCCTAGGGCACAGGGTGATGATCAATTTTGTTATTATGTCATCAGATTTGCGATGGTATGTCTTGGACACTCTGGTGAAGAGAGGTGCTAAGCTGTCAACTGATCACCACCTGGTGGTGAGTTGGATCAGATGGCAAGGGAGTATGCCATTCAGACCCGGCAGACCTAAATTTGTAGTGAGTGTGTGCCAAAGCCTGTCTGAGAGGTCAACTCCCACCTACAGAAAGAGTTCGACCACATTCCGAGGCAGACTGAAGACATGGAGTCCTAATGGGCCATGTTCTTCACCTCTGTTGTTAAAACAACTGCTCAGAGCTGTGGCCAAAATATTGTTGGTGCCTGTCGTGGTGACAACTCCTGAACCAAATGGTGGTGAGGAGTACCACCACTATGAAGAAGGAATTGTACCTGGCTTGGTTGGCTGGGTGGACTCCTGAAGAAGCTGAGGGGTTCCAGCAGATATTCTTGGAAACTGTCTGGGAGCTCATAAGAAGAAAGCATCTCCCTGCCCATACTGTGTATGGTGCAGACAGACTGCTGCTGACCTCAACAGGGAATATTGTCACGTGGCGAAAGGAGTACTTCAAGGATCTCCTCAATACCACTGACACACTTTTCAGAGAGGAAGCAAAGAATAAGGATGAGTAAGGATGAGCAGAATGGTTCGCCCATTACTGGGACTGAGTTTGTTGAAGTTGCTAAAAAATTTCCTGATGTCAGGGGCTCCAGGGGTGGAGGAATTTCTCATTGAGTACCCTCAAGGCTCTGGATGTTGTAGGGCTGTCCTGATCGACAAATCTCTGCAACATTGTGTGGAGGTTGGGTGCCTCTGTCAGGCAAACTGGGGTGCTGGTGTCCCTCTTTAAGAAGGGGGACCAGAGGGTGTGTTCCAGCTTCAGAGGTATCACACTCCTCAGCCTCCTGGAAAGGTCTGTGCCAAGGTACTGGAGAGGAGTCTAGCCTTGGCTGTACTTTTGATTCAGTAATAATAGTATTGTTTTCCTCGTGGTTGTGGAACACAGGACCAATTCTAAACCCTCTCAAGAATCTTCATGGGCTTGTAGGAGTTTTCCCAACTGGTCCAAATGTGTATTCTGGACTTAGAGAAGGCATTCAACCACGTACCTTGTGGTTTCTTGTGGGAGGTGAAGCTATTCAGTCTCTGTAGGACCATTGTGAGAGTTTGATTTGTATTGCCAACAATCAGTCAAACAAGTGGAGGAGTTCAAGTATCTTTGGGTCTTATTCACAAGTAAGTGGAGAATGTGTCATGGATGGCCCTCACGAGCCATCAATAAGACGCCACATATCAACCGGTGAGTTTGCACAGTTTATTGAAGGAAAGGATAAACGATAAAGGAATGAGCCACGGGGGGCTAAAACACACTATAACTAACACAGGCTATGACAAGGAGGAAACAGTTCACAATGGAATACGCTTACAATAATAGATGAAGGGTTGTTAACATCTGACCAGGGAAGCTCGGCAAGGAATGCTCAACGATGTCAGATGAGAGGTTGTCTGACGAGACTGCAGTGACGCTCAGCCCTCACCTGATCCCTTAAATAGGGCTCAGGATGGGACAGCTGATGGCAATCGCTAATGCAGCTCAGCTGTCAGAGAGCTCCGCTCTGACAGCCGGAAGCCCTTCCGAGCGCTGTCACAATAAGAGCTTGGAGAGCCATCGGGGACACACACATCAGCTGAGAGGAAAATACTGCATGGCCCGAGCGCGGACGAAATCGGTACTCGAACCACGACAGTACTCCCCCCTGAGGCGGCGAACTCCGGACGCCGTATGACACCCAAGCCCCCCCCCACACACACACACACACCCAGGGTGGGAGGATGGGGGAAAGGCCTGGAGGGTGAGAACCAGAAAAGACAAAAAAACACCAAGACGATGACACGGGAAAACACAGGGAACAAACGAAGCAATTACAGAGCATGGTTAAAAAACAAAACAAAAAACACAATACTCCATAAAGCACGGACGGAACATAGACAGGACAAAAAATGCAAATAACAGGAGGAGATTTATAACCAAAATACACAGGCCCATGAGACACGATGTGGCAGACACAAATCATCCCTCAGACAGGGGAGGGGAGAGAAAAAAAAGACACGCTAAACAGCGGTGAATACATAGATCAAAAATAGGGCAAATGACAACACACCAGGGTGACCTTAATATTTAGAGGAAATGAGAAACACACAGGGATGACGGCAGGAAGAGTCCAATGATGCACAAACAGTTCTGGTGGTCTCCCTGCGTCCAATGTCCAGATAGCCAATAGGGGGAAAAGGGAGCGTTCGGGCGGCCTACCCCAGTCCCAGGCCCGGAGAAACAGGAACTCTGGTGGCCAGACCAGGTCGCCAAGCGGACAGTCTAGCTGGTCGGGTGGCCGACCTAGAACACCAAACGGGCGAGGCAGTCCTCCAGGCGGCCGACCTGCATCGTTCAGCTGCCAGGACCGCAGGGGGGAGTTCAGAGACAGCCTCTTAAGGGCAAGGAGTGACGAGGGAGAGCCGAGCCGATTACGGGAAACCCCTGCGGCACCCCATGGAGGGAAGGAGGGAATGGGAAAGGGATAAGGGACCAGTTCGGCGTCGCTCAGCGGAGGATCTGCAGCTCCACCTCCGATCATTACCAGAATAGGCGCTGTCCTTCTGTTGGACCCCGGGTGAGCCCGCCCTGCACCCACGATGGACCCCGACTGGGTCGTGTCTGCACCCACAATGGACCCCAATCGGATCGCAGATGCACCCACGATGGACCCCGACTGGGTCACGGCTGCACCCACGATGGACCCTGATTGGATCGCAGCTGCACCCGCGATGGACCCCGACTGGGTCGGAACAGCACCATGGACGACCTCCACCCCCGAACCCGGAACCTTCAGAGCTGAGACCAGGACCGACTCATCACCGGTGACCCTGGGAGAAGGCTCAGGAGAGGGAACAGAACCGGAGTCAGGATCACCGGTAGCGACAGAACCTGGCAAGACAAGTTCGGATGCAGCGGACGGCTGCACCCAGCTCATTTCCCCGAGAGACAGGTAAAAATGCTCCAAAGAAGAAAGAAGGAAGACAAAGTAGAGCACTTGCCTGATCTCGAGTTCTGTCGCCGTCCAGGACTTCGGCATTCCGGGCTCAGGACGAAGAAGGACGTCCTCTGGCTCCCACTCGGCTACGGCGGGCTCCGCAGCCGGCATGATGTTTTCCACGGTCTGAGGACCCTCCAACACTTACGTCCATGCCGACGACCCGCACGGCGTGGTGGCAGGGGATCCTCGACCCCCTGGATCGAACTGCTCATCAATGGAGACCCGGGGACTTTTTGTCATCGGCACAGGCTCCACACTGCAGTCCGCTCTCCTCCTCTGCCCGTGACGTGGCTGCAGGGCTGGAACCAGGCTCTCCAGGACCGCAGGCCCCCTCCCCGTCTGGCGACGTAGGCCTGGTGTTGCGGAGGGAGACACAGAGGCAGCAGGTTCAATGTCAGAGGCTACAGCAGGTGGTGGGAGCTCGGGGGACTGCGGACCCCGAACTCCACCCCCAGGAGTCAGACAAAGCAAATCACAACAACGAGGAGAAGAATGAAATTGCACTTGCCTGTTCCCCAGAGGGCCGATGGTGCCTGCTGTAGCGGGCGGAGTTCTTCCCTTTCCCCTCCGGATGGTGACGGCAGGCCCCTCAGGAAGGCGAGGAGGAGCCGCTCGTGATGGATTGCAGATGGGCCTCGCCGAAGCAGGACTCATGGCACTCACAGCAGCCAGGGATGACGTTGAGGAGGAGGGGGTTACAGCCGAGGCGATCCAGGCACGAGGTGCTGACGGGACAGCAGGAATAAATGACCCGGGGGGCGCGGCTGCGGGAATTCCCTCCTGACGTTTGCACAGTTTATTAAAGTAAAGGATAAACGAGAAAGTAATGAGCCATGGGGGGCTAAAACACACTATAACTAACACAGGCTATGACAAGGAGGAAACAGATCACATTTGGAATACACTTACAATAATAGATGAAGGGTGAAGGGTGAAGCTCTTATTGTGACAGCGCTCAGAGGGGCTTCCGGCTGTCAGAGAGCTCCGCTCTGACAGCCGGAAGCCCCTCCGAGCGCTGTCACAATAAGAGCTTGGAGAGCCATCGGGGACACACACATCAGCTGGGAGGAAAATATTGCATGGCCCGAGCGCGGACAAAATTGGCGCTCAAACCATGACAGAATGGCATGGGGAACTGATAGAAAGATTGGAGCATCTGCTGTGATGCAAAAGTTGTATTGGTCTGTTGTGGTGAAGAAAGAGCTAAGCCCTAGAGCAAAATTGTTGAGTTAGCAGTCAATCTATGTTCCTACCCTCAGCTATAGCCAAAAGCTTTAAGGTAGGAGATAGTGACTGAGAATGAGATTGTACATACAGGTGGCTGAAATGAGCTTTCTCTGAAGGGAGGTTTGACTCACCATTAGAGATAGGAAATGGCTCAGAATAGAACAGCTGCTACTTCAGATTAAAAGGAGCCAGCTGGACTTCCGGTTATGGCTGCCACGTAGGACGGACGTGTCTCGCTCTGCTCTGCTCCTGGAGAAAAAAAATCGGCAAATAACTCTCTCATTTGGGACAGAACGTATCCCAGCATTTGGGCGAGGATATGTCGGCGAAGCCTAAGGCTGGAAAACCAGGAAAAGGAAAAAGCGAGCCGCCGAAACAGTCCAAATTAACGGACTTTCAGGTCTGTGACGCAGCAAACAAAACTCCATATATGGCGGAGGAAGCTGGCGGCGGTGCGATGTTTGCGGGGAATGGCGCAGATGCGCTGATGGCTGCCATGAGTTCAATGAGAGCGGACTTTTCCTCTAGATTTGATGGGATTATGACAGCGTTGGAAGGAATAAGAAAGGAGTTGGGTGACTGTGTAGAACGAACGGCGCAGATGGAGCTCCGTCTCGCTAGTGCTGAAGATGACGTCACCCGTCTTCAATTAAAGGTGCGCACTTTGGAAAAAAAAAAAAATCTCTGGAAGATAATATTTTGGATTTGGAATCTCGGTCGAGACAGAATAATTTGAGGCTGGTGGGTCTTCCAGAGGAATCAGAAGGTCGGGACGTATGTTCCTTTCTGGAAAAGTGGATTCCGGAGGTGCTGGGCAGCGAGGAGTTGCAATCAGCAGTGGTTCTGGAAAAAGCACATCGTATTGGCCCACGGAGAGATAAGGGACCGCCGAGGACCTTAATTATGAAGTTTCTTAGCAACAGAGACAGGATGAAGATCTTCAACGCTGCACGTGCTAAAGGAGAGATTAAACACCAGGACCAGCAGGTGCGGTTCTACCCAGATTTGGCCACAGGAATCCAGCAATTGAGGAAGCAGTTTGATCCCGTACGTAAGGAGCTGCGCAACCTTGGGATTCGTCATGGTGTAATCTATCCTGCGAGACTGCTGACCACGTATGAGGGCAGAACCCACATCTTCAAGACCCCAGAGGAGGCGCAGGAGTTCATCAAGAAGATCAAAGAAGAAGAAGAGACTGGTGGGAGCTAAGCATGAACAAAATATAAGGTAGAATAATTAAGCATTTGCACAGGCATCTGACTGACTTGAAGTAAATAGTAAGTTTACAAAATATAGATTGTATTATATATTAAAAAAACAAAACAAAAACAAAACAAAAAAAAAACTATGATGTACAAAGTTGTTAAAAATTTTGGAGTTAAGTTGGAAAACTACAGAGGAGAGTTAATGTTACGTCATTAAAAGCAGTAGAGTTAGGGTGATTGGGAGGATGAAGAAGGAGTGGCTTAGGCTGTTCCCCGTGGGTGTGGAACAGTCGATGGCTATATCGGGAGACAGAATTTTTCTTTTGATTTTGGGGGGTTTGCCACAAGTGTGGGAAGGGGAAATTTGTTTGTGTGTAGTTTGTAGGATGAATGTTCAACCACTCATGTTTTTGCTTCTCTGTATGAGCATGTTTACACTGCAAGGTAATCCCAAACTCTCTATTGATCATGGACCAAAGTGTTAATCTTAATTTAACTTCATGGAATTGCAGAGGTCTACAAAATTTAAAAAAACTTAAACAAGTTATGAATAAAATAAAGGACATGGGTTCAAGAATTGTGTTTTTACAAGAAACTCATCTGATAGAGGAGGATGTTAAAAGAATTAGGAGTAGATGGCAGGGAAGTGTATTCACCTCTTCATTTTCATCCCGAGCCAGGGGAGTTATGACTCTCATACATAAATCAGTTCCTTTTCAGGTGAAAAATGTAATTGGAGACAAATTTGGAAGATATGTAATCATTCAAGGTTCTTTGCTATTAGAAAATATAAATCTTGTGAACTTATATGGTCCCAATATAGATGATCAGAAGTTCTTTGCTAATTTATTTCTCATCTTATCATCACTTACAGGGCAACATATAATAGCAGGGGATTTTAATTGTACATTGAATCCAGGTGTGGATAGATCAACAGGACTGGATTGTACGCACATTGGATGTAGGATGACTATTAATCATTTTATGAAAGAATTGAGATTGTTAGATATATGGAGAGAAATGAAACCACAAGTTAAAGCCTATTCTTGTTATTCCAGTACCTACAAGACATTCTCACGTATTGATTATTTTTTGATTTCCACAGAATTAAGGTCCAAGATTCAAAACTGCTTTTATGATAACATCGTGATTTCTGATCATGCACCCTGTTGTCTAATATATGTAGATAAAAAATTGACAAAGGAATCAGGTAGATGGCAATTTCAGCATAAATGGCTTCAGGATGAGGAATTTGTCAAGTATATAGAAAAACAGATAGACGAGTTCTTTGACATCAATACTACACAAACATCAGCATGTGTAAAGTGGGAGGCTTTCAAAGCTTTTATTAGGGGACATATTATTAGTTATACAGGATCAAAATCTAAGAAGACTCGAGAGGAGAGAGCTAAATTGGAACATAAAATAAAAAGTCTTCAGGAAAAAGTGTATGCAGGAAGTGACCCAAGGTTGGAGAATGAATTACTGATTTTGAGAGCTGAATACGACAAAAAATCAGCGAATAGAGCTGCCTCGAGTCTTCTAAGATTGAAACAATCTTTTTATGAACAAGGTGAAAAATCAGGAAAATTATTAGCATGGCAGATTAAACAATTGGAAATTAAAACACCAATTACCAGTATTATAAGTAACGGACAGGTAGTTATAGATCCTTTAGAAATTAATAGAGCCTTTAGAGATTACTATGAAAAATTATATGATACCAAAAATGAACCTGATTTAACAAAACTAAATGGGTTTTTGAACGAACTATCTATACCGTGTATTCCAAATGAAAACAGGGAGATATTGGAGTCTAAAATTAGTCAAGAAGAAGTTGGGCTAGCCATTGATAATATGAAATCAGGAAAAAGTGCAGGACCAGATGGTCTTCCAGTTGACCTTTATAAAAAATTTAAGAATAAATTAATAAAACCTTTTTTGGAAATGGTTTTAGAAGCATTTCAAAATAATAATTTACCATCATACATAAATAATGCCTTAATTATACTGTTGCCAAAACCAGGTAAGCCCTCTAATAAATGTGAAAATATGAGACCAATAAGCCTATTAAACGCCGACCTTAAGATAATCTGTAAAATTTTAGCAAGACGAATACAAGAAATTTTACCAAATATTATTAATCGAGATCAGAATGGCTTTATAAAGGGTAGACAAGGCTTCCATAATGTAAGAAGACTATTTAATATTATTTATTTTAATAAAGAAGCACCGGATACAGCTCTCCTATCATTGGACGCCGAAAAGGCCTTTGATAGAGTTGAATGGCCCTTTCTTTTTGAAGTCCTACAAAGGTTTGGACTTGGAAATAATTTCATAAAATGGGTTCAAATAATATACAATAATGCTACAGCAGAAATCCTAACAAATAACAATATTTCAAAACCAATAAAAATCAATAGAGGATGTCGACAAGGCTGTCCACTTTCACCTTTACTGTTTACTATGGCAATTGAACCTTTAGCGATAGCGATACGTTTACATTCACAAATATATGGAATTAAAGTTGGACCAACAGAACATAAAATCTCCCTGTACGCCGATGATATAATTTTGTTTATGTCGAATCTAAAAAAATCAATTCCAACCTTGTTGAATTTAATAAAGAATTTTGGGGAAATATCAGGATATAAAATAAATAAAACTAAATCTTCAATATTAATGCTAAATGAGACCCAGAGAAATTACCCAGCCCCTGAGGTAAATCAATTCAATGTTGTAAATCAGTTTAAATATTTAGGAATCTAAATTATGCCTAAGCTAGAATCAGTCGCCAGTGTCAACTATGAAGCCTTAATGTCAGATATCAATGAGTTAACTCAGAGATGGATGTCACTACCAATGTCGATGATCGGGAGAATCAATATACTTAAAAGTAATATTTTACCTAAAATACTTTATTTATTTCAATACATTCCCTTATCACCACCTTTAGATCTATTCTCAAGAATAAAAAAAAAGTTAGTGGAATTTATATGGAACAACAGGAGGGCTAGATTACGTTTGTCTTTATTATATTTACCATTTGATCGTGGAGGTCTGAAATGTCCAAATTTTATGTTGTATTATTGGTCGGCACAACTGAGGTCTATGACATATTATTTTTCATCAAATGATCTCCCTCACTGGACTGAAATGGAATCATACAATTTACCTTTACCTCTTCCCATATTCATATACTCAGATTCGGCAAAAAAATTACAAAAACAAGTTAAAAATCCATTTGTAAAGCATATGATCAAAATATGGTGTGAAGCTAAAAACTATTTAAAAGAACCACAGTTATTGTCACAATTTAGTCCAATATGGGGTAATCAATATTTTAAACCAGGGAGAGCGGACGCTGTATTTAAAGTATGGAATTTAAAAGGGATACAAAAGATTCAGGATTTATATTTGCCATGTGCAGACAACATAATGTCTTTTGAAGAGCTGAGGATCAAATTTAATCTCAATAGAACACATTTTTTTAAATATCTTCAACTTAGAAACTTTATTCGATCAAATCAAAATAAAGCTTTCACTCGACCTATTTATTCATCCTTGGAAAAAATGATGATGAAAGATAGTAAAAGAAAGGGTATTATTTCAGAGTTTTATAACTCATTGACACTATCTTCAAGTGAAAATTCACTGAAAAGATTAAACTACTGGAAAGAAGATCTGCAAATTGAAATTTCAGAGGAACAATGGGAATTGGCTTGTACAGAAGCTCAAACCAAATCAATAAATGCACGCCTTAAATTGATACATTTCAAATGGTTAATGCGGATGTATGTTACACCGGAGGAGTTAAATAGATATAACAAAAATATACCAGATACATGCACAAAATGCATGGAAAGTAAAGGAACCCTATTTCATTGTTTATGGGAATGTAGATTAATAAGAATGTTTTGGGAGGAGGTGAGGGTAACAATTGAAAAAATAATCTCAAAACAAATCATATTGAATCCTAAACTGTTTTTGTTGGGTCTGTACCCAGAAAAGCATAATTTCAATAAAAGTGAAAGAACATTCATAGACCTCAGTTTGCTTAATGCCAAAAAATGTATTGCACTATTATGGAAAAAGACTCATAGACCAGATGTGACTCAGTGGTTAAGACAGATGTTAACAAACCTTCCATTAGAAAGAATAACATATATACTGAAATCAAAGGAAATTGTGTTTGAGAATATATGGAGACCTTTTATTGATTATGTAAAAAATTTAAACATAACTCTTGAAGAAGAAGGTGAATGATGTGTGTGGACCTTGTAAATTCCAAACTGGTGAACATAATATGTATACTAATGTATTGGATTGTCTAGACTAAACAGAGGAGCATTGTTGAAGACTTGATTTTGTTGGTGGTTGTTGGTGTTTTTAGTGCATTTTTTTTTTTTTTGTAGTACTTTAGTGTTAGTGTTTGATTGTTTGTATCATGTTTGTTAAAAAAAAAAAAAAGGTTCAATAAAGATATTGTGGAAAAAAAAAAAAGGAGCCAGCTGAGGTGGCTTAGGCATCTGTTTAGGATGCATCCTGGATACCTTCCATGCGAGGTGTTTTGGGCATGTCCCACTGGGAAGTGGCCTTGGGGCAGACCTATGACAGGCTGTAGAGACGTCTTGGTATCCTCCCTATAGAACTTGAGGAGGTGGTTAAAGAAGGGGAAGTCTGGTCTTTTCTGCTTAGACTGCTGCACCTGCAACCAGATCCCAGGACAAGTGGTAGAAGATGGATGGATGGATGGAGTTTAAAATCAAAGAGAAAAATATCACATTCATGAAAAAAGTTGTATAATATACTCATATTTATAGGTTAGACTTTACTTATAATTCTGCTGTTTTTTGTTTTGGCTCAAATGTGTTTTGTGACTCACTGAAGAATTTCTTTTTCACAAACTGTTCATACTGGCTCTTTCTATTGTAGAGATTGCTGACTCCAGGTTTAAACCATAAAACTAAAAGGCACAATACCAGTGGTTGGTTTTGTTACACAAACAGTACAATTACATCTACATACTCCCGTCAACTGTCCTGTACACCTGAACCATTTGTTTGACAACATGTAGCACAGTTGTAACTGCTGTGTGTCATGCTGCTGAGCACGGGAAGGGGGGGGGCACTGTGGTCATGCTTTCTGTTTGTTCTGATTATTTTTCGGTATTTCCTCATCTTAGTTTTATGAATGACTTTGTTCTTGGTTTTGGATGTATTATGAGTTTGTCATTTGTTTCTGTCTATAAAAGTTTTTGTTCTTACTTTTGTATTATTTTGTTATGTATATAATACATCCATAACCATCTAGTGCAGGGGTGTCCAACCATGTGCCATGGAGAGCCAAGACCCTGCAGGTTTTCTCTTCTACCCAGTCTCTTCAGCAGGTGTTTTCACTTATCAGCAATCAGTGGGAAGAAGTTCACAGAAATCTGCTGTTGAAGACACTGGTTGGAGGTAAAACCTGCAGGGTCTTGGCTCTCCATGGCACATGGTTGGACACCCCTGATCTAGTGTCTTATAATAAATGTATCTGCCTTGTTTGACATAAGCCTACCCTCACCTTTATTCTCAGTTTTCTTTTTGTGTTATGGTATTTAGGAGTCTTTCTGTATTAGCATCTCTTGTTTTTGTATTATCGCATCCTTGCCTTTATGGTCCATTTCTCCCAGTTAATATTATTTGGTCTGGCTCTGACTTTGTAATCATTTCTTATCTTTAGTCAGTTGCTGCTATTCTCCTGTGCTTTTGTTTCTGACAGCACCCCATGTTGCTTCCTAGTTTAGCTCAAGTTCGCGGGCTGTCACAGCTGGCAGTTGGCAGTAATTAGGTCAACTTCCCGGCTCATGTGACCCGCACCTGTTATTCATCCGCATATCCTCTGTACCTATTTAAGCCTCGCTGCAATGCTGTCTCGTTGCAGCGGCATACTGTGTGTTATGACAGGAATCCCCTGTCATTCCTCCCCTCTTGCAGATGAGCTCCGTCTGGCTCTCTTCTGTTTTTCCTCCCAAGCTTTTCTGTACGCCTCAGCCTGGGTCTGGCCAGACTGTCCTCCTGCTTTTTCCCCCGGATGTGAGCCCCACACTGTTACTCGCATTAATCCTGCTTTTATGTGTAAGTGTAGTGTTTTTGTGTATTCGTGTATTTATGTTATTAAATGTGCAAACTCACAGCGTGCGTTTGGTGTCCTCAGTCCTGCCCTGAAAAAGGGATTTATGACACTGTGTTCTTTAAAAATCTGTTCTTAAAGAACTCAAAATCAGACAGGTTCACATACAAACTCAGTAAGTGAAATGTATCACAAACTAGACTGCATTTTTTTTTTATAAAAGAAAAAGTGTCATTAAGATTCATGCTTTTTTCTTTACCAGACTTTTTCCCTTTCATGAACACAGTGGCCTTTAAATGAACTGTTGCATAAAGAACATTTAGCTTAATGAGCTCACTGAATAATAACAGAGAAAGAGAGGACTCTGTCTCTGACTGTAGCGGTGTGCAATTGCCAACTATGACTGAGACTGTGAAAACAAGCTTATAGATGAAATAAAAAGAATTCAGAATGTAAAAAGAAATGTACAGTGAATATTAACATGGGCAAAAATTATTTTAGCAAGACTACAATGGGTCAATCACATGGCTGTGATTTGATTTTTAGTTATGGCCTATAATCAATAAAATCAATAAAAATATTGCATCTCCATTGACACATATTCAAAATCTTTCTTTACCATCTGGCAAAATTCCAGATGATTTAAAGTCGGCTCGGGTGACTCCAATTTACAAAAAGAACAGTAAACTGGATGCAGGCAACTACAGACTGGTTTTGATTCTCAGTACAATATCTAAACTATTTGAGCGAGTCGTCTATAAACAGCTTGATGACTATCTCAGAGCCCATAAGCTCCTTTATGAATACCAATCAGGTTTCAGATCTGTTAATTCTACAGAGACCTGCTTGGCAAATTTGGTGGATTATATTAAGAAAGAGCAAGACAAAGGGCATTATATGGGCATGGCCCTTCTCGATCTGCAAAAAGCATTTGACACAGTAGACCATAGGATCCTATTATTGAAACTTGAGGCTGTGGGATGTCATGAATCAGCCCTAGCCTGGCTTCAGTCTTATTTAGATGAGCAAAATTAGAGATTAGTGGTACAATTTCATCATCTGCAAGTGTAACTTGTGGTGTACCACAGGGCTCGATCTTAGGTGATACAGCCCTCCTTGTTTCCGGTGATTGTACCCAGGAAATAGAAAGGATTCTGTCCTCGGAACTTGAATCAATTAGAGAATGGCTGATTGACAACAAGCTTTCTCTTCACTTGGGAAAAATGGAGTCCATTCTTTTTGGTTCTCAACATAAATATAGAATACCATTCAGGTGCAATGTGCTTGAATTACATTAAAATGTCAAAATCAAGTGAAATATTTAGGTGCCATAATTGATCAATCTCTTTCTGGAGAAGCCGTGGCAGAAAAGGTTATCACTGAGGCAAATGCCAAATTAAAATTTCTTTATAGATAAGTATGAAATGTTGACATGAAAACCAAGAAATTGATAGTATCAGCACTTATTCAGTGTCACTTTGACTATGCCAACACATCTTAGTACACTGGTTTAACCAAGAAATATAAACACAGGTCACAGTGTAATCAGAACAAAATCATTCGGTATCTCTTGAATGCACTGGCCAGAAGTCATGTTGGAGCTTGGGCATTTGAACTAGTCCATATGTTACCAGTGGAGTTATGAGTCAACCAGCTAAAACTCCATCTGGTCTATAGTATCATTAACTGTACTATTCCAAGTTATTTATCGTAACCTTCTGTATTGACGCCAAACATTCACTCCATCAGTGCAAGATCTAGCGCCATGTCTCTTCATGTACCCCAAGTAAAATGTCATGGCAAAACTTCTTTTAGTTTTTCCAGTATTTTATTATGGACTGAACTACCTAGTTACAGTCAAGGTGTTACAAGTAAGTTCTGGTTCAAATTTCGAGTCAAAAACTTTTTACTTCAGCTTCTCAATGAACAAGAGCTAAATCCGTTTATGTATTATTAGTTTTTATTGTTAGCCGAGGATATATCTGTTTCATTGCTATTACCTATGTTGATTATGTGATTGCTTTTCGGGACCACAATGGAAATAAGTGTGTGCACTTTCTTGTGTCATCCCATTATTTTTAAATATATGTTATATCTTTTATACAATGTTATTTTAAATGATGAATAAATCAATCCGGAAAAGCGGTAGAAGATGGATGGATGGATGGATAAATCAATCAAAAAATAATCATATCATTGTGATTTGATTAAAAATGCATAAATACAACAAAATGAACGCCGTTAATCTATTTATTGATATAACAAACATGTTTTCATCTAATTACTATTAACAAGTGCAATCAGTCTACTGTAAACTCAAACAGGACCGTGATTGATTTAGGTCAGAATGAGAATAAAATTACTTTGCATGTTTTTTTTTTCCAGAATATTTTTTATTGAACCTTTTTTACAAACAATCAAACACTAACACTAAAGTAATTAAAAAAAAATGTACTAAAAAAAACACCAACAACCACTAACAAAGACAGGTCTTCGACAATGCTCCTCTGTTTAGTATAGGCAATCCATTACATAAGTATCCATATTATACATTCACCAGTTTGGAATTTACAAGGTCCACACACATCATTCACCTTCTTCTTCAAGAGTTATGTTTAAATTCTTTACATAATCAATGAAAGGTCTCCATATATTCTCAAACACAATTTCTTTTGATTTCAGTATGTATGTTATTCTTTCTAGTGGAAGATTTGTTAACATCTGTCTTAACCACTGAGTCACATCTGGTCTATGAGTCTTTTTCCACAGTAGTGCAATACATTTTTTGGAGTTAAGCAAACTGAGGTCTATGAATGCTCTTTCACTCTTATTAAAGCTGTGCTTTTCTGGATACAGACCCAAAAAAAACCAATTTAGGATTCAATATGATTTGTTTTGAAATTATTTTTTCAATTGTTACCCTCACCTCTTCCCAAAACATTCTAATTTTTCTACATTCCCATAAACAATGAAATAGGGTTCCTTTACTTTCCATACATTTTGTGCACGTATCTGGTATGTTTTTGTTATATCTATTTAACTCCACCGGTGTAACATACATCCGCATTAACCATTTAAAATGTATCAATTTAAGACGTACATTTATTGATTTGGTTTGAGCTTCCGTACAAGCCAATTCCCATTGTTCCTCTGAGATTTCAGTTTGCAGGTCTTCTTTCCAATAATTCAATCTTTTCTGTGAGTTTTCACTTGAGAATAGTGTCAATGAGTTATAAAACTCTGAAATAATACCCTTTCTCTTACTATCTTTCGTCAAAAAATTTTTCCAAGGATGAATAAGTAGGTCGGATGAGAGCATTATTTTGATTTGATCGAATAAAGTTCCTAAGCTGAAGATATTTAAAAAAATGTGTTCTATTAAGATTAAATTTGATCCTCAGTTCTTCAAAAGACATTATGTTATCTGAACATGACAGATATAAGTCTTGAATCTTTTGAATCCCTTTTAAATTCCACACTTTAAATACAGCATCCGCTCTCCCTGGTTTAAAATATTGATTACCCCATATTGAGCTAAATTGTGACAGTAAGTGTGGTTCTTTTAAATATTTTGTGGTTTCACACCATATTTTGATCATATGCTTTACAAATGGATTTTTAACTTGTTTCTGTAATTTTTTTGCCGAGTCTGAGTATATGTATATGGGAAGAGGTAAAGGTAAATTGTATGATTCCATTTCAGTCCAGTGAGGGAGATCATTTGATGAAAAATAATATGTCATAGACCTCAGTTGTGCTGATCAGTAATACAACATAAAGTTTGGACATTTCAGACCTCCACGATCAAATGGTAAATATAGTAAGGACAGACGTAATCTAGCCTTCCTATTGTTCCATAAAAATTCCACTAACTTTTTTTTAATTCTTGAGAATAGATCTGAAGGTGGTGGTAAAGGAATGTATTGAAATAAATAAAGTATTTTGGGTAAAATATTACTTTTAAGTATATTGATTCTCCTGATCATCGACATTGGTAATGACATCCATCTCTGAAGTAACTCATTAATGTCTGTCATTAAGGCTTCATAGTTGATACTGGCGACTAATTCTAGCTTAGGCACAATTTGGATTCCTAAATATTTAAACTGATTTACAACATTGAATTGATTTACCTCAGGAGCTGGGTGATTTCTCTGGGTCTCATTTAGCATTAATATTGAAGATTTAGTTTTATTTATTTTATATCCTGATATTTCCCCAAAATTCTTTATTAAATTCAACAAGGTCGGAATTGATTTTTTAAGATTCGGCATAAACAAAATTATGTCATCGGCATACAGGGAGATTTTATGTTCTGTTGGTCTTACTTTAATTCCATATATTTGTGGATGTAAACGTACTGCCATCGCTAAAGGTTCAATTGCCATAGTAAACAGTAAAGGTGAAAGTGGGCAGCCTTGTCGACATCCTCAATTGATATTTATTGATTTTGAAATATTGCTGTTTGTTAGGATTTCTGCTGTAGCATTATTGTATATTATCTGAACCCATTTTATGAAATTATTTCCAATTCCAAACCTTTGTAAAACTTCAAAAAGAAAGGGCCATTCGACCCTATCAAAGGCCTTTTTGGCGTCCAATGATAGGAGAGCTGTATCCGGTGCTTTTTTATTAGAATAGATAATATTAAATAGTCTTCTTACATTATGGAAGCCTTGTCTTCCCTTTATAAAGCCATTCTGATCTCGGTTAATAATATTTGGTAATATTTCTTGTAGTCGTCTTGCTAAAATTTTACAGATTATCTTAAGGTCAGCATTTAATATGCTTATTGGTCTCATATTTTCACATTTATTAGAGGGTTTACCTGGTTTTGGCAACAGTACAATTAAGGCATTATTCATGTATGGTGGTAAATTACTATTTTGAAATGCTTCTAAAACCATTTCCAAAAATGGTTTTATTAATTTATTCTTAAATTTTTTGTAGAGGTCAACTGGAAGACCATCTGGTCCTGCACTTTTTCCTGATTTCATATTATCAATGGCTAGCCCAACTTCTTCTTGACTAATTTTAGACTCCAGTATCTCCCTGTTTTCATTTGGAATACACGGTATAGATAATCCGTCCAAAAACCCATTTAGTTTTGTTAAGTCAGTTTCATTTTTTGTATTATATAATTTTTCATAATAATCTCTAAAGGCACTATTAATTTCTAAAGGATCTACAACTGGCTGTCCGTTACTTATAATACTGGTAATTGGTGTTTTAAATTCTAATTGTTTAAACTGCCATGCCAATAATTTTCCTGATTTTTCACCTTGTTCATAAAAAGATTGCTTCAATCTTAGAAGTCTTGAGGCAGCTCTATTCGCTGATTTTTTGTCATATTCAGCTCTCAGAATCAGTAATTCGTTCTCTAACTTTGAGTCACTTCCTGCTTACACTTTTTCTTGAAGAATTTTTATTTTATGTTCCAATTGGACTCTCTCCTCTCGAGTCTTCTTAGATTTTGAACCTGTATAACTAATAATATGCCCCCTAATAAAAGCTTTGAAAGCCTCCCACTTTATACATGCTGATGTTTGTGTAGTATTGATATCAAAGAACTCATCTATCTGTTTTTCTATGTACTTAACAAATTCCTCATCCTGAAGCCATTTATGCTGAAATTGCCACCTACCTGGTTCCTTTGTCAATTTCTTATCTACATATATTAGACAGCAGGGTGCATGATCAGAGATCACAATATTATCATAGAAGCAGTTTTGAATCTTGGACCTTAATTCTGTGGAGATCAAAAAATAGTCAATACGTGAGAATGTCTTGTAGATAATATAATAACAAGAACAGGCTTTAACTTGTGGTTTCATTTCTCTCCATATATCTAGCAATCTCAATTCTTTCATAAAATGATTAATGATCATCCTGCATCCATTGTGCGTACAGTCCAGTCCTGTTGATCTATCTATACCGGGATTCAATGTACAGTTAAAATCCCCTGCTATTATATGTTGCCCTGTAAGTGAAAATAAAATAAGGAATAAATTAGTAAAGAAATTTTGATCATCTATATTGGGACCGTATAAGTTCACCAAATTTATATTTTCTAATAACAAAGATCCTTGAATGATTAGATATCTTCCAAATTTGTCACCAATTACATTTTTCACTTGGAATGGGACTGATTTATGTATGAGAGTCATAACTCCCCTGGCTCGGGATGAAAATGATGAGGTGAATACACTTCCTTGCCATCTTCTCCTAATTCTTTTTACATCCTCCTCTATTAGATGAGTTTCTTGTAAAAACACAATTTTTGAACCCATGTCTTTTATTTTATTCATAACTTGTTTAAGTTTTTTAAAATTTTGTAGACCTCTGCAATTCCATGAGGTTAAATTGAGATTAACGCTTTGATCTATGATCAATAAAGAGTTTGAGATTACCTCGCAATGTAAACATGCTCACACAGAGAAGCAAAAACATGAGTGGTTGAACATTCATCCTACAAACTACACACAAACAAATTCCCCCTTCCCACATTCGTGGTAATCCCCCCAAAATCAAAAAAAAAAATTCTGTCTCCCGCTATAGCCATTGACTGCTCCACACCCGCGAGGATCAGTCAAAACCACTCTTTCTTTCTCCTCTCAATCACCCTAACTCTACTGCTTTTAATGACGTAACATTAACTCTCTTCTGTAGTTTTCCAACTTAACTCCTAAATTTTATAGCAACTTTGTACATCATAGGGTTTTTTTTAATATATAATACAATCTATATTTTGTAAACTTGCTATATGCTTCAGATCAGTCAGATGCCTGTGCAAATGCTTAAATATTCTACCTTATATTTTGTTCATGCTTAGCTCCCACCAGTCTCCTCTTGAATCTTCTTGATGAACTCCTGCGCCTCCTCAGGGGTCTTGAAGATGTGGGTTCTGCCCTTATACGTGACCAACAGTCTTGCAGGATAAATCACTCCATGACGAATCCCAAGGTTGCGCAGCTCTTTACGGGCGGGGTCGAACTGTTTCCTTAATTGTTGGATTCCTGTGGCCAAATCTGGATAGAACCGCACCTGTTGATCCTGGTATTTAATTTCTCCTTTGGCTCGCGCCGCGTTGGAGATCGTCATCCTGTCTCTGTAGCTGAGGAACTTCATAATCAGCGTCCTCGGTGCTGCCTTGTTATCTCTCGGTGGGCCAATTCGGTAGGCACTTTCCAGAACGACTGATGACTGCAGCTCCGCGTTGTTCAGCGCTTCTGGGATCCACTTTTCCAAAAAGGAACATGGATCCAGACCCTCTGTTCTCTCCGGGAGACCCACCAGCCTCAGGTTGTTCCGTCTCAACCAGGATTCTAAATCCAGAACATTATCTTCCAGACGTTTATTTTTTAATTCCAACGTGCGCACCTTTAATTGTAGGCCGTTGACGTCATCCTCAGCACTGGAAATTCGGAGCTCCACCTGCGACACCCGTTCCATACAGTCGCTTAACTCCTTTTTTATTCCTTCAATCGCTGCAATAATCTCGTCAAGTTTAGTGGAGAAGTCTGCTCTCATTGAACTAATGGCAGCGAGCACCGCACCTGTGCCGTCGTCAGCAGTCACCGCTCCTCCGCTAGCTTGTTCTGCCATATCTGGGGATTTCTCTGCTGCGTCACAGACATGAAAGTCCGTTAACTTGGACTGTTTCGGCGGTTCAGTTTTTCCTCCACCTGATTTCCCAGCCTTAGGCTTTACCGGCATGTCCTCGCCCAAACGCTGGGATAGTTTTTGTTCCAATTGAGAGAGTTATTTGCCGATTTTTTTTTCTAAAATGCGAGGTGTGACTTTTTTCCAAATTGGAGGTGGGGCGACTTTGAGGTAAGATGGCGGCCTTCCTGTTGGCGGTGGGTATGGGCCACAATGATGTTTTTTGCATGTCTTGAGGTGATTCACACCTCACCCAAATTTGTACCCTTGGCCGGGGGATCGCGGGGATCATGAGATCGTGGGTTCGATTCCAGCCCCCGACCAACAGTGAGCTGTGTGGAGTTTGCATGTTCTCCCCGTGTTGCATGGGTTTACTCCGGGATTTCTCCGGTTTCCTCCCGCATACCAAAAACATGTAGGTTTAGGGCGCTCGCGCACGCAGCGACCAGCGGCCGGTGGCTTGTCACCAGACTGCAAACCAAATCTACCTACAGGTACAAATAAGTAACAAAAAAAAAAAAAAAAAAAGAGTAGAGGGAAGCACGTCCTTCTATGCGGCGGCCATAACCAGAAGTCCTACTTTGCATGTTACCCTGGAAATGATTTTTAATCATCTTTGAAACACTGAATGTCAAGGCTTTTGATTTGTATTTCTTCATAAATAAAGGACTGAATAATTTCAAATTTTTATCCCCATCAGGCAAAATTATGAAATTTCAATAAATAAACAATTGTTTTCTACAGGCCAAGGAATGCCTCCAGTACAGAAAGTTTTAGTTTAATTTTAGTTTTATGTGTCAAAGGTGCCCCATGCATTAGAATCAACTGGTCAAAATAAAGAAAAAAAAATAACTAAAAATATAGGGGAAAAAACAGAGTGCAAATTTACAAGACAAAAAAATCTGGTAATTGACCAATTTTAATTTCCATGGTCACTACACTTTAAGACAAATATTATGTAGTAGCACAGTACTGGCCCTGTGATAAACCCGCCACAGTGGATCATCTGCCATAAACTCAGCCTATCCCTTGCATCTTCCTCTGCAACACCAACCCTCTCCATGTCCTCCTTCACTACAGTCATGAATTTTCTCTGTGGTCTTCCTCTTTTCCTCCTGCCTGGCCGCTCCATTGTCAACATCTTTTGTCCAATATATCCACTATCCCTCCTCTGCACATGTCCAAACCATCTCAGCCTTGCCTCCCTTACTTTGTCTCCAAACCGCTCAACCTAAGCTGTCCCTCTGATATACTCATTTCTAATCCTGTCCCTCCTAGTTACTCCCAGTGAGAATCTTAGCATCTTCAACTCTGCCAACACCGGCTCCGCCTCCTGTCTTTTTGTCAGTACCACTGTCTCCAAACCATATATCATAGCAAGTCTCACTGCCTTCTTGTGAACCTTCCCCTTTGCTCTTGCTGCTATCTTTTTTTCACAATTCACCCATCACTTGTCTCCACCCACTGCACTACCCTGACATATTTCTCTGCCACTCCTGACTTCCTCATATAGGATTGCAGTTCCTCTCTTGGCACTCTATCATATGCCTTCTCTAGAGCCACAAAGATACAGTGCAACTCCTTCTGACTTTCTCTATACTTCTCCATCGACATTCGAAAAGCAAAAATTGCATCTGTAGTACCCTTTCACCTGTCTTTATAAACCAACTTCAACAACTCTTTCCAATATCTTCATAGTGTGGCCTCTGTAGTTGCTACATCTCTGCACATCACCTTTGTTCCCGAAAATCTGTATCAATGCATTTTTCTCAACTCCTCAAGCATCCTCTTACTCTCCAAGATTGTGTTAAAGAATCTGGTTAAAAAGTCCACGGCCATCTCTTCTAAACATCTCCATGCCTCAACAGATACAATATGTCATCTAGACCAACTGGCTTTCCACTCTTTGGGCTGTATTACAAGGATGCGGTCAGTCGTCAGTTGTCAGTGACACAGAATGCATTTATGGGCATTTCCAAGTTCATTTCCTTATCACAGCAGCACAGAAACAAATCTTCAGCCAGGCGCAAGGTGCACAGAGGCCAGTCTAATTATTCAGAGGTGTGTTTTGGATAATCCAATCCAAAGTGCTTCTGCCCATCCCTTTAATGCACAGAGGTGCATTATCTAAAGTGAACTCTGATCATGACCACTTGTTTAAGAAGGGTTTTGCACTGATCAAAGCCTGCACACGTGAGCAAAAATGCACACGATAGTAACACTGCTTGGATATAAGCTAGACATCAATCACAGTTGATGCCCAGTTAGTTACAGTAGTGTGAAAAAGTGTTTGCCCCCTTCCTGATTTCTCATTTTTTTTGTATGTCACACTAAAATGGTTCAGATTATCAAACAAATTTAAATATTAGACAAAGATAACACAACAAAACACAAAATGCAGTTTTTAAATGAAGGTGTTTATTATTAAGGGTAAAAAAAAATCCAAACCTACATGGTTCTGTGTGAAAAAGTGATCCCCCCGGTTAAAACATAAATTAACTGTGGTTTATAACTGTGTACTTTATTGATCCCAGTTTGGGATCAATAAAGTACATCTACTGTATCTATTTATCACATCTTTGGAAAGCTGACTTCAATTTCTCTAGCCACACCCAGGCTTGATTATTGCCACACCTGTTCTTAATCAAGAAATCACTTAAATAGGACCTGTCTGACAAAGTGAAGTAGACCAAAAGATCCTCAAAAGCTAGACATCATGCTGCGATCTAAAGAAATTCAGGAACTGAGATCTATCAGTCTGGAAAAGGTTATAAAGCTATTTCTAAAGCTTTGGGACTCCAGTGAACCACAGTGCGAGCCGTTATCCATAAATGGCAAAAACATGGAATGGTGGTGACCCTTCCCAGGAGTGACCGGCCGACCAAAATTACCCCAAGAGCACAGCAACGACTCATCCAAAAGGTCACAAAAGACCCCACAACAACATTCAAAGAACTGCAGGCCTCACTTGCCTCAGTCAAGGTCAGTGTTCATGACTACACCATAAGAAAGAGACTGGGCAAAAATGGCCTGCTGTCATGAACATAAAGCATGAGCACAGTTAGGACCGTGCCCATGCTTTATGTTCATTTACTGATTTGTTTCCACTGTATTATTATGATTATGAATTTGATTATGATTTAGTTCCCTGTTTATTGTTATCATGTCTTCCTCTGTCACCTGGTGTCTGTGCCTTATGTTTGTCCTTTTGTATTTGATTATATTTTTGTATGGTGCCCTGCATGTTCATTGTACAGTATGTCTGCGTCTCCCTGTCTGTGCGTGTGTGCTGGTGCAGCCCCTCCCATCCTGTGAGTTCACCCGCTGCCCTGATTACCCTCCCAGCTGTTCTGTGTTTCCCAATTATGAGTTCCCCATATATGTATGTCTCTGTGCTGTGTTCTTTGAGAGGGTATCGTGTCATTCCTGTATGTCATTCCCATGCCAAGTTCTTTGTCTATGGTCTATGCCACGTGAGTCTTTGCCATGCCATGCCATGCTATGTTTGCCAAGTTTTAGTTTAGTTAAGTTCTGTTAATAAATCACTGTTCACACCTGACCCTGCCTGCACCTCTGAGTCCTCCTTTTGCACCCTCATCTGCCCGGAGGGCAGATCATGATACCTGCATGGCAGAGTTTCAAGACAAAAACCACTGCTGAGCAAAAAGTACATAAAGGCTAGTTTCAGTTTTGCCAGAAAACATTTTGATGATCCCCAAGACTTTTGGGAAAATACTCTATGGACTGATGAGACAAAAGTTGAACTTTTTGGAAGGTGTGTGTCCCATTACATCTGACATAAAAGTAACACAACATTTCAGAAAAGGAACATCATACCAACAGTAAAATATGGTGGTGGTAGTGTAATGGTCTGCAGCTGTTTTGCTGCTTCATGACCTGGAAGACTTGCTGTGGTAAATGGAACCGTGAAATCTGCTGTCTACCAAAAGAAACCTGAAGGAGAATGTCCGCCCATCTGTTCGTGACCTCAAGTTGAAGTGCACTTGGGTTTGGCAACAGGACAATGATCCAAATCACACCAGCAAGTCCACCTCTGAATGGCTTAAGAAAAACAAAATGAAGACTTTGGAGTGGCCTAGTCAAAGTCCTGACCTGAATCCAACTGAGATGCTGTGGCATGACCTTAAAAAGGCGGTTCACGCTTGAAAACCCTCCAATGTGGCTGAATTACAATTGTGTAAAGATGAGTGTGCCAAAATTCCTCCACAGCACTGTAAAAGACTCATTGCCAGTTATCGCAAACGCTTGATTGCAGTTGTTGCTGCTAAGGGTGGCCCAACCAGTTATTAGGTTTAGGGGCAATCACTTTTTCACACAGGGCCATGATGGTTTGGATTATTTTTTTTCCCTTTAATAATAAACACCTTCATTTAAAAACTGCATTTTGTGTTACTTGTGTTATCTTTGTCTAATATTTAAATTTTTTGATGATCTGAAACATTTAAGTGTGACAAACATACAAAAAAATGAGAAATCAGGAAAGGGGCAAACACTTTTTCACCCTACAGTATTTTACAGAGAACAAATGGGGAAGAATGCTGGGCTCAAATCAGCTGAATGGTTTAATGTACAGTAATGCACATGGATGCAACACACAGACATGAATGGGTTTGAAACTTCAGGAAAAGAGGATGATGCCTGTGCAAATTTTCATAAACTTTCATTAACAGTGGCACAGAAGTCGCTCCCGGCCTGCTCCCATCACAGATCCTGACATTTGAAGGAGGAGGAAAAGTGAAAAGATTCTGACACGAAACTGTAAAACAATGAAAGGCTTTTGTAGAAAAAAGAGCATCAGATACCAGTTTACACAATTGTATTTATAGGGGATTTATATCCACTGGAGTCCATCTTGAACTGAACTGCTCTAACTCCATTGCTGCAGTCTCATTGATGTTATCTCATGAGAAGCAATCTGTTTCTAAAGCTATGAAAGAGTACTTTACCTGTTTATAGCACCTGACAACGGCCAGACAAAATGACCATCTGTTGAACATGGAGCATTAGGTCAAGGTATTTTCACCAAGAAGATACTTACATGATTCCAAGTTATACTGTCACCTCCTGTGGTGTTGGGTAGAGGTACAATAGACCACATATAAATAATAAATACCATGCATTCGGAAAGTATTCACAGCACTTCACTTTTTCCACATTTTGTTATGTTAAAACATTATTCCAAAATGAATTAAATTCATTTTTTTCCTCAAAATTCTACACACATTACCCCATAATGACAATGTGAAAAGTTTGGGTTTTTTTTTTTAGATTTTTGAAAATTTATTAAAAATAAAAACTAAGAAATCACATGTACATAGGTATTCACAGCCTTTGCTCAGTACTTTGTTGATACACCTTTGGCAGCAATGACAGCCTCAAGTTGTTTTTTTTTTTGGAATGTGATGCCACAAGCTTGGCACACCTATCTTTGGGCAGTTTTGCCCATTTCTCTTTGCAGCACCTTTCAAGCTCCATCAGGTTGGATGGGAAGCGTCGGTGCACAGCCATTTTCACATCTCTCCAGAGATGTTCAATTGGATTCAAGCCTGGGCTCTGGCTGGGCCGCTCAAGGACATTCACAGAGTTGTCCTGAAGCCGCTCCTTTGATATCTTAAGATAAGATAAGATAAGATAAGATAAGATAAGATAAGCCTTTATTAGTCCCACAATGGGGAAATTCCAGGATTGCAAAAGCACAGGGATAGCAACACTCAGAGCAACAATCGGAAGGCAAGAAAAAACAAGAGCAGCGAGTATACATACGTACATATAAATATAAATATATAGACACACAGTGCAGAGCATTGTAGCTAGATGGAATAAATATATGAATATATAAACACACGGACTTCCGGTCTGGACACCATGGTGATAGCAGCTTAACGGTGAAGCTCCCAGACCCGATCCGTGAAAATACTTTGAAAATCAGATTTAACGGATTTTTGGAAGAGTGAAAATCAAAAGACAAAGTCATCATGCCTAAAGGAAAACAGAAGAAATCGACATTTACCAGGCCAGCACACACATCGGCCGGAGAATCTGATCCGGAGGATTTCCATTCAGAAGACGAGGAGCTGAATGAAGCTAGCAAAAAGGTTAGCTTAAAAATGGTACTTAAAGAATTAAGACAATTTCACCGAGAGTGTTGGGCCGAATTTCGTGAAATCAAAGACGAAATAAAAAGGACAAACAGCAGAGTGGACCAGGCCGAGGACCGAATCTTGGAAGCAGAGGAAAGAATAAAAGGGCTGGAAGATACCGTGCTGGAACTACACAAACGACAGTCAAGACTGGAGGCTAAGCTAACCGACCAAGAAGGAAGACTGAGAAGAGACAACATAAGAATTCATGGTCTGAAAGAAGGAGTCGAGGATGGTTTCACCACAATGGCTGCATGCGTGGAATCCATACTGAGAGAGAAGTTGGATATTCCCCAAACCACCGAAGATAGAAAGGGCGCACCGTACATTAGTCCCTAGGCCGGCAGCAGAAGCGCCTCCTCGATCGGTGGTGGTGAAGTTCGCCAACTCCAGAGTAAAAGAAGAGGTTGTAAGACTGGCTTGGCAGAAAAAAGGATTTATGCACCAAGAGAGAAAAGTTTTCGTGGAACACGATTACGCCCTGGAGGTCCTTAAAAAGCGTCGGGAATACAACGACGCTAAAAAGGTATTACGAGAGAAAAAACTGCACTTCCAGACGCCATTTCCGGCGAAGTTGCGGGTTTTTTACGGCGACGAGACGTGTCTCTACAACTCGGCAGAAGAAGCAACCACGGATATGGTGAGAAGAGGGCTCCCGGTAACGGTGTATAAACCCACAGCAGACCCGATTGAAAGAATCAAGGCTCAAACGTGGTCCACACAGAGACCCTCAAAATCCACGGGCCAGCAGCGGGAAACCCAGCGCCAGAGCTACAAGGAAAAACTGGCCGTTTACAGGAGGGAATAACGATATTTTTAGTCAATCTGCACATCCAACCCTCCTCCTACAAGGTAACAAACATTAAAGGAGATGCAGAATCAGCATGTGGTAAAACATTTCATGGAACAGACATAATATTAGAAACAAATAAGTCTTTTTAAAAAAAAAAAAAAAAAACTTGTTAAAATAGAAATGTGACAATGAACCACATGATCTCTCCACACTAACAAATACTGTATTAACGTGAATGTTTGCTGTGATGGTGGTGGGAGGTTGCGCACAATTTCATAGGGTATAGGCATAAAAAAAAAAAAATCATTACAAGTTCGGATTGGGATCTGAAATTCACGTTAAAAACATGGGACAACTTACAGGGGTAAGAGAGGGCCCTCATCACGTAACGGAATCTGAGGAATTTCCCTCAGGGCCAACACACCATCATGGCTCTTCTAAGGTCACTAAAAAGACCTCAGCTCAGGAAGATCTTTTGTCAGTTTTTTGTTTTAAAGTTTTATATACTATGTTCTTAATGTTTTTTATGTTCTTAATGTTCTTTCAGTTTCTGAGTAGCATAAAAGAGGGCCACCACACTGTTATACTAAATAAGACAACACGTAACCAAAATAATCTCATATAATGTAAAAGGGATCCTGAATCCAGTTAAAAGATCCAAGATTCTAGGCAAAATGAAAAAAGACAAAGCAGGAATAATATTTTTACAGGAAACCCACCTAACAGACGTGGAGCACACTAAACTCAATAGACAAGGGTTTAAATTGATCTCTTCATCTTCATATAAGTCAGGGAGGAGGAGGGGAGTAGCGACATTGATCTCAACCAAAATTATATTTGAAAAAAAATCAGAACACAAAGATAAAGAAGGGAGATACAGTATGGTACTTGGGCGGCTAGAGGGAGAAGATATCACCCTGCTGAATGTATATGCACCTCCAGGGGCTAACTGGAAATTTTATAAAAATGTATTTGACCTAATGATAACTAAAGCCCAAGGTTTAGTGATATGTGGTGGAGACTTCAATTTAAGACTGAATCCATACTGGGATGCATCAGGTAATTCTCCACATCAAAATAACACTCAAAATAGGAAAACTCGGATGCTACTAAAAGAAATGGGAATCTGTGACGTGTGGAGGGAATTCAACCCCAGTGTAAAAGAGAATTCAACCCCAGTGTAAAAGATTATACATTTTACTCAGCACCACATTCATCATACTCAAGGACTGACTATTTTTTTATGTTTAATAGAGACACTGGAAGAGTAAAAACATGTAAAATAGGACTGATGGATCTCTCTGACCACAGTCCGATCTATATGGACTTAAGTATCCAAAAATACACAAATAATACATTTTCTTGGAGGTTAAATTCAAATGTCCTGAAAGGACCACTGAAAGATGAATTGGAATCAGATATTCTCAGATATTTGGAAGAAAATGATAATGGAGAAGTATCCCCTTTAATACTGTGGGACGCATGCAAAGCTGTAATAAGGGGAAAGATTATTGCAAAACTGGCAATCCAAAAGAAACTGAGACAAGAAAAACTAACCACATTAGAGTCAGAACTTAAGAACCTAGAAAAAGAGCACAAAGACAACACTCATTCTAATGACTCGCTCAAAATTAAGGAAATTAAAAATCAAATAAATGAGATCTACACAATAGAAATCCAGAAGAAACTTACATTTCTGAAACAAAAATACTATGAAGCAGGGAGCAAATCGGCAAAATTACTAGCCTATAAATTGAGGAAACAACAAACGGAGAGAGCAATCTACAAAATCAGAGACCCAGTATCAAAGGAAATAAAATTTAGAATTCAGGATATTCTTAAAAGCTTCGAGAACTACTACAAGAACTTGTAGTCCCTCAAAAAACATAAAAACGCATCCGAAGCATTCCTAAACACATTAAACCTTCCCCAACTTAATGTGTCACAAAATAAAACACTACTGTCAGAAATACAACTTAAAGAATTAGAAAAAGCAATTATGAAACTTAAAGCTAACAAATCCCCAGGAGCAGATGGCTATACAGCAGAGTGGTACAAAACCTTTAAACAGCAACTATCTCCTCTCCTCCTGAAAACATTTAACTCTCCTGGAGAGAAGGGGTCATTGCAGTCATACCTAAACCTGAAAAGGATAAACTAGACTGCTCCAACTACAGACCAATCAGTGTATTAAATCAGGACTATAAGCTTTTTACCACTATCCTTGCCAAAAGGTTAGAAAATATACTGACAGACTTAATTCATTTACACCAAACAGGTTTTATAAGACAAAGACAGACACAAGACAACATTAGATGCACTTTACACATATTTTTTTTTTTTTTTTTTTTTTTCCGGTTCCGGCTCTGCCGGACCGGCGGCGCCACATGAGTCGGCTGCCTGTTGCAACAGCCTTTTTTTTTTTATCTTCCTTCTTCTTTCTACACCTTTCACTCTGTATATATATCACGGACGCACGGATCGCCCCGGGGGTCTCCCGGGTCGGCGGACGGAGCCACGGTTTGCAGCGGGAGACGTTACAGCGGGGAGGAGCTAGTGCTAGCTAGCACTTGGCCGCCGCCCGGTGCTAATGGGAAACTCGACATACCGGGAGCTGTAGCGAAAACGAAGCGGGTGCCGGGCTGGAGTTTAGGCGGCGTGAAAGAAATATAAGACAGAATAATAAAGAGCGATGGCAAGAACCAAGCAGACCGCCCGTAAAATCTACTGGAGGAAGAAGCCCCCCAGGAGACAGCTAGCCACAGGGCTGCTCGGAGAGGCGCTCTGGCCACCGGCAGAGTGAAGAGGCCTCGCCGTCACAGGTCCGTGGCTCTGAGAGAGATCCGTCGCTACCAGAAATCCACGGAGCTGCTCATCCGTAAGCTGCCCGTCCAGCGCCTGGTGAGGGAGATCGCTCAGGACTTCAAGACCATCCTGTGTTTCCTGAGTTTCGCCGTCATGGCTCTGCAGGAGACCAGCGAGGCCCACCTGGTGGTCTCTTCTTCGCTAAGGGGGTCACCATCATGCCCAAAGACTTCCAGCTGGCCCGCTGCATCCGCGGAGAGAGAGCTTAGACTTTCTGCTGCACATCCACCAGCCATAATGCTCTGCACTGTGTGTCTATATATATACATTTATAGTAATATGGACATATGTTTACTAGATGTTGTTTTTTCTTGCCTTCTGATTGTTGCTCTGAATGTTGCTATCCCTGTGCTGTTGCAATCCTGGAATTTCCCCATTGTGGGACTAATAAAGGCTTATCTTATCTTATCTTATTCATCATATAAAAAAATATAACTTAAATGCAGCCATATTGGGATTAGATGCTGAAAAAGCATTTGATTCGGTTGACTGGTCTTTCCTATATAGAATCTTATCCAGTTTCAATTTTCATAACAACTTCATTAGAACTATCCAGGCATTATATAAAAAACCAACAGCTAAAATAAGGATTAACGGTAAATTATCGTCATCTTTTGAGCTGGAAAGAGGATGTTGTCAGGGCTGCCCCTTGTCTCCACTGCTCTTTGCAATCTTCATAGAACCTCTGAGCCAATGGATAAGACAGAATCAAAAAATTCAAGGTATTACACTTGGTCAGAAGGAACATAAAATAGCACTCTTTGCTGATGACATTTTAAAAGGAACTCTGATTATATTGGCATGTTAGCTCTATATGCTTTATTTTTATGTTAGTAACATAACTATAATATAATTTTTTTGAAAATAATTCCCAGTTTTATATATTTTTAAAAAACTTTATTACGATGTAAATCGCCATTATTGTTTATGTTGCAATGCATTCTGGGTAGTGACGTAGAATGGTTGCAGCTATTTTTTCTGTCTTATACAAGCCAAGAAGTGAAGCTCCTAACTACTGCCATTTGTCAGTGAAAATGCCACATTGCGCGGCTTTTGGATGTAATTTCCAATCAAAGGGAAATAAAGAGAGCGGGGTGAGCCTCCATAGCTTTCCTCAAGAGGGAAAGTTGAGGAAAAAGTGGGACGGCAGCGGCTCAGCAGGTAGAGCAGGTTGTCTGATAACCCCATGGTTCGCGGTTCGCATCACACTCTCCCCAGATATCCTGCCGTTGTGTCCCTGGGCAAGACACTTCACCCGCATTGCCTCCAGTGCCCATAACACTGGGTATGAATGTGTAAAAATGTTTAAATGCTCGGTGGTGGCCGGAGAGGCTGTTGGCGTGGATTGGCAGCCACATTTCCCTCACTCTGTCTGTGATAAAACTGACATATGTATTAATCATGCTGTGATAATAGCACAATATCGCTCAAAGCGCACGCATGAGACATGTCTGTGATTGCACGCTTGTGTTGACCGTTCCTGCCTTTCGTCTCCTAACCATAGTTTTGGGACGCAGGGAAGATGTATCTTCCTCCGCGGTCAATTCCCGAGTAAATCTCACTCTTGTGGTACACAGAAGCACAGGCCGTTTTGCTGAAGCATTGGGGCTTTATTTATATACCGCACTGTTGTCAGCAACAAATTCTACCTGCTCCGGTCGCCTCGCTCTTTCTACTTATCAGCACCAAATCACACACCGTTCGCCACACACACCGGGGAGGGGGGGGGGGGCGCACCTCGGCTGCGCAAACACCATCACTCACTCACGTCCACGCACCGAGCTGCCCCATCCAAACACACGCACCAGACACATCCCACAACACTTGATAGAGCTGACATATGTATTAATCACGCTATGATAAAGCACAATATCACGCAAAGCGCACAAGCCACCAGTGTGGCGGATGTAATAAGGGAACCCAGTGTGGAGGCACGGAATAATTGCAGGCAGGACATGGCAAACTGAAGTTTAAAAGGGTGTTTATTTCATCCTCCAGCACGAAGCTCACTCCTGCGCTGTGGAGCGAGCCCTTTTTTTTTTATTACTTATTTTGTACTAACCACAGTGCGCAGTGGTTAGCACTGTGGCAGCACAGTTTACCCTCGGCCGGGGGATCGCGGAGATCGTGGGTTCGATCCCTGCCCCCGGCCAACAGTGATCTATGTGGAGTTTGCATGTTCTCCCCGTGTTTGCGTGGGTTTACTCCGGGATTTCTCCGGTTTCCTCCCACATGTCACAAACATGCAGGTTAGGGAGTTAAGGGGTGCTTGTGCACGCAGCGACTGGCAGCTGGTGGCTTGTCACCAGACTGCAAAACAAATCTACCTACGGGTACAAAATAAGTGAGTGATGGCGTTTGCGCAGCCGAGGCACGCCCCCCCCCCTCCCCGGTGTGTGTGGCAAACGGTGTGTGATTTGGTGCTGATAAGTAGAAAGAGCGAGGCAACCGGAGCAGGTAGAATTTGTTGCTGACGACAGTGCGGTATATAAATAAAGCCCCAACGCTTCAGCAAAACGGCCTGTGCTTCTGTGTACCACAAGAATGAGATTTACTCGGGAATTGACCGCGGAGGAAGATACATCACCCCTGTGTCCCAAAACCACGGTTAGGAGACGAAAGGCAGGAACGGTCAACACAAGCGTGCAATCACAGACATGTCTCATGCGCACGCTTTGAGCAATATTATGCTATTATCACAGCATGATTAATACATATGTCAGTTTTATCACAGACAGAGTGAGGGAAATGTGGCTGCCAATCCACGCCAACAGCCTCTCCGGCCACCACCGAGCATTTAAACATTTTTACACATTCATACCCAGTGTTATGGGCACTGGAGGCAATGCGGGTGAAGTGTCTTGCCCAGGGACACAACGGCAGGATATCTGGGGAGAGCGTGATTCAAACCGCCAACCATGGGGTTATTAGACTACCTGCTGAGCCGCTGCCGCCCCACTTTTTCCTCAACTTTCCCTCTTTAGGAAAGCTATGGAGGCTTACCCCGCTCTCTTTATTTCCCTTTGATTGGAAATTACATCCAAAAGCCGTGCAATGTGGCATTTTCACTGACAAATGGCAGTAGATAGTAGTAGTCGGGCTGCACGGTGGCGCAGTGGTTAGCACTGCGGCAGCACAGTTTACCCTTGGCCGGGGGATTGTGGGGATCGTGGGATCGTGGGTTCGATCCCAGCCCCCGACCAACAGTGATCTGTGTGGAGTTTGCATGTTCTCCCCGTGTTGCGTGGGTTTACTCCGGGATTTCTCCGGTTTCCTCCCACATGCCAAAAACATGCATGTTAGGTTAATTGGCTGTTCTAAATTGTCCCTAGATATTTGTTTCCTATAGGCCCTTAGAATAGAGGGTTAGTATTAATGAAAGCGCTTTGAGTGGTCTTTGTGACTAGAAAAGCGCTATATAAGTGCAGGTTAGTTAGTTAGTAGTTAGGAGTTTCACTTCTTGGCTTGTATAAGACAGAAAAAACGGCTGCAACCATTCTACGTCACTACCCAGAATGCATTGCGACGTAAACAAAAATCGTAATAAAGTTTTTTAAAAATATATAAAACTGGGAATTATTTTCAAAAAAATTAAATTATAGTTATGTTACTAACATAAAAATAAAGCATATAGAGCTAACATGCCAATATAATCAGAGTTCCTTTTAATACACCTGGGGCAGCCGGACACCTCTTTTCCAGAACTAATCTCAGTTTTTTCAGAGTATGGAGATTTATTGGGGTACGAATTAAACATGCATAAAACCTAAGTTTTAACATTCAACTATGACCCAAATCAATATTTACTAAGCAAACTCAAAACTAACTGGGAGATGGACTCTATGAAATATCTGGGGGTCAATATCCCGAAACAACTCAACAAAATTATAACACTAAACTATGATCCACTGGTGGCAAAAATAAAATCTGATCTAGCAAAATGGAATATGATACCATTCTTGGGTACTGCACAAAGAATTGAAGCAGTCAAAATGAATATACTTCCACGTCTTCTATACCTTTTCCAAACAATACCGGTAGAACCTCCCAAAAAAAACATGGCAAGAACTGGACAGATGGATCTCAAGATTCATATGGCAGGGCAAGAGACCAACAATCAGATATAGAACCCTACAGCTAAACAAAGACAAAGGTGGGCTTGCGCTGCCAAATATCAGGGACTATTTTAAAGCCGCACAAATTAAAACTTTAGTAGAGATATGTAACCCAGTCTACACTGCACAATGGAAGGAGATGGAATGCCACATAACAAGTGACATCCCCCTACAGGCAATAATAGGGAACAATGCCTGACCTAAACTTTTGAATAACACTAACCCGTGGATAGAGACCCCGCTAAAAATTTGGTTTAAGATAGTCAAAGAGAATCAAACTAAAGAACCCTATCGACTTCTGCAATGGATTGCCTATGATCAAGACTTTACTCCTAATAAAACAGACACTAGATTTAAAAAGTGGAAAGAGAACGGACTGATAAAATATTACGATTTTTTTAAAGGGCAAATTTTAAGAAGTTTTGCAGATTTGAAAAAACAAGGTCTAATAAATCAAGACATTTACATGTTCTTTCAACTTAGACACCACATAAACAATATACTTAAAAAGGAGGATTTGGAAAGGGCCCAGTCAGGTGTTCTGAAGGTCTTCTTAATGGCGTATAAAGGGATCCCAGGGATCAGATACATTTCTAAAATATACCAAGGTCTTCAAGACTTAAAAGGAGACAACACATCATATATAAAAGAGAGATGGGAAAAAGAGGGGAATTTCACTTTACAACTGGAAATATGGGAAAAGCTAAATAAACAACAATGGAAAAGTACCTCATCCCTGCAGTGGAGAGAATTTGGATGGAAAAACTTGGTAAGATTTTTCAGAACACCTGCACAAAACAAATTTACTCGTAAAGGGTTGAACTGTTGGCGCTTGTGTGGTGAAGAGACTGCAAATCATTTTCATGTGTTTTGGTCATGCCCAGTTATCCACCAATATTGGACTAATGTACAGACAATACTGGGGAAAATATTCAAAATAACAGTCCCCTTTTCTTTTGTAACTTTGTATTTGGGTTTACTACCGGATTCACTGGAAAGACGAGGAGAAAAATACTTATTCACTGTTTTAATATTGGCAAGTAAAAAAGCCCTAACTAAAAAATGGATGCTGAAAGACTGTCCTACACCTGAAGATTGGATTAACGTGATTCAAGACATTTACTCGATGGAAAAGTTGACATTCGCACTGAGACAGGACATGGATGGGTTCATGAACTTTTGGCAACCCTGGATCGCATATGTGTCTTCCATTAGATCTAATCTTTGACAAATACCATTTCAATAATGGCACCTCTCTTTGTTCCAGTGCTACTCAGATACTCTTTTATTTTTATTTATTTATTTATTTTTTGTTTTTTGTTTTTTGCTCTTTTGTTTTGTTTTTTTGTTTGTTTTTCTTGTTTTGTTTTGTGTTTGTTTTTTTTGTTCTTTCTTTAATTTCTCTTTTTCTTTCACTTAAAAAAAGGGGTGTTGTAATAATTATTCTTCCAATGTTGTCAAAAAACAAAAAAAAGGGAACATGTGATGAAAATGTAAACAATGCAATGCTGTAATAACGTATATACCCTTTACAAAAACTTAAATTAAAAAAAAAATAAACACACAGTGCGGAGCATTGTAGCTAGATGGAATGAAACAGCATAACCGTCTACTTAGTTATCCTACATGGTATGATTATGTACCCATACATATTGTCACCCTCCGTAGCGACCGGTATTTTCCTAGTTGCATACTGGAAGGGACCATTGTGTAAGTCTATTGCGTCTTTTGCATTCAATACTATTAGGTTGTCACGTCTTTTTGCTATCTCTGCGAGCAGCCCTGCTTAGGTTGTACAGTCTGACAGCCGTAGGTAGGAAGGACCTGCGAAACCTCTCGGTTGTGCACCTAGGATGATGTAGTCTGCTGCTAAATGAGCTCCTCAGTGCATTCAGTATGTCCTGCATAGGGTGGAACTCGGACTCCAACAGAGATGACAGTTTAGCCACCATCCTTCTCTCTCCCATCTCCTCCACTGGGTCAAGGTGCTGCCCCAGGACAGAGCTAGCTTTCTTGATCAGTTTGTTTAGTCTCTTCCTATCGGCTGCTGTAATGCCACTGCCCCAGCAGACCACTCCAAAAGTGATGGCTGATGCCACCACCGTGTCGTAGAATGACTTCAGCAGCGCCCCTTGTACACCAAAAGACCTGAGTCTCCTCAGTAGGAACAGCCTGCGCTGTCCCTTCTTGTAGAGTGCATCGGTATTGTGTGACCAGTCTAGTTTATTGTTCAGATGAACACCCAGGTACTTGTAGGATGTCACCATCTCGATGTCAGTTCCCTGTATATTTACTGGTGCTGTGAGGGGTTGTCCTTGCCTGCGGCAGTCCACCACCAGCTCCTTAGTTTTCTAAGGAGCTGGTGGTGGCTTATCTTGGCTGTGTGCTTAGGGTCGTTGTCCTGCTGGAAGAAGAACCATCTCCCCAGTCTGAGGTCAAGAGCGCTCCCGAGCAGGTTTTCATCCAGGATGTCTCTGTACATTGCTGCATTCATCTTTCCATCTATCCTGACTAGTCTGCCAGTTCCTGCTGCTGAAAAACATCCCCACAGCTTGATGCTACCACCACCATTGGCATGGTTATGAGCGGTGCTTGGTTTCCTCCAAACATGATGCCTGGCATTCACGCCAACGAGTTCAATCTTTGTCTCATCAGACCAGAGAATTTTGTTTCTCATGGTCTGAGAGTCCTTCAGGTGCATTTTGACAAACTCCAAGTGGGCTGCCATGTGCATTTTACTAATGAGTGGCTTCCATCTGGCCACTCTACCATACAGGCCTGTTTGATGGATTACTGCAGAGATGGTTGCCCTCCCGGAAGGTTCTCCTCTCTCCACAGAGGAATGCTGGAGCTCTGACAGAGTGACCATTGGGTTCTTGGTCACCTCCCTGACTATGGCACTTCTCTCCCGATCGCTCAGTTTAGACCACCGGCCAGCTCTAGGAAGAGTCCTGGTGGTTCCAAACTTCTTCCATTAATGGATGATGGAGGCCATTGTGCTCACTGGGACCTTCAAAGCAGCAGACATTTTTCTGTACCCTTCCCCAGATTTGTACTGCGAGACAATCCTGTCTCGGAGGTCTACAGACAATTCCTTTGATTTCATGCTTGGTTTGTGCTCTGACATGCACTGTCAACTGGGGGACCTTATATAGACAGGTGTGTGCCTTTCCAAATCATGTCCAATCAACTGAACTTACCACGGGTGGACTCCAATTAAGCTGTAGAAACATCTCAGGGATGATCAGTGGAAACAGGATGCACCTGAGCTCAATTTTGAACTTCATGGCAAAGGCTGTGAATACTTATATACATGTGATTTCTTAGTTTTTTATTTTTAATAAATTTGCAAAAATCTATTTTTTTCACATTGTCATTATGGGGTGTTGTATGTAGAATTTTGAGGGAAAAAAAGAATTTAATCCCTTTTGGAATAAGGCTGTAACATAAAATGTGGAAAAAGTGAAGCGCTGTGAATGCTTTGTGGATGCACTGTATATATAAGCAACATTAGTCTGTCAGTGTTCCATCTATAATGACTGGTTTGGCTGGTTGTTTTTTCTAATCAAGGTTCAAAGAGCAGAGAGAATTCTAGAGCATTATGACCAACCCAGTCTCACTCCAAAAAAAACCACATACCAATGCACGGTTTTTCACTCAGAAAATGTGCATACACACGGAAATAACATTTTTCACATGCACTGGCTATGTGGCGTTTATACCTTTATGAAAGGCAGTGGCCTGTCATGTTCTGGTGAGCACATGCCCCCTCCTTCCCGTTCTCTCCTCTGGCAATCAGCAAACCTGGGAGATGAGACGCATCTGCTGCCTCTAATCATTCATTCAATCATTCATTCATCTTCTACCGCTTAATCCTTTTCGGGTCGCGAGGGGGCTGGAGCCTATCCCAGCATCTTTGGGCGAGAGGCAGGGTACACCCTGGACAGATCTCCAGTCCATCACAGGGCCAGCACAGAGAGACAGACAACCATTCACTCTCACAGTGATACCTAAGGACAATTTAGAATCCCCAGTTGATGCCAGTTAACCTAACTTGCATGTTTTTGGCATGTGGGAGGAAACCGGAGAAATCCCGGAGTAAATCCACACAGACACGGGGAGAACATGCAAACTCCACACAGATCACTGTTGGTCGGGGGCTGGGATTGAACCCAGGATCCCCCGGCCAAGGGTGGGTTGCTGTGCTGCCGCAGTGCTAACCACTCCGCCACTGCGCTGCCCTGCCTCTAATCAGCCAGCACTCATAAGGATCTGCTCTTTAGTGCCTCAGTGTTGGCTTGTTCGGGTACACTGCCTCAAAAGAAGCAAGTGTAACTTTATTTGTGTAGGTGTAGTCCTCGCTCTCACCTTTTCCTCTTCTCCTTTATTCTCAGGTTGCTGCCTCCTGTGCGGGTGTGTCTTCAGGGATTGTGCGTGCTCACCTGTCCCATCATCCTCACCACGGCTGTATTCCTTCTCTACCCGGTCAGGCACTGCCAATCTGGTTTCTCATCATCCCACAGTCAGCTTCATCCCGCTGGTTTGTCTCTCCCCGCTGGAGTTCCCTGTTGGATTGCCTGTTTGGCCCAAGTTGGTGGTAATTTGTTTATTCCACTTCCCTGTCTTCATTTCTCCTAACAGCTCCCGTTTCTCTTCCCGCAGGCCACTTCCTTTGGCGAGTGACATTTTCTGTAGCTGTGCTCCATTTGTTTTGAGATTTAATAAATTTACAAACTTGGGTTTTGTGTCCTGTGTGTTCCCTTGCTGCTGTATTCTGCATGTGAGCTGTCTTATAAATTAAATCATGACAGTGGCTATGGTTATGGAACTGTACCCATAGAATGATTGCTACAGATACGGCTTGAATCTGATTGGCCCGTCTGTTTTATTAATGCCGTATCTTAAAGGCAGCAGGCCACAGATATGGAAATCTGAGGCATTGATTTATTTCTATTTTTAATTGTCTATTCACTACCTTCTTAACCTTACCCAGTCCTAAGGCTAACCTCTTAAGGATGCCATCATCTACCTACTTATAAAATCTAACCTCAATCCTTCTTTAACAGCTACAGATGGATCTCAAAATTACCTTTTATTGCCAAGATTTTAGAAAAAGCTGTGGTTCAGCAGCGTACAACTGTTGTAGACAAATATAGCATTCTTGATCATTTTAATCCAGTTTTCGTAGTGCCCATTCCATTAAAACAGCTGTTCTGAGAGTCATGAAATAACATTTTGATGCCTTGCCATGTGGGAGACTGCTCAGTTTTGTTGATGCTGGAACCAACCTTTGCTTTTGACACTGTTCATCACATTTTTCTTGATGGGTTGAAGCACTGAGTGGGAATATCTGGGTCTGCTCTGGACTGGTTCTTTTGTTATGCTGTATGTCCTAATCTCTTTCTGCGGCTTTTTCCCTGTTCATGTGTTCTTCCACTTCTCTCTCCTGTGGTGTGCCACAAGGTTCTGTTTTGGGCCTTCTATTGTTCCTATTATATTTACTCCCTCTTCAGCACATTATGAACACTTTTAAGGACATTTCTTATCACTGCTATGCCGACGATATTCAATTGTACATCTTCAAGCCCCAAGACATTTCTAAATTGCAGATTCTGCATGAGTGTTTAGACTTAAATGTTGGATGGCAGACAATTTCCTCCAACTTAATAATCACAAAAGTCCTTGTGTGTGTGCCCCTAACAGATTTGCACCTAAGGTAATGGAAACTCTTCGTTCCCTGTCTAATATTGTTAAATTTACTATCAGGAACCTTGGGGTGACTTTGGAATCAGCGTTTACCTTGGATACTCATGTTCAAATGCTGGTTCGTCCTTGTTTTTATCCCAAAAAAATATTGCCAAGTTGAGCTCTATTGTGACACACTCTGAAATGGAGGTTGATTTTCATGCTTTTATTTCTTCACAGTTGGATTATTGTAACTCTCTGTTCACCTGTCTCAGCAAAGCCACCTTGGAGCATCTGAGGCTTGTTCAGAATGCTGCTACAAGGTTTCTAAGTTTAACACGTGATTGCATTGTTCTCATTGCACAGTCTTTCCATTCATTCCAGGGTCCATTTAAAATGGTGATATGCTCGACACTGATTCGAGCAATAGAACACGGAAGTGTCGTGAGCAGAGCATCAAGCACTCTGCTCACGGTCACAACCCACAGTCATGTGACCGTAGCAAATGAGGCCTCGTTGTCGCATCACGTGAATTTAGACCTGGCAAAATTTGAGAGGGCTGGGCATTGCATACTTCAATAGTGAAGGATTTAAAAGGGGTCTGATTCACCACTCAAACTGAGGGTTTTTTGAGAGATTTCATTGCATTTGCTCTTTGAGTAGAAGTCAGGGACAGTATTACACAAGTTAGAATCAGGTTTAGATTTAGTAACATTAAACATTACATTTACTAAAGATTACACAGATGCATTAGTGATGGTGAAACTGAGGCCTTATAAAACAATGAACAACTCTGAGACAATTGCTTCATTATCGACAGTGTTATGAAACATCTGCTGCCATCTGCTGACTGACAGAACTGCATCGGAGTTGAAATCCTGAAAAAAATCTCACTTTTATTTTTTGAGCATTTGCCCATCCGAGGTGTATTCAAAATTGGATGGCAGGAACAAATGATACAAAGCAAACAAAAACCCTAATTCCAATAGAACCCGCTATTTCCCGCGAGCCCTCAAGTCATGTGATGTGACCAACATAATGAGGCCTTGTTTGCTACAGTCACAGTGCTCAATGCACTGCTCATGATGCAAAAAAAAATTGCAAGAGACACTGGACAGCTCCTATTTTTTTTCCACAATATCTTTATTGAACCTTTTTTTTTAACAAACATGATACAAACAATCAAACACTAACACTAAAGTACTACAAAAAAAAAATGCACTAAAAACACCAACAACCACCAACAAAATCAAGTCTTCAACAATGCTCCTCTGTTTAGTCTAGACAATCCAATACATAAGTATACATATTATGTTCACCAGTTTGGAATTTACAAGGTCCACACACATCATTCACCTTCTTCTTCAAGAGTTATGTTTAAATTTTTTACATAATCAATAAAAGGTCTCCATATATTCTCAAACACAATTTCCTTTGATTTCAGTATATATGTTATTCTTTCTAATGGAAGGTTTGTTAACATCTGTCTTAACCACTGAGTCACATCTGGTCTATGAGTCTTTTTCCATAATAGTGCAATACATTTTTTGGCATTAAGCAAACTGAGGTCTATGAATGTTCTTTCACTTTTATTAAAATTATGCTTTTCTGGGTACAGACCCAACAAAAACAGTTTAGGATTCAATATGATTTGTTTTGAGATTATTTTTTCAATTGTTACCCTCACCTCTTCCCAAAACATTCTTATTAATCTACATTCCCATAAACAATGAAATAGGGTTCCTTTACTTTCCATGCATTTTGTGCATGTATCTGGTATATTTTTGTTATATCTATTTAACTCCTCCGGTGTAACATACATCCGCATTAACCATTTGAAATGTATCAATTTAAGGCGTACATTTATTGATTTGGTTTGAGCTTCTGTACAAGCCAATTCCCATTGTTCCTCTGAAATTTCAGTTTGCAGATCTTCTTTCCAGTAGTTTAATCTTTTCAGTGAATTTTCACTTGAAGATAGTGTCAATGAGTTATAAAACTCTGAAATAATACCCTTTCTTTTACTATCTTTCATCATCATTTTTTCCAAGGATGAATAAATAGGTCGAGTGAGAGCTTTATTTTGATTTGATCGAATAAAGTTTCTAAGTTGAAGATATTTTAAAAAAATGTGTTCTATTGAGATTAAATTTGATCCTCAGCTCTTCAAAAGACATTATGTTATCTGCACATGGCAAATATAAATCCTGAATCTTTTGTATCCCTTTTAAATTCCATACTTTAAATACAGCGTCCGCTCTCCCTGGTTTAAAATATTGATTACCCCATATTGGACTAAATTGTGACAATAACTGTGGTTCTTTTAGATAGTTTTTAGCTTCACACCATATTTTGATCATATGCTTTACAAATGGATTTTTAACTTGTTTTTGTAATTTTTTTGCCGAATCTGAGTATATGAATAATGGAAGAGGTAAAGGTAAATTGTATGATTCCATTTCAGTCCAGTGAGGGAGATCATTTGATGAAAAATAATATGTCATAGACCTCAGTTGTGCCGACCAATAATACAACATAAAATTTGGACATTTCAGACCTCCACGATCAAATGGTAAATATAATAAAGACAGATGTAATCTAGCCCTCCTTTTGTTCCATATAAATTCCACTAACTTTTTTTTTATTCTTGAGAATAAATCTAAAGGTGGTGATAAGGGAATGTATTGAAATAAATAAAGTATTTTAGGTAAAATATTACTTTTAAGTATATTGATTCTCCCGATCATCGACATTGGTAGTGACATCCATCTCTGAGTTAACTCATTGATATCTGACATTAAGGCTTCATAGTTGACACTGGCGACTGATTCTAGCTTAGGCACAATTTGGATTCCTAAATATTTAAACTGATTTACAACTTTGAATTGATTTACCTCAGGGGCTGGGTAATTTCTCTGGGTCTCATTTAGCATTAATATTGAAGATTTAGTTTTATTTATTTTATATCCTGATATTTCCCCAAAATTCTTTATTAAATTCAACAAGGTTGGAATTGATTTTTTTAGATTCGACATAAACAAAATTATGTCATCGGCATACAGGGAGATTTTATGTTCTATTGGTCCAACTTTAATTCCATATATTTGTGAATGTAAACGTATCGCTATCGCTAAAGGTTCAATTGCCATAGTAAACAGTAAAGGTGAAAGTGGACAGCCTTGTCGACATCCTCTATTGATTTTTATTGGTTTTGAAATATTGTTATTTGTTAGGATTTCTGTTGTAGCATTATTGTATATTATTTGAACCCATTTTATGAAATTATTTCCAAGTCCAAACCTTTGTAGGACTTCAAAAAGAAAGGGCCATTCAACTCTATCAAAGGCCTTTTCGGCATCCAGTGATAGGAGAGCTGTATCCGGTGCTTCTTTATTAAAATAAATAATATTAAATAGTCTTCTTACATTATGGAAGCCTTGTCTACCCTTTATAAAGCCATTCTGATCTCGATTAATAATATTTGGTAAAATTTCTTGTATTCGTCTTGCTAAAATTTTACAGATTATCTTAAGGTCGGCGTTTAATAGGCTTATTGGGCTCATATTTTCACATTTATTAGAGGGCTTACCTGGTTTTGGCAGCAGTATAATTAAGGCATTATTTATGTATGATGGTAAATTATTATTTTGAAATGCTTCTAAAACCATTTCCAAAAAAGGTTTTATTAATTTATTCTTAAATTTTTTATAAAGGTCAACTGGAAGACCATCTGGTCCTGCACTTTTTCCTGATTTCATATTATCAATGGCTAGCCCAACTTCTTCTTGACTAATTTTAGACTCCAATATCTCCCTGTTTTCATTTGGAATACACGGTATAGATAGTTCGTTCAAAAACCCATTTAGTTTTGTTAAATCAGATTCATTTTTGGTATCATATAATTTTTCATAGTAATCTCTAAAGGCTCTGTTAATTTCTAAAGGATCTATAACTACCTGTCCGTTACTTATAATACTGGTAATTGGTGTTTTAATTTCTAATTGTTTAATCTGCCATGCTAATAATTTTCCTGATTTTTCACCTTGTTCATAAAAAGATTGTTTCAATCTTAGAAGACTCGAGGCAGCTCTATTCGCTGATTTTTTGTCGTATTCAGCTCTCAAAATCAGTAATTCATTCTCCAACCTTGGGTCACTTCCTGCATACACTTTTTCCTGAAGACTTTTTATTTTATGTTCCAATTTAGCTCTCTCCTCTCGAGTCTTCTTAGATTTTGATCCTGTATAACTAATAATATGTCCCCTAATAAAAGCTTTGAAAGCCTCCCACTTTACACATGCTGATGTTTGTGTAGTATTGATGTCAAAGAACTCGTCTATCTGTTTTTCTATATACTTGACAAATTCCTCATCCTGAAGCCATTTATGCTGAAATTGCCATCTACCTGATTCCTTTGTCAATTTTTTATCTACATATATTAGACAACAGGGTGCATGATCAGAGATCACGATGTTATCATAAAAGCAGTTTTGAATCTTGGACCTTAATTCTGTGGAAATCAAAAAATAATCAATACGTGAGAATGTCTTGTAGGTACTGGAATAACAAGAATAGGCTTTAACTTGTGGTTTCATTTCTCTCCATATATCTAACAATCTCAATTCTTTCATAAAATGATTAATAGTCATCCTACATCCATTGTGCGTACAATCCAGTCCTGTTGATCTATCTATACCTGGATTCAATGTACAATTAAAATCCCCTGCTATTATATGTTGCCCTGTAAGTGATGATAAGATAAGAAATAAATTAGCAAAGAACTTTTGATCATCTATATTGGGACCATATAAGTTCACAAGATTTATATTTTCTAATAGCAAAGAACCTTGAATGATTACATATCTTCCAAATTTGTCTCCAATTACATTTTTCACTTGAAAAGGAACTGATTTATGTATGAGAGTCATAACTCCCCTGGCCCGGGATGAGAATGATGAGGTGAAGACACTTCCTTGCCATCTACTCCTAATTCTTTTTATATCCTCCTCTATTAAATGAGTTTCTTGTAAAAACACAATTTTTGAACCCATGTCTTTTATTTTATTCATAACTTGTTTAAGTTTTTTTAAATTTTGTAGACCTCTGCAATTCCATGAAGTTAAATTAAGATTAACACTTTGGTTTATGATCAATAGAGAGTTTGGGATTACCTTGCAGTGTAAACATGCTCATACAGAGAAGCAAAAACATGAGTGGTTGAACATTCATCCTGCAAACTACACACAAACAAATTTCCCCTTCCCACACTTGTGGCAAACCCCCCAAAATCAAAAGAAAAATTCCGTCTCCCGATATAGCCATCGACCGCTCCACACCCACGGGGAACAGCCTAAGCCACTCCTTCTTCATCCTCCCAATCACCCTAACTCTACTGCTTTTAATGACGTAACATTAACTCTCCTCTGTAGTTTTCCAACTTAACTCCAAAATTTTTAACAACTTTGTACATCATAGGGTTTTTTTTGTTTGTTTTGTTTTTGTTTTTTTTAAATATATAATACAATCTATATTTTGTAAACTTACTATTTACTTCAAGTCAGTCAGATGCCTGTGCAAATGCTTAATTATTCTACCTTATATTTTGTTCATGCTTAGCTCCCACCAGTCTCTTCTTCTTCTTTGATCTTCTTGATGAACTCCTGCGCCTCCTCTGGGGTCTTGAAGATGTGGGTTCTGCCCTCATACGTGGTCAGCAGTCTCGCAGGATAGATTACACCATGACGAATCCCAAGGTTGCGCAGGTCCTTACGTATGGGATCAAACTGCTTCCTCAATTGTTGGATTCCTGTGGCCAAATCTGGGTAGAACCGCACCTGCTGGTCCTGGTGTTTAATCTCTCCTTTAGCTCGTGCAGCGTTGAAGATCTTCATCCTGTCTCTGTTGCTAAGAAACTTCATAATTAAGGTCCTCGGCGGTCCCTTATCTCTCCGTGGGCCAATACGATGTGCATTTTCCAGAACCACGGCTGATTGCAACTCCTCGCTGCCCAGCACCTCCGGAATCCACTTTTCCAGAAAGGAACATACGTCCCGACCTTCTGATTCCTCTGGAAGACCCACCAGCCTCAAGTTATTCTGTCTCGACCGAGATTCCAAATCCAAAATATTATCTTCCAGACATTTATTTTTTTTTTCCAAAGTGCGCACCTTTAATTGAAGACGGGTGACATCATCTTCAGCACTAGCGAGACGGAGCTCCATCTGCGCCGTTCGTTCTACACAGTCACCCAATTCCTTTCTTATTCCTTCCAACGCTGTCATAAGCCCATCAAACCTAGAGGAAAAGTCCGCTCTCATTGAACTCATGGCAGCCATCAGCGCATCTGCGCCGCTCCCCGCAGACATTGCACCATTGCCAGCCTCCTCCGCCATATATGGAGTTTTATTTGCTGCGTCACAGACCTGAAAGTCCGTTAATTTGGACTGTTTCGGCGGCTCGCTTTTTCCTTTACCTGGTTTTCCAGCCTTAGGCTTCGCCGACATATCCTCGCCCAAACGCTGGGATATGTTCTGTCCCAAATGAGAGAGTTATTTGCCGATTTTTTTTCTCCAGGAGCAGAGCAGAGTGAGACATGTCCGTCTTACGTGGCAGCCATAACCGGAAGTGGACAGCTCCTATTACTATAATAAAAAGGACTATTAGAGAATTGCTGTGCTCTTAACTTTCTCTCTTTTATATAGCCCTTTTTTCTTAATTGGAATGTGAAGTTTGTATTTTTTTTAATGAAAGTTATGATTTTGTAACTCTTTTGTAACTTTTCATCACTGAGAGGTTGTATTTTGTTCTATTAATAAAAAAAAAAAAACTGCTCATGACACTTTCGCTTTATATTGTGCAAATCAGTGAGTGGTTGGTGTCCAGTGTAGCATCACTACCCCTACCCCTATGGATTGGGACACCCCTTCATGGCTGCACATGGCCAAAGTGGCTGCAGAGTGTAGCTGTCTTACCAGCCACTGCTGAAATTCACCAGCTATTGGCCGGTGTTAATGTCAAGCCCTGCATTCGCGCGCTCTCTCGCTCTCTAGATCAGAGGTTTTGTTCACTGAAAATTGTCTTTCCACAGAATTTTTCTAGCAATGACTACAAATTCTGAAAGTGGTCTATCATTTGACAGATTATATGGAGGGTGATGTAATTAAAGTCAATTAAAATGATAACTGACAGAATTTTTACAAGCCTGTCTGAGAAAACGACTTAAAGTGTAGTGCAACTTGTAATAGAGTATTAATCTTTTTCAGGTTTTCAACTCAGATGCAGTTCTGACAGTCAGACACCAGATGGCAGTCTTTATTAGATGTTTCATAACACTGTCGCTCATGAAGCAATTGTCTCAAAGTTGCTCATTGTTTCATGAGGCCTCAGTTTTAACATCACTAATTTTAACGTCCTGGTTTTGACTTTTAGAGCCCTGCATGGACAAACACCATCCTATATTGTCATGTTTCTGCCAACAGACAGACAAGTGTTTAAAGGGAGGACTCAGGGCACAGGCAAGATAGTGACACAAAATGATAACGCAACATAACAAATATTTTTTTTGTAAGTTGTCTGTATTTTTTCAACTGATTTAAGACAAATTTGCACTGCTGAATCTGAAAATGACATCAGTTTCTCTCTATCAGGTCAGGTTTTTATGCTAAGTTGTAAGCAGTTGTACTGTAAATTAAATGGTAGACATTGATAAAGGTAAGTACATGTAAATTGAATGTTACATCATCATTGTTCAAAATTCAGAGAATTTCAAGAAATAAAAAAGAATTTTGCATCATATAAAGCGAAAATACCCATACATGTAAACAAAAATGTAAAAAAATATGTGGCCATAGTTCAAAAAGTTGACCTGATTGAGCAAAACAATGTGATTTTTGGATTCAGCACATCAAAATTGTCCTAAATCAGCTAAAAAAAACTTAGACAATAAATTTGGTGTTGACCAGTGTAATTTATTAACAAAACTCAGGAACCAAAGCAAAGTAGCGCATGGGCTAAAAATGAAAAACTATACAAGGCAAAATTCACATAGACACTCAGGGAATGTGGCATGGATACATGGCGGGGTAAAGACAGTGATGACCTCTCAACGAAACAAAGACAGAGACTCACATATATATAGGGGAACTCATAATTGGGAGACACAGGACAGCTGGGAGAACAATCAAGGGCTGAACAATGTACACATGAGGGACAATGCTCTGGGTACGGAAATATGAGGAGCTGGAGACAAATACACACACCAGACCATAATAATGACAATAAAGACAAACGGGATGACCACAGCGGACCACACAGACACACAATGTGTCATGAGCCAAGCCGATTTGTTTCCCTGGCTCGGTTCCATGACCTTCCTCTGTGTGTTTATTTATCTACAGTATGTATTGTGTATTATTTGCCTTTGCCATGTCATGTTATTTTGCTATCCATGTCTGGTTTGGTTCTGACTGACAGGCTGTCAGGCAGCACGCTGTAGTCTGCACTTGGTGTGGGCGTTGCCTGTCAATCTGCCAGCCAGAGCACTCCCCCCTCTCTCCTGACACTCAACTGTTTTCTGTTCCTGATTACTGGCATGCTCCCTCGCTCAGTCAGCTCACTTTGTTTCTCATTGCTGGATTATTATTTGTCACTGCCATGTCACGCCATGGTTCCTGCTTTGCTGAGCTTTGCCACGTTACGCTGTGGATCATTGTATGTTCTTCTCTTTGCATTTTGTGTATGTCTACACCGTTTTGGGACTTTAATAAATTTGTCTGTGGTGAAATCCTGCACGTGAATCTATCCCTCTCTGCGCCTTGTTAGAGGCGCGTCATGACAGAATAATTCAGCCCAAAAGATTCAGCGGGTTACACCCAGACATTATTTTTTCCTTTATGAATTGTTTTGCCCTTACCTGCTCTGGAGTCTCTTTCATCATGGACGAAGTGGAGCGGCGGGCAGTGCGCCTCCTGGACGACATATGGTCGCAGACACAAGCCTTCCCTTCCTCAAAGAAGATCCACGAGCCATAACAGCGCAGCCCAAGTTATGCAGGCTTTCCCCAGCCTGTGGAGCAATTCGAGGGCAAAGGATATCCTCTCCTCTATTTATTCCCTGCCAATCCCTGGTGAGGGGCCGGAGGAGGTGATTCCTACACCTGCGCTGATCCCAGCATGCTTGTCACCAGCTCCAGCGCCAAGCGAACAGTCATCCTACGTCCAAACATCGGAGGAGGCCCTCCTCCTCGTCAACACCTACTCCCCCCTCGTCTAGCCTGACTTCTCCCGCAGCAGGGCCGCCCTCATGCTCTATGTCCGCCGCTGCTGCACTAACAGTCACGCTGATGACTTCTTCCACTGTCGAGAGCCTCTCCAGGTCTTCCCTGGCTACACCCACCTCCATTGCCATGGAGGTGGCTCCTCCACACTCCTCTAGGGGGCCCGGGTCCAACATTGGCATGGAGAGGGATGACCGCCTGCCTTCTGCAGCTGTGAACATCAAAGACTGGAATGACAGGCAAGTGTTTTTTTCATTCTACTCAATTTAATCATGATAAACCTTGTCTGCCTCCCTGGAGAGAGACCCAGTTTAAGCAGTCCGCTGGGTTCTCTCCTCCAGCTGCAGTTATTAACTCTCTCCCTATCCTCTCCATGCCTCCTCCATTTTTTCCTGAGTGTCTGCCGGCCCCAGAACCTAGCCACCAGATGATGGAGGAGCCCGTGGCCCTGGAGGAGCTCAGACCAGAGCCAGCACAGAGTGGACTCTCAGCCGCCATGCTGGAGGAGTCACCAGAGTGGGTTATTTCGCCTGCGGGAACCAGGACTGCCACCACCATCTTGCCAGCTGTGGAGGCAACTGCAGCAGAGTGGGAGCCAGAGCTGGACTTCTTAGAGGCCGGGCCCGAGACGTCATCGCCAGGATCGATGGAGTCCTGGGTGATGGTGGAGCTCGAGCTCAGGCACGTGATCTCTCTTGTTTTTCTCTTGTCTGTTTTAGAGAGAGCTTGTCTTGCTCTTGGTGAAGAGAGTCAGCAGCCCTCAGCTGCATTTGAACTCACTTCACCGGGCTCCGCTGCTGATGGCAACCCTAACCACATCTCTTCTCCTGTCCTTTCTGAGCCTTCACCTAGGGTTGCCGGAGAAGTTCCACCATCGCCAGGGGTCTCCGTGGATCTGGTCTCACCGCCAGACGTCATCACGGGTCCAGCCTCCTTTCTGCCTGAGGCTGTCATGTGGGTTCCTCTGCAGGCTGAGTCTCCATGGGTGCGGCGTCCAGGCCTGTGACCCTTGTGGGGCCTGCGCCCCAGTGTTAGCCCAATGTGGGTGCTGCGCTCCGGCATGGACCCATCATGGGCGCCACGCTCCAGCCCAGGTTCCACCGCAGGTGCAGCACTGACACAGCCGGGTCCCACCATGGCTGCAACACTGGCCCAGTCGGGGCCCACTGAGGGTGCAGCTGTGTCCCAAGCCAGGACCACTGAGGGTGCTGCCGGCCTGCCTGAGGAGGCCGGGGCCTTATCTCCTCTGCATGACGCTGTCGTGGCCCTCCTTCCTCCACCACCAGTCGCTGTGGGGGTTCCCCTCTGCCGGTCCGGCTTCCTGCCATTGAGCCTTCCGGTGGGAGACCCGCCTCCTGCTTCATCCCTCCGGTCCTGGTGGCTCAACTGCGCTGGCTGGCCAGCCGCCTGAGAGACTGAGTCTCTGGATCAAGTGGCCCATGTCCTCCTGCAGGCCACCGGACTCTGTCCGTCGTGCCGTCTTGTGGGCCTGGGACTCATGGTGGCCTCCCGAGCCTCCATGCTTTTGGACTGGGAAGGGTTAATTATGGTGTTTTTCTGTTGTGGGCCCTGAGCGGGGTTGTTTCTTGTTCCCTCCTGACCTGTTTCCCCCTACCTCCCGCCCTGGTTTGACGTTTGCTGTTCCTGCTTGTGGGGGGGGGCAGTTTTTTTTTTCCTCTGCTTTGATGGTACTTTGGATGTCTGGTTTCCACCCCTTGAGAGGGGGGCTCTGTTACGAGCCAAGCCGGTTTGTTTCCCTGGCTCGGTTCCATGACATCCCTCGGTGTGTTTATTTATCCATGTATTGTGTATTATTTGCTTTTGCCTTGTCATGTTATTTTGCTATCCATGTCTGGTTTGGTTCTGACTGACAGGCTGTCAGGCAGCACGCTGTAGTCTGCACTTGATGTGGGCGTTGCCTGTCAATCTGCCAGCCAGAGCACTCCCCCCTCTCTCCTGACACTCAACTGTTTTCTGTTCCTGATTACTGGCATGCTGCCTCGCTCAGGTGCATCCAATCACCCCATCATTAATATGTGTATTTAGTCAGCGCACTTTGTTTCTCATTGCTGGATTATTTGTCACTGTCATGTCACGCCATGGTTTCTGCTTTGCTGAGCTTTGTCACATTACACCTTGGATCATTCTAAGTTCTTCTCTTTGCATTTTTTGTATGTCTACACCGTTTTGGGACTTTAATAAATTTGTCTGTGGTGAAATCTTGCGCGTGAATCTCTCTCTCTCTCTGCGCCTCGTTAGAGGCGCGTTATGACACAATGCAAATAATACTCATAATAGTTATCACAATTACAAAAGACAACCACAAAACAACAGGAGATGACATGACATGACAGAAAATGATTGGGGAGCAGAAGGATACCTAATAACAATGATAATAAGGAAATCAAAGACCAGAATAAACATAAAGCATGGGCACGGTACCTGGTCGTGCCCCGAACCTGACATATATCCATGAACTTTTACATCCTCATATCACCAGCAGGACCCTGAGGTTGTCTGATCAGGGCTTGCTGGCTATGCATCAAACAAGGATGAGATCTGAAGATGACAGAACTTTTGCAGCTGTGCCCCCAAACTCTGGAGCTCTCTGTTTTTGAGCTTGAGATGCTTCAGTTGTGATTTTTATTTATCTTATTCTACTTTTATTGTTATCCTATTTTCTATCCTGTTGCATTTGGTTGCAAAACACTTTATCTTCAAAGATGCTATACAAATATATTTTTCTTACTTACTTGTTTATTTACTCACAGCTGAAACATTAGGATCAGTAATCTACAACCTCTGGCTCCTGAGCCTTATGTGGCACTTTTGCCCATAACAGGGCAAGAGCAAAACACTGAAAATAAAATTAAAGTAGAATAAAATAAAGTTGTAGAGAGAAGAAATTAACGAGAAAAGCAGCAAGTTATGAGGGTGAAAACTCCAATCATCTACTGAAACACTTGCAAATTTACAAGAAAAAAAATAAATTTATAGGGAAAAATATAAGCATGAAAAAAGTACAGTAAAAACTCTAACAAAAAATGTCTTAAAAATACCAGGGAAGATGTTGCAGTTTTTAACAAAAAAAAAAGTAATAAGTTAGACAGAAAAGTATTTTTAAAGTAGCAATTGTTGAGGGAAAAAAAATTCTCTTGCATGGAACACATGCAAGAACAAAAATCCCAAGTTAAAAAAAACTTACTTTGAAAGTTTTTTTTTCCTCAGCTCAGCTGTCCGCTATGGTCCGCCATGTATAGGAAGTCATCCACTGCCGCCTGTAGTGCCTCGGCATAGTTACTACAATACCTTTTTTCACAGCTCTATTACACAGCAATGGTGAGTTAAATTTGTGTTTATTGTCATGTTCGGGGTTGAAAACAACCCTGTCCATGACCTGTGGCTGTAGGTTTTTGATTATTGCTTATTAATTCCAGCTGGCAGATTGAGCCTTGCTCTCTGCCAGTCCTACAGCCATGCCTCCTCCTCAACAGACATTCATCGGCTGTATGGTATCACCACATGCGCACACACACACACACGCACTCACGCACACACACTCGCACATGCATACACATACAATTCCAATTAATCATGCACTGGCTTGCCACACTGCTGTGTCCACTTGCCTTTGTTAGCGTATGGTGTACTTATGGGGAAGCAGTGTGACCAGTTAGTGTGGCAGCTTAAGTCAACCTGGGACATCCTGACTCACCGGATTATTGGCTTCCTTCTCCTGGACTTATCATGTGTCTTAGAGCTTTTCCGCTCCAACATAAGATAAGATAAGATAAGATAAGATAAGATAAGCCTTTATTAGTCCCACAAAGGGGAAATTCCAGGATTGCAACAGCACAGGGATAGCAACACTCAGAGCAACAATCAGAAGGCAAGAAAAAAAGCAAGCAAGCAAGAGCAGCTAATATACATATGTACATATTACTATAAATATATATATATATATACACACACACAGACACACAGTGCAGAGCATTGTAGCTGGATGGAATAAATATATGAGTATATAAACACACAGTGCGGAGCATTGTAGCTAGATGGAATAAATATGGAGATATATAAACACCCACAGTACGGAGCATTGCAGCTAGGTGGAATAAATATGTAAATATATAAACACACACAGTGCGGAGCAATGTAGCTAGATGGAATAATATGTAGATATATAAACACACAGTGTGGAGCATTGTAGCTAGATGGAATAAATATATAGATATATAAATATAAACACACCCAGTGCAGAGCATTGTAGCTAGATGGAATAAATGTGTAAATATATAAACACACACAGTGCAGAGCATTGTTGCTAGATGGGATGAAACAGCACAACCGTCTACTTAGTTATCCTACATGGTATGATTATGTACCCATACATATTCTCACCCTCCATAGCGACCGGTATTTTCCTAGTTGTATGCCGGAGGAGACCATTGTGTAAGTCTATTGCATCTTTTGCATTCAAAAAAAACTATTAGTTTGTAACGACTTTTCGCTATCTCTGCGAGCAGCCCTGCTTAGGTTGTACAGTCTGACAGCCGTTGGTAGGAAGGACCTGCGAAACCTCTCGGTTGTGCACCTGGGATGATGTAGTCTGCTGCTAAATGAGCTCCTCAGTGCATTCAGTATGTCCTGCATAGGGTGGAACTCGGACTCCAGCAGAGATGACAGTTTAGCCACCGTCCTTCTCTCTCCTATCTCCTCCACCGGATCAAGGCGCTGCCCCAGGACAGAGCTAGCTTTCTTGATCAGTTTGTTCAGTCTCTTCCTATCGGCTGCAGTAATGCCACTGCCCCAGCAGACCACTCCAAAAGTGATGGCTGATGCCACCACCGTGTCATAGAATGTCTTCAGCAGCGCCCCTTGTACACCAAAAGACCTGAGTCTCCTCAGTAGGAACAGCCTGCGCTGTCCCTTCATGTAGAGTGCGTCAGTATTGTGTGACCAGTCTAGTTTATTGTTCAGATGAACACCCAGGTACTTCTAGGATGTCACCATCTCAATGTCTGTTCCCTGTATATTTACTGGTGCTGTGAGCGGTTGTCCACGCCTGTGGCAGTCCACCTCCAGCTCCTTAGTTTTCCTCGCGTTGATCTACTACTAACTAACTACTAACTAACCTGCACTTATATAGCGCTTTTCTAGTCACAAAGACCACTCAAAGCGCTTTCATTAATACTAACCCTCTATTCTAAGGGCCAATAGGAAACAGATATCTAGGGACAATTTAGAACAGCCAATTAACCTAACATGCATGTTTTTGGCATGTGGGAGGAAACCGGAGAAATCCCGGAGTAAACCCACGCAACACGGGGAGAACATGCAAACTCCACACAGATCACTGTTGGTCGGGGGCTGGGATCGAACCCACGATCCCACGATCCCCACAATCCCCCAGCCAAGGGTAAACTGTGCTGCCGCAGTGCTAACCACTGCGCCACCGTGCAGCCCCCAAAACTGGGGGTCTGGAGGATCTGGAGGCAGTTCCGATGGCACCAGTCCACAAAGTCCTGGATAAGCCCTCTGTACTCAGTTTCATCTCCATTGGAGATGAGGCCAACGATCGCAGAGTCATCAGAGAACTTCTGTAGATGGCAGTGTGTTGTGTTGTGTGAGAAGTCCACAGTATAAAGAGTGAACAGGAAGGGAGCCAACACCGTTCCCTGGGGGGCCCCCGTGCTAATGATGATTGTGTCGGACACACAGTCCCGGGTTCTCACAAACTGAGGCCGGTTTATGAGGTAGTCCAGGATCCATGATGACAGGTGCTGGTCCACCCCTGCGCGCAGCAGCTTGTCCTTCAGGATCATCGGTTGGATGGTGTTGAAAGCACTGGAGAAGTCAAAGAACATGATCCTCACCATATTCCCGGGCTTCTCCAGGTGGGACAGAGAACGGTGAAGGAGGAAGATCACCGCATCCTCCACCCCAATGCCATGCTGGTAGGCGAACTGGAGTGGATCCATCGCTGGTTCCACCAGGGGGCGAAGGTGAGCAAGGAGCAGTCTCTCCAGGGTCTTCATCAAGTTGGACGTCAAGGCCACCGGTCCGTAGCTGTTCAGGTCTTTGGGGTGGGAAGTTTCCATAAGTCTTCTTATGGAAGACTTATGAAAAGACCCAACATTTCCATAAGTCTTCTTTTGTGCCTTTTCCCCCTGCCCCTGCCTGCTTGGAGCGCATCTGGCACTTTATCTAAGCCAACGAGGTTTGTAGCGGGTTGTCTTACCCATTCTCACAGTGACTGTTATTTGGACATTTTGTGTACATTTTTTTCCCTGTGATAAACACGTTTACTGCACGTTGGGCTGCGCATCCATTTATATGTTCGCTGCGAGATCACGCAGCGGACATGACATTTATTTTGAAAAGAAAGCCTTATCTTGAAATTGTCCGTTTCACTGAGGCATAAAAATGCAATCATAAAAGCAAAGAAGCTAATATGTGAGGAACAAGTCTCAAACTTACTAGGGAAAACAGCTGTGAGCTTAAAAGAAAAGAGTCAACTAATGTTACAAAATTTGCAAAATGATAGAAAAGTGTTAAATGTACATGAAAACCCAGCCATGGGGGGGCCACAAGCTCATGTATTCCTAGTACCGGTCCCAAGCCTGGGTAAATGAGGAGAGTTGTGTCAGGAAGGGCATCAGCCGTAAAACCTTTGCCAAACCAAACAAGCGGATCATGACGAGTGAGACTTCCATAGCCAATCGGTCCAAGTTCGGGTTAACAATGACCACCACCAGTGCTGTTAACCTACAGGGTAGGGCTGGGTGATTCGGCTTTCAACATGTATCGCGATACATTTAGGATTTTATTGCAGTACATGATATATATATATCAATATCTTGAGATCTCCTCCACACTACTGTGTAAATGTAAAACCTTGGCATAAAGTGTCACCGGTATAACAAAAACAGACCCATGTATTGCATTGTTTTAAATTGCATAAAAAATGGGGGGGGGGGTTTAAATCAAGATAAATTTAGCAAACTTTATTGAACCAGCCAGACAACCCCACTCATAAATTTGCAACAAATCAGATTAAATAATGGTAGGCCTTCCTATTATGGCCTGTAATAAAACCCTTACAAACAAAACAAAAACAAGGACTCAACACAATAAAAAGTGCATTAAGCAACAATTCTAGAGAAAGATATTTTAAAACCATATACAGCGGGAAAGATAAGTATTGAACACGTCAACATTTTTCTCATTAAACATATTTCTGATGGAGCCATTGACCTGAGATTTTCACCAGATATCAGTAAAAACCCAAGTAATCCATACATACAAAGAAATCAAGGCAACTGTGTTCACCAAACAAGTTATATTTCATAAAGTGGAATGACACAGGGTATAAGTATTGAACACATGAAGAAAAAGAGGTGCAAAAAGGCATGGAAAGCCAAGAAACCAGCTGAAATCCATCCGAATTTAGGAAGCCATTCCCCATCAGTGCAAATTAATTTCAGCTGGTTAAGTCCTGACTGATAGCCTTTTAAAAGGTCTGTGAATATCAGATTGTCACATTACAAAGAACTCATGATGGGTAGAAGTAAAGAGCTCTCTCTAGACCTTCACAACTAGGGGTGGGTTCAAAAGATCAATTCTCTGATTTGAACTGATTCACATTTGACTGAGCCGGTATCGAGTCACAGAATCCGTGGATCGATCTTTTAATATAATGCCTTTATGTCTTTGAACCACAAAACGCTAGTTGTCCTTGAGCTGGCAGAACTCTCGTGTGATTGAATAATCGCACGAGAGTTAAGCTGCGGGACAACGTGGATCAACATGGCGGCACACAGATGATTGACTGGATTCAAGAACTGTGAAGGTAGTGAAGAGCTCCACAAAACCAAAGCCGTCATATTTAAATTTGCAACGTTATTGGGCAGAGCTGTCACTTGAAAGTTTGTCACAGCCTCCTCCAGAACTATACCTGAATGATAGTTGTTTACATTGCTAGCCTCCTAGCTGTCATTAGCATGTCCGTGCCAGGTGTACATTGGATGAATATATATAACAGACAGTCTGTTTCCGCACCGATCTGTCTGTCTGCAGATGAGTGGCAGCCTCATTTTCAAACTAGTTTACTCTCCAGTGTTGATAATTTTACTTTGGTGATGGCAGGATCTAAAGGTTGATTACTTGCCAGCCCTCGTTTGCTTGATCCCTCGTTAGCATGATCCCTTGGATGCAAATGTGCTTGCTTTCCACATGTTTACAGTGCATCCGGAAAGTATTCACACTTCACTTTTTCCACATTTTGTTACGTTACAGCTGTGGCCGACACACATTGTGGGCTCACGCTGCCACAGAGACAGGACTGAATGTGTATTGTGGGGTGTCACGTCTGCAAGGACTGAGGACTCAAATCTACAGGAGGTAACAAGGAAGTGTGAGATTTGTCTCTTTGTCCCACAGAAGACGCCCCGGAGGGTATTCCGGTTCATCAGGAAATGAGAGACAATGGTGAAGCTTCAAAGGGATGCTTTGTAACTGTATGTTGACTGAAGACACCATGTGACTTGAATTCTGATGCTGGAAATGTATAAAAGGGGGTTGAAGTATGATTCTTTCTCTTTCCTGCTTTGAGAATGCTAGAAGCTGTGTTCTATCAAATAAAGCTGGTTTTATGACTGAAACTCAGCCTCGTTATTTGAGCATGCTTCTACACAGCCTTATTTCAAAATGGATTAAATTCATTTTTCCCTCAAAAATTTACACACAATACTGTTACGTCCACAAACCTTGAATGAAGACAGATGAGTATGCTACAGTTGAACTGAACTTTATTATAAAGTAAAATAGTGAACATGTGTACAAGTACTCTCCTACACTCTCCTAATGCTCTCAATACCATCTGTGATGTCGCCAACCCAAGGGTGTAACTTTGTTTCAGACATTGGGGGGGTTGAGATCTCTGCCTGTATAGAGAGCCTAAGTCACGTCCCCTCCAGTTCTGCATATTGGACCTTAAATCGAAAAAAAAAAATCTTTATTGAAATGAATGGCAAGAGCAACATTATCTTTTGATCCCGATCAAATTTTGCAATGAGTTACCCATATGATGTTTGTAATTTTAAAAGATAACTTTCCATATAATTAAAGTTGTTGGTTGTCATATAATAACAGTAATATTTAGTTTTTGTTTAAATGACTAGTGGACAACAACTCCCATCATCCCACATTACTAAACACAGTTACATTTTAGTGATGTGAAAAGCATTGATTTCTCATAGCATTGACCCCTGCACTGACAGACAAGTCACTAGGATTAATCTTAGCCTGACTCTTAGCTAAATCACTATACAGTGGTAATAACAGAATGGATTTGCCTGACTGCTGCCCTCACCCTGTGTCTCTCTGTGAGGAAATCACATGAACAAAAAGAAAATGCCAATCACTTTTGAGGACAAGCCTAAAATTCATTAGTTTGTCCAACAGAACATTATTACGACGATCTAGTCAGCAGTCTGTTCTCTAAAGCTCAAAGTTCATTTTTTATTGTTACCTGGTCACTTGTGCCTCCTGTGCTGCATCGCTCTCACTGATCCTTTATGCTGCCTCACTCTCCCTCTGGTCACCTGGGCCGCCTCTCTGCTCCCTCTCTCCCGCTTTGCTATCCCTGCTGCCGTCACTTTAACATTCTTGCTCCTGACATACAGTCATGTGAAAAAATAAGAACACCCTGTATAAGCCTGTGTTGTTGTTGTTGTTTTTTTTTTTTACATATTTGGACATATGGATATTTGATATCAATGTTAAAAATACTGGGAGATTCACATAGAACAACTAAACAATTAAAAATGGATTAAATACCTTTTTTTCAAATTTTCTGTAAAATGTACATTACCGTTCAAAAGTTTGGGGTCACTTAGAAATTTCCTTATTTTTGAAAGAGAAGTACTTTTTTTCAATGAGGATAACTTTAAACTAATCAGAAATACACTCTATACGTTGCTAATGTGGTAAATGACTGTTCTAGCTGCAAATGTCTGGTTTCTGGTGCAATATCTACATAGGTGTATAGAGGCCCATTTCCAGCAACTATCACTCCAGTGTTCTAATGGTACAATGTGTTTGCTCATTGCGTCAGAAAGCTAATGGATGATTAGAAAACCCTTGTTCAATCATGTTAGGTCTGCAATGCTGTAATTGCTGCAAATGGAGGATTTTTTGATGAAAGCAAAGTCTGAAGGAAAAAAATATTATTTCAAATACAAATCATTATTTCTAACCTTGTCAATGTCTTGACTATATTTTCTATTCATTTTACAACTCATGGTGGTAAATAAGTGTGACTTTTCATGGAAAACATAAAATAATTGTCTGGGTGACCCCAAACTTTTGAACGGTAGTGTAATTCTAAACAAATAGCCAGGAATAAATTAGGACACCCCCACATTCATCCCCACTTACAATGGCTGAAATAAATTTTTAAAAATGCAAATAAAAACAAAAACAAGGTTAGACATAGATACGTGAACATTTCTTAATAAAGAAATGAATATTTAAAGGGGTGTCCAAATTTTTTCACGACTGTAAAATAAGCTCAATTAATGTTCAAATGGTTTAAGAGAGGTACTTCACTGACAATTTTGGAAGATGTAATTCATGCAAGAATTTCCCACGCAAAAAAACTTGGAAAGATGTAAATGTTTTCCCCCCTTCTTCTATCTTAGTAGCATCTTAACAGTGCTATCAGCAGGGGCATTAGGTCATCTAGTTTATTTTGATACCATGTTCATCATTCTAGCCACAGAACTGAGGTTAATGCAGCTCCTGAATGTGGATGAGGCTGACCACTGTGTAGCTATTTTTTACCAAGTAGATGAACTAAGGACACTATGTGTGATTTAGTCAGCTAGACTATGACAAAAGTAACAGTTATCCTGCCTGCAGAGGCATTATGAACATAGCACACCAGCCCTTAGGTGTGTTATGTTTCACTCATTAAATGATAATAAATGTCACAAACCGAGCCGGTGTTGTCCTGTAGGCTCGGTTCTGAACGTTCTCTGTGGCTCAGGTATTGGGTTATTTATGTATTGTGTTATCTTTTGAGTTTTGTTTTATGTCTTTGTTCCTTTTCTTTTCCGTGCCTGTAGCCACCGCTCTGGCCGGTGGCTGTTAGGCAGCCTCTTTGACCTACATTTGTGTGGGCATTATCTAACACTCGCCTGCCCGCCCACGCCCCCTCTTTTTTGACAGCCAGCTGATTCCTCTCCGGTAATTGTCATTCCCACGCCTCGCCCAGGTGCACCCAATTTGTGGTGCCAGCAATGCTTGTATTTGGTTGGCCTTTGCCAGTCAAGCATTGCTGGACCATTGTGCACAGTCATATGGAAGTGAACCGCCGTATGATTGTTTGTGTCTATGAAGGAGTGTTGTGTTCCACACCATCGCAGCTCCCCTCGGTGTGTGAAGTGCTCCCTGGATCCTTGGACTTCTCTGACTGCTCCGGTTCTGTGAGTTATAAACTGTTTGCATTTTCCCCCCAGCCGTGCCAGGTCAGCTGCCACGCCTCGGACCCCTTGCCCAGTTTCTTTCACCTTAACTGTTGAGTGTCCTGGAGGACTCCTTGCTTCCTGAGCATTTGTGTTGTTTTGAACTGTTTGTGTTTTCCTTTTGTTCAGTAAATGTGTGTGTAGTGTAACCTGCGCATAAATCCATTCATCCTTCCCCTCCTCTGTGCGCTGCATAAAAGCTCATGAGGAGGCTCATGACAATAAATCTGTGAAATTTGTGACAAAATCATCCTGGTTTTAAAAACTTACTCTGGATTCATTACCTAGATATTCAATTTTTTTTCCAGTGGCATTCAGTTTTCAAATTTAGGATTCAGGTATTTGCCCCCCTCCCCTCATAAAAGGTATATAACAAATTTACCAGAAAAAAATTACAAATTTAAGAGAAAATAATATAAATTAACAAGAAAAAAGTAGCAACTTGATGATAGTCAAAAAATTATTTTAAAAAATCTGAAATTTAAATTATTTTGCAAATATGTTAGGAAAAGTGTTTATTTTCCATGACAAATTTAAGAAAACTGCTACATTTTTATGAGAAACTGAATTAAAGAGGAAAATAACATGGGGAAAATACTGCATATTTATACAAAAAGTATGCAAATTTACAAGAAAAAAATGTCTCTGATTTACATGAAAAGTTGTAAAACTACGACAAAAAGTTGTACACACGGAAAAGTGACATTAGAAACGTCACAGTGCTACATAAAACACTGAAGTTTACTCAGGGAGAAAAAAGACTGGACAGAATATTTGAAGCCCAAAAAGCTGGTAGTGAGGACAGCTCTAACTTTAAATGGGTTTATAATAAGCTTTCTCTAGGTGCAGCACAGCGTTCTGCAGAGACCCCTACTTGACAGGAAAAGCAACAGGCTGGAGGAGGTGACAAATGCTGCAAAAAGTGCTGAAAGAAGCACTGCAATTTTTTAGTTATTAATTTATTTATTTTTTAGCACTTCCTTTATTGCAAATGGACCCTTAACACCAACAAACTCAAAAGATACAGTGTTAAGGTGATGAATCATAGTAGGAGCTAAATCACTATACAGTGATAATAAGCCATCAATATCTCAGTGTTTGGTCACTGCCTAATTTGTGAAATGCTGTCTCCTGACTAAATAAAATGGGAACAGAAAACCAGAAATGTGATTATAAGCTCAATAATTAAATAAATAAATCAGTGATGTTGTACTGTAGTGTTTTTGAACTCATTTTAACATATGTAAAAAAAAAGTTAATAAAAAGTTTATGTCATGGAGCGGTCCTGGCGGACCACTAATGAGACACTATAGGCAACCAGTGAGTTTGCGTATTTATTGAAGGACTGATACAATGCACAAAATAAAGAGCCTCGTGGGGCAAAACACAAATAAAGACTGTGGCTAAGACACACTGAAGATACACACAGACTAAGGGATAACTTACTGAGAGTAGCTAGGATCAAGAGGATGACTGGAGCCGGGAAATGGGGACACCAGCCTAACGTTGGGAAGACCAGCGTTACTCGTATGAGGTCACAGCCCCGAGAGACCGAAGCTGCTCCCTTAAATAGGGCAGGAGGATTGATCAGGTGATGAGGGCGTCATCAGCTCAATTAATTCCAGCTGTCGCTGCTGAGCCCAGCTCTGACAGCCGGAAGCCCTGCAGAGACACTGTCAGAATAAGAGCTGTGAGAGACCATAAGGAATAATACAGAATGGGAGGAAAATACTGCATGACCCGAGCGCTCAGACCATGACAGTACCCCCACCCCCCCACACCGAACGACGCACTCTGGACGTAAACATAACATCCAAGCCTCCCCTCCACCCAGGGTGGCGCCGGGGGAAGGCCAGGAGGGCGAGAACCAGAAAAAAAACATCAAGAAAGGAACCGGGACAAAAAATGACAAGGGGGACAGAAACAGATCCGAACCTGGTACAACAACAGAGCATGGGGGGGAAAAAAAGAATACACAAATATACTCTATAATGCACAGGAGAAAATGCAGAAACAGAACAATGGAGGCAAATAACAGATACTATGCCTAAAGACCATGATACACAGGCAACGGGGAAAAAAAAACACAGAGCGTCTCTCAAACAGAGGAAGGGGAAAAAAAGACACGCTAAACAGTGGCGAAATACAGAATTCAAAAAGTCCAAATAAACTGGCAGAGGCAACACAAAGAACCTCTCAAACAATAGGAGGGAGAAACTGAAATACAGGCACATACCAAAATGCAACGTACCCTAATAATACTAGACAAAAGGAGAATGAAAAAACACGCTTAAGAGCGGCGATATACACAGTACAACATATTTCATAGAAAAAAGGAAAAACACAAGGGCATCCCAGAACTACAGGGGAGGGGGAAAAAAACCCTACAGGGATAACGGCAGGCAGGGCACAAAGAAATAAAGAAAAACAATAAGTTCAGGCGGTCTACCTGCATCCAGAGTCCAGATTGCTAACAGGGGAAGAAGAAGTTTCTCATGAGCCCAGGACTTCGACGATCCGGGTTCAGCACGCTGAAGGTCCACTTCTGGTTCCCACTTGACTGTGGCGGGCTCCGCAGCCGGCATGATGGTGTCCTCAGTCTGGGGATTCCCTGACGCTGACGTCCACACCGAAAACCCGCACGGCGTGGTGGCAGGGGATCCTTGACCTGCTGGGTCGAACCGCTCCTCCATGGAGACCCAGGGACGCTTAGTCGTCGGCGCAGGCTCCAACTGGCAGTCCGCCCTCCTCCTCTGCCCATGGTGTGGCTGCGGGGCTGGAACCAGGCACTCCAGGGCTGCAGGCTCCCTCCTCGTCCGGCGGTGTAGTCCTGGCACCAGAGAACACTCAGTGGAAGGAGACACACAGGTAGCAGGTTTACAATTCATAATTGCAGCAGGTGGAGGAAGCTCGGGGGACTGAGAACCCCGAACGTCACCCCCAGGGATCGAACAAGGCAATTCACCCAGTAGAGGGAAAGAATGAAAAGCCACTTGCCTGATCCGCTGAGGGCCGATGGAAGCTGCTGCGGTGGGCTTCATTTTCTCCCTTCCCCATTGGATGCTGATGGAGAGCCCCCCGGGAGGACGAGGAGGAGCCACTCGCACCTGATCGATGACAGGCACAGCCAGAGCAGGACTCGGGGAGTTCTCAGCAGCTGGAGAGAGCGTCAAGGAGGAGGGAGGAACAACCGAGGTGGGCCAGGGACGAGGCACATACAACCCGGAGGCGGCGGCGGCTGTCTTACCCCTCCGATGAGACACAGGGGCTACAGCTGGCTGGGAGACAGAGTTTGTGCGGCTACCCAGAACTGGATCCGGATGGGGTTCTCGCTGAGGATACACTGGGGGAATCTCGTCTGATGTCTTTCTCTGCTGGAGATGACCCTTGGGTGGTGCAGACTCCTGGACTGGATGGGGGACAGGAATGGGATCCTGAGACGAGGAGCAAGGATGTTTCCCCTTCGGCTTCCTGCCAGAGTTTCCCTTCAGTCCACGGAGCTTCTCCCGGAATGCAGAGATCTCCGCCATCCTCGCCGTGATTTCAGGGTGGTCTGCATAGTGAGGATGGCGGTTAATAGTCGCCTCAGCGAGGTCCAGGTACCAGCATGAGGCACTGGGGACGGTGTGATGGCGAGCGCTGGAAATTATCCCGTCGATCTCAATAAGGGCCATCACCAGCTCGTAGCCCAGGCTCATAGCATAGCCCTTGCGTGATGACACCATCTCCCAGCACACTGGTACGCGGAAAGGGGAAAACTACAAGCCCAATTAAGCAAACTCACGGTCACCGGCGTCTCGTTTGGCTGCGATCTGCTGTCATGGAGCGGTCCTGGAGGACCACTAATGAGACACTATAGGCAATAGTATAGGCAACCAGTGAGCTCTGAGAGACCATAAGGAATAATACAGAATGGGAGGAAAATACTGCATGACCCGAGCGTGGATGAGATCGGAGCTCAGACATGACAGTTTTGTCATGACCCACTCTGCCTCAGCTGCACGCACACCTGCGGCCAGTCAATCACGGGCTATATAGCCTGCCCTGCCTGAAGCCTCGGCACTGAGCCGTCTGTCTTGCTACCTGACCTTTGTCTCCCACACGTCTGTTTCTACGCAGACCAACGCTTCGTCAGTAAGACCTTCCTATTACAAGTAAGCATCTCCGCTACTTACCTTTTCTCCCAGGCTCTCCCCTGTGCACAGGTGGATCCCTCAGGCAGCGGAACCAACCCTCCGCGGCAGCGGAACGCTCCCCTCGCCTCGCCAAACGACATCGCTCATCACCGGGTGTGCCTCGCAGACACTGTCTCCCTGGCTGGAGGCCTCGAGCCGAAACCAGCGCCAGCATCAGACCACCTGCAAGTAAGCCCCAGTCATTACCAGGTTCATTGGAACACTCACACGTGATCTGCATTGTTGTTTATGCAAATCCGACGGTGAACGCTGGGACAGCACGTGACGTCATCCATTCAGTAACCAGCAGGCTGCAGACAGAACACCCAGATGCTCTTCTCCTCATCTCAGGCGATTTCAACCATGTTTCACTATCTCCCATTCTACCCACGTTCACCCAGTATGTCACAAGCCACACTAGAGACAATAAAACACTGGATTTATTCTACGCAAACACTAAGGAGGCGTACACCTCATCACAACTCCCCCCACTCGGGAGATCGGATCATAACTTGGTTCATCTCCGGCCGGTGTACAAACCCCTAGTGCACAGACAACCTCCGGCCATGCACACTGTGGAGTTATGGTCTGAGGAGACAATGGACACCCTAAAGGGCTGTTTTGAAGCCACCGCCTGGAAGCAGCTCTGCGATCCACATGGTGAGGACATCGATGGCCTCATTCACACCTTCACGGGCTACCTCAGCTTCTGTGTGGACAAATCCGTTCCCACCAAGACCATACGGCGTCACTCAAACAACAAACCCTGGATCAACCCTAAGATAAAAACACTTCTGAGAGAGAAGAAGAGGATCTTCAGGTCAGGGAACAGGGAGATGCTGAAGTCCGTACAGAGGGAGCTGAGGAGAAAGATCAGAGAAGGCAAGGACAGCTTCAGGAAGAAGATGGAGGACAAGCTGCAACAGAGCGACATCACCGGGGTCTGGAGAAACCTCAAAACCATCTCGGGGCTCCAGAATACCTCCCCCCAGGCCACAGGGGGCAGGGAGTGGGCGAACAATCTGAATCTGTTTTTCAATAGGTTTGACCAACCGCCCTCCCCCCCTGACTGCACAACAACCACTGCTGCCTCTAAAGAAATCAAGTCCTGCTGCCCACTCCCCACTCCACCAACACCCCCCCACTCCCAACACACAGCCCCCCATCCTGACCCTGACCAGGACCCAGGTGAGGATGGAGCTGAGGAAGATCAAGGCGAGGAAGGTGCCGGGACCGGACGGCATCAGCGCAAAGCTCCTCAAGTCCTGTGCAGACCAGCTGTGTGGGATTGTGACGTATATCTTCAACATGAGCCTGGAACTGGGGAGGGTACCACAGCTGTGGAAAACATCTTGTGTGGTACCTGTACCAAAAACTTCCCACCCCAAAGACCTGAACAGCTACAGACCGGTGGCCTTGACGTCCCACTTGATGAAGACCCTGGAGAGACTGCTCCTTGCTCACCTCCGCCCCCTGGTGGAACCAGCGATGGATCCACTCCAGTTCGCCTACCAGCATGGCATTGGGGTGGAGGATGCGGTGATCTTCCTCCTTCACCGTTCTCTGTCCCACCTGGAGAAGCCCGGGAATATGGTGAGGATCATGTTCTTTGACTTCTCCAGTGCTTTCAACACCATCCAACCGATGATCCTGAAGGACAAGCTGCTGCGCGCAGGGGTGGACCAGCACCTGTCATCATGGATCCTGGACTACCTCACGAACCGGCCTCAGTTTGTGAGAACCCGGGACTGTGTGTCCGACACGATCATCAGTAGCACGGGGGCCCCCCAGAGAACGGTGCTGGCTCCCTTCCTGTTCACTCTTTATACTGCGGACTTCTCACACAACACAACACACTGCCATCTACAGAAGTTCTCTGATGACTCTGCGATCGTTGGCCTCATCTCCAATGGAGATGAAGCTGAGTACAGAGGGCTTATCCAGGACTTCGTGGACTGGTGCCATCGGAACTGCCTCCAGATCAACGCGAGGAAAACTAAGGAGCTGGTGGTGGACTGCCGCAGGCATGGGCAGCCCCTCACAGTACCAGTAAATATACAGGGAACAGACATCGAGATGGTGACATCCTATAAGTACCTGGGTATTCATCTGAACAATAAACTAGACTGGTCACACAATACTGATGCACTCTACAAGAAGGGACAGCGCAGGCTGTTCCTGCTGAGGAGACTCAGGTCTTTTGGTGTACAAGGGGCGCTGCTGAAGTCATTCTATGACACGGTGGTGGCATCAGCCATCACTTTTGGAGTGGTCTGCTGGGGCAGTGGCATTACTGCCACTGGAAGAGACTGAACAAACTGATTAAGAAAGCTAGCTCTGTCCTGGGGCAGCGCCTTGATCCAATGGAGGAGATAGGAGAGAGAAGGACGGTGGCTAAACTGTCATCTCTGCTGGAGTCCGAGTTCCACCCTATGCAGGACATACTGAATGCACTGAGGAGCTCATTTAGCAGCAGACTACATCATCCCAGGTGCACAACCGAGAGGTTTCGTAGGTCCTTCCTACCAACGGCTGTCAGACTGTACAACCTAAGCAGGGCTGCTCGCAGAGATAGCAAAAAGACGTAACAAACTAATAGTTTTTGAATGCAAAAGATGCAATAGACTTACACAATGGTCCCCTCCGGCATACAACTAGGAACATACCGGTCGCTATGGAGGGTGAGAATATGTATGGGCACATAATCATACCATGTAGGATAACTAAGTAGACGGTTATGCTGTTTCATTCCATCTAGCAACAATGCTCTGCACTGTGTGTGTTTATATATTTACATATTTATTCCATCTAGCTACAATGCTCAGCACTGGGTGTGTTTATATATTTATATATCTACATATTATTCCATCTAGCTACATTGCTCCGCACTGTGTGTGTTTATATACTTGCATATTTATTCCACCTAGCTGCAATGCTCCGTACTGTGGGTGTTTATATATTTACATATATTCCATCTAGCTATAATGCTCTGCACTGTGTGTTCATATATTCATATATTTATTCCATCCAGCTACAATGCTCTGCACTGTGTGTCTGTGTGTGTGTGTATATATATATATTTTATAGTAATACGTACATATGTATATTAGCTGCTCTTGCTTGCTTGTTTTTTTTCTTGCCTTCTGATTGTTGCTCTGAGTGTTGCTATCCCTGTGCTGTTGCAATCCTGGAATTTCCCCGTTGTGGGACTAATAAAGGCTTATCTTATCTTATCTTATCTTATTGTGATTTGGCTGAAACTAATAACTGTGCTTTGGCTCTGTTTAGGGTTGCCAGGCTGTACGGCGCTCTGCCTCTCCCCCGGCTGCAGCACGTTCACCATCAATACATTCACACAACGCACACACGCACTCATACACCCTCTGTTGGTAACAATAAAGATTATTGAATTGCACTTGACACACCTGTGTGTGTGTTCCCTGGGTCCAACAATATGTCAAGTTTAGGAATTTGAAATGCATCTGTAGGATGATGTGCCTATAAAAATATTTGTCATAAGGTACAGGAATTATTTATTTTATTTAATAGTGGGTGTGAAAGGGGGCGGAGTTGAACCGTCACTTCTACACCCGCTAAATTAAATAAAAGCACTCGTAAAAGGGGCACCAGTCCTAACGGACAATAAAATTAACTTTAATTTTATTTAATTTTGTACCTTAAATTACTTAATGAATCAGTCTCAAAGTTTCAGTGAGTTTTTGTCCTGCCGTGATTAGGAAACCTGTATATGCGAAAGGAAAACACTTTCAACTGCTCTCATTCACTCTTTATTAAAATCATTCAGGTTACATGACATGGCATTCAAATGATGAATAAACAGATTCAGATGATAACAGCGTAATATATCACATCAACTGATATTGGGTTCCTGAACATAAAATCCAGCTTTACACCTCTGCAGAACCAAGGAGAAACTAGACTTATGTTTCAACGGTAAATGAGGCTGGAATGTTTTAACAAAACATCGCAATTTTATGGGGAAAATTCATAAGCTAATTATCTAAAAATGACTCCTGAATTAATCTACAAAATTTAAGGGCAGTTACTTAAAAATGACTGAAAGTTTTCGTTCAGTTTACAATTCCATCCTGCGGCTGAGAGACTAACTGAGCCCTGAAATACGGGCCATATTCAATTGTAATTTAATTGTTAGGACATCACGTTTTAACCCAGGAAATAGGAGAAATAAAAGTTTCACTCACACACGGCCGTTGGTCCAAGTTCCGCGGGTTGGTACCGCTGGGTTTTGAAGTTAGGACGTCGGGAGGAAGCGGCTGCTGTCCTCACTCACAGCCGTGGGGTGATAACTCAGCTGGGGGGCCCTTCAAAGAGACATTTGCAGCCGTGGGTGGTTTGTCTCAGGGCGGCGTGAAAAGTCCTTGGGAAAAGAATCCAAATTTGGGGTCTCTTGTAGCGGGATCGACCCGAAAACTGAAGGAAAATCTTCTCAGTCTCTGTTCACTTTAAACTAGGCAAATTAAAGGTCCACTTTAATGGCGTGAAAAGTCATTAAAAAAAAGTGTTAGAAAAACATTTACTAGGATAAGAATGGCTTCTGAGGTGAAGAAAAAAGTTTGAGAATTTGATTCTCTAAAAGGGACGAGCTCTAAAGAAAAAATGGTTTCTCCTCAGTTTCCAGAATATAAGAAAAGATTTGACAAACACACAGAGAATAAAATAAAACTTCACAGGGCCTTGAAACGGTGGAATAAAATCTTCTTCTGAGATCTAGATTGCTATTCTGCTTCTTTAATCTTAATTTAGTTCCTAATCTTTCTCAAAATCTCTTTCTTTCTTCTTTCTGTGTTTCTAATTCTTAATTCTATTACCGCTTTGCTGTTCTAATCTTCCTGCCTGTTCTTTGTCTGATCTGTTCCTTTTTCTAACTCTTAACTTTGATCTCTCACTCTTTCTTTTCTCTTAACTCTGCTGATCTCTGACTTTTTCAAAACTCTTAACTAACTCAAATCTAACTTCTGTCTTTTAAAGTTACCTCGCCGGGTCGTAAAACTGATGATGTAGTCGCAAGACTGACCAATCGACTTTTTCAGAAGCAGTTTGAAATGGCTGCTATCCAATGTGAGAACACTTCTTTGTTTGAGAGCAGCCAATCAAATGAAGACACCATCCCATGAAATTTCAGAGGGAAAATCAACAGTCAGTTCTTATGAGATAAATGCTCAATATAAAATCTAACTAAATTAAATGACTTGGCTAATATATGGTGATCATGCATTTATACCATTACTCCAATAACACTCATGAATATAACATTTCTTATACATAATTATAATACATGCATTCACATTTAGATCAAGATTAGAACAGCAGAACATGCAGCAAACCATGGTTGGTGATAAGAGGGATGATTTTCAGTGTCCTTAGGATCCAGAGGATAAGCTGAAAGAAACTTAATATTTAGAACAAATTAAAAGTCATCCTACGTACTGAAAACACATTCCGTAGGTATCCGCTAGGAGGTACTGTTGAGCTGTAGATGATTTCCTTTAGTATCTGGCGAAGGTACCTGGACAGCATAGGCTATAAAACCGTCAGATTAAGTGGTTTATGACTCTTTTAAAAACATTGGTTTCCTGTGAAAAGGTACGTTATCAAATGCAGTGTTCATGTTGAGAGGTCTGGTCTCCTGAGTTTTATGTTCCTTTGAGCCTTTAAAAGCAAACTCTGATCCTTACAATCTCTGCAAGCGGCAACTGTTTACATTGGGGTCCTGGGAAAGCAAGCATCTTTGGTCAGGCCTGGAAGAAGCCTGCATGAGTCGACATAAAAGCCAGTGATATTCCTGAGAAGGCAGAAAGGTGATATTCCTGTGTAATGAATGAAATGAAATTCCTGTAAACTGGAGAGAAGTGATCTTCTGTCTCGGTTTTGAGGAGGACGATGATGCTACAGCATCTATTCTTTCATTCATCTATTTGGTGTTTATTTCTTATATATTTGTGTAGATCCTGCAGTTGTGGTATTTTAACAGAGGACAGAAGATCTGAAAATGATCTGTAGGGAAAATAATCATCGTCTTTTAAAGTGGATATTTAAGAATAGCCTTCACAGTGACTTAGTCTGTAATCACAAGTGGTAAAACTTGTTTTTTAATTGAATTTTATAATTATTAAAATCATGACGTTTTAAAAATACAGAACAGTTTAAGTTAACTTGAATTTTGTGGGGATGACAAGCAATATTTAAACGCATTTATATTGAAGGACCAGTGGTCGGAGTAGATTTTGTTTGTACTTGATGAATGCTGAAACACATAAATTTCACTCTAACAGTTGACAAACAAATCCTTTCTGATCACATTTCATGAATGATTAAAACACTGTAAAGACCAAATTTGCATGAGAAAAGCTAATCATTTCTCAGATCAGTTGAATCCTACCAGGTATCACAGTTATTTAGTTGTATAACTACTATTAGCAACCAGCTAACTTCACACAACAATTCACAAGGTAAATCAATAATATGATATTTACCTCATTTTGGACAGAGGGGTTTGTCTTTTGTTTGACAAGTTCAACCAATTTAAAATGGTTTTTTGCCCTTGTGGAACTTGTTTCTGTCGTGGGCAGCAAGAGCGCGCCCCCTCCTTCCCGTTCTTTTCTCCTCAAGTCATCAGCACACCTGGGTTAGAGGACACACCTGCACCCTCTCATCAGCCAGCATTCTTAAGGAGGCATCCTTTAGTGATTCAATGCTGACTCGTCTGGGTATACTGCCAACAAAAGACAGCGAGTCTTTTCATCACACTGGTAAAGAAATCATTAACCTGTGTGCTTTTTCCCCTCTTCAGGTTGCTACCATTGTGGGGGGGTGTCACCGGGAACGTGCACGCTCTCCTGCCACATCACCACTCATCACGGCAAAAGCTTCCACTCAGTCAGGCACCACCAGCTCACTCCCCTCACCCTGCTGGCTCGTCTATTCCCCGCTGAGGCCCTGCCGGTTCTCCCTCGGAGCTCCCGTAAGTGGCAATTTGGCTAGCCCATTTTCCCTTACTCCATTCCTCCTCACTCAGCTCTCGTCTTCTTCCCACAGGCTCCTTCCTCTGGCGAGTGACTGTTTCTTAAGCTGTGTGAGGATTTTGCTATTTAATAAAAACCCTCAAGCATGTATTGTTGTTTGATTGTCCCTTTTTGTTGCTGCATCGCTCACATGGGCTAATTATTTATTTCAGTAATGACAGAACAAGCCAGCCTTGACCTCGGCTCAGCAGGTGCAACAGCGAGACAGTCAGCTCTGGATCGCTTAGAGGCGACCAAGCAACAGATAGCTGTGATGACCCAGCAGCTGCAAACCATGATGCAGCAATTAGGCACTGTCATGCAGCATTTGGCCCGTGCGGCTCCCCCGGCTCCTCCTCCTCAACCTGCTCCCGTTGTTCAACCTCCAGTGCGCTGTACCACCTCCGTTCCCACACCTGCCCCATACGCGGGGGAGGTGGGGAAGTCTGAGGAATTTCTCCATCAGGTACGGATGTATTTGGAGCAGGTTGGGGGGGAGTACCCGTGGGATGTTGTGGAAATTCAATTTTTCACACTTCTGCTACGGGGCCAAGCCCTAAGTTGGGCTCGGGCCATGGCAGGTAGCCCACAAGGGCGAAGTTACATGTTTGAGCAATTTGTAGTTGCTTTTTCCCATGCGTTCAACCATACCGAGAGTCAAGGGAACATTATGAACCGCCTTATGACTCTCCACCAGGGCACTCGGTCCGTGGCTGAGTACTCGGTGGAGCTTTGGGTCGAAGCGGCGGACTCAGGGTGGAATGAGGTTGCATTAAGCAGTGCGTTCCTCCACGGGTTAAACGCCCACCTCTGTGACAACCTGGAGGTTTATACGGTTCCTAACACTCGATGGTGTAATCTATCAGGCTGTGGGTTTGGATAACCGCTACTGTAAACGCGCAAAGGAGTGAAAGACCTCCTCTTGCTTGCATGCTGAGCAGGTGTCCACTGTGGGGACTGACACTGGGGGGGTGTTAGAATAATTTTGAGCTTAAATTATTCAAAGTCAAAAATCAGGTGGAAAGTTGGATTTATGTACATTTATTACAAAAATATAAGGAGTCACCCCAATGGCCACCTTGGGGGAGAGATTACAAAGCATGACTAGAATCTCTGAAGGATCCATTCTTCTAAGTCTGATATATATAGGTAGGGGAGGATGGGATGAGAGGAGGAAAGGAGAGGGACAGACAGAAAGTCCTGATAACTGGGCTTATCCAGGCGGACGTCACAGACACTCTGGAGACATGGGGTCATGGAGACATGAGATCCATAAAACTAACAGAATGTTCATAAAACACTGATCTATGTAAGCTGAGGAGTTCCTGTGCATTCCTGTTACCCAAAACAGGACATGTCAGAGAGATTATAAAAGTGGCTTAGATCATTCCTTACGCATGTAATGACCCTGTACTGATCTCCAGTCTGAACTCTCTGAAATTGCTCACAGAAACATGCCAAGAATATATGAACTTATCCTATATGGAATGCACATCTAAACATTAAACATGGCATATGAACGGTATGATACTTCTCAAATATAATAATACATTATTAGTATCAATAATAATGTAGATAATATGAAATTTTTCTATCGGGGGCTGGTCCTCCTCCCGAGCCAATGGACCTCAGTCGGTTCCAACTGACCGATGATGAGCGCCGGCGAAGGAGGAGGACTGGCGCGTGCATGTACTGTGGTTCTGCGAAGCACAGTCGGGATGAGTGCCCCCAGAGGCCAAAAGACGGGGCCCGTCAGTAACTGTGGGGAGTCTGGCAGATGGGACCAAATTGCCACTTCCCCCCCCCGGCAATTTCTGTATTCCAGCCTGCATGCAATTGCTGGGGGTAACCAAAGAGTTGCCACCATATCTGGCTCTGAGGTTGCGGTAGTTGCCGAAGGCACAGTACTGGTCGCCATCCTCCTTTCCGGGAATCATTGGGAGGAACTCATGTTCCTAGTTCTCCCAATTTCATCTTCCCCGATGATTCTATGTTACCCATGGCTCCAGAAGCACAACCCCATTATTAACTGGGGGCAAAATTCCATCTCCTCCTGGAGCCCATTTTGTTTTGGGTTATTGTCTTCGTTCAGCTGAATGTTCCCCATCCTTCCTTGTCTCTCTTCCTCCGGTCGAGCCGCCGGACCTCAGCCTCATCCCCCGGACATACCACGATTTGGGGGAGGTCTTTAGTAAGTCGAGAGTACTGTCGCTTCCGCCTCACCGCTCTAATGACTGTGCTGTGGACCTCATCCCGGGGGCGAAGATGCCGTCCAGCTGGCTCTACAGCATTTCTGGTCCAGAGAAGGAGGCAATGGAGAAGTATATCAAGGAATCGCTGAACGCCGGCCTTATTTGGCCATCTTCGGCCCCTCTCGGGGCCTGGTTCTTCTTCATAGGGAAAAAGGATGGCTCGCAGCATCCGTGTATTGACTACCGAGAGCTCAACGCTATTACAGTGAAGGACAAATATCCCTTGCCCTTGATGAATTCTGTGTTTGAACTCCTTCAGTGCTCACGGGTATTCACCAAATTAGACTTGTGCAATGCGTACCATCTTATCTGCATTTGTGAGGGGGACGAGTGGAAGACAGCGCTTAAGACCCACCAGGGGCAGTTTGAGTATTTGGTGATGCCGTTTGGGCTCACCAGCACCCTAGCTGTCTTCCAACAGTTGATTAACAACATCCTCCGCAATATGCTTTACCAATTTGTGTTCATCTAGTTGGATGATATTTTGATTTTCTCCCGTTTGCCAGAGGAACATGAGGTCCATGTAAGAGCAGTCCTGCAATGGCTGTTGGAGAACTAGCCCTATGTTATGGCCGAGAAGTGTGAGTTCTCCACCAATTCCACCACCTTCTTGGGCTTCATAGTGGCTGAAGGGAGACTGATTGCCGACCCGGCCAAGGTGAAAGCAGTGCTTGATTGGCCAACTCCACCAGCTTCAACGCTCCCTCGGGCTTGTGATCTTTTATCGCCAGTTAATTGGGAACTATAGTGGGGTAGCACTGCCCTTGACACAGCTGGCCTCCGTTAAGGTCCCCTTTCGGTGGACCGAGGCAGCTGAACAGGCCTTTTCCAAATTAATAGGCCTGTTCATTAACACACCTATCTTGGCTCAGGTCGACACGCAGCTCCAGTTCGTCTTCGAGGTGGATGCATCTGATTTGGGGGTAGGCGCTGTCTTCTCGCAGCATGCATCCTCCGACCAGAAGCTCCACCCGTGCACATATTTCTCTCGTCAGCTTACGCCGGCCTAGAGGAATTATGACGTAGGGGACAGAGAGCTGCTCACCATTAAGTTAGCACTGGAGGAATAGAGGCATTAGCTTGAGGGGGCTATTCACTCCATTGTCGTGTGCACTGACCACAAAAACCTTGAGTATTTGTGGTACCGATCTCCAGAGTCATCAACAACGCCTCGGTCCAGCTCAAGCTTCCACCGACCCTACGGGTGAACTAACTACTAACTAACTAACCTGCACTTATATAGCGCTTTTCTAGTCACAAAGACCACTCAAAGCGCTTTCATTAATACTAACCCTCTATTCTAAGGGCCTATAGGAAACAGATATCTAGGGACAATTTAGAACAGCCAATTAACCTAACATGCATGTTTTTGGCATGTGGGAGGAAACCGGAGAAATCCCGGAGTAAACCCACGCAACACGGGGAGAACATGCAAACTCCACACAGATCACTGTTGGTCGGGGGCTGGGATCGAACCCACGATCCCACGATCCCCACAATCCCCCGGCCAAGGGTAAACTGTGCTGCTGCAGTGCTAACCACTGCGCCACCGTGCAGCCCCAACCTTGAACCCAACCTTCCATGTATCCCACAAAAAGCACCTCTTGGTCAGTCCTCTCTGCCCGCCCCCCCCAAGCCGCCTCCTCCTCCCTGGATAATCAACGGCCACCCTGCCCACATGGTTCACTGGATTCTGGATGTCCGCTGTCGAGGCCGGGGCCTCCAATATCTGGTGGATTGGGAGGGCTATGATCCGGAGGAACATTCCTGGGTTCCCACGTCTCAGATCCCGGATAAAGAGATGCTCCAGTCCTACCACTGTGCCCATCCCAAAAAGCCCTGTGGACCACCAGGAGGTGCTACTAAAAGGGGGGGCCCTGTCATGGGCAGCGAGAGCACACCCCCTCCTTCCTGTTCATCTTTCCTCAGATCATTAGCGCACCTGAGTGAAAGGACACACCTGCGCCCTCTCATCAGCCAGCATTCTTAAGGAGGCATCCTTCAGTGATTCAACGCTTGTTCATCTGGGTATACTGCCAACAAAAGACACTGAGTCTTTTCATCACACTGGTAAGGAAATTATTAACCTGAGTGCTTTTTCCCCTCTTCAGGTTGCTGCCATCGTGCAGCTGTGTCACCGGGACCGCGTGTGCTCTCCTGCCACATCACCACTCATCACGGCAAAAACCTCCACCCGGTCAGGCACCATCAGCTCACTCCCCTCACCCTGCTGGTTCGTCTATTTCCCGCTGGGGCCCTGCCGGTTCTCCCTCAGAGCTCCCGTAAGTGGCAATTTGGCTAGCCCATTTTCTCTTACTCTATTCCTCCTCACTCAGCTCGCATCTTCTCTCCACAGGCTCCTTCCTCTGGCAAGTGACTGTTTCTGTAGCTGTGCGAGGATTTTGCTATTCGATAAAAACCCTCAAACATGTATTGTTGTTTGATTGTCCCTTTTTGTTGCTGCATTGCGCACGTGCGCTTATTATTTAATTCAGTCACGACAGTTTCATGTTCTCTCACTGAGCTGAATGCATTCCATACCAGCATCCTCACCTGCTGCCCTTACAAGTGATTCCTACTCAGTGAAGGCGCAAGTACCGGTTGGACAATACCAATGCCCAACCGGTGCATTGGTATTGTATAATGCAGCAGGGGGGGATATATTGTCTGATTATTAGAAATATTACTTTTTGTTGCTTACAAATGAAAAAACAACAACTTCTTCATACTTGATTGAGTTGTAGATATTTTTTATTAATAATAATGATTTGATTATGGGAGGGTTATAACCCCTCTAACCCCCCCATAAATTACGCCTATGCAACAACTAACTCCCAGTGAGATGGCGGACCCTCCTATATACAGTGCAGGTGACGTCAGCCACAGGCCGTGTCCCACTCCACATGTCCCACTATTTCCGTATACTACATTCTCCCCGCCCCCCTTGCAAAAATGCAGAACACAATATTCAAAATTAGCAAATTAGCCCTCCCCAGTTTAGCATAGCAATATTCCCTTAACACTATCAATATCAAAATCTACTATTTTCTAAACACACATTCCTAAACATTATTATGCAGAAAAATACTCAACATTATCATAGCAAAACATTCAACATTGTTATTCAGGCCAAAACACAATTTCTTTTATTATTATTATTTTCAGGGAACTTTCTTTAAAAACAAACAAACAAAAAAACAAACAAACTCAGAACCAAGGAACTAGAAACTAGGGTCTGTGGGTAGACCACCGCTGGACCCAACGCGGCTGGGTAGGTTATTCTGCCACGATTTCAGCCACACTCCTGCCTGAACAGTTTTTTATTTTTATTTTCTTTACAGTCTTACACAGGGAAGCAGTTCTGCCGTAGGGGCCTTGTAGTGAGCCCATGGCAGACGCATCCCTGAAGCTGTCGGACCCCCAGGGCCAGGGCCAATCTTCATGACGCTGGGGCCCAGGCCTTACACTGCAGCAGCTGACTCCCGCGAAGCCTCGCCATCTAAAGCAGCCACCTGGACACACCGTAGTTGGTTTGTGTGCTGAACTAAACTGTCTGTCAGCACGCTAATGCCAGCTTCGCCACGATCCTCAGCGGCGCCCTTTGTCTCGTTGGCTGTGGCCCAGTCAGTCGCCGTCCCAGTCTCTCGCTGGTGCGAACTCAAACCAAGTCCATAACTTGGAGCGGCGCCTTGCTCGGTTTCATGCGTCGTTGTGACGCCGGTGGCTCTGCGTGCTCGTTCGGCTTGGGACCTCCATTGTGCTGTGGCGGCTCCGTTGTCACCATGTTTGTTGCGGACCTTTCACCTGTTGTCTCCATCGCTGTTACCCGTAGATTGAAGTTCGTTGTGGGTACAAAAGGTGTCTGGCGTCGCTCCGGTGTCACTTGTTGAGGCGGACTCTTCACCCATTGGTTCGGTCGTAACCTCCGTAGCTTGTTGTTGTTGAGCATGGGTACAGAGGCAGTCCGGCTCCTTCTCTCTCCCACCTGATGTGTTTTGTTGTACCGCTTCATGAACAGTGTCTGTGCCCGGTTGCTATTGCTGTGGCTCAGGGTTTTCTGCATGCTCAGGCTCCCTCTCCTGTGGCTCCGGTTCTGGCCGAGAGAGGAACAGAGGCAAGTCCTGCCACTGCCCCCCTCCCACGCAACTCTCCTTCTGAGACCGCGGGGTGGATGGTTTGGTGTCGGTGCCGCCTTGAATTACCTTCTCCCACACCACGTCGTCATCGTCGTCAAGGTCCGTCATGCCCCAGTTGCCGCACTTGGACCATTTGAACCCAGCACTATCTCGGATAGTGGAGCCCAGTCTGTAGAAGAGGACACATCCCATAATGTTGTCACTGTGCGCTGCTACCTAAAACGTGAAGTCGTGCACAATCTTTGACTTGTAGTAGACCATCAGCTCAACCGTTCCCACATTGCACAGTCTGTGACCGCTGTATCCGTACAGCACCGTTGAGTTCTTCTTAATTTTGTGGTTGGGGAAAAACTTCTTCACTGTGGCCCAATTTAACATCGACCTGACCGCCGTTGTGTCGAGCAGTAGCTGTAAAGCAACCCCATCTAACTCAACCATGCCTTATGAATAACCGTTGCTGTCAGAGCTTACCGCATGAATCGTTGTTGTTGGTGGGCGGCTTGGCTTACTTGGCAGGCTCCATGGCGCCGGTGATCGGCAGACTCTGGCAAAATGGTTAAAGAGTCCACACTTGTTACACCGTTGTCCTCTTGCCGGGCAAAGACGTGCTCTATCCTTCTGCATCAGGGACCCACAGCTATCACAGACGGGGCCTCTCGGAGTGGTCCTTCGGTTAACAGCATTCATCTCATGCTCTTCTGCCATGTCCTCATATTCCTCTGTGCCCACCACCTTCGCTAGCGTCATTTGTTCAGGTAGCTTCTGTGTTTGGCGCCCACATAGCTTCATTGCTAACCTCTCCACTGACTCAAGCTGGAACACTAGCTCTATTGTGCTAGCTAGCATCATGTCGTTTGGTGCCGTTAGTATCTTAGCTCTTAGAATCGGGTTACACGTGTGCTCAGCTAACTGGTCCCGCACCATCTCATCTTCCAACAGTCCAAAACGGCACATGCTAGCCAAATGTCTCAAGTTGGCAACAAATTGTTGTATGGACTCACCAACTACCTGTCGCCTCTGGCGGAATCAAATTCATTGTGCTATCATGTTGTCCAGTGTAGCAAAGAAGCTAACAAGCAGTTCAACAGCATCCACATATGACTCCATCAGACCCAGCGTGAGGAAAATTCTCTGATCCTCTATGCCGAGGTTGTGGACAAGAAGTGCTAGTTTCCTTATTTGGTTGAGTTTTCCCAGGTCCAACGCTGCAGTGTAGGTTTCAAACACATTGTTTCAAACACATTGTTGGCCATTGTGGCCACGGGACCGTTGGTTCACTCAAGGACTCAAGAAAGGGCCGTAGCAGTCTCAAGCATGCTTCCATGGCTCGCAGTTCTCGTCCTCAAATGTTATGTCAACAAACTTTGAATGAAGACCAACGAGGATGCTACAGTCAAACTGAACTTTATCATAAAGTCAAATAGCGAACACATGTACAAGCACTATCCTACACTCTCCTAATGCTCTCAGTACCATCTGTGCTGTCGCCAGCCAACTCAGGCTTTTAGCTTGCTCACCTGGAGGAGGAGTGGTCTTCTGTGCTGATGTGCTGTTTTGTGCTTCAAAACATACTATGGGGGGTACTTCCGGTCTGGACGCCATGGCGACTGCAGCTTAACACTGAAGCTCTCAGACCCAATCCAGGATAACACCTTGAAAATCAAACTTAACGGATTTTTGGAGGAGTGAAAATCAAAAGACAAAATCATCATGTCTAAAGGAAAACAGAAGAAACTGAAATTCTCTAGGCCAGGACACGTATCGGCCGGAGAATCTGAACTGGAAGATCTCCGTTCAGAAGACGAGGAACTGGTGATAGCTAACAAAAGAGTTAGCCTGAAATCACTATTTGAGGAGCTACGACGATTTCGCCGAGAAGTTACGGCCGAATTTCGGGAATTCAGAGAAGAATTGAAAAGGACAAACAGCAGAGTGGACCAGGCCGAGAACCGAATCTTGGAAACAGAGGATCGAATAAAAGTGCTCGAAGATTCTGTGCTAGACCTACGCAAAAGACAAGCAGCTATAGAGGCTAAGCTAACCGACCAAGAAGGAAAACAAAGAAGAGACAACATAAGAATTCATGGTCTGATAGAAGGAACCGAAAATGGTTTTAACTCAATGGCAGAATGCGTGGAATCCTTACTAAGAGAGAAATTGGATATTCCACAAACCACCGACTTGAAGATAGAAAAGGCACATCGTTCATTAGCCGCTAGGCCGGCGGCGGAAGCGCCCCCACGTTCGGTGTTGGTAAGATTTTCCAATTTCAAAATAAAACAAGAGGTTGTAAGACTGGCCTGGCAGAAAAAAGGATTTATGCACCAGGAGAGAAAAGTCTACGTGGAACACGATTACGCCCCGGAGGTCCTTAAAAAGCGCAGGGAATACAATGACGCGAAAAAGGTGTTAAGAGAGAAGAAATTGCGCTTTCAGACTCCATTTCCTGCGAAGTTAAGGGTCTTCTACGGCGATGAAACGTGTCTCTATAATTCGGCGGAAGAAGCAACAGCTGACATGGCGAAAAGAGGGCTCCCGGTAACGGTATTTAAACCCGCAGCAGACCCGAGTGAGAAGATCAAAGCGCAAACATGGACAACACAAAGACCCTCAAAATCCACGGACCAGCAGCGGGAAACCCAGCACCAGAGCGTCGCGGATAAACTATCCGTTTTCAGGTTGGAATAGCGACCTTTTTTTTTTTTTTTTTTTTTTCTCTTGAATCAATCTGCACATCCAACCCCCCTCATACAAGGTAACAAACTTTAAAGGAGATGCATATTCAGCATGTGGTAAAACATTTCATGGAACAATCATATTATTTGAAACAAATAAGTCTTTGTAATAAAAAAAAAAAAAAACTTGTTAAAATAGAAATGTGACAATAATCCACATGTTCTCCTCATACTAACAAATACTGTTTTTGCGTGAATGTTTGATGTGATGGGGGTGGGAGGGTGCACACAATTTCACAGGGTTTAGGCATAAAAGGGAAAAAAAAATCATTACAAGTTTGGATTGGGTTCTGAAACTCACGTTAAAAGCATGGGACTACTTTCAGTGGTAAGAGAGGGCCCTCAACACGTAACAGAGTTTGAGGAATTTCCCTCAGAGCCTTCTCTCCATCAAGGCTCTTACAGGGTCTTTAAAAAGACCTCAGCTCAGGAAGTTCTTATGACAGCTTTTTGTTTTAAAGTTTTTTACACTATGTTCTTAATGTTTTTCTTATTTTTAATGTTCTTTCAGTTTCTGAGTAGCACAAAAGAGGGCCACCACACAGTTATACTAAACAAAACAACACAATGGAGAAACAGGGTGTAACCAAAATAATTTCATATAATGTAAAAGGAATCCTGAATCCAGTTAAAAGATCCAAGATTCTAGGCAAAATGAAAAAAGACAAAGCAGGAATAATATTTTTACAAGAAACCCACCTAACAGATGTGGAACACAATAAACTCAGTAGACAAGGGTTTAAAATGATCTCTTCATCTTCATATAAATCAGGGAGGAGGAGGGGAGTAGCGACATTGATATCAACCAAAATTACATTTGAAAAAAAATCAGAACACAAAGATAAAGAAGGGAGATACAGTTTGGTAACTGGGCGGCTAGAGGGAGAAGATATCACCCTGCTGAATGTGTATGCTCCCCCAGGGGCTAACTGGAAATTTTATAAAAATGTATTCGACCTAATGATAACTAAAGCTCAAGGTTTAGTGATATGTGGTGGGGACTTCAATCTTAGACTGAATCCATACTGGGATGCTTCTGGTAATTCCCCACATCAAAATAACACCCAAAACAGGAAGACTCGGATGCTACTAAAAGAATTGGGAATCTGTGACGTGTGGAGGGAACTCAACCCCAGTGTAAAAGACTATACATTTTACTCAACTCCACATTCATCTTACTCAAGGATTGACTATTTTTTTATGTTTAATAGAGACATTGGAAGAGTAAAAACATGTAAAATAGGACTGATGGATCTCTCCGACCACAGTCCGATCTACATGGACTTAAATATCCAAAAATACACAAATAATACATTTTCTTGGAGGTTAAATTCAAATGTCCTGAAAGGACCATTGAAAGATGAATTGGAATCAGATATTCTCAGATATTTGGAAGATAACGATAATGGAGAAGTATCCCCTTTAATACTGTGGGATGCATGCAAAGCTGTAATAAGAGGAAAGATTATTGCAAAACTGGCAACCCAAAAGAAACTAAGACAAGAAAAACTATCCACATTAGAGTCAGAACTTAGGAACCTAGAAAAAGAACACAAAGGCAACACTCATTCTACTGACTCGCTCAAGATTAAGGAAATTAAAAACCAAATAAATGAGATCTACGCAATAGAAATCCAGAAGAAACTTACATTTCTGAAACAAAAATACTATGAAGCAGGCAGTAAATCGGCAAAATTGCTAGCCTATAAATTGAGGAAACATCAAACAGAAAGAGCAATCTACAAAATCAGAGACCCAGTATCAAAGGAAATAAAATTCAGAATTCAGGATATTCTTAAAAACTTCGAGAATTACTATAAGAACTTATACTCCTACAAAAAACATAAAAACGCATCCGAGGCATTCCTAAACACATTAAACCTTCCCCAACTTACGGAGTCACAAAATAAAACACTACTGTCAGAAATACATCCTAAAGAATTGGAAAAAGCAATTATGAAACTTAAAGCTAACAAATCCCCAGGAGCTGATGGCTATACAGCAGAGTGGTACAAAACCTTTAAACAGCAACTATCTCCTCTCCTCCTGAAAACATTTAATTATGTCCTCCACACAGGGGAAATCCCCCCCTCCTGGAGAGAAGGGGTCATTGCAGTTATACCTAAACCTGAAAAGGATAAACTAGAGTGCTCCAACTACAGACCAATCAGTGTACTAAATCAGGACTATAAGCTTTTTACCATTATCCTTGCCAAAAGGTTAGAAAATATACTGACAGACCTAATTCATTTAGACCAAACAGGTTTTATAAGACAAAGACAGACACAAGACAACATTCGACGCACTTTACACATAATTCATCATATAAAAAAATATAACTTAAATGCAGTCATATTGGGATTAGATGCTGAAAAAGCATTCGATTCGGTTGACTGGTCTTTTCTATATAGAATCTTATCCAGTTTCAATTTTCATAACAACTTCATTAGAACTATACAGGCATTATATAAAAAACCAACAGCTAAAATAAGGATTAACGGTATTTTATCATCTTCTTTTGAACTGGAAAGAGGATGTCGTCAGGGCTGCCCCCTGTCTCCACTGCTCTTTGCAATCTTCATAGAACCTCTGAGCCAATGGATAAGACAAAACCAAAAAATTCAAGGTATTACACTTGGTCAGAAGGAACATAAAATAGCACTCTTTGCTGATGACATTTTAATATACCTAGGGCAGCCGAACACTTCTTTACCAGAACTAACCTCAGTTTTTTCAGAGTATGGAGATTTATCAGGGTACAAATTAAAACATGCATAAAACCCAAGTTTTAACATTCAACTATGACCCAAATCATTATTCACTAAGCAAACTCAAAACTAACTGGGAGTCGGAATCTATGAAATATCTGGGGGTCAATATCCCGAAACAACTCAACAAAATTATATCACTAAACTATGATCCACTGGTGACAAAAATAAAATCTGACCTAGCAAGATGGAATATGATACCATTCTTGGGTACTGCACAAAGAATTGAAGCAGTCAAAATGAATATACTTCCACGTCTTCTATACCTTTTCCAAACAATACCGGTAGAACCTCCCAAAAAAACATGGCAGGAGCTGGACAGAAGGATCTCAAGATTAATATGGCAGGGCAAGAGACCTAGAATCAGATATAGAACCCTACAGCTAAACAAAGACAAAGGTGGGCTCGCGCTGCCAAATATCAGGGACTACTTTAAAGCCGCACAAATTAAAACTTTAGTAGAGATATGTAACCCAGTCTACACTGCACAATGGAAGGAGATTGAATGCCAAATAACAAGTGACATCCCCCTACAGGCGATAATAGGGAACAATGCCTTACCTAAGCTTTTGAATAACACTAACCCGTGGATAGAGACCCCGCTAAAAATTTGGTTTAAGATAGTCAGAGAGAATCAAACTAAAGAGCCCTATCGACTTCTGCAATGGATTGCCTATGATCAGGACTTTACTCCTAATAAAACAGACACCAGATTTAAAAAGTGGAAGGAGAAAGGGCTGATAAAATATTACGATTTTTTTAAAGGGCAAATCTTAAGAAGTTTTGAAGATTTGAAAAAACAAGGCCTAATAAATCAAGACCTTTACAGGTTCTTCCAGCTTAGACACCACATAAACAATATACTTAAAAAGGAGGTTTTGGAAAGGGCCCAGTCAGGTGTTCTGAAGGTCTTCTTAATGGCATATAAAGGGATCCCAGGGATCAGATACATTTCTAAAATATACCAAGGTCTTCAAGACTTAAAAGGAGACAACACATCTTATATAAAAGAGAGATGGGAAAAAGAGGGGAATTTCACTTTACAACTGGAAATATGGGAAAAGCTAAATAAACAGTAATGGAAAAGTACCTCATCCCTGCAGTGGAGAGAATTTGGATGGAAAAACTTGGCAAGATTTTTCAGAACACCTGCACAAAACAAATTTACCCATAAGGGATTGAACTGTTGGCGCTCGTGTGGTGAAAAGACTGCAAATCATTTTCATGTGTTTTGGTCATGCCCAGTTATCCACCAATATTGGACCAAGGTACAGACAATATTGGGGAAAATATTCAAAATTACAGTTCCCTTTTCTTTTGTAACTTTGTATTTGGGTTTACTACCGGACTCACTGGAAAGACGAGGAGAAAAATACTTATTCAATGTTTTAATATTGGCAAGCAAAAAAGCTCTAACTAAAAAATGGATGTTGAAGGACTGTCCTACACCTGAAGATTGGACTAACGTGATCCAAGACATTTACTCGATGGAAAAGTTGACATTCGCACTGAGACAGGACATGGATGGGTTCATGAACTTTTGGCAACCCTGGACCGCATATGTGTCTTCCATTAGATCTAATCTTTGACAAATACCATTTCAATAATGGTTCCGCTCTTTGTTCCAACACTACTCAGATGCTCTTTTATCTTTATTTACTTACTTTTTCTTTTTGTTTGTTTTTTACTGGTTTGTTTGGGGTTTTTTTGTTATTTGTTTTTTGGTTTTTTTTCTCTTTAATTTCACTTTTTCTTTCACTTTAAAAAAAAAAGGGGTGTTGTAAGAATTAATCTTCCAATGTTGTCAGATATCAGAAAATAAGGGAACATGTGATGAAAATGTAAACAATGCATTGCTGTAACGACCTGTATACCCTTTACAAAAACTTAAATAAAAAAAAATAAAAAAAACATACTATGGTATGGTAGGTGAGACAGTACTGTGTATATCTGTGTTTGGGCTGGCTATAGATGTATGGACTGTATGTATGTAGAGATGAATGGGTGCCAATGTTGATATGGATAAAATATAGTTAACTGTCTACTTAGGGTTCTTAATTGCGGTAATATGTATATATTTCATATGGGTTGTATTTAGGGAAAATAGGAGTTGGAGTAAATAAGTGTTAACTTCTTCCTTCTCCCTTTCGAGCACTGTACACGGTCACTTTTATTGCGCTTGTCATTTGTTTTGTTTTTGCTTTTTTGTTTAAAGTAAAGTATCTATCTATCTATCTATCTATCTATCTATCTATCTATCTATCTAAAGCGGCCAAATAAGTCATTTAGGTTGTTAAGCGGTGTGATGCCACTCACACAGGTCTGAGGTGGAGGTTTGTAGTTGGTGAGGGTCTGTATGCCCCGCCAGAGAGAACGTGCATCTCTGGTGTTGCTGAAGTGGCTGGATATTTTCTTGCTGTACTGTTGTTTTTCTTCCTTGATGCCTCAGGACAGAGATGGCGCCCACCATTGGCAAACATCTTTGCTCATTCCGCTCCCGAATGCTGACTTTTCTCCTCTTTTGCATAGATGTTGTTCTTTCTACAGTGCATGGAGGTCATGCACTGCTAACATGGGACCAACAAACACTACTGGATATCACCAAGTCAAGCAGCCACACGGAGTTTACTGGCTTTATACCACCCGACCTGCAATGTATTGTCCGCCCCAACGATGACCATCAGCACCCCCAGGAAGGCCCCGAAGCACCGAGCCCGCATGAGCATGCTGACCCGAAGGAAGTGCGTTGGAGGCGGGGTCAAAGGCGCCGAAGGCAAGGCAAGAGAGGAGGGCTACAGGCTAGGCTAAAGGCTCACTCCAGCCGGCCACCGCTACCCAGTCTGTTAATTGCAAACGTTCAGTCTTTGGAAAATAAGCTAGACGAACTAAGAGCAAGAAGTGAAGACCAGCAGGAGACAAGAGAGTGTTGTGCCCTAATATTCTGTGAAACTTGGCTTTCAAACAAAGTCCCGGAGAGCGCTATTCAGCTCCAGACCCACTCAACACACCGGGCAGACAGAACAGGAGACTCTGGTAAGACAAGGGGGGGGGGGGTGTGTATTTATAAACCACTCGTGGCGTGGAGATGTACAGACTGTTCACAAGCACTGCTCGCCCGACGTGGAGTTTTTACTGCTGAAATGCCACCCCTGTTATTTACAGAGGGAATTTACCGCTGTGTTTTTGTCCGCTGTATACATTTGTCCACAGAGCAACGACACAGTAGCGCTAGACAAACTCCACAACGTCATCAGCACAGTAGAGATGAAACATCCCGATGCTGTTTTTATTTTTGCTGGCGACTTTAACCAGTGCAATTTACGGACCGTACTCCCCAAATATTACCAGCATGTGGACATTCCCACCCGCGATAAAAACACATTGGATCATGTCTATTCCAACATACGTGGGGCCTACAGAGCAGCACCCCGCCCCCACTTCGGACAGTCAGATCACATCTCACTGTTTATGTGCCCGGCCTATAGACAAATGCTGAAACAAACAAACCTAGTTACTAAGCAAATTAAGCACTGGACTCCAGAGACTGAGAACATCCTGCAAGACTGTTTTGCCTGCACAAACTGGGATGTGTTTAAAGCTGCAGCCACTCAGGAGGACTCTTCTGTTAACATACAGGACTACACTGAATACACTGGTTCCAAGGTTGTCATAGCCAGGAGCGGTACTGGGGTTAAGCTCCCAGTGCTCATAAAATGCTCCTTACGGTGTGCGTCTCGAAAAGCCTCTGACAACTAAGTCCAACTCCTAGCCTGCCCGTGTGGTTTAGTCTCTAAGCCCGGCGGAACTGCTTTTACTAATAGGAGAAGGGGCGAGGGCGGATCTCTGGCGCCTTAAAACCAGATGCTTCGGGTAGATGGTGGCTCGTCAACCTGGGAAGGTAGCCCATCTAGGGGAAGGTAAACCCTGATTTCAAACCTCCGCTGCCTTGCGGCACACCCGGTCACGGGAAAGGCTTCGGGAGTCAACCCTGAGGAAAAATCCGGAGTCGGAGCCCCTAAGACAGTTCTCTGTTGCGCTCAACATTGTTCTGGCAGCTCCTGCGACGGCGCTGGTGCCAAACTATAGCAGCCCTGCTGTTTCTTTGGATTCATCAGTGACGTGGAGAGGAGGGACATGCTGCATGGGTAACAACTTGTCCTCCATATCTTCCTGCCCAGGCTTGAATCCTACCAACGCCCAATGCTGGAAGGTAGAACACTGGTGCGCATCGGCCTGTTCAGCCACAGGCGGTGCTGTTCCAGCAGAGTAGACATTTAGGATTCTCTTCCATGGTCATCATAGACCGACGGAGGCCGACGACACTGAATACGTGACTGCGTACATCAGCGCGTGCGTTGGTATCATCATACCCACCATACAGGTCAGGAAGTTCCCCAACCAGAAGCCCTGGATCAGCAGTCAGGTACTTCAGATGCTGTGTACTCGTTCTCATGCATTTAAATCAGGCTGTGAGGTCGAGTACAAAGCTGCAAAGTATGGACTGAGGAAAGCTATAACAACAGCCAAGAGGCAGTACAGAGAAAGGCTGGACAGCCTCTACTCCCCTCCTGACCCGGGGTGCATGTGGCAAGGCCTGCAACACATCACAGACTACAAGAAGACCAACAGCAGCACCGCTAGCCCTACAGACAGCCTGCTGGACGACCTCAACATCTTTTACACCCGCTTCGAGACCATCAGCCACAGCACAGAAAAGAGACACAAACTCAAGCACCACCCCCCACCACCACCACCACCCACTAAGATTCTCACCAGACCAGGTAAACAAAGCACTGAGAAATATCAAACCCCGAGAGGCAGCAGGACCAGACAACATCCCTGGGTGGGCCCTCAGAGCATGTGCTGCAGAGCTGACTGATGTTCTCACAGTAATCTTGAACCTCTCCCTCAACCAGAACATAGTCCCCTTGTGCTTCAAAACAACAACTATCATCACCATCCCCAAAAGGAGCCCGCCAACCTGTCTGAATGATTACAGACCAGTAGCACTCACTCCAATCATCATGAAGTGCTTCGAGAGAGTGGTGTTGCCCCTCTTTCAGGACAGCATACCAGGCACCCTGGACCCCCTGCAGTACACCTACCAGCCCAACAGATCCGCCTCAGATGCCATCGCTGCAGCACTCCATTATTCTCTTTCCTACCTGGAAGATAAAGACTCCTACATTAGGATGCTCTTTGTCAACTACAGCTCCGCCTTCAACACGGTCATCCTCCACAAACTCACCGACAAACTGTCTTCACTTGGCTTGCACCCCACCCTCTGTGACTGGCTACTGGACTTTCTAACTGGCAGGCCCCAATCTGTCAGGATGGGTAACAGGACCTCATCCAGCATCATCACAAACACAGGTGTCCCCCAGAGTTGTGTTCTCAGCCCCGTCCTCTACAGCCTCTTCACCCATGACTGTGTTGCCTCCCACAAAGACAACATCATCCTAAAGTTTACGGATGACGCAGCAGTGATAGGACACATCACTGGTGATGACGAAGCATCCTACAGGAGGGAGGTGGCCAACTTGGTGTCATGGTGTGAGGACAACAATCTCACCCTCAACACGGACAAGACAAAGGAAATGATAGTGGACATGAGGAAAGGAAGGAGGAGACCCCATCGGCCACTGTTCATCCGGAAGCTTGAGGTGGAGAGGGTGAGCAGCTTTAAATACCTGGGCATTCACATCAGCGAGAACAATTAAGTGGACACACAACACCACAGAGCTGGTCAAGAGAGCTCAACAGCAACTGTACTTTCTGAGGAGGCTGAAGAAGTTCGGCATGTCTTCCAGGATCCTCAACAATTTCTACAGCTGCATCATCGAGAGCATCCTGACCAACGGCATCACTGCGTGGTACGGAAACACCACTGCCCTGGAACGCAAACGCCTGCAGAGAGTGGTGAAGACAGCGGAGAAGATCATCAGGACTCCACTCCCCTCTCTGCAGAGCACCTACCACTGCAGAGTCCAAAAGAGAGCTGATGTCATCCTCCGGGACACCACCCACCCCCAACACATACTGTTCACACTTCTACCCTCAGGTTGGAGGTACAGAAGTGTGAAATGCCAGACAACCAGACTGAAAAACTCCTTTCCCACTGCCATCAGACTCAAGAACAGACAACAACTCCCAAAACTCTAACACAGCTTTGCATATAGGAACTCACACACCGGCTGCTAAATTTGCACACTGCTCACCTGTACAGTAGATATAGTATCACCTGTCTGATGTCCATATCATCTCTGCTGCTACTTACCAATAATTTGTAATTATACACTGCTTGTTGCACAATGCTCATTTGCACACTGTACATAAGTCTATGGCATCTCAGGTTACATCAGGTTGTACAATGCTCATTTGCGCACTGTACATAAGTCTATGCCATCTCAGGTTCACATCAGGTTGTACAATGCTCATTTGCACACTGTACATAGGTTCATGCCATCTCAGGTTCACATCATTTCTGATATCAATATACCACTATCACTTTAGTCATCCGGTGACTTCATTTTCACTCCTCTACTGCCTAACTATGTGTTGGTGTATGTGTCTTAGCATCCATCAGTACTAGGATTGAGTTACTGTGTTAGTGTGTCGTGACCTATTAGAATTGTTGTTTCTGTACCTTTAACTTGGCATTCGTTCGGAGAGCAAAGTAAGAATTTCATTGCTCAGGAAATGTAGCTTTTCTTAACTGTGCACATGATAATAAAGCCTTTGAATCTTGAATCTTGAATCTGCTGTTAGTCCTGCGGTGTCACTGGCCCTGAAGGCTGCAACCCAAGCCCTCAGGAGCCTGTGAACCTCTGCTGTTATCAATGGCTTATGGTTAGCTCGAACAGTGATGGTTTTGCAGTGAGTGACATCATCAATGCATTTAGCTATGTATGCTACAACCATCTCACTGTACTCCTGTATGTTTGCGTGTTCATTGTGAGTTACTGCATGCTTGAAAGTGTCCCAGTCTGTAGTGATGAAGCAGTCTTTCAGAACATCCGAGGCCCCCTCTGGCCACACACATACTTTTTTTTGTTGGTCTGATGGCTCTCACTCTGGGTCTGTATGCAGGCCTTAGCAAGATGGTGATCTGATCAGAGAGACCCAGGTGGGGTGAGGGGAGGCTCTGTATGGTCTCTTGTGAGTTGTGTACTCCAGGTCCAGCAAGTTATCTCCTCTTGTTGGAAAGTCCACATGTTGGTGTGAGAGCCTGTAAATCTGCATGGTTTAAATCTCCTGCTGTGATAAGGAATCCATCTGGATGCACTGTTTGTGTCTCACTTATAGCCTGATAGAGTTCCTTTAGTGCTTTACTCCTCTCACCGATGGCGGTGGGCGGGACATACACAGCGACTAGCAGGATTGATGTAATTTCCCTCGGTAAGTAGAACAGTTGGCACTTGATGATCATAAACTCCACCAACAGAGAACAGTGTTTGTGCACAACAGTTGCATCTTGGCACCAAGCATCATTGATGTAAACACATACACCTCCCTTGTGGGTCTTCCCTCTTTCCATGAGCACCCGATCAGCACGATAGCATATTAGCCCTGCTAACTGCATAGCTGAGTCCAGGATATTGTCATTTAGCTACGTTTCCATAAAGATAAAAACACAGCAGTTCCATGCATCACATTGCGTAGCTCTCAAGAGCTGTATGTGGCCTATTTTGTTGTCTAGTGAGTGTCTAGTGAGTGTACGTTGGCCGGAATGAGGAAAGGAATCAGGAGACTTTATGGGCTAGCGGCTAGCTTTATTCTGATTCCTCCACGCTTACCTCTCTTTTGTAATGCACTCAACCAGCATGTGCTCTATGGCTGCTCACCTCGCAAGATTCCATTGCTGAAGAAAAAGCATGTCGAAGCTCATTTAAAGTTTGCTGCATAACGTTTGGACAAGCCAGTAAAATACTGGGAGACTATAGTCTAGTCAGATGAGACCAAAACTGAACTTTTTGGATACCACAACATACTGCATATTTGGAGGAGAAATGGCACTGCACATCAGCCCCAAAATACCATACCAACAGTGAAGTTTGGGAGCATCGTGGTGTGGGGGTGTTTTTCAGCACATGATACAGGCAGACTTCATATAATTGAAGAAAAGATGAAAGGACAAATGTACAGAGACATCCTTGATAAGAACCTGTTGCCATCTGCCACGATGCTGAAGATGAAACGAGAGTGGACATTTCAGCAAGATAATGATCCCAAACACACAGCCAAGGAAAGGCTCAACTGGCTCCAGAGAAGGAAAATAAAGCTGCTAGAATGGCCCATTCAGTAGCCCGACCTGAATCCAACTGAAAATCTATGGAATGAACTGAAGATCAGAGTTCAGAGAAGACACCCACGGAACCTTCAAGATTTGAAGACAGTTTGTGTGGAAGAATGGGCTAAAATCACTCCTTAGCAATGCCTGTGCCTAGTTTCTCCATACTGGAGGCGTCTGGAAGCTGTTATTTCAAACAAAGGCTTTTCTACTAAATATTAAATGAACTTCACCAAGCGTCTTCAATACTTATTCTCTGTCATTCCACTTTATTAAATAAAACTTGTTTTGTGAACACAATTGCCTTGATTTCTTTGTATGTATGGATTACTTGGGTTGTTACTGATATCTGGTGAAAATTTCAGGTCAATGGCTCCATCAGAAATATGTTTAATGAGAAAAATGTTGACGTGTCCAATATTTATTTTTCCCACTCTGTGTGTGTGTGTGTGTGTGTGTGTGTGTGTGTGTGTGTGTATCTGAAACAGTTGTATACATATGTAATTCAAATGTATACAGTATGAGCACACAACATACCTCTCACACACACAATAGATCTGATATTTTATGGAACTTACTTTTAGTTTCAGCAGTAGTCACTGTATGATTACACATTTCTATTTATTTCATACACAGCACGATTACATACAAATCAGTTTTGATATTCCACAGATACACGGAGAATAAATTAGTTTTAAATATGATTGGAGGGATTTAAGGGAGGAGGTGGAGAAGAGTGAGACTGTGCTGCAAATTGGGAAAGAAGCGTCCCACTTGTAGAGAGTGCCGATTTGCCACAAATAAGATGAGAACAATAACTTTGAAACTTTTTTACTTCTCATTCTCATGGCGCCCCTTAGTGGATGCCGCCCTGGGCAACCGCCCATGTGGCACATATATGAAACCGCCACTGATCACAATGCTGACAGGCTAACTAAGCAATATTATATGAGAACAGGGTATCTATGAAGATCTTGTGTAATATTGCTTTTACGCAAGAGTTCCAGTTTCTACAGTCATGTGAAAAAATTAGGACACCCTGTATAAGCCTGTGTGCTTTTTTAACATATTTGAACATATGGATATTTAATGTCGATGTTAAAAAAATACTGGAAGAGTCACATGATATAACTAAACAATTAAAAATTAATTAAAGACTTTTTTTCAAATTTTTTGTAAATTGTAATTCTAAAAAATTGTGAGGAATATAAATTAGGACACCTCTCATCTTTTTTAGGACACCCCCGCATTCATTCCCACTTAAAATGGCTAAAATAAATGTTAAAAAATGCAAATAAAAACAAAAGCAAGGTTAGACATAGATATGTGAACATTTTTTAATAAAGAACTGAATATTTAATGGGGTGACCTAATTTTTTTAACATGACTGTAAGCTGACAGTCATAAGTGTCAGCAGATTATCATTGTTCATTTAAAGATATTATTCTGCCTGGACTAGCATCCCTACAGGAAAACAAATATTTTCTTTCTACTACTCTTGAATGTTACTAATTAACACAAATGAGGATAATTAGGTGATATTATATGAGAGGGAGCGTGGTATCAATGAATATATCACTGCGGTGATTTGATCCAAGGCCTAATGGGCATCTAAGGGCTAAGGACTTCACCATAATGATATTTTCATGATACAGCACAACCCCAAGTTGCAAACCCACAACGTCCCAGCTGTGTTGCAGATGCTCTGCCACTAGGCCACAACTTCACGAACTGCAACTTAGCTTCAGCCCATGCATTTCTGCATTAATTTCTGTCCGCTTCTCCAGTTTCTTCTTGGCATCTTTGTGTGGAATAAAGAGTTTTTCACATACGTATTACGGTTGGAAAATTTGGTTGATAAGTCCAACTTCAGCTCATCCATTTTTTTTGAGAGCAGATGTGACATTTGGAAATGTGGAGTTGACATGGTGGCAAAAAGAGAAGAGAGAAAAGGAAAGGCAGAAGTGTGAAGGTGAGAGTAGGGACTTTAAATGTAGGGACTAAGGCAGAGAAATGTCTGATATGATGGCAAGAAGAAAGCTTGATATATTGTGTGTGCAAGAAGCCAGATGGAAGGGAAGCAAGGCTAAAATAAATAAAATTTTTCTTCCCGGAAAACAGAATTTTGACAGGCATCCAGTTTAACTTGGCTTTTACATTAATTTTAAGGGCTAAATATGTTTTGCAGTTCCAAATTTTCCCTCATAAATAGCTCAAACTACTCTTGCTCTGTCCACAACAAAGATTATAAACCTCTGCACATTGCTCTAATTGATGAATATGCACTAAAATACACTATGATGATACTGAAGCACTGAGCAAATTTAAGCTTTAAAAGAGAAACACAGTATTCTAGTCTTTATTTTTATGGGGGCTGCACTATAGGTTTTATGACGTATACTGAGGAATGAGGTACAAACTTTAAGGTTACATTAAGAATTCAGTACTGTCTCTTTTAAACAGGCAGCATATACAGTATCTGTAGAGAACATTCAGTGAAATCGTGTGTCTCGGCTTGACTGTATAAAGAATGTCAGTCACAGTAACTTTTCCTTGCTGCTGCATGGAGCTCTTGACATGAGACTCAATCAGCAGCACTAAAGCCTGCCTCTGCCTCCTCTGTCTCTGCCACCCTACTTTCCTGCCGACTAATCTGCACTGTAGGATGTAGAGGAGCCATTTGATATTGTCTTCCCCGGTGTTTTTCATTATCACCGTCTTACTGCAGCCCGCCGGTGGCATTACCTCGACATTAGTGGGCTTGACAGGATGAGAATCACCACACAATCCTGTCACAACCTCCCATCTTTGCTTTAACCCTCCTGGCATTTCAAAGCCCCTCTTCCTCTTCTTATCTCTCACTTGCTTTTTTTTTCTGCTTTCAGGTGGATCTGCAGCAGGGTCATGGGCAATATTTTTTAGGAAAATTACTGAGAGGTTGGGGTGTTTTGTCAGAATCTATGTAGCAGAGTATAAAGAATTTGCCAAAGTGTGCCTGATAGAGACAGAAGAATATTTGTTGAAAGCGATTAGAAATATACTGTAGATAATATCGAACGTGGCATTTTGTATCTTATTTAAAATGTCCTTTACTCAACATTAAAAAAAAAATGTTGGAACTGACTTCATCATTCATGGTATAGCTACTTTTTTTCCCCCATTCCGACTAAGAGTTTGACTTCTCATTTTAGTCCCTGAAAATCCATTTTCATTAACCAACCCACTTGAGAGCAGGACCGTACAATAGTACTGAGCCTTCCGGGATGTAAGCAACCATTAAAGGGGTCACTGGCTGAAAAAGTGTGTTTTTGTAGGTTTCAACCTTCTGAGATGTGTCTATTGGTCACGTGATTGTTGAAAAAATATCAAAATGCTCACTACTCTTTAAAAAAAAACACAGCTTTTATCTAATTCTCTCCATGAAGTCTCCATGAAGCTGTTTTAACTCTTCCAGGTATTTTCCTGTACTTCAAGAAATGATAAACATCACTAGCCTTGACACAGGCTGACATGATTACAGTACAGGACCTAGTGACAGGTAACACAGCAAGCACACAGAGACATAATGCATGGTTTTGTTATTTTATGAAAAGCAGTGAAGGTGGTTCTTTGGATGGTTTGGCCTGCAAGGAAAGGAGAAAAGGAGACACAAGTACTAGGTAGGGATTGTGTGATGTTAACCTTGCTGTAATATGGAGAGTGGTGGCAGTGTCCTTTACTTCTGATAAAGATGAAGAGAACCAGTTGGTATTTATGGAGAGGGAATGAAGGTAAGTTTCACTTACAGGAGGAGGGGTTAGACAAACAGGTGAGATGTAGGTATTTTGAAGGTGGAGTTGGATAAAGGATCTGGTAACAATCAGTGCTCCTTGGAGGTGAATATTGCGGTACCCCGGGCCCGGGATTTATTCCTGTGAAGATATGATTCAGAATATTGCAGTATTCAGATAATGGATCCTTACTGGGTGAACAGAGATGGACAGGCAACTGGAAGCACTGAGGAGAGGCTCAGGGAAATCCAGGTAGGTGATAATAATATTAATTCAAGATTCAAGATTCAAAGATTTTATTTGTCAGTACTACTATACGTACAGGACAAACAGGAGAATTGAAATGGTGTTTCTCTCTCTCTTCAGTGGTGTGCACAATATAAAAAAGAAGGAATAAGGCTGGAAAAACAACAACAGCACTCTATGTACAGTAATGCTACCCATAGTGCAAATCACAACAGAAAATAGACCCAGACATCCCATAGTGCAAATAAAGTTAAACAATAAACAATGAGACCTAGCAATCTTATATACAGAAAAGTACAGCAGTAATACTTGTAGTACCAAGTTCAATGTGGTAATGTAGGTGCAGACAGTGACAGACTGGACTGCACATGATCAATATTGCAATAACAGACAGCAGCAGATATTACATTGTGCAAATGGTTGCAGTAAAGTGCAGAGACATACAGCAGCAAATGTATTACTGTTGGTGTGCCAGTCTTTCTGTGCCAACAGCTGAGGTAGTTATTGTGCGGGTGAGTGCGTTATGGTCGGGGGGGGGGGGGGCAGAGTTCAGGGTCCTGATGGCCTGATGAACAAAGCTGTTTAGCAGTCTTGTGGAGTGGGCCGGGAGGCTCAGGTACCTTTTCCCCGAGAACAGGGGCCTGAAGAGGGAGTGTGAGGGGTGTGAGGTGTCGCCTCCAATGTTGATGGCGAGGCAGATGAGGCAGTTGAGGTAGATGTCCGGGGGGGGGGGGCAGAGGGGCACCGATGATCTTGACGGCTGGTTTCACTGTGTGTTGCAGTGTCTTCTGGCAGGAGGCGGTGCAGCTTCCATACCACACCGTGATGCAGCTGGTGAACACGCTCTCAATGGTGCCCCGGTAAAAAGAGCACATGATGGGGGGTGGGACTTGTGCTTCCCTCAGTTTGTGGAGGAAATGGAGGGGAGTTTGAGCCTTCTTGGCCAGTGATGTGGTGTTGTTGGACCAGGTGAGGTCCTCAGAGATGTGCATTCCCAGGAACTTGGTGCTGCTCACCCTCTCCACAGCTGCTCCATTGATGACCAGAGGGGGATGCTGTGTGTGTGTCCCCTCCTGAAGTCGACCACAATCTCCTTGGTTTTTCCCACATTCAGGAAGAGATTATTATCTTTACACCACTGGACCAGTTGGCTCACCTCATTTCTGTAGTTGGCCTCCTCGTTGATGGTGATGAGGCCCACCACCGTTGTGTCATCCTTAAAACTTGATGATAGGTCAGTGTTGTAGGTTGGTACACAGTCATGGGTCAGCAGGGTGAAGAGCAGTGAGCTGAGCACGCATCCTTGTGGGGCCCCTGTGCTCAGTGTGATGGTCTTGCATGTGTTGCTGCCAACCCGCACATTCTGTGGCCTTTCTGTGAGAAAGTCCAGCACCCAGTTACAGAGAGAGGTTTTGAGTCCCAAGTGTCTGAGTATTTGTATTAGGTGCTGGGGGATGATTGTGTTGAATGCTGAACTGAAGTCCAAGAACAGCATTAGCACATAAGAGTTCTTTGAGTCCAGGTGGGTGAGGGCTGGATAGAGATCAGCAGCGGTGGTATCCTCTGTGGATCTGTTTGACCTGTATGCAAACTGAGATGGATCATGGGAGGGAGGGAGAATGGGCTTGATGTTCTGCATGACCAGCCACTCAAAGCACTTCATTATGATGGGGGTCAGTGCTACGGGCCAGTAATCATTGTAGCTAGATGGGATGGGCTTCTTTGGGACTGGTATTATGGTGGCAGTTTTGAGACATGTGGGGAAAACAGCTTGAGTCAGGGAAATGTTGAAGATGTCGGCCAGGACATTCTTGAGCTCCTCCACACAGTCCTTTAGAATGCGACCCGGTATGTTGTCTGGACCAGCTGCCTTACGTGGGTTGATCCTGCAGAGGGTCCTCTTCACACTAGTCAGATCCAGACTCATGGACAGCTCATCTGGAGAAGGAGTGGTGTTATGTGCTGATGTGCTGTTTTGTGCTTCAAAGTGGCCGAAGAAGTTGTTTAGGTTGTTAAGCAATGTGATGTCACTCGCACAGGTCTGAGGTGGAGGCTTGTAGTTGGTGAGGGTCTCTATGTCACGCCAGAGGGAACATGCATTTCTGGTGTTTCTGAAGTGGCCAGATATTTTCTTGCTGTACTGTCGTTTTGCCTCCTCGATGCCGCGGGATAGGTTGGCCCAAGCTGTTGTTGGTCCTGCAGCGTCGCTGGCCTTGAAGGCTACATCCCGAGCCCCCAGGAGCCTGCGGACCTCTGCTGTCATCCATGGCTTTTGGTTGGCATGAACAGTGATGGTTTTGCAGTGAGTGACATCATTAATGCATTTGGCTATGCATGCTATAACTACCTCAGTGTACTCCTCTAGGTTTGTGTGTCCATTGTGAGTGGCTGCATGGTTGAAAGTGTCCCAGTCTGCAGTGCTGAAGCAGTCATTCAGAGAATCAAGGCCCCCTCTGGCCACATACGTACCTGCTTTTTTTTGGTCTGGTTGTTTTCACTCTGGGTCTGTACGCCGGCCTTAACAAGATGGTGATGTGATCAGAGAGACCCAGGTGGGGAAGGGGGGAGGCTCTGTATGCTTTGTACAGACATATGTACAAAGCATACAGAGACCTATGTTTGACCTATGTATATCAGGTCCAGCAACTTAGACCTATTGTAACATAGGTCAAACAGACTTATGTTTGACCTATGTACACCAGGTCCAGCAACTTGTCTCCTCTTGTTGGAAAGTCTACATGTCGGTGTAGATTTGGTCGGAGAGCCTTTAAATCTCCATGGTTGAAGTCTCCTGCTGTGATGAGGAAGCCATCTGGATGTGTTTGTGTCTCACTGATGGTCTGATAGAGTTCTTTTAGTGCTTTACTTCTCTCACCAATGCCGGTGGGCAGGGCATACATGACGGCTCGTAGGATGGATGAGAATTCTCTCGGAATGTAAAAAGGTCGGCACTTGATGATCATAAACTCCACCAATGGAGAACAGTGTTTATGCACAACAGCTGCATCATGGCACCAGGCATCACTGATGTAAACACACATGCCGCCGCCTCGTGTTTTCCCTCCTTCCGTGAACACTGTCGCTATAGGAGCATTTTATCTGAGCTAACTGAATGGCAGAGTCTGGTACAGTATATTGTCATTTAACCATGTTTCCATAAAGATAAAAAAAACAGCAGTTTCGCGGATCACGTTGCATAGTTCTCAGGAGCTGTATGTGGTCTATTTTGTTGTCTAGTGAGTGTACTTTGGCCAGAATGAGGGAAGGAATTGTGAGTCTGTGTAGGCTAGTGGTTAGCTTGGTTTGGATACCTCCACATTTACCTCTCTTTTGTTGCCGCTCACACTGTCTACAGCGTCTCAATTTGGGATGGGACACAGCAGTTGAGTCCGGGGGTGTGGATGTCTGGTGGAGAAGACCAAGGCCACGGAGTTCCTCTGTAATGCGCTGATCCAGGACGAAATGTTTGGTCATATTCCTTATCTCCAGAAGGCTGTGGCGACTGTAGCTTGTGCACAGCATTATATGTGTACATTAAACACATGACTGTACACTTAGATGTACCGTAATTTAAAGAACACTAAGTGGCACAAAACATGAACAGAGAAGAAAGGCTGCTCCGTATTCCCACGCCACCTATTGGTGAAATGTTGCAGGCTTAGGTGGGAATCCGGGTGGTTTGGTCCTCAGGAAGGTGAGTAAACAAGGACAGGCTCACAAAAACTTAAGAAAGGAGATGGAGAGCGAGCTGTAGAGCCAAGGCAATCCCACAAGGAGCTGATGCAAACTGAGCAGCTGCAGGTAATGAGGTTAATCAATGATGATGTGAGTGTGAATGGTGTGTTCACCTATAGACCATAACACCTGCCCGCTGCTCTATTATTGACCAGCCTAAGTGTCTGTTGTGTAGATGCACAGGAAGCCAAAGACATTAGCTTAAGAGCTACAGAGGAAGCTTGCACCAAGCATGGGTAATATTATTTTCTTTAGATTTCAGTCAGCCTGATAGACAGCTCTGTTTCCACCTGGTTCACAGATCCACAGTCAATAATATATCTTGTATCATTCTGGCTTATTTTGTTATTAGCTTGGATAGGCAGTTGGTGGAGGTCAGTAACTACATTAAGAGCTCACCTCAGAAGGTAGGAGGCGACGGACAAGTCACCTGGCATTATGTTAATAATAACAAAGGATTGCATTTATATAGCACTTTTCATTACATCCAAAGGTATTTTACAATGAGTCAATTATTCATTCATTCCACAGACAATGGTTGTGGTAAGCTACTTCTGTAGCCACAGCTGCCCTGGGGCAGACTGACAGAAACGTGGCTGCCAACCCATGCCAACGGTCTGTCCGACCACCACAGAAGATTTATTCACATTCATACACCAGTGTCACCAGTGTTCGAACCACCAACTTTCCTCTCTTATTGGATGACCTGTTCTACCTCCTGAGTCACTACCGCTCCAGCTGTTGATCCAGTTGGTTTTGATCACTATTTTCTTTAAATACTTTTCAACCCCACTAAAATCATTGTTTATCTACAACACGATGATATACATCGTTTTAAGACGTTATTTTTGCTTAATTGCTTGCATTATCTCTAACGGGCAGCTAGCTGAAGCTAGCATTTTAGCCACCCATTCACAAATGTTTCTGTGTTTATTGTACTGTACGTGACCAGTCATATCCTATCGAGCACTCAAACCACACACCCCTGTCCACTAGTGATGCATCATTTCATTCATTCTTTCATGAAGTGCCAAAACGGCAGGAAGGACAGACCCAGACGCTGAACTCCTAGTTGTGATATTTATTCACCAAAACACAAAAGTCCAAAACAGTGCAAAACACAAAAGTCCAAACTGAAAACAAAGCAAACTTACGAAGCGAGGAATCAACGTTCACCAGAATAGGGGAAGAGTTCTGGTGGAGGAGTAATCTATAAGACTCCTGCAGAGAGGGAGCGAAATAACAGTCTTTAAATAGAGCTAGAAACAAATGAAACAAATGATGGCAGGTGTGGATACCATGAGCAGGCAGGAAGAAACAATGATTACAAACTCGAATCAGCTGGGAGCAATGAGAGGGAGAAGACGGGACTGACAACTAACAGGAGCACCGCCCACCACAGAGCAAAAAACCCAGAAGTTCCACTGACAGCTGCAGCCCCTGGAAGTGAGAAAACACAACAGAATATTAATATAATGAGATAACAAATAAAGACAAGTAAACCCAAACATATAAATAACAAAACTACAATGAATGTAAACAGGAAAATAAATCAATCTAAGAAACAATACAAAATATATGAAAATTAACCACAGATGAAAAAACAGCAATAAGAACTCAAAAATACAACACCATACAAATATAGAAAAAAGGCAAAGAGACAGAGTACTGTAGGATCCCCCTGTGCTCAGATCGTGACAGAGCCCCCCCCCCCAAGGGTTTGATACCAGACACCCCGGGCAACATCGAAGGAAAAGGACCCAACCACATAAAAAACCCACCCCATCAAAACCAAGAAAACAACCCCACCCCAGGTGGGAGGAGGGGGATCTAGGCATGGAGGGACCAAAACAAACTAGAGAAAATAAGAAGAACTCTAATGGCTCACACCTAAGCAAAACCCAGGCTAAGAGGGAACAAAGAAAAAAAAACAACAAAAAACCCTGCTCAGGATCCACACCCACACAGAACCGAGTACCTAGGCCCCCTGGGCCAAATAACTTAACAGTTCAGGTAGCCAGCTAAATTCCCAGACCTGATAGATGGTGTGATGGTAAGAGTCGTGTGGCCTGCCGGAGAATGTGGGCCACCCAACCCAGCGGCATAGCCTGTCAGGCAGTCGGCCAGAGTTTTTTAGCCACCTAATCAGAAGGGGTGACCCAGGAGGTGGCTGTCCCACAAGAAGGACCAACAAGGGAGAGGACGGTGGAGTTGAAGAAGCCACGACGGCCTCGGGCAGAGGAGAGGGAACCACGACGGCCTCGGGAGGAGGAGAGGGAACCACAACGGTGCCTGGCAGAGGAGAGGGAACCACAATGGCATCTGGCAGAAGACAGGGGACCACGATGGAATCTGGCAGAGGACAGGGGACCACAACGGTGTATGGCAGAGGACGGGGGACCACAATGGCATCTGGCAGAGGAGGGGGAACCCCGACGGTGTCAGGAAGAGGAGAGGGAACCCCGACGCCCTCGGACTAGCCTGCAGCACCCTTGGTGGCTCCAGCTTGGAGCAAAGCTGCACTCGCATTAGCTCTGGGCTGCAGCAAGGCTGCACCCGCGGTGGCCCCTGGCTGGAGCAACGCTGCACCCACGGTGGCTCCTTGGTGGGCCCGGACTGTGCCAGAGTTGCACCTTTGGTGGGCCTGGACTGGGCCAGCGCTGCACCCACGGTGGCCCCTGGGCTGCAGCGTAACACCCACAGCAGGCCCACACTGGAGCGCAGCACCCATGTTGAATTTAGGCTGGGGCGCAGCACCCACGACGATCCCTGACTGGGACACAGCAGCCATGGAGACCCAGACTGAGGAGGTGCTGCACCCACAGAGGTCCCGGGCTGGGACGGAACACCCACAAAGGCCTCATCCGGAGGGGGAGCAGCACCCACAGAGGTCCCGGACTGGGACGGAGCACCCGCAAAGACCTCATCCAGAGAGGAGTAGCACCCACGGAGGTCCCAGGCTGGGACGGAGCACCCGCACCCATGGAGGTCCTGGGCTGGGATGGCGCACTTGCGACCATGTCGGCAGGAGGAGCTGGACCCACGAAGACCTCAGGTGGTGAGCCTGAACCAACGGAGACCTCAGGCAACGTTGGATGAATCACGGTGACCCTGGGGAAAGGTTCAGATAAGAGAGACAGAGATACAGGGTCAGGATCACCGGCAACAGCAAAGCCCGGTGAGGTGAGAGCAGGTGCAGCTGATGGCTGAACTTGGCTCTCCCCACCAAGAGCCAGACAAGACCTCTCCAACATGGAAACAACAAAAACGAAGGAGAGCACTTTCCTGACTTCAAGCTCCACCACCGTCCAGGACTCCGTCGATCCAGGTTGCAACCTCTCGGGTCTGCCCCTTTGGAGGTCCAACTCTGGCTCTGCCACGGCAGCCCCTATAGCAGGCTTGGTGGTTGATGCAATCCCGGGACCCCTCAGTAAAGTGACCCACGCAGGTGGCTTGTCTGGTGTGGATCTAGGAGGTCGGTTTTCTGCTGGTGCTGAATCCTGCACTATTGAAGCTCGGGGACGCTCAGTTGTCGGTGCAGGCTCTGGATCAAAGGCAGCACTCTCCCTCCATCCAGACCATGGATGCGGGGCTGGAACCAGGTCCTCCAGGGCCGCAGGCTCCTCCATCACCTGGCGGCTCAATCCTGCGGTTGGCGGACACTCAAGGGGCAGAGGAGGAGACACAGAGAGAGCAGGTGAAAGGTCTTTAGCTGCAGCAAGTGGTGAGAGCTCAGGGGACTTTGTAAACTGAGCCTCACCACCGGGAATTAGGCAAGATAATTTTTGTGTTGGTAATTGAGAAAGAAAAGACACTTGTCTGTGTTCCCGGGGCATGATGTTTCCTGCTGCAGCAGGTGTAGAGTCTGCCCTCTCCATGGCTGCCTTGATAGCGGACCCCTCTGAGGAAGGTAGAAGAGCCGCCCCAGCAGACGAGGTGACGGGCGGAGCCGGGAAGGAGGTGACTGGTCCCTCAGCAGCAGGAGGAATTGCCGAGGAGGAGGGAGAAGCAGAAGCAGTGGATGAGGAGGCTGATGGGAAAGTCGGAGAAGAATGACCAGAAAAAGGAACTGCTGTGGGAGTTTTCGGCCTCAGCGAAGGAGGAGCTGCTGACAAGGAGGTGGAGGCATTCCTCCGGCGGTCCGAAGCTAGATGGCGGCGTTTTGTAGCTGATGGAGCGGGAGCAGGAATGGGCGGACAGGGGGAGGAGAAGGACGTCTGCCGCAGAGGGTGCCTCTGTGATGACTTCGGTCCTGCTGGAGGCAGCCCCATCATCAGCCCGGAAAATGACGGCCGAAGCAAGGAGACCGTGAACAACAGTTCCACGAATTGGGGATACTTCCACCAGCCAGGGTGTGCCTCCACATTCACCACTGTTCCATTTATGCATTCCCAGGTCTTTGGTCCGCGGGTGGCAAGAACTTCATCCACAAAACTCTGGATAAATTCAGCAGCCCATTCCTCCTCCAGGCTCGGAGTCCCGGCCACGATCCTCCTTTGTTGGCTGGGGACATAATGATGGCTCTGGACAGAACAGGTGAGAGAAAAACAAAATGTACAAACTAGCAGCAGCTGGGTCTTTAACTGGCCAGAGTCTTCTTTTATGAGTTGTCCGAATGGCAGGAAGGAGAGACCCAGACGCTGAACTCCTAGTTGTAATATTTATTCACCAAAACACAAAAGTCCAAAACAGTGCACAACACAAAAGTCCAAACTGAAAACAAAGCAAACTTACGAAGCAAGGAATCAACGTTCACCAGAACAGGGGAAGAGTTCTGGTGGAGAGGAGTAATCTATAAGACTCCGGCAAAGAGGGAGCGAAATAACAGTCTTTAAATAGAGCTAGAAACAAATGAAACAAATGATGGCAGGTGTGGATACCATGAGCGGGCAGGAGGAAGCAATGATTACAAACTTGGATCAGCTGGGAGCAATGAGAGGGAGAAGACGAGACTGACAGCTGACAAGAGCACCGCCCACCACAGAGGAAAAAACCCGGAAATGCCACTTACAGCTGCAGCCCCATGAAGAGAGAAAACACAACAGAATATTAATATAATGAGATAACAAATAAAGACATGTAAACCCAAACATATAAATAACAAAACTACAATGAATGTAAATGGGAAAATAAATCAATCTAAGAAACAATACAGAATATATGAAAATTAACCAAAGATGAAAAAACAGGAATAAGAACTCAAAAATACAACACCATACAAATATAGAAAAAAGGCAAAGAGACAGAGCACGGCAGGATCCCCCCATGCTCAGATCGTGACACATTCTTTAAAACAAATTTACATTATTTGGCTCAGGCTTGATCCAAGGTAGGAGCTATCCAGCTAAGATTAGCAATATTGATGTAAGAGGGAGATTTCAATTCAATTCAATTCAGTTCAACTCAGTTCAATTCAATACAACTTTGTTTATCCCTCTTGGGGCAATTGATGAAGCTGCTCATCATAGTACGACCCATTACAAAAACCAGCTATAGAAGAAGCATAAATAACTACTTAAAACATTTATTTAAAAATATTTTAATACATTTTTAAATGATATTAAAACAGGCAACCAATAGCTAAATGTGGAGCAGTAGTTAAATAAAAAAATGTCAATGCTGATCATTACAATGATGAATACACACAAGAAACCCCTGCAAGAAATAGGCTATATACTGTATTTGTGTTTTTTTTTAAGTTGAAAGAATGAGGGAGTCATAAATAAATATCATCATGCATGTCATGCATATCAGTCGACACAACTATGACTGTTCATGGTTAAGGCATGGCCTAAAAGAGCCTTCTCCAAAGTGGTTGGTCGTTTTTTAAACCACTGAACTGCTAACAAAACTGGATAAGTGATACTAGCTTTTGCCATTGACCAGAAACACTCTCTCGGTATAACATCGATGTGATCAGCGGGCAAGGACAGGCCGAGACAAACTGGCATCAATATCATACTGCAGCGGCTGGCCAGTAGATAAGTCTGTCAATCACTGGCCTTCGATGGTGCCACAGGCCACCAACTGGGAGTGGTCCACCACAGACATTGTAACAGATAGTTTATTTTGTTCTGCAAGGATGTCCAGTTTCACCCTCCACATCAGACCAGCTGGTGGGGTTGCCGGTTTAGTCGCCGGCAGCTCGAACCATGTTACAGGTTGTACTGGTTTTCATGGTTGTCTGGTAGCAGGTAGGATAGAGCCTACCTGACCTGACAGGGATATACTGTATTTGTGTTTTTTTAAGTTGAAAGAATGAGGGAGTCATAAATAAATAAATAAATAACCAGTGTAATAAAATAGGTATGAAATGAAATGGAACAGGTATGAATGTGAGAGTGAATGGTTGTCTGTCTCTCTGTGTTGGCCCTGTGATGGACCAACCAGGGTGTACCCTGCCTCTTACCCAAAGATGCTGGGGTATGCTCCAGCCCCCCTCCCCCCCCACCATGACCGAATGAATGAACCAGAGTAATTCCAAACAATAAAACAAAAATCTCACTTACTCACAGCTGGTTTGAATATTTGATAAGGAGTCTTCAGTCATAACTTTAGAAAAACTACAAGTAAGAAAAAATAGTGATATGATGTTGGTGGGCTGAGGAGCTGCGTAAAACTGAATTTAAAACATCAGGTACTCCACGATGATTTTTTTTTTTTTATCATATAGGCATCCTTTTAGGGATGTTTTTCAGTCTGCAAATCTTCCTTGGTTATAAATTTGATTTTTATTTTTTATCTATAAGGTGCATATATTGTGTTTGAAAAACACATTTTACAGATACCATTAAGAGTCACTTTTTTTTTTACCTAATCCAAACTATAAACACATCAAGCTTACAGTTAATTCAAGTAGCTTATATTTCTGTGAGAAATACAAGCTTCTTGGTGTGTAGACTGGCTGAAATCTATTGTAAATTGGGGCTTTAACGTACCATTACTGTTTATATCTGTGCACACGAATGCAGATAAACAGGGCCGATAAAATCTCTCCACTCTGGAGACTAGTTTCAAATCTGTACACTTTCACACCTCCAAAAACACAGAACTATAATAATAATAATAATAATGCATCAGATTTATATAGCGCTTTATCATAGACACTCAAAGACGCTTTACAAATAGATACATTATTCATTCACTCCAGACAGACAACGGTAGTGGCAAGCTACTACTGTAGCCACAGCTGCCCTGGGGCAGGCTGACAGAAACATGGCTGCCACTCCGCGCCAACGGCCTCTCTGGCCACCACCAAACATTCACACCCTGTGCCATGGACACAGGAGGCAAGGTTGGTAAAGTGTCTTGCCCAGGGACACAACGGCAGAATATCTGGGGAGAGCAAGATTCGAACCGCCAACCATCGGGTTATTAGACGACCTGCTCTACCTCCTGAGCCACTGCCGTCCTAACGGCATAGAATTGTATGCATGGACAGTCAAACCGTAGACAAATTTCACCAGTTTGAGGTAAAAACATTGTTGTATGTGTGGTCCCTTGATGTAGATAGCTAATGGTGTGGTTCACTTACAAAGAATTTAGTAATCAAATAGCAGAGGGGACAAATGACTTTGAATATCTGTTGGTTTTACACAAAGGTTGAGCATAACAGCATCCTGAAGGCAAGAGAGAAAAATCATCAGCAAAAGAGAGACATGCACTGAAACAGCCGTTCTAAGAAAGGCTATAAAAGATGATTTACAATTATTATTATTCTGGCTGCTCCCTTTAGGGGTTGCCACAGCGGGTCATCTGTCTCCATCTCACCCTATCCCTTTTATCTTCCTCTGTAAAACCAACCCTCTCCATGTCCTCCTTCACTACATCCATGAATCTTCTCTGTGGTCTTCCACTTTTCCTCCTGCCTGGCAGCTCCATCTTCAACATCCTTTGTCCAATATAGCCACTATTCCTCCTCTGCACATGTTCAAACCATCTCAGTCTTGCCTGTCTTACTTTGTCTCCAAACCACTCAACCTGAGCTGTCCCTCTGATAAACACATTTCTAATCCTGTCCCCCCTAGTCACACCCAATGAGAATCTTAGCATCTTCAACTCTGCCACCTCCACCTCCACCTCCTGACCTCCAAACCATGCATCATAGCAGGTCTCACTACCATCTTGTAAATCTTCCCTTTCACTCTAGTTGCTATCCTTCTATCACAAATCGCCCCGATACTCTTCATAAATGCCCTTCAGGGCGGAATGGAGACCCTAACCCTGGCTGTGAGTTGCAATGATTTAATTCAAAATACACAAAAACATAAAAGAGTCAAACTTACAAGGCACGATACAAATGGCAGAATAGCCCACAGGCTAAGACGTGGGATGCACATCAGGAAAATAGCAAAGATAGAAGCATGGGACACACTCCAGGTTACAAGGATGAATAAAGCATGGGACGCAAGCCAGGAAACAGTGAAGGACGTGGCACTGAACTACGGGGTGGCGACCCTTAAATAGAGCCAAGAGTAGTTTGCAAAATGAAAACCAGGTGTGGAAAAACAAGAGCAAGGCCGCCAAAAGGGGGAGTCCGTGCTTTGCAGTAGGGGGACTCACGGACTCACCTTTAACTAATCCCCTATCTAGTTTACGTCTCCCTATTCGCTTCATTCATAAACATACTGAAAGAGGGACACATGCACTGATAGATTCGGGGGCTGAGCAGAACTTTATCTCAGGGGAACTGGCAACCTGGCTGGGTCTCCCCTGCCTATCACTCAAGGTTCCATTGAGACTTATCGCTCTGTCCAAAGCCCCTCTCGTTACTGTTTCCCAGCAAACCCTTCCAGTGGCCGTCATTATATCTGGGAACCATCGGGAGGAACTGAAGTTCTTTGTGCTGCCAGTTTCCTCCTCCTCGGTTATTCTTGGGTATCCACTGTTACGGCTTCACAATCCCTCCATTGACTGCCGCTTTGGGAGAAATATTATCGTGGAGTTCGTTCTGTCTCGGCACTTGTCTACAATCGGCTGCTTGCTCGCCGTCATTGCCTCTGAATGTTTCCACCATCCTTCCCCCCGATCTGTCCAAGGTGCCCCCGGAGTATCACGACCTTGGTGCCATGTTCAGCAAGACCCAGGCCCTTTCCCTCCCCCCTCATCGCCCTTATGATTGTGCCATTAACCTCCGTGCCGGAGCCCCACTACCGTCGAGTCGTCTCTACAGCCTGTCACCTCCAGAGCAGGAAGCCATGGAGGCTTATACTAAAGAATTATTGGCCTCCTGCATAATTTGGCCAACATCCTTGGTGGTGGGGGAGGGGGGGTTTTTGTGGGAAAGCAGGACGGTTCGCTAAGGCCATGTATTGACTTCAGAGAACTGAATAGCATCACTATCAAGGATAAATACACCTTGCCTCTTATTAACTCGGCATTTGATTCCCTCCAGGGGGCCTCCTGCTTCACCAAGCTGGATCTGCGGAACGCTTACCATCTGGTTCGGATCCGGGAAGGTGATGAGTGGAAGACGGGGTTTCGGACCCCCAGCGGTCACTTTGAGTATTTGGTCATGCCGCTCGGACTGACCAACGCCCCCGCTATGTTCCAGTGGTTAATCAGTGATGTGCTGAGGGATTTTCTGGGTGTGTTCGTCTTTGTCTACCTTGATGACATCCTTATTTTTTCACAGTCTCTGGATGAACACCGTGTGCATGTGAGGTGAGTGTTGCAGCGATTCCTGGAGAATAAGTTATTTGTAAAAGCCAAGAAGTGTGAATTCCATGCATCCAAGACGACCTTCCTGGGGTTTATCATCTCCCACAACGAGATCATCCCAGATCCCAGTAAGGTAAAAGCGGTGGTAGATTGGCCCACTCCCTCCTCTAGAAAACAGCTGTAGCAGTTCTTGGGGTTTGCCAACTTCTTCTTCATTAAAAATTATAGCATCACTGCTCTCCCTCTGACCCATCTGACTTCCTCCAAGGTGCCCTTCAGGTGGTCTGAGGAGGCGGCCGCAGCCTTCATCGATCTTAAGAGGCAGTTTTCGGACTCTCCCATCCTGGTCCAGGTGGACCCTGCTCTGTAGTGCCTGGTGGAGGTGGACGCCTCGGATTTGGGGGTCGGGGCCGTTCTGTCCCAGCGCTCCCCAGCGGATGGCAAGGTTCACCCCTGTGCATTCTTCTCCCGACGGTTGTCCCCTGCAGAACATAATTATGACATCGGCGACAGAGAGCTCCTAGTGGTTAAGATGGCGCTGGAGGAGTGGCACCATTGGTTGGAGGGGGCTTCTCAGCCGTTTGTGGTCTGGACGGACCATGAGAACCTGGAGTACCTTAGGATGGCCACCAGGCCCGCTGGTCCCTGTTCTTCGGCCGTTTTGACTTCACCATCACGTATCGTCCCGGGTCCAAGAATACCAAACCTGATGCCCTGTCCAGGCAATTCTCCTCTGACGTCATGGAGAAATCAGAGCACCCCATCCTTCCTCCTTCGTGTGTTGTGGGCACCCTGTCGTGGGGCATCAAGGAGAAGGTCTTAAAGGCGCTGGAGGTTGAACTGGACCCGGGCAGGGGGCCAGCGGGGAAGCTGTTTGTTCCATCTGCCATCCGGGCTGGGCTCATACCTCCAGATTCGCATGTCACCCAGGGAGGGGGTGCACAGTGGCCCTGTTGCAGAGGATGTTTTGGTGGCTGTCTATCCAGAGGGACATTGGAGACTATAGCCGCACCTGCCCCCAGTGTGCCACAGGCAAGATGTCTTCCTCCTCTCCTGCCGGTCTGCTTCACCCCCTGCCGATCCCTGGCAGGCCATGGTCCCATGTGGCGTTGAACTTTGTCACCGGACTTCCTTCCTCTAACCAGCATACTGTTATCCTCACCACTGTGGACAGGTTCTCCAAGGCCGCCCACTTTGTCCCCCTGCGAGGACTGCCTACAGCTAAGGAGATGGCAGATCTCCTTGTCCAACATGGGGTGAGGCTACATGGAATTCCACTGGACATCGTCTCCAATCATGGACCCCAATTCATCTCTCAGGTTTGGAGGTCCTTCTGCAATGCCCTTGGGGCTACTGTAAGCCTGTCGTCTGGTTACCATCGACAGAGCAACGGACAGTGTGAGAGGGCGAATCAGGAGTTGGAGGCTGCTCTGCGGTGTGTGGCGACCACTAATCTGGCATCCTGGAGCATGCACCTGCCATGGATTGAATACACTCACAACACCACAGTCTCATCAGCGATCGGTATGTCCCCGTTCGAGGCTTTGTTGGACTACAATCTTCCTCTATTCCCTGATGAAGAAGGGGACATCACCGTCCCATCAGTATGAGCTCATTTGAGGCGCTGTCACTGCCTGTGGAGGGCTACCCAGACTGTGCTACGGCGCACGGCGGAATGCAACTCTACAGTGGCCAATCGTCACAGGACTAAGGGGCCTGCTTTTCAGGTGGGTCAACAGGTATGGCTATCAACAAAAAATATTAATCTGAAGGCTGAGCGTAAGAAGACGTCGCAACAGTTTATTGGGCCGTTCACTATCACCCGCATCATCAACCCTGTCTCTGTGCATCTAGCCCCCCCCCCCCTTCGTATTTGCCCTACTTTCCATGTGTTCCAGGTCAAACCCTTCTATTCCAGCCCTCTGTGACCTCCTCCCAGGTCTCCACCCCCACAGATGGTGATCGACGGCGACCCGGTGTGGAGGGTCAATTCCATCCTCGACGTCCGCCGCTGGGGTCACGGCCTGCAATACCTGGTGGACTGGGAGGGCTACGGGCCGGAATGGAGGTCCTGGGTGCGTCCCTCCTTCGTGCTGAATAAAGATCTCATTCGTGACTTCCATCGGACGTACCCAGGTATGTTGGATTGATCGCCGAGAGGCGTTTCGTAGTGGGGGAGTACTGTGATGGCCTGCTTGGATGTGATTATCCTCTCCAGCTGCACACACACCTGTTTCTCATCATGGCCGGAGCTATATATATCCACGCTGCCCTGGAATCCGTGCAGAGTCGTCTGTCTTTCTTCATGAAGACCACGCTCGCCCTCTCCTTTGTTTTCAGAGACCGTAGCCTCAGCCTGACCACATTCCTGCTGTCTACCTACAACCCACCTGCGCTTGGAAGGAAACTCTCCACCATGCAAGTACGCCTCAGCCTTCCCTCACCTTCTCCATTTCAGTCCCCTGTGCACAGGTGGAGCTCCGCGGCAGCGGATCCTGTCCCTCCTGGTGGCGGACTGAACCTCACCCTCTCACGGATAACACCTCCACCATCTACACACTGCAACGGGCTCAGTGGACGCTGTCCTCCTGGCCATAGCCGCCGTGCTAACCTGAGCATCGCTAGATCTCCACAAACAGTAAGCTGCAGATTAACCAGCACATTCTCTGCTGTGAAGCCACTAACCATCCTGCCTCTGTTTGTCCCTAGAGTTGCTAGGTCGAACGGCATTCTGCTCACCCCCAGCTGCAGCAAGAACACACACCCACACATTCACACACTCCACTTTATTGTAATAAAGATAATTGTACCTACTCTGGTCTCCGAGTCTGCTCACTGGGTCAACAAACCATGTCACTTTTATTAATATGAATTGATATGTGTTGCTTTATTTTCAGGAAGAAATTAATTTTTGCCTGCTTACTATCACAAATTAATTACAGTTACAATGTAGAGACATTGTATGTTCCCTTATTATTGAGTAGAATATCTTAGTCAATAAAGTTTAAGGAATTTATGCTTTATTCAGCAACATATGTGTCTCAATGGGGGGAGGGGGGAGTTCTCACTTCTCATATGAAATATCTCTCCCCCTTCTCTCTCTCTCTTCCCTTTGGGAGACCATAGCTGGACTTTAACTGACCAACAGAGCTCTAGGCTCCCTTGCATTTCCCTTTTTAGACTGAGTTTATGACTTCTGCTGGAAAAAGAAGCAATGTAATTGGGCCAGCTCAGGTTTCATGAAAATTAGTACCATCCTGCCACACCCGAGAAAAACTTGCTTTTTGTTTCCTTTGCTCAGTTTTGGGACAGTGGTCAAGCTGTAAGGAGCCTTTTCTGCTCTTCCTTTTTTTCTATCTTTTAAGTGGGCCCAGAATCTTCCAGGCTCTGTGAAAATCCTGTTTCTTTTCTTTAAAATTCACTTTTTCTTTTTTTAATCTTTTTCTTTAAATTACTGTGCAAGAAGATTTTGTTTGATTTTTTTTTTTTTTATAGCTTAAACCAACTCATTCCAGCCACAATACGTCGGAAGAAATGGATTTGTGATGTGTTTTTTGCCTCAGTTTGAATTTCTGATGGGACTTTGTACAATAAAGAAATTCTTTTTCAGTGCATAAGAGGAAACCTCGCCCAGCTTGCTGAAGAACAGAACCAAACAAGAACCCGATTGTGATCTCAGGAGCACGGCCTTGTAGGAGAATCTGTCTATCAGCCTCTCCATCAACAGACTCCATGGACATCCAGCTGAATCAAGGTTGGTACATGGGGGCCCTGCTGCCACCAAGGATGCAATGACTCTGTGGCTGATGGTCTGTTGTTTAATTTAAGCGTAATTCTTCAGAATATTCCTGGTATAAGTTCTTTAAACTTAATTTCATGCAAACCCTCATCAGAATTTCAAAATGCATTTTGTCCTTTCATTAATTTACGTTCTTTTTAGACTAACACTAATTTTCTATTTTTATAAATAGTTTACTCATCATTTTCTTCATAAAATTGCATTCACTTTTCTTAACCAATGCTATTTTATGGTTTTCCAGTTTCCAGTATATTGACAAGTTAAACTGTGCTTTATTTGGTTTCACAAATGTTTGATTCACAAGCAACTCAGTAAAAGTCTATGGTACCCATGATACATGTTGAATTCTCTGTTTTAAAGTTATCCAAATATGTTAACTTATTCTGACATTTCTTATTAAACCATTGAAAGACATATGGGGGTTGTTGTTTGATTTCATGTCCATCTTCTTGATTATCAGCAGACAAGAACTCACAAGGGTTTTTTTTTTTAGACTGATTTTTAGACTGATTCATAATTGGTACAAATAAAGAACTGTTAATAAAATTGTCCATTATCTGGACTGGTGTCCTATGAGGATGTTTGCGTAAGGAAAGGAACTGTTCATCCCAACTCACTTTCATATTTACATTAATACTTGTACCAACAATAAAACACCTATAAAACCTATAAATCCGCCATGTTTTTTTTTTTGGACCGGGTCGCGTGACCAGAACCACGAGTCGTAACAAGCGGACCAGCTTCATGTTCGTCTGACAATGAGGAAGAGATGCTCGCCACAACACTGCTGTTGTGGACAGGTAAGTGTTATAAGCTAAATTATTCTTGATCACTGAAAATAGTAATAAAAAAGACTTTTGACCGATCGGTAAATTACAACTGTGCGTCATCGCCACATGACGAAAACCACACATTTTTTACGTGGCATGCTTCTTTGTGTGTGGGGGGCTTGTTTGTTCATTCATTCATTCATTCATGAATGAATAAACACTCCCCCCCCCCACACACACAGAGCCCTGAGTGTCACCTTTCATTAGAGCCCAAGATCAAGCTTCTATATTGAATCATTCAAAAGTTATAGACGTTTTTCCAAACTGTGCCATTTGGCACAATTTGGCACAGTTCAAAAACGCCTGGGAACAACCTAAGAAAAAAGTTGTGTAATATATTCATTTTTTGTGGTATTGTTACAAAATTTTGACCTCAGCTGGATATCACTTGGTTCTACATTTCTGTTGCATTTTCCAGCCCGTATCTGACAGCTGTGTGTTATTTGCAAGCATTTGTATCTAAAAAAAACATCCAGGTGAACTTTATTTTCTTCAAGCTCAGTATGTTTAGATGACTGTTACTCAGTGGCAGGAGCACTTAGAGAGATTATGACTGTTTTGCCAAAAAATTCAAAGTGTTTTCTTTTAAATGAGACCAACCCCATGAAGATGCTGCAAAGGGTTGAAGTACAGCTTTTGATTTACTTTGGGTATGTTATTTTTAGGTGTTTTTGGGGAAATTGACCAGAGTGCAAGGGGTTAATAAAGCATTCAATTCAGTATTAGACTCAATGGGGTTTCCCAGAAAGTAGAAAATTCTGCCCATTATCTCCACCACACATTGGACCTTGTTCTGACTTATGGTATAGAAATAGAAAATCTGGTAGTGTCTCCTCATAATCCTGTACTGTCAGACCATTGTCTGTTAACCTTTGATTTCACTATTTCTGATTATTTGACTCCTAAAGAAAAATACTTCTACAGCAGATGTCTTTCAGATGATGTTGTTACCAAATTTTTGCGGATTGTCTCCTCTATACCATGTGTCAACACAATGGAAATAAATGATGGAGAGCTTGCTCCTTCCGTAATTGATAGCATGGTAGATAGTGTTACAGCCTCTCTGCATTAGACTCTAGACTTGGTGGTCCTTTTAAAAAAGAAAAAGTCTAATCAGAGATTTCTAACCCCTTGGTTTAACACAGAAACTCGTAGCTTAAAACAGAAGACTCGTCAATTAGAAAGAAAATTGCGTTCCACTAATTTAGATGAAATCTATTTAGCTTGGATAAATCATCTCTTAATTTACAAAAAATCTCTTAGAAAAGCTAGAACAAGTTATTACTCTGCATTAATAGAAGAGAATAAGAATAATCCCAGGTTTCTTTTCAACACTGTAGCCAGGATGACAAAGAGTCAGGACTCTGTCAATCCTTGCATCCCCCTAGAGCTTACTAGTCAGGACTTTTTGAACTTTTTCAATCATAAAATTTTATCTATTAGAGATAAAATCAGTCAGATTCTTCCCACCGTAAACTTAAGTACAGCAACTATTACAACTTCTTCAATTGATATCTGTTTGGATAAGTTTACTCCAATTGACCTTTAGAGTTAGATAAAATAAACTCTTCATCCAAGCCTTCAACTTGTCTTTTAGACCCTATTCCTACCAGGTTATTTAAAAAAGTCTTCCCATTTATTGGTAGCCATATTCTTCAAATAATCAATTCTTCTTTAACTTTAGGTCATGTACCACAGGCTTTTAAAATTGCTGTAATTAGACCCTTACTCAAAAAGTCAACGCTGGATCCAGGAGTTTTGGCTAACTATCGACCAATCTCTAATCTGCTTTTCATTTCAAAAATCTTAGAAAGAGTTGTTGCTGTGCAATTGTTTGACCACTTGCAGGGAAATGGTTTATTTGAAGAGTTTCAATCTAGGTTTAGAATTCATCATAGTACTGAAACTGCCTTAGTGAAGGTCACTAATGACCTCCTTATCGCATCTGATAATGGACTCGTTTCTGTACTTGTCCTTTTAGACCTTAGTGCAGCTTTTGGTACTATCGACCATGATATTCTACTTGATAGATTAGAACACTATGTTGGACTAAGTGGAACTTCGCTGCAGTGGTTTAGATCTTATTTGTCCAATAGACTTCAGTTTGTTCATATCAATAATGAGTTTTCTTCCAACTCTAAGCTCAGTCATGGAGTTCCACAGGGATCTGTGTTAGGCCCTACTCTTTAGTTTATATATGCTTCCGTTAGGCAACATCATTAGAAAGCACTGTATACATTTTCATTGTTACGCAGATGACACACAATTATACCTGTCAATGAAGCCTGATGATAGTAATCAATTAGCCAAGTTAGATGGCTGTCTTAAGGAAATCAAAGCTTGGATAACTTGTAATTTTCTGCTATTAAACCCAGATAAGACTGAAGTCATTCTTGTTGGTCCAAAAAACCTTAGAAATGCCTTTCCAAATAGATAGATAGATAGATCGATAGATAGTTTATTTCAAACACAAAAATATAACAAAAACAAGCAAATGGCAAATGCAATAAAGTTACAGTATACACTGTTCGAAAGGGAGAAGGAAGACGTGAACACTTATTAAAGATCAAACTCTTAATCAAACTCTTAATTAAAAAAAATAAAAAAAATCAAATAAAAAAATCAAATAAAAAATCAAACTCTTAATTTGGATGCGGCTACACTTTCTCTGAATAGTTCTGTGAGGAACCTTGGAGTTATTTTTGATCAAGATCTGTTTTTTAATTGACATATTAAATTTGTTTCTAAAACATAATATTGCCAAGATTAAGAACAGCTTGTCTCTGAGTGATGCTGAGAAACTGATCCACACTTTTGTTAGCTCTAGATTAGATTATTTTAACTCGTTATTATCAGGTTGTCCTAAAATATCTTTAAAAGGTCTTCGGTTGATCCAAAAATGCTGCTGCAAGAGTTTTAACAGGTACTAGAAAGAGAGATCATATCACTCCAGTTCTAGCCTCCCTTCATTGGCTTCCCATAGAGTTTAGAATTAAGTTTAAAATCCTTCTTCTCACTTACAAAGCTCTTAATAATCAGGCCCCTTTTTATATAAAAGATCTGATATAACCCTATCATCCTAACAGAGCACTACACTCCCAAAATGCTGGATTACTTGTAATACCTAGAATCTCCAAAAGTACATTGGGAGGCAGAGCCTTCAGCTATCAAGCTCCTTTCTTGTGGAACCAGTTACCAATCTGGGTTCAGGAGTCAGACTCGATCTCTGTTTTTAAGAATAGGGTAAGAACCTTCCTCTTCAATATAGCCTACGATTAGGGAGGGATCTTGTGTCTCTTAACCCTCCCTTTGTTTTGCTGTTAATAGATTTAGACTGCTGGGTGACCTCCAATAATGTACTTGGCTTCTCTCCTTTAATGTTTGCTCTCTTTATGTCTGTTTTTTTCATCTTCTCTATCCCCTTGCTCCCCAGCCAGTCGCAGTAGATGACTGCCCCTCCCTGAGCCTGGTTCTGCTAGAGGTTTCTTCCTGTTAAAAGGGAGTTTTTCCTCTCCACCATCGCCAAGTGCTTGCTCGCAGGGTATCGCCTTATTGCTGGGGTCTTTCTGCAGTTGTGGGGTTTCCCCTACATTTGAAAGTGCTATGAGATGACTATTGTTGTGAAATGGCGCTATATAAATAAAGTTGAACTGAATTGAATTGAATTTCAACTGCAATTTTACAAGCTGCCATTGTGAGTGATACTGGCAGCCATTTTGGAGCTGAGACAGTAACCACCTCCAAGCGATATCACTGTGTCTCCATCTCCTTGAGTGCAGAAGGAACTGCCTCCATCTTGTGGTTAACTATAAGAATTGCATTCTTTCATAAATTTACCCCCAAATTAAAACAAAGCGTGAATCTATTAAGCCGATTTATAACCAAATCAAGCTTCCAAATTAACTTCAAAGGAACCCATATTATTCAGAATAACCTAAATTTAAAACCAATTTAAAGTTTCTATGCCAAAAGCAGTGAAAAAAAAAAAACTTGTTGGCTGTTGAAGGTTTATCCTCATTGGTGGACTACATTCTACTGCATAAAAACACAGTAGAAGCATATAAAAGCATACACTTTGTTTTAATCACTTATTTTAACCACACATTTTAATCTTTAAAGTTAAAAGAACAAATATTTACACATTTTAAGCAACAACTGCAAACTTTTGAAGCTATATATATATATATATATATATGTGTGTGTGTGTGTGTGTGTGTGTGTGTGTGTGTGTGTGTGTGTGTGTGTGTGTTTTAAGCTGCATTATTTGATCCCTAATAAATACCAAGGATTTAGTGATTCATTGACTACTTACCAAAATGTTTCAAAATAGGAAACCACATTAATCAGTTAACACTAAAAGCTCTAAGTGTTATCTAAATTCATCGTGCTAATCTTGTTTCATGTTTTTTCTCCACAGGAAAAGGAAAACATTAATTAACTCCCTACTTCTCACCAGGATTTAAAAGAGAAAAGTCAAAAGGTGGAAACATTGATTATTCTGTAAATAAAAACTTTACAGATAACAATCAAGTAAATCACCATTAGCTTTAATCCTAAGAAATCCTTGGTAGCAAAATACACAAAAACAATTCACTTGTGTTTCCAAATCTGTAAATATTAAAACATTTAAAGCTTCAAATGAAAATATGCTTTAACAAATAAAGACAAAGTCAACCTTAACTTTAAAATAAAGTGAAAACTTATAACCTTAAATATCTAAAGCATTTAAACTTTTCTATTTTTGTTGTTTCCCTTTTGTAAGTAAAATCCTCATTTTAAAATGACATTCAACAAAATTCCAAAGCTAGCTATTGATGACAATTCCAATACTAGGCTTTGAAAATTTAAGTAAAGAAGTCAATCCACACAAATTTTAAATCTACAAATCAAAATACAGTTTCAACAAACAAATAAATTAACACATCTTCATATTTTCTACAATAATTCCAAAATTCTACTTCCCTTCTTTACAAGCCTGTAAGTTGGAACAAGTTCAAAAAGAGTTTATAACTACCACTAATATAAAATAACACTCAAGGTTAACACTTGACTAACAAATTTAGCTACAATCACCAAGTTGATTTTTAAGCTAACTGGTAAACAACGGTAAAACATGGCGAGTCTACGAACAACCGACCAATTTACTAAACTGGATGACCTTCAAGCAACATTGGAAGAATGGACTTCTGATTTTATATTTAGCTTCACAACATGGGTCAAGAAAACACAGCCCAAAGATCTGAAGCAACTCACTGAAGAACTTTTGGACGATTATGCAGAAAACCCACCAAAAAGGAAGAATCTCCCCAGCGCATTGGGAAAGTTCACGATAGCATTAGTCACGAGATTAAAAGTGGCTGAAGCTAAAGTGCTATGCACCAAGAATGAGCTAAGGAATCAACAATCAACAGCATTCTCTCTTCAGGAAGAGAACAAATCACTAAGGAAGAAACTGGAACAATCTCAAAATGAAAACGACGATACTCAAGTTCAACTTGATAACGCGTTACAAGATTTGAACCAGGTAAAACCAGAAAAGTGATAGTTGACTCATGACAATGACTTCCTTCACAAAGCAAACAGTGAACTTGAAGATGCCCTTCAGGACACAAAGAAGGAACTCAGAAGAGTTGAAGGTCAACTTGAAAACATGAAGTCTGACTACAAGGAATGTCAACTGCTCCTACAGGAAGCACACCAGAATCTAAAAGATTTAAAAGATGAAGTGGAGGAATACCAACAACAAAAGGAAGCAAAACCACATTCGCTTCCTTGACCTCCAGAAACTGTGGCTGCTCCCCAACTGAGGCCATGAACCACAAACAGGTTGGGTAGGCCGAAAGGAGAACTCATCTCACCAGACCGGGACTTCCACCATTCCCCATCACCCGATTCCCATTTCAAGTACAGATGATCGTGTGGACAGCGTGTGTGTGCCCTTTCAGACCGCAACCTTGCAAAGATCACGAGAAATCTCACAAAATTTGATCCAGGCCCTACCGGTTCACCTGATACCAAAGCCGATTTACAAGACACTGACTACTACCTGCGTAAGTACCCTGACGCTACGGTTGATGATCGCATCTATTTGATTAAACTAACATCTAACAGGTGGGTGTCAAAATTTATAGACAGGCACCCGACAGACATCAGGATGGACTACATGTGACTCTGCAAAGCCATCAAAAAGGAATTCTCCGACGACTGCCTACAGTCAGGGCTATCGGCAGCCCTGGCCGTGAACCAAGGTCGCTCAGAGCCTCCACAGGCCTACTACCAGTGACTTCTTCTTGCATATTTCAGAACTCCGAATACACCAGGGATGGAAGAAGACCACAATTTTAAGACCCTCTTCATCCAGAACCTCCATCCCACTGTGTGTCACCACCTTGGTGTTACAGCTAACCCAAGGTCAAGCTCAATAAGTCAGCTGAGAGAGTTCACACATTATGCGTTCCAAAAACAGCAACAAAGTCGCAACAAGCACGCTGAGCCTGCCACCCTTGCTAGCTATCAGTGCTGCTTCTGACACTCTGGAGTTGGAAGGAGCCCCTCGCCCTATTCCATCTCCCACACCGTGATCACGTGAAAATCCGAGACGTTTCCCCAACCAACCTCATCAAGGTCAAAACCAAACTAGGTCCTCTGGATCCCACTCAGGACCAACTTTGTGAAAGCTCGACTACCGTCGTAGGTCAAATCCACCAGAGAGATCGCAAGAATACGGTATGGACTCTCAAGATGACAGATACTGATCCAAAGATGTGCCTAACCGTGGCAAATTGTCTCCTCCACCTTGTCACAGAAGCTCAGAAGCAGAGACCAACCAGCAGCCTTGGAAGAAGAAAGAAACTCCCACTCTCAGTAGAGAAGATATAGAAGCTCTCAAACATCTCCTAGCAAAGATTCAAAACAACAGAGAAGATGAAACACCTGACATCCTAGCTATGCCAGCTATGCCAGCACAGAAGAAATGCTCTAAACCACGAAGAAAAGGCAAAAAGAGAACCCCTCCTACAAATGGAGAAGAAACAAAGGACCCAATGCAGTCCAATGCTGTTATGGCAGCCCAACCACAAGCCAAAGACCACTCCTCTAAAAACAACATTTCGCAAATGTGTGTCAAACCACTGGTTCCACAATTTCTGTGCAATTTAAACGAGAGGGGGGTGGCACGAAAATTCTATCTTCCACTGACCTCTGAAGACGTGATGTGTCAGGACGCTGTTTTAGACACTGCTGCTGACATCACTCTTATGTCACACAATCTTTTTGACCAATTACGTGTAGCTGTTAACTGCATTCACAAAGATTTAAAATTGGAACCTTGTTCGTTAGCCGTTCGACCATACGCACAACTCTGTCAGGTGTGTCACTAATCAGAGTCTCCATTGGTCCCATGACCTTGATTCATCCAGTCTATGTGTCCAAACTTGACTCCATTCCATTGCCCGTTGGCAAAGACCTAGTGAATCGCTTTGAGCCACCGAATGACTTCAAGAATCTCAAATTATGGGCTCAAACTCGACGCCCTCACCCATTTGATCTGCCAAGGACAACTGAATCACTGTGCTTTGTGCTTGACACCTCGGACACCCTGAGTCTCACACAATTAGTGCTGTTGGAACAACTGAAACCAATTGAAAGTGACCATAAAAACCAAGGTCAACACTGTCCTCAAGAAGTCAAAGGTCACCATCAAACACAAGGTCAAGACAAGGAATCGAATGATCTTGGGAACTCACTGGCCAAGCAGAAAGCTCCACGTGGCCTCCTTTGTACCTTTGACTCAACGTTGGTGTCACCTTCTGAACCCCACCCACCAACCCCTGCGGCCTGATCACAGGAGCCAAATCAACCAGCTCCCCGGACTCTCCACAACCTAACAGTTCTGCATTGGTAGACCCAACTTTGCAAACGCTGGGTGCCCATCTGCTCAAACCCATGACGCCATGGTCCCTAAAACTGTCAAACACCAGTTGGACCCAACCATATACGTGCTCCCTGTATCAAATTCCTTTAAAATACCGAAATTGAAAACGCTTCCTGCAATGCAACCTTCTCTGCAGCTATGCAATGGCACTCCTATTCCTGCTTCCGACAAACAATCATCGCCACCGCTCATAATTCCTCAAAACCAGAGGGGGTGATGACTACCAGCATCCATGACTTTCCAGCTACAGAACACAGAGGAGTCAAAACAATGTACAACGCTTCCAAGGCCATATTTCAAAAACACTTGGACCGATCCACCAAACGACAAAAAGCGTACAATGACCAAAAAGCCTCCCATGGCAAACCTCAAGAGGGGGACAAGTTTTTCCACTACGCATTTGTACCACAAACACAACAAATCAATCTACAGGCAGGGAAAATCGCTCCTAAATTCCTGCCCGGGTGGATGAATCCACACATTGTCAACAACAAACTTTGGCCACTTAAGTACCGAATCCGGGACCCCATTTTCAAATGGGCCCATTACAATCAAAGTAAACTTTACCAATACCCCATGGGACTTGTCGGGTACAACACTGTCACATTAAGTCCATAAAAAAGAGTAAAATCAGGCCTACGTTGGAGAAATAACTGTTACCTAACTAATAGCCTCAGGTACACTCGGTCGCATTTCTCCAAACCAATCAGGTAACTGTATAAAAAACTTCCAAAAGAAAAAGGGTACGTTAAAACCAAATTATCCCTTAAACTAATCTTAAAGGCCTCTGTAAAATTCTAATCGATTTCAGTCGACTTACTATTATCAAATAGTACACACAAAACATCCAAAACCATCAGCTTGAGCTAACAACATCAAAATTCCAGTTAAAGGTATCTAAGGTTTAGGTATCTAGGTAACTATCTAAGTAAAGGTAAAGGTATCTAGGTAACTATCTAAGGTTTAGAGTTCAATCTCTAAAAGAAATTGTTCCACCTCTGAGAATAATTTTCATCTGCCACTCAGGTATCTAAAGAAAAAAACAACAAGAAGGTTGAGATTAAAATCAGTCACTCCTATTTGTTTGCCAGGATGATGGTGCTCCTGTTTTTCGGTTTAGCCCTCCACCTAGCAATCACACCTACTGTCACCCAGTCAGAACTGGGCAGAGCCAAAACAAAAAGTCAACAATCCTTAGGTGGATTCTCAGTAACAGCCTCATCGTTAGGGCCTCTTGTTAGCCTTAGCACGTCCACTGTTAACTCGGTCAACACCACTACACTAAAACGCCAGGTAGTTGAACCACAAACCGTTACCAAAACTTTGCAAGATACAGTGTTGGTTTTGAATGTTTGCTCCGAAGCTTCAGTCAAACTCAACAAGGTCTTGAACTTGTTGCTCTTCGTGTTAAAGGTTGACTATGCTCACATGCAGCTGGTGTCTATGTTACTCCCAGAGGTAGCTAGAAACATTAGCTTTTCAGTTAACACTTTAGCGATGAGCCTGTTTTCACCTCATCTTGCCCCTTTTTCAGTGGTCACAAATGTACTCTTCGTTGCCATTCAAAGAACAATGATGTCATTCCATGTCTGCCCAGTTTTCCAGAACAAAGGTCTCAAACACCCTATGACTCAGACATCTGTGGAACCATGGTTTAGTCCAGTTAAACCAGTCCACTTTGAACTGCCTCGAGTTATCTCAATATCACTTAACTGAAACATTTACCTCAAGTATGTAAAAATCACGTACTTTTTATTTTGTACTTTGGTACCCAGAATTTTCTTTTTGTACTTGGGTACCCCGAATTTTTGATTCTTTGCATGCATATACAGTGTATTTTACATAATTTTAGACAATTTTACAATTTTTATATTTGTCCATATTCAAATTATTATTTTTTTTGAAGATTTTTAGAAGTTTTTGTAAACCAAACCCCAAGATCTATATTCAGGAATACATTCTGTTTACAAACTAGTGCTTATAGACATCAGAACCGTTAGCTCAGCAGTTGAGTCAAGAATCGCCAATTGGAACCAGCCGCCAAGGATGTGTACCAAAGCTGACTGAAGCTCACCATTGATGCAGAGGGGGCATATGTAGCGTTGACATTAAGTTCCAATCTATGAAATCATTCTTTGCTGAAGAAAAATTGTTTCATCTCAAAAGTCTGGTCATGAACTGTTTCTATCACCCAAGAACCAGAGCTGTAACACTATCCATTGGCTATAAAGTGTAGGTTAATCCCTTCTCCAGGACTTAGTCATTCTCTCTTTTCTGCCCTTTGGCAAAGGAATGTTTCAATCGACAGGTTTATGGTTGATATAATCAAGACTTGGGAGTCAAGATTCTCCAGGAAACAACCAGACAGTTTCACAGTGCCATCTGGTGGACAAATCAGGACTATTTAATTTTTTCTTTGCAGTGGAATTTATGCATTATGGACAAATAAATTAATTCATATTCGTTCTCTGAAGACATTATCTGCTTCTGAAGACATGGTTGAACTCTTGGGATGGACAATGTGGTTTCAAATGGTTTTATTGATATGATTTGATATGTGTTGCTTTGCTTTTTTCAGGAAGAAATTAATTGTTGCATGCTTACTATCAGGAATTAATTACAGTTACAATGTAGAGACATTGTATGTTCCCTTATTATTGAGTAGAATATCTTAGTCAATAAAGTTTAAGGAATTTATGCTTTATTCAGCAACATATGTGTCTTAACCTTTAAACCGGCAGGATTTCATGGACAGATTGCGCCCCTACCGGCACAGCGCAATGCTGCGCCTGTCAGATGATGTTATACGATGTGCCCAAAAAACTCCTCATTTGATTTAAGTTGTACAAAGGATTCCATCTCACAAGGTGACAGGCACGTATAACTTACTGCTCTTGCCTTGGAGGAATCACGCATGGAATCATGCCGGCTGCGGAGCCCGCCGTGGTCGAGTGGGAACCAGAGGTGGACCTTCAGCGCGCTGAACCCGGATTGTTGAAGTTCTGGGCTGCGGTAGAGCCCGAGATAAGGCAAGTGCTCCATTTTGTCTTCCTTTCTTCTATTCTGGAGCATTTTTGCCTGTCTCTCGGGGAGACGAGCCGGGCGCAGCTGTCTGCTGCATCCGAGCTTGTCTCGCTGGGCTCTGCCCTTGCCGGTGATTCTGATCCCGGTTTTCTTTTCTCCTCTGAGCCTTCTCCCAGGGTCACCGGTGACGAGCTTGCTCCGGTCGTCGCCTTGGAGGCTCTGGGTTCATGTCTGGAGGTCGTCCCTGGTGCTGCTCCGGCCCAGTCGGGGTCCGTCGTGGGTAGTGTTTCGGCCCAGTTGGGTCCAACGTTGGTGCAATGTGGACCCAATCAGGGTCCGTCATGGACGCTGTTCTGACCCAATCGGGGTCCAACGTGGGTGCAACGCAGACCCAATTGGGGTCCGTCATGGACGCTGTTCTGGCCCAGTCGGGGTCCGTCATGGGTGCAGCACGATCCCGCTTGGGATCCAATGAGAGCGCAACGCCAGTCCATGTGGAGTTTGGAGAAGGAGCTGCAGATCCTCTGCCGATCGACGCCGGACTGGTCCCTCTTTTCCCCGTTTCCTTTTTCCCTCCATCGGGTGCCACGGGGATTCCGCGTAATCGGCTCATCTCTTCCTCGCTATTCCTCACGATAGGGAGGCCATCTCCGAGTTCTCTTCTGCGGTCCTTGTGGCCTGATGACGCAGGTCGGCCGCCTGGGAAACTGCTTCGCCGGTTTGGCGTTCTGGGTCGGCCACCCGACAAGCTGGACTTTTTGTTCAGCGACCTGGTCCGGCCGCCAGAGGTACTGTTTCTCCGGGCCTGGGACTGGGGTAGACTGCCCGAACTCTTTCTTTTCCCCCTGCTAGCGATTTGGAAGCTGGATGCAGGTAGACCGCTTGAACTTATTGTTTTCTTTATTATTTCTTTGTGCCCTGCCTGCCGTCATCCCTGTAGGTTTTTTCCCTCCCCTGTAGTTCTGAGATGCCCTTGTGTTTTTCTTTTTTTCTATGAACTATATTGTATTGTGTATATCACTGCTCTTTAGCGTGTTTTTTCATTCTCCTTTTGTCTAGTATTATTAGGGTACGTTGTATTTTGGTATGTGCCTGTATTTCAGTTTCACCCTCCTATTGTCCTCTTTTGTTGCCTATGCCAGGTTATTTGTATTTATCGGTACTGTCTGTAGTTTGCCGCTCTAAAGTGTTTTTTTTTCTTCTCTTCCTCTGTAGTCGGAGTTTTTTTTTTTTTTTTTTTTTTTGTTACTTATTTGTACCCGTAGGTAGACTTGGTTTGCAGTTTGGTGACAAGCCACCGGCTGCTGGTTGCTGCGTGCGCGAGCGCCCTAAACCTACATGTTTTTGGTGTGCGGGAGGAAACCGGAGAAATCCTGGAGTAAACCCGCGCAACACGGGGAGAACATGCAAACTCCACACAGCTCACTGTTGGTCGGGGGCTGGGATTGAACCCACGATCTCATGATCCCCACGGTCCCCCGGCCGAGGGTAAAACTGTGCTGCCACAGTGCTAAACCACTGCGCCACCGTGCAGGAGTTGTGCGCTGTGTTGCCTCTGCCAGTTTATTTGGACTTATTGAACTATCTGTATTTCACCACTGTTTAGTGTGGTTTTTTTTTCCTTCTTCTGGTTGAGAGACGCTCTGTGGTTGCCCTTTTTTTTTCTTTTTGCCTGTGTATCATGGTCTTTAGGCATAGTATCTGTTATTTGCTTCCATTGTTCTGTTTCTGCATTTTCTCCTGTGCATTATAGAGTATATTTGTGATTTTGTTTTTCCTTTTCCCCCGTGCTCTGTTGCCCATGTTATATTTTTTCTGTATTGGCCCTTGTCATTTTTTTTCCCAGTTCCATTCCTTGGTGTTTTGGTTTTTTTTTGACTCTCGCCCTCCTGGCCTTTTTTTCCCCCCCCGCCTCCCACCCTGAGTGGGCCTTCTTAGTCTTTTGTGTGGGGGGAGGCTTAGATGTTACGTATGCCCAGAGTGCGTCGTTCGGGGGGGGGGGGGTACTGTCATGGTCTGAGCGCCGATATCGTCCGCGCTCGGGTCATGCAGTATTTTCCTCTCGTTCTGTAGTGGTTTTCCTTATGGGCCTCTCTGAGCTTTTATTCTGACAGCGTCTCGGAGGGGCTTCCGGCTGTCAGTGCCGAGCTCAGCAGTGACAGCTGAATTACATTCAGCTGATGACATTCTCATCAACTGATTAATCCTCTTACCCTATTTAAGGGAGCAGCTTCTATTACTCCGGGCTGCGACCTCACATATGTCAACGTTGGTCTCCCCGACGTTCGGCTGAAGCCCCTAACCCTGGCTTCAGTCGCTCCCTTGATCCTCCGTGTTCCCAGTAAGTTTCTCCTTGTTCTCAGGATATCGTTAGTGTGTCCTAGTCATAATCTTTATTTGTGTTTTGCCCCTCATGGCCCATTATTTTGTATCGTTGTTCTGTTCTTTAATAAATATGCAAACTCACTGGTTGCCTATAGTATCTCATTAGTGGTCCGGGAGGACCGCACCATGACAGTTAGACATAGATATGTGAACATTTCTTAATAAAGAACTGAATAATTAAAGGGGTGTCCAAATTTTTTGGCATGGCTGTATGTTGAAAAATAAACCACATTTTGTCAAATTTGACCACTATGAACTTTTCAATCCATGAACTTTTCAGCCACCCCTCATATATACCATTCAGCATTAATGGTGCCTTCACAGATCAATCAATCAATCAAACTTTATCTATATAACACTTTTCGAACATTGGATGTTGCGCAAAGTGCTTTACATAGATAAAAACAGTTGACAAGTTTAGTTACACATATTTACACAATACATTTGACCCCTTCCAACCCTCCCATAAACATACCCACAAAACACTCACACACACAGAGCCACATACACCACCCCCTACAGATGTGCAAGTTACCAGTGTCATGGACACTGGTAACTTGCACTCACAACTTTAGCTCAGAGGACATCGATGGTTTCCAAAAACAGTTCGAAATGTGGACTCGTCAGACCACAGCACACTTTTCCACTTTGTGTCAGACCATCTCTGATGAGCTCGGGCCCAGAGCAATGTCGGCATTTCTGGGTGTTGTTGATACAGGTATATGGCTTTTGCTTTGCATGGTAGAGTTTTAACTTGCACTTATAGATGTAGTGATGAACTGTGTTAAATGACAGTGGTTTTCGAAAGTGTTCCTGAGCCCACATGGTAATATCCTACACAATGGTTTTCAGCCTTGTCACTTACATCAAGACACTTCTCAAGATTCTCTGAATCTTTTGATAATATTATGGACTGTATATGATGAAATCCTTAAAGTCCTTGCAAATGTACATTGAGAAACGTTGTTCTTAAACTGCTGGACTATTTGCCCATGCAGTTGTTCACAAAGTGGTGAGCCTCATCCCATCCTTGCTTGTGAACGACTGAGCCTTTCAGGGATACTCCTTTTATATCCAGTCATGACCTTCACCTGTTTCCAATTAACCGGTTCACCTGTGGAATATTCCAAAAAAAGGTGTTTTTTGAGCATCCCTCAACTTTCCCAGTCTTTTCTTTTCCCTGTCCTAGCTTTTGTGGAATGTGCTGCAGGCATCAAATACAAAATGTCTATATTTGTTTAAAAAAACAAAGTTTATCTGTCTGAATATTAAATATCTTGCCTTTATAGTGTTTTCTATTGACTATATGTTGAAAAGGATTTTTAAATCACTGTATTTTTTTTTATTTACATTTTACACAACATCCCAACTTCACTGGAATTGGGTTGTACAGTCCTTACCACAGAGCTTTTCAGAAGTGCAAAAACCCAAGTTTAAAGCCATTGTGGGGGATGGTGGTGGTAAAACAGCATGCACGCAACAAGGGTTTAAATCTGGCTGGTCTTTTTGATCACCACAGGATTTGTGATTTACTTCCAGGTTGCTAATTCACTTTTGCTATTTATTAAATGCATATATATAGGTGTTAAAAATTATACTAAGAGGGTTTGCTACTAACATTTCTTCGGTAGGGTTAGGGAAAAGGTTAACGTTAGGGTTAAGGGAAGAGGAGGGACTGTTTTGAAGAGATTACACTTCTCACCTTTTGCCAGCTGACTACATATAGTTATTTTCACAACAACTCAAGGCCACTTTTTGACACATAATTATAAGGCATGATTCCTGCTGGTAAAAACACTTCATATCATTGTTTTCTGTTTGACCACAGTCTCATCCATGTTGCACTAACTACGCCACTCTGTATACATTTGTATATTTTGTAGCTAACCCAAAGTTTGGCTCAACACATGTAACCATAATGCTTGAAATAACAATTTTATGCTGGTTAGCTTGAAGTTAAGAAGGGACCATCATCTACCCTCTTTCAAGTTTTAAGCTCCCTAATCTTTGAGACAATTGAAGACTATAGAAGATAACTGGCACGAAATGTGCAGCATTTTACATTAAACTTTCTCACAAGGGTGAATTGACTTTGTGTACTTTATGTAGCCATACAGTCATTTAAGTATGAAAGGCTAAAATTTGAAACACACCATCATCCTTATCACCATTCATTTTATTCAGAAAATATCATAACAGAATGTTTTTTACTTATCCTGAGCTTCAGTTGAAGGTTATTGCAGAGAGAGATATATCACAGCTGACATAGAGCTTCAAATGAAAGTGTCCACGGCAACATTTGTAAGTCTCCGTCTTTAAGCATTGCTGAAAAATTATATATTTTGTTTTGGAGAGTTATTCTATGCAGGCTTTAGCCTACAAGGTCAGCCCAAAGCACATCTACAGTGGTGTGAAAAAGTGTTTGCCCCCTTCCAGATTTCTCATTTTTTTGTATGTTTGTCACATTTAAATTCCACGTACCAAATTCTGATTAGAATGCCTCCTGGACGCCTCCCACTTGAGGTGTTTCAGGCACGTTCCACTGGGAGGAGACCCCAGGGCAGACCCAGGACTCGGTGGAGAGACTATGTCTCCCAGCTGGGCTGGGAACGCCTTGGTATCCTCTCTGAAGAGCTGGAGCAGGTGGCTGGGGAGAGGGAAGTCTGGGCTTCTCTGCTTGAACTGCTGCCTCTGCGACCCGGCCCTCCGGAAAAGCGGTAGAAGATGGATGGATGGATGGATGGATGCCACATTTAAATGTTTAAGATCATCAAACAAATTTAAATACTAGGCAAAGATAACACAAGTAAACACAAAATGCAGTTTTTAAATGAAGGTGTTTATTATTAAGGGGAAAAAAAAATCCAAACCTACATGGCCCTGTGTGAAAAGTGATTGCCCCCTAAACCTAATAACTGGTTGGGCCACCCTGAGCAGCAGCAACTGCAATCAAGTGTTTACGATAACTGGCAATGAGTCTTTTACTGCGCTGTGGAAAAATTTTAGCCCACTCATCTTTGCAGAATTGTTGTAATTCAGCCACATTGGAGGGTTTTCGAGCATGAACTGCTTTTTTAAGGTCATGCCACAGCATCTCAATCAGATTCAGGTCAGTACTTTGACTAGCCCACTCAAAAGTCTTCATTTTGTTTTTCTTAAGCCATTCAGAGGTGGACTTGTTGATGTGTTTTGGATCATTGTCCTGCTGCAGAACCCAAGTCTGCTTCATCTTGAGGTCACAAACAGATGGCCAGACATTCTCCTTCAGGGTTTTTTGTGTAGACAGCAGAATTCATGGTTCCATTTACCACAGCAAGTCTTCCAGGTCCTGAAGCAGCAAAACAGCCCCAGACCATCACACTGCCACCACCATATTTTACTGTTGGTATGATGTTCCTTTTCTGAAATGCTGCTATTTTTACGCTGGATGTAATGGGACACACACCTTCCAAAAAGTTCAGCTTTTGTCTTATCAGTCCACAGAGTATTTTCCCAAAAGTCTTGGGGATCATCAGGATGTTTTCTGGCAAAACTGAGATCAGCCTTTATGTCCTTTTTGCTCAGCAGTGGTTTTTGTCTTGGAACTCTGCCATGTAGGCCATTTTTGCCCAGTCTCTTTTTTATGGTGGAGTCATGAACACTGACCTTAACTGAGGCAAGTGAAATCTACAGTTCTTTGGATGTTGTTGTGGGGTCTTTTGTGACCTCAAGTAGGTTCATTTTTGGACTCTTCTGATGAAGGCTGCAGTGTACAGTCGAAACATGTTAAAAAGGTAAAGACATCTCCTTTCTATTCTATTTTTGTCTTTAATGAGAACAAAAGATAAATAAAAAAAAAAAGATCTTTTGTGACCTCTTGGATGAGTCGTCGCTGTGCTCTTGGTGTAATTTTGGTCGGCCGGCCACCCCTGGGAAGGTTCACCACTGTTCCATGTTTTTGCCATTTGTGGATAATGGCTCTCACTGTGGCTTGCTGGAGTCCCAAAGCTTTACAAATGGCTTTATAACCTTTTCCAGACTGATAGATCTCAATTACTTTGTTTGTCATTTGTTCCTGAATTTCTTTGGATCGCAGCATGATGTCTAGCTTTTTAGGATCTTTTGATCTACTTCACTTTGTCAGGCAGGTCCTATTTAAGTGATTTCTTGATTGAGAAAGGTGTGGCAATAATCAGGCGTGGGTGTGGCTAGAGAAATTGAACTCAGCTTTCCAACGATGTGATAAACCACAGTTAATTTATGTTTTAATAGGGAGGGGGGAATCCCTTTTTCACACAGGGCCATGTAGGTTTGGATTAATTTTTATCCTTAATAATAAACACCTTCATTTAAAAACTGCATTTTGTGTTTACTTGTGTTATTTTTGTGTAAAATTTAAATTTGTTTGATGATCTGAAATATTTAAGTGTGACAAACACACAAAAAAATGAGAAATCAGGAAGGGGGCAAACATTTTTTCACACTAATGTATGTAGCAAATGTTCATGTTGTTTAATCTAGCTTTGTCATAAGACACCTGTCAATGCATAGCTCCTTTGTCAGTTTTCATGGTAAGGAGAAATGCTCTTTTATCATTGCCGACAAACATTTTTTGAATGACTTACGTTGATCGTTCAGTGAAATATAATAACATGAACCCACAATAATAACACCATCCTACATCCTGTGAAATTCCACAGGCAACTGCCAGTAAAGATACTCGCTAAAGGCCATTCTGTGGTTATTTCTGACTAAGCAATTTGATAGGACAATAGGGATTCTAGGAGTTACTTTACCTTCCTATTAACTGCACTTAGATGCTTTACTAACAAGAAGGCACTCAGAGAGCGCGCATGTCCTTCAAGGATTGTGTCTGTCTGTCTCAGGATCACACAGAACTGCTGGATGGATTTGGATAAGATTCTCATCAGAGGTGGCCTGTGGGCTACGGCTGAACCCATTAGATTTTGGAGGTCTTCTGAGAGCACATACCTCTGCCAAGGCCCTATCTTGCAACTTTAAAGAAAGTAAAAAAGTAATCCAGAATCTGTATACTGACCCAGATCACCTCCTAAATTTAATGGGTTCATCCATAGCCCAAGGGCCACCTCTGGTGAGAATTTCATAAACACTCCACTTCAGTGGTGCTCTAATCAGTGTTATTAATTACAGTAACTGTCAGTAGCATCTTATAATATGATGATTGTAATGCTGTGTTGTGAACCTTAATTTCCAAAATGAGGTGTCATTTGAAGAGGCAGTGTTCACAACCCAGAAATTGTGTTGCTGCGCTCCAGGTTCATAGTGATAGGTAGTCCAGTTAGCACAGTATTTTTACTTGTAAAATTAGTTACCCCAAAGTTTCTACTTCTGCTTTTACAACCCTCACTACATTTATAAGATTCTCACTCTACTTTATCTGAATGTGCCAATAAAAATTCAGCAAAAAGACAGTAAACAAAAGGGGAGATACTAATCAAGCAATGGTGCTATTTCACTGTTTAATCAACACAAGGGCCTACTTATGATAGATTGTAGACTGAATGTTGCATTTTTAAATGACTTTTTAACTTTGATTTTTTTTTTTTACATTGCATGTTTTTTTATTTATGTAATGAAATGTTAAAGCTTGTGATGCGAGACAAATTTTGCATTAGCTGAGAATAAAGTCTTATCTCATCTTAGCTAGCTAGCTAGCAGGCCAGTTGACTCAAGTGAGTGAACTGTTGAACAACAGCAATTATTTTAACATGTGTAAAATAACAAAGCTATTATCCTATATCATAAAACAAATAGTTCCAACCAATTAATTTGATTGGACAACAGGGATTCTGGGAGTTATTATAGAGAGCCTAAGTCACGCCCCCTCTACGTCCGCATATGAGACCACACCCACATCTCCTCTGACCTCTCCTGGTCAGTCAACACCAAGGCCCTGGTGAAGAAAGCCCAGCAACAGCTGCACTTCCTCCGTGTCCTGAGGAAGAACAACCTGGACCAGAAGCTGCTGCTGGCCTTCTATCGCTGCTCAGTGGAGAGCGTGCTCACCTACTGCCTGGGTGTGTGGTACGCCAGTTCCATGGCCGAGAACAGGAAGGCTGTGCAGAGGGTCATCAACAGATCCCAAAAAATCATCAGCGGCCCCTCTGCCATCCCTGGAGGACATCTCCAGATCCTCCTGTCTCAGAAAGATCAAGTCCATCACAGGAGACTCCTCACATCCCAACCACCACCTGTTTGACCTGCTTCCCTCTGGACACGGTTCAGAGGGAACCGTCGTCAGGGTGTAGTAGTAGTAGATTAGTTTATTTGACAGGGACAGTGCAATAAACATAGACAATTAATCAAAGACAATCAATCTGATGTGTTGCACATAGAGTGTATAGCTATTAGCTAATTTGCAACTCTTGTCCCTGGATGGGCTTTAGAAAAAAGAATCAAGATAAAAAATATACACAATAACCACATACATCAATGCAGAAAAATTATAAATACACAATTATAAATATTATAAATATTATAAATACACAAATATAACAGCCTGACTCACATTTAACATAAATATTATAAATATTATAAATACACAAATATAACAGCCTGACTCACATTTAACACATATAACATAACTCACATTTGCCTATTTCAGGCCTTCCTCCCTCCGTCACTCACTATAAACAAACACATTTATTCCTTCCCTTCATTCACTCTCACTTTGCAGACAATTAATTCATACATGAGTACATTCTTGTTTATTTTTCAGCCAGTTTTTAACATTTTTAGTGAATGTTTTAAAGTCCGTTATTATTTTAATTTCATTTGGCATTGTGTTCCAGATGTGACTGCCCTTTATAGAGAAAGCTGTTTGTCCAAATGTGGTTCTGCGGTGGAATATTTTACAGTTATTGTTAACAGAACTCCTGGTGGCTCTGCTGCTGTCCTGTCTTTGGACGAAACCAGCAAGTGGCTCGGGTGCTGATTTATGGAAACATTTGAACGTTAATTTCAGAAGACAGAGGTCAATGAAGCTCTCAAAACTCAATAGGTTGTATTTTTTTAAAACATTACAGTGATGCCACCTAATGGGCTTTTTGTCCAAGATTTTTAGGGTTTGATTATATAATGAATCTATATGTCTTATTGTGGAAGGGGCTGCTTGAGCCCAGACTGTCAAACAGTATGATATATGAGAAAAAACCATAGAATGCATATACAGTGCAGCTGCTTCGTAAGGTATGTAATATCTAATTAATTTAAAGCAGTTCAGATTTTTTTTTACTGTTTTTGAAATTTTCTTTATATGAAGATTAAATTTGAGTTGAGGATCTAGTACAATGCCAAGGTATTTGAATTCTGTAGCTAAACTGATGTCATGATCATGTATATTAACTTTAAAATGTTGCAGGTTACATTTTTTGATTGAAAAGCACATTGAGACTGTTTTCTGAAGGTTCAGCAATAGATGGTTCTTGAGGAGCCACTCTTGGACATCAACCATACTTGTAGACAGTACATCTGCAGCCTGTGCTGGAGTCTTGGCAGCTGTGTTAATAACTGCATCATCTGCATAAAGTTGGCATGTTGCAGCTGAGCAGTGTAACGGCAAGTCATTAATAAAAATGCTGAAAAGTAAAGGACCAAGAATGGACCCTTGTGGGATACCCATGCAGTTGTTTAAAAATGAGGATTTATCCTGGTGAACTTTTACACACTGTTCTCTATTCTGGAGATAAGATGCAAACCATTCTAATGTATTTGGGGAGAAGTTAAAAGATACCATTTTGGATAAAAGCAAACTGTGGTTTACAGTATCGAAAGCCTTTTTGAGATCTAGAAAAACAGCTCCTACCACATTACCCCTGTCCAAGGACTGTTTGACGTTTTCAATAAGGCAACAATTTGCTGTTTCTGTTGAGTATCCTGGTCTAAAACCAAATTGATGTGGATGAAGAAGTTGACTGTCTTGTAAGTAGTCTATCAGCTGTGTAGCTACAACTTTTTCAAGAACCTTAGATAGGACTGGTAAAATAGAGATTGGGCGGTAATTGCATATATCGTCTTTACTGCCTGATTTATGAACTGGTATGACAACAGCTTTTTTCCAGCCAGATGGAAATGTACTAGACCTAATGGAGAGATTAATGAGATGAGTCAGTGGTTTGATTAATATTTTGCTGTGCATTTTGAGAAAGGAGGTGCTCATATTGTAGATATCATTAGTTTTTGAGTTTGACAGTGTTTTAACAATACCAGCAATTAACTTCTCATTTACCTCATCGATGTGAAAAGTATCTGTTGGAAGTATGGAATTTGTGTTGTTGAGCACATTTGGCAGCACAAAATTTTTTGTTAAGTCTTCCACAGAGCCCACAAAGTGTGAATTAAATTAATTTGCCAAAGTAGCCTTGTCACTGACGGTCTTGCCATTGATTCTAAGTTCCTTTACCCCCTTCTGATCGTTTTTTTTATTAGTTAAGTTATTTAAATGCCTCCATAGGGAACTGTTGTTACCCTTTGCATGATCTATCAGTTTATTGTAATAAGATATTTTTGATTTTCGCAGCTCATGTACCACTTTATTTCTTAAACTTTTGTACACAAGGTGATCATTTTGTAGTTTGGAGGTTAGAGATGTTTTCAGTGCATAGTCTCGCCTCTTCATAAGTTTTCTTATTTCATTATTTAACCATGGTAGGCTAATCTTCTGTTGTCTACTTTTAATTTGCTTTGAAAATTTTTCTATAGACTTTGTGATTGTTGCAGTTATAAAATTACAACAATCATCTACTTCACATGTTGACATGAGCTGCTCCCAATTTTGATTCTCTAAGTAATGTTCAAACTCCTCATTTTTTGATTTGGGGATAATAAAATTTGATTTGTCAATATCGACTCCCCCAAAATACTGTAGTCGCTTTTTAGTAAGTTTCCTGACAGCAAGAACCATGTTATGATCTGAGAGACCAGTTACAAGATTATAGGTTCTGGTTATTCGTTCTGGTTTATTAGTAAATACCATGTCAATAAGTGTTCTGGATTGTTTGGTTATCCTGGTGGGTCCTTTGATGATTTGCTGGTAATTAAATTTAGTCATGAGGCTTTTCAGTTTTTGTTTGTCTTTTTTATCAGACCAGTTGATATTAAAGTCACCATGAATTATCGTTTCTCTGTTCTTCTCAAGTTGTTTAACCAGATCACTTAATTCATTATAAAAGGAAGAGTTGTGTGACGGTGGGTTGTACACTACTGCAATGTTGAAATTCATTACCGGAGAGAGACATACATTAACAGCTAAACATTCAAGTGAAGTATTCAAATCAACCAGTTGACATTTATATTTCTCTTTGATGTAAATTAAAACACCTCCTCCCCTCCCTACCTGCCTGTCTTTTCTAAAACACTGGTAGCCCACAATATCGATCATATTAGTGTCTATGTTCCTGTGTAGCCAGCTTTCTGAGAGACAAAGGTAGTCCAGATTTGAGTCCAACAGCAACACCGAAATCTCATCTCTTTTGGGGATTATGCTCCGTATGTTTAAATGACCGCCGAGGATCCCCTTTGGTTTAGCCTTGGTGTCCCAAAGAACTCGTGCATGATTAACAGTTTGGAAAAATAAATGTTGTTTTTGCTTTTGTACAGCTCGGTTTTGTGCTAACCCAGTGGTCTGCTGTTTAATAGTGGCAGGTCCAGGGTTAAGGTGAATATCTCCTGCCAGAAGTAGCAGAACTAACAGAACTTTAATTGTATATCCTCTGCCATATTGTGATTTTTGCTTAACAGCCATGTTTGCCTTAATTTGGAAGTTTTTGCTCAGGGCTTTTAAAGACCACATAGAGTGTAGGGTGAGATGTCCAAGCCCAAATCCATACAGATAAAACTTTTTAACTTCACCTTTGGTTGAGTTTGTCGGAAAATCCTTCTTGTTGCAGGTCCAGACACACAAAGACAAAACGAAGAGGAAGTAGAGAAGTAGAGAAGGCTTATTAGTGGTGCCCATCAGCCCACTTTTTAATCCGGTGGCAGCCATCTTCAGTCTTTCTTGGAAAGAAGGAAAAAGAAAATCTGTGGATAGTAAAATAAATTCTGCTTATATCGCCAGAATCTGATCCGATCGTCCTCGAATCCAGCTGGGCCTCAGCTAGCCAACTAGCCCCTTCCGTTGCTGGTCTCGTTGCTCATAGTCGCCGTAACTGGTCTCTCGTCCCGCTCCTCCAACCGAGTCTCGTCACACACCGCCGCTGCCACCGAGCTCCGCTGAGGTCACGGTAAGTCCTCCGCTAGGCACCGCCACCTACCGTCGTCTGCCTGGGTGAAATCTCTGCTGAGCCCCGTCAACAAATAGCCGCTTGCCTGGTAGTATCTCCGCTGGGCCTCGCAGCTGGGCTTCGATTCAGGCTGGTGTAAGGTGGAATGACTGGCGCCAGCATTAAGCTAACTAGCGTTAGCTTAGCAATCGCTTCGGGTAGTCTCGTCGCACACCACCGCTGCAGTCACGGTAAGTCCTCCGCTGGGCACCGCCGCCTACCGCCGTCTGCCTGGGTGAAATCTCTGCTGAGCCCCGTCAACAAATAGCCGCCTGCCTGGTAGTATCTCCGCTGGGCCTCGCAGCTGGGCTTTGATTCAGGCTGGTGTTAGGTGGAATGGCTGGCGCCAGCATTAAGCTAACTAGCGTTAGCTTAGCAATCGCTTCAGGTAGGGCACATCAGTGAATCACAAGGAAGCGCTGGAATCGCTGGTCAGTTTACTCACAGTGGCCGGATAAAAGCGATCAAAGGGGTAATCCACCGGAGGTATATCCGATCGCTGTAGGTTAGTTATTTAGAGACTGGCGCCAGCAGGTCCCACACCCCCAGACTGACAAACAATTTCTTCCCCTGGGCCATCCAGACTGCAAACAGTCAGAGGCCCCACCCCCCTCCCTCCGAATGCTCACATGCACAGAACTGAGGACCTTTTCGATTATCATAACACACCTGTCTTTGCACTCCGCACTTTCATGTATATTGACCCATCCGTGAAACCACTACTATGTATATTTTCCATAATCCTTGGGCCATTTTATTCAATCGTATGTCCAATTGTGTGCTCTGCACTCCGCGTTTTATGTACATTGTTTCATCGGTGAAGCCACTACCATACCTGTGTTTATTTCCATAATCCTGGGCCATTTTTACTTCAGTCATGTGTTTAATCATGTGTTCTGTAACTGTCTTTTATCTAATCCTTCTCTCTTACTTTATTGTGCAGTTGCCTGGTGGAGCACCCACAATTTCATTGTGCTGTACAACTGTACAATGACAGTAAAGCCTATTCTATTCTAGTCTATTATTTTTCTCATCGGTAAAAACTGCAAGTCCCACACTCCTCACCTCTAAAACATGCCGGACCACAGCGGATAGCTCAGCGAAGGAAAAAACAGTTTCAGTGTAAGTTTTGTGCTTAAATGATGCAGCGATTTCAATATTAAAACACTAGTAACTCCTACAGCTGCAACATGTGATTCTTAAAGTTCATGTTACATCACATTATTTTTCTTCCAATGTCCTATTTTTCTTCTGTACTGGGGGCTGCTTGGTTACATTAATTATGCCTCAGTGCAAAGCAACGTAGGCATACCATAATCACTGCATGTGTCTGTGTGTTTCTGTCTGTCTGTTTGTTACCACCTTTTCAGCTCGCCTGGTCAAAATCAAGTGGAACTAAAGGCTTGTATCATTGTATTGTCATATTTTATCGAATTTTTATTTGGCAAAATTTCCACATATTGGCTTTGTTATCAAAATAAACAGTAATTTAACTTACCTTTACCATCACTGCAGCTGGGAATAAAGGTATTGTAATATTTATGCCAGGCATGCCCCCCCCCCCCATGCCTCCCTGCCACAGGCGCAGAGGCATCAGCATCTTGGTGCTTTCATTTTAACTTGATTTTTGTATTTCTGTAAACTTTGTTTTTATTTCTATTTTACTGTCTCTTTTTCCTTTCATAAATTACAATAATAAATGCTGAAAAATGCATTTTTTTTTAAATGAAGATGCAATATAGATACATCAAGATGCATTGTGAGTCATTTTACATTTGAACTGTTAATGCCTGAATCATAATCTAATCTTAGGACCACTGAAGATCCACACCTCTAGAACCTCATGTGGACAGAACAGGGATGAACTCAAAATTAATAAAACAAAACTGATATTTGACTGAAACACCAATAATAAAAATGAGTGGATGTTTTTTTTTATTGATTGTGTTTTTTTTTAACAGATTTTACTTTGTAACAAGCTAAACAGAAATATTGCATAGAAAAACTATTTCAATAAAGTGGTTTTTGAAGTTAATGTCTTTTTGCAAGATAATTCAATAAGCCTTCTCAATATTCATTACAAGCAGAGTGAAACAATTCAAACCGTTCTGATTTAATATTGATGATTGTGATTATAGTTTTGAAATTTAAATTATAAACCATGATATTGATTGATGAAGAACCTCTTTACTGGTCTTGCAGTCATCAGTATTAACAACACCACTGCTGAGCAGCTTTCATATGATGATGTCACTGACAACTTTGTATCAAGGATAACAAGAAAGGTCAGTCTTTGGATTGAAGTTGAGGGGGAAGGGGGGGCGCCAGGGAGATATTCTGCCCAGGGCGTCACACAAGCCAGGACCGCCCCGATTGTGATCAGTAGTTTATATCAGCATACATGCACTTCGTAAGTTGCAAAGACTGTAACAAAAATCAATATGCAACAAACTTGCTGCATGTAACGAAGATCTTTACAGAAGAAAATTATTAGGAATCCAGAACAACTATTTCTGAAGGCTATATGCCTTATATAGTGGTAGATGTTGATGCAAAGAAAGTTATGAAGCACTGTCTTATCAGACAGACAGACCTGGCTTAAAGCAATAGCTCACTCTGGCAGATCATTGTTATGTCTCTGCACACAAACTTGAGCAGCAGGTCTAACATCTCCCACCCTGGAGATTAACAGTCAACAGCCACATTCAGACTTTCTCCCTTGCTTTTGGTATTGATATTTGCTAACAGCCAAAATTACTTTTTGGAAAGAATCACCCGGGATGTTATATAAAATAATAACTCCTGGATCAACTTTGCCTTGTGTTTCATTACATTCCAAAATGAAAGTAAGAAAATGGCAGCTGATTTTTTTTTTTTTTCCCCGTGGTCACCAGGTGGACTGAGACACTCTTTCATATGGAGCCCTTTGAAAGGTGTAATACTCTACAGCAGTTTTAGGTAATAAAAATACTGAAATGAGGATAGGCTTAGAAGTATTACAATCAATTTATCCAATATTTAATTCCATACAAATTAGAGGACTTACGCCTTGAACCAATTTGTACACCTCTAAGTTGTTCTAAAGTGGGGCACATCTAATGTAAGTTTCAAGTGTGTGTGCGCACACACACTTGAAACCAGAAGTTTACATACACTGTAAAAAAAAAAAAAAAAGACATAACCTTTTTTCTCACGGTCTGACATCAAATCAGACTAAACCTTTCCTTTTAGGTCAGTTAGGATTACCAAAATCATTTCTATTTGCTAAATTAATTTTTAGAGATTTTTTTTATTCGGTTTGGTTTCATAATACATAAAAATATAAGAGAAGATATAAAAAAGAACAACAAAAACCCAAAGGGTGTAGGTAGAAGCAGAGCTTATACAATCTTACATTCTTCAGAGTCAGTAGTTTACATACACTAATATCAGGAAGAGAACTGTGGACCTCCACAAGTCTGGTTCATCCTTGGGTCCGATTTCCTGATGCCTGAAGGTGCCACATTCATCTGTTCAAACAATTATACACAAGTTTAAACACCATGGGAATGTCCAACCATCATACTGTTCAGGAAGGAGACAGGTTCTGTGTCCCAGAGGTGAACATGTTTTGGTGTGAAATGTGTATATCAACCCTAGAACAAAAGCAAAAAACCTTGTGTCATTATCCACAGTGAAACAAGTCCTGTACCGACATGGGCTGAAAGGCCACTCATCGAAAAAGAAGCTATTATTCCAAAAGCAACATAAAAAAGCCAGATTACAGTTTGCAAATGCACACAAGGACAACTACCTTAATTTTTGGAGACATATCCTGTGGTCTGATGAAACTAAAATTGAACTGTTTGGCCATAATAACCATTGTTACATTTGAAGGAAAAAGGGGGAAGATTGCAAGCCTGAGAACACCATCCCAGCTGTGAAGTACGGGTGTGGCAGCATCATGCTGTGTTGGTGTTTTGCTCCAGGAGGGACTGGTGCCCTTCACAAAATAGATGGCATGATGAGGAAAGAACATTATTATGTGGAAATATTGAAGCAATATCTCAAGACATCAGCCAGGAAGTTAAAGTTTGGACAGAAATGAGTCTTCAAACGGACAATGACACTAAGCATACCACCAAATTAGTTACAAAGTGGCTTAAGAACAACAATGTCAATGTTTTGGAGCGGCCATCACAAAGCACTGATCTCAATCCCATAGAAAATTTGTGGGCAGAGCTGAAAAGACGTGTGTGAGCAAGACAGCCTACAAACCTGACTCAGTTCCACCAGTTCTGTCAGGAGGAATGGGCCAGAATTCCAGTAAACTATTGTGGAAAGCTTGTATAAGGATACCCAAAATGCTTGACCAAAGTCATACAGTTTAAAGGCAATGCTGCCAAATACTGAGGGAATGTATGTAAATTTCTGACTTTGAAGAAAGCAATAAAAAAAATTCTCTACAAAATTATTTTACAAATATAAAAATTATTTATCAAATAGAAATAATTTTGTAATTCTGACCTAAAACAGGAGAAGTTTAGTCTGATTTAATGTCAGACTGAAAAAAGGGAATCAGAATCAGAATCCTTTATTACCATTATACCACAGTACAACGGAATTATGTGCAGTCCCCTTCAGTGCAAGGAAGAATAAAATAAAATATATGCAAAGTTAAAAATTTGCAATAGGCAAGTATAAATACAAATATAAAAACTAATACAATGTGTCTTTTTTATCCACTGTACTCCATGTAAACTTTTAGTTTCAACTGTATATGTGTGTCCCACATTTTTGAAGGTTACAGGTTAGTATTTGCTTATTTCATACCCCTTTATGCAAAGAGCTGATAAATGCTCTGTAAATATCATACCTACAAGACAATAACCTTGTAAATGAGGGGATGATGGTCAAGGAAGACAGCTCCTCCTTAAACAGTAGCATACATCATAAAACAGCAATGTATATTTACAGAAAGAACACTGTTTTCCTTTTATAGACGGGTTACCCGTGAGGTGAGTTGACCTTATTAAGGGAAACCACGTGTTTCCATGTATATAAACTTAAAAGCAAGAGTACTCCACAAAGCCTTTATCTTAATTGAGTAGTTACTGTTTGGCAACTGTAATGTTCTGTGTCCATTAAACCATATGACATAATATTAAAACTGTTCCACTGTTTTAATAGGCATGTGCGACCAATCTTGGCAGGGTTGCCTTAAAATCTATATCAATGGCAAAGAAGATAGAAGCCCAGTTTAGAGGCTTTAGGTTTTGTTAAAGTAGGTTTCTTGATGAACACTTCCACCTAGAGGATTTTTGGTGCAAAAACAGTTGTATTATCTAAATACTAAATGAACTGAAATCTTTTAAAATGGTTAAGTCCTGGATGCTTTCTGTATGTGCAGCTGTAGGCTACACAACTGAGACACATCGGGGCACATGTGTTTTTTTTCCACACAATGGAGAAATGGCCAGGGAGGAATGGTCCAGGGGGGAACGGACATAGAACTGGTAGAAATAGAACTATGTAATAAAGCAGCCATAGGGGTGGGAACAGGGGTGGAGCACCAAATTTTGGGCTCAAGGTACAACACTGTGTGTGGGCTCCTCACCAAAAACAGACCAAATTTGAATTTTGCATTCCAAGGTTTAAGATGGGGCCCATTTCCAAGAAAAGTCTTATGTAGTAAGCTCCACTATTATGGCTGGTTTGATGCTAGAATATGATTTGTTGATCTGTCTTTATTTTTATTCTATTGACAGTTCCATTGGTCTTATTCTTTATTCTATACTTCCAAGTTTTGGGCTGGAGCATATTTAGCAAACCCAGTTTCCAGTTGGTGCTCGACCAAAGAAAAGGGCACTCCTAAATACTGAAAAAAGTTACATACAGTAACAAATTTTACTGTACCTAACTTGGTATCAGAGGTTGCACTAGACCAGGGTTTCCTCTGGTAACATTTCTGGGTGGTGGCCCGCTAAGCCTGAAAATTTTCCACCACTCTATGAGTAAATATAAATTTAAGAAAAAAATATGAAGCAATAACAGTCTGCAAGTGCACACACGAACAACGTGCGTGGCCGTCATACGCGCAGAGTTCAGAAGCGCCCCACCCGCGTGTTCCAGTCGGCAAGCAGAGTGTCTCGCTACGAGCATTGCTGTCCGAGAGAAACACAAGCTTATTAAAGTACCTTAAATGCAGAAAAAGATCAGAAGAGGTACGTAAGCAGTGAAGGCATTTATCATGGTTTTAACCTGCTAGTACGAATAATGGAAGAGTCGCTTAGCTAACACGTGTGGTTAGTTCTTTGTTTTTCTTATTTCAGACAAGAATAAAAAGGAGATGTTTTTACCTTTACTTTAGTTACTATCAATTAACTAATTTATGTTCATTATTATGTACCTGGCAAGTTAAGATGACCAAAATTCATGAAGTCAGTGACTTTAATCCGTCAGCAGCCTTCAGACAAACTAAATGTGCCAACATTTGGATTTCAAAGTAAGGGAGGTTTTTCCTGTTGTCTGGGTGGTGAGATTTCTAAAAATATATATATAGAAATATATAGAAATATTATAACAAAAATAACTGCATCTTTGGTCATTTAAGTTAATTTATTTCATTAAATACAATTTTATTTATATTTTTTTCTTTGAAATCAGAGTTAAATTATTGTTCTGTTCTGGCTCTGCAAAATTATGGTCAAAAGTGTAAACTGTTATAAGGAAAAAGTAAAAAAAAATATATATATATACCAGTCTGTTTCAAATTTATTAAAAAAAACTTTTTTTTAAAAGACAAAAATTAACCATAAAATAAACCACAAATTTATAATAAAGTCTCAAAGAAGTCAATTTTACAAGAAGAAATGACAAATTTGAGGAAAATAGTTTCAAATTTAGATAAATTTACATAGAAAAGTAGAAAACTATAAGAAAATTGTTACAAATTTTGGAGAAAAACCTCAAACCTTTAAGACTGAAGTCATTACTCAAGTTTTAAGTGGGTGCTCTTTGTACCCTTAACTAGAAATTTTTGGTTGTCTACTTTAAATTTACATGGCACTTGATATTTTCTAACCTGTTTGTATACCACCATAGACAGAGAGAGAACCTGAATTAGACAGAGCTCAGAGATGGCAAGATGAGACAGAAGAGAGGAGCCAAGAGGAAGAAAGTGTTGAGGCAGAGGGTCCAGGAGCAGAGGAAGGAGAGAAGAATGACACCATTAAAAAGTCCAAATACAGGATGTCTGGGTGGGACCCCAACTGGCCCAATATTCCAACATTCAAGCCTTGGTTGTACAATACGTCAAATGGTAAGTTCCATATGCAAAGTTTCTGTGCAAAATTAAAAAAAAGAAAAAAAAGAAATAGTATAAAATTAACATGTTCCGGTTACAATAGTGTCATGTGCTTTCTGCCCCCCGAAAAATATGTGGCCACTGCGACACGGTCTTCAAGCCAGAGGAAACACTGTAGACTTTTTTGTTATCTATCATTTTTTTTTTTTTTTTTGGTTACTTATTTGTACCCGTAGGTAGATTTGGTTTGCAGTCTGGTGACAAGCCACCGGCTGCTGGTCGCTGCGTGCGCGAGCGCCCTAAACCTACATGTTTTTAGTATGCGGGAGGAAACCGGAGAAATCCCGGAGTAAACCCAAGCAACATGGGGAGAACATGCAAACTCCACACAGCTCACTGTTGGTCGGGGGCTGGGATCGAACCCACGATCTCATGATCCCCGCGATCCCCCGGCCGAGGGTAAAACTGTGCTGCCACAGTGCTAAACCACTGCGCCACCGTGCAGCCCGTGCAGCCCGTTTGACACGTTTGTAAAAATTCTGTCATAATCTGTTATTAAATGACATTTTAATTGACTGTAATTAGATCATCCTGTTTAATCTGTCAAATGACAGCTTTCAGAATTTTCAGTCACTACTGAAAAAAATTTGTCAATGAAGGACAATTTTCACTTAACCTCTGTTTTTACAATATTATCAACTCACAGAGACCATGGTCTTCATCATTAATTATGTAAAGGCCAATGACAAAAAATGGGTGGCTTCCATTGAAAAAATAAATATCTGTTGAGAAATAAATAAATCTTTGCAAAAAAAATTAAAAAGTCAAAAATATTATCCAAAAATCATCCCCTCTGCTAACCTGCCACCCTCCATCCCCATAAAGAGTAGTACCAAATGTACAAAAAAGTTATGAAAATTTGAGGAAAAGGTTGCAAATTTTATCAAAAAATTTGTTGTAAATTTATGAGTATATTGTTGTAAATTTCTGTGGGGGGAATATAACAAGCTTATAATAAAACCTGGCAAATTTATAGGAAAAAGTAATAAATTTATGACAAAGGTTATAATTTTATCAGGAAAAAGTTGCAATTTAAAATAAAGGTATAACTTTCCAAGAAAAATGTTAAAGTTTACAACAAAAACCTCACTAATTGGTTAAAAAAAGGACATTAGGAGAGAAAAAAGTTTTTAAAAATTATGAAAATGTCTCAGAAAACTGACAAATTTTTTCTTGTAAATTTGTGACTTTATTGTTGTACAATTCTGACTTTTTCCCTAGATTTTTTTTTTCCCAGTATTTGGAAGTTATGGTTTCTTTTCTCGTGAAAATGTAACGTTTTTCTCATAAATCTGGGACTTGCTTGTAGTAAATTTGTGAATTTTTAAGTTGTAAATTAGCATTCTTTCATATTTTTGCACCTTTACTCTGGCAAATTTGCATTGAAAATACATTTATACCTTTGTAGTTGTACTATATGCTAAATTTATGAATATCTCCCGCAATCACCATCCCCCTTGTTAAAAAATAAATCACCTACTGCGTGTACTTTCACAAAGCAACAAAAGATGTGAGCTTTAAGGTAATGATACACTAACCTGACTGAGGAAGGAGACATGCTGCAGTCCTGTTTCTTTTGTGACAACAGATCATTTGGTATTAAGTTTTTGAGGTCTGTCGCATTCAGTTTTCCAGCTGACAGTGGCATCTTCACAATCCTGAAACTAGAAAAGCACTCGGAGAGCGCAGACCTCCGCCAAGCGCCACAGTTCCCCCCATACAGTGTTTGTGTGTACGTTTTCAGATTCCTTGACCATGAAAACATATGACTAGCAATTGGATTGACAATGATAGGATTAGTGGTTCAGTAGTTATTCACGAAAATGGCATTTTGCGTAATGGCGGTTTTCTTGTGGACGGTGATCCGGATCACCACCAAAATCTAATCATCTGTAGGATACCCCATTTCTGACAATCTGTGAAAATTTCATGAAAATCCGTCCATAACTTTTTGAGTTATCTTGCTAACAAACAAACAGACAGACAGACAGACAGACAGACAAACCAACACCGATGAAAACATAACCTCCTTGGCGGAGGTAATTACAAGGAATCCACTGATACTAAAATGTCATGAACAGCCAAAAACATGCATGTTAGGTTAATTGGCTGTTCTAAATTGTCCCTAGATATCTGTTTCCTATAGGCCCTTAGAATAGAGGGTTAGTATTAATGAAAGCACTTTGAGTGGTCTTTGTGACTAGAAAAGCGCTATATAAGTGCAGGTTAGTTAGTTAGTTAGTTAGTTAGTGGCTGGGAAAGGGCTACAATACTGATACAAATTTGAACTGTTTTTACTACCCGGTCCGGAGTCATCTCAGTATCACATGACTGGTGGTAATAACTGATAAGATAAGATAAGATAAGATAAGATAAGCCTTTATTAGTCCCACAACGGGGAAATTCCAGGATTGCAACAGCACAGGGATAGCAACACTCAGAGCAACAATCAGAAGGCAAGAAAAAAAAACAAGCAAGCAAGAGCAGCTAATAAACATATGTACGTATTACTATAAAATATATATATATACACACACACACAGACACACAGTGCAGAGCATTGTAGCTGGATGGAATAAATATATGAATATATGAACACACAGTGCAGAGCATTGTAGCTAGATGGAATAAATATGTAAATATATAAACACCCACAGTACGGAGCATTGCAGCTAGGTGGAATAAATATGCAAGTATATAAACACACACAGTGCGGAGCAATGTAGCTAGATGGAATAACATGTAGATATATAAATATATAAACACCCACAGTACGGAGCATTGCAGCTAGACGGAACAAATATGCAAATATATAAACACACACAGTGCAGAGCATTGCCGCTAGATGGAATGAAACAGCATAACCGTCTACCCAGCTATCCTGCATGGTATGATTATGTGCCCATACACACTCTCACCCTCCATAGCGACCGGCATGCTCCTAGTTGTATGCCGGAGAGGACCACTGTGTAAGTCTATTGCATCTTCTGCATTCAAAAAACTATTAGTTTGTTACGTCTTTTTTGCTATCTCTGCGAGCAGCCCTGCTTAGGTTGTACAGTCTGACAGCCGTTGGTAGGAAGGACCTACGAAACCTCTCGGTTGTGCACCTGGGATGATGTAGTCTGCTGCTAAATGAGCTCCTCAGTGCATTCAGTATGTCCTGCATAGGGTGGAACTCGGACTCCAGCAGAGATGACAGTTTAGCCACCGTCCTTCTCTCTCCTATCTCCTCCATCGGATCAAGGCGCTGCCCCAGGACAGAGCTAGCTTTCTTAATCAGTTTGTTCAGTCTCTTCCTATCGGCTGCAGTAATGCCACTGCCCCAGCAGACCACTCCAAAAGTGATGGCTGATGCCACCACCGTGTCATAGAATGACTTCAGCAGCGCCCCTTGTACACCAAAAGACCTGAGTCTCCTCAGCAGGAACAGCCTGCGCTGTCCCTTCTTGTAGAGTGCATCAGTATTGTGTGACCAGTCTAGTTTATTGTTCAGATGAATGCCCAGGTACTTATAGGATGTCACCATCTCGATGTCTGTTCCCTGTATATTTACTGGTACTGTGAGGGGCTGCCCATGCCTGCGGCAGTCCACCACCAGCTCCTTAGTTTTCCTCGCGTTGATCTGGAGGCAGTTCCGATGGCACCAGTCCACGAAGTCCTGGATAAGCCCTCTGTACTCAGCTTCATCTCCATTGGAGATGAGGCCAACGATCGCAGAGTCATCAGAGAACTTCTGTAGATGGCAGTGTGTTGTGTTGTGTGAGAAGTCCGCAGTATAAAGAGTGAACAGGAAGGGAGCCAGCACCGTTCCCTGGGGGGCCCCCGTGCTACTGATGATCGTGTCGGACACACAGTCCCGGGTTCTCACAAACTGAGGCCGGTTCGTGAGGTAGTCCAGGATCCATGATGACAGGTGCTGGTCCACCCCTGCGCGCAGCAGCTTGTCCTTCAGGATCATCGGTTGGATGGTGTTGAAAGCACTGGAGAAGTCAAAGAACATGATCCTCACCATATTCCCGGGCTTCTCCAGGTGGGACAGAGAACGGTGAAGGAGGAAGATCACCGCATCCTCCACCCCAATGCCATGCTGGTAGGCGAACTGGAGTGGATCCATCGCTGGTTCCACCAGGGGGCGGAGGTGAGCAAGGAGCAGTCTCTCCAGGGTCTTCATCAAGTGGGACGTCAAGGCCACCGGTCTGTAGCTGTTCAGGTCTTTGGGGTGGGAAGTTTTTGGTACAGGTACCACACAAGATGTTTTCCACAGCTGTGGTACCCTCCCCAGTTTCAGGCTCATGTTGAAGATATACGTCACAATCCCACACAGCTGGTCTGCACAGGACTTGAGGAGCTTTGCGCTGATGCCGTCCGGTCCCGGCGCCTTCCTCGCCTTGATCTTCCTCAGCTCCGTCCTCACCTGGGTCCTGGTCAGGGTCAGGATGGGGGGCTGTGTGTTGGGAGTGGGGGGGTGTTGGTAGAGTGGGGAGTGGGCAGCAGGACTTGATTTCTTTAGAGGCAGCAGTGGTTGTTGTGCAGTCAGGGGGGAGGGCGGTTGGTCAAATCTATTGAAAAACAGATTCAGGTTGTTCGCCCACTCCCTGCCCCCTGTGGCCTGGGGGGAGGTATTCTGGAGCCCCGAGATGGTTTTGAGGTTTCTCCAGACCCCGCTGATGTCGCTCTGTTGCAGCTTGTCCTCCATCTTCTTCCTGAAGCTGTCCTTGCCTTCTCTGATCTTTCTCCTCAGCTCCCTCTGTACGGACTTCAGCATCTCCCTGTTCCCTGACCTGATGCTGATGAATTTATGATACTAATTAATCTATGTTGTCAAAATAAAGCCCTAACGTGCTGCTTTCACTCCGAGACAATTGCTGCTGATATTAGTTCAAACTCTGTTAGTTCAGTTGTGCTGCTCACCTCTCTTCTCAAATAAATGGTAATAAATGTAAATGGCGTTCACTTATAAAAGTGAACTGGTTTTTATTACCTTGGTACCTAAATAGGCTTGTTAGTTAGGCTTGCTAGTTTTTAATAGAGTATCATGATACTAGTGTCTGTGAATCAATACAGTATCACCACCACAAAGTATCATGATATTATGATGCAATGACCCCCCCCCCCCATTGTACTGCAGCACATTAGGCTGTACTGACATGGTATCTTGTAGATTTATACTTTTTGATTGGCTTGGGACACCCACAGTGCGGTGTCAGTCCCTTCACCGTTCACACCTACGGCCACTTTAGAGTCTCCACTATCATCCCGAACAAGCATGGGGAGAACCTGAAAACTCCACACAGATAGACTTGAACCCATGACCTTCTCACTGTGAGGCAATAGTGTTAACTACTGCACCGTCATACTGCCAAAAACGCTTCAGTTCTTGGTAGGAACACTAAAAGGACTACGACTATAGTGGCTATGACCTCAGTTCCAATGGCCAATCACAGGGCACAGGTGTAGCCAGCAGTAACTAAGGGCCCTGTGATTGGCTGTTGGGAGTGAGGTCATAGTCGCAACAGTTGCAGTCTTAGTGTTCCTACCCGGAACAAGAAAGTTGCATAGTTCTGCTGTAAATAGATCCTCTGAATTTGTTTCTTTTAAAGAGTTTGTGGTTCAAACCACAGAGATATAGTCTGTTTAGCAACCATAAAACTGTTTAATTCCTCACAGTGGGATACCATGTAGCTGATGAGGGCATGTTACCTTTCTGACGGTGAGTAGGCAGACCTAATCAATGTTAGAAGACATCAAGAAACATCATTTTAAATTTTGACCTACGCTGATGGAGTCAAGGCATGGATAGAGGGGTCAGATCCATCTGTCTGTGCCCTAACTGCACAGTAAATAAATAAAGCCATGGTCACCAAACTTGGTACACAGGTGGACCTTGACACTAGAACTTGGGACTGTGGCTTTGGGGTCAAAGGTCAAAGTCACGTGGTTGGGAGAGAAAAAAAAAATCATGTCAAAATGTATTGCCAAGTTAGATTTACTGGACTCAAAATACAATTTTAACAAGTAACAATATTTAACTAGTAAATAAATATACACATCAAGTCATTGTTGGTGTGTAAATTAATTTACTCACTATGTTACACAAAATTAACTGGAAGCAGCAGAGGTTTATGCTTATTTGGCACAAAGAGGCGTTACAAAACGGCTGTGAAAAGGTGCAACTTCCACAACCATCATGGATCTGGACTACAAATAAAAGTGGAATTTAAAGGTTTCTCTTCTGTAAAAACTTCTAAATGCCGGCATGTGGCATCATCCCATTTTATTGGTGCTCTTTCAGGAATTCCTTCATGTAGTTGGCAAGAGCCTTGGTCTCCTCCAGCGTTACAGCATTGTACAGAGACGCACGCATGCCCCCAACTGACCTGTAGGGGGAGACAAAAAAACAACACAGGTCTAGAACAGGAATTCAGCAGTTGCTGTTATGAAAAAAAGTAAAGTATAAGTTAAAAAACAGTGGCAGCTCATAGGCAGCGGTAAGGGAGGCGGAGCTTCCTCAGAAATTTGAGAAGAAAATGAGAAGAAATGATTCAAACATTGTGATAATAAATGTATTTCATATTACTGTATATATAACACTGTTATCCTACTTGCAATGATATACGGAGCAGAAACATGCTCAACAACGAAACATCAAATGGAGAAATTGGCAGTTGCGCAAAAAAGTATGGAGCGATCATCACTTAACATCACAAGGAAAGATAAGATTAGGAATGAAACAATCAGAAGAAGATCAGGAATTACTGACATTGAGAAAACAGGACATATGAAAGGACAATGGGCTGGACATCTTACCAGACTAAACAATACCAGGTGATCAAAGAGAACAATGGAATGGACACAGAGCGGAAGACCAAAGAAATGATGGAGAGATGACATAAAAGAGAACTTCTATGAATGAGAACTGCACAAGATCGTGTTGCATGGCAGGAGCTGTGGAGGCCATCTGCCAGTAGTGGCATGAAGACGCTGTAGATGATGATGATGATGATGATTGTGTGACATGTAGTCTGAATCCTGTCAGAAGTCCACATGAGGAAAAAAAAAAACAGGCTTGCCAATGTGGGAACATTAATCAGCCAACCAGAAATGAGTTTGTTTTTGTTGCTATGTAAAATGTAAGAAAGCAAGTAACCTTTCTAAAGTTATTTAGACAATCAGAAATCAGTTTATATGTGTTACTATGGAAGACTCACTATGTCCTTACTTATGGCCCGAGCACTATGACATGTCCTATTATTTTCAGCTGAATTTCATTTCCATAGAAGCAGATCATCTTTGGGTCTCTCCAACAGACAACCTTATTTCAGTGCAATACTTGAGGTGGGTCATTATATACACAAAGGCGTAATAAAGTGACAGAGGAATTAGCAAAATGAACTGCAAGTCTTTTGACAATGTCACTGTATCGACGCATTTCAACGCTCTGATTACTACCGGTGCACACAGACGGCATATCCTGCAGTATTTACTTGCTAACAAGTTTAGGAAACTACAATTTGAAAACCAGCTTTGGATAAAAACAGTCCAGTGTCTTCCCCTAAACTGGATCAGGATGCAGCAGGATGGTGCTTGGGATACCTGGACGAGTGGCACTAACCCGCTTAGCAATGCTAGCCTTGGCTTTGCATTTTGCAACCATTGAATTACAACTGGATTTGATGACATGAAGATTAATCCAGCTCCATGTAAAGACACAGTATGCTGTATCCTGTATGCTGTTTTATTTTCAGCTCTTTATATGATTGTGGAAAATATTTTTCATTCGTGCTCAGTTTGACTCAATAATGAACAGCACCCAATGGGACCCAAACAGGACACCAAATGCTCAAATAATGAATTAAATCATTTTTATGCTAATATTCAATGACAAATGGCCATTCTTGTAATAAATAACGAGACACACAATTCCTAAATAACGCAAATAACAGCGTTAATTAACATAGTTATGCTGATGACACACAACTGTATATCACTGTGTCTCCTGATTACATGGAACCAATTAACACCCATTTTAACTGTATTTTAGACAATAAATCATGGATGGCAGCAAACTTTCTTCAGCTCAACCAGGGCAAAACTGAAGCTTTAGTCATTGGTCCTGAAGCTCAGAGAGAGAAAAATTTTACTAAAATTACATAGTTTGTCCTTTACTCCATCCCAACATGTTAAGAATTTGGGCGTCATTTTAGACTGAGCTTGGTTTTACTCCATGCATTAAAAATATAACACAAACAGGATTTTACCATCTAAAGAATATAGCCAGAGTCTGCCCACTTCTCTCTCAAGCAAACACGGAGATACTGATTCATGCTTTTATCACCAGCTGTACTGATTACTGTAACGCCCTGTTTTCTGGTCTTCCCAAAAAGACAATTTCAAATCTGCACTTATTAGAGAATTCAGCTGCATGTGTTTTGACGAGGACCAGACGGCAGGCTTACATCACGCTGGTTTTAAAATCACTGCATTGGCTCCCCGTGTCCTTCAGGATTGATTTTAAGGTTCTTTTACTGGTTTATAAATGTCTGCATGGTCTTGGGCCTTCTTATTTATCAAAAGGGCTTTTGGCATATGAGTCACCGTGGTCCCTGAGGTCCTCCGGCACTGGCCTTTTATCTATTCGCACTGTCAGAACACACACCCACGGTGAGGCGGCTTGTAGTTACTATGGCCCACGTCTGTGGAACAGCCTGCCGGAGAACATCAGGGCTGCCGAGAGTGTTAATGTTTTTAAAAGCAGGCTCAAGACCTACTATTTTAACTTAGCTTTTGATTAGTTTCCTATTTTAATTCTCTTAATTTATGATTTTAAATCTATTTTATATCACAATCACTTATCTTACTGCAAATTATTAATATTTATGAATATATGTCTGTTTGACTGTATTTAGGTGTTTTATTTATTCTTCTAGTCATCTTAACTGCCTAGTCTTTTTATCAGCAAACTATCTTATTATTTATCAGTGACTTTTTATCACCTTGTCCCTGTCTCTGGCGTTTCCTCATGGGAAGCCCTCCTGGGGGGGGGGGGGGGGTTGTGCCTGTTTTCTGGCTGCGGGGTGCTGGCCTGTGATTGCCCTGGTCTGCCCGGCTGAGGGGGTCATGCGCTGCAGCAAGGCGCCTGCAGTATCGACCCCTTGGGTTGGACTTGGGCAGTCTGAGAGGTGGTGTTCCTGTAGCCATAGACTTGGCACTTTCCCTGCTGGTGATGGCTCCCTAGTGATGGTGCTTCCACACTTGGATCTTCAGTGTCCAGCCATAAGCCTTAAGCAATAAGTTTTAGACTGATGAAAGTTTCTTTGTGTGTGGGTGTTTAGCCTCATTTCCACTAGCACCTACTCAGCCTGACTCGCCTTGACATGGTGCGGTTGGTTTTTCATTACAACTGAGTACCATCTCAAGTGGTTGGGTTCATTACAGGAAGGTGGCCCGTTATCCCGTTATGTTGTTGACATGCTGACGTTTTCACTGATAAATAACGTAAAACATGGTTAAAATCACAAAACACTTACCATCTTTGCCATGAGCAACCATCAGCTTGGAGACCTTCTGGTATACTTTTTCATTTTGGGTCACTCCACCACAGTAGGGCCGATGGGGCTGAAAAGTTCATAATTGTCAAATTTGACCAAATGTAGTTTATTTTTTTCAAAAGCAGGGATCCAAGAGCTACAACACCAATGGAAGAACTGTAAGTACTGACGGGGAGACTTGAAAAATAACCACATTTAGTCAGATTTAACCACTATATGAACTTTTCAGCCTATGAACTTTTCCACCCTGGCACCAGTGGAGTGTTCTGAAATGAAATACCAGGAGGTCTCCGAGCTGATGGCTGCTCATGGGGAAGATGGTGAGGGTTTTGTGACGGCGTTGATTTGTGTGGACCCATTTATTTCGTTGATTATCACAGAATTAACAAAAACTCACGGTCGAATTTACAAATGGCGGTTTTGAATCTTGTGAAGACATTGCTCTCATCCACTGACGTTACGTCCTAGCCAATCAGTGGCCTGCAATCTCTTGATGTCACATTTTCAGCTCAACACAGCATGATTGAAACCTCACTGAAGTAGGTCTCAAAAAAGTACCAGGTACTAATGGAAAACCCTACAAACCAAGTAGAGTCGAGACGAGTAGGGCTGAGTAGGTACTAGTGGAAAAGGGGTTATGTGTTTGTGGGGGGGAAGGGGGTTAAGGTTAAGGTGGCATTTTGGCATCTTTGTGTCCTGTTTGGTCACGTTTGTTGTTGGTGCTGGGGTTAGGATGTGTTGTCATCTTTTCTTGGTCAGATTTTATCATGCTGAGTGAGGATGTTGCAGTGTTGTCTTGAATAGCATGTTGGTCAGCATAGTCATGTTTTCTTGGGGCTTTACAAGAGCTGCATTTAATGTCTGTGGAGCTAAAGACTCGGGGTCCTCACAAGTATAGGTGTGTGTGTCTGTCCATGAGTAATTTGCCTCCTCAGTGGGATCACCCATGAGCCGCTCCTTCACTAGTGGCATTTCAATTACTTTTTTTGTATTTCGGTGTTTAATTTATTAAGTGTTTAGGGTGCCCAAACAATTAAAACAATTTTAAAAATTAAAAAAAATATACTATTTGTGGGGTGGGGTGGGGGGGCTAAAATTATGCATATGACTGGAGAACTCATGAGATAAATTAAGAAGGTATTAGTGGAATTTAAAAAGGCAGATGTTAACAAACCAACCTGTGTCCTTTCAGTGAGAGCATATTATGCTTGGAAGCACCTTCCAAAAATTCCTTTTCCAAGCCATCATCGCCATCTTTCTTCCCCACACGAAATGGCACATTCATGCGGCTTCGACATGCCGGGTCGACAGGACATCTAAATGGGAACAAAATGCATTCATGAATTTTCCTAGACCACATCGGTTTCCAAGGCAGACAGAAAATTTTTAATTATTTTAGAAAACTGGAAGCACCAGGCTTATACATTACTCTGAAAGCATTCTGTGAGTAGTATTTGACCTTAAGATTATTTTTACAAACTAGTAATTTGTTATTCTTATGCATTATATTATAAATAATTAGTTTTACATCATCTTATCGTATCAGAAAGCTCGTTCTTTGAAAGGAAATGACTGGAACACTAGACAGTTTTTTTAAAAAAGGAGGGAACATGTTTTTAAACACCTGGTTTATGTTAAAGAGTTTTGATCGATATTAATGTTTTCTATAAAAGACCTAACCTCCAAGGATGAAGAGAATGCAATAGTACAAAAAATGCAATTCCTTCCTCTGATGGTGACCTCATGCAACATTTACATGTCACAGAGCTGAAATTCCATCCTTTTAAATCAGAGGACAATGAAAAATTCAGTCATTTCTGTTGGTGAGAGGGAGCCAGATGGAACATACTGTCAAAAATTGAATATTTTTAACTTTTTTCTAATTACCAATGACAAAGCGGATATTATGTTCAAATTAAACTGAGTTATGGAAAACATTTTTCAAAATAAAAGCATTTTTGCAGCCATCAAATTACCATGACTTAGACTCTGTTTACCTTTGTTTTGTCATTTGAAGCAGTAGCAAAGAGAAACCTGTCTGCTGATGGCAGTACTGTGGGTTTTCTACCGCCAATATATGAATGTTGTATTATGGCTGGTTAATCATAGAGTTTCAGATCATGACGGTACCCAAGCTAAAGCAGCATGCTATCCTAGCTGCTAATTCCACACACTCCTGTAAGTATTGTAACGTCTGTCTTTAAATTGAAAAAGACACTACTATAAAAGAACCGAGTTATCCCTTTAAGTTTAGCAGTAGTGGGCATAGAAGAGAATCACCCCCTTCAAAATAACCACATTTTGTTGTTTTGCAGCCTGAAATGAAGGACACAATGTTTATTTTGTCCAGCTGTGTTTACTCAGTGCAACTTAAAACAGCCAACTGAAAAGTGGCCAATAAAAAGATTACAGTGAAGATATAATCCCCAAAAATGTCAAATCTAATGCTGTCGTGATTTTGGAGAGGAAGGGTCAGAACAATTATGCAGCATATTCAAGCTGGCAGACCAAGCATTGAGAGGACACGGGTACAGCGGAGCAGCACAGCGCCCACACAACCGGCCACAGAAACACAGAGTCCCTGCTGGTTCTGTGCCCATGCAGCTATGCTGTATCATGCCTAAAAATTTAAAATGGTGGTGATGATAATCAAAGCCTGGCATGGCTGTACAACACGACTGTGTGTGCATGTAGAGGTTCGGACAGATCCAAAACGATCAACTGCGTTACTCTGAGATAGCTCACATATTGAAGCTTTCATGACTGTAGAGCCAGACAGACGGCTCTCTCTTTATCACATTCCCAGAGTTTCACCTCTCAGTGAATATTCCTTTTGACTACTTACACATAGAAACCACTGGAGGCATTAATGATGTCATAAATCATGGAGGACTTCTGTCTGTTGAGCTTCTCCATGGCAGGGCTGCCGCCGTTATTCTTAATCCACTCCAGGACCAGACCCATGATGTAGATGCTGCGATGGAAGAGATTAACACACGTTAATCACACATGCTGATCAGGGAGGTAAAAACCACAGTCAGCATAAACCATGTTTCTCTTAATTAAGATCATCTTTGAATAAAAGGTGCGTTCAGACCAAACAAGTAAATTTAGTCACGTGACCAGAGTACAGGTTAACTCTCTCGCTCAAGTAAATTTACTTCAGCGACTAAATTTGCATGAGTAAATTTACTCACATTTGATCTAACACACCTTAAGAGCGGTTCAGTAGAGTCCCATGAAAATTTTAAAAGGATCAAGTGTACCCCACCCGGTTTAGGGGCCTGAAGGAGACACATGGGCCTGCCCTCCAGTGGGCTTACCACCTGCAAGAGGGATCATGGAGACCATGGTGCTATGTGAACTAAGTGGCAGTCTGCTTTGCTTGGACTGCTGCCCCATGACCTGGACCCCGGAAAAGCCATAGATGGATGGATAATTAAAAAAACAGAATTAAATAGTTTTTCCTTTTTTTTTTTTTCTAGATCCTACGAGCTACAGATAAGGTCAGCAGATGGTTGTAAATAGGGGTGTGCCATATCGTATCGTTCACGATAATACCGGTATAAATTTTGATATCGGTGTAAAAATGAATATCCCAATATTTGGGGTCTGCTGCATGACGTCACACCACACAGAAACGGCAAAACAAACATGGCGGGAAGTTGCCGCTCCGAAGTCAAACTGTCTCTAGTCAAGTGGAAATGTTTAAGTTTCACTTTCTGTTTCAGACTGCTGTCACGTTTTAAAAAAAACAAAAAAAAAAAAAAAACGTGCAGCAGCGTGGATAATCTGCCTGCATTTTTTCTGCACGCCAACACCGCTGGAGCAGTATTAACGTTGAACAATGTGCAGCTCAAAGTGGCTGTAGATTTTTACTTCCATTTTGCCTGCTTTATCTTGATGTTATTCAACCACCCAAAGACAGAGGAAAAGAAAACATCCGTTCAGTGCAATAACAAGAGCCAAAAGCCCCAGGACAGGTCCATGCAATGGGAGTAATGCAGGCAAAGTGATTCCGCATAAAACCTGACCTCTGTGTGCAGTTACGATGTAACGATTTATATTTTCTTGTAGTATTTAATACAGAACTAAAAAATATTTTAAACTAAATTTGAGCTGCTGTTTATAAAATGGAGAAATAAAGAGTTTTTGTTTTGTTTTTCCTGAATATGTTGAAGGTAAATAACGCTAGCCGGTGAAACTGTCCTTTTTGCATAAATTTGAAAGAAAAAAACTGCATTCTGCAATACTGTGAAAAATATTGTTATAGTGAAAATTCACAGAAATATTGTGATAACATTTTTAGGCCTTATTGCCCACCCCTAGTTGTAAACACTGAAAACTGAAAATGAAGCAACTTAACTGCAGGAGTTTGCTGCAACATTTCCACGTGGCTAACTGCCCCACCCCCCCCCCCCGGAACTATGCCGCCATGCTAAGAGGAAAAATAAATTTCAGAGAAATAAATGAAGGAATGATGCTCCACAAGCACACACACGCACAACGTGCATGACAGTCTTCCACGTGTCGGAGTTCGGAAGCGCGCCACCCGCGTGACCGTTCCAGTCGGCAGATAGAGTGTCTCTCTAGTGCCACTGTCCGAGAGAAGCATGAGCTTATTAAAGTACTTTAAAGGTGGAAAAAAAGAGTGACTGATGAATTGCTGAGGACTTCCTTCACCGACCACTACAACATTAACTAATGTATGTTCATTATTATGTACCTGGCAAGTTAAGATGAGCGAAATTCACAAAGTCATTGAGTTTAATCGGTCAGCAGCCTTCAGACAAACTAAATGTGCCAACATTTGGATTTCAAAATAAAGGAGGTTTTTCTTGCTCTCTGGTTGGTGAGGAGATTTCTAAAAAAAAACTCTAAATATATAGAAATATTATTAGAAATGATGGAATCTTTGGCAATTTAAGTTAATTTTAGTGGTGTCGGACAATTAAAATTGTTTTTCCATACAGATACAGTGTACAGTGATCCCTCACTTATCGCGATTAATGGGTTCCAGAACCGGCCGCGAAAAGTGAAAAAACGCGAAGTAGCGTCACCCCTAATGACGTCACCCATAAATAATACGTACGTTCATTCTCTCACTCTCTCTCATATGATACGTGTGTGTGTGTGTGTAAGTGTACATACATACGTAGATGTAAATAAAGTGTACATAAATATGTTTTTAGAACTCTTTTATTCTTATAACAAGATACGTAACTCAAGATGAAGATGATTTACTGCACAGGTTAATGAGAGCTTTACTGCTCCTCAGGTGACGCCTCATCGTCAGGTGCTAGAGGCGCAGCATCGTCGAGGGCAGCTGGAGAAGCTGCAGGAGGCGGCGTAGTGGCTCGACAGGAAGACTATTTCGCACAAAAAGGCACAAGAGAACAGCGAAAAGTTCCACGCGGCGAGACTAAGCAACACGAGCAATAAAGAACAATGAATGCGGTCTTCCTTCGCTGGGTATGGGCGCTTTCTATGTCATAATTCTGTACTTTCATTTTGTTCTCAATAAAGTTTTTGAAAAAAAAAAAACGTCTCGGCCAATCAGCTTGCGAGATTCCCGAGCCGAGCCAACACGAGAACAGCGAACAGAGAGGTGGATTTTGAGTTGTGCGGCTCTCCGTGTTGATACCTGATGTTCTAATGTAGTCTACCTGCCTTCTGCTAGCGCCCGCCCATTTTTTCTCAACTTTGAATTTTTTGATGAATATTTTTGAAAAATCCGCGATGCACTGAGGGCGCGAAAGGTGAAGCGCGAAGTGGCGAGGGATCACTGTACCTTAAGTTGGTAACTTTTCAAGTTTCTCATACTGTTATAAACATGGGAGTGGACAAATATGCTTAATGTCTTCACCTGCAGGTTTATTAAAGCTCTCAACATATCCAAAATGACAAAACTATCCAGAATATTCTCCAGAAAATTCTCAAAAGTACTAGTGCATGTGGAAACAACAGAATGCCAGGGTTCATTAACGTCACTGCAACACAACTCGGCATCTACACTCCCATAGCCAACATCCACCACGTTTAAGCAACTTAACACAAAACCATGGACCTCGTGTGTCACAACAGATACAATTTCCCTTTTAGCAGAAAAATTGTAAACACAAACAAACAACTATCTTGCCCGTGACATCACCCACCACACTGCAAAAACAGGGCACGGGAGCGAATGGACATTACGACCACGGCTTGGGAATTTTTTTAGACTGGTACTCACCTACCGACGGTTGGATCCAAATCTATGAAGATGAAACAGGCAAATGTCTGTCCGTGTCAGCTGCTGGAAGTCAGCCACAACCTAGCATGTAGCTACTAGCTGGCTAGCTGGCTTCCAGACAAGAAGAACAACCAACATCTAGGCAAAGTTTTGGAGGAGGCTGTAACAATTATCCAGGTGAGAGCTCCAACAGATAATGTTGTAAACTTACACATGACAGTGCTTTGGGGATTTCCATGGCTGGGATCCAGCTTGTTTGACTTTGCAATGTCTGCATGCCGCACACAGTGTCTGTATGGTCAGAGCAGCTTTGGTACGGAGCCACTAGGCCAAAAGAGTACTCTTCGTGCTTTCTGCTGTTAACTGCGGTTAACCACGATCACAAAATTTGTTGCTGTTAATGGGGTTGAAGCGTTAACGGGCGATGAACGAGATAACGCCAACACCACTAGTTAATTTATTTAAGTAAATACATTTTTTTTCCATTGAAATCAGAGTTAAATTATTGTTCTGTTCTGGCTCTGCAAAATTATGGTCAAAAGTGTAAATTGTATAAGGAAAAAAAGTCAAAATTTTACCACAATCTGTTTCAAATTTATAAAAAAAAAACGGTAGTTTTATAAAAATTAGCAATAAAATAATCCACAAGTTTATAATAAAGTCTCAAATATGTATACAAGAAAAGTCATAATTTTGCAAAAGGAAATTACGAATGAGGAAAATGGTTTCAAATTTAGATAAATTTACAGAGAAAAGTAGAAAACTATATGAAAATTGTTATAAATTTTGGAGAAAAACCTCAAACCTTCATGACTGAAGTCACTACTCAAGTTTTTAAGTGGGTGCTCTTTGCACCCTTAACTAGTTGTCTACTTTAAATTACTAATTTCATAGCACTGCTTTTACATGAGTAGAATTTCTGGCTACTATGCCCACCTCTGATCATATAATTTAAGAACCATGAGTAAATTACTATTATGAATGTTTTTTCCCTTCCCTTTTCTACTCTTTCCCAATGGAAAAAAAAAAGAAAAACTAGAATGAAAGTACAAAAAAATACACATATTTTGTCATTTATGTAAACCATGACAAAAAAAAATCCTGCAGGACAAAATGTGACATTTGGTATTTTCTAACCTGTTTGTATACCACCATAGACAGAGAGAGAACCTGAATTAGACGGAGCTCAGAGAAGGAGAGATGAGACAGAAGAGAGCAGTCAAGGAGAGGAAAGTGTTCTGGCATAGGGTCCAGGAGAGCTGAGAGCAGACAAAAGAGAGAAGGATAACACCAGTAAAAAATCCAAACACAGGACGTCTGGGTGGGACCCCAACTGACCCAATATTCCAACATTCAAGCCTCGGTTGTACAGTACTTCAAATGGTAAGTTTCATATGCAAAGTTACTGTGCAAAATTTTTAAAAAGAAATAAATAGTATAAAACTAATATATTCCGGTTACAATAATGTCATGTGTTTTCTGCCCCCCCCCCAAAAAAAAAAAAAATATGCTGCCACCGCGTCAAGGTCTTTAAGCCAGAGGAAACACTGGAATTGTCTGGTTTGAGTTGTCTAGATCAGGGGTTGGCAGAATCTATGCAAAAAGTCATTTTGAGCAAAATTTTGGTCCCAAAAATCTGAAAGCAGCCACAAAACATAACTGGGTCTTACCACAGCACTATGTAACTTTCTTGTTTCGGGAAGGAACGCTGAAAAGACTGCAAATATTGGGAAAATGATCTCAGTCCCTACATCCAATCACAGAGCACAACTTTAGACAACAACAACTAAGAACTCTAGAACTCTGTGTGACAGGCTGTTGGGACTGATGCCATATAGTCACCATAGTACCTGAGAGGTGGCGTAGTTGACAGAGCATCCGCCTCACAACCGGGAGGTTAGGGGCTCAAGTCCCAGCCGGGTCATACCAAAGACCATATAAAAATGGTACTTGCTGCCTTCTAGCTTGGTGTTGTTTAATAGAATGGGGAAAGGAGAAGTTGTTTGTGGCAGCGCCTTGCATGGTAGGGACCCCTCTGATTCTACATGTGATTAACCTTGTAGCGAGGAGAAACGTAATTTCGTTCTACTGTACATGATTGGCTGTATGGACTGAATGACAACAGAGATGGCTTCTTCTAGATGTAGTCCTTTGAGTGGTACTACCAAGAACATTGCTGTTGCAGGCAATGCAGACCCACTCATGCTATGGTGAAAGTGCCATTCACCTGGTCAGAGGTTGATGTACCATCAAAATCATTTTGGAAACATTATTCTAAGGTGAAAATCTTACATAGTGTTGTTTTAAACTGGCCAGCATTAGCAATAAAAGGATTTTCCTTTTACAAGGCAACTTTTCTCTCATAAAACTGCACTTTTCCTGCCTATTTCTAAACACATTTTTCCTTGCAAATTTGTTGATTTTTGAAAAATTATCCGTGGTAATTTGTGCTTACAGTGGTGTGAAAAAGTGCTTGCCCCCTTCCTGATTTCTCAGTTGTTTTTTTTCTGTTTGTCACACTTAAATGTTTCAGATCATCAAACAAATTTAAATATTAGACAAAGATAACAAGTAAAAACAAATTGCAGTTTTTTAAAATTAAGGTGTTTATTATTAAGGGAAAAAAATCCAAACCTACATGGTCCTGTGTGAAAAAGTGATTGCCCCCTAAACCTAATAACTGGTTGGGCCACCCTTAGCAACAACAACTGCTATCAAGCATTTGCGAAAACTGGCAATGAGTCTTTTAGAGCGCTGTGGAGGAATTTTGGCCTACTCATCTTTGCAGAATTGTAATTCAGCCACACTGGAGGGTTTTCAAGCATGAACCGCCTTTTTAAGGTCATGCCACAGCATCTCAATCGGATTCAGGTCAGGACTTTGACTAGCTGCACGGTGGCGCAGTGGTTAGCACTGCGGCAGCACAGTTTACCCTTGGCCGGGGGATTGTGGGGATCGTGGGATCGTGGGTTCGATCCCAGCCCCCGACCAACAGTGATCTGTGTGGAGTTTGCATGTTCTCCCCGTGTTGCGTGGGTTTACTCCGGGATTTCTCCGGTTTCCTCCCACATGCCAAAAACATGCATGTTAGGTTAATTGGCTGTTCTAAATTGTCCCTAGATATTTGTTTCCTATAGGCCCTTAGAATAGAGGGTTAGTATTAATGAAAGCGCTTTGAGTGGTCTTTGTGACTTGAAAAGCGCTATATAAGTGCAGGTTAGTTAGTTAGTTAGGCCACTCAAAAGTCTTCATTTTGTTTTTATTAAGCCATTCAGAGGTGGACTTGCTGGTGTGTTTTGGATCATTGTCCTGCTGCAGAAACCAAGTGCACTTCAGCTTGAGGTCACGAACAGATGGCTGGACATTCTCCTTCAGGATTTTTTGGTAGACAGCAGAATTCATCGTTCCATTTACCACAGCAAGTCTTCCAGGTCCTGAAGCAGCAAAACAGCCCCAGACCATCACACTACCACCACCATATTTTACTGTTGGTATGATGTTCCTTTTCTGAAATGATGTGTTACTTTTACGCCGGATGTAATGGGACATACACCTTCCAAAAAGTTCAACTTTTGTCCCGTCAATCCACAGAGTATTTTCCCAAAAGTCTTGGGGATCATCAAGATGTTTTCTGGCAAAACTGAGACGAGCCATTATGTTCTTTTTGCTCTGCAGTGGTTTTCATCTTGGAACTCTGCCATGCAGGCCATTTTTGCCAGGTCTCTTTCTTATGGTGGAATCATGAACACTGACCTTAACTGAGGCAAGTTGTTGTGGGGTATTTTGTAACCTCTTCGATGAGTCGTTGCTGCGCTCTTGGGGTAATTTTGGTCAGCTGGCCACACCTGGGAAGGTTCACCACTGTTCCATGTTTTCGCCATTTGTGGATAATGGCTCGCACTGTGGTTCGCTGGAGTCCCAAAGCTTTAGAAATGGCTTTATAACCTTTTCAGGACTGATAGATCTCAATTAGTTTGTTTCTCATTCGTTCTTGAATTTCTTTGGCTCACAGCATGATGTCTAGCTTTTGAGGATCTTTTGGTCTACTTCACTTTTTCAGGCAGGTCTTATTCAAGTGATTTCTTGATTGAGAACAGGTGTGGCAGTAATCAGGCCTGGGTGTGGCCAGAGAAATTGAACTCAGCTTTCCAAAGATGTGATAAACCACAGTTAATTTATGTTTTAACAGAGGGGCAATCACTTTTTCACACAAGGCCATGTAGGTTTGGATTTATTTTTACCCTTAATAATAAACACCTTCATTTAAAAACTGCAATTTGTGTTTACTTGTGTTATCTTTGTCTAACATTTAAATTTGTTTGATGATCTGAAACATCGGCAACATGGGCAGCAAGGTGGTGCAGTGGTTAGCACTGCGGCAGCACAGCTACTCACCCTTGGCTGGGGGATCCTGGGTTCGATCCCAGCCCCCGACCAACAGTGATCTGTGAGGAGTTTACATGTTCTCCCCGTGTCTGCGTGGGTTTACTCCGGGATTTCTCCAGTTTCCTCCCACATCCCAAAAATATGCAAGTTAGGTTAACTGGCATCAAAACTGGGGATTCTAAATTGTCCTTAGCTATCACTGTGAGAGTGAATGGCTGTCTGTCTCTCTGTGTTGGCCCTGCAATGGACTGGCGATCTGTCCAGGGCAGGGGTGTCAAACTCATTCCATGGGGGGGCCAAGACCCTGCATGTTTTACTTCCACCCAATGTCTACAGCGGGTGTTTTCACTGATCATCAATCAGTGGGAAGAAATTCAGTGAAATCACCTGTTGAAGACACTGGGTGGAGGTAAAACCTACAGGGTCTTGGCCCTCCATGGAATGAGTTTGACACCTGTGGTCCAGGGTGTACCCTGCCTCTCGCCCAAAGATGTTGGGATGGGCTCCAGCCCCCCCGCGACCCGAAAAGGATTAAGCGGAAGAAGAAGAAGAAGATCTGAAACATTTAAGTATGACAAACACACAAAAAAATGAGAAATCAAGAAGGGAGCAAGCACTTTTTCACACTACTGTATTTTCTCAGGAATTTGTGACATTTTGCTTATAAATTTATCAAATCCATCCATCCATCCCTCTTCTACCGCTTCTCCGGAGGTCCGGGTTGTGGAGGCAGCAGTTCAAGCAGAGAAGCCTAGACTTCCCTCCCCCCAGTCACCTGCTCCAGCTCTTCAGAGAGGACACCAAGGTGTTCCCAGACCAGCTGGGAGACACAGTCTCTCCAGCAAGTCCTGGGTCTGCCCCGGGGTCTCCTCCCAGAGGGGACATGCCCGAAACATCTCAAGTGGGAGGCGTCCAGGAGGCATCCTGATCAGATGCCCAAACCACCTCAACTGGCTCCTTTCAATGTGGAGGAGCAGCAGTTCTACTCTGAGCCTCTCCCGGATGACTGAGCTCCTCACCCTATCTCTGAGGGTGAGTCCAGCAATCCTACGAAGAACGCTCATTTCAGCTGCTTGCATCCGCAATCTCGTTCTTTCGGTCATTACCCAAAGCTCATGACCATAGGTGAGGATAGGAATATAGATTGACTGGTAAATCGACAGCTTTGCCTTAGACTCTAAGGCAAAGCTAAGCTGTAAGGCTTACAGCTTAGCTCCCTCTTCACCACAACAGACAGGTACAACGTCTGCATCACTGCAGATGCTGCTCCGATCCGTCTGTCAATCTCGAGCTCCATTCTCCCTTCACTCGTGAATAAGACTCCAAGATACTTAAACTCCTCCACTTGGGGCAGGAGCTTGTCCCCAACCGGGAGAGGACAATCCACCTTTTTCTGGCTGAGGACCATGGACTCGGACTTGGAGGTACTGATTCTCATCCCAGCCGCTTCACACTCAGCAGCAAACCATCCCAGTAAGACTTGTAGGTCATTGCTGGATGAAGCCGGCAGGACATCATCATCTGCAAACAACAGAGATGAGATTCTGTGGTCACCAAGCGTGACACCCTCCGTTCCCTGGCTGCACCTAGAAATCCTGTCCATAAAAATTATGAACCAGATCGGTGACAAACGGCAGCCCTGGCGGAGTCCAACTCTCACTGGGAATGAGTGTGACCGAGTGTTGGCAATACGAACCAAACTCTCACAACGGTCGTACAGAGGCCAAATCGCTCGTAACAACAAGCCTGATACCCCATAATTCTGAAGCACTCCCCACAAAAAACCAAGAGGGACGCAGTCGAATGCCTTCTCCGAGTCCACAAAACACATGTAAACTGGTTGGGCAAACTCCCACGAACCCTCGAGGATTCTTGAGAGCGTAAAGAGTTGGTCCGATGTGCCACGGCCAGGACGAAAACCACATTGCTCCTCCTGAATCCGAGGTTCAACCAACGGCTGGACTCTCCTCTCCAGTACCTTGGCATAGACCTTCCCAGGGAGGCTGAGGAGTGTGATCCATCTAAAGTTGGAGCACACCCTCCGGTCCCCTTTTTTGAAGAGAGGAACCACCACTCCAGTTTGCCATGCCAAAGGCACTGTCCCTGACCTCCACGCAATGCTGCAGAGACGTGTCAACCATGACAGCCCTACAACATCCAGGGCCTTGAGGTACTCAGGGTGAATCTCGTCCACCCCCAGGGCCCGGCCACCAAAGAGATTTTTAACCACCTTGGCAACCTCAGCCCCTGTGATAGGCGAGTGGTCCCCCTCGTCCACAAGCCCTGCTTCCTCTGTGGAAGGCATGTCAGTGGGATTGAGGAGATCCTCGAAGTATTCCTTCCACCACCCGACGATATCCCCAGTTGAAGTCAGCAGTGCCCCATCCGCACCATACACAGTATGGACATGGAGCTGCTTCCCCCTCCTGAGCTGCTGGACAGTTTGCCAGAATCTCTTCGAGGCTGACCGAAAGTCTTGTTAAATGGTCTACCAAACTCCTCCCATACCTGAGTTTTTGCCTCAGCAATCATCCGAACTGCACTATGCTTGGTCTACCAGCACACCTCAGCTGCTTCGGGAGTCCCACAAGCCAACCAAGCTTGATAGGACTCCTTCTTCAGCTTAATGGTCCTCCTCATCACTGGTGTCCACCACTTGGTTCGGGGGTTGCCACCACGAGATGCCCCAACGACCTTGGGGCCGCAGTTCTGGGCAGCCGCTTCAACAATGGAGGTGGAGAACATGGCCCATTCAGACTCCATGTCCCCAGACCCCTTCTTCCAGAGGTGGGAGTTGAAGACTTCCCGGACAGGGGCCTCAGCCAGATGTTCCCAGCACACCCTCACTATACGTTTGGGTCTACCAGGTCTGAATGACATTCTCCCCTGCTATTGGATCCAACTCACCACCAGGTGGTGATCAGTTGACAGCTCTGCACCTCTCTTTACCCGAGTGTCCAAGACATATGGCCGCAGGTCTAATAAAAAAATCGATCATCGACCTGCGACCTAGGGTGTCCTGGTGCCAGTTGCACATATGGACACCCTTATGCTTGAACATGGTGTTTGTTACGGACAAACTGTGGTTAGCACATAAGTCCAATAACTGAACACCACTCAGGTTCAGATTGAGCAGGCCGTTCCTCCCAATCACCCCCCTCCAGGTTCCACTGTTGTTGCCCACGTGCGCACTGAAGTACCCCAGTAGGACAATGGAGTCTCCAAGAGGAGCACCCTCCAGCACCCCAGTCAGAGACTCCAAAAAGGCTAGGTACTCTGAACCATCATTTGGTGCATAGGTACAAATGATGGTCAGGACCCGTTTCCCAACCCGAAAACGCAGGGAAACAACCCTTTCACCCACCAGGAAAAACTCCAATATAGAGGCAGCAAGGCGGGGGAATACAAGAATACCCACCCCGGCTCGACGCTTCTCGCCCGGGGCAACTCCAGAGTAGGCCAAGCCTCCAGCCCCTCTCCAGGAGACTGGTTCCGGAACTGGAGCTGTGTGTTGAGGTGAGGCCAACTATATCAAGCCGGTATCTCTCAACCTCATGTACCAGCTCAGGCTCCTTCCCCACCAAAGAGGTGACATTCCACGTCCCAAAAGCCAGTTTAGGAAGCCTGGGATCAGACCACCAAGGTCTCTGCCTTTGACCACCACCTGATCCACATAGCACTGGACCCCTATGGTCCCTCCTGCAGGTGGTGAGCCCACTGGAGGGCAGACCCATGAAACTCCTTCGGGCTGAGCCCGGCTGGGTCCCATGGGTGGAAACCCAGCCACCAGACGCTAGCCATCGAGCCCCTCCCCCAGGCCTGGCTCAAGGGTGGGGCCCCAGTAACCCCATACCGGGCGGGGTACACTGAATCCTTGTTCTAGCATTCATCATGAGAATCTGTTGGATCGTTCTTAGTCTGGCCCTTCACCCAGAACCAGTTTGTCTTGGGTGACCCTACCAGAGGCAAATTGCCCCGGACAACATAGCTCCTGGGATCACTAGGGGACGCAACCCCCCCCCCCACCACGATAAGGTGATGATCCATGAGGGATAAATTTATCAGATTTCTCACAAATTTGGTATATTTCTTGGAAATGAGTAAGGTAATTTTAATAAAGTTTAACCTTGCAAATTATGACTTTTTAAAAAAATACACAACTTTCTTCTCACTTTTTTAATAAACCTGAGACTTGGTGTAAATTTGTGATTTTTTTCTTGTACGTTTGCATTTTTTCATCCTAAAAGCATTTCCCCATAAATATGCAGTTTCCTTGGAGATTTTCTTTTTCTTTTTTAACACAAATCTGTGGTTTTTGTCACCCACATTTTTGAAAATTTGCTAATTTTTTTTTCTTATAAACTTATGACTTTTAGCCACAGAGCACCACTGGTTGTAAGCCAAAGGACAGCATATGGCTACAGAACCGCTGGTTGCAAACCCTTGATGTAAAGAAAGTGTAAGGACCACTTGAGGATTTACAAGGCTCTCAAATATTTGCTTCATCATATGTACCAACCAAGACAGTTTAGCAGTTTTCCCACAAGTTAGACAACCATTAGTTACAATAAATGTTTGTGTGTGAACCGGGTGGAGAGTCTGTCCGCTCTGCTTCGACTGTGGCCCCTGTGACCCAGACCCCTGGATAAGCGGTAGAAGATGGATAAACGGATGGATGGATGTATGTTTATGCTATTCAGCAGCTGCTTTATTATGGGCCAGAAAACAAATAAGATTTTGATCTGCTTCATCAATTTATTTCTGGCGAAAAAAAAAAAATCAGCAATCACAAAACAGACATCAGAAAAAATAAAGTCTGCTCCAGTAACATACTGAAAAGATCTTCAGTCTGGACAGAGCCTTTAAAAACACGGGTGGGTGTGGTTACCTGAAGCACGGTGGTGTGTTGTAGAGGGAGTTCATGTCAGCCTGCACCTTGTAGTCCAGGACTATGGGACACTCTTTCAGCGTGTGACCCAGCAGGTCCTCCCGCACGATGACCACAGTCACACCAGCACAACCAACGTTCTTCTGAGCCCCGGCGAATATGAGCCCAAACTACCACAAAGCAGCAGACGTTAAAATAAAACCTTTGGGGGATTTCTTGATCACATGTATATGGCTATTATTATTGACAATCAAATCTCTATCAAACAGCTGTTCTATTAAACAAGCTGGCCAATCGTGAGTATTGTATCATTCTTTCCTCTCACCTTTGACACATCCACAGGCCGGGACAGGAAGTTTGATGACATGTCGCTAACCAGGACCACCCCGTTAGTTTCAGGCGTGAAGTTGAACTCCACACCATGGACGGTCTCGTTGCAGCAGTAGTAAACGTAGGAGGCAGATGGATTCAGGGTCCAGCTGCTTGGGTCGGGGATTTCTAAACACAACGGGACAAACAAATTAATGCCAGACAAAACTGGGATAAGTCCAAAATAGACACAAAGTAAGAGCATGGATATCGAAACGAAATATCAGATCCATCAAACTGATTACTCGCATAGCTCACAAAGCACCAAACACTGCAAGTAGATTCATGATGACGTGAAGCGCACTGAGGGTCTCAGTCCGGCCACACAGTGGATGAGTTTATGCCTGATTTCCCCGACATCGATCAAAGAGGCGTGGCCTGAATCGAGTCTCGTCATCACAGATTATTAGTCAAAATAATCCTTCAATGAGAAGTTTCAACACAGTTATTTTACTGCCTCACCAGTCTTCAATTGGGAATATTAGGACTGTCATAAATATCAGTTCTGGGGCTCTGAATATTTGGGAATGTTCTAGAGTGAATATCTGAATATTCTGTAGTCCCTCACTGGACGACACTGACGTCGATACTTATCAGAAATATGACTTTTCTTATAAATTAACTTTATATGTAAGTGTGTACCTTTGTCCTTTCCGTTTTTTTCCTCAGATTTACAGCTTTTCTTGTAAATGTACATTTCTTATAACTGTTTGGGCCACACTTAATATTTGATTTTCCAGATATCCATTCATTACATCGGGAGTCGGTTTGCAAGTTTGGCATTTGGATATTCACTTTTCTCCCTGAACGGCTTGATTTTAATGAAAGTACAAATTTGATGATAGTCGCAAAATATATCAAAAAGTACCAAACTGACATGAATAAATCTGTAAATTTATAACAAAAAGAACATTCAAATTTGTGTGATAAAAATAGAAAATTTATGAGAATAAATTTCTTTCGAAGAAAATGTAAATTAAAAAAAATTAAACTGCAAGAAAAATGCATATTTATAAGAAATGTGAATTTGCATGAAAAAGATGTGATTTATAAGCTGCAAATTTTCAAAGGAAAAAAATAAAAACTTGCAGACTTGCATGAAAAAGTTCCAAATTTATAAGAAAAGTCACATTTCAGAAAAAAAAAAAAAAAAAAAAACCCTGACGCTTATGTAATCCACTGAGGTAGTTTCACAGCCCCAAACTGGTATTCAGGACATCCATCCATCCATCTTCCACTGCTTCTCCAGGGGTCCAGGTTGTGGGGGCAGCAGTCCAAGCAGAGTAGCCCTGACTTTCTCTCAGTTCACACAGCACCATGATCCTCATGATCCCTCCTGCAGGTGGTGAGCCCAGTGGAGGGCGGACCCATGTGGCTCCTCTGGGTACACTGGGTCCTTGTAACATTTTTCATGGGGATCTACCGGACCACTCTTGGTCTGGCCCTTAATCCAGGACCAATTTGTCCTGGAAGACCCTACCAGGACAAATCCCCCCATGGATCGCCACCTTATCATGGTGGGGGGGTTGTGTGCCCTAGTGATCCCAGGAGCTGTGTTGTCTGAGACAGTTTGCCTCTGGTAGGGTCTCCCAAGACAAACTGGTCCCAGGTGAAGGGCCAGACTAAGAGTGATTCAACAGACTACCATGATGAATGTAAAATCAAGTATTCAGTGTACCCCGCCTGTAATGGGGTTACTGTGGCCCCGCCCTGGAGCCAGGCCTGGGAGATTAGCTCAATGGCAAGCGTCTGGTGGAGGAGTTTCTGTCCATGGGACCCAGCCGGGCTCAGCCCAAAGGAGCTACGTGGGTCTTCCCTACAGTGGGCTCACCATCTGCAGAAAGGACCATAGGGGTCCTAGTGCTATGTGGATCAGGTGGCGGTTGAAGGCAGAGACCTTGGCGGTCTGATCCCCAGCTTTCTAAACTGGCTTTTGGGACGAGGAATGTCACCTCTCTGGTGGAGAAGAAGCTTGAGCTGGTGCACGAAGTTGAGCGATACCAGCTAGATATAGTTGGGTTCACCTCAATGACCCTACCAGGGGCAAGTTTCCCCAGACAACATAGTTGCTGGGATCATTAGAGCACTCAAGCGCCTCCTCCATGTGGACTAATAAAAGATTTTCTTATCTTATCGATGATAAAGTTAACCTGACCGGACATCCACTAGAGCCTTTTTAATGAAGTCCATACTAATTTAGCACAACCGACAGGAAAAGCGTGAGGCTAAAAAAGGATCGAACTAGTAAAACTCACTCATTATGGTGCATTGGTAATGTGGTTTTATAAGAGTTTAATAACGTTTTATATTTCCGATAACATGTGATCAGAAATGACCTCCAATTAGGATGAAAACAGAGGGCAACTGAAACCACCAATCAGATGCAACCATGTGGAAGTGACAGCTCACATACCACAGTCTTTCACTGCTGGTTGGCTCTATTGTTTATTATGCAACAGCCTGAATGCAGCCAGATCCTGCTGACTGAATGTCCCGATGCAGCCTGAATTACAACAATTCATCTCAGTGGAGCTAAAACATGTGTTTGTTAAAGATAACAGCCAAACTGATGTTTATGAGCACTGAAGAAGAAAAAAGTCACAGGTTCCTTATCCAGACTGCTCATATACACTCACACTTACTAGTGTAACTGTCCAGCTTTGGGTGGACGATGTTGACTTTGCCATATTTCTCTGCTTCTTTTGCTGCTTTGGCCGACCACGTGCCGGTCACAATGTAATCGGCGCACCTGTCGTCTTTTAGGCCAATCAGGTTGAGAGGAACAGCGCTGAACTGTCCAGAGCCGCCACCTTGGAGAAACAGCACCTTGTAGTTGTCTGGGACGTTTCTGTGTAGACAAATGTGTAAAAAGACTGAGATATCAATGTTTATTCCTAGTTACTCTAATATGATGTGTTTAACACCGACAGGAAAACTGACACTCTATGAAAAAAAGAAACTGACTGGGTGGTGTATGGGTTATTTAATAACAACTTTTGAGAAAACGAAATCAACCATCCTGCTCTACCCGGAAGTTTGCACTTATCAAACACTGTTGTGTAAAACCACATCATGATATAGCACGAACAGAATCAAAGAGCACACAGTATAAGGTATAAGGAAGAAACTTAAGATCATTTAAAGGTCCCATTTATTGCCCTACAGCAGAGCCAGAAGTTTGACTGTTCATGACTAGAGCGCTTGGTCAACAGAACAAGGAAATGAGACGAGCCAAATTTGACCACATAAAGAGCATAATGAAGAACTAATGCCTATAAAAATAAAATCTAAGGCTGCCATGATTGTGGAGAGTCTGAACGATAATTAAGCGTTCCAGTAAAGTCGTTGGGAGGACACAAAGGGAGACCAAGTCCCTGCTTGTCCCGCTCCCACTGCACTTGGCCAGCGATGTCGTGGAATGTCTCAACATTTGAAGTCTGGTGTCGCCGTTGTGAAGATTGTCTGTCCTGTGCGACTGCACAGGGCGTGTTGGAGCGGTGTGATCACAGTGAAATGGGGCCCGGTCCTACCCACACCTTCAGCCTGCCGGGGACTCTCGTATGCGGAGTCTGGACCCTCACCGTCGGCCAGCCACAGATCCTGTGCCTTGCCCATTTCACTGGGGTCACGCTCACCTGATGCAGGTCTTACAATCAGAAGGAAAAGTGGCCATATTCTTGACAGTTTTTACCAACGATTTACTGGAACTGAAATTGCAATAAATTTTAAGCTATTGTTCCAGGTCAAAACTGAATGACTGCTCTTGGTCCTGCTCATTTCAACTTCCTCATTAGACTGATTGTTAAATTGAATTTGTTCAAACTATTGGTGAGTTAAAGTTTCTCATAAATTTGAAGTCAATCCGATCAGAAATGTAGAAGCTAAACTGGCAATGACAGAAAATGTCAAACAGACCGAAGAATGGAAAGAGGGATGGGTCAAAAACATTATACCCTCTGCAACTTTGTTGTGCGGAGTACAATTACTTTTTAATAAAAACTGTAATCTTGCAGTAATAGTTATGATTAACATCTGTAAGCTACGTGGTTGGTCAGGACAGAATATTGGGGTGATGATTTTCCTCCTCTCATAAGCCTAGAGCAGCATGACTCAATCAGGAGGACTTACAGCAACTCTCGCAGCAGACTCTCTGTCTTGTTGAGGATTTTGTTGAAATCTGATGATCGGTGACTCATCTCTGTGTGAAAACAATCAAAAACATTAAGTTACACTCACCTGTCAGCACACATATTATCCTGCGTTTGCCATGTTGACACAGTGAGTTATCACAAATACTGAGCAGTGAGAGGGCAGAAGTCCTCTATTACAGCAGATATTACCGCTACCTGTCTTTAACTGATGAAACATCTTCCGCTCACGCCACTGATAAGGATGGCTGTACAATATTTCTGACCCTTTTAAACACAGCAACCACACAGTAGGCTTGGAACCAGTTTGCTTGTTGCTCACACTGCCTCCAAAAACCAAATGAACAGGGTCTGACAGAAAGGTCTTGACTCCAAAACACGCCTGTGAACTAGGAAGGAGGCCGCCGTTTTCTTACATAACATGGCTGTCAAATGCAAAATGTACTGACCAAGAACGCTGATGCCGAGGCCGCTGTAGTTTAGGAGCTCCTTCTGGGCATGAAACAGCACCTGAAACAACATAAAAGTATCATCATCATCATAGCAGTCTGTCGGGGGCGACAATGACTGTTTCACTTAGGTCTAATCAGATTCCTTCACGCAGCTCTGTCCTTCACCCTCCGCTGCCAGGAACTCCTGACCTTGGTAACCCGGGCGACATCAGAGCCTGCGTGAGTTGCTTTCTGACTGACCATATCATGAAACTGCTTGCAAAGTATTTGAGTACTGCTAGCTTTTGCTGGACTAGCGGCACATTCTTGGCAGATAGAGGTATTATCAGTGGCAAGGACAGGCCTAGACAAAATGACTCCAGTATCTGCTGCAGTGACTGACCAGATGATAGGTTTGTTTATCTCTGCTCTTTCTGTAGTGCATGTCATGATGCACTGACCGGCAAAAGTCCACCATAGACCTTGTGACAGATGTGCTTATCTGCCAGGATGTCCAGTCTATATGAATATTAAAATCACCAGCTATGATAATCTTGTCGGAAATGAGAACTAACTCAGAGAATTCAGACATAAATTCAGCAAAAGCAGCACTGGGAGCGTGATATACTGTGGTAAATAAAACAGGCTGTTCTGACCTCCAGGATGGGTGTGCTAAGCTAAAAATTAAGCATTCAAAAGAGTTATAATTCGAGTTTAGCTTAGGCTGAGGGTTCACTGGTAATGTGGATTCATATATTACCCCAACACCACCACCTCGGCCAGTGTTTCTAGGAATATGAATATTACCATAGCTGGGGGGGGGGGGCCTCAGTGATACTAACAAAGAAATTATAATCACTTTTACAGTTTTATTCTGTATATTAACTCCTTCATTTCTTTAAATCAAAATAAAGAAATTTTAAGAAACACCATAAGACCTTAAGACAATTGTTAAATCACAACTTAAAAACCAGAAGAGATGAACGTTTGTCACTAATCAATATTATAAAGCATCTTTTCTAAAGTGTGTTGTTATTTCCACTCATACTGCGCTGAATCAGCCGACTGTAGCTTGACTGTCCAGACTTCACTGACCAGTTTTAGGGATTCAAAGATTCCAGAGCGAGCCACAGTGAATATCCAAATATCCCATATAATCTTTCTGTGTGACTTTTCTTAAAAATGCATAACTTTTTCATGTAGATTTGCAACTTTTTTCAAAAATTTGCAGCTTTTCTTGTAAATTTGACAACCTTTTCTCCCCTCATAAATATACGTGTTTTTAAACATAAACATTCAACCTTTTCCGTCTAAATTTAAGGTTTTTTTTATTCATTTATCTGGCAGAATTTCGTGTAAATGTTGGTGCCATTATCCTCGTTAATTTGTCAGGTTTATGGCGGCGCTGTGATTTATTCCAGGATGAGGTTTACTTCTGCCATCTAGAGGCTGAATGTGTGCATTTCCGCCATTGGAGCACAAAGGAGCAGGTTTCCACACGAATGAATGAGGCTGATGCAACTCAACCAACAGTTTTCAGCTGTCTGCCGGTGCCATGCTGAACACACAGCACCGCACCGTGGTCTTATGCAGAGAACATCACCCAAACACTCACGGTCTGCGCGTGTCTGATACAGCTGGGTAATGGGGTGACATTTTATGGTAGTGCCACTTTTCATTTTTTCAGGATTTTAGCATATCGTGAATGTTACAAAAGCTAAGCACAAAAGAGGCGCAACTTACGGCTTGGGGGAGTTTTGCAGGTCCGGCTCCAAAGTTGATGGTCTGGTTCTGCTCCATGACGTGAACTGATGTGGTCAGTGGAGCTGGAGGATGTTGTGTCCGCGTGAGTCAGGCGTGTGGCAGCAGCGCGGCTCAGACTCCGCAGCGCTTTAGCAGCGCCCCCCCCCCCCCCCCCTCCAGCGCTGCGCAGCATACGTGGTGCGTTCAAGAGCTCCCAGGGAAACAATAACCACTTACGAAAGGAGTTAAAAGCAGGAAAATAGACTCCTTGACAATGTTAGCTGAAATGAAACCTTTAGCAGCGTTCCACATTGCTGGTATTTTATTTTAAAGGCCCCATTCACTAAAACATGATGGATCACTGCATTTTAACTTTCTAAAATGCTTTCTTGGGTCATGCAATTACAGTGAAAATATTATAATCTCTCCTCACTAAGAAATATTTATATTTTTAAACTTTGGAGGCATGAGCAGAAGCCAGTAATAAAGCTCTTCTCGGTTACAATTAGTCTAGTCAAAAAGGGGGTTAGCGTGCACCTTTGGAAATATATTTTTAATTGGTATCATTAGATGGAAAAATATGTGTAGAAAATGGTTTGCTATGTTACCAGTTGCATAAAATGTCCCACGTGACTTTTTTATGCAAGTTCAGCATAGGACCTCGGCAAACTATCAAATCTCAATTTTAGGGGTAGGGAAAATACAAACGAGCACATCTTTAGATTGCAACATCACAGCTACATGTAATACCACTCAAAATGTTCGAAATGATCTCGGCTTTCCATTGGTGGGTAAATATCAAAAATCGGTGCAATAATTAGGTCAGCAGAGGGCAAAAGGTCACCAAAATAGGTCATTGCTGAAAATTTTGCATCGTGTCAATTAAAGCTTATGCCAGGCCCCCAGTGGTTCGTTCAACAGTTTTAATGGCTAGATATTGTCGACAGGATGCAACTAGATCACTTGGATGTGACAAAACAAGATTATCTTATAAATGGCTCATACTGTACGAACTTATGTTTTATCCATTTTTACGAAAGCTCAAATATGGGGTAGGGGAAACTAAAATGCACATAACTTTTGAACCACACAAGATAAATGCGATATCTACCACTCATCTTGACCGTCTTGCATTCCGCTATTCATTCGTACAAAGTTTCTGCAGATGGGGCCAGAAATGGGGTCACCAGAGCTCAAAAGGTCACAAATTTGAGACAAGGTGGGTATATAAAATAATATTCTGTATTTATACTGGAAAACTCTTTAAGTTTCAGAAACTTATCTCCACGGTGGGTGTATACCCACAGAGAACCTTTTTGAAACACATGTATCTGCAAAAGTCAAAGCACCAATTTTGTATGAGACCCACACATCCATATAATAAGACGATGCAAGTTGTACTACAAATTTCAAAGTAGCAGCTTTCAAGTCAGTAGGCTTATTGGCGTACACTTTAATCCCTCTCATTTCATAGCAGTGACTCGGCGAATCAGGATTTCCAGGTAATGTCCATAATAATACTTTATTGGATAACCTGGTTACAAATGTAATCTTCCACAGGGTCTTGTTTTGCAATGTAAACCAAACAAAAGACACAAGGGAATGTCTCTGATGGTTTCTCATTTATCGAGGTAAAAAAGAACAAACTAAACGTGTTCACATTTATGTAGTGGAAAAAAGGAAACCTTTCGTTAGGGATACTTTTAATTCTCTTTTTTTCTAAACTAAAACTCAGAGATATTTTGGTATTGATGCTATAGTCCTACTCTTCATTTCAGAATAACATGTGAAAGAGGCCAAAATGCTGAAACGAAAACGTGATGGAAGTGCTGCTGCAGCATCTCCATATGTTGTAGTATGCCGAGTATGATCCATATGATGCTTCACTACCTCCTGGAGGATGTAACCTCGGGGGAGGTGAAGTATCCCCAAGATGCACTGTTTATCCAGGATGGCATGGCTCTGCTGCATGTCCTCAAGGACTTGCCCCCGACCTTTGGTGACATAAGCCTCCAGATACTTGACCAGATGGTGGCCAAGAAGCACTTCTTGTTCTCAACCGACAGTTATCATCCAGAATCCATCAAAGCCCAGGAGAGACAGGCGTGGTAGCTCAGAGAAGATCATTCTGTCTGGACCAGCTACCAGAAAGCCATATGACTTCAAGATGTTCCTTACGAATGATGACAACAAGAAACAGTTATGCCAGCTTCTGTTGCAAGTATGGACTGGTGAACAGGCAGCGTCCAGACTCGAGGAAAATGAATATGGCAGTGCTGATCGTGGAAGGGAGGGCACACCAGTTTGCCTCAAAGAATGGAAAGGTAAGTTGAATCCAAACAAAATTATCACTTGTTTGATTAAAGCATTAATGTGCATTGAGTCAATCTCACTTCATGAAATTTGCCAGTTTTAGAAACTGATCACACGCGCTCTCTCTCTTTCAGGTTGAAGTGCATGAGGTTCCAACGATCTACAGCAACCAGGAAGAGACGGATACAAGAGTGGTGCTGTACCTTCACCATGCTGCTGCTATTGGCTACAAGAATGTGGTAGTTAGAACACCAGACACAGACATATTTGTTATTCTTCTCTACCATTCTCACAAAATCAAGCTGACCATCTACCTGGACACTGGCTCAGGAAAACATCGACAACTGGTAAATGTGTCTGAGCTGGCAGAGTCCTTGGGAGAAGAATACTGTGCCACTCTTCTTGGGTTCTATGTTTTCAATGGAGAGGACTGCACCAGTGCATTTAAGGGGAAAGGAAAGGTGAGGTCCCTCAAAAAACTAGAGAAAAACCCAAAGTTTCACAAGGCCTTCCGGCAACTAGGAGATGACTGGGATGTTGACTCGTTCGTGCTAACTCAGATAGAACAGTTCACTTGCCTGATGTACGGCCGAAGTCATGATACTTCAGTGGATGTTGCCAGAGCAAAGCTGCTACGCAAGATGGTTGGCGATAATGAGAAATTGACTTCCAAGTCTAAGGTTGACCTGGCACGCCTTCCCCCTTGCCAATCTGCTTTGAAGCAACATGTCAGTTGTGTAAACCATCGCATGTGCTTATACAAAAGAGCTGACGTTCCTATTCTGGAAAAGCCTAAACCCTACGATCAAGGACAGGGATGGAAGAGAACCAATGAAGGTGTGTTGGAACCATTGTGGTCAAGTGTCCCCGTGTTACCAGAGTCCCTTGTTGATCTCATGGGAACAGTGGAAGAACAGCTTGATGGTGAACAGGAGGAAGATTACTATGACTTTGAGTTTGACCAGTTTGACTTTGACTCTGGAGAGGAAAGTGACGATGGTGTATAATGATCAAGGGATGAAAGGTTATACTGACATGTAAACATGCCAAGCATTCATATTGAGACTGTTCTAATAATGTACTTTGACCCTACAAACACGGTCTTGACACCAAAGTCGTAAACATAGCATGGATCAAAAAGGTTTTCCAGGTTGTTGATGGCTGAGTTATTCAGTATAAATAAAGTTTATTATTATTTTATACACCCACCGTGTCTCAAATCTGTGACATTTTGACCTCTGGTGACCCCATTTCTGGCCCCATCTGCAGAAACTTTGTATGAATGAATAGCGGAATGCAAGACGGTCAAGATGAGTGGTAGATATCGCATTTATCTTGTGTGGTTCAAAAGTTACGTGCATTTTAGTTTCCCCTACCCCATATTTTAGCTTTCGTAAAAATGGATAAAACAGATGTTCGTACAGTATGAGCCATTTATAAGATAATTTTGTTCTGTCACATCCAAGTGATCAATTTGCATCCTGTCGACAATATCTAGCCATTAAAACTGTTGAACAAATCACTGGGGGGCTGGCGTAAGCTTTAATTGACACGATGCAAAATTTTCAGCAATGACCTATTTTGGCGACCTTTTGCCCTCTGCTGACCTAATTATTGCACCGAATTTTGATATTTACCCACCAGTGGAAAGCCGAGATCATTCCAAACATTTTGAGTGGTATTACATGTAGCTGTGATGTTGCAATCTAAAGATATGCTAATTTGTATTTTCTCTACCCCTTAAATTGAGATTTGATAGTTTGCCGAGGTCCTATGCTGAACTTGCATAAAAAAGTCACGTGGGACAATTTATGCAACTGGTAACATAGCAAACCATTTTCTACACATATTTTTCCATCTAATGATACCAATTAAAAATATATTTCCAAAGGTGCACGCTAACCCCCTTTTTTGACTAGACTAAATAGAGAGCCTCTACTTCCGCATCATCATCATCATCATGGCAGTCTGTCGCAGCTCTGTCCCCCGCCCTCTGCTGCTAGAAACTCCCGACCCTGCAAACCCGGACAACGTCCAAGCCGGTTTGAGTTGCTTTCTGACTGACCATTTCATGAAACTGCTTTCAAAGTATTTGAGTGCCACTAGCTTTTGCTGGACTAGTGACACATTCTTGGCAGATAGAGGTATTATCAGTAGCAAGGACAGGCCAAGACAAACTGACTCCAGTATCTGTTGCAGTGACTGACCAGATGATAGGTTTGTTTATCTCTGCTCTTTGTGTAGGGCATGTCACGATGCACCGACTGGCAAAAGTCCACCACAGACCTTGCAACAGATGTGCTTATCTGCCAGGACGTCCAGTCTCACCCCGTGTAACTGGGAGTGGTCCACCACAGACCTGTGACAGATATTGTTTTTAGTTCTGCCAGGATGCCCAGTTTCACCCTCCACGCCCTCGGAAGGGCGGAGTTGCTGGTTGAGCTGCCGACAGCCTGACACATGAGACAGGTAGTACCGGTTTTCATGGTTATCCGGTAGCAAGCAAACCAATGCCTGACCTGACCTGAGGTCAGGCATTGGTGTGACCTGTAGTGTCAAGCGGAAGTGACCTGATCCGCATAGGGACCCTTAAATCAGAAAAAAAAATCTCCATTGAAGTGAATGGCAAGAGAGAAATTATCTTTTGATCCCAGTCGAATTTTGTCACAAGTTACACATATGATGTTTGTCAATTTAAAAGATAATTTTCCAAATAATTAAAGTTGTTGTGTATAATAAAGAGTAATATTTAGTTTTTGTATAGCAGTTTCCCTCTCAAAGCTCACCTTGTGGGGAACCCACTCAGTACTCAGTAGTTTTCCCTCAGACTGAAGTGGCAGATCAAAGGTGGGGAGTGGGGGAGTGATATGTTAACGCACCAACCCAGGTAGCAGAGAAGTGTTAGTGCTGGGATATAAAAGAGAGTGTCTGCAACCTGGGGGAAGTTTTTTCTGATTCTGGAGAATGTGAGAGAGAGTGGAATAAAGCTTCATCTGCTCGGAAAAGGTCAGCCTGGTTATTCTCTCCACAACCTCCTTTTTCTTAACTGATGAAATAAGCATCCAAAGAGGAGGAAAACAACTCAAATGTATTGTAGTTTGAGAGCTGCAGCTGATCCAGAGGACTGTTTGTTAAGTTCCCCTGGGTGCGCTTTAAAAAATGATGATGTAAGTTACGTGTCTATGTTTGTCAGGCACTTTTGTCACTTTTGTCAGTGGTGGACCCTCATGGCTAGCAAAGCCTTCTCTGCTGGCCTAAAAACTATCAGAATTACATTTACAACCTACATTCTTATATTTGTTCCATGAGGATGTATTAAATTATTCCCAGTAGTCTATTCTCTTCAGTTTGTAGCTTTTCTTTTGATTGCACTCCTTCCAGTAGTGTAATGCACGTTAAGAGTTTTTTTGTCCAATCATATTTCAGCCATTTGTGTTGCCAGGGTCAAGCAAGTCTGCCTTGGGCCTTCAGGAATTAACAGTGCGACTCTGTAGGTTAAATTAACTGCTAAACTTATCCTGTTGCTTTGACCAATCAGATGTTTTCTGTACGTCCAGGGATATGCATAGAAGGCATCCAAGAACATCAGCATTTTCACGCCTTTTGATTGGATGGTTAGACTCCTCCACCCACAATGCAGAGGATGCTAGCTAGCAAAACGCCAGTGCAAGGACTTGCTTAAGCAACTACAATATATTGTATTGTGGAGGAACAAAATAAGTTAAGGCGAGAGGCGACAAGCTGGAAGGTTTCAAAGTTTTATTCCTCCATCATCATGAGACACACTGTAGCGCTGTGTGCTGTGGCTGTGTGTATGTGTGTGTGAGTGCTGTCTCTGTGTGTTGTGTGTGTGCTCCTTTATACAGACGAGAGAATGCATGGCACATTTGCATACTGATATACATCTCAGTCAATACATATCAATCGCATGATTAACTGGCGCCGGACTTCCTCTCCTTAATCCGGGGATGTATAACAATAGTCATTGTTCTGGTTGTCCCCCAAGGGGCTCTCTGTCCATATGCAAATTGACCTGCCTGTCCCCCCAAGGACTCTCTGTTCGCGTGCAATCCCTGCTGAGCGTGAATATTATCAGTCTGCATTGTGCTGGGTGCCCACAGTATCTGTTTAAATCGGAAAAAAAATCTCCACTGAAGTGAATAGCAAGAGAGATAAATTATCTTTTGATCGCGATCAAATTTTGCCATGAGTTACACACATGATGTTTGTCAATTAAAAAGATAGTTTCCCACATAAATAACAGTGTAGGTTGTAGAACTGTTACAAAGTAAAGGGTTGTGAAAATACGTAAATTGAAAGGCTACAAACATCAGTGGCGGACCATGTATTTTACAACTAGGCCTTCAGTGGTAATCTACCTGATTTAAGTGCCATTCATATCAAGCACCATAAAAATAGCCTATATGGATGTCCATGTGTTACAGATGTTAAAGATGCTTAAGATACATATTACAGATGCATGTTAAAGATGTTAAATATGCATGTTGAAGATAACTTTTTATAGTTTTAAAAATCTTTACCTATTCATTGTAAAGCTCCATTTCCATGCAGCATTTGTTTGTTGAGCTGCAGATCCATTCTTGTTTCCCCAAAGGTTTAAAAGTATTGTTGCTTGTCCAGCTGGTGGCTGCTCTGGTGCTTCACTGCTGCCTTGGTTAAGGCTCTGACACACCTGGATGGTTTAGGCAGTGTTTGCAAAACCTATGAAAAATTTGGAGAATACACTGGGGTACGTGAATCAGTTATGGCTCAGTTTTGTCTGTTAAAAGCACGCTGAAGCACGCTGATATACGGCGTTGTTTGCTGAGCTCCTCTGAAAATTAATTTTCAGCATGCTGAAAATTTTCTGACGCATCCAGCGTATGGCTGATACGTCCCACATTCACGGAGCAAATGGTATATTTGCAGCGTTGGTTCACAGGCAAAACCTATACAGAGCTCTCAGTCTGCAGTGCTTGCACACGCGCGTGTACACACACACACACACACACACACAGAGCCAAACACATACTTATTCGCATAACGGGACCTGTCGGGGGTTTGGACATTTAACTGAAGTCTTTACGACAAGGGCGTAACTTTGTTTCTGTAGGAGCTTGGGTGAGTCGGCAGACAGCGTCCCAGTCAGGATGTAGAGAATAGAGAGAGGTGGACAATAGCAAGGAGATCATGGGGAGTTTGGCAGGAAGAAGTAGCTGTGGGGGGGTCAAGGGTGAATGTATTGTGATGTGAAATGTCATGCTTTGTGATGTGAAGTGTCGTGGAGATGTGAGACGAGCTGTGGATATAAAAGGAGAAGCTGTGCTTAGCTGTTTATGCTTTTTGTGTATGACTGATGGGAGAGTGTAATAAACTTCGTCTGCTCGTAACCTTGCCTCCTCATTTCACACTCTCCACACTGGTGACCCTGGAGGTATGATGGAACACGAGGCAGGAACCCTGGAGTCGGCCCGGACGGGAACCCACAGCAACGCGTACGCTGTTTCAGTCAAGTTACCGGACTTTTGGCAGCACAACCCACGCTCTTGGTTCCACCACACCGAGGCTCAGTTCGCCCTCCGGGGAATAACGGCAGATGAAACCAAGTTTTACTACGTGGTTGCAGCGCTGGACGCTCGCACAGCCCAACAGGTAGCGAGCCTGCTCGACCAGCCCCCAGCCCACAACAGATATGAAGCTCTCAAGACTGCACTGACCCGACGCTACACGCTCTCAGACTGCGAGAGAGCAGAGAGGTTCCTGAGGCGTTCCGAGTTAGGAGATGGTTCGGCTGTCGATCTGATGGAGAAGATGTTGGCGTTAATGGGCACGGACTACGGGCATTTCCTGTTTGCCCACCTTTTCCTCTGGAATCTCCCAACAGAGGCGAGAGCGGTTCTGGCTAATTCACCGTCGCTGGCCATGCGTGTCTACCGTGCGCTAGCCCAGGAGGCAGACCGGATCATCCTCACCAGCAGAGCCCTCACAGTCAACGCCGCTGCGTCGGACCCCAGCGAGACGACCAGAGGAGGCGAGGAGCCACCGACGGTAGCGGCAGCGGGGAAGGGGCGCCAGAGAGACATACTCTGTTTCTACCACCGCCGCTTCAGAGAGAACGCACGCAGATGTGCACCACCATGCCAGTTCAAGCGCTCAGGAAACGCCAAGGCCGGCAGTCGGTAGCAGTTTCGACCGCCGGTGAAGAAAACAAGCTGCTCTACATGACAGACGCGTGCTCAGGGAGGCGTTTCCTCATGGACACCGGAGCCCAGAAGAGCATCATCCTGCTGACCTACGCCGACCGGCTGGCAGGACCTAGCGGCCCTGGGCTGTTGGCAGCAAACGGCTCGGAAATTAAGACCTCTGGTGAGAGAACACTGATCTTATCTCTACACGGCCGTACATACGAGTGGACTTTTGTCATAGCAACACTGAATTACCATATCCTGGGGGCTGATTTTCTTTGTGCACATGGTTTACTGGTTGATGTTGCTAACAGGCGCCTGGTTAATGCACTGTCTTTTGACTCTCTCCCCTGTACAGCTTGAGGGGCCGGGCCAGTAACACAAGCCAACATCACAGCTCCAGGCGGTAAGTTCCACACACTGCTCACTCAGTTTCCAGCACTCACAGTCCCGTCGTTTTCAGCGGCCATCGCTAAACACGGGGTGGAGCACTTTATCACCACCACCGGGCCACCCGTTTTCGCACAATCTTGGCACTTGGACGCAGCTAAACTGGCCATAGCGCGCGAGGAGTTTGCCAACCTGGAAAGGCTGGGCATCATCAGGCGTTTGAACAGCCCATGGGCATCCCCGCTACACATGGTCCCTAAGGCTGAGGGGTCGTGGCAACCGTGCGGGGATTTCCGCAGGTTGAATAACGCCACAGCACACGACCGCTACCCGATTCCCCACATTCAAGATTTTTCCGTTCACCTCGCCGGAGCACGCATTTTTTCTAAAATAGACCTGGTCCGCGGTTACCACCAGGTCCCAGTGCGCGAGGAGGACATACCCAAAACAGCAGTAATAACTCCGTTCGGCTTGTTCGAGTTCCTGCGCATGCCATTCAGATTAAAAGGAGCGGCACAGACGTTCCAGCGCATGATGGACGCGGTGCTGCGCGATCTCCCGTTTGTGTTCGTCTACCTGGATGATATCCTGGTGGCCAGTGCATCTGAGGACGAACACGTAACCCACCTCAGGACGGTTTTCCAGAGGTTGGAGGAGCACGGGTTAATAATCAACCTGGCGAAGTGCCAGTTCGGCGTGATGCAGATTGATTTTCTGGTGCACCGCGTCTCACCAGAGGGAGCGATACCCTTGCCCAATAAGGTGCGCGCTGTAGCGAATTTTCCCCGGCCTCAGACGGTCAGGGCGCTGCAAGAATTTTTGGGGATGGTTAACTTTTATAACCGTTTCCTCCCCCGCGCAGCTCAACTCATGCAGCCATTGTTCGCCGCGCTCAAGAGAAGGAAACCCGCAGATGGAGTCGAACGGACTCCGGAGCGAGAGCAGGTGTTCTCTAAGGTTAAAGCAGCCCTGGCAAACGCCGCACTGTTGGCGCACCCAGATCCGGCGGCCCGGATAGCGCTCACCACCAACACCTCGGATGTGGCCATAGGGGTCATTGTGGAGCAACGTGTCGCCGGTTCTTGGCAGCCGCTCACTTTTTTCAGCAGGGCTTTGCGCGACAGTGAACGTAAATACAGCGCGTTCGACAGAGAATTACTGGCTCTCCACCTGGCCATACGCTACTTCCAGTTCTGGCTGGAAGGGCTTGTTGTCCAATTTCGTGGACCACAAGCCGCTGACGTTCGCGATGGCCAAGGTTTCGGAACCTTGGTCGGGCCGGCAGCAGAGACAGCTTGCCGCGATCTCGGAGTTTACGACCGGTATTCAGCATGTGTCAGGTAAACTGAATGTGGTGGCGGACTGCCTCTCGCGCGCGGTGGTGGCCCCGGTCTGTGTAGGGATAGATTATACAGCCATGGCCGCAGAGCAGGATGGCGATACAGACGTGCGCGCGCTCCAGTCTGGACCAACAGGGTTAAGGCTGGAGAGCAGAGTACTGCAAGACGGCAGCCCCCCCCTAATCTGCGACGTCTCCACGGGACGCCCGCGCCCGGTGGTCCCGGTCGCGTGGCGCCGCCGCGCGTTCGAGTCAGTTCACGCTCTGGCGCACCTAGGACTGCACACGTCAGTCAGAATGGTGGGAGCGAAATTCGTGTGGCCAGGCCTGCGCAAACAAGTGAAAGAGTGGGCTGCAGCCTGTGTAGTGTGCCAACGAGCCAAAGTACACAGACACATGAAGGCTCCTTTGGAGCTGTTTAGTATACCGGGTAAAAGATTCGACCACATTCACGTGGACCTCGTGGGCCCCCTCCCACCGTCGCAGGGGTGCACGCACCTCCTGACAGTGGTGGACTGCACCACACGCTGGCCAGAAGTAGTCCCGCTGGCGGCAACCACGTCCACGGACGTGGCGCTCGCTTTTTTGACAACATGGGTGGCGCGTTTTGGAATCCCGTCGGACATCACGTCCGATAGTGGCCTCCAGCTTGTTTCCGACCTGTGGTCCACGATGGCCCACAGCCTGAGTGTCGCAATTCATCGCACAACCACGTACAACCCACAGGCCAATGGGTTATGCGAGCGTTGTCATAGGTCACTGAAAGCGGCGCTCAGGGCTTCGCTTACGGATGCAAATTGGGTAGACCGGTTGCCGTGGGTTTTATTGGGGTTGCGTTCTGCACCAAAAGAGGATTTGGAGGCTTCCCCGGCAGAGCTTGTTTTTTCTCAGCCACTGCGCCTGCCCGGGGAATTTTTGCCAGATAATCCCGCGCCAGACAACTGCCCGTCTCAGCGTTTACAGCATAGCGCAGACACAGGCACGCTGCCCGGCCTGGCCCACCACTGTTTTCCACGCGCTTTCGTGCCGAAAACTTTGAAGAACGCGGGGTTCGTGTTCGTCCGGCACGATGCCCATCGCTCTCCATTGCGCCCACCCTATGATGGCCCGAGTGCTGGAAACAGGGGACAAGCATTTTTTGTTAGATTTTGGGGGGCGTCGGGAGAAAATATGCATAGACAGACTTAAGCCCACCTTTGTGGTGGCGGACGAGCAAGTGCTGCTGGCTCGGTCCCCTGGGCGTGGAAGACCCCCACGGAGAGCTCCCCAGGCAAACGATTCACCAGGACAGCCACACGGGCAAAGCGGAGTTCCCCCCCCCCCCCTCGCCACGGCCCACCCGCAGTCAGACACACCTCCAGCAGCCCCCCGCCGGCACAGAAACCCCGGTTACAGCAGATATGGGAGGAGACTGAAGCCCAAAAGGCATGTGGACTGAAACTCTGTCTGGGGGTGGTGGTGTAGGAGCTTGGGTGAGTCAGCAGACAGCGTCCCAGTCAGGATGCAGAGAATAGAGAGAGGTGGACAATAGCAAGGAGATCATGGGGAGTTTGGCAGGAAGAAGGAGCTGTGGAGGGTCAAGGGTGAATGTATTGTGATGTGAAATGTCATGCTTTGTGATGTGAAGTGTCGTGGAGATGTGAGACGAGCTGTGGATATAAAAGGAGAAGCTGTGCTTAGCTGTTTATGCTTTTTGTGTATGACTGATGGGAGAGTGTAATAAACTTCGTCTGCTCGTAACCTTGCCTCCTCATTTCACACTCTCCACATTTCAAACATTGGGTGGGAGGGGGGGGGTGAGATCTCTTCCCGTATAAGGATTTTTTTTAAAAAAATATAGTTTTATTATAGGACTGTCAGGTTATCAGTACAGGCAGTAGTCTCCAATGTTCTTTTTTTTCATTTTTTAAAGGAAAATGATTTTTTAAGAAAAAAGGATGACAGTATATGTATCCTAGTGTGGAGGAAGAGCACAAAATCATTAACTTTGCTAAAAGGACAAGGCTAATTTACCCCTTTATTTTGGCATTCCCATATTAATAACAGTTGTACAAATTATTTCCCTAATTTACCAAATCTATATTCAGCCTTGTAATAGTCTATGCCACTATGAAGCAGTAGGCCTACTTAATACCTCCATATTATGTGTTAAGTATTTCAGCGCTGGCAGAAATAAAGTTTTGACTATTGTTACCTGGTCATGTGTGCCTCCTGTGCCTCCTCTCTCTCTCTCTAGTCATCAGTGCTGTCTCTCTGTCCCTCTGGACACCTGTGCTGACTCTCTGATTACCTTTTCCTCTTCTCTCCTCTCCTTTTTGGTTCACCCTGCTGCGGCCACATTCTTGCTCCTGATATTAAAAAAAAAAGCTCAGTTAATGTTCAAATGGTTTAAAAGAGGTACTTCACGGACAATTTTGGAGGATGTAATTCATGCTAGATTTTTCAATGCCAAAAACTTGGAAAGATGTAAAATATTCTTCACCCCTTCTTCCCTTCTTAACAGTGCAGTACCTATCTTAACAGTGCAATCAATATTAACTGAGGTTAATCTAGCCACTGAATGAGGCTTAATCACCATTATTCTTAACTCATTTTATTTTGTTATTAATCAGTTGGGGGGGATTAACACATTTATTCTAACAGGACTAATGTTTTTTAATTAATTGATGATGTCACCACTTGCGACCATGTGGCTATTTCTTACCAAGCAGATGACCTAAGGACACTACTGTAATTTAGTCAGCTAGACTATGACAAAAGTAACAGTTATCCTGCCTGCAGAGACAATATGAAAACAGCACACCACACCATAGATGTGCTGTGCTGAGATTTACTCATAGTAAATCTGTGAGTAGATTTGTGACTAAATCATCCTGGTATTAAAAACTTACTCGGGATTCATTATTAGACATTTAATTTTTTACAATGACATTCAGTTTTCAAATTTAGGATTCAGAAAAAAACATGCAAATTTAGGAGAAAATAATATAAATTCACAAGAAGAAAGTAGAAACTTGATGATAGTCAAAACAAAATCAGAAATTGAAATGATTTTGCAAATATGTAAGGAAAAGGGCTTATTTTCCATGACAAAAAAAAAAGCAAATTTGAGAAAAAATGCTACATTTTTATGAGAAGTTGTGAATTTAGGGGGGAAACAACATGGGGGGAAATACTGCATTTTTATAAAAAAAAATAAGCAAATTTACAAGAAAAAATGTCTCTGATTTACAAGAAAAGCTGTAAAACTATGACAAAAAAAAGTTGCACAGATGAAAAAGTGACATTAGAAACGTTACAGTGCTACATAAAATACTGAAGTTTACTAAGGGAGAAAAAAGATCGGACAGAATATTTGGAGCCTCAAAAGTTGGAAGTGAGGACAGTTCTAACTTTAAATGGGTTTATAATATGTTTTTAATTGATATATAATGTATATACATACACACATGTATGGTACTGAAGTGACCATACAGGAAAAGCAACAGGCTGGAGGAGATGACAAATATTTCAAGAAAAAAATGCTGGAAGAAGCATTGCAACTTTTTATTTATCAATTTATTTATATTTTTAGCACTCCATTTATTGCAAATGGACCCTTAAACACTAACAAACTCAAAAGGTACGGTGTTAAGGAGATGAATCTTGTTATACTAGGAACTAAATCACTATACAGTGATGATAATAAGCCATCAGTATCTGTGTTTGATCACTGCCTAATTTGTGTAATGCTGTCTTGTGATAAAATAAAATGGGAACTGAAAACTAGAAATGTGACTTTAAGCTCAATAATTAAATTCCAAATTAATCAGTGATGCTGTTTTGCAGTGCCTTTGAACTCATTTTAACACATCATGCATATGGATAAAATTTAGAGTGCTGTATTTTCCTAAATGTGATATTTAAAAAGTTTAGGTCGATGAAATGCATTTATTCTTTCACTCATCTATTTGATGTTTATTTCTTTTATTTTCATTTAGATACTCTTTTGTGCAGCTGTGGTATTTTAACAGAGGATAGAAGATCTGAAAATTATCTGCAGGAAAATAATCAGTTTCTTTTAACATGGCTATTTAAGAATAGCCTTCAGAGTGACTTAGTCTATAATTGAAAGTGGTAAAACTTGCTTTCTAATTGAATTTTATGATTATCAAAATCATACTCACTTGTAGATATTTTTTTTATTAATTATAATTATATGATTATGGGGGGGGGGTTATATTGGACAGATTTGATTTTTGGGGGGATTTGGACCCCCATCCTCCCCCATAAATTACGCTTGTGCTTTATGATCATCTGTCCAATGTTGTTCTGATAGATATGCCAAAATGTCAGAACACCGGAGGAGGATGATTCAATCAGCTGATTGCCTGAAGGGCAGAGCGCAGCTATTTACGGTTACTTTGCTGTTGGCTGCGCCTCCCAGCAAAAGCACACTCCATGTATTATCTTGGTTTTATTTTTTTCAATTTATTGAAAATAAACTTTTTTATTGCCATCATTTTGCGTGCCTTTGAGCCAGGTTGCGACAACTGTTATCTGATGTTGCTAACGTGTCACATCAGCTGTTTTAGGTGTGACTGATCTGACAGATTTGACAGCTCTGCCAGGTCGGTCATGCACCCCTCCGTGATCTTTGGAGGGGAAAATCATCTTGGTTGAACAGAGATGATCTCTCGCACACCTAGGATTCATGGATTGGGAGGCAACGGCAGTTTGGCATGACTGCGCAATGCAGAAGCTAGACTGTTGTGCATAAGTTGTGAATGTAGGCAACACGCTAAGCATTAGTTGGTTTAAGATACTATTACTTAATTATACATCCAAGTTGTTATGGATATGCGATGCGTATGGCAAAAAGTGAAAATTTCGGCATATCGCCGCATTTTAGACCAATTTTTATACGTTTGGCGAACGCTGCTTAAATAATCATGGTTTGACAGTAGACAGCTCAAGTTTGCAAACCCTGTCTGGCTCCAGGTATCTACTCGATCAGTTGCAAACAACAGTCATTCCCAGCAAGATAATTTGCAGCACTCCTCGGAGGCTGTAATCCAAGGATACCGCCCGTTGCTAATATGGAAGTGACTGACAAATCCTTTCCCCGGCTGAGATGGGCCTGTTAGCTTTGGGTTTGGCTGACCTCTCTTCACAATGACCTGCTTTTCTTGAAAAGTCCATCTGGAAAATTGATTTTTTTAAAATATCAGTGACCAAATCATTTTCCTCTCCCCTGTCAGTCATTGTGGGTGGAAAAATAGCTATTATATTTAAAGTCATGCAGAAACAGAGGGGGTGTGACTTAGGTTCTCTAGTCCCTGTGTCACTAACATAGTGTAACGATCTTTGAATGTGTTTTGGTTGGGAACGTATTCACTTTTATTGTTATGTGTTCTTCTCTTAGTCATGTGCCTTTAAGATGTAGTGAATGTTGTACATGAATATGGACTGTGTGTAGTTTAGTTGTGAGACAGTTGCGGTAGCTACAAGCGATCGAGCTGGGTTAGAGAGCTGGCATGGGTGACGCCCAAGAACAGTAAGCCATTTAGGGCTTAGGTGTTGTTCTTTTCCTGTGGGTAATAAAATAAAGTCATTCTGAAGAAGAGCTAATTAATAGTCTGGTGCTTGAGAGAATCCTCAGACATTACAATATACTGTATTTCTGCCTCCAAGCTCAGAAAGAAACTCTTAGTGTCATGAACCGAGCCGGTTTGTCCTTCAGGCTCGGTTCTGTGACTTTCCTCTGTGTGTCCTTTTCATCTGTGTATTTATTTGTGTATTCCGTTCTCTGGCTGGTGGATGTCAGGTAGCTCTCTTTGGGCCTGCACTCTGTACGGGCATTGTCTGTCAGCCACCAGCCTAACACGCCCCCTCTCTCCTGACGTTCAGCTGTTCTCCCTTCCCTGTGATTACTGCCCAGCTTCCTCGCTCGGGTGCACCCAATCACCCTGTCATTTGTGTTTGTATTTAAGCTGCTCATTGCCGTTCTTGCATTGCTGGATTATTGTTTGTCTCTGCCATGTCACGCCATGGCTACTACTTTGCTGAGCTCTGCCATGTTACGCCGTGGATCATTGTAAGTCAATCCTCTTTTGCATTTTTGTATGTCAGCACTATTTTGTGGGACTTTACTTTAGTAAATTTGTCTGTGGGGTATCCTGTGTGTGAATGTGTCCCTCTCTGCGCCTCGTCAGAGGCGCACCATGACAGAATAATCCAGCCAAAAAAGATTAATTGGATTACGCCCAGACATTACTTTTTCCTTTTTGAATTGTTTTTCCCCTACCTGGTCTGGAGTTTCCCTCACCATGGACAAAGTGGAGTGGCGGGCAGTGCGCCTCCTGGACGACATATGGTCACAGACACGAGCCTCCCATTCCTTGAAGAAGATCCATGAGAGCTGGAACAGCGCAGCCCGAGTTATGCAGGCTTTTCCCAGCCTGTGGAGCAAATTGAGGGCAAAAGATATCCTCTCTTCCATTTATTCCCTGCCGATCCCAGGTGAGGGGCTGGAGGAGGTGGCTACTACACCTGCGCTGATCCCTGCACGCTCATCGCCAGCACCGATACCAAGGAAACAGCGTCATCCCGAACCGGCGGAGGAAGCCTTACTCCTCTTCGACAGTCACCCCCCCCCCCCCGTCAAGTCTGACTACTCCCGCAGCAGGACCGCTCTCTTGCTCTGTTTTTTCCGCTGTTAGGCCAGCCTCCTTTCTGCCACCACTGCTGCACTCACACTCACTCTGACGATTCCTCCCGTTGTCGAGAGAGCATCCTGGTCTTTCCCGTCCACGCCCACCTCCGTTCCTATGGAAGCGGCTCCTCCATCTTTCTCTCAAGGGCCCGGATTCACCATTGGCACAGAGAGAGATGACCGCCTGCCTTCTGCAGTTGTAAACATCAAAGACTGGGATGGCAGGCAAGTGTTTTTTCATTCTACTCAAGATAATCATGATAAACCTTGTCTGTCTCCGGGGAGAGAGTGTCATGTCCTGGTGAGCGCTCACTCCCACCATCCTGTTTCTCTGGCTCTCCTGTGATTACCATGTCTGACGCACCTGCTGATTCTGCTGAGCCAGTGTTTATAAGGAAGTGCTCTTCGATGATTCAATGCTGGCTCGTTTGGGTATACTGCCTTGAGCAGATTGTGTCTAACTTGCAAGCTTTTTTGTGTTAGATGATTATTTACCTGACACGACTCTCTCCTCCTCCTTCTCCAGGTTGCTGCCAATGAAGCGGTGTGTCTCCAGGGGTCTCGGTGCCCTCACCAGCCTGTTGCTTCATCTGCTGCAGTTCCTCCACTCCACCCGGTCAGACACAGTTCATCATTCCCATTCCCAGCAGTTCTGACCTGCTGGTTCATCTCCTTCGCTGGGTTCTGAGCCGGTCTCTCTCTCTCTTTCACGAAAGTGTGTAATTTGGATTTCCAAATCCTCCTCCATTTCTCTTGCTAACCAGTTCTCATCTCTCCCTCTGCAGGTTGCTGCTCCTCTGGCGAGTGACTATTTTTCCTCAAGTTTGCTCCTTTTGAAAATCAATAAATGGTCAAACGTACTTTGTGTGTGTTTCTCTTAGTGTTGCACCTTGCATTTAGGCTGATTGTCCGGTCAATATGACAGAGAGAACCAGTTTAAGCAGTCCGCTGGGCTCTCTCCTCCAGCTGCAGTTATTAACTCTCTCCTTATCCTCTCCATGCCTCCTCCATTTTGGCCCCGGAACCAAGCCGCCGGACGATGGAGGAGCCTGTGGCCTTGGAGGAGATCAGAGCGGAGCCAGCACGGAGTGAACCCTCAGCTGCTATGTCGGAGAGGTCTCCAGCGTTGGAGTCTTCGCATGGGGGCACCAGGACTGCCATCACCATCATGCCAGCTGCGGAGGCTGCCACAGTAGAGTGGGAGCCAGAGCTGGACCTCCTAGAGGCCGGGCCCGAGACATCATCGTAAGGATCGACGGAGTCCTGGGCGGCAGTGGAGCTTGAGCTCAGGCAAGTGATCTCTCTTGTTTTTCTCATGTCTGTTTTAGAGAGAGCTTGTCTGGCTCTTGGTGAGGAGAATGAGGTGCAGCCCTCAGCTGCATTTGAATTCACTTTGCCAGGCTCCGCTGCTGCAGCGACCCTAACAACATTTCTTCTCCTGTCCTTTCTGAGCCTTCACCTAGGGTCGCCGGAGAAGTTTCACCATTTCTAGGAGTCTCCATGGATCTGGTCTCACCACCAGACATCGTCGCAGGTCCAGCTCCCCTTCTGCCTGAGGCTGCCATGTGGGTTCGTCCACAGGCTTAGTTTCCGTGGGTGCGGCGTCTAGGTCTGGGTCCCTCTTGGGGGCTGCACCCCAGTGTAAGCCCGACGTGGGTGCTGTGCTCCGGCATGAATCTGTCATGGGCGCTGAGCTCCAGCCAAGGGTCCACCGTGGGTGCTGCGTTGACCCAGCTGGGGTCCACCGTGGGTACAGTCATGGATCAGCCGGGTCCCACCAGGGGTGCAACACTGGCTCAGTTGGGGCCCACCGAGGGTGCAACTGTGTCCCAAGCTGGGGCCACCAAGGGTGCAGCTGTGTCCCAAGCCAGGCCACTGAGGGTACAGCGGTGTCCCAAGCCAGGACCACCGAGGGTGCTGCTGGTCTGCCTGAGGACGCCGGGACCTTCACTCCTCTGCTTGACGCCATGGTGGCCCCCCTTCCTCCGCCACCAGTCGGCGTGAGTCTGTCCCTCTCTGCGCCTCATTAGAGGCTTGCCAAGACACTTAGAATAAACCCTCACATCAGCTGCACCCCCGCAACTCTCCTGGAAAATTGTGAAGAAAACCTCTGTGGGTAAATGTGATTATTTTTTAGAGGCAGCAGCTCCTATTAATCAAACAACAAAGCAAGCTAACATAGCTCAAAAAAAGTTGGCTTTTAAAGGAATAAAATAAAACAAAATTAAAGTTGGAAGCAGCAGTAAGCAGGCCTTCGCCCCCCCTTCCCCCCCGCGCGCCCGTGTAACTCGGTGCCCATCGTACCTTGCTGGCTCGGAAAATTTCCCGTCATCCCTGCAAAGGCTGTGTGAATAATAAAGTCAACCATTTGGCGCAGAACTTCCTGTGAGCAATAATTGGTGCTATAACGCGTGTCTAATATTTTTATGTAAGAGTGTGCGGAGTGGGATTAATCTCCATCCTAGCAATTACGGTGAAAATCCGACAGTTTGTCCAAGTTACAACTGTCCAACATATTGAGAGCAGGTAAACTTGGACATGTGGCCACTGTAACACTTACATTTTAGGTACATGTTGCAGACACCACAGAACAACAGAAGAGAGTCACCTTGACTTACGTTCCACATTTGGTGACCCTTGGATTTTCCCAACCCTCCAAAGTATAAAACGTATTAAATGGCAATTAGTGGGTTTCCATGGCAACTGTGATTATCGCAGGACAAAAGTGACTTCCACTGAGGGTAGTCCAATGTACTCTGAGAAACCACTGAAAATGTCATGTCATTGTGACTACTGGTCTTTGTGCAAAAGTTGAAACAATTTTGTGCAGTACCTCATGTCAGCAGTAGGTGCTGGTATGACAGTTTTACAAATATTGATATGGAGACGGGTTCAGAGTGGGATTAGTATGATTTGTGCAAAGTTTGGTCCAAATCAGACGAGGATTGTCTGCGCTGTAACTGTTATGTTTTGCTTTGCCAGAAAGCCATTGAAGCACACCAGTCGCCATGGAAGCAGTTCTGCACTATGTACATGTACTGTCAAGGAGCCCTAGTCATTTCTTCATGTCATTTTTTTCAGCTGGTGAGAGAAAAATAAAGAAAACAGTTGTCAGCAATTCTTCCTTTAATCATTGGGGGCGCTATAACTTTTGTTTATTATTTTTATATAGACACGTTCGGGGCAGGACGAATTTTGATAGGAGAAAATTTGGTGAAAATCGTACAAAGTTTGTCCAGTTTACAAGGGTCCAATGTTGTAACCACTAGGTGGCACTCTAACTTTTGTTATTTTTATATAGGAGCATTCAGGGTGGGACTATTATCCATTGGTAGAAAATCTGGTGAAAATCAGACAACGTTTGTCCAAGATACAACTTTCCGATGTTTCATGGCGAGGAGTCAACCTTCGCCATGTCGCCATGGCAACACTTCCCTGTCAGTTATGTGTTGTCCACCCATATAGTAGTAGTAGATTAGTTTATTTGACAGGGACTGTTGCATATAGGACTATATATGACAGTCACCTCAACCTATGTTCAAGATTTCATGACTCCAGGTCATTCCTAACCTTCCAAACAAGATCAAGAATTGAATGGCGAGGAGGGCGTGTCCATGGTAACAGCAGTGACGCCATGCGAAAGGTGATACACAGTTATGATCAAACAGGAGGTCCGATAACCCTCAGAAAATTTCACGACATTCTGGCCAGCGGTGCGTGAGTAATAAATAAAAGAGTTTTAAGCAATTCTTCCTTTAACCACTCGGGGGCGATATAACTTTTGTTTATTATTTTTATATACACACATTTGCAGTGTGACTAATATTGATCATGGAAAATTTGGTGAAAATCGTACAAAGTTTGTCCAATTTACAAGTGCCTGTTGTTCTAACCACAAGGTGGCACTATAACTTTTGTAAATTATTTTTACATAGATGCATTCGGGGCAGGACTAATAGCCATCATAGAAAATTTGGTGAAATTCGGATGAAGTTTGTCCAAGTTACAATTTTCCGATGTCCCATGGCGAGGAGTCAACCTTCGCCATGTCGGCAAGATAACACTTACCTCTCAGTTATGTGTTGCTGACCCACATAGGACTACAGATGACAGACACCTCTACCTATGTTCCAAATTTCATGACTCCAGGACCTTCCCAACCCTCCCCATAAACTCACGGATTGAATGGCGAGGAGGGCATGTCCATGGTAACACGTATGATGTCATGCTAAAGTTGATGTGCAGTTATGATCATCCCTCTGGTGTGATGAATCTCAGAAAATTTCATGTCATTCTGGCAAGTGGTGCGGGAGTAATAAATAAAACAGTTTTCAACCATTCCTTTGTTAACCACTAGGTGGCACTACATCTTTTGTCACATATTTTTATGTTGACGCGATCGGGGCGGGACTATTTTCCATCATGGAAACTTTGGTGGACATCGGACAAGTTTTGCCCGAGTTACAGCTGGTTGATGTTGTAAGGGGAGGAGTCAAACTTCACCATGGCGCCCAGGCCACACCTTTTTGAGATTTTGACTTAATTTATACAATTTTTAATGGCCAATGCCTATAGATGCCACCATATAAAAATGAGCTCAATCGGAGCAGGTCCCTAGGACTAGTTCGTTCAAATGCGAGGTTTGACTTTTTTCCGAATTGGAGGTCGGGCGAATTTGAGGCAAGATGGTGGCCTTCCTGTTGGCGGTGGGTATGGGCCACAATTACGTTTTTTGCATGTTTTGAGGTGATGAACGCCTCACCCAAATTTTATGTCTGTATTGCAAAGTTTACGGTCTCCAGTCTCCGTAGACCTTGAACGTTTGACCCCACCCACAAAAATTAGAGGTGGGGGCAGCACATACACTACCGTTCAAAAGTTTGGGGTCACTTAGAAATTTCCTTATTTTTGAAAGAAAAGCACTGTTTTTTTCAATGAAGATAACTTTAAACTAATCAGAAATACACTATACACAATATCTAATATACATACATTGCTATGTGGTAAATGACTATTCTAGCTGCAAATGTCTGGTTTTTGGTGCAATATCTACATAGATGTATAGAGGCCCATTTCCAGCAACTACCACTCCAGTGTTCTAATGGTACAATGTGTTTGCTCACTGCGTCAGAAGGCTAATGGATGATTAGAAAACCCTTGTGCAATCATGTTAGCGCAGTTGAAAACAGTTTAGCTGGTTAGAGAAGCTATAAAACTGACCTTCCTTTGAGCTGGTTGAGTATCTGGAAAAAATTATTATTTCAAATACAAATCATTATTTCTAACCTTATCAATGTCTTGACTATATTTTCTATTAATTTTACAACTCATGGCGGTAAATAAGTGTGACTTTTCATGGAAAAACACAAAATAATTGTCTGGGTGACCCCAAACTTTTGAACGGTAGTGTATGTTTTCCAGTTTATCAAATTTTTTCACCGGGTCTGAGGGGTTTGCCAAAAAAATCGTGTTTTGGTTAACATTCAGAGGGTAAAAATGCGATCGTTTAGGCGGAAAAATAATAAGAAGAAACAGAACAATTACAATAGGGCTTTCGCCGACTGACGTTGTCAGTGGCTCAGGCCCCAATAAGTCTTTTTAGCTTTGTTCAGCTCACAGTATACAGTCCACTAAAATAACTGCAGCCAGACCCACACAGGTTGTGCGCTCCAGCACCAGGGAAATCAGGTGGCTGAAGCATCAGATCAGCACCAGCCTGGTATTAAATCTAGCATCAAACATACTGAGCCCACAATATTCAATTCTATATTTAATACAAAAGCAGTTGCTTTTGATAAGATAAGATAAGATAAGATAAGATAAGATAAGATAAGATAAGCCTTTATTAGTCCCACAATGGGGAAATTCCAGGATTGCAACAGCACAGGGACAGCAACACTCAGAGCAACAATCAGAAGGCAAGAAAAAAAACAACATCTAGCAAACATATGTCCATATTACTATAAATGTATATATATAGACACACAGTGCAGAGCATTATGGCTGGTGGATGTGCAGCAGAAAGTCTAAGCTCTCTCTCCGCGGATGCAGCGGGCCAGCTGGAAGTCTTTGGCCATGATGGTGACCCCCTTAGCGAAGAAGAGACCACCAGGTGGGTCTCGCTGGTCTCCTGCAGAGCCATGACGGCGAAACTCAGGAAACGCAGGACGGTCTTGAAGTCCTGAGCGATCTCCCTCACCAGGCGCTGGACGGGCAGCTTACGGATGAGCAGCTCCGTGGATTTCTGGTAGCGACGGATCTCTCTCAGAGCCACGGACCTGTGACGGCGAGGCCTCTTCACTCTGCCGGTGGCCAGAGCGCCTCTCCGAGCAGCCCTGGTGGCTAGCTGTCTCCTGGGGGGCTTCTTCCTCCAGTAGATTTTACGGGCGGTCTGCTTGGTTCTTGCCATCGCTCTTTATTATTCTGTCTTATATTTCTTTCACGCCGCCTAAACTCCAGCCCGGCACCCGCTTCGTTTTCGCTACAGCTCCCGGTATGTCGAGTTTCCCATTAGCACCGGGCGGCGGCCAAGTGCTAGCTAGCACTAGCTCCTCCCTGCTGTAACGTCTCCCGCTGCAAACCGTGGCTCCGTCCGCCGACCCGGGAGACCCCCGGGGCGATCCGTGCGTCCGTGATATATATACAGAGTGAAAGGTGTAGAAAGAAGAAGGAAGATAAAAAAAAAAGGCTGTTGCAACAGGCAGCCGACTCGTGTGGCGCCGCCGGTCCGGCAGAGCCGGAACCGAAATTGAATGACCACATCACATTTTTTCACTATCTCTGAGATCTCTGAGTCTGTAAAAATGACCAGTGCAGGCTTGGTGCCACAGTCTGCCTCCCTCTGTGCAGCTCTTGAGTATCACATGTGCTGTGCCCCTTCACAAGGTACTCACCCCCATGAACAACTGAAAAATGAGCCTGTCATAAAAGGCCAAGCACTCTGAATTGTCCTGCACTTGCTTCACTCAGCTGTAGACAGTTTACCATTCTTGATTGAACTGTACTGTCATGGGGGACGTGCTCAATGTCCCACCCTTTAAGTTGCATTTTTGTCATTCATTACTATTATCACATGTATTCTCCTGGTCCTTGGTTTATTTAGCTGTGTTTCTGTGATTATTCCCTGTGTGTTCTGAGTTCTTAGGTTTACTCTTATTTTGAAGTAGTTCCTGTTCACTACCAGAGTATTCATGTTTTTAAAAACAGGCTCAAGACCTATTGTTTTAACTTAGCTTTTGATTAGTTTCCTATTTTAATTTTCTTAATTTCTGATTTTAAACTTATTTTATGTTGCTCTTGTTATAATTATTCACTTTATTAAATATCACTACATTTTAAACTTTGAGTTTAAATGGGTGTGTGTGTTTATGATTATCTTTTTATTAATAAATTATGTAGCTTATTATTATTATTTATCATTGATGGTTTTATTTATCTTATTATCCTGTCCTAACTCCAGTGTTTCCTCATGAGGAGCCATTCCATGGGGGGTTGCCTGGTTCTGGCTACAGGGCGCTGACCTGTGACTGCCCTGACCCACCCAATGTCTGGTCTTGGGTGGTAGCAGAGGTGGTGCCCCTGTAGCTGCGGACTTGGCGCTTCTCTTGTGTTGATGGCTCCCTAAATGGTGCTTCTACACCTGGATCCTCGGCGCTCAGCTATGTCTCACATTGATGAGTGTGTGCGTGTGTGTCTGTCTGTATGAGGTTGGGTGGGTGAAGGGGTGGGATGGGAAGGGGCATAATTGTGTTTTTTAATTTGTAAAGCACTTTGTGCTACAATTTTTTTTATATGAAAAGTGCTATATAAATAAAGTTTTGATTGATTGATTGATTGATTGATTTAGTCTTATTGTGTCATTCCCCCTGTTCCTGTCCATTGTTTTGATCCTCTGCTTTACTTTCAGTCTCATAATCTTGCTCAGCTGTTTTGTGTTCTGTTAATTATTGGCCTTCTACATTAGTTGCCACTTTCTGTGATTTCGTTGCAGTGGCATCCAAGATTCATGCCCCTGTCCTCCCAACTTAAGTGGAGTTTGTTTGCTACATTTGTTACTGTGAACTGGAGCAGCCTGCATTTGATTCCATATTTCTGCAAGTGAAATTCCTGACATGTACATTTTCCTTTTTACTGTTTCCATATTTCAGTGACATTAACATAGTCCCAGATGTAGGACTCCCTCTAAAGTTTCTCCATGGGGGGTGGATTTATATGGTGCTAGTTAATCTGTGATTGACCCATGCACGCTGTTTGACTGACATCAGTCACAGTCCCTGAGATGACTGCCTGCCCTATTTTCCTCACAGCTCCTGGATACAAGTTACATCTTGTAAAGTGTCTGTACAGCCTTTGAAAATTTGAGGCTATCAGAAAGTGGGACAACATCTCAATTTGTGGGACGACAGACAAAAGGTCACAATGCTGTTCAGTCTGACAGATTCAGTGTCTGAAAACTTATTTGAACAGTGTCATCGTGGTATAAGGGTTCAGTTGGCATCAGCGTGGTGACACAGCCGCTTGGTGATGTCATCATGTCGATGCACATATAATGTGTGGGTCAGACATCTTAGGGCCTCTTGCATTTCTCTTTCTCTCTTGGCTCTTTTGGCTCTATAGCGCTCAGCCTTCACACCAGAGTCTGTAGCTGCTTAAGTGCTTGTGTGTAATAAAGTTCATGTTCCAAACAAATGCCACTCTCTGTGAGTCATTCCGGGTTTCCAAACATAACATTTGGCGATGAGAGTAAACCACGAAAGCGTGCGTGAGGCCACTACAGCTGTTTCTGGAGACCCCAGGTGAGCCGCCCATCTCTTGGCACTGCTGGTTTGACACGTTTAAAGATTATGTCAGTGTGGCTGGCCTGAGTGATGCTGACAACAAGAACCTGAAGAGAGTACTGGTTCTCGGTCTAGGCGAGGAAGGACGGCACATGCTCCGTACTCTGGGTCAAGCGGATTCATTTGGCGAATGTGTGACTGATGGAGAAACATTACAATGGTACGACCAACGTTACGACCCAAAGAGTCGTCTTCTTCTGCCGCAAGCGGCATGTGAATGAATCAACTCAACGTTATGTCTTGGAGCTCCGAGTCTTGGTGAGCATGTGCATGTTCGGGCCCTTAAGAGACAAGCTAATGGGATGGCCTGAGCGCCGATTCCATCCACGCTCAGGTTGTCCAGTATTTCTCCAGTTCTACCCTATTCCGGGTCGTGTCTTATGGCCTCCTCCGAGGCTATTATTTTGACAGCGTCTCGGCGGACTTCCAGATGTCAAAGCCCAGCCGCTCCGTGACAGCTGTATGGTATTGTCATTAATTACTTTCCCCTTTTCCTGATTGGGTTTTGTTCCCCATATAAGGGAGCAGCTGAGGCTCACTCCTCACTGCGACCTACACCTAACGACATCGTGCACCTCCGTGTACGTGGCTGGAGTTCTTACGCCCATCTCCAGTCTCACCTGTGACTCTGTTCCTCATCCTTCCATAAGTGCTAACTGTTCAGCGTAGGTTCCGTCCCCGCTGCCTTCCCTAGCCAATCTCCCGAGGTTGAGTTCTTGTGTCAGAGTTAATGTGCGTGTTTAGCCCCTCGAGGCTCATTATTTTGTCATCCTTTGTTATACACTACCGTTCAAAAGTTTGGGGTCACCCAGACAATTATTTTGTGTTTTCCATGAAAAGTCACACTTATTTACCACCATCTTCATCTTCTCTGTCCCCTCACCCCCCAGCCAGTCGCAGCAGATGACTGACCCTCCCTGAGCCTGGTTCTGCTGGAGGTTTCTTCCTGTTAAAAGGGAGTTTTTCCTCTCCATCATCACCAAGTGCTTGCTCACAGGAGATTGCCTGATTGCTGGGGTCTTTCTGCAACTGTGGGGGTTCCCCCTACAGTTGATAGTGCTATGAGATGACTGTTGTTATGAAATGGCGCTATATAAATAAAGTTGAATTGAATTGAATTGAATTGAATTAAACCGCCATCCCCGCTACGCCGACCACCCTGGGCGGACATCGCTGCTCAACGGGAGAAGCTCCGTGGGCTAGAGGGAAACTCCGGCAGGAAGCCAAAGAGGAGGCATCCTCGCTCCTCTCTTCGGGATCCCATTCCTGTCCCTCATCCAGTCCAGGAGTTCGCACCGCCCAGAGGTCACCCCCGCCGGAGTGAGACGTCAGTCGGAATTCCCCCGGAGAAGTTACAGCTTACAGCTATTTCCATCCAGGGCCGAGTGGCTGCAGCTCGCTCCGCCGTCCACCCCATGCAGATCATGAAGCATGTGACGGCGGTGGTTAGGCTGGTTGAGAGGAATTCTGAACTGAGTGATTATCCGGAATATGCTGACCTGCTCGCCTCTGTTTCCACGCAGGAGCGGCGTTTTCCTAACCTCTCCTTCGCCTCGCCCTTTGCTGGTAAACGTCGTCACCATGCTGATCACTATCCTCAGCGAGAACCCCATCCGGATCCAGTTCCGGGTAGCCATAAGGACTCTGTCTCCCAGCCAGCTGATCCTCCTGCGTCACGTAGGAAGGGAAGGACTGCAGCCACCGTCTCCGGGTCATCTGTCCCCGCTGTTCCATCAGCTCCTCATTCCCAGACCGTCTCGGCTGTTCCTCCCTCCTCCTCGACGCTCTCCCCAGCTGCTGTGAGCTCCTCGAATTCGACTCCGGCTGTGCTCATTCTTGATCCAGTGCAAGCAGCTCCTCTTCATCCTCCCAGGGGGTCCTCCATCATCATCCAAAGGGGAGAGGAGAAAACCAAGCCCACTGCAGCGGGTCCCATCGGTCCTCAGCGGAGCAGGCAAGTGCATTTTCATTCTCATCCTTCACTGGGTAAATTGCCTTGTCTGACCCCTGGGGGTGGAGTTCGGGGTTCACAGTCCCCTGAGCTCCCTCCACCTGCTGCAGTCAGGAAGTATGTACCTGCACCCTCTGTGTCTCTTTTCTCCGAGCGTTCCCCAGTGCTGGAACTACACCGTCGGACGAGGAGGGAGCCTGCAGCCCTGGAGACCCTGGTTCCAGCCCCGCAGCCACGTTATGGGCAGAGGAGGAGGGCAGACTGCCGTTTGGAGCCTGCGCTGATGATCAAGCGTCCCCGGGTCTCCACGGAGGAACGGTTCAGTCCAGCAGGCCATGGATTCCCCTCCACCACGCCGTGCGGGCTTTCGGCGTGGACGTCAGCGTCAGGGAAACCCCAGACTGTGGTGACCATCATGCCGGCTGCGAAGCCCGCCACGGTTGAGTGGGAACCAGAAGATGAACTTCTGCGCATTGAACCTGGAGCATCGAAGTCCTGGACGGCGGTAGAACCCAAGATCAGGCAAGTGCTCTATTTTGTTTTCCTCTTCTATATTCTGGAGCATTATTGCCTGTCTCTTGGGGAGACGAGCCGGGTGCAGTCGTCTGCTACATCCGAGCTTGTCTCGCCGGGCTCTGCCGCTGCTGGTGATCCTGATCCTGGTTCCTTTTGTTCCTCTGAGCCTCTTCCCAGGGTCACCGGAGATGAATCCGCTCTGATTGTCGCTATGGGGGTTCCGGGTTCGTGCATGGAGATCGTCCCTGATGCTGCGCCGGCCCAATCGGGGTCCATCGAGGGTGCAGCGCCGGTTCGATTCAGGGCCGGTGAGAGAGCTGTGGATTCCTTTTCGCCGGACGTCAGGCTGGTTCCGCCTCTTTCCTCCGTTTTTTCCTCGCCGGGTGCCATTGGGGTTCCCCTCATCCGGGTCGGCTCTGATTTTGTATTGGAGAAATGTTCAATATTTTGTCAATTCATGTGAGATTTCACCCGAGTGAAAAGCTGTACTCTTGTCAGATTTGTGGGAAATGCTTCATTCAGTTCGTTGGGTGCTCATGTGAACTCTCACTTGAGGTGCTGTAGTCTTGTTATGTCTGTAGATCTTTTTTTTTTCTGGATAAAATTTCTTTTGTGGGAATGAATTGTTCTTGAATTTTCTGAGGCTTTACGACAAATATTCATCTTATATCGAGGTCTATGATCAAGTAATCTGCTTATTCATTTTGCTTTGGACTTAACCTGATTATGATTTGTGTTGCAAGTTAACCTCAAGCCATTATATGCATTTTTTTTTCTTCTCCCCAGGAACGAGTTTCTGTAATATGGCTCATTTTGGTCTACTTAGATCATGCAGTCATTCGCATGCATTTTTCTTCTTTTTTCACAGTGATGTTGCATGTAGGGAAAGAGGATTGTCTGGATTTATTCTTTTTTATTGTGCATTAGTTTTGTGCTTATTTATATGTTCTGCTGAGACCATGATGCTGTGATTAGAGACATCGCATATTCTAGGTCGATAATTTATTTAGCGTTTTCTATATCTGCCTTGTAGTTGAGACTTGTGGAAACCAAATTTGCTGTTGAATGTATTTTGTTTAATTGGTGTGTTTCTGTGTACCCCTTTCGTTCTTTTGCTGGGAAAGATCCCTTATCCACATATGTATAACCAGTGCACTGCAACTCCCTTTTTCTGTAGGACTCCACTAGTGGTGTTGCTGCTCCATAGCTTTGAGTGTTTTCCCCTGGTTATAGGGTACTGTATGTTCCTGTATTTTGGGTTTTGGAATGTGATATTCTTTTTGTTTTCAACTTTGCTTGAAGATTGTTTTGGCATGTTCTGCCTTGTTTTTCTGTGTATTGATCTCAACATTTTGGTTATCTTTGTGCCCTCCATGATGTTTTTTCTTGGTTCTCTCCCTCCTGGCCTGTTCCCCCTCCACCCTCCCTAGGCTGGTCCTGGTGGTTTTCTGGTTGGGACAGGGGTGGGGCCTTGGATGTTAAGACCGCCTGGAATGCGCCTTTTGACCGGGGGGTACTGTGATGGCCTGAGCGCCGATTCCATCCGCGCTCAGGTTGTCCAGTATTTCTCCAGTTCTACCCTATTCCAGGTCATGTCTTATGGCCTCCTCTGAGGCTATTATTTTGACAGCGTCTCGGCGGACTTCTGGATTTCAAAGCCCAGCCGCTCCGGGACAGCTGTATGGTATTGTCATTAATTACTTTCCCCTTTTCCTGATTGGGTTTTGTTCCCCATTTAAGGGAGCAGCTGAGGCTCACTCCTCGCTGCGACCTACACCTAATGACATCGTGCACCTCCGTGTACGTGGCTGGAGTTCCTACGCCCATCTCCAGTCTCACCTGTGACTCTGTTCCTCATCCTTCCGTAAGTGCTAACTGTTCAGCGTAAGTTCTGTCCTTGCTGCCTTCCCTAGCCAATCTCCTGAGATTGAGTTCTTGTGTCAGAGTTAATGTGCGTGTTTAGCCCCTCGAGGCTCATTATTTTGTCATCCTTTGTTATTTATGTCTTATGTTAATAAGAACACAAACTCACCGGTTGCCTACAGTGTCTCACTGATGACCCTGCAAGGGGCCATCCATAACAGCTAAACTGTGACAAGCTAGCTAGTGAGCATAGCACAGAGATTGACCACAGTGCAGAGGGAGAGCACAGCACGGAGAGTGAACATAGCATGGAGAGAGGCCAACGACTGGACTCACCTCAGATCCTTGCCCAGGGGTGAATGTGATATAAGGGAACCATAGGTTTGGTTGGCATTGGCGTGGTGACACAGCCGGTTGGTGACATCATCACGCCAATGCACATATAATGTGTGGGTTGGCTATCTTAGGGGGCTCTTGCCTCCCTCTTTCTCCCTTGGCTCTCTTGGCTCTATAGCACTCAGCCTTCCCACCAGAGTCTGTAGCTGCTTAAGTGCTTGTGTGTAATAAAGTTTGTGTACCAAACAAACGACACTCTCTAAGTCATTCCGGGTTTCCAGACATAACAGTCATGTACACAATCACAGTCCACATCAAAATGCTTTCATCATTCTAATCACTGAAATCTTCTGCAACTTTTCTCCATTAGTCTTATGCTCAAAACGAAGTTTTCTGCAGCATATTTTCAGAAATGTGCAAGTGAAGGAAAAGTGAACTTCTTAAAGTCCTTTCTGTCAGGGCAGACCTCTAGCAGGCAGGAATAATAGACTCAGGATGCAGGCAAGACTTCGGTGCAAACAACATTTATTTAGCTCAGAAGCAAAACAAAGAACATGGGGGCTGTAGCAAGAGGTGAGCCATGGAAACCAAACTCATGCTCACAAACAACGATATACCAAAACACTTAACGAAAAGCCAGAGGGTAATTCCTGGTATGATGCCACTTATGTCTGAAAATAAGGCGAACACCGACTGTGAGTTGAGTTAGCTTTATTAGCATTAGCATAGGAAGAGCAGTACAATACAGTGGACAGTTGGTAGTGGGTATGGTGCCAAAGACAAAAGGGTTGGCCCTGGGCAGCCGTATAATATACCCTGATGTGCTGATGTCACACGTGCGTACGTGTTACCACATCGTGATGCATCTCGTCGATTCACATACACCACATTCTCCCCCCCCCCCCCCGAAAAGCTTAGAACATCATACCTGAAGGGCGGCAAGTATGAGAATGTATGTACATGTTAGCAAATCTGCTAATATAAAACTGAACATGCATGACTGGGCTGAACGGGCCGTTATAATGAACCACTTAAGCACATTTCCAACCATAACATTTCTAACTGGGCAACCAGGTAGATTGCTGGTGTGCCCACATGGTCACATGGGTTATTCTGCCGCTTGAGCAGACCATGTGCTATCAATGTACTTAAAGTCAGTAACATAGTCCTCAAGATGAATGGATCTCCATTGGACTCATACCAGCGGGGCATGGGCTGCGCTGGCCCTGGTGGTTCTGGCAGGTGCCCCGCTGGAGCTGCAAACTGTTCGTCGGCGAAGGCCCAGTCTGGACAGGGCGGCTTGGTCACGGTCCATTGATCAGGAGCAGGAGGTGGTGTCATCTTTCTGTGGTAGCTGGTGTGCCATCACAGCCCATCAGTCAGAAGAACAGTGGCTGGTCCAAACTGAGCAGTGGTAGAAGCCCTTCTGCTTCTGCCCTTCAGAGAGAACAGACGCCTTTTTCTTTGTTCCCTTTTACCCTCCTTCCCTCCCTAACTGAGAATCCCAGCTTGCTGTCTTGTCTGCGTCGCTGTCTTCTGGCTGAATCTTGAACCAAATGAAAAGAATGGATTTGGTGAGCGGCTTTAATAAGATTAACAACATTTTATATAAATTCGGGCCAGGGGGAGCCCCTATGGAGAGACCCATAGATTGGAATGCATGTGTCTGCATGATTCGACTGAGGATGTGGAAACATCTACCTGGTTTGGCTAGGATCACAGGATTTTCTGCTAATTGGCTCTGGAGTTTTTCCTGGTGTATCAAAAAATTAACTGGAAGAGCTAATTAAAAGCGGTCCCGGCATAGCTGCTTCTCAACAATTCGACTAGACGGGGGAGTGCACTAACTATCGGCAATGATAACATGGAAATTACCATCTGCATGCACCGTAGAGGGATGGACTCTACCGGACATGTTTACCCATGTTCTAGAAGGGAAACATCTGGAGTCGTCTTTGGTGCCTCCAAGGAATGGATTTAAAGCCTATGTATGGAAATTATGAACACAGGATTGCTGGAGATGTAAAATTCTATGCTCTGAGTGATCTGTGTCTATCAGACCTTGAATTCGCCCTGTTGTCTATTTTCCTCCTGGATTAAGACAAAACAGAAGATTGTGCTTCTCTTTCATAAACATACTGGGACTGCATCTGAACTCTCACTGACATGTGACTGGCTCAGGAAATTTCCATCTGCCATGCCTCAAGGACATGCTTCCGAGTTTCAGCCACTAAGACATAACATCTCGGCTGGGAGAGATTTTGCTGCCTCCAGTAACTGATAAACACCCACCTGCATTCAACATACACGAACACACTGATTCATAATACTGAATTACACCCATCCATTCACTGATTCTCTCTGACTTTTGGTCTTTTGGTTTTTTGTGGTTGATTGTTGCTCTGTGCTATTGAGAGATTTTTTTTCATTGTAATCATAATCTGCTTAAATATAAGCTGTATTCTGATAACGAAGTTTTTTTTCTCTCCTCCCCCCTTGTGTCGTTCCCTCCCCTCCCCTCCCTTTCTTATCTATCTCTGTTTGATGAGGCGCCTATTATGGCTGCCGTGTCGGGGTTTTTTAAAAAAAAAAAAAAAAATTATGGCTGCCGTGTCGTTGTGTCGCGCGCATGCGCACCAATGTCAAATCAAGTTCCTCGTGTGTTTTTTTACATGCTTGGCAATAAAGTTTATTCTGATTCTGATTCTGATTCTGGTACACGTTGGTGTTGGCCAGAAGGACTGCAGCTTGTACGAGCGACCGGGTTGACGTACCCGGACCCAGTTGAGCACCGTGAGAGAAGGTTGCTCCACTCAGCATTCCTTCTTCATAAAGTGTCGTTGTCGCACTGCAACTCTGTTGTTAGGGGAGAGCACCACCGCCGGAGTGTCATCTAATGGAGAACATGACTGGCTGTGTTCAGCTATGGCTTGCAACTCCTGTATTGATGTGGCAGCTCGAGGAGGCTCGTGCTGTGCGAGGTGCTTCTGTCATTGCTCTTCTGTTCCGCTGACAGGAAAAGGTGCAGTTACTGGAGCACCGTCTGGTAGGTCGACTGGTGGCAGACATGGAGGTGGGCCGGTCTCGTCGCTGACGGGGAAAGCCCTAGCCTCCTCCGGGTTCTGTGTGACTGTGGGCCAGATCTCTTGCAATGAGGCAACAGCTTGACAATGCTCGTGCTGTGTGAGGATCAGCTCCGGGTCCCACATGGACGAGGTCTGGAGCTCCAGTGGTGGCTCCGGGTCCCACACGGATGCTGTCTGGAGCTCCTGTGGCATCTCCAGGTCCTGCATGGATGCGGTCTTGGACTCTTGTGGTAGCTCCCGGTCCCACATGGACACAGTCTGTGGCTCTTGTGGTGGCTCCAGTTCTACAGGGTTCTGCTTGGCGTGCAGTGTGAAGAAGGAAGTGGTTGCTTCCACAGGGCCTGAGAAGGAGAAACCTATTTCACAGAGCAAGTCCCAACCTAGGATATTATCACCATGGTGTATCACCTGGAACTGGAATGCTGGGAGAGTTCTGTCACCATAGTTCACTGTGAAGGTGATGCTTCTGCTGGTCTTGGAGCATCCTTCGGCCCTCAATTCCACCGTGTCAGGTCACCAGGGAGTAAGCCTTCTAATCGTGGCTTTGTTTACCAGGGACCTTGAAGCAGCAGTGGCTAGCACCATCGATATACTGACGCCATCAAGATTCACTATACACCGCTGTGCTGACCAGTTCTTGGGGCCCACAAAGTTGATAGCATCCATGCTGGGCGTGGGGTCGAAAGGTCAAGTGGGCAGGGCACTGACCTGTACCAGTGGGCTGAATGTGGGGAGTGCGGGTCAAGGCCCACTAGCTGCATGCTAACTCAGCCATTAACTTTAGCTAGTCCACCACATCTACCAATGGTAGATCATCCTGTGCTTTCAGCAGTGCCCACTCTGTCTCCAAATTGAAGGCATGTGCTTTCAACTGTCCTTGCACCAACTTGTCTTCCCAGTGTCTGAACTCACACAAGCTAGCCAGAGATCGGCAGGTGGCTACTGTAGCGGATTTATGGGTTTTATAGGTGTTTTATTGCTGGTACAAGTCTTAATGCAAATATGAATGTGAGTAGGGATCAAAATTTCCTTTCCTTACACAAACATATCCTTGTAGGGCACCAGTCCAGATAGTGGACAATTTTATTAACAGTTCTTTATTTGTACCAATTATGAATCAGTCTAAAAAAAAAACAAAAAAAAAAAACATTGTGAGTTCTTGTCTGCTTATAATCAAGAAGATGGACATGAAATCAAACAATAACTCCCATATGTATTTCAAAGGTTTAATAAGAAATGTCAGAATAGGTTAACATATTTGGATAACTTTAAAACAGAGAATTCAACATGTATCATGGGCACCATAGACTATTACTGAGTTTCTTGTGAATCAAACATTTGTGGAACCAAATAAAGCACAATTTAACTTGTTGATAAACTGGAAATTGGAAAACCATAAAACAGCATTGGTTAAGAAAAGTGGATGCAATTTTATGAAGAAAATGATGAGTAAACTATTTATAAAAATAGAAAATTAGTGTTGCTCTAAAAAGAACGTAAATTAATGAAAGGACAAAATGCATTTTGAAATTCTGATGAGGGTTTGCATGAAATTAAGTTTAAAGAACTTATACCAGGAATATTCTTAAGAATTACGCTTAAATTAAACAACAGACCATTTGCCACAGAGTCATTGCGTCCCTGGTGACAGCAGGGCCTCCCACGTGCCAACCGTGATTCAGCTTGATGTCTGTGGATTCTGTTGATGGAGAGGCTGATAGAAAGATTCTCCCACAAGGCCATGCTCCTGAGATCGCAATTGGGCTGTTCTTCGGCAAGCTGGGTGAGGTCTCCTCTTATGCACTGAAAAGGAATTTGTTTATTGTACAAAGTCCCATCAGAAATTCAAACTGAGGCAAAAACACATCACAAATCTGTTTCTTCCAATGTATTGTGGCTGGAATGAGTTGGTTTAGGCTAAAAAAAAAAAAAATCTTCTTGCACGGTTATTTAAAGAAAAAGATTAAAATAAAAAAAAGTGAATTTTAAAGAAAAGAAACAGGATTTTCACAGAGCCTGGAAGACTCTGGGCCTACTTAAAAGATAGAAAAAAAAAAACCAGAAGAGCAGAAAAGGCTCCTTACAGCTTGACCACCTCCCCAAAATTGAACAAAGGAAACAAAAAGCAAGTTTTTCTCGGGTGTGGCAGGATGGTTCTAAACTTCATGACAACTGGGCTGAACCAACTACATTTGAGCATCTTTGTTTGGCAGAACCCATAAAATTGCTAAAAAGGCAATGAAGATAGATTTGGGAGCCCATTGGTCAGTTCAAAGTTCAGGGCTCTGTGGGTCTCCCAGCAGAAAGAAGAGGGGGGAGAGACATTTGATATGAGAGTGAAATCCTCCTAAAGTATGTGTGCTGCCTATGAAAGCATAAATTCTTTAAACTTTAGTGACTAAGATATTCTACTTGATAAAGGAGCACACAATGTCTCTACATTGTAACTGTAATTAATCTGTGATAGTAAGCAGGCAACAATTAATTTCTTCCTGAAAATAAAGTAACACATCAAATCATATTAATAAAAGCATTTGAAACCCCATTGTCCATCCCAAGAGTTCAACCATGTCTTCAGTAGCGGATACAGTCTTGAGAGAAAGAATATGAATTAATTTATTTGTCCATAAAGCATAAATTCCACTGCAAAAAGAAAAAAAAATAATATTCTCGATTCGTCCACCAGATGGCACTGTGAAACCTTCTGGTTGTTGACTGGAGAATCTTGACTCCCAAGTCTTGATTATATCAACCATAAACCTGTGGATTGAAACATTCCTTTGCCAAAGAGCAGAAAAGGGAGTATGACTAAGTCCTGGAGAAGGGATTAACTTCCACTTTATGGCCGACGGATAGTGTTACAGCTCTGGTTCTTGGGTGATAGAAGCAGTTCATGACCAGACTTTTGAGTTGAAACAATTTTTCTTCAGCAAAGAATAATTTTATAGATTGGAACTCAAGGTCAGTGCTACACTATGTACTGTGGGACCAATTCATCCAGTCGTTGTCGGCGCTGGTGGAAGCGCCGATAGCCTTCAGGCCATTATGCTCTGTGGGGGAGTGAAATGTCTGGTCAACAAAGCTACCCACTTGTCATAGGTGTCTGTGGGCCCAAGTGACCATAAGATGCACCCTCCCTCGAAGCCAAGGCAAGAACATAGTATGGACTGTAGCCTAGCTTCACTAATGTCAGCTAGGTCGAAGGTGGATATGTAGGATTTAAACGATTCATACCTGCGGGACCAAGGGATAGATGGCTCACCAGGCCGAGCGAGGAACAGTGGTAGTGGTCGTGGTGGTGGCAGCTTGGTTTTCATCATGCTTGGTGTTGCGTGGGTCATCCTTGTTGCCATTGTTATGTCTGGAAATAGGCGAACACCGACTGTGAGTTGATTTAGCTTTATTAGCATTAGCATAGGAGGAGGAGTACAATACAGTAGGCAGTTGGTAGTGGGAATGGTGCCAAAGACAAGAGGGCTAGCCCTGGGCAGCCATATCTAATATACCCTGATGTGCTGACATCATACATGCATAGTGCTACTGCAGCGTGATGCATCGCGCCATTTTACATACACTACAGCCACACGAAACAAAAGCAAAGGACAACATACTGCATATAGAGATATCATGATTGCAAAACACGGGACAGCTGGGACACCAATCAGGACTTAAATGATTGCACACTGGGGGAACAGGAACAGACTACGGAAAACAGAGAAACAACAGCGGAAGTTTCACAATAAGAGAAAGACTAGAAAGTAAGGATAAACAAGAACACAAAGAATATAAGAGCTAAGGGCAGACAAGGGAATGAAACCAGAATATGCAACAAAACCAAAAACTAAAGAATCCCAGTATGGTTGCCAACCAAATCCAGAACATAATAACCAGGAACAGTGAAACCCATAAATGTTCAGAAACAAAATAACAAAAAAAACACTGTCAAAATAAAAGCCCAAACTCAAAACTAAGATTGAATGAATGAATGAATGAGTGAAAGATCATAACAGAGATGACAATACAAAACATAATGACAATGAAACTAATTACAAAGAATCTCAAACATAACCAAAAGCGAAGACATTGGCTGTGCTCATGTTCTGATCAAAACAGAAAATCCCAAAGCATAAATCAGCGTGAGGACATGACACAGCCAACGTCCCGATCATGACACTTTCATCAAAAGTGCTTGAAATGAAACATGAATCATTTGCAGATGCTGATACTGAAAAGTTGTTAAAATTATCATTGTCAGTCCATTTGGATTTTATAGGCCATTGAAGGTATACTTTTTCTCTTTGGCCTGTATTTTCTAACTTATGATGTGTTGAGTCAACCTTCATGAAACTTCACACTCACTCAATACAAGAGTATTCTTCACAATTAAATCAAATTTCATGCAATTCTATTCAGGTTTCAAAAATCATCTTTATGAAATGTCTATCAGCCTTTGTGCAACATTTTTAGTATGTGAGAAAATCAGTGTGTGACCCAAAGCAGTTATGTGGTGTAGTGGTTAAAGTGAATGTCTGGTAGTCTGGAGAGCTGGGTGTGAAACCTCCCAGGGAAGTCTTATTCTTCTGAAGTACAACGCTCCTCTCACATGTATTTTATAACTTAATATGTAGCACACACTAGGTTTTAAATGCTGTTGCTAAAAAGTACAAGACCTTGATGTCTACAGCTCACTGAAACTCGATGATTGCTGCTTGCAACTGTATTTTTTAAGTTACTTTTGTTCTAGTCCCACTAACATAATTAATATAGATTACAAAGGCCCTGTAATCACAACTGCATGACAGAAATTTGCCTTCCAGGCCTTCTGTTTAGGCAGTTTAGAAAGCCAGGGATCAGACTGCCAAGGTCTCTGCCTTCGACCGCCACTTGATCCACACAGCACCGGACCCCCATGGCCCTCCTGCAAGTGGTGAGCCCACTGGAGGGCAGACCCATGTAGCTCCTTCAGGCTGAGTCTGACCGGGTCCCATGGGCATAAACCCAGCCACCAGCTGCTCGCTATTGAGCCCTTCACCGGGCCTGGCACCAGAGCAAAGGCCTGGCAACCCCATATGAGGTGGGGTACACTGAATCCTTGGTTGTGCATTCATGATGAGGGTCTAATGGATCACTCTTAGTCTGGCCTTTCACCCAGGACCAGTTTGTCTTGGGAGACCTGATCAGAGGCAAACTGCCCTGGATAACATAGCTCCCGGGATCATTAGGGCACGCAAACCCCCCACCACGATAAGGTGGCGATCCATGGGGGGATCCATGTCCTCTCCGGGTCATGGATGAGCTCCTGCCCAAAGTGGAGGAATGTAAGTATGTCGGGGTCTTATTCACAAGTGAGGGGAGAATAGAGTGGGAGATTGACAGACGGATCAGAGCAGCATCTGCAGTGATGTGGCCATTGTGCCGGTCTGTTGTGGTGAAGAGGGAGCTGAGCTCTAAATCAAAGCTGTCAATTTACTGGTCAGGCTATGTGCCCCTCCTCACCTATGGTCATGAGCTTTAGGTAATGACCGAAAGAATGAGATCACGGATACAGGTGGCTGAAATAAGCTTTTTTCCATAGGATTGCTGGACTCACCCTTAGAGACAGGGTGAGGAGCTCAGTCATCTGGGAGAGGCTCAGAGTAGAACCGCTGCTCCTCCACTGAAAGGAGTCAGTTAAGGTGGTTTGGGCATCTGATCTGGAAGCCCCCTGGACGCCTCCCACTTGAGGTGTTTCAGGCACGTCCAACTAAGAGGAGACGCCGGGGCAGACCCAGAACGTGCTGGAGAGACTAGGTCTCTCAGCTGGCCTGGGAACACCTTGACATCCTCTTTGAAGAGTTGGAGCAGGTGGCTGGGGAGAGACAAGTCTGGACTTCTCTGCTTAAACTGCTGCCTCCATGACCCAGACCTTCAGAAAAGTGGTAGAAAATGGATGGATGTATGGATGGATGGATGGATGGGTTTTCTGTTTAACCAGCTTTCTCAGGTGTCGCTAGTATTTAAACTTAAAACAATAAGTAATGTTGTCTAAACTTAACCAAGCTTTGAAACTGGAAAATAATAATTAGAAATGCAAAGAAATTCCTAAATGGAAACTTCTTCACACAAAAGCTACTTTCAACATATTTCACCTCTAAATTAAGAAACAATGTGAAAATAACCAAGTGGCTCCACAAAAACAAAAGTAATCTATGCAGGGTGTTTTGGAAAATAAAATACCACACTACTTCTAACATAAAATCTGAATTTTGTTGCACTTAATAAACAAATGTATGGCAAAGTGACAAGAATTTACAAAACACAGTAGCTGAAGTGTCAAGCACATCCTTCTTTCAGCAAAAAAGGGTCAAAATACCTCATCAGAATAGTCAAAACCAAGAAATCAAACAAAAAATACAATAAAATAAAATAAAGAGGTGAAAGTGGTAAAGCCTTTAAAATGTTTACTAAACAATTGCTAATAAACTATCAAATGGATTTGCGTATTATTCATCAAGGATGCAAATGTTCCTGTCAGCTTCTTCACATCTTTGAGGAACTTGGAGGAAGATAAAACTGGGAGTCAAACTGATGGCGTCACTCAACCAAATGCAAGAAAATGTGACAGAGATAATCATATTTCCGCAGCATTTGAAGTTTACAAGGCATGTCTGACTGGATGATTGATCACATGGGTAGTTAGTGTGTGTTGCCATCTTTCTCTCTGCGTTTCAGTGCTTTGTATATTCACCCACAATCTCAAATTAATATCAAGGTGGAAATGATTATTTACATTACTGCACCACAGTAAGAAGGCTGCACACATCTCCACATCAGACTATAAATAAAAGAACAAGCACACTATGGTCCAGTGTGACCTTTAGGACCCAGATGAAAGAAAGTGCATCTCTGACTCTCCTTTGGGTGCCTGATGATCCGTCTCTCCTGCTTCCCCTGTGTCCATAGGTCCCACTCTGACTCTTCTCCTCATGCGCCACAAAAAAATGGCGGGGAAAGCGTGCTTGAAGGCCTTTCTAAAGTTGTTTCCCATGAAAGCGTAAACTAATGGGTTGACAGAAGAATTGGAGTAGGACATGCAGTGTCCCAAAATCTTCAGCTGTGGATAAAACAATGAAGGGTGGTGTCACATCTTGACAAGTGACTGGTCTGTGCTAGTTTCTATAGCCTACATACAGTGGTGTGAAAAAGTGTTTGCCCCCTTCATCAAACAAATTTAAATATTTCACAAAGATAACACAAGTAAACACAAAATGCAGTTTTTAATTGAAGGTGTTTATTAAGGGAAAAAAAATCCAAACCTACATGGCCCTGTGTGAAAAAGTGCCCCCCCCCCCCGTTAAAACATAAATTAACTGTGGTTTATCATATCTTTGGAAAGCTGAGTTCAATTTTCTAGCCCTTTCTAAAGCTTTGGGACTCCAGCAAACCACAGTGAGAGCCATTATCCACAAATGGCAAAAGCGTGAAACAGTGGTGAACCTTCCTAGGAGTGGCCGGCTGACCAAAACTACCCCAAGAGCGCAGCAACAATTCATCCAAGAGATCACAAAAGACCCCATAACAACATCCAAAGAACTGCAGGCCTCACTTGCCTCAGTTAAGGTCAGTGTTCATGACTCCACCCTAAGAAAGAGACTGGGCAAAAATGGCCTGCATGGCAGAGTTCCAAGACAAAAACCACTGCTGAGCAAAAAGAACATAAAGGCTCTTCTCAGTTTTGCCAGAAAACATCTTGATGATCCCTACGACTTTTGGGAAAATACTCTGTGGACTGACGAGGCAAAAGTTGAACTTTTTGGATGGTGTGTGTCCGATTACATCTGGCGTAAAAGTAACACAGCATTTCAGAAAATTAACATCATACCAGCAGTAAAATATGGTGGTGGTAGTGTGATGGTCTGGGGCTGTTTTGCTGCTTCAGGATCTGGAAGACTTGCTGTGGTAAATGGAACCATGAATTCTGCTGTCTACCAAAAAATCCTGAAGGAGAATGTTTGGCCATCTGTTCGTGACCTCAAGCTGAATCGCACTTGGGTTCTGCAGCAGGACAATGATTGAAACTGCTACAGAAATGTAGTATTTCTTAACTGTGCACATGATAATAACGCCTTTGAATGAATCTTGAAAACAAACCAACCAGTCCACCTCTGAATGGCTTGAGAAAAACAAAATGAAGACTTTGGAGTGGCCTAATCAAAGTCCTGACCTGAATCTGATTGAAATGCTGTGGCATGACCTTAAAAAGGCGGTTCATTAAAACTAAAGAATCCCTCTTCAACAACGCAGGAGAAATTGCTGAACACGAGGCCCAAAAAAACGAGGTGACTACAGCAGAGAAAATGGAGGACGCCAACCTCGATGTTATGAACACTGGCTTCGCCAATATAAGTAAAGATATAAAAGACTTCAAGCGACAACTCCAACAGGATTTAACGGCTCTTAAGGAAGATCTGAAAAAAGAGATGAAGGAGGAAATTATGGGCCTCCAAAAAGAAATGGAACGCAAGCTAGCTGAAAACATGGAGGAACTACGCACTCAACAGGCGTGTTTGGCAGAAGCACAGGCTCGAATATCAGAGTTGGAAGACTGGAAGACCGAGGCAAGCGAGCGGCTGCAGACCCTGACGGCACAAACACAGAGGATGCAGGAAAAAATAATCGACCTGGAGAGCAGGTCGAGGCGGAGCAATATACGCATCTTCGGGATTCCGGAGGGCATTGAAGGCAACTCGATGACGAAATTCATGGATCAATTCTTATAAAAGAGCTTGAGCTGCCCGATGAAACAGACCTGCAGATCCAACGAGCGCACGGAGCCTTGGCACAGAACCCGAATCCAAACTCTACACCCAGGTCAGTTGTGGTAAACTTTCTAAAATACGACGTAAAGGAAAGAATCCTGACACAAGCGTGGAAAAAAAAGATATGAGTCGGCGACAAACAGATATTCTTTGACCATGACTACCCGACAGAAATTGTAGCAAAAGAAATATGCCAACATTAAAAAAATGCTGAAAGAGAAAAAAATTAGATTCCAAACGCCACTAACGAAGATGAGAATTCATTGGGAGGACGGCGTGAAAACCTACAACACGGCCAGAGAGGCAGCACGGAACATGACGGAGCGAGGCTTTGTGGTGAGCGAACCGGAGGAAGCGGCTGGAGCAGCGGCGGCACTGAACGCATCGCGACAGCCGGAGTGGAGGTGAGTGAGCGGCAGAAGGCGGGAGACGGACGTGGCGCACCGAGCCCAAGAAAAACTGCAAGGCTTTCAATGGAAAGCCTAGATTATAACAAAGATTAAGAAGGACACAGAAGAAATGAAGGCCAAGAAGACAAGGTAAAAGAGAAACAAACGGCTAGGAGAGGTTTAAATGATTTTTGTTGGACATTTCTAGACTAATGGGCTGCACGGTGGCGCAGTGGTTAGCACTGCGGCAGCACAGTTTACCCTTGGCCGGGGGATTGTGGGGATCATGGGATCGTGGGTTCGATCCCAGCCCCCGACCAACAGTGATCGGTGTGGAGTTTGCATGTTCTCCCCGTGTTGCGTGGGTTTACTCCGGGATTTCTCCGGTTTCCTCCCACATGCCAAAAACATGCATGTTAGGTTAATTGGCTGTTCTAAATTGTCCCTAGATATCTGTTTCCTATAGGCCCTTAGAATAGAGGGTTAGTATTAATGAAAGCGCTTTGAGTGGTCTTTGTGACTAGAAAAGCACTATATAAGTGCAGGTTAGTTAGTTAGTTAGTTAATGACTATTACTTGGATAGTAAATACAGGTCTAGGCAGGGCCCCTCACTCGGTGAGGACATTCCCTCCACCCACCAACAGGGACCAGTGGGCAGAAGAAAGGCTCAAAGTATGGAGGTCGAGGTTCTTTAATGTGTTTTTGTACACATATGTGTTAGTTTTGTTGTTAAAGGGGTTAGGAGCACAAGTTAAAAAAATGGAAAAACATGAATATGGTTAAAAATCTTAAGATAATGACATTAAACGTGAATGGTCTGAACTCACCTGTTAAAAGGGAAAGAATAATAAGAAATTTCAAGAAGGAAAAAGCCGAAATTATATTTATACAAGAGACACATTTGAACAGGACAGAACATGAGAAACTAAAGAGATTTGGCTATAAGAACTCCTACTACAGTTCATTTAAGGGAGGAACTAAAAGGGGGGTTATGATACTAATTTCAAATAAAATATAATTTGAATGTGAACAAGAAATCCAGGATAAAGAAGGCAGATATGTAATAATAAAGAGGAGAATAGATGGTATGCAAATCACATTAGTGAACATCTATGCCCCACCAGAAAGTGACAAGGGTTTTTTTCAACAACTGTTTGATCTCATAGCAACACACAGTGAAGGAGTCCTAATTTGTGGAGGAGACTTAAATGCCGTCATGGATCATGAAGTTGACACAACAAGTGTTAAGAAGACAAAAAAACATGTAACAAAGTTCATAAGAACCTCACTGGCAGAAATGGGTATGGTAGACATATGGAGGGACCTGCACCCACTCGAAAAAGACTATACACATTATTCAGCAGTCCATAAAGTACACTCTAGAATAGATTACTTCCTTATGAATGAAGGTGACAGACACAGGGTGAGAAATTGTCGGATTGGAGGGGCAGAAATATCAGATCATAATCCTATATACATGGAAATACAGTATATTTAAACAATAGAAAACGACAAACAACATGGAAACTTAATGTAGGACTATTAAATGATGAGAAAATGAAAGAAAGAATAAAGGTAAACATAAATGAGTATATCGAGGAGAATGATAATGGAGAAGTGGACCCAACAATACTATGGGACGCACTAAAAGCCGTGTTAAGAGGTAAATTAATTGTTGAATCAGGAAAAGCAAAAAAGTCTAAACTGGAATCATATGAACAAAGATGTGAGAGACTAAGGGAATTAGAACGTAAACATCAAAGCACAAATGACCCAAAAATATATCAAGAAATTAAGGAAGAAAAAATAAAGATAAAAGAAATACAAATAGATGAAATCGAAAGGAAAAATAGATATTTAAAACAAAAATATTATGAAACGGGGCCAAAGGCCACAAAACTGCTGGCAAAACGGTTAAGAAAACAACAAACAGTGAATAATGTACTGTATATAAGATTAAGGACCTCATCACAAATAAAACCACAGTTACCCCAGAAAACATCGAAGAAATATTCCATAAATTCTATCAAGAACTATACTCGCAACCTGAAGAGGCAAATGTTAAGGATATTAAAAAATTTCTATGCACATTGGACTTGCCATCAATAGGAAACCAACAAAATGAAAAGCTAACAGCAGAAATAACAACACAAGAGATTAAAGATGTGATTAAGTCACTTAAAAACGGTAAATCACCAGGTAGTGATGGATACCCATCTGAGTTTTATAAACTGTTTATAGAAGAACTCACGCCACAGCTCCTAAAGTCATTTAATTGGACATTAAACAACAACAAAATACCTCCATCATGGAACGAAGCCATTATTTCAGTTATTTTAAAGCCAGGGAAAGATAGGGAACAATGCGGAAACTATAGGCCAATCTCTTTATTAAATGTGGATTATAAAATATATACAACAATTAGCTGTAAACGAATAAAGACATTCTTGACGGAATTGATAGAGGATGATCAAACTGGTTTCATAGAGGGATGCCAAACACATGATAATATCAGGAAAACATCACACATAATTAATCAAATACATAAAGAAAAGAAAAGCGCAGTAATAATGAGTTTAGACGCAGAAAAAAGCATTTGATAGGGTTAATTGGATGTTCCTATATAATGTGCTGGAACGCTTTGGATTTAACGAAAAGTCAGTGCAATGCATAAAGGCACTGTATCAAAAACCTGTGGCAAGAATCAAGATAAACGGTAGCTTAACAGACAAAGTAAATATACAAAGATCAACTAGGCAGGGATGCTGCCTATCGCCCACCTTGTTTGCTCTGTTCATAGAGCCACTGGCTCAAGCGATGCGACAAAATAAGAAATTAAAAGGTGTAACAATAAAGGGAGCGGAACACAAGATTGGGCTATTTGCAGACGATATTATAGTTTACCTTGAACAACCAGATGAATCAATAATGGAAATGATGGACTTGATAGAAAATTTTGGAAAATTATCATGATACAAGATAAACATAACAAAAACACAAATACTGGCATTCCACTATAACCCTTTAAACCAGATAACTGATAAGATCAAACTAAACTGGAAACAAAAAGAAATAAAATACCTTGGAGTGAACATACCTAAAGATTTAAGCAAAATCTATAAAGCAAACTATGATAGGTTAGAACAAGAAATAAAAAAAGATATTGATAGATGGTCAATCTTAAATATGGATCTGAATTCAAAAATTAAGACAGTCAAAATCAGCATACAACCTAGACTGCTTTACCTCTTCCAGGCTCTACCAACAGAGATTTCTGGTGCCCAGTTCTCCAAGTGAGACAGGATGATATCGAGATTTGTTTGGGGAGGTAAAAAGCCAAGAGTGAAATATAAAACTCTCCAATTACCAAAAGAGAAAGGAGGCATGGGTCTACCGAGTCTAAAGGAATATTACTACTCAGCACAAATAAGTTATATCATATGTTGGTGCGACAGAGGATATGAGGCAAAATGGAAAGAAATGGAAAAAGAAATTGAGGGACTCCCAGTACAAAGCATAATAGGAGATAAGGATGCATATAAGCAAATCAAACTAATACACCCAATTGTGGTCTATATTAATCATATATTCCATAACCTACATACTGTATGTTGAAGCATGTGAGAATGTTTGGTGATTACATATGTAAGGTGACTTCACACCTCAGAACAGGACAAAGAGATCTCAACCGCCAGTGAGGATTAAAGAGTTTCCCAGGCACTGCGGTGGAGACCGGAGGAGCTGCCCTCACCCCCCAGGGCCATGAGGAGGAGTACAAAGACAATGGGGGGATTAAGATAAGGAGGGATGTCAGCTTTGGATTTGCATGTCTTTTGTTATGTGCAAGTATAAGTTCTGAGAGCCGGAGGTGTTCGGTCTCTTTTTCCTTCTTCTGCTACTGCACTAGGATGAGACTTGTTAGAGGAGCTGATAATAAACTTTGGTTTATATATCACATCGCCTCATTCTTCCAAGCTCTTCTACACCAATCACTAAATTTACTTTGGAACTGTGGTATAAAATAGTACAAAAGTATAATATAAAGGAGGACATAAAACTATTGAAATGGGTAGCATTTGACAATCAGTTTGAACCGGCAAAGCAAGATAGGGGATACAAAAATCTGGTGAACAAGGGAATCACAGCATGGGGCAATATCAGAAAAAAAGATTTCGGGAGTTTTGTAAACATGAGAAGAAAATTTAAACTAGAAAAATCTGAATTCTTTAGATATCTGCAGATGAGAGATTATTATATGAGGAAGATTAGGCATAACCTCCACACAGATGTGAGCGAGATTATACAATTCATTCTAAGCTCGTATGCAGGAAATAAAATAAGAATTATTTCAAAGCTATATCAGAAACTTACGGCAAACAAACATTCAAGTAACTATATAAAGGAGAAATGGGAGAAAGAGCTAAATTTAAACATAACAGAAGAAAACTGGCAAGAAATATGGAAAACACAATACACATCAACAAGTTCAAGGACATGGAGGGAATTTGGATGGAAAAACCTGATTCGCTATTTCGTTACACCACAGATTCAAAGAAAATATACAAATACCCAATCTATATGCTGGAGGGGCTGTGGGGCTCAAAATGCAGACCACTCACATATGTTTTGGAAATGCTGCAAAATCTCATCATTCTGGAAATCTATACATGTGACAATACAGAGGATATTAGGATATAATATACCAATGAACTGTAACTTGATGTATTTATGTGATCTTAAAAGAGACAATGTAATACAGGCTGAGGACAGATATCTAGTTAAAATATTGCTGATTGCATGTAAAAAACAATCACAAGAAAATGGCGATCAGAAGTTCTTCCTGACCAAGAGCAATGGACTGACATTGTTGAGGATATACGTTTAATGGAAAAACTAACATATCGACAAAGAATGCAAGAAAGACAATATGAAAAAAAAAATGGTGGAAATGGACACACTACAAAGTGCAACAACGAGACAGAAATTGAAAGAATAACCAAAGACACTGAAAAACCAGAAGAATTAAGAGATGGAAACTAAAAACTTGATGCTCCAACATTTGTCCCCCCCCCTTTTTCTTTTTTCTCTTCTTCCTCTAGCTCCTTTTTTTAAATATAGAGACTGTGATCTGAATGTAATATGTATGATGAAAAATGAATAAAAATCAAAGTTACAAAAAAAAAAAAGGCGGTTCATGCTCGAAAACCCTCCAAAGTGGCTGAATTACAACAGTTCTGCAAAGATGAGTGGGTCAAAATTCCTCCACAGCACTGTAAAAGACTCAATGCCAGTTATTGCAAATGCTTGATTGCAGTTGTTGCTGCTTAGGGTGACCCAACCTGTCACGATCTGAGCACAGGGGGATTCCACCGTGCTCTGTCTCTCTGCCTATTTTTTCCCTTATTTGTATAATGTTGTGTTTTTGAGTTGTAATTCCTGTTATGTTATCTTTAGTTGGGTTTCACATATTCTGTATTGTTTCTTAGTATGACTTACTTTTCCTGTTTACGTTCATTGTAGTTTTGTTATTTACATATTTGGGTTTACTTGTCTTTATTTGTTATCACATTGTATGTGTTTCTTGCCAGTATTCTTCTCTTTCTTTCTTTCTCTGGGGTTGCAGCTGTCAGAGGCATTTCCGGGTTTTTCCCTGGCTGTGGGCGGTGTCCCTGTCACGCTGTCAGCCCCATCTCCACTCCTCATGACTCACAGCTGATTGTCATCTTCTTCCCCAGCCTGCTCATGTGATTCACACCAGTTATCATTTGTGTTTAATTATTTTTGGCCCTATTTAAGGGCGGTTATTTCTTTTCTCTTTGCTGGTGTCTCAAAGAAGCATTTATGTCAGAACCCTGTCCTCATTCTGACGTTCATATTCGTGTGCATCCTTTGTTCTCCCTCCTGCTCGTAAGTTTTGCTTTATGCACTTTTGGATCTTTGTGTTTGCACTCTGGACTTTTTGGGTTTTTTGTTAATAAATTTCACAAACTGCAGTCCAGCACCTGGGTCTCCTCTCTCCTTTCCTCTCTGCCCCGAGAGGTAATTCATGACACAACCAGTTATTCGGTTTAGGGGGCAATCACTTTTTCACACAGGGCCATGTAGGTGTGGATTTTTTTTACCTTAATCATAAACACCTTCATTGAAAAACTGCATTTTGTGTTTACTTGTGTTATCTTTGTCTAATATTTAAATTTGTTTGATGATCTGAAACATTTAAGAGTGACAAACATACGAAAAAATGAGAAATCAGGAATGGGGCAAACACTTTTTCACACCACTCTATAACTTCCAATGTAGATGTGATTTCAGTGACAGAAAATTATTATCAATTATTGCACAATCATCCTTTTTTTTTTTTACTTTGATCTGAAGTACAGAACTATTATTTAATAAATTCAGCATTTCTATTTTTCAGTGTTTTTTGGGTCAGTTTCAGAGCAGCTTGATTACATGCATTTATTTATCTTTAAATGGATAAATAAATGTAAAACTTTGTTGAGTTTTAAAGATGAGGGTTTATTTTTAATATCAAAAAAATTCCGAGTTGTAAAAATAAGTCAGATCAAAACAGACTTAATGCAAAGGATATTTTTTCCTTCTTTTTTTTAAATCAGTAGCTTCACAAACTATGTGCACGTCAGCTTCTGAGAAAATGTTATTTCAAATGTTCCAATTTTTTCCATTGTCTTCGTCATCCTTGTTTCTTTTTAACTTAATTGTCCTGTCTTGCAGTGTGATGTTTCTCAACATGCCAATCAACATACATATCATATGCAGCACTCAAAATAAAGTCATCATTGTCATGAGAATTGGGTTTAAGAGCGGTCCAGTGGATCCCTGTCAGTGTACCCTGCCTATATTATGGGGTTGCTGGGTCCTCGCCCTGCAGATGAGCTGGAGAGAGAGGGCACAAGGTTAAGTGCCTGGTGACCAGGGAACCAGCCAGGCTCAGCCTGATTGAGACACATGGGTCCACCCTCCAGTGAGCTCACCACCTGTAGAAGGGATCATTGGGATCATGGGTCCTAAGTAGATAGGACGACAGTCTGGGCTTATCTGCTTAGGCTTAGGCTCCTGTGACCCAGGCCCCAGATAAGAGGTAGAAGATAGATGGATGGATCCAAATTTACAACTTCAGTCTTACATCTTAATGGGGAGTGTTTTTATCTTCTAAAAGTGTGCATCTTGTTTATGGTAAATTTGCTATTGTTGACTTTATGCAACTTAGTTTACTTTTTCTTATTAATAGAATGAGTTTATTACTTCATATATTACTAATATGTGTCACTATGTAAAATAATATGTACTACTGATATATACTGCCTCTTTTGTATCAGCAATATATATATAAAACAAAATTTACCACCTACCAAAGCAGCTGATCGTACCTGTGCACAGTAAATGTAGGCTTATACAGTATCTCACAAAAGTGAGTACACCCCTCACATTTTTGTAAATATTTTATTATATCTTTTCATGGGACAACACTGAAGATATCACACTTTGATACAGTGTAAAGTAGTCAGTGTACAGCTTGTATACAGACGTGGACAAAATTGTTGGTACCCCTCTGTTAATGAAAGAAAAACCCACAATGGTCACAGAAATAACTTGAATCTGACAAAAGTGGTAATAAATAAAAAGTCTATGAAAATTAACCAGTGAAAATCAGACAATGCTTTTGAATTGTGGTTCAACAGAATTATTTTAAAAAACAAGCTCATGAAACAGGCCTGGACAAAAATGATGGTACCCTTAACTTAATATTTTGTTGCATAACCTTTTGAGGCAATCACTGCAATCAAACGATTTCTGTAACTGTCAATGAGACTTCTGCACCTCTCAGCAGGTATTTTGGCCCACTCCTCATGAGCAAACTGCTCTAGTTGTCTTAGGTTTGAAGGGTGACTTCTCCAGATGGCATGTTTCAGCTCCTTCCACAGATGTTCAATAGGATTTAAATCAGGGCTCATAGAAGGCCGCTTTAGAATAGTCCAATGTTTGGCTCTTAGCCATTCTTAGATGTTTTTAGCTGTGTGTTTTAGGTCATTATCCTGTTGCAAGACCCATGACCTGCGACTGAGACCAAGCTGTCTGACACTGGGCAGCACATTTCTCTCTAGAATACCTTGATAGTCTTGAGATTTCATTGTACCCTGCACAGATTCAAGACACCCTGTGCCAGATGCAGCAAAGCAGCCCCAGAACATAACAGAACCTCCTCCATGTTTCACAGTAGGGACAGTGTTCTTTTCTTGGTATGCTTCATTTTTGCGTCTGTGAACATAGAGCTGATGTGCGTTGCCAAAAAGTTGCAGTTTTGTCTTGTCTGTCCATAGGACATTCTCCCAGAAGCTTTGTGGATTGTAAACATGCAGTATGGCAAATTCCAGTCTGGCTTTCTTATGATTTGTTTTCAACAGTGGTGTCCTCCTTGGTCGTCTCCCACGAAGTCCACTTTGGCTCAAACAACGACGGATGGTGTGATCTGACACTGATGTACCTTGATCTTGGAGTTCACCATGAATGTGTTTAGAGGTTGTTCTGGGCTCTTTTGTTACCATTTGTATTATCCGTCTCCTCCTGCGGCCACGTCCAATGAGGTTGGCTACAGTCCCGTGGATCTTAAATTTCTGAATAATATGTGCAATAATATGTGCTTGGATTGGATCCAAGATGGCGCCCACAGTGGTCGCCATGGTGCTTCGCTGCGCTTTTTTTTGTTTGTTTTTGTTCGTCAATTGTGTGTCTGCCTGCTCTTACACCCGTGAAGAGCTACTAAATATCAGGACTTTCACTCCCACGGACCTACTCCCAGTTTTTTTGGCTCCTGCCGCTGATCTGGTTCACTTTTTAGCCCAAAAAGTGAGACGGCGAAAGAGAGGAAGACGAGCGGGCGCCCTGGTGCGACTTTGCAGGAGAGGCACGCGCATGGCTTTGCCTGGGATCTTTCTGTCCAACGTCAACTCACTTTATAACAAGGTAGATGAACTGAGACTGCTGATGCAATTTAAGGACCTCTCCACCTCGTGTGCCCTCTGCTTCACTGAGACCTGGCTCAAGGAAAAGACACCGGACAGCGCGCTCCTCCTCGAGGGATTTCAGCTGTTTCGTGCAGACCGCGACACGGGGCTCTCTGGCAAGACCACAGGCAGAGGAGTCTGCTTCTACATCAACAGCAGCTGGTGCTCCGATGTAACTGTGATCTCCCAACACTGTTCTCCCGCTCTGGAATATTTATTCATCAACTGCAAGCCATTTTATTCCCCGCGTGAGTTTGCTTCATTCATCCTGGCCGCTGTTTACGTCCCGCCCGACGCGGACGTGCGCGAGGCTCAGCGTGCGCTCGTGGATCACATTCAGCAAGCGGAGCGGACTTTCCCGGACTCTCTGGTTATTGTGGTTGGCGACTTTAACCAGAGCAACCTGAGCCACAAACTCCCCCGGTACAAACAGTTTATTAAATGCCCCACCAGAGGAGAGAACACACTGGATCACTGTTACACTACAGTTAAGGACGCGTATCACGCTGTTCCCCGCGCTGCACTCGGACTATCTGATCGCGTGATGGTCCACCTGATTCCCACATACAGACAGAGACTGAAGCTCACAAAATCTGTTGTGAGCACTACGAGGAAATGGACCAGTGAAGCTGTGGAGGAGCTGTGCACGTGCTTGGAAATAACTGACTGGGACATGTTTAAAGGAACTACGCATGATCTGGATGAGTACATGGACACTGTGACCTCATATATCCACTTTTGTGAGGAGAGCATTCTTCCATCGCGTACCAGGGTGAGTTACTCCAACGACAAGCCCTGGTTCACAGCTAAGCTCAGACAGATCAGGAAGGAGAAGGAAGCAGCGCTGAAAAGTGGAGACAGGGGCTGCTACAGGGAGGTCAAATACCGGTTTAGCAGAGAGCTGAGGAGAGCTAAATCTGTGTATTCTGAGAGACTCCAGCAGCAGTTCACTGCTAACGACTCTGCTTCTGTGTGGAGAGGACTGAGGCAAATCACCAACTATCGGCCTCAGGCTTCTAAGGGACAGGATGACAAAGCCCTTTGTCAAAGACTGTCCCAACACTATGCCCGTTTTGACACCTCGTCAGCTGTGTCCAACTCCCCCCCTCCCCCCAGCGCCACTGCCTCCATGGTCCCCACTTCATCAAAGGCGCCCCCCCTCCTCCCCCCCTGCCCTTGCCATCAGTGAGCAGGACGTGCACAGACAGTTCTCCAGACTGAACCCGCGCAAGGCCCCTGGTCCGGACGGCGTGTCTCCCTCCACCCTGAGACACTGTGCGGAGGAGCTGACTCCTGTCTTCACAGACATTTTTAACACCTCCCTGAAGTCATGTCACGTGCCGGCCTGCCTCAAAACCTCTACCATCGTCGCTGTCCCCAAGAAGCCACAGATCACTGGACTTAACAACTACAGACCTGTAGCGCTCACCTCTGTAGTCATGAAGTCCTTTGAGCGCCTGGTCCTGCCCCACCTCAAGACCATCACCACTCCCCTCCTGGACCCGCTGCAGTTCGCCTACAGAGCCAACCAACAGGTCTGTGGACGACGCAGTCAACTTGGCCCTCCACTCCATCCTGCAGCACCTGGACTCCCCGGGAACCTACGTCAGGATCCTGTTTGTGGACTTCAGCTCTACATTCAATATCATCCGCCCAGCTCTGCTCCAGGACAAGCTGTCCCTGCTCAACGTGCCTGACTCCCTCTGCAGGTGGATCACCGACTTCCTGACGGACCGGAGGCAGCATGTGCGGCTGGGAAAGACTATCTCAGACTCTGTTAGCATCAGCACCAGATCACCCCAGGGCTGTGTACTTTCCCCCCTGCTCTTCTCCCTGTACACCAACTCCTGCACCTCCAGCCACCAGTCTGTCAAGCTGATCAAGTTTGTGGACGACACCACCCTCATCGGGCTCATCTCCAATGGCGACGAGTCCGTCTACAGGAGAGAGGTGGCCCAGCTGGCATCCTGGTGCAGCCACAACAACCTGCAGCTGAACGCTCTGAAGACAGTGGAGATGATCGTGGACTTCAGAAAAGTCACAGCCTCTCTGCCCCCCCTTACCCTCACAGACTCTCCCATCACCACTGCGGATTCCTTCCGCTTCCTGGGCACCACCATCACCCGGGACCTCAAGTGGGAGCCGACCATCAGCTCCCTCATCAAAAAGGCCCAGCAGAGGATGTTCTTCCTGTGGCAGCTGAGGAAGCTCAAGCTACCCACCAAGATGTTGGTGCAGTTCTACACGGCCATCATCGAGTCCATCCTCACCACCTCCATCACCGTGTGGTACGCAGGAGCCACCGCCAGGGACAGACTAAGACTGCAGCGCGTTGTGCGCACTGCTGAGAAGGTGATCAACTGCAAGTTCCCATCCCTCCAGGACCTGTACATCTCCAGGACCCGGAGGCGTGCAGGTCGGATCATAGCCGACCCTTCACACCCTGGACACGCACTGTTTGCCCCCCTCCCCTCAGGCAGAAGACTTCGGTCCATTCAGACTAAAACCTCCCGCTACATGAACAGTTTCTTCCTCTCTGCCATCAGACTGCTGAACACTAAGTGACTTATTAGACTCTCATGCACTACGTACAGCAGCTCAACCGGACTCATGACAATTATCACTGTTTTCTTTTTGCACTACCGACTGCACTATGTGGAACTCCACAATATCTGCTGCTTGGAAATATATTTAAAAATTGCATAGATTAGTATTACTTATTCATATTCTACCTTTTATTGCATGCATAGTTTTTTATCTTTAGTGCTACTCCCTGTTTAATGTTGCAGCATTGCACCGAGACAAATTCCTAGTTTGTGTACTACATGAACAATGGCAATAAATCTCATTCTGATTCTGATTCTGATTCAACTGTAGTCACAGGAACGTCAAGCTGCTTGGAGATGGTCTTATTGCCTTTACCTTTAACATGGTTGTCTATAATTTTCTTTCTAATCTCCTGAGACAACTCTCTCCTTTGCTTCCTCTGGTCCATGTTTAGTGTGGTACACACCATGTCAACAAACAGCACAGTGACTAGTCACCCTTTAAATAGGCCGACTGACTGATTACAAGTTTGTAGACAACTGTGATGTTAATTAGAGGACACATCTTGGTTGAATATGTCCTTATGGTCGCATTATTTTCAATCTTTTCCAGGGGTACCATCATTTTTGTCCAGGCCTGTTTCATGAGTTTGTTTTTTAAAATAATTCTGTTGAACCACAATTCAAAAGCATTTTCATTGGTTAATTTTCATAGAATTTTTATTACCACTTTTGTCAGATTGAAGTTATTTCTGTGACCATTGTGGGTTTTTCTTTCATTAACAGAGGGGTACTGTCTAAACCACTGGTAACAAAAGTGAGTACACCCCTAAGTGAAAATGTCCAAATTGTGCCCAATTAGTCATTCTTCCTCCCCGGTGTCATGCGACTTGTTAGTGTTACAAGGTCTCAGGTGTGAATGGGGAGCAGGTGTGTTAAATTTGTTGTTTTCACTCTCACACTCTCTCATACTGATCACTGGAAGTTCAACATGGCACCTCATGGCAAAGAACTCTCTGAGGATATGAAACAAAGAATTATTGCTCTATATAAAGATGGCCTAGGCTACAAGAAGATTGCCAACACCCTGAAACTGAGCTGCAGCACAGTAGCCAAGACCATACAGTGGTTTAACAGGACAGGTTCCACTCAGAACAGGCCTCGCCATGGTCAACCAAAGAAGTTGAGTGCACGTGCTCAGCGTCATAGCCAGAGGTTGTCTTTTGAAAATAGATGTATGAGTGCTACCAGCATTGCTGCAGAGGTTGAAGGGGTGGGAGGTCAGCCTGTCAGTGCTCAGACCATATGCTGCACACTGCATCAAATTGGTCTGTACAGCTGTCATCCAAGAAGGAAGCTCCTTTTAAAGATGATGCACAAAAAAGCCTGCAAACAGTTTGCTGAAGACAAGCAGACTAAGGACATGGATTACTGGAACCATGTCCTGTGGTTTGATGAGATCAAGATAAACTTATTTGGTTCAGATGGTGTCAAGCGTGTGTGGCAGCAACCAGGTGAGGAGTACAAAGACAAGTGTGTCTTGCCTACAGTCAAATATGGTGATGGGAGTGTCATGGTTTGGGGCTGCATGAGTGCTGCCAGCACTGGGGAGCTACAGTTCATTGAGGGAACCATGAATGCCAACATGTACTGTGACATACTGAAGTAGAGCATGATCCCCTCTCTTCGGAAACTGGGCAGCAGGGCAGTATTCCAGCATGATAATGACCCCAAACAAACCTCCGAGACGACCACTGCCTTGCTCAAGAAACTGAGAGTAAAGGTGATGGACTGGCCAAGCATGTCTCCAGACCTAAACCCTATTGAGTATCTGTGGGGCAGCCTCAAACAGAAGGTGGAGGAGCACAAGGCCTTTCACATCCACCAGCTCCGTGATGTTGTCATGGAGGAGTGGAAGAGGATTCCAGTGGCAACCTGTGAAGCTCTAGTGAACTCCATGCCCAGACAGTTAAGGCAGTTAACAGTTAAGGCAGTGCTGGAAAGTAATGGTGACCACACAAAATATTGACACTTTGGGCACAATTTGGACATTTTCACTAGGGGTGTACTCACTTTTGTTGCCAGCGGTTTAGACATTAATGGCTGTGTGTTGCGTTATTTTGAGGGGACAGTAAATTTACACTGTTATACAAGCTGTACACTGACTACTTTACATTGCTTCAAAGTGTCATATCTTCAGTGTTGTCCCATCAAAAGATATAATGAAATATTTACAAAAATGTGAGGGGTGTATTCACTTTTGTGAGATACTGTACACACATACATACTACGAGTGGACATTACCTTGTACAGAATATAACTGCGGAGGCCAAATGCTTGCAGAAGGATGCAAACCTGGATGGGCCCCCAGCAGATGAGGAAAAGGGCCACTATCACCACCACCATGCGGGAGACCCTTGCCCGCACCACTGCTGCCCTCTTTGACTGAGCCTGAAGCTGGAGAAGAAGAGGTTTATAATGTCTTTTTTTTAAAGTACAGACCTATTCAATTAAAGATTTTCAAGAGTGAGAGCATCTTTCTTTACTTGGTAGCCACTGTCAATGGGATTCACGGCAGGCTGACCCATGCGTTTGAGCATGAAGGTGTAACAGCCCGTGATAGTGAACAGGGGCAGCAGATAGATGGCAAGGAAGCTGTAGATGATGAAGGCTCTTTGGAGGTGGGCTGACGGGAACACCTCAGTACAGTATGTCTGAGGACCAAACCAATATCCTGCCTCCAGACGCTGGTATACAGCTACGGGGATGGAGAGAAGCAAAGAACCTGGAGAGAACAGAGGACAGGACAGTAAACATTTATATTGGTGATATGCTGGTGGAAGAAAGGTGGTATTACCGCTAAATGGGTGTTTATTTTCATTGAAAGTGGAATTTGCGCAAATTCAGACATAGACAGAAGCAGTTATGTCATGTGCAGCTGCGTGTATATGGGTGCGAAATTGTGCTTGGTGTGTTTGTGAGATACCTATCCAGATGGACACAGAGATGGCCAGAGCAGTACGGGGTGTGCGGTGTCGCAGCGACTGGAGAGGGTAGACGGTCACGTAGCAGCGGTCCACACTCATGGCTGATAGAGTGATACATGTTGCCTGTGCAGTCACCTAAAAAACACACATGCACACACACAAATTACAATAGCCCACTGTTAGCACTGCAGTATTCCCAGTGACGGCAACAATGGTGTGGTCTGATATCACTGCTTTTTGCCCAAATAATAAAATTGTTCTGCAATTATTTTACAGCCCCAATTCCAAAAAAAGCTAAGCAGAATGCAGATCTCATAAACTGCTATTTTCTTTTCAAAAGAGCATATTGAATATTGAAAGTGGTGCATTTTACTATTTTATTAATTTGATGGCAACAACATGTTTCAAAAGAGCTGGTTTAGGGATAACAAAAGAATGGAAAAATAAGTGGTATTAAAAAGAAACAGCTGGAGGAGAATATTACATGTAATCTATAAATGCACAAAATCTCTGTGTGTGTGTGTGTGTGTGTGTGTGTGTGTGTGTGTGTGTGTGTGTGTGTGTGTGTGTGTGTGTGTGTGTGTGTGTGTTCCATGCATATCTCTTGAACCGTTCGTCAGACTGGCTTCAGATTTTATAAGTGCTTTGCTGAGGTTACGAGGGTGTGCATCCCCAAGTAGATAGATAGATGTACTTTATTGATCCCAAAGTGGGAAATTACAGTGTAACAGCAGCATGACAGTAGACAACCAAACAACAGAAACACACACAGCATAATAGACAAAGGGATTACCCACGGAAAGTAAAACTGCTAAAAAAAAACTTATATACATCATAGATGAATAGATGGTAACCCGTACAGATACATGAATCATATCTGCTGTACAATGCAGGACTATCAGGTGCAGAGTGAGATGTGAGGTACGAATTAGACTGTAAGGTGCAGTATAGTAGCATAATTATGACCAGAGTACAACATCAGAGTGAGCTATTGTACAGTGAAATGGCATGTGGCAGGAAAGATTTCCTGTATCTATTCTGTACCAAAAGTTTGGAGTCGCTCAGTCAAAATATGCAATTTTTATCAATAAAAGTTTAGCCACTGCTCTGTCTCTTCATGCCCTTCAGTGTGTGTAGGGTTTTGAATTGACTTCGTGCTGACTGGATAATATGCGGCATCATGACCATGCTGATTGGATAATATGCGGCATCACGACCAGTCAGTCACCACAGCGCTTAGTTTAGTTTAGTTTATTGGTTTATTTGTCAGGGACCATGTACAGAAAAAAAAACCCCCAACCATTAAACACAGGGTAAAAATGCTCTGTACCAGATTATAGTGTTCTCACTAATTTCCATCTGTAGTCCCTGAGGCAGACAGGAAGATATTAAAAGGAAAACAGCACATATAGAAAGCAATTCAGATCAGGTTTCAGAAACTGTTGGCCCTGAAACAAGCAGGAAGTAAATTTAAAAGGTAAAAAAGGTAAGAGGAATGGCACACATAAAAACAATTTAAGAGTACAATTTCAAATCCCATTTAAGGGAGAGAGTCAATGCTTTGCAAACAAAAAAAAGGAAGTGAAAAGCCACAAATTTGACAAGAAATAGAGAATAGTGAAGATGTAATACTGAAAAAATTATACTACAATGTTGCCGTGATTGCGTATGTCTAAAGGATAATTTGGGGAATGCCAGCGGGGACCCGGGGTCTGCCTAAAGAACACCAATGTTGGAGAAGCAGCGGGCAGAGCACAGTCCTTCACAGGGAAGCAAGCCCAGCCACCCCAGTCAGCAGTAGACAGGAGTCCCTTTGCAGGACCACGACTCGCCGTCACCAATGGCGCTCCTCTCGGTGTGCTCGTACGGCTATCTAAAAATTAAAAGTTAATTATAATACCACCATGACTGTGGAGCAGAATGCCCAGATCAACGGCATATCATATGCAGCCACATGCACGGTTTGACTAAACAACGACCGTCACCAAACTAAACACAAAAATGCTCAAAAAACAAAATAAATAATTTTTGTTTAAATATTTACTAACAAATGGGCAACACTGATGCAACAGTTGCAGCCATACAGGTCATTCTGCTGTGTGTAATATCAGTGTTTTGTACTTATAATATTCCTAAAATATAAAAGAATGCACTAGAATGGGTCTCAAATATTTGTAAATGTGTCCTGTTATAGTACTGCATGAGTTTATTGACAATAGACTATAAACTACCCATATAAACTAAAATAATGATGACTGAACAACTCCCATTCCCCAAAGTGCAAGATAACAGCACCTATGAATATAAGTCATAAAAGACCAGACAAATAAGTGATCTGACAAAAAATAAACAAGGGTTCTTAAACAGTCGCTAATATTGGCTGTCCATTCATTTTCAATAATTCTGTAGTTAATATTCACACAATCAAATAAATCTTGGTGCCGTTCAGTCCCTTTTAAATTTGTCAAAGTCTAACGTGTGAGTGTCTGCATACAGGCTGCACCTCTTTGTATTCCACTTTCAAACACAGTCTACATTTGGGCCTGTAAAGCCTAATTGAGCTACTTTACATTTAATTTTTTGCAATGACATTCAGTTTTCAAATTTAGGATTCAGGTATCCCCTCCCCCACCACCCACAAAAGGTAAATAACAAATTAACCTTTTGCCAAATTTACCAGAAAAAAAAAACATGCAAATTTCAGAGAAAACAATATAATTTCACAAGAAGAAAGTAGACTGGTGATCTGTCCAGGGTGTACCCTGCCTCTCGCCCAAAGATGCTGGGATAGGCTCCAGCCCCCCCATGACCCGAAAAGGATTAAGTGGAAGAAGATGGATGGATGGATGGATGGATGGATGGAAGAAGAAAGTAGCAACTTGATGACAGTCAAAAAAAAATCAGAAATTTAAATGATTTTGCAAATATGTAAGGAAAAAGGCTTATTTTCCATGACAAAAAAATGGAACTTTGAGAAAAATGCTACTTTTTATGAGAAACTGTGAATTTAGGGGGAAAAACAACATGGGGGAAATACTGCATTTTTATATAAAAAGTGGGCAAATTTACAAGAAAAAAATGTCTCTGATTTACAAGAAAAGCTGTAAAACTATGACAAAAAAGTTGCACACATGAAAAAGTGACATTAGAAACATCACAGTGCTACATAAAACACTGAAGTTTACTAAGGAAGAAAAAAGACTGGACAGAATATTTGAAGCCCCAAAAGTTGGAAGTGAGGGCAGTTCTAACTTTAAATGGGTTTATAATATGTTTTTAGTTGATATATAATGTATATATGCAGCATCTGTGTTTGAGTCCATGCCGCAACTGCCGGACTTTATTTTAAGAGATTTTCATGGACACAGCAATGAAAAGAGAGACAAGAGGAGGCAACGCGGAAAGCGTGGAAGCATAAGACTAAACCTGAGGAGGTGTCAGCTTAACCGCATTCCTCTTCCTTCCATTATTATGGGGAAAGTACAATCCCTGAGAAATAAAGTGGATGAAATTCAAGGGAATGTACGATATCAGAAGGATTTCAAGAACTGCTGTGTCATGGCTTACACGGAAACGTGGCTTACAGCGTATGACAAGGATGCGGACCTGTGGATTGACGGCTTTGGAGCCCCACTTCGCTCGGATCAGCAGGAAGAGGTAACGAGGAAACGTTATTGGGGCGGCGTATGTTTATATATTAATATCAGTACTGTACATCTGTCACGGTCAGAGAGTGCATCTATACACCAGATGTGGAGCTTCTGTCCATATCGCTACGCCCCTTTTATCTGCCCCGCAAGTTCCTCCAACTTTTCATAACAACTGTGTACATTCACCCGAGAGCGGATGCTGACTCCGCCTCCAGCACCGTCTTTGATGTGGTACAACGGTTGCAGTCGATTTCCCCAGAGGCTCCAAATTTTATCCTTGGGGATTTTAATCATGTTTCTTTAAAGAAGACACTTAAAAACTTTTATCAGTATGTCTTCTGCCCAACCAGGTGAAAAAAGACATTGGACCTGTGCTACGGCTCCATTGAGAGGGCCTTTAAATCTCTTCCCTTTCCTCCTTTAGGATCCTCAGATCACAACTGTGTACATTTGCTGCCCACATATAAAACTGCTCTCAGAAGAGACAAGGCGAAGACCAGAGACATAAACGTGTGGACAGAGGATTCAGTGCACTGCCTCCAGGAATGCTTTAACTGTACGGACTGGGAGGTGTTCACACTGTCCTGCGGAGGTGATTTGAACTCTTTAGTGGACGTGACATGCTCATACATGGATTTCTGTAGAGACATGATCGTTGCACGTAAACGTGTCAAAATATATCCCAACAACAAGCCATGCGTTACAAAATCAGTTAAATCCTGTTTACAGGGGAAAGCACTTGCCTTTAAACAGGGGGTTGTTTCTGAGCTGCAGGTTGCCACAAAAGAGCTGAAGGCCGAAATTTTAAGAGCAAAACAGAATTATAAATCAGAATTGGAAAGCAAGATGGCAACAAAGAAACTTGGTTCAGCCTGGGCCAGTATGAAAACTATTGCAGGCCTTCAGAGCACAGAGCGCAGTAATCGTGTGTTTTTAGATGGTTTTAATTCAGACACAGAGCTGGCTAATGCTCTTAATTGATTTTATGGTCGTTTTGACTCCTTTGATTTTAGCACAGAAACCCAAGGTTTGAAACAGAAACTCAAAGACAATCAGCACTTTAATATTGAGGTGCAGGATGTTAAAAGGGCGTTCTGTGCTGTAAAAGTAAACAAAAGTCAGGGCCCTGATAATATATGTGGGCGCTTGGTAAAGTCCTGTGCACATGAGCTGAGTCCTGTATTTCACTACATTTTCAATAAGTCCTTACAGACACAACATGTGCCTAAGATCTGGAAAGATGCTGTGATTGTCCCCGTTCCAAAATCCAGCTGTCCTAAAACGGTAAATGATTTTAGACCAGTTGCTATGACTTCAATTTTAATGAAAATTTTTGAAAAACTGGTCAGATTTGAGGTCCTAAAGCAGACTGAGCATGCATTGGATCCTTTGCAGTTTGCCTATAGGCCTCACAGAGGAGTAGAGGATGCCACCGTCACTCTGTTTAACATGCTTTTTGAACATCTGGATTTTAATGGGACACATGCCAGGCATTTATTTGTGGACTTTTCTTCCCCCTTTAATACAATCCAACCTCATATTTTAGTTGAAAGGCTCCTGCAACAATTTGATTTGCATATTAATCTGGTGGGTTGGATTCTGGATTTTTTAACCAACAGGACACAGAGAGTAAGGGTCAATGGTACATTGTCTGACCAAAAGTGTTCTTCTACTGGCTCTCCGCAGGGGTGTGTGTTGTCACCACTACTCTTCATTCTGTACACAAACATGTGTCGGAGCAGACATGACAACAGACACATTATAAAGTATGCTGATGATTCAGTTGTTGTCGGTCTCCTCCAGGATGGTGAGAGTGGCCACGGCCCAGTAGTTGATGATTTTGTTCACTGGTGTGAGGATTCCTACCTGCAGCTGAATACGACAAAAACTAAAGATATGATTATTGACTTTAGGAGGAAAACTCCCAGGCACGAAGTCACTGTACTAAAAGGCCAGACCACTGAATGTGTACAATCCTACAAATATCTTGGGACGACTATTGATAGTAATTTAAACTTTGAGGAGAACTGTGAAAGGGTGTGCAAAAAGGGTCAGCAACATTTGTATTGTTTAAGGAAACTTGTACGCTTCCAAACTGACCGAACCATAATGACAATGTTTTATCGGGCTTTTATTGAATCTGTTTTATCCTTTTCTTTGAGTGAGTGAGTGAATGAGTGAATGAATTTATTTCGGATAATACAGTACAGGTTAAAAGAAACTGTATAATATAACAACAAGGTCAAATTAGACAAAGACTCCTTCTACTAAACAATTCCACGTGAGTTATCCGAAATGGGTGATGGCTGAAGCCGCAGCTTATATTGCCCACCCATATTCCATCCAAGAATTCAAAGAAAAAAGAGTAAACAAGACAAGAGTGATTACAATTTAGAACAAAGCTTTTCTTTAGTGTCATGGTTTCACCGTGCAGCCCATGGTGTCATGGGCTGCACGGTGGCGCAGTGGTTTAGCACTGTGGCAGCACAGTTTTACCATCGGCCGGGGGACCGCGGGGATCATGAGATCGTGGGTTCGATCCCAGCCCCCGACCAACAGTGAGCTGTGTGGAGTTTGCATGTTCTCCCCGTGTTGCGCGGGTTTACTCCGGGATTTCTCCGGTTTCCTCCCGCACACCAAAAACATGTAGGTTTAGGGCGCTCGCGCACGCAGCGACCAGCAGCCAGTGGCTTGTCACCAGACTGCAAACCAAGTCTACCTACGGGTACAAATAAGTAACAAAAAAAAAAAAAAAAAAAAAAAAAATGGTTTGGTCAGATAAAACTGAAACAGAGGAAATCCTTGGATCAGGTAGTTAGATGATCCAGTCGTTTACTTGGTGAGTCACAGCTGAGCCTGACATCCCTGTACACCAGACAGGTACAGAGGATTGCTACCTCCATTTTAAATGATGACTCCCACCCTTTGCACTGCCACTTTCAGCTTCTTCCCTCCAGACGAAGGTTTGCTGTCCCAAAAAGTAAAACCCAGCGCTACAAAAGCAGCTTTGTTCCTGCTGCTGTTAAAGAGTTGAACAAGATGTAACAATATATTGCACATAATTTAGTTACCTATTTTTTAATTTAATTTTATATTTACTTATTTTTGTAGGTTTTTTTATTTAGGTTCTAAATCTTTTATTGGTTTTAGACTTTTGAGTTTTTAACCTCTTTGACTAGTCTTTAACTTTTTAATATGACCCTTCTCTCTTATCTCTTTGTTATTTCTCTTATCTCTTTATCCTATGTCCTGATTGGTGGAGCCTTGAGCACTTTTATCATGTTTATAGTCAGCTACATGTGTGCCTGTGTTTGTGTTCATGTTGAATGTAACTGTGGTTGGTAAATATGGATGTCACCTGACTGCAAAACAAATCTACCTACGGGTACAAGTAAAGTAACCTGAACCTAAACCTGAACCTATACATACACGCATGTACTGTATATTCAGTACTGAAGTGACCATACAGGAAAAGCAACAGGCTGGAGGAGATGACAAATGTTGCAAGAAAAAAATGCTGGAAGTGTCATGAGCCGAGAGCTGGTGGTTTCCGCCAGGCTCAGTCTCATGGCTTTTTCATTATATTTACATGTTTGTTGTATTTTGTGCTTTTTGGGTTTCTGTATTCATGTACTGTTTGCCATTTACCTGTTTGTGTTCTAGTTCTGTTACTCTTTTATTTTGTATTAATTTATATTTATATTTTTAGTCTGCTTGGATTGATATTTTATTCTTTGTATCTTCACTGTTGTTCTGTTGCTGGTTGACAGCTGTCAGTGGTGTGGTGCTCCGTGTGGGCGTTGCCCTGTCAGCTTTGGTTCTCTCTCACTGCCCCCAGCTGGTCCTAATGATGTTTTATTGCTTTCTCCTGCCCACTCAGATTACCCACACCTGTCATGGATTATGTAAATGGTTTTTGATCCTATTTAACCCCTTGAACTCTGTGAATTCCGCGGGCAGTCACGTCTCTGCATCTTAGTACGTCTCAGTGTGCACTGAAAAAAAAAAAGCTGTATTTCCGGTCTTCCAGTACAGACACAGCCTTGTTACAACCTGAGAAAAAAGCTGTTTAATATATTCATTTTTTGTGGTATTTTTACAAAATTTTGACCTGAGCTTGAAAACACTTGGTTCTACATTTCTGTTGTGTTTTCCAGCCAGTATCTGACAGCTGTATGTTATTTGCAAGCATTTGTATCTAAAAAAAAAACACCCAGGCAAACTTTCTTGTTACTCAGTGGCAGGAGCACTTAGAGAGATTATGACTGTTTTGCCAAAAAATTCAGAGTGTTTTCTTTTAAATGAGACTAACCCCATGAAGATGCTGCAAAGGGTTGAAGAACAGCTTTTGATTTACTTTGGGCATGTTATTTTTAGGCGTTTTTAGGGAAGTTTAACAGAGTTCAACAGGTTAAGGGCTGTATTTTCATTTTCTCATCACCGCAGTCTTGTTTGTATTCTCCTCATCTCCACCAGAGCCCCACCCTGCTCTGGTGCACTATCAGTAAGTTTACTTCCTCATTTGTATTTTTGTGTTCTGAGCACGGTTTAGTCTTTATGGTTGTTGTGCCACCAATAAATCTGCCAAACTCACGGTTCAGCACGTGGGTCTCATCTTCTTGCCCCGAAGGGCAAATCGTGACAGGAAGAAGCATTGCAACTTTTTATTTATCAATTTATTAATATTTTTAGCACTCCCTTTATTGCAAATGGACCCTTAAACACCAACAAACTCAAAAGGTACGGTGCTAAGGAGATACTAGGAACTAAATCACTATACAGTGATGATAATAAGCCATCAGTATCTGTGTTTGATCACTGCCTAATTTGTGTAATGCTGTCTCATGATTAAATAAAATGAAAATTGGAAAACTAGAAATGTGACTTTAAGCTCAATAATTAAAATTCCAAATTAATCAGTGACGCTGTTTTGCAGTGCCTTTGAACTCATTTTAACACATTAGCATATGGATAAAATTTAGAGTGCTCTATTTTCCTTAATGAGACAGTATTTTAAAAAGTTTAGGTCCATGAAATGCATCTATTCTTTCATTCATCTATTTGGTGTTTATTTCTTTTATTTTCATTTAGATACCCTTTTGTGCAGCTGTGGTATTTTAACAGAGGATAGAAAATCTGAAAATGATCTGCAGGGAAAATAATCAATTTCTTTTAACATGGATATTTAAGAATAGCCTTCAGAGTGACTTAGTCTATAATTGAAAGTGGTAAAACTTGCATTTCTAATTGAATTTTATAATTATCAAAATCATGACATTTTAAAAATACAGAACAGTTTAAGGATAACTTGAATTTTCTGGGGATGATAAGCAATATTTAAAGGCATTTATATTTAAGGACCAGTGGCACAGAGGTTTTGTTTGTACTTTATAAATGTTCAGAGCTGCTAACATTTTGAGGAGTGCTCAAACATATGTACATTTCACTCTAACAGTGGACAAACAAATCCATTCTGCTCACATTTCATGAATGATTAATACAATGTAAAGCCCAAATTTGCATGAGAAGAGTTAATCATTTCTCAGATCAGCTAAATCCTCCCAGGCAGCACATATATTCTGTGGTGAACTCCCATAGTTTTAACTCACATTAGCAAACTAACAACCAGCTAACTTCAAAAAACAATTCACCAGCTAACGCAATACATTTACTTCCTTTTGGACAGAGGGGTTTGTCCTTTTGTTTAACAACCAGCAATTTAAAATGGTTTGTTGCCCTTCATGGATCTCTTTTCATTCTGTCTCACTTGTGAGCTCAACACATTCTAGACTAAACAAGTCCTCACTGTAATGTTGTTCTTATTATTAATAAGACATATTATTGTGTGATATGGGTGGCGGCTCCACCTTTCCGGTTCTGCCACCACCCTGGGTATAAAAGGCTGATGCGGAAGAGGCATGGTCTCTTTTGACCTCACCTCTGCCAAGACGGGAGCGCCTTGCATTACTGTGAGTCATATAATAAAGTCTGGTTCTACTGCACCTCCGGCCTCGTTATTGGAGTACTGGTTATGGACATAACATTTGGCGACAAGGATAAAAACATGGATAAAGGAATTTCAGGCATTCGGCCGTTTTTGGAGCTTCCCGGCAAGCCGCCGGTTCCGTGGGAGAGGTGGTTTGCTGCATTCGAGAATTATCTCATGGCACTGAACCTTGGTGAACTAGAGAAGCTGCGTGCACGAGCAATACTGGTCCATAATCTTGGCATGGAGGGACAACGTATTCTTAGCACATTGGGTGAGAGTGATAGTTTTGGGGACGTGGTTGAGCTAATGGCGTGCTACTTTTGTGCTCCTGAGAATGTCATCGTCCGGAGGATTTAGTTCTGACAGTGCTGCCAGCAGGCTGGAGAATCGGTACAACGGTTTGTTGCAGACCAGTGCCAGCTGGCTGGGAACTGCCAGCTTGGGAATTTAGAGGAAGATATGGTCCGCGATCAGTTGGCGGAGGACACACTGTGTTCGGCGGCACGGTCAAGACTTCTCACGCATTCCGGTGAACTGACGTTGGCCAAGGCTATGGAGATAGTTCAACAGTGCGAAGCAGCAGAAAAACTATCACGGGATCTCGGTGAGAGAACGATGTTGAGGCAACCTGAATCACAATCTGCGGCGCAGACTGTGGACCTGGCTAGTGATGATAGCGTGAAGACAAAGAAGAATACGCTACAGCTAATAAAATAAGGTCCGCCCCGGGATTGCCGAAATGTTTGGGCTGCAGGTCTACCAAGCACCGGTACAAGGCAAGAGAGTGTCCGGCAAGGGGCAAACGCTGAGGCAAGTGCGGACTCCTACATCATTTTGCCAGGGTCTGTAAAAAATTTGAGCGAGGGGAACGGTGACGTGAAGTAGACTCCCCCACCACGACTCCTACGGTTATCCATACCGTCTCCCCGAGCACAGAGGGCCGTACGTATTTGATGGTCGAGTTGGACGCCATGGAAGTGCCGTTATTAGACTTTATTAGCTATAATAAAGTCTCGTTCTACTGCACCTCCAGCCTCGTTGTTGGAGTACTGGATATGGACATAACACTCACCTGCCACCCCTACAAATGACTCTGAGTAGTATTGACCAGAGGCATGGACCGGTTGGGCAATACCAAGTCTGCAGGGAAGGGGGGGGGGGGGTACATTGTTTGATTATTAGAAATGTTACTTTTTGTTGCTTGCAAATGAAAAAACAACTTCTTCATACTCACTTGTAGATATTTTTTGTTAATTATAATTATATGATTATTTGGGGGGGTATATTGGACAGATTTGATTTTGGGGGGGTTAGACCCCCCACCCCCACCCCATAAATTACGCCTGTGGTTATGCTACATTGCTTACACCATGTGTCCTTTACATGGCACAAAAATACACCATAACAACCTGTAAATACAGTTATTAATGAATGTAAGACTTTTTTGCATAAATAACAAACTCCTAAACCAGTGTCATTTTCAAAATTAAATGTGACAGAATGACATGCATTACTTGCTTCTCAAAGTATAAAACTAGCACGAAAACATGACAGGAAGTACTGTAGTTATAGAGTAAGATCACATATGTGTGTGCTCTTATCGCTAGTTGTGAGAGCCAACCCTTGACAGGAACATAAATACTGAGGACGTGTGTGTGTGTGTTTGTGCATGTGCGCGCGCGTGTGTGTGTGTCTCACTTGCTGGAGATAGTTCACCAGGCGGCACATAAACTCTCCAAAGATCCAGCTGGGCAGTGGGTACAGAGTGGCAGTGAAGGGCACACAGCAGACCAGAAACAAGATGTCAGTCGTGGCCAGGTTGACTACAGAGAGGAAAAACGGGATTTAGTAGCAAAGATGCATTATTAAAATTTCATTTGTGTTGCTTTTATTGACACATTCATAACACATCACACACAAAAGTTTAAAAAGTAAGTAAACAGCTGCCCTCATGCTAGGCTTGAAGTTACCTATATAAAAATTCGTGACTGTCTTCATCTGTTGGTGCTTGGTGACCACATGGATGACCAACGAATTTCCGATCAGCCCCACCAGCATGATGAGGCTGAAGAAAGTGGGGACCAGCCAAGCGTCGACCAGCATCGGGGGCCCCTGGCCCTCCAGAGCCGCAGACTCGTTACAGACTGATCCACAGTCTGGACTTTGATTGGATGCCGACTGCTCTACCATTATTTGTACAGGAATATCTCTGTGGAACATTCAGAGCAATGAAAAATAAATTATCATATATTCATGATGTATAACCCATCCTGCCAAACCATTTATTTAAACATGTACAGAGATTTTTTTTTTTTTTTGTCATTTCCAGTAAGCTTTTCTTACCTTTTCTTGCTCATATTATATTCCTTTTTCTTCTTTGTAAATCAGAGTTTAGTCTGGTGCGGGTCGGTGATGGAGGGCTGCTCTGTTCTGCAGGTCTGAGATGAAAGCTCAGTTATAAACCATGGGGACAGGTGGGAGGGGTCCTGGGGATGTTTGAAGGTCAGAGTCATCGTGGGCTTTTATGTCAAACAGAGATTGAGGCTGTAGGAGCTAATCTACATCATTACCTGTAATTACCCAGGACGAGGTGTCCCTTTAAAGTGGCTGCAGCTGCAATTGCATCTGCATGGTTTTTTTCTCTCTCTCTTGCTCAGGATGTTTGTGTACAAAAGTTGGAGTCTGTTGTAACCACAACTCAAACAGCAGCTCATGGTTAAAGTTGGCTTGTAAAATTATTTCATTTTTCCAGTCGTATGTACAATGATGGATGTTAGTCTTCTTTTGGCTGCTTCCGTTATTCTGCATACTTGATTTGGCAAGGATTTTACCCCGAATGCCCTCCTAAATTTACCAAGCTTGGGACTACCAGCTGGTCTCCCAGCTGGTCTGGGAACATCCAGGTATCCTCTCTCTAGGAGTACACTGGCTTGAGTTTCGCCCGTGGCTGGGTCACCAACTTTTCTTATTCCGTTTTATTATGCTGAGCCGGAAAAATTATCCATTGTGCATGGAGTGAGATGAAGTAAAGAATCCCAGTAAGGTCATTTTATATATTTTAATGTGCAGAAGTGATCAGCGTGGAGAGACATGGCTGCGCTCTCCTGACTTTGGAAGTGTGTGAGTGTGTGGCTTAAATAGGAAACATGAGGCAAGTCAGGGTTCCATGAACATAACAAAAGAGTTTTAAACTTGCGACATCTCTTTTGATATCTACCAGGACAACAGCAGGAGCAGAGGATCCTCTATATTGTGGTGACCCAGCACAGTGCAGACTGATACTATTTCACGCTCAGCAAGAGTGGAGGAAACGGAAGGCAATTTGCATACAGAGGACAATGCACAGACGGACAAAGAGCCAACCAATGTCATGCTAATCATGCGTATTGACTGTTATGCTAATGTGCCATGCATTCTCTCTTCCTGTATCACTGATAAAAGAGCTTGTGTGGCATGCCTCAGGAGCACAGCAGAACACAGTACACACAGCACAACACAGCGCACAGTGCTACAAGTGTGTTTCATGATGATGGAGGAAATAAAACTCTGCAACCTTCCAGCTCATCATATCTCGCCTTGAAATTATTCCTCTACCCTGGTAACCCGACGTGTCATGGTGCGCCCCTCGCCTGATCCTTTTCCCTCCACATCTCGCCTGAATTATTCCTCCACAATATCACGGTTTTCAACTGCCGTGGTCGGGTCCTCCCGTTATTTGCCGGTCGGTGGCCGTAAATTCATTTTAGGTGGCTCCCTCTAGTTCCCTCTGGATTCTCTCACTAAAGTTCTGGTCCTTGTAGAAATAAAACCAAAATATTTAAATGAAAGATATTTTTTAAACTACAAACACGGACCAATCACAACGTGTACATCATCAAAACAACCATACAGCCAATCATATTCTGCAATGTCAAAAGCAGGCACAGGCCCTGAGCAGATGTGGCAGCCCGAGCAAATGTGGTACCTACACCCTGTCCCAAGACCGGCTATAAATGGCCAGGGTTGCAACAGGAAGGGCATCCAGCATAAAACTCTGCTCTAATCTATAAGGCTACGGCAGATTGATGCCTGCCGTAGCAACTCGTTCAACCCAATTGGTATTGGAAAAACGAACATTAAAAGAATTTTTTGTTAAAAGTTGAAGTTTTTTTTGCCTCATATAATACACCTCTTTGAGCACCATTAGTTGCACGAAGCACATCAAGATGGTACTCAATTTCAAGATTCAAAGATTTTATTTGTCAATACTAGTATACATACAGGACATACAGGAGAATTGAAATGGCGTTTCTCTCTCTCTTCAGTAGTGTGCACAATATTAAAAAAAAGAATAAGGCTGGAAAAAACAACAACAGCAGTCTATGTACAGCAATGCGACCCACAGTAAAAATAGCGAAAAATGTAATGTAATGTACTTATATAGCCCTTTAAAACAACCCGTAGGTGACCAAAGTGCTTAAAAGGATTAAGTGGAAGAAGATGGATGGATGGATGGATGGATGGATGGAAACAGCATTAAAAACACACACAGCATTAAAAACAAATAACATAAAGAAAGAAATAACAATAAATACCTAAAAATGAGAATAAAATAAAAACAAATGCCAAGAAAAATATCACCACTACTGGGTATTAAAAGCCATCCTAAACAATTTATGTTTTAAGTTCTGATTTAAAAAGGACCAGGTCAGAGATAGCATGTAGGTCAGGGGGAAGATTATTCCAGAGCCTGGGGGCGACAACAGAAAAGGCTCGGTCACAACAATGTTTATACCTTGACCTAGACACATCCAGCAAAAGCTGATTGGATGACCTCAAAGCCCTGCCTTGGTCACGGACAGTCAAAATCTCAGACATATAAACCGGAGCAAGGCCATTAAGAGCTTTAAAAACAAAAAGCAAAAGTTTAAAATTAATTCTAAAATGGACTGGAAGCCAGTGAAGTGAAAAAAGGATCGGAGTAATGTGCTCTTGCCTAGGTGTGTTGGTCAAAAGACGGGCCGCTGCATTTTGCACAAGTTGAAGGCGGCTGAGAGAAGACTGAGAGATGTCAACGTAAAGTGCATTGCAGTAATCAAGTCGAGACGTGATTAAAGCATGGATGGCTATCTCAAGATCATGACGGCTCAGGAAAGGTTTGGCTTTGGATAACAGACGTAATTGATAAAAGCTCATCTTGACTACATTGTCAATCTGTTTATCAAATTTTAAATGGCTGTCGAAAATCACCCCCAAATTTCTGACAGCTGAACTGAGCCTTAAAGAGAGGGTACCAAAGCCAGCCGTTACAGTATCCCCAAACGCAATACATTCTGTTTTTAATTCAGTTAAGTGGAGAAAATTTGGGCTTAACCACAATTTAATGTCAGTGATGCAGTCCAATAGAACACTTTGTGAGTTAGTTTGTTCTGGGTTCAAAGGTAAATAAAGCTGCAAATCGTCCGCATAACAGTGGAAAGACATGTTGTGCCTGGCTATTATTGAACCGAGTGGCAACGCATATAATGAAAACAGAATAAGGCCAAGGATAGAGCCCTGTGGGACCCCACAGGAGAGAGAGGCACTAGAAGAGGACTTGTCACCAATCATTACAGAAAAAGTTCTATTAGATAGGTAGGATTCAAACCACTTAAGTGCAGTGCCATGGATGCCAACATGGTGATTCAGGCGTGACAAAAGGATAGTGTGGTCCACAGTGTCAAAGGCTGCTGTAAGATCTAGCAGCACTAAGACCACAGGGCATTTGGCATCAACAGACATCATAATATCATTGTGCACCTTAAGCAGGGCAGACTCAGTGTTTTGACGAGATCTAAACCCAGATTGAAACTTCTCAAAAATAGAATTTTTTTTTTTTTTTTGTTACTTATTTGTACCCGTAGGTAGACTTGGTTTGCAGTCTGGTGACAAGCCACCGGTTGCTGGTCGCTGCGTGCGCGAGCGCCCTAAACCTACATGGTTTTTTTTGGTATGCGGGAGGAAACCGGAGAAATCCCGGAGTAAACCCACGCAACACGGGGAGAACATGCAAACTCCACACAGCTCACTGTTGGTTGGGGGCAGGGATCGAACCCACGATCTCATGATCCCCGCGATCCCCCGGCCGAGGGTAAAACTGTGCTGCCACAGTGCTAAACCACTGCGCCACCGTGCAGCCCCGAATTGTCTTCTAAAAAGATTGCAACTGTATAAAAACAGCTTTTTCTAAAACAAATGAGAAATGGGTATAAAATTAAATAAAACTGAAGGGTCAAGGTGAGGATTTTTAAGAAGGGGCCTAACCACAGCATGTTTAAAAGCAGGTGGGACAAATTCTGAACTAACACAGGAATTAATAAAAACCAAAAGACCAGGTCCTACAGTATTAAAAATCCTTTTCAGTATTCCAGCTGGAACAACATCCAGTGAGCAATTTGTCAGCTTCAGAGACGTCACTATATCAGCAAGTGATGATAAAGAAACCAACTCAAACTGTTCAAACACAGCAGAGTAACCTGGGGCAATAGACAAGCTTCCATTGAAAAAGATAAAAAACCCAGACAAAGATAAAACCCAGACACTCCATAGTGCAAATAAAGATAAACGATAAAATCCAGCAATCCTATATACAGAAGAAGTAAAGCAGTAATTGTCATGTTCACATATGAAATGGCAGCGAGCCCAAAACGCAGAGTAAGTAACGTGTTTATTTACAATGGGTGGATGAGTAGAATGTCCAAATACAGTCACACTGGCAAGGGGAAGACACCCGGCTACAAACTTAGTTGGTTCAACAGGAATGCCTAGCACGCTCCAGTTAAGCAGGAGCAGAGAAAAAGGCACGAGGAAAAACTTACTACGGTGTCGAAGCGGAAAGGCTCTGAGGGAACAACACAATTCAGTCCGAGGGAAAACCAACAGAAGCAAGTCTGGATGTCCAAGGTTGACATTGCTAAGCTGCCACAACAGCTGGTCACATTCTACCCTATAAATACACAAACCCGAAATGAGAGCAAATTGACACAGCTGTGTGGCCACCCGGTGCGTGACTGATTGAACAGTGTGTGTATGTGTGTGCGTGAGTGTGTGAGTGTGAGTGTATGTGTGCGTGCATGAGTGTGTGAGTGTGTATGTGGTGAACCAGAAAACTGGTGAATGCCTGGTAAGAGGAGGGGTGTGGCTGTGGGACTGATGGAGAGCAAGGCTCAATCCATCAGCTGGAATTAAAAATCAATAATTAAACCCAACAGCCACAAGTCATGCTCGGGGTGACGACCCCGAACATGACAGTAATACTCGTAGTTGTGAGTTCGATGTAGTTGTATAGGTGCAGACAGTGACAGATTGGATTGCACATGATCAATATTGCAATAACAGACAGCAGCAGGTATAGCATTTGTGCAATATTTCTTGCCATGTTCACTGTAGTATAGCCTTATCAATGGTGGCAATGGCAATGATGATCTTTTGCTTCAGGTCGTTGATGCCCCGTATTTTTGTTCGATACACGATACCTATAACATAACCCCATAGAAAGAAGTCCAGAGGAGTGATATCGAGTGAACGAGGTAGCCATGGAATTCTCCATAAAGTCTTCATAAATTTCTTTTGCCATGCACGAATTGACAAACGTGAAGGTGGATGTCTTATATACAGTACTTAATCCTGTAGTTTTGCTGAGTCTGCGTATCCAATTTTTTCTTTTCTTGAGGAGTAGCCATTTTTTAGGGCTTTATTTAACAGAACCTATTTCATCAACAGGTTACCTGAAATATACAAATGCAATGTGATTTAAAACTTTGATAACCACTGAGTACATAGAACAAATCTAATTAACATACAGTAGTGTGAAAAAAGGGTTTGCCCCATCCTGATTTCTGATTTTATTTTATTTTTTTTGCATTTTTGTCATACTTAAATGTTTCAAATCATCAAACAAATTTAAATATTAGACAAAGATAACACAAGTAAACACAAAATGCAGTTTTTAAATCAAGGTGTTTATTATTAAGGGTAAAAATAATCCAAACCTACATGGCCCTGAGTGAAAAAGTGATCCCCCCCGCCCCGTTAAAACGTAAATTAACTGTGGTTTATCACGTTTCGAAAGCTGACTTCAATTTTGCTAGCCACACCCACGCGTGATTACTGCCATACCTTTCTCAATCAAGAAATCACTTAAATAGGACCTGCCTGACAAAGTGAAGTAGATCAAAAGATCCTCAAAAGCTAGACATCATGCTGTGAGCCAAAGAAATTTAGGAACAAATGAGAAACAAAGTAATTGAGATCTATCAGTCTGGAAAAGGTTATAAAGCCATTTCTAAAGCTTTGGGACTCCAGCAAACCACAGTGAGAGCCATTATCCACAAATGGCAAAAACATGGAACAGTGGTGAACCTTCTCAGGAGTGGCCGGCCGACCAAAATTACACCAAGAGCACAGCAACGACTCATCCAAGAGGTCACAAAAGACCCACAAATCCAAAGAACTGCAGGCCTCACTTGCCTCAGTTAAGGTCAGTGTTTATAACTCCACCATAACAAAGAGACTGGGCAAAAATGGCCTGCATGGCAGAGTTCCAAGACAAAAACCATTGCTGAGCAAAAAGAACATAAAGGCTCATCTCAGTTTTGCCAGAAAACATCTTACTGATCCCCAAGACTTTTGGGAAAATACTCTGTGGACTGATAAGACAAAAGTTGAACTTTTTGGAAGGTGTGTGTCCCATTACATCCGGCGTAAAAATAACACAGCATTTCAGAAAATTAACATCATATTAACAGTAAAATATGGTGGTGGTAGTGTGATGGTCTGGGGCTGTTTTGTTGATTCAGGACCTGGAAGACTTGCTGTGGTAAATGGAACCATGAATTCTGCTGTCTACCAAAAACTCCTGAAGGAGAATGTCTGGCTATCTCTTCGTGACCCCAAGCTGAAGCACACTTGGGTTCTGCAGCAGGACAATGATTCAAAACACACCAGCAAGTCCACCTCTGAATGGCTTAAGAAAAACAAAATGAAGACTTTGGCTTAGCCTAGTCAAAGTCCTGACCTGAATCTGATTGAGATGTTGTGGCATGACCTAAAACCCTCCAATGTAAGATAAGATAAGATAAGATAAGATAAGATAAAACACACCAGCAAGTCCACCTCTGAATGGCTTAAGAAAAACAAAATGAAGACTTTGGCTTAGCCTAGTCAAAGTCCTGACCTGAATCTGATTGAGATGTTGTGGCATGACCTAAAACCCTCCAATGTAAGATAAGATAAGATAAGATAAGATAAGATAACCCCCTCATGGATCGTCACCTTATCGTGGTGGGGGGGTTTGCGTGCCCCAGTGATCCCAGGAGCTATGTTGTCCGGGGCAATTTGCCTCTGATAGGGTCTCCCAAGACAAACTGGTCCTGGGTGAAGGGCCAGACGAAGAACGATCCAACAGACTCTCATGATAAATTGTATATCAAGGATTCAGTGTACCCCGCCCGGTATGGGGTTACCGGGGCCCCACCCTGGAGCCAGGCCTGGGGGAGGGGCTCGAAGGCTAGCGTCTGGTGGCCGGGTTTCCACCCATGGGACCCGGCCGGGCTCAGCCCGAAGGAGTTACATGGGTCCGCCCTCCAGTAGGTTCACCACCTGCAGGAGGGATCATGGAAGTCCGGTGCTATGTGGATTAGGTGGCAGTCAAAGGCGGAGACCTTGGCGGACTGATCCCAAGCTTTCTAAACTGGCTTTTGGTACGTGGAATGTCACCTCTCTGGTGGGGAAGGAGCCTGAGCTGGTGTACGAGATTGAGCGATACCGGCTAGATATAGTCGGCCTCACCTCAACACACAGCTCCGGTTCCGGAACCAGTCTCCTGGAGAGGGGCTGGAGCTTGGCCTTTTCTGGAGTTGCCCCGGGCGAGAGGCGACGAGCAGGGGTAGGTATTCTTGTATCGCCCCACCTTGCTGCCTCTATATTGGAGTTTTCCCCGGTGGACGAAAGGGTTGCTTCCCTGCGCCTTCGGGTTGGGAAACGGGTCCTGACCATCATTTGTGCCTATGCACCAAATGATGTTTCAGAGTACCCACCCTTTTTGGAGTCTGTGACTGGGGTGCTGGAGGGTGCTCCTCCTGGAGACTCCATTGTCCTACTGGGGGACTTCAATGCGCACGTGGGCAACGACAGTGAAACCTGGAGGGGGGTGATTGGGAGGAACGGCCTGCCCGATCTGAACCCGAGTGGTGTTCAGTTATTGGACTTCTGTGCTAACCACAGTCTGTCTATAACGAACACCATGTTCAAGCATAAGGGTGTCCATATGTGCACCTGGCACCAGGACACCCTAGGCCGCAGGTCGATGATCGATTTTGTTATCGTGTCATCAGACCTGCGACCGTATGTCTTGGACACCCGAGTAAAGAGAGGTGCAGAGCTGTCAACTGATCATCACCTGGTGGTGAGTTGGATCCGATGGCAGGGGAGGAAGCCATTCAGACCTGGTAGACCCAAACGTATAGTGAGGGTGTGCTGGGAGCGTCTGGCTGAGGCCCCTGTCCGGGAGGTCTTCAACTCCCACCTCCGGAAGAACTTCAACCACATTCCGAGGGAGTCTGGAGACATGGAGTCTGAATGGGCCATGTTCTCCACCTCTGTTGTTGAAGCGGCAGCCCAGAGCTGCGGCCGCAAGGTGGTCGGTGCATCTCGTGGTGGCAACCCCCGAACCAAGTGGTGGACACCAGTGGTGAGGGGGGCCATTAAGCTGAAGAAGGAGTCCTATCAAGCTTGGTTGGCTTGTGGGACTCCCGAAGCAGCTGAGGTGTACCGGCAGGCCAAGCGGAGTGCAGCTCGGGTGGTTGCTGAAGCAAAAACCCGGGTATGGGAGGAGTTCGGTGAGGCCATGGAACAAGACTTTCGGTCGGCCTCAAAGAGATTCTGGCAAACTGTTCGGCGGCTCAGGAGGGGAAAGCAGCTCCCCGTCCACACTGTGTATGGTGCGGATGGGACACTGTTGACTTCAACTGGGGATATCGTCGGGCGGTGGAAGGAATACTTCGAGGATCTCCTCAATCCCACTGATACGCCTTCCACAGAGGAAGCAGGGTTTGGGGACGAGGGGGATGACTCGCCTATCACAGGGGCTGAGGTCGCCAAGGTGGTTAAAAATCTCCTTGGTGGCCGGGCCCCGGGGGTGGACGAGATTCGCCCCGAGTACCTCAAGGCCCTGGATGTTGTTGGGTTGTCATGGTTGACACGCCTCTGCAACATTGCGTGGAGGTCGGGGGCAGTGCCTTTGGCATGGCAAACCGGGGTGGTGGTTCCTCTCTTCAAAAAAGGGGACCGGAGGGTGTGCTCCAACTTTAGAGGGATCACACTCCTCAGCCTCCCTGGGAAGGTCTATGCCAAGGTACTGGAGAGGAGAGTCCGGCCGTTGGTCGAACCTCGGATTCAGGAGGAGCAATGTGGTTTTCGTCCTGGCCGTGGCACATCGGACCAGCTCTTTACCCTCTCGAGAATTCTTGAGGGTTCGTGGGAGTTTGCCCAACCAGTTTACATGTGTTTTGTGGACTTGGAGAAGGCATTTGACCGCGTCCCTCGTGGATTTTTGTGGGGGGTGCTTCGGGAGTATGGGGTATCGGGCTTGTTGTTACGAGCTATTCGGTCTCTGTACGACCGTTGTGAGAGTTTAGTTCGCATTGCCAACACTCGGTCGGAGTCATTCCCAGTGAGAGTTGGACTCCGCCAGGGCTGCCCTTTGTCACCGGTCCTGTTCATAATTTTTATGGACAGGATTTCTAGGCGCAGCCAGGGAATGGAGGGTGTCATGCTTGGTGACCACAGGATCTCATCTCTGTTGTTTGCAGATGATGTTGTCCTGTTGGCTTCATCCAGCAATGACCTACAGCTCTTGCTGGGACGGTTTGCCGCTGAGTGTGAAGCGGCTGGGATGAGAATCAGCACCTCCAAGTCCGAGTCCATGGTCCTCAGCCGGAAAAAGGTGGATTGTCCTCTCCGGGTTGGGGACAGGCTCCTGCCCCAAGTGGAGGAGTTTAAGTATCTTGGGGTCTTGTTCACGAGTGAGGGGAAAATGGAGCGAGAGATCGACAGACGGATTGGAGCAGCATCTGCAGTGATGCGGACGTTGTACCGGTCTGTTGTGGTGAAGAGGGAGCTTAGTTCTAAGGCAAAGCTGTCGATTTACCAGTCAATCTACGTTCCTACTCTCACCTATGGTCACGAGCTTTGGGTAATGACCGAAAGAACGAGATCGCGGATACAAGCGGCTGAAATGAGCTTTCTCCGTAGGATTGCTGGACTCACCCTCAGAGATAGGGTGAGGAGCTCAGTCATCCGGGAGAGGCTCAGAGTAGAACCGCTGCTCCTCCACATTGAAAGGAGTCAGTTGAGGTGGTATGGGCATCTGATTAGGATGCCTCCTGGACGCCTCCCACTTGAGGTGTTTCAGGCACGTCCCACTGGGAGGAGACCCCGGGGCAGACCCAGGACTCGGTGGAGAGACTATGTCTCCCAGCTAGTCTGGGAACGCCTTGGTATCCCCTCTGAAGAGCTGGAGCAGGTGGCTGGGGAGAGGGAAGTCTGGGCTTCTCTGCTTGAACTGCTGCCTCCGCGACCCGGACCTCCGGAAAAGCGGTAGAAGATGGATGGATGGATGGATGGAAGATAAGATAAGATAAGTCTTTATTAGTCCCACAATGGGGAAATTCCAGGATTGCAACAGCACAGGGATAGCAACTCTCAAAATCAATACTTAAGAAGATATGGAAGATATAAATAAGAGTAGTGGATATACATGCATACACATAAATATATAAATATATACTGTATACAAAGTGCGGAGCATTGTAGCAAGATAGAATAAACAGCATAACCGTCTACTTTTAGTTATCCTATATAGTATGAATATGTACCCATACATATTGTCACCCTCCGTAGCGACCGATACTGTCCTAGTTGTATATACTGGAGGGGACCATTGTGTAAGTCTATTGCATCTTTTGCATTCAGTACTATTAGGTCGTCATGTTTTTTTTGTTTTTTTTGCTATCTCTGCGAGCAGCCCTGCTTAGGTTATACAGTCTGACAGCCGTAGGTAGGAAGGACCTGTGAAACCTCTCGGTTGCGCACTTAGGATGATGTAGTCTGCTGCTAAATGAGCTCCTCAGTGCATTCAGTATGTCCTGCATAGGGTGGGACTCGGCCTCCAGCAGAGATGACAGTTTAGCCACCATCCTTCTCTCTCCTATCTCCTCCACTGGGTCAGGGCGCTGCCCCAGGACAGAGCTAGCTTTCTTGTTCAGTCTCTTCCTATCGGCTGCTGTAATGCCACTGCCCCAGTAGACCACTCCAAAAGTGATGGCTGATGCCACCACCGTGTTGTAGAATGTCTTCAGCAGCGCCCCTTGTACACCAAAAGACCTGAGTCTCCTCAGTAGGAACAGCCTGCGCTGTCCCTTCTTGTAGAGTGCGTCGGTATTGTGTGACCAGTCTAGTTTATTGTTCAGATAAACACCCAGGTACTTGTAGAATGTCACCATCTCGATGTCTGTTCTCTGTATGTTTACTGGTGCTGTGAGGGGTTGTCTTTGCCTGTGGCAGTCCACCACCAGCTCCTTAGTTTTCCTTGCGTTGATCTGGAGGCAGTTCCTATGGCACCAGTCCACGAAGTCCTGGATAAGTCCTCTGTACTCAGCTTCATCTCCGTTGGCGATGAGGCCGATGATCGCAGAGTCGTCAGAGAACTTCTGTAGATGGCAGTGTGTTGTGTTGTGTGAGAAGTGGCTGAATTACAATGTGGCTGAATTACAACAACTCTGCAAAGATGAGTGGGTCAAAATTCCTCCACAGCACCGGAATAGACTCATTGTCAGTTATCACAAACGCTTGATTGCAGTTGTTGCTGCTGAGGGTGGCTCAACCAGTTATTAGGTTTAGGGGGCAATCACTTTTTCACACAGGGCCATGTAGGCTTGAATTTTTTTACCCTTAATAATAAACACCTTGATTTAAAAATTGCATTTTGTGTTTACTTGTGTTATTTTAGTCTAATATTTAAATTTGTATGATGATCTGAAACATTTAAGTGTGACAAACATACTGTACAAAAAAATGAGAAATCAGGAAGGGAGCAAACACTTTTTCACACCACTGTATCTCATCAATTGCTTTTGTAATAAAATTTTTAAATTGTAAAGAGACTTTGTGAACACCCTGTATAGGGCATCAAGGAAAACATTATTTACCGTCTATGCTGTATATTAGATGCATGAATATCCACAAAATTCTGGATAATATGTAGAATTGTCAGTGAGATTATTTATTCAATAAAGTTTTTGTGGAATAAAGACAGATGTGTAAAATTAAAAATATGTTTTTCACTGCTTTTCTTCAAGCAGTGAACAAAAATGCTGATTTTTTTTTTAAACGTGCTGTACCAATGGAACAGTATATTTTTTTTAAAAAAAAAATCAGGATTGTCTTAAATTGTTGTCTATTTTGAGAACCCGTGAAAAATCTATGAAATATCATTCATGGATTAATTCATGTGTAATTCAAAATCAAGAATGTACAGCTGTTGAGTGAAAATTTAATATGAATAGCCACTAAAAGAAACCTCAGACTTGAATGTGAGAAGAAAAACTATCTGTGTGTTATTACTGAACTTCACATATTTTGGTAAAAGTTGCTCAGTTACATGAGTGAGTACTGTTGAAGGCAATAATAATAATAAGTGTTGAAGTAAATATATCTGTTTGAAAATGAATGACTCATAAAGAATAAACCCTGGGGGCAGCATTTGGTTAGAGTGACTGTACAGTTTGACCTCCCAGCACCTGCAGAGCAGTAAACAGTAATTAAATCTGTCATTACATCCTTTGTGTTCATGGTTGCCAAGGAGTGAGAGGCAGGCCAATTTACAATGAGGCAGAAGTGGAAAGAGGAGTGTTTGCACAACAGAGCTGTTGACACATCATTATCATCAATAAATGTAAACATGATTTGATAATATATATTACATATAAAAATTATTGAAAAAAGATTATTTATTTAAGCATTCCTAATTTCTTATATTCTTGTATGTGTCATACTTAAATGTTTCAGATCATCAAACAAAATTTTAATATCAGCCCGAGTAAATACAAAATGCAGTTTTTAAACGATGATTCGATTTATCGGGACAAAAAGTTGTAGAAACCTACCCGGCCCAATGTGAAAAAGTAATTCCCCCTTAAACCTAAAAACTGGTTGTGCCACCCTTGGCAGCAACAGCTGCAATCAAGCATTTGTGATAACTCGCAGAGAGTCTTTTTTTTTTCCACTATTGATGAATTTTGGCCCACTCTTCTTTGCAGAATTGTTTTAATTCAGCCACATTGGAGGGCTTGAGTTTGAGGTCATGAACTCATGGTTGGACATTTTCCTTCAGGATTTTCTGGTAGAGAGCAGGTTCCATCAATTATATGACAAGTCGTCCAGCTCCTGAAGGAGCAAAGAAGCCCCAGACCATCACCCTACCACCTCCATGTTTGACTGTTAGTATGCTCTTTTTATGAAATACTGTGTTTGTTTTACACAAGTTGTAATGGGACACACGCCTTCCAAAAAGTTCAACTTTTATCTTGTCAGTCCACAGAATATTTTCCCAAAAGTCTTGGGGATCATCAAGATGTTTGGGTTTTGTTTTTTTTTGGCAAATGTGAGATGGGCCTTTGTGTTCTTTTGGGTCAGCAGTGGTTTTCACCTTGGAACTTTCCCATGGATGCCAATTTTTCACAGTCTCTCTCTTGTTGCTGAATCATTGACACAGACCTTAACTGAGGCAAGTGAGGCCTGCAGTTCTTTTGATGATGTTCTGGGTTTTTTGTGACCTCCTGGATGAATTGTCAATGTGTATTGCACATCGGACCAGCTCTTTACCCTCTCAAGAATCCTCGAGGGTTTGTGGGAGTTTGCCCAACCAGTTTATATGTGTTTTGTGGACCTGGAGAAGGCATTCGACCGCGTCCCTCGTGGTTTTTTGTGGGGGTGCTTTGGGAGTATGGGATATCGGGCTTGTTATGAGTTATCCGGTCTCTATATGGCCATTGTGAGAGTTTGGTTTGTATTGCCAACACTCGGTCGGACTTATTTCCAGTGAGAGGTGGACTCCGCCAGGGCTGCCATTTGTTGCTAATCCTGTTCATAATTTTTATGGACAGGATTTTTAGGCATAGCCAGGGAATGGAGAGTGTCATGCTTGGTGACCAGAGGATCTCATCTCTGCTGTTTGCAGGTGATGTTGTCCTGTTGGCTTCATCCAGCAATGACCTACAGGTCTTACTGGGTTGGGTTGCTGCTGTGTGTGAATCAGCTGGCATGAGAATCATTACCTCAAAGTCGAAGTCCATGGTCCTCAGCTGGAAAAAGGTGGATTGTCCTCTCTGGATTGGGGACAAGCTCCTGCCCCAGGTGGAGGAGTTTAAGAACCTCGGGGTATTTTTTACAAGTGAGGGGAGAATGGAGTGAGAAATTGACAGATGGACCGGAGCAGCATCTGCAGTGATGCAGACGTTGTACCAGTCTGTCCTGGTGAAGAGGGAGCTGAGCTCAAAGGCAAAGCTGTCGATTTACCAGTCAATCTACGTTCCTACCCTCACAATGGTCATGAGCTTTGGGTATTGACCGAAAGAATGAGATCGTGGATACAAGCGGCTGAAATGAGCTTTCTCCATAGGATTGCTGGACTCACCCTTAGAGATAGGGTGAGGAGCTCAGTCATCCGGGAGAGGCTCAGAGTAGGACCACTGCTTGTCCACATTGAAAGGAGCCAGTTGAGGTGGTTTGGGCAGCTGATCAGGATGCCTTCTGGACTCCTCCCACTCAAGGAGTTTTGGGCATGTCCCACTGGGAGGAGACTTCGGGGCAGACCCAGGACTTGCTGGAGAGGTTATGTCTCCCAGCTGGTCTGGGAACGCCTTGGTAGCCTCTCTGAAGAGCTGGAGCAGGTGGCTGGGGAGAGGGAAGTCTGGGCTTCTCTACTTGAACTGCTGCCTCCGTGATCTGGACCTCCGGAAAAGCAGTAGAAGATGGATGGATGGATGGATGGATGGATGGCTAAGTCCTGACTAGCAGGCTTTTAAAAGGTCTGTGGATATCAAAACAAGTTATATTTAATAAAGTGGAATGACACAGGAAATAAGTATTGAACACATGAAAAAAAGAGGGGCAAAAAGGCATAGAAAGCCAAGAAACCAGCCGAAATCCTTCAGAATTTAGGAAGCCATCCCATGCCCCATCAGTGAAAATTAATTTCAGGTGGTTAAGTCCTGACTGATAGCCTTTAAAAAGGTCTGTGAATATCAAATTGCCCCACCACAAAAAACTCATGATGGGTGGAAGCAAAGAACTGTCTCTAGCTCTTCTCAACTTTATTGTTGCAAAACATAACAATAGCATTGGTTACAGGCGCATTTCTGAACTGCTGAATGTTCCAGTGAGCACTGTTGGAGCCATCATTTGGAAGTGGAAAGAGCATCATTTTACCATAAACTGGCCATGACCAGGAGCTCCTCGCAAGATTTCTGTCAGAGGAGTCAAAAGAATTATAAGAAGAGTTATCCAAGAGCCAAAGACCACTTGTGGAGAGCTCCAGAAAGACCTGGAGTTAGCAGGTAGTGCTGTTTCAAAGAAAACAGTAAGTTATGCACTCACCAGACATGGGCTCTATGCCTGCTCACCTCGCAAGACTCCATTGCTGAAGAAAAAGCATGTTGAAGCTCATTTAAAGTTTGCTGCACTTTTGTGCAAGCCAGTAAAATACTGGGAGAATATAATATGGTCAGATGAGACCAAAATTTAACTTTTGCAATGTCACAACACACAGCATGTTTGGGGGAGAAATAGTACTGCACCATCCATCCATCCATCTTCTACCGCTTAAACCTTTCGGGTCGCGGGGGGGCTGGAGCCTATCCCAGCATCTATGGGCGAGAGGCAGGGTACACCCTGGACAGATCACCGGTCCATCACAGGGCCAACACAGAGAGACAGACAACCATTCACTCTCACATCCATACCTAAGGACAATTTAGAATCCCCAGTTTTGATGCCAATTAACCTAACTTGCATGTTTTTGGCATGTGGGAGGAAACCGGAGTGCCCGGAGTAAACCCACGCAGACACGGGGAGAACATGCAAACTCCACACAGAAGGGTCACCGATGGTCTGGGGGTGGGATCGAACCCCCGATGGTCCAGGGTGGAATCGATCCCATGATCTTCTTGCTGTGCTGCCACTGTGCTAACCACTGCGCCACCGTGCTGCCCATAGTACTGCACATCGGCCCCAAAACACCATACCAACAGTGAAGTTTGGAGGTGGGAGCATCATGGTGTGGGGGTGTTTTTAACACATTGTACAGGCAAACTTCATATAATTGAAGGAAAGATGAATGGACAAATGTACAGAGACATTCTTGGTAAGAACCAATTGCCATCTGCCAAGATGCTGAAGATGAAACGAGTGTGGACATTTCAGCAAGACAATGATCCCAAACACACAGCCAAGGAAACTGAAGCTGCTAGAATGGCCCAGTCAGTCACCTGACCTGAATCCAATTGAAAATCTATGGAATGAACTGAAGATCAGAGCTCATAGAAGACATCCACATAACCTTCAAAATTTGAAGACAGTTTGCGTGGAAGAATGGGCTAAAATCACTCCTGATCAATGCCTGCGTCTAGTTTCTCCATACAGGAAGCATCCCAAGATCCCAACATCATGCCTCAATTCATAATACAGACAGAGATTTGTTGCATTTATAGATAGATTTTGTTGCCATTCTTTAACTGTTAATTACCAATTTTTAAAATTCATGCTGCCTGCTCAGCTGAATGACAGTTTCCACCTTGCTTCAGGCCTCTGTGGAACAAGGCAATGAGCGCAGCCCTTAATAACCTGTTTTCTTTCTGTAATTTTCCAGATGATTTTTAGTGAAAGATTTTGCATATTCTGATAAAATAATGTTGTGAAATGCCATGATAAACCATTTATGTCCCTGGTCTTTTCACAAAGCTTGCCTACCAATGTGGGGTTTCACATGACCAGTGATATCACTTGCAAATCCTCAATACATGTGAGTCAAGCAGCCCGTTAGCTCAATGGCTAGCTTGCTTGCTTGTTTATGGTGGTCTGTCGTAAAAGATGATGATGACGTTCACTACTTCTAGTGTCATCCATTTTAAGGTTGGTGAGATCTCTGATAGTTCCATAGTCCGAATTCAGATGCGCACCTTCTGCCACAGATGGGACATGGTTTGCCGCCACCTGGACCTATGGATGCTCTGTTGAGTCATGCATGTCTTATGGCTTGCTTCAGAGTTCTGGCATTTGTCCTTTGTTCTTCAAAATAGGTGACACCTTTGTGGATGGTAGAGCACCACTGGGAGCAGTTTGCAGCCAGATGTTCCAATTGGTTTGGGGAATATTACATGCCTTGAAGTTTCCTTTAAGGTTATCTTTATATCCTTTCTTTTGTCCCACGACAGAACGTTGTCCATCTTCCAGTTCCCCATACAGTAGGCAGTGTGGAAGCCAATCTTCTGGCATTCTTATATAATGTCTGTAGGTCGTCGAGGTCTCATACCCATATAAAAGGATGGAAAAGGTAATTGCTGTATAAACCTTGACCTTGGTGGTAGTGGTTAGGTCTCTGTTCTGAAACATCCTTTTGTTTAATTTACCAAAACTGGAAGAGGCTAGGCATATCTGGTTCTGGATCTCATCTTCTAGTCTGCAGTCAGATGAGAGGATGCTGCCCAGGTACTTCTCTGTGTGTTATTTTCAGAGCAAAGGGCTCGTGTGTCATTTTCAGAGCAAAAGGCGCATGTGTTTTCCCCTGTTTGGTGGCCCATGGACTTCTCCACTGCTGCCTGTTGTAGTGATCCAGGTGTTGTGTTTTCCTCCCCATGTGAGGTAGCTGTTTCAGGGATGGATTCCCAGATGTCAGGACTTGAGAACCTTCAGCCCTTATTGTCTGGCTTTGCCGATGGTCAGCTCACCTTAGCTGTCCCAAAGGCCGAGGAGCCTTCATCATTTGTTGAAATTTCCATGTCATCTCTAGAGAGTAAAAATTCTTTATTTCCAGCTCCTGGGGGTAAAATTTCCATGCTGTCATCTCCAGAGCTTAAAGTTCTTTGTTATCTTCTCCAGAGGTTGAAATTTCTGAAGATAAAGTTTTCATGTCATTTTCCCCTGAGTATGATGCTTGTGTGTCATTTTCAGAACAAAGAGCTCCTGTGCTAGTTTCAGAGCAAAGAGCTCCTGTGTTAGTTTCAGAGCAAAAAGCTCCTGTGTTGTTTTCACAGCAAAGAGCTCCTGTTATGTTCAGAACAAAGAGCTCCTGTGTTGTTTTCAGAGCAAAGAGCTCCTGTGTTATGTTCAGAGAAAACATCTCTTGTGTTATGTTCAGAGCAAAGAGCTCCTGTTATTTTCAGAACGAAGAACTCGCATGTCATTTTCAGAGCAAAAGGCTTGTGTGTTTTCTCCCTTCTGGTGGCCCATGGACTTTGTTAGGCCACCCGACGTGCCGTGTTCATCCTTCTGGTGGTCCTTGAACAGTGGTAGACCACCTGACTTGCGCTGTGCTCTGGTCTGGGGTCCCATGGACTTGGATAGGCCCCCTGACCTGCCTTGCTCTCCGGTCCGGTGGCCCTGGGCTTCTGGAGGACCACCTGACCCATTTTGTGTTGAACTTTGGGGTCATGGACTTTGTTTACCATGGTTATGTTTGATTTTGGACTCTGTGGGGGTAAGAGTTTGTTGTGGCCCACCTGGCCTTGAACCCCCACCACCCACCCTGGGGGAGAAGGGAGGTCTTTGGGTTTTGGGGTTTTGTTTTTTTTTTTTGGTGGTGGTACTTTGAGTGCCAGCTGGAAGCCGCCCCTTAAATGGGGGGTACTGTCAGGTTGTGGGTTGGGTTCCATGTCTTCATCTTGATGTATAGTTTGTATTTCCTTTCTTTAGAGTATGGACTCTAATCCACGTCCTCGCCTTGAGTTACTTCTTTGAATTTTCTGCATTTATTGACATTTGTTAGATTCGTGATTATGTCCTTTGTTCTGGGAGTATTATTATTAGTATTATGATTATTATGATCAGAGTTCCATTTAGTCATTATGACTTTCATGGTCTTGTCTTTCCTGATCCTCTGGTCATGTTCTGTGTCTCCCTCTGTTTGTGATTGTGTGTGTGTAGCCCCACCCATTCTGTCATCTCCATTTTCCTCTTGTACCAGCTGTCAGTCATTATTGGTCTCTTCACCTGTGCCGTGTTGTCTTGATTGTCCCCTTGATTATTTAAGTTCTGTTCCACTTCTGTTCTGCTTGGGTTCTTTTGTCAGTCATATGGTGTGACCAACATGCTCCTGCCTTATAGTTTCTGTTCTGTTTTTGCCATAGTTTTTTGTCGCTACTTCTGAGCCACAGTCATTAATTTCTGTTAAGCCCTCAAGGTGCATCTGGGTGACCAGCTCCTATTGTTTAATTGTTTAAACTTATGTCCAGCAATTGGGTCCAGTCTGTCTACACAGCCGTGACAGCCTGTGCTTGTTGGTGTCCATGCTTTGAGTCTGGAGAGGTTGAACAGACTTCTGTCTAGTCAGTACCAGTATGTTATGCCTTGCTCATCGTCTGTGTTGCGTCTGTCAAGGTAAGTGATTGCAGCCATGTAGATGTTAAAAATGACTGGGGCCAAAACACAGCCTTGTTTCACACCTACCGACACTTCAAAGGAGTTTGAGAGAATGCCACCTACGGAGACTTTAGCTGACATTCCCTCATGAAAGGTTCTCAAGATGGTCAGGAACCTTGGAGGGCACCCAAACCTGGTGAGGACAATCCAGAGCATATTTCTGTTGCCCGTGATGGATGCTTTTGCCAGGTCAACAAAACAGATGTAGCGGTTCATATGCTGTTCTCTGCATTTTTACTTAAATTTGTCTTGATACAAAGATCATATAAGATGTGCTGCAGTCTTTGCAAAAGCCACATTGGGTTTCTGGGAGGAGATGAGGGACAGCGGAGGTGGTTGCCGTACTTAACAGCAACTTTATTAAGGACACTGCTAACAGCATGTGTTACAGTATAGTAGTAGCTATGCTAACCGGGAGTAAGTACAGGCTGGTGTTGCCATAGAAGCGAAGGGCCAAAGAGGATGACTCCCATCGTTAGTCCTCCTTTATAGTCACGGCATGATGACATCATCCCGTGCATGCGTCCCCACGTCTGTGGCATATGTTGTGGTATTTTCAATATACCACAGTGACATTATGGGGGAGTCAATAAGATGAGCAAGCATCACTCATGCCAGGATCTTGCTGGCAACATCAATTAGGGAGATCCCCCTGTAATTTTCACATTTAGTTTTACATCCCTTTCGCTTGAAAATCATAGTTATGATGGGGTTTTTGAAGCTCTGAGGGATAATACCAGCAGTCCAGAATGCAGTGATGAATTGGTGGAGTTTCCTAGTTAAGGTGGGTCTTCCATACTTAAAGAGTTCTCCTGGCAGTCCATTAGGTCCTGGAGCTTTGTTGTTCTTTAAGCTACAGTACAGCCAGAAAGTATTCACAGCACTTCACTTTTTCCATGTTTTGTTATGTTATAGCCTTTTTCCAAAAGGGATTAAATTATTTTTTTCTCAAAATTCTACACACAATACCCCATAATAACAATATGAAAAGTTTTTTTGAGATTTCTGCAAATTTATTAAAAATAAAAACCTAAGAAATCATATGTACACAAGTATTCACAGTGTTTGCTCAATACTTCGTTGATGCACCTTTGGCAGCAATTACAGCCTGAAGTCTTTTTGAATATGATGCCACAAGCTTGGCACATCTATATGAGGGCAGTCTGGCCCAGTCCTCTTTGCAACACCTCTAAGCTCCATCAGGTTGGATGGGAAGTGTCGGTGCACAGCCATTTTCAGATATCTCCAGAGATGTTCAATTGGATTCAAGTCTAGGCTCTGGCTGGGCCACACAAGTACATTTACAGAGTTGTCCTGAAGCCACTCCTTTGACATCTTGGCTGTGTGCTTAGGTTTGTTGTCCTGCTGAAAGATGAACCGTCGCCCCAGTCTGAGGTCAAGAGTGTTCTGGAGCAGGTTTTCACCCAGGATGTCTCTGTACATTGCTGCATTCATCTTTCCCTCCATCCTGACTAGTCTCCCAGTTCCTGCTGCTAAAAAACATCCCCACAGCATGATGCTGCCACCACCACTGGCATGGTTATGGCATGGTTATACCTTCAGGTACCTTTTAGCAAACTCCAGGGGGGCTGCCATGTGCCTTTTACTAAGGAGTGGCTTCCATCTGGGCACTCTACCATACAGACCTGATTGGTGGATTGCTGCAGAGATGGTTGTCCTTCTGGAAGGTTCTCCTCTCTCCAAAGAGGAACTCTGGAGCTCTGACAGAGTGACCATCGAGTTCTTGGTCACCTCCCTGACTAAGGCCCTTCTCCCCCGATCACTCAGTTTAGATGGACAGCCAGCTCTGGGAGGAGTCCTGGTGGTTCCAAACTTCTTCCATTTATAGATGATGGAGGCCACTGTGCTCATTGGGACCTTCCAAGCAGCAGAAATTTTTTTCTGTACCCTTCCACAGATTTGTGCCTCAAGACAATCCTATCTCGGAGGTCTACAGACAATTCTTTTGACTTCATGAATGAATGAATGAATGAATGAATGAATGAATCTTTATTTCGGATAGATTAAAAGTAGAGATTAAAAAAGAAACAGAATAATATAACAAAGGGGGAAAGAAAATCCAACAAGGTCAAATTAGACAATAACTCCTCTGATTATACAGTTCAACATAAGTTATCCGAAATGGGTGATGGCTGAAGCCGCAGCTTATATTGCCCACCCATATTCCATCCAAGAATTCAAAAGAAAAACAAAACAAGAGCCATTACAATTCAGAACATAGCTAAGACAAAATGTGACAAAAAAACTAAGCAACAACACAACACAGACTGGATATGACAATCCTTATGTGATTTTACATGTCATCTTGTATATATGTTTGGAGTATTTCTTCCTTTTGTTTAAATTGTCCAAGCGTTGTACGTGATTTTAATTCAGGTCCAAAATCGTTCCATAATCTGACTCCTTGCACTGAAACACAGTGTTGCTTGGTGGTAGTTCTCACTGAAGGTTTTTGAAATATACATGTTCCTCTGAAATGTTATTGTTTCTCCCTTATTTGGAACAACTTTTGGATATTTGCGGGCAATGATAGATTATTCACTTTAAACATTATTACTGCAGTTTTAAAGTCAACCAGATCTTTCAACTTGAGAGCTTTTAATTTAAGAAAAAGTGGGTTTGTTGGTTCCCTGTAAGCAGCTTTGTTTATTAGTCTAATAGCTCTCTTCTGAAACATAAAGACTGGATATGTGTTTGTTTTATATGTTTTTTCCCCATACTTCAGTACAATATGTTATGAATTGGTTTGGTTTGCTTGGTTTGTGCTCTGACATGCACTGTCAACTGTGGGACCTTATACTGATAGGTGTGTGCCTTTTTAAATCTTGTCCAATCAACTGAATTTACCACAGGTGGATTCCAATTAAGCTGTAGAAACATCTCAAGGATGATCAGGGGAAACAGGATGCACCTGAGCTCAATTTTGACCTTCATGGCAAATGCTGTGAATACATTGTGATTTCTTAGTTTTTTATTTTTAATAAATGTTAAAAAAAATCTAAAAAAAAACAAAAAAACAAACAACATTTTTCATATTGTCATTATGGGGTATTGTGTGTAGAACTTTGAGAGAAGAAAAAGAATTTAATCCCTTTTGGAATAAGGCTGTAACATAACAAAATGTGGAAAAAGTGAAGCACTGTGAATACTTTCAGGATTCACTGTATGACAGGCTTTGTGGATTTCTTCATAAGTTAGGACCTCATCAAGTTGATTAAAAATGGGGAAGGCAGGTAGGTTGTCAAAGAATTCAGGGTCTACTGGATTCTTGTGGTTAAGGAGAACCATCAGGTATTGGGTCCATCTTTCCAGGATGCCAGGAGTATCTTTGATTAGGTTGTTTCCGTCTGCTGATGTTAATGGAGCGCAGGTTGTTCTAATAGGTCCATATGCTGTTTTTATAGCATCATAGAAGTGCTGTTGATCATTGGTATCAGCATATCCCTGAATTTCTGCAGCTTTGTTGATACACCAGTCATTTTGTAGCTTTCTTAATGCTGTTTGGGATTCAGCCCGGAGCCGCTGAAAAGTCTCTATGGCTTTTTGGGACCTGGGGTTGTTTATTGCTGCCTGATGGGCTTTGTTCATTTTTTCCCAACAAGTCATGAATGTGTTTGTTGTTCTGGTCAAACCAGTCTTGGTGTTTCATTTGAGAATGACCTATGACATTGGTGGTTGTTTCGCGTAGTATATCAGTAAAGGATGTCCACATCTTCAGCCCCTCACAGCACCAGTAAATATACAGGGAACAGACATCGAGATGGTGACATCCTATAAGTACCTGGGTGTTCATCTGAACAATAAACTAGACTGGTCACACAATACTGACGCACTCTACAAGAAGGGACAGCGCAGGCTGTTCCTGCTGAGGAGACTCAGGTCTTTTGGTGTACAAGGGGCGCTGCTGAAGACATTCTATGACACGGTGGTGGCATCAGCCATCACTTTTGGAGTGGTCTGCTGGGGCAGTGGCATTACTGCAGCCGATAGGAAGAGACTGAACAAACTGATTAAGAAAGCTAGCTCTGTCCTGGGGCAGCGCCTTGATCCGGTGGAGGAGATAGGAGAGAGAAGGACGGTGGCTAAACTGTCATCTCTGCTGGAGTCCGAGTTCCACCCTATGCAGGACATACTGAATGCACTGAGGAGCTCATTTAGCAGCAGACTACATCATCCCAGGTGCACAACCGAGAGGTTTCGTAGGTCCTTCCTACCAACGGCTGTCAGACTGTACAACCTAAGCAGGGCTGCTCGCAGAGATAGCAAAAAGACGTAACAAACTAATAGTTTTTTGAATGCAAAAGATGCAATAGACTTACACAATGGTCCCCTCCGGCATACAACTAGGAAAATACCGGTCGCTATGGAGGGTGAGAATATGTATGGGCACATAATCATACCATGTAGGATAACTAAGTAGATGGTTATGCTGTTTCATCCCATCTAGCAACAATGCTCTGCACTGTGTGTGTTTATATATTTACATATTTATTCCATCTAGCTACAATGCTCCGCACTGTGTTTTTATATATCTACATATTATTCCATCTAGCTACATTGCTCCGCACTGTGTGTGTTTATATACTTACATATTTATTCCACCTAGCTGCAATGCTCCGTACTGTGGGTGTTTATATATTTACATATTTATTCCATCTAGCTACAATGCTCTGCACTGTGTGTTTATATATTCATATATTTATTCCATCCAGCTACAATGCTCTGCACTGTGTGTCTGTGTGTGTGTGTATATATATATTTTATAGTAATATGTACATATGTATATTAGCTGCTCTTGCTTGCTTGTTTTTTTTCTTGCCTTCTGATTGTTGCTCTGAGTGTTGCTATCCCTGTGCTGTTGCAATCCTGGAATTTCCCCGTTGTGGGACTAATAAAGGCTTATCTTATCTTATCTTGTTGATTTTGAGATCTGTGAGAGGTGTCTGCTGAAGAAGGGAAAAGTGTTCTATAGATTCTGTAATTTTTGTTTGGAATTCAAGTTTTTGGGGGACTGTGAAACTTGCTCTGATCAATTTCCTTCTTTTTCCTTTGTTTACGAGCTGGTGGTCAGACATTAAACCTCACCAGGGATCTGAGAAGCAGGTGATCCATCCAGCACTCAGCACCCCTCATGGCTTTCTCATGGCTTTGGTTATCCTGAAGTCTTGCAGGTCTGAATTACATGTTATAATGTAATCTATTAGATGCCAATGGCGAGAGTATGGGTGCATCCATGTTCTCTTGTAATTTGATTTCAGCTGAAAAATGTGTGTGATGGAGAGATCATACTGTAGGTGGCACAGAGGTTCAGAAGGTGTAGTCCATTGGCATTTACTTTACCTACACCATGCCTGCCAATCACACCACCCCAAACATTATGGTGGCTGCCTACACGAGCATTGAAATCATCAAGCAGGTTTAATTTATCTTGATTTGGAGTAGAGTTCAGGATTCCAGATAGTTCCTCAAAGAATTGATCCTTGGTTTCTTCAGGTAACGTCAGTGTTGGTGCATAAGCACTGATTAGTGTGGCATACCTGTTATGAGCAAGGGGGATTCAGAGTGTCATAAGACTTTTGTTTATGCCAACTGGGTTCTCTGCGAGACAGGGGAGGAATGAGGTCTTAATGGCAAAGCCAACCCTGTAGCCTTCACCAACCTCAATAAGGCAGTCTTCACCGGATAGTCTGATCTCAATCAAAGCTGCTATATCAATGTTGTAGCACTGGAGTTCTGCAGCAATGACAGCAGTTTGCCTGGGTGGTCTGTCGCTATCGGTTGCTGTCTGTGGGTCAAGGAGCATTCTCACATTCCACGATTCAATAGTTAGATTATACTTGTATCTTTGGCTTCGACCACATTTGGTGATGACCTGGCAGGCGTGGTTACCTGATAAGTGACTGACTGAAGTGGGCAGTGTTTAAGCCAACTTTTATAGGCCCATCCTGAAACACAGTTGAGCAGTGCAAATCCCTAAAAAAAGGCTGCCTAGGCTCACAGGCAGCTGTCCCAGCAGTGTCCCACTTCAAATTCCCAAACTACTATGGCCATCATACCTGTACCGCCCTACGTGCAGGCCATTGGCTAGGTACTGCTGGCTGACATCATCAGCCTGTCTCCACTGTTGATGAACCCATTGCTGTGGGTCTTTGGTTAGGACAAGGGTAAAGGTAGTGAAAACCTGTGCAGTGACTAGAGTAAGGTGAGAAGGGGGCTCCAGAGGACCAGCAATCTCACCATCTTCTTACCCGGACCTGTAGACTGATGGCGAGGGAGGTACCATGATGACCAATGGGTCTGTGCACTACAACCTCATGCCAGTTCTTCAGTTTGTCGAAATCCACCTAGTGTTGTGATATGCAGCAGGCTGGAAGGAGCTTTTTTGGTGGCTCCGACTTGCCAGGTATGACCGTCATGGAGCTGGTAAAGGTATTTAATGGTTCAAGTGGTGCCAACACCTGATCCACCTTTGCTCTGGTTGCCGTCCCCACCAGTTGGTTCACGACTGCTTATTCACCAAGCCCAGGGGTGAGGCATTATTTGCAGTTAGCCATGCTATCGTATGGCTGATCCCCTATCCACCAACTGGGGATGCGCTCAATGGGGTATGGTCGCCCCACACGAGAATGGCTAGCTTAATAACTAGCAGGCCAGTGTTCTCTGTAGAGGGACTTGCTAGCTTGAGATTCATGTTTAAAGCCACTATTCTGTTATTATCATTACACAGCTACCTGTTAAACATCCTGAATGGTCTTTACTTCTCACAGAATTGTCCAAACAAACTGTTTGGTTAGACCTGACTGTTAGTATAACTCAGACACATTGTGGGGTGTAACAAATTTAATGATCCATGTACAAGGGGGCCTGAAAAGTTCATAGGCTGAAAAGTTCATAGTGGTCAAATTTAACCAAATGTGGTTTATTTTTCAACTGCAGGGGTCCAGCACTGCCACACTGATGGAAGAAGTGTGTGGACTAAAGGGGAGACTATGTTGAAAAATATACCACATTTGGTCAAATTTGACCACTATGAACTTTTCAGCACCCCCCCCCCCCCACCATTAACATACATCCAGTGTTGCACTGCTGCTTTCAAATGAATTTATTTTTTCTCTATTGTAACCTTCTCTAGGTGTAATGAAGGGTGGTCATGTCCAGTATTCTTTGACGCTCCTAAGAACAGCTTCCTCTGCAGGTCTGTCAACTTCTCAAAGAACCATTCATTGGTTGGCTCTGAATCCGAAGGAAGAATCAACAGTCAGTAAAGAATAATGATAGGTCAGATACATCCTCAAGAGATGTTTAATAACAATTCAAAGACTTCACAGTGATCACATAAATATTTTTTATGTTCAATACAGAAATTCTGCAAACTAGAAAAGCACTCGGAGAGCATAGACCTCCGCCAAGTGCCACAGTTCCCCCCATACAGTGTTTGTGTGTACGTTTTCAGATTCCTTGACCATGAAAACATATGACTAGCAATTGGATTGACAATGATAGGATTAGTGGTTGTAGCTGTCACAGTGAAAAGGTTTATGTATTTTTGGTTCTTTTTCTGAAATAATGTTTGTTTATGGGTGTGCGCCAGTGTTGCGGACGTTAGCGGTGTCCTTTTCTCCGCCTTCAGTCCCTCCATATCGCGGCGCATATGCGCTCGTGCTGCCGAGCTCGCGGGTGAGTTGGAGAGCTCGTGAAGGGGGCTCGTGCAGGTGTCTCGCCCCGCCTATCAGCGCCATGGTGTGAGCGAGTGTTGGGAGAGAGGACGGAGTGTTTATCCTGCAGGCAGCCGGACTGTTAAATGTTCTCCATGTTTGTGAGGAAACAGCGGCGGACCCGGACCTGATATGGTGCAAAAATGGGTGGTAGGCATGCGCTGTTCACATGCCTGATTAGAAGAGTCACATGGCTGCTGGAGGCTGTCCACAATCAGATGCGGAGAGAGGACTTTGGAGAGAGGACTTTGTTTGGGAAATTTGTGACATGACTAGCAACTCCTAAATTCTAGGCAGAAGGCACACACGGTATGTGATTATTTTTGTTTATGAACATTTGTTAAGTGTTATAATTACCTCCGCCAGGCCAAAAAGGCCAGGAGGAGGTTATGTTTTTGCCAGGGTTTGTGTGTTTGTCTGTTTGTCTGTCTGTTTGTCTGTCTGTTTGTCTGTTGGTTAGCAAGATAACTCAAAAAGTCTTGGACGGATTTGCATGAAACTTTCAGGCGTTGTTGGAAATGGTACAAGGAAGAACTGATTAAATTTTGGGGGTGATCCGGTTCACCGTCTGGATACAGGAATTTTTTTAAAGCATTTTTCAACACTGTAACATAGGGCCATTTTCAACATGTGCGCAGGCGCAATGGAGGCGCCTGCGCACATGTTGAGTGTCTGACCAACACAAACTCCGCCTTCTTCAACGTTTTAGCCACAAAAGCATGCGGAAAACACTGCTGGCCTCGGACCCCAGCGTGCCTGTGCCAGCCATAGGCGCTGCGCACATTGCGCTGGTCGTCGTGTCTGACCAACACAAACTCCCCGTTCTTCAACGCTTTAGGCACAAAAGCATGCGGAAAACACTGCTGCCTTGGGCCCGCCAGCGTGCCTGTTTTTGCGCCACGCTGCAAAACCTGACACAGACACCTGTCCGCCGCACCATTATTTGCCACAAATTCCCCGCCCAGCTATAGGCGCTGTGTAAAAACGACCTCTCTGCCGGGGAAGACTCTAAATTCTGTTTTGCCGCGGAGCGCAACCCCAATATAATATAAAACCCACGGCAACCTGTCTAACCAATCTGCATCCGTCAGTGGAGGAGATGGACACACCAACACTTCAGTTTATTACCTCTGCCAAGGATGCAATGCTTTTACTACCGTAAAACGGGGCTATAAGGGACGGCGGGGTAATATGGGACACTTTTCTAAATGTAATTCTGCTTTTTTAATTTTGCTTCCGCCTAGATTTGATGAAGGATTCATGGATATTTGACAATAACAACACAACTCAGCGTCCTGCTCAAAATAAAAAAAGCAGAATTACATTTAAAACATTTCCCACAAAAGTGTCCCTTATTAACCCGCCGTCCCTTATAGCCCCATTTTACACTACTGAACCACTAATCCTATCACTATCACATTGATTGTCATTCATTAATTGTCTGTTTATTGCATTGTCCATGTCAAATAAACAAATAATCATTGTGAATCCAATTGCTACTCATATCTTTTCATGCTCAGGGAATCTGAAAACGTACACACAAACACTCTATGGGGGGAACTGTGCCGCTTGGCGGAGGTCTGCGCTCTCCGAGTGCTTTTCTAGTTTATTTTGTATTCATGTTTTTTATGTCTGTATTTTTAGTTTTTCACGGTGTTTAAGGACGAAGATTTGCTGTGGCAAAATAAACACAAAACTTGTCAACATTAGTTGGAGCGTGGTTTTCTGACCTAGAAGAAGACTTTGGGAGCGGTTATAGTGAAAAACGTGCCTAATCCAGGAGCAAGCAGCAAGATTCCTGCAGGGCCATGCTTCAAGGACTTTGTTTGCTGCCCAAATAAAAGACGTGCATGCTTCTTCCCACATCCGCTGGACATTCAGCCGGACAGAAGAGGTACCAGAGCGACATTTATGGACAATGCAGTTGCAAAAGGTCACAACACCTTTAAGGTACCAGGTTAGATGGTATATTTTCAGTTTGGAACCTTTTAACGCCTAAGTTAAATTGAGAAAAGAAACAGAAGTAAAAGCTATTCTTGAAGTGTTGTAAATTACTGAAGAGTGTCACTTGTTTCCTATTGTATGTTCTCCCAGCAGTTTTCTAACTTTCCTTTCACTGTAAAATTCCAAAAGTGTTAGTTCAAATCATTTCTGAAAATGGAGCAGAGCACAAGTGAGTTTGGTACATTAGAGGAAATACTTGCAGCTCTAGAAGATGAGAAAGTAAAGTTGGAAGAGAAATTAAAAACTGAATCTGTCGACTTAAAAAGACGAGAAATTGAGACACGGATAGGAGAAATAATTGGAGATCTTGAAACACACAAGATAGGGTTATCATCATCATCTCAAGTCAAAACACAAGTGAGACGATCAGAAAGGGAGAAACGCCCTACAGAAAAAATCGTTGAGTTTAGAAGAAAGGAAATAACAGAGAAAGAAAGAAAGTTTATGTCGACATATCTTAACTTTAAAGCAGAGATTCAACTAACAAGATCTAAACTTAAGGAAGAGTGCTCTAAAACTGAGTTGGGTGAAATGATCCATTCAATAGAAAAGTGTGAGTCAGAACTAAAGCAAAGGTATGAGATTTTACGTGCACTTACTTTACCATCTCAAGACATGAGAAGGAAGGTTGATAGCTGCACTTCAGTTACAACTGAAATAATCCTACTCCTGCAAAGACGGTATGCAGATGTTGATACTAAGGAATTTGATGCAGTAGCTGTAAAGGAATCTCTCTTTCAGTTACTCCAAAGTGAAGATGCAAGGTCAATTTATGGATCAACTGTGTCTAGAACTAGTCAAAGCAGTCAGTCAAGTCATAGTCAGCAGGGAAGTCATGTATCGGTGAAAAAAGCAGATGCAGCTGCACGTTTGGCATCAAAACGGGCTGAAATAAACAGGGAGATGGAAATATCTGCCCAGAGAAAGGAGATTTTGGCTCAGCAAGAAAAACTAAAATAGCTGGAAGATCAGAGGGATCTTGAAGTCATAGAGGCTGAATACAATGTGTATGCTGAAGAGGAATCAAGGTTTAATGCTGAAATAAGGGATGTTGAAGTAAAAAGTACTTTGCCTCCAAGTCAGCTTCCAATGCAGCATAGTAGCCCTCCATGCACTCAAGTTCCACGAAATGTATCGGCCCCTCCTTACTCTGAGAGTAAACGCATCAATATTCCCCACAGTGCAACAGTCCCACACAACTCTGGCAGGATATCTGAGCCCAGAGAGAGCGAAGTCTCACTAGTCCAAGCGCTCAAGGAATCCCTTGCTATGACAAGACTTCCAGCACCAGAGCCTTTCGTGTTTACAGGAGACCCACTTAAATTCACAGAGTGGAGCACTTGCTTCAAGGCTTTGATAGAAACAAGCTGTACAGATCCAGCGCATAAGCTGTTCTATTTGAAAAAATACATAAGTGGAGAAGCGCTTTCAGTGTTAGAAGGAACCTTTTATCGTAGTGATGAAGAAGTGTACACACAGGCTTGGGATGCCTTAAACAAGCGCTATGGCCACCCCTTTGTAGTCCAAAGAGCTTTCAGGGAAAAACTGAGTTCCTGGCCGAAGATTGGACCAAAAGACTCCCTTAAACTAAGAGAGTTCAGTGATTTCCTCATCTCTTGTAAAAATGCCATGCCCCATGTGCAAGGACTTGGAGTTTTGGATGATTGTGAGGAAAATCAGAAATTACTGCGGAAACTTCCAGACTGGGCAACAACTCGCTGGAACAGACATGTCACTAAAATACTGGATGAAGGGAAGGCATATCCAGGTTTCGAAGAGTTTGCACACTTTGTGGCAGAAAAAGCGCGCATAGCATGCAATCCTATTTCTTCCCTTTATGCGCTAAAGCATACAAGTGAAAAACTAGAGAAGGAACAAAAACATGTCAAGGCCAGTGTCCTGGTAGCTTCAACAAATGTACCCAATTATCCAAAACAAACCTCAAAGGCCACATCCCAAAGTGGCAAAGGTTCCAAGCCCAGCTCTTTAGCATCTCAGAATAAGAAGCAGATTAAGTGTATTTGCTGTCAGCAAGATCACTTTATCTATAAGTGTGACAAGTTTGCACCAATGCCTCTCAAAGACAGGAAAAAATTTGTCATTGATAATAACATGTGTTTTTTTTGCCTTAGAGTTGGTCACATCTCCAAAAACTGTCGACAGAAGGTCACTTGTAATATTTGCAGGCGAAGCCACCCCTCTCCACTTCACGAGGAACGTCCTCAAGGAGAAAAGCCAGAAATGCCACCACAAGAGGAAAGCACTTCCACAGTTGCATGTAGTGTAAAGGTGGGCAACAGTGATCGCACTTCAATGATTGTTCCAGTATGGCTCTCTTGCGCAGCAGAAAACAGTCCAGAGACCTTGGTGTATGCACTTCTGGACACTCAAAGCAGCAATACATCCATTGATCAAGACATTTGTGAGAAAATTCATGCGAAAACAGAACCTGTTAAGTTAAGGTTGACAACAATGACTGACTGGGGTTCAACTGTACATTGCCAAAGAGTAGATGGGCTCAAGGTAAGAGGTTACCATTCACAAGAGTATGTTGTCTTGCCACCTACTTATACAAGGGAATACATTCCACTTGAGAAAAACAGTATCCCAACTCGTGAGACAGCGAAAGAGTGGACTCACCTTCTAAGCATTGCAGAAGAGATGCCAGATCTGTTAGACTGTCCCGCAGGGCTCCTGATTGGCTATGACTGTGCAAGAGCATTAAAACCAAGGAAGGTCATACCAGGAAATGATTATGATCCATATGCAGTCAAAACAGACTTAGGCTGGACTATCATGGGTTCCATCAAACCATGGACTGGTCTAATGGAGGTAATAGGAGTCTGCAATCGTGTCTCTGTAAAGGAGTTTCCATCCATCACACCTTCCTCTGTGATCAAAGTCCTGGAACGAGATTTCTTGGACACAAATCCAAGAGAAGGAAATATATCCCAAGAGGACATTCAGTTTCTCCAGTTCTTGAACGGAAACATTCACCACAACAAAGAAGGACATTTGGAAATGCCCCTACCCTTTAGAGAGTATCCACAGCTTCAGAACGACAAGCAGCTTGCTACAGTTCAATTGAGGCATTTAAAGGGGAAAATGGAAAAAAATCCCAAGTACAAAGAGGTCCTGGAGGTGATACCAGAAACAGAACATGCAAGTGAGAAGAAAGATGTAAATCTGAATTACACTGAGGTTCCAATGCAGAGTGTACTAGGGATAAAGTGGAATGTGGAAGCTGATGTGTTCTCATTCAGTGTTATCCTCAAAGAAAAACCAGCCACAAGAAGAGGAATTCTAGCAACAGTTGCGAGTGTGTATGACCCACTAGGATTTCTCTCTCCTTACATCTTGACTGGCAAACAACTGCTGCAAGACATGTGCAGGCAGGGTGTTGGATGGGATGAACCTGTTTCCCCTCAAATCCAGGCCAAGTGGGAAATATGGCTCCAGGATTTGGAAAATCTTCAAAACATTAAAATACCAAGATGCCTCATTCCTGAATGCCTCAGCACAATCCAAAAAATTGAGTTACATCACTTTTCAGATGGTAGCAGCAGTGGTTATGGACAGTGTTCCTACATCAGGATTGTTTCTGATGTGCAAGTTCATTGTCCTCTTGTCATGGGTAAGGCCCGAGTGGCACCCACAAGCATAGTCACCATCCCACGTCTTGAGCTGACTGCTGCAGCAGTTTCAGCTGGTGTGAGTAACTTTCTCAGAGCAGAGCTCGAGCTGAAGATCGACGAAGAGTTTTTCTGGACAGACTCTCAAGTGGTGCTTGGGTACATCAAGAATGAAGCCCGGCGCTTCCATGTGTTTGTTGCCAATCGCGTCCAGAAAATAAGAAACACTACAGATCCAAAGCAATGGTTCTACGTTGAAACCAATCAAAATCCAGCAGACCATGCTTCTAGAGGTCTCAAGGTGGCAGAGCTGATTGACTCTAACTGGCTCACTGGGCCTAAGTTTTTATGAGAACGTGAAATTGTCACAGTTCAACATTCACCAGAGCTTCTCGTAGGGGACCCTGAAGTAAAGGTTTTGAAGACAGATGCTGTTGAAAGAGACAACTTTCTTGAAAGGTTTTCAAGATTTTCTGACTGGAATACAGCCATCAATGTTGTAGCAAGGATTAAAAGACTGGCAAAAGAAGACAGGTCAGGTCCAATTAGTGTAGAGGAGAGAAGAGTTGCCTCTCTCACACTCATTCGGGCAGCACAAAAGGAGGCATTTGAAGATGAGCTGAAATGGTTCAGTCAGAAGTCAGCTAAACTACCAAAAACTCACAAAATGCATCAGCTTGATCCTGTCCTTGTAGATAACCTCCTTAGAGTTGGAGGGAGGATGAGAAAGAGGTCTAGGGAAAAAAGGTGAACGCTTAAAGCAAGTCTCAGTTCTTGAGAGACCTGTTCAGAAACTAATAGTTCTAGCTGAAAATGAGTCCTAGACTACAAAGGGAGGACATAATAAAACTAAAGTCAGATGATACAGTAATGACAAAGAAACGCTTAAGTCTAGAAAGTGAATAATATCAATGCTATTAAAGCAACATGTGATTTGAAGGGTTACATTTATTTCAAGGAAAATTACAAGATTTAATTTTGTTTGTTAAAAGTTGAGTGAATGTAAATCTTTGTAATTTTGGTGGCAGTGTAGCTGTCACAGGGAAAAGGTTTATGTATTTTTGGTTCTTTTTCTGAAATAATGTTTGTTTATGGGTGTGCGCCAGTGTTGCGGACGTTAGCGGTGTCCTTTTCTCCGCCTTCAGTCCCTCCATATCGTGGCGCATATGCGCTCGTGCTGCCGAGCTCGCGGGTGAGTTGGAGAGCTCGTGAAGGGGGCTCGTGCAGGTGTCTCGCCCCGCCTATCAGCGCCATGGTGTGAGCGAGTGTCGGGAGAGAGGACGGAGTGTTTTTCCTGCAGGCAGCCGGACTGTTAAATGTTCTCCATGTTTGTGAGGAAACAGCGGCGGACCCGGACCTGATATGGTGCAAAAATGGGTGGTAGGCATGTGCTGTTCACATGCCTGATTAGAAGAGTCACACGGCTGCTGGAGGCTGTCCACAATCAGATGCGGAGAGAGGACTTTGGAGAGAGGACTTTGTTTGGGAAATTTGTGACATGACTAACAACTCCTAAATTCTAGGCAGAAGGCGCACACGGTATGTGATTATTTTTGTTTATGAACATTTGTTAAGTGTTATAATTTATTTTGTATTCATGTTTTTTATGTCTGTATTTTTAGTTTTTCACGGTGTTTAAGGGCGAAGATTTGCTGTGGCAAAATAAACAAAAAACTTGTCAACATCAGTTGGAGCGTGGTTTTCTGACCTAGAAGAAGACTTTGGGAGCGGTTACAGTGGTTGAGTAGTTATTCACGAAAATGACATTTTGGGTAATGGCGGTTTTCTTGTGGACGGTGATCCGGATCATCCCCAAAATTTAATCAGTTCTTCCTTGTACCATTTCCAACAACGCCTGAAAGTTTCATCGAAATCCGTCCAAAACTTTTTGAGTTATCTTGCTAATCAACAGACAAACAGACAGACAGACAAACCCCGGCAAAAACATAACGTACTGGTGGAGGTAAAAATCAATAAAATAAAACTAAGCTTGACGAACTTCAATAGCATGTGGGGATAGCCCTTGCCTGAGTCGCTGCATTTCTTCTCTCGCTGCAGCGCGGTGATTCTCCGCATCCTCTGTGTTAAAAATGGCCCTATGTCACAATGTTAAAGAATCCTTTAAAAAATTCCTGCATCCAGACGGTGATCCGGATCATCCCAAAAATTTAATCAGTTCTTTCTTGTACCATTTCCAACAACGCCTGAAAGTTTCATCGAAATCCGTCCAAAACTTTTTGAGTTATCTTGCTAACCAACAGACAGACAAACAGACAGACAAACCCCGGCAAAAACATAACCTCCTGGCCTGCGGCCTGACGGAGGTAATAACAACTCAACAAGCTTTGTAAGGAATGATCATATAATTGTGAAGATGGGATTACAAGAAACTTTTACATCGTTCCTGTCTAAAATAAACCCAAATTGAAATGAAAAAGCTATCAGACCTTGACAGTTCTTTACAAATGCTTTGTGAAGCATTTATCCATTTCTTGATGGTCAGTAGTCCCACAAATAAATTCCACAATAAAAAAACAAGCTGACATTTCTATATGTTTAGCCATTTCTCTGAGAAAATGAACACTAAGGGCATTTTTATAAGTGTCTGAAGTGGGCATTTGTGCCACGCTGCCCAGATGCTTTCGTTAGTTTCTGTTAGTACATTGTCTAGTTTTCCACTGTGCACCCTCTCCACCTAAAAGGTCTCTTTCACGCTTCCGGATTCATAACACCGGAAGCAGTCATTGTTGTGTTTAGCAACTTCCGGCTAGCATAGCCCAAAATACAATAATGGCTCAGGCCACATCTAGATGTCATTGCAGCGTTCCTCTTTGTAAAGCAAACAAACAAAGACAACCTTATTTAAGTTTTCATGCTTTTCCCAGTGACATAATAGCAAAGAAGAAGTAGATTCAGGCAATTCATCGTGATGATGGCTCTTATTTTACAATAAGCAGGGGAAGTACTTTTGTTTGTAGCCTTCACTTCATGGAATAAGACTTCACAGAAACAACTCTTCACAAACAGCTTAAAATCAGGACAATCCCAAGTCGTTTTGAGTGGAATAACTGGGAATAATCAAAACGTGAGTCTGTTTATGACAGAGTAGCTACTCAATTAGGCCATGAAGTCCGTCTGGAGCTGGAGTGCCATCATGAGGAGGACATCTTCCCTGGGATTACAACCGGAGCTGATCATGACCATGCTGCTGCTCCCGCTCCAGGTAGACTGCCTCTTCATCAGAGTTAATAATATCTGTCAATTGTTTTATAAGCATCCAATATGAATAAATTCTGTATGATTACTGAATAAGCTGTGAAACCAGAAGACTTATAGATGCAAATAAGTGTCTATTTGCATGTGGTTTGGTATTAGGTATGAAACACAAAGTAAAACTCCCTTAATGCCAAGCTGGCAAACTGGAGTGTGCTGATGCCTGTCTTATTTATTCTGATCAAGATGTCAAATTCTATTCTTTCATCATGATGTCTTCCCGGGTGCACTGGATGCTGAGTCTGCGAGCATACAGCAGCTGCAGGTAGAGGTAAAGAGGCTGGAAGCAGAGCTGTGAGGAATAAAGATGGACCCTCTACATTTTAGCAGGTTTTGCATCTCTGATGAGGACATCCATTTTTACACAAGATTTCCATCACAGGAAGTGTTTAATGTCTTTTAGGAGGCGGTCTAACCATTTGCATCCATGCTGGCATACTGGTCAAAGGCAAAAAAAATGGGACAAACATTTGGACCAGCCCGTCCCAGTCCAACTCGCGGCTTGAAACTAATTGCTAAATTTTTTTTATACTGTTGTCGTGTTGCTGCAGGCCTGAAGGAAAAAGTGCTTGCTGACATCTTTCAAGTCAGTGTCCACAGTCTGCATGGCTGACAAGGGGTTCACTATTGAGAAGATGTTGGCAGACCATGGGGTGAAAGTGATCACCCCCCCCTTCAAAACCACAGCACAGTTCAGCAAAGAGGATGCACTGAAAACACAAGCCATAGCTCAGCTTCACATTCTTGTGGAAAGAGCAGTACTCAGAGTGAAAGAATATCATGTCTGGGACAACACTCTGCCTCTGACTTTGTCAGGCACAGTCAACCATCTGTGGACCAACTGTTGCCTGTTGACACTGCTTCAAGGACCGCTTGATTTAAAAGGCCGCATCCCTGTTGCTTAATGCATGTGCAGAAGGCCAATAGTGAGAATCAGATAAAGTGTTGAATCAGTTTTATTTCATTTCAGTGAGACCTTCTTCTTTTAGATTTGATTGGCGGTGGACCTGGGGATGCACATCCTATATATACCCCCTGCATCCACTCCCTCTTCCCCTTTCTGACAACTGGGAGGAGGCTGCCTCCACCGACGAAGGATAGTGAATGGTTACAAGTTCACTTTCATTCATAAAACCACATTTACATGCGTAAACGTACATTCTGCATGAAACGGTTGAAATGTTTACATGTAATTAACATTTTAATATTCTGTAATGTCCATTGCCATTTTAGTTCCAATACATTAGAAACATTTTGAATTCAACATGTTTATATGTATATATAGTAACTGTATAAAAGTTTATGCAGCTTAAAGTTTGAACTTGTTTTTGAAATACCCATTGTTATAGTTCTGTACCTTTGTAACCCTTTTGTTAGAGCTGGAGTCTGATTGGTATTCTGACAGTTTTAGCTGTTGGCCTATATGCATTTTATTCAGATCTTTTAATCAGTTTATTCACATGTTAAATATAGTTCTTAATACAAACTCATTAAATGTTTAGTTTTGTATTACCTGTAAAGAACAGTCATATATTAGCAGTAAAACATTTTATTCTTTTTAAAACTGTTTAGAAAAAAAAAAAATCAAAAATTATTAACAAAAAAAAAATAACCGTTAAATGTTCCCTTGATCTCCTTTCATTTACAAATATATACACAAATAATTTACAGATTTGCATTCTTCAGTGCTAGTATACAGTATTTCACACATTTGGGAATTAAAATGTTGCTTGTTTGCAGTTATACCCCCTTAACACAGTGGTGGAGATCATTGAGAGATCTGGCCAATTTTTGATATCTCAATGATCTTCAGTGATCTCCACAGTCACCACGGCCTCCTCAAAGTTTTGATTCAGTCCATAACACACAAGGATCTCTTAAACGATCTCAAATATCAAAAATTGGTCCAATTTATCAATGATCTGTGTTGTGTAACGGGGCCCTTACCATTTAGCTGTCTGGAGATATATATCCATATACTGTATGTACCAAAATAGAAGATGGCTAGTTTTTGTTTCATCTCATTAATCATTTCATCATCCCTCCAGACTCTTTCAATAGTGATGTCCTCCTCAGTGTCGGTAATAAAAATCACACCAGCTCAGTCCAGTCACCGCCAACTGACCTTGAACTTGCCAGTAGTAGTTGTGTTTTGTTTTTTTAAGTTTTGTCTGGCTATTTACAGCTCTAACATGCCCTGCCTCTGAAATGTTAGAGATGCTCGGACACTTAACTTCAGCAAGCCCAATACAAGGAGCTCCATTTGGGTCATACACTTTTGCATCTGGGCTGGCACCAAGGTATGGAGCATCAGGATGTATGACAAAGCCACAGGGTGAGACATTTACATTCATGATTTTTGAATATTGTTCCAGCACCTAAGGTTCACGTTCAAGGCCTCTTTTCATTGCAGAAGTGTGTTGTACTCCCTCCAGGATTGTTACTGCCAGTGCCCGACTACAGGACTCCCCTCGGACATGACAAACCTCATAAAATCTACTGGCTGTAACTCTGGGCTGGCACACTTCTTTCCATAATGGACATTTAGACTGCTCTCTGGTGCTTTCCTCTATCAAAGCGGCCATCTCATGTGTCACAGTGAGGCTCTCCCAATGGAAGTACTGATGACAATTTGGAACAAAGTTTAAGGTGGTGGACAATTTAGAGTCCTCAACAGGCAGTCTAGGGAATGCAGGGACATCTTGGTGAACACTGACTTCTTGCTGCAACAGGAGGGCACTGATATGACAAAGGTGAATCACGTGGCACAGGTCCAAACCTTGAATCAACCAGTGAAAGTTCAGAAAAGTCAGGCAACACTGAGGATAGCAGGAGTTGAGGTCTGAGATGTTTTAGTTTTTCCCCAAGGGCAAAGACTGAAGGGTCAGGAAGGACTCCTGAGACAGAGTAAGTACAACAGAAACCTTAATTCTTCATTGATTGTTTACAAGTAAAAACTTGTAAACAAACGAATAAATAAATCAAGTTAATTCATCCATGATTGTAATCGATAGTAGCAGTGTAACAGATGAATACTGATCTGTGGGCTATACAGCTAATACCCTCCGCACACACACTGCCATCCAGGATCCATAGAAGAGTGGCAAATTTTCATTCATTCATCTTCTTCCGCTTAATCCTTTTCGGGTCGCGGGGGCGCTGGAGCCTATCCCAGCATCTTTGGGCGAGAGGCAGGGTACACCCTGGACAGATCGCCAATCCATCGCAGGGCCAACACAGAGAGACAGACAACCATTCGCTCTCACAGTCATACCTAAGGACAATTTAGAATCCCCAGTTTTGATGCCAATTAACGTACCTTGCATGTTTTTGGCATGTGGGAGGAAAACAGAGAAATCCTGGAGTAAACCCATGCAAACAAGGGAAGAACATGCAAACTCCACACAGATCACTGTTGGTCGAGTGGTAAATTTCAATAATCATAATGATTAAAATTGGTATTATTTTTAAACCAATAATACTGAAAACTTGGGGGCTCTAAACCATAAATTTTGTGATGCATTACTCCCCTAATCAGTAATACAAAAAATAATGGCCACCACCTGTATGGGCTTGGTACAGTGTTGATTTACACAGGGTCTTGGTAGATGGTTTAGGCTTCCTTACAACCAGGTCCTGAACAGGTTCTGCACAGATGCCCTGAAATCATACACACATCAACCATGACATCATAGACTTTTTACAAAAATATTAAACATTTTTTGAAATACAAAACATTGCATTAAATTACCTTTGTCCGTGGTCGATGCCATGTTTGCAAAGCGCTTGTGCAGGCCCCAGCTGATGGAACTAACTGCCTTCACCTGCATCATGCTGCAATGAGCACTCTGAACCAACAAGGCAACAAGGTGGTTGCACAGGACTTTGCCTGCAGCACAGGTGCATGATGTTCCATTCAGCTAAATGGGATCTGTGCCAGTTTGCAAAGCAATCTAGGTTAAAGACATAAATAAATGTCACTCACAATTTTTAAATGGTTAAAATAAATTAACCAGCCATTTTGGATGGAAAAAATAAATATAAAACTAACCAAGCATGACTATATGAATGGCATTTCAGAACAACAAAGTCCAACTTCATTTCGAGTCAGAGTAAATCTGCAGCAGCAGTAACATTTTAACCCCTTACACTCAACACAGCTGCTTCAGCATAAGTATGGTATTGAAAGCTATACATCTACCATAAACATTTTAATATTTTAACTATGAACAAATATCAGTTTTTACACATTGTTGGGTGTGTAATAAATACAGCTGATCGATGACTAATAGAAATATCCCAAACCCAAAAGTGGAAGGGGTTAAAAAAAAAAAAAAGTCTAGTCCTTATCCTATCATAAAAACCTGTCATGAGTGCTCGACTTCTCTCTTCCTCATCGACTGGTGACACTTGCATCTGACTACAACCTCCCTGTTTACAACATTAGAAACTGACTGAAAAGTACAGTCATCATAAATAAGACTGACTTTTTAAAAGAGCTGAATGTGTCATGAACTTTTGTGTGCTTTTCCACAGCGCACGGAGGAGAAGGAAGAATGGATTTACTTGCTGGGTTAAACCAAACACACATTTATTGATACAAGGATAGACAAGACAAAACAATATCACAGCTCGGGTAAACTCTGGACGCTCAACAGGACGGGGAGAATCAACTGGGCAGCAGCGCCAAAGTGTAGCAGTTGTGCCGCATGAGGAAACGCTACCAGTCAAGCCTAGCGGCACAACTGCACACAGAAACGCAGACAGTTTACTCACGGCACCGGAGCAGTCTGAGTGAACCAAGTCTCCCAGCGAGCACACACACACAAACAATCCTTCGTAGACGTGACTGTCACACGGCAGCGAACAACCTTGTGAACACATACAATGGTCCAGCGGTGTTTGACTGGCAAAGAGCTGCCTAAGTAAAAACACCAAATTGGCCACACCTGGGTGAGGCGTGGGAAAGATAATTACCGGGGCGAACAGCTGACTGTCAGAGAAAGGGGGCGTGGTCGGACCAGCGAATGTTTGACAGCACCCACCAAGGAAGTGGGTCAAACAGCTGCCCAACAACCGCTGGCCAGAGCAGCGGCTACAGGCATGGAAAAGAAACAGTACACAGACAAGAAAACAATGAGAAATCAAAAGATAACATACATAATAAATCCAATGCCTGAGCCACTAAGAACAGTCAGAACCAAGCCTACAGGAAACACGGGCTCGGTTCGTGACAGAATGTATATTCTGTCAGATACAGTCACATCAAAACAAATGTCAAAGTCAAGACGGTGAGCTAAGACGAACAGATACTAGCTAGTGCTAAACTAGCATAGTGTAACGTCGGGGCTGTGTTAAGGGGGCGGGGATTTTCCCGGCATGCTTTGGCAGCAGAGGATTCAAAGGGTGTTATCATTCATGTGTTCTAAAGTGTTATTGCTGTGTCATTATAATCATTATAACTGTTATAATGACACAGCAGTGTTACAAGAAGAGTCAGAGCAGTGACTGATCATGCGTTTGTGTCACCCTTAGTGAGACGGAGGTCTGTGTGAATGACCTCCCCTCTTGTCTGTGTTGAGGAGGTATGTTTTAATAAAGCCTGTTTCGTCACAGTCATCTCTCCTTTCTTGTGTGAACCCCCACTACATCACACTGGTGTCAGAAGTTGGGATATGGAGCAGATGGAAGCCAGGATCAGAGCAGGCAATTCCACTGCGACCAGGGGCGGCGATCGACTGAGAGGCGACCATCCCATCCATCCGGCAGTGGGCCAAGGTTCCCCGCTTTAACGGTGAAACCCTGCTGGACGACTACCTGGTCCAGGTCGAGCTGGCTGCTGTGCTGAACGGCTGGCCTCCCGAAGAGACCACCGTGCAGGTCACGCTGGCCCTGGAGGGAAGGGCTCTCCGCACGCTGTCCAATCTCCGGCCCGAGGAATGCCGCAGCTGGCCAGCGCTACAAGGAGCGCTCCGGAGGCAGTTCAGGAGAGCGGCCGACGCTAAGCATGCCAAGGAACAACTGGCCAACCACCGGCGAGGCAGCCGGGAGAGCCTGGGAACCTACGCAGTGGACATAAGGCTGCTGACATGGCGCAGCTACCCGGATTTCGAGCCAGAGGTAGTGGAGAAGCTCGCCCTCCGGAACTTCATCTGGGGTCTCCGCCCGGCCCAGCTCCAGAGCCACATCCGGATTAATGCTGCGAGCAGCTGGGAGACTGCTGTGGCAGAAGCGGAGCGGGTGGAACCGCTAATGGATTGTACAGCTGATGCATCGGCACCGAGACAGAAAGGCTTCCAGACCATGGCTGAGAGCGAGGAGGAGGAGCTACGGCAGACCACGGCGGCACGCCCACGGAGAAGATGTCCGCCGCGGCGTGAGGAAGGGTGCGTCCGCTGCGGGGAGCCAGGACACATTGCACGGTACTGCCCGGCACCCACCCCACGACAAACCAGCCCCTCGCCAACGTTAAACTAGAGCGAGGTGGCATGGACGGGGACCTGCCGCCTCCCACAGATATTTTCCCCAATGAGCTGTCACCGCGTGTGGGCCGAATTGGACACTCGCCAAGGATGTACCTACAGTGCAGCCTGGACAACACGCCAATCCGGGCCCTGATCAACACCGGTTCTACTGTGGAGAGTGTAAATAACGAGACTGATTTATGCAGCAGACGATTTTATTCACTCTCACATCAGTCATACACAGAAAAGAATGTCTCAATAAACCATGGGTTCTCCTTTTATACCAACCGCCCATCTCACATCTGCATGACATCTCACATCACAATACATTCATCCCTTCTCCCCCCAACTCCTTCTTCCTGCTACCTCACCATAATCTCCATAGCTGTTGTCCTTCTCTGTTTACCCTCTGCATCCAGTCTGAGATGATTAACCCACCAGTCTGAGATGATTAACCCAGTCTCTACACCGCCCCCCCCCCCTCGAATCTCAGACCGAGTTTCAGTCCTCACATCCTTTTGGCTTCAGTCTCCTCCCATATCTGCTGTAACGGGGGTTTACCGCCTCCGGGGCGCTGCTGTGCCGGCGGGGGGCTCCTGGAGGTGTGTCTGTCTGCGGGTGGGCCATGGCGAGGGGGGTGAAACCTTCGATTTGCCCGTGTGGCTGTTCTGATGAATCGTTTACCTGGGGAGCTCTCATTGGGGGTCTTCCGCGCCGAGGGGCCTGAGCCAACAGCACTTGCTCGTCCACCACCACAAAGGCGGGCTTAAGTCTGTCTATGCATATTTTCTCCCGACGACCCCCCATGTCTAACAAAAAATGTTTGTCCCCTGTTTCCAGCACTCTGAACGGGCCATCGTAGGGTGGGCGCAATGGAGGGGGGTGGGCATCGTGCCTGACAAACACGAACGCCGCGTTCTTCAAAGTTTTTGGCACAAAAACGCATGGAAAACAGTAGTGGGCCGAGCCAGGCAGCGTGCCTGTGTCTGCACTATGCTGCAAATGCTGAGACGGGCAGTTGTCCAGCGTGGGATTATCTGGCAAAAATTCCCCGGGCAGCCGCAGTGGCTGAAAAAAAACCAGCTCCACCAGGGAAGCATCTAAATCCTCTTTTGGTGCAGAACGCAACCCCAATAAAACCCACGGCAACCGGTCAACCCAATTTGCATCCGTCAGCGAAGCCCTGAGTGCTGCTTTCAGTGACCTATGAAAACGCTTGCATAACCCATTGGCCTGTGGGTTGTACGCGGTTGTGCAATGAATTGCAACACCCAGGCTACGGGCCATCGCGGACCAGAGGTCTGAAACAAACTGAGGGCCCCTATCGGACGTGATGTCCGACGGGATTCCAAAACGTGCCACCCATGTCGTCAAAAAAGCGCGCGCCACATCCACGGACGTGGTTGCCGCCAGCGGGACTGCTTCTGGCCAGCGTGTGGTGTGGTCCACCACTGTCAGAAGGTGCGTGTACCCCTGCAATGGTGGGAGGGGGCCCACGAGGTCCACATGAACATGGTCGAACCTCTTAGCCGGGATACGAAACGGCTCCAAAGGAGCCTTCGTGTGTCTGTGTACTTTGGCTCGTTGGCACGCTACTCAGGCTGCAGCCCACTCTTTCACTTGTTTGTACAGGCCTGGCCACACAAACTTCGCTCCCACCATTTTGACTGACGCGCGCACCCCTGGGTGCGCCAGAGCATGAACTGACTCAAACACGCAGCAGCGCCAAGAAACTGGGACCACGGGCGCAGGCGTCCCGTGGAGACATCGCAGATTGGGGGGGGGGGGGGCTGCCGTCTTGCAGTACTCTGCTCTCCAGCCTTAACCCTGTTGGTCCAGAATGGAGCGCGCACACGTCCGTATCGCCAATCTGCTCTGCGGCCATGGCTGTATAATCTATCCCCACGTAGACTGGGGCCACTACTGCGCGCGAGAGGCAGTCCGCTACCACATTCAGTTTACCCAACACATGCTGAATATCGGTCATAAACTCCGAGATCACGGCCAGCTGTCTCTGCTGCCGGCCCGACCATGGTTCCAAAACCTTGGCCATTGCGAACGTTAGCGGCTTGTGGTCCACGAACGCGGTGAAGTTGCGCCCTTCCAGCCAGAACTGGAAGTGGCGTATGGCCAGGTGGAGAGCCAGCAACTCTCTGTCGAACGCGCTGTATTTACGCTCACTGTCGCGCAAAGCCCTGCTGAAAAAAGCGAGCGGCTGCCTGGAACCAGCGACAAGTTGCTCCACGACGGCCCCTATGGCCACGTCCGAGGCGTTGGTAGTGAGCGCTATCCGGGCCTCCGGGTCCGGGTGCACCAACAGTGCGGCGTTTGCCAGGGCTGTTTTAACCTCAGAGAACGCCTGCTCTCGCTCCGGAGTCCATTCGACTCTGTCCGTGGGTTTCCGTTTCTTGAGCGCGGCATACAATGACTCTATGAGTTGAGCTGCGCAGGGGAGGAACCGGTTATAAAAGTTAACCATCCCCAAAAATTCTTGCAGTGCCCTGACCGTCTGAGGCCGGGGAAAATTTGCCACGGTGTGCATTTTGTCAGGCAAGGGTATCGCTCCCTCCGGTGAGACGGGGTGCCCCCAAAAAATCAATCCCCATCACAACCCATGTGCACACAGAAAATCAGCTCCCAGGATTGGGAAACTCAATGCCGCTATGACAAAAGTCCACTCGTACATATGGCCGTGTAGGGACAAAGTCAGTGCTCTCTCACCAAAAGTCTTTATGCCCGAGACGTTTACTGCTACCAGCCCAGGGCCGCTAGGTTCTGCTAGCCGGTCGGCGTAGGACGGCAGAATGATGCTCCTCTGAGCTCCGGTGTCTACGAGGAACCGTCTCCCCGAGCACGAGTCCGTCACGTAGAGCAGCTTGTTCTCCTCATCGGCAGTCGCAGCTGCTACTGACTGCCGGCCTTGGCATTTCCTGAGCGCTTGAATTGGCATGGTGGCGCACATCTGCGTGCGTTCTCTCCAAAGCGGCGGTGGTAGAAGCAGAGCGTGTCTCTCTGGCGCTTCCTGGCCCCCTCTGCCGCTACTGTCGGCGGCTCCTCGCCTCCGCTGGTCGTCTCGCTGGGTTCCGACACTGCCACGTTCACTGTGAGGGCTCTGGTGGTGAGGATGATCCGATCTGCCTCCTGTGCTAGCGCACGGTAGTCACGCGCCGCCAGCAATGGCGAATTGGCAAGAACCGCTCTCGCCTCTGTTGGGAGGTTCCGGAGGAAAAGGTGGGCAAACAGAAAATGCCCGTCGTCAGTGCCCATTAACGCCAACATCTTCTCCATCAGTTCGACAGCCGAGCCATCTCCTAACTCGGAGCGCCTCAGGAGCCTCTCTGCTCGCTCACAGTCTGAGAGCGGGTCAGCGCGGCCTTGAGAGTCCCGTATTTGTTGTGGGCTGGAGGCTGTTGGAGCAGGCTTGCTACTTGCTGAGACGTGCGAACGTCCAGCGCTGCAACCGCATAGTAATATTTGGTGTCGTCTGCTGTTATTCCCCGGAGGGCGAACTGAGCCTCTGTGTGGTGGAACCAAGCGCACGCGTTGCTGGGGGTTCCCGTCCGGGCCGTCTCTGGGATGCTTGCCGCGTCGCTGGGGCTTCCCGTCCAGGCCGACTCCGGGGTTCTTGCCTTGTGTTCCATAATTCGTCAAGGGGTCACCAGTGTGGAGAGTGTAAATAACGAGACTGATTTATGCAGCAGACGATTTTATTCACTCTCACATCAGTCATACACAGAAAAGCATGTCTCAATACACCATTCAATTCAATTCAACTTTATTTATATAGTGCCATTTCACAACAACAGTCATCTCATAGCACTATCAACTGTAGGGGGAACCCCCACAGTTGCAGAAAGACCCCAGCAATCAGGCGATCCCCTGTGAGCAAGCACTTGGCGACGGTGGAGAGGAAAAACTCCCTTTATACCAACCGCCCATCTCACATCTGCATGACATCTCACATCACAATACATTCATCCCTTCTCCCCCCAACTCCTTCTTCCTGCTACCTCACCATAATTTCCATAGCCATTGTCCTTCTCTGTTTATCCTCTGCATCCAGTCTGAGATGATTAACCCAGTCTCTACACTACCATCTCCCTGGTCCGACCCGGTGCGCTGCCAGGCACGGACGAGACAGAACCACAGGGGTGGGAACCCACCGGGCGCTGCGTCACCACAGCTACCGGTGAGTGTGCCAGACTGGGAGATTGAAGAGTTCTTGTGGTGGGGGTGGCCGGCCAGAACACAAACCACCCATTCTGGCTGGCTGACATCCAAGACCCCTGCATTATTGGACTCGATCTGCTCACAGCTCGCAGCATGGAGCGCAAAAATTGACACCGCCAGATTGTCCTTCCTGCTGGGAACTTGGACCATCACGCTCTGCAGCGGGGCCCAGAGGAGGAACACGGAGGCCTGCGTGATCGAGGGACTGCTAGGACGGACCGAACCGGGCGGGTCACCGCAAAAACTGAACACAACAGCGCCACCAGCACGAGCAGAGGGAGCACGTTCACAGATAGAGACAGCGGGGGGGGGGGCACAGTGGAGCGGGTCAACGTGTCAGCAGAAACGCAGCAGGCGGTCGAGGAATTGTTCCAGCAGAGCTGCAGCGGACTGGAATCGGGACAGAGACGCCAGCTGCGGGAGCTGTTGGACTGCTATATGGATGTCTTCGCTGCGAAGGATCAGGAGTGCACCCGAACCAGCTTGGTGCAGCACAGGATCGACACCGGTGAGACCAGGCCGATCCAGCTCCGCCCCCACCGTCTGCCTTTCTCAAGGCGGGTGGCCGCAGAACAAAAAGTACAAGAAATGCTGGAGGCAGACATTATTGAGCCTTCCAGCAGCCCCTGGGCGGCACCGGTGGTGCTGGTTAGGAAGAAGAACGGTTTGTGGCGGTTCTGTGTGGATTACCGGTGCCTGAATGACTTCACCCGAAAGGATTCCTACCCCCTGTCCCGCATCGATGACGCGCTGGACCACATCGCCGACTCCAGCTGGTTCAGCTCACTGGACCTCCGCAGCGGCTATTGGCAGGTAGAGGTGTCACCTGAGGCCCACCAGAAAACAGCCTTCTCCATTGGGCAGGGACTGTATCAGTTCAAGGTGATGCCATTTGGACTTTGCAACGCCCCGGCCACCTTTGAACGTCTGATGGAGTGAGTGTTGACTCACGTACCCTGGAGCCACTGCATTGTTTATCTGGATGACCTGCTGGTTCAGGCAGCTGATTTTGACAGCGCCCTGTCCAACCTCCGGGAAGTACTGGACGCCATCCGACAGGCCTGGCTGCAGCTACACCTGTGGAAATGCCACCTTCCTGGGCCACGTCATCAGCGCAGCGGGAGTCACCACCGATCCAGAGAAAGTGGCGGCGGTGAAAAACTGGCCAGTGCCGCGGGATGTGGGAGAGCTACAGAGTTTTCTCGGACTGGCCTCCTATTATAGGAGATTTGTGAAAGACTTTGCCACCATCGCCAGCCCGCTGCATCAGCTGACACAGAAAGGCTGTGCATTTCAGTGGAGTGAGAACTGTGCTGCTACTTTTTCTCAGCTTCACTCAGCGCTCATCGGAGCCCCCATCCTGCAGTATCCCGACCCGAACCGCCCTTTTATCGTGGACACGGACGCCAGCAACCAGGGCATCAGGGCGGTGTTATCTCTGGAGGGAGAACATGGAGAGCAGGCAGTTGCTTTTTTCAGCTGCACTCTCAGCAGAGCTGAAAGGAATTATTGCATTACTCACAGAGAGCTGTTGGCTGTCATCCAGGGGCTTCGCCACTTTCGCCCGTATGTGTACGGGGGGAGGTTCCAGCTCAGGACGGATCATGCTTCCCTGACCTGGCTGCTAAACTTTAAAGAGCCAGATGGACAGTTGGCGAGATGGCTGGAGGCACTGCAGGATTATGATTTTTTGATTGGGCATCGGGTAGGCCGCCTCCATGCCAACGCTCTGTCTCGGCGTCCCTGCGCGGCGGAGGACTGTCATCACTGCCAGCGGGCAGAGGATCGAGACCAAGCCGTCCCACGGGCTGCTGCTCTCTGGACCGATGTGAGCAGGAATAACACAGCAGCACACAGCTCCTCCTCTGATAATCAGGCAGAAATCCCCAGCGATGATGTCACAGAGGCCCTCGGCACACAGCAGCTGCAGAGCGAGCCGGACAGAGATCCGGTCATTTCCTGGGTTTGGCAGTGGCTGGACGTGGGCCAGCGGCCTGCCTGGGAGGCTGTGTCTGTGCTGGACCCAGAGACCAAGGCCCTACACTCCCAGTGGGCCAACCTCCGCTGTCACGAGGGTGTTGTGTATCGGCAGTGGCAGACTCCAGCTGGGCAGCGGCATGTCTGGCAGCTGCTTGTTTCCCGGCAGCTCCAGTCCAACGTACTCCGGCTGGTCCACAGGGCGGTAGGAGCGGGCCACTTCAGGGTGACAAAGACTCTGCAGCGTCTTCGAGCCTGGTTCTAATGACCCGGATGTCACCAGGATGTGGAGCTCCACGTCCATCGCTGCGACACCTGCACGGCTCAGAAGAGGATCACTCAGCGATCCCACGCTCCCTTGCAGCTGTACCAGGTGGGAGCACTGATGGAGTGGGTAGGGGTGGACATTCTGGAACCTTTCCCGACCACGGATCGGGGGAACCACTACATGCTGGTCGCAATGGTTTATTTCACCAAATGGCCAGAGGCGTATGCGGTCCCTGATCAGAGCGCCGCCACCACAGCATCAAAACTGGTGGACGAGATGTTTTGTCGGTTTGACGCACCGGACGAGCTGCACAGCGATCAGGGTCGGAACTTTGAGGCAGAGGTCTTCGGGGAGGTCTGCAAGCGGCTAGGCATCCGGAAGACCCGGACCACCCTGCTGCATCCACAGAGCGACGGCCTGGTTGAACGGTTCAACCGAACCCTCACCACCCAGCTCGCTGTCCTAGTGAACCAGCAACAGCAAGACTGGGACCTGCATCTGCCCTTTGTTCTGTGGGCGTACCGGACAGCAGCACAGGAATCCACCCGATGCACTCCTGCAGCACTGATGTTTGGACGCGAGCTGCGCACACCGGTGGATTTGGTATTTGCCCCCCTTCCCCCGGAGCCGGAGGTGGAGGGCTGACCGGGGTTGGATTATTTGTTTTGCTTGAAGGAATATCTCCACACGGTGCACGGACTGGCTCGGGAGGCCCTGGCAGCGGCGGGGAGCCGGCAGAAGCGGGCATATGACTCCCGCTGCCAGGGGAGGGACTTTGCACCAGGAGATCGAGTCTGGGTTTTCTGCCTGGAGCGAAAAAGGGGACTGTCACCAAAACTGGCGAGCCATTGGTCGGGACCGTGCATGGTCCTACAGAGATTGTTGGATGTGGTGCATAGGGTGAGGCTGCAGAAAAGGCACCGGGTCGTGGTACTCCACCGTGACTGTCTCACCCCGTACCAGCCATCCGCCCCCGGGTGGTCGAGCCGGAGCCTTCACCTCGACCTGATGTGCCGATCAAGGCACAGATGAACACTAGCAGGCCTGGTCGTTGGTTAGCTGGTCGTTGACAACAGAGGCCGCCCCGACACCTGGATGGATTCATGTTGGACTTTTGAGTTGGACTTTTATTATTCGGGGACAGAAACCAGTCCAAGGGGGGACAGTGTAACGTTGGGGCTGTGTTAAGGGGGCGGGGATTTTCCCGGCATGCTTTGGTCGCGGAGGATTCAAAGGGTGTTATCATTCATGTGTTCTAAAGTGTTATTGCTGTGTCATTATAACTGCAGCAGTGTTACAAGAAGAGTCAGAGCAGTGACTGATCATGCGTTTGTGTCACCCTTAGTGAGACGGAGGTCTGTGTGAATGACCTCCCCTCTTGTCTGTGTTGAGGAGGTGTGTTTTAAATAAAGCCTGTTTCATCACAGTCATCTCTCCTTTCTTGTGTGAACCCCCACTACGTCACAATAGCATTACTGTAAATCAACCACTTACCCTCATAGTTGTAGATAAAATTTTCAAAGAAAAACTTATATCCTCGATCTAGTTTGGAGTGTGCTACGGGGGAATGCTATTCAACTAAATGGACCACAACTGCGGACGACAATTTTGATAAATTGTTTAGTGGACTTTTAAATTCAAGGACACTACCTCCTTTCTCCATTTTAGCAGAAGTGGAGTAATACAACAACCGCTGTACCGGAAGTACAAAGAAAAAAGGCCTATTAGGAAATGACTGTGCCAGTGACTTGTACTTGTAGGAGGGGACTGATTTAAAGCAGATGAGGCTCAGCACCAAGTTCGGCACATTAGTATTAAGGTGCATTTATTCCACTGCGCTTTTGATCTGCAAAAAGCAGGTCTGAAGTCAGCAGCGCATTATCAACTACTATTTCAGTAGTATGGTTAAAAGGTGGTCTGTTCCTACACCGGGGCAAGAATTTCTCAACATCCGTTATTTTGACAGACTGATTTTGTAAAAAATCTGTCATGATCCCTTACTTGATCTTTGATTGGTGATTGTAACCCACCTCTCACCCAAAGATGCTAGGATAGGCTCCAACCCTATCTTACAATCAATAAAAACGCTGAGTTTGCCTCAGTGTAATTGTGTGGTCAGTGTAGAATATCTATCTATGAAAGTGTCTACTGACCAATTTGGGGAAACCGTTGAGGAAGCATCCACTGCTGTTCACACCACTGCCAATTCCTCCAAGACTGCACACCCAGGATGTTCTATTTGTTGCTTTTTAAGCTGTTCTTCAACAGAGATGATTGTCCCAGATGGAAGAATCAAGGATCTTTCCACGAAGTGTGCAAGGATAATAGAATTTAAGCCAAGTTGCTGTTTTCCACCATGAGATGAAGCCCCTGCACTGGTGGGTGCAGGTGCTAAGCAGTTAAACATTTACTCAGGTAGTCTTGCCTCATAAACTGACACTTGGAGAGGTAGCTGATATTTTCAGGGAGGACAAACTTGGATCTGAAGGACCCATGGGTACAAGTTCTGGTCTCTGAGTTCTTTCGGATGGACAGTGGGGTTCTGGTGTCTGTGGGGTCAGTATATGTGACATTACGTACAAGGAGGGGGTTTCCATTCAGCCAACGTTTTTAATAAATCTGAAATCTGAAGCGTACTACGGAAGCCCGTTTATTTAAAACATGTAAGCTGCAAGTGATGTAAGCAGTTAAACTGGGCTTCCAGGTAAGTGGTACTTCCTTATTAAACAACTGCGTCAGATGGAAATGGTTTAGAAGTGACTGAAAAGCAGAGGCAGGTAAACTGTACACAAGTACATAAATGCAGCAATACTTTATGATAAAAGCAAATGAAGAGTTCTTTTGCAAAAACAGATCAGTCCAATTGGTTAAATGTTGAGAAAAACAATATTTTCATCTGTTGGTTTATAGGTGTTAGTATTTCCAATTCAGCTTCTAAGACATGGTCACTTGAAATATGAGTATATCAGACATAATAAAGCAAAAAAATTGAACATCAACTCATAGTTACTTTTTGGCAATTTACTGCATTAGTACTTTTTTTTTTCACAAAAACAGATAAGTCCACAAGCCATTCTTTTGCAAAACAGACATGCCCCAAAAATCATGCTAGTTTGTCTGGAACATACTTGAATAAGCATCAATGTAGTATGACTGACACACTGATATGGGCATATCCACTCAGTAAAATGGTATAATATAGCTATATAAAGCTATAATTCAAGATTCAAAAATTTTATTGTCAATACTACTATACATATAGGACATACAGGAGAATTGAAATGGTGTTCTCTCTCTCTTCATTGGTGTGCACAGTATAAAACAGGGGTCACCAACGCGGTGCCCGCGGGCACCATGTCGCCTGCAGGGACCACATGAGTCGCCCGCAGGCCTGTTCTAAAAATAGCACAACTCGCAAGTGAGCTGCGTCTAAGATGTAATTTTTTCTGCCGCTATTTTTTAAAATCACACTTGCATTTATATAGATTTTAAAATGACAATGTCTTAAAAATAAAAAAAATGAAAATATGTTTATTATACGTAAAGTTAAGGTGAACTCTGACCTAGTTCAAAGGTCAGTATTGTGCGCATGACAAAACCTTCACGCTGGAGCGTAAGCTAGCGGGCAGTGAAGGTGGTGAACGCAGTGCTGTTTCCTAGCCCCCCAAAAAAGACAGAAAATTTATCATTTTCAAAGTGAGCGGGAGGAAGAGTTCTTTTTTACTACCGTGAAAGGAAGCTGCGTGTGTTTCATTTGCGAGGCGACGGCGAAACGGCACTTCAACGCGTCATGAAACTGCTGCCTACTTTTTTTTTGTATACGTAGGTAGATTTGTTCTGCAGTCCGGTGACAAGCCACCAGCTGCCGGTCGCAAGCGCCCCTTAACTCCCTAACCTGCATGTTTTTGGCATGTGGGAGGAAACCCACGCAAACACGGGGAGAACATGCAAACTCCACGCAGATCACTGTTGACCGGGGGCAGGGATCGAACCCACGATCCCCGTGATCCCCCGGCCAAGGGTAAACTGTACTGCCGCGGTGCTAACCACTGCTCCACCGTGCATATTAGCTCTCTCAGCGCTGTTTAGCTTCTTCTTATGAAAGGACAGTGCTGGTTATTACTCCAGCATGATTCTTGGCAAGAACTGTATGGATATAATTCCAGTGAAGAAGAACACACAAAAGTGTGTTTATTAAATGTAACAGATTTTGAGCAGAATTGCAGCAGATTTGTTCAGTTAAAAATGTGAGAAGATTTATTTAATATGAAAGTTGATTTTTCTTAAATGTTGCATAACTTTTTCAAACATGGTTCAACATAGTTCATGAATTAAAAGGGTTTAGTTTTTTATGGTTAAAAGGGACTGGTGAAAACTGGACATTTTTTTTAATGAAATGTAGAAGTGATCATCTGAACAATTGCTGAGATTAATAAAAATAAAGTGTTGAATATTGATCTTGTCTGTTACCCACTCTAAGTTATTGATAATTATTTATGTGTGTGTATACACTACCGTTCAAAAGTTTGGGGTCACCCAGACAGTTATTTTGTGTTTTCCATGAAAAGTCACACTTATTTACCACCATGAGTTGTAAAATGAATAGAAAATATAGTCAAGACATTGACAAGGTTAGAAATAATGATTTGTATTTGAAATAATAATTTTTTCCTTCAAACTTTGCTTTTGTCAAAGAATCCTCCATTTGCAGCAATTACAGCATTGCAGACCTAACATGATTGCACAAGGGTTTTCTAATCATCCATTAGCCTTCTGACACAATGAGCAAACACATTGTACCATTAGAACACTGGAGTGATAGTTGCTGGAAATGGGCCTCTATACACCTATGTAGATATTGCACCAGAAACCAGACATTTGCAGCTAGAATAGTCATTTACCACATTAGCAATGTATAGAGTGTATTTCTGATTAGTTCAAAGTTATCTTCATTGAAAAAAAGTGCTTTTCTTTCAAAAATGAGGAAATTTCTAAGTGACCCCAAACTTTTGAACGGTAGTGTATATATATATATATACACACAATTTGTTATTTTAGAGGAGTGTGTCAAGCTGGTGCCCTTCACATGACTCGATACCCATGAAGTAGCTCTTGGTTTCAAAAAGGTTGGTGACCCCTGGTATAAAAGAAAAGAATAAGGATGGAAAAAAGAAAACAACAACAGCAGTCTAATACACAATATGTACAATAATGCTACCTGTGGTGCAAATGGCGAGAAGAAAGACCCAGACCTCCCCTAGTGCAAAACTGAGCTAAAGGGTTAACAATGATAAAACCCAGCAATCCTATACACAGACAACTAGAGATGTAATGCAGACATATAGCAGCAAAGTAGCAAGAATTCTGATAATAGAAGATAATAGTAGCAAGAATTCTGAATACTGTTCGCTGTTCTGACCTTGTTTGCACCCTACTGGTGAACGCATCACTGGTTCATCTGCTTCATCAAAATTATCCATATTTGACATAAAATGCAACAAAACTGTAAAAATAAAAACAAACTGTCAGGGAAATCAGTCACTGTCATGAACCGAGCCGGGTTGTTCTTTGGGCTTGGTTCTGACCCACTGTGGCTTGGGTTTGTCTGTGTAGCTATGTATTATGTTATCTTTTGAGTTTCTTGTTGGTTCCATTTTCCCCTTGGTTTTTTCCCTACCTGTAGCCACTGCATTCTGGCAGGCAGCTGTGAGGCAGCCTCCTTTGGCCTACACTCGTGTGGACCCTTGCCGGGCCGACCACGCCCCCTCTCTCATGACAGCCAGCTGGGTCTCCTCCGGTAATTGCCTTTCCTGCACTTCGCCCAGGTGTTCCTAATCTGTCTTGCCAGCAATGCTTGTACTTAAGCAGCCCTTTGCCAGTCAAGCATTGCTGCACTATTGTATTGTCTAATGTTTGTGTCACGCCACCATTCACTGTGGTCTGCCCACTGCACGCCCCGTCGCGGGAGTCATGAAGTGAAGCCTGTCATCTTTTTGTAAGTCAGCCTTGTTTTTGTTCTGTTTGTCTTGTGGCCACAGTACAGTGGTCTGCCCGCTGCACACCCCGTCATGTGAGCCATTTAGTGTACCCTGTATCATTTTTGTATGTCTGTATTTTGGAACCATTTGCCTTGTTAATAAATGTGTTTGTGGTGTAACCCGCGCCTAAATCCGTCCTTCCCCCTCACTCCTCGGTGCACTGCGTAATAGCGCATGAGGAGGGTCTTGACACTCACTGCAAGCAGGTGCTGTGTTCGAAATGCTCACTCCTTCCCCATATAGTGTACTGTATAGTGAATGTGCAGCCAGCGGAGCAGTGAGAGAAGAGCTTCACATCACAACATACACTACCTTAAGGTATTTATATTTAATAATTCAGCAAAAACGTTTTGATTTAATACATATTTACTACAAATTATATGCAGGTATTCATTTTTTTTTTTTACCACCATTAGTCTGTTACATTTTACTGTCTCATGTGAGGACGTCATTAACCGTGCTGTGAAAACAAGCCCAGCAGTGTCCCAAAGCGGTTAATTTTATTGTTATATTGAATTTACTGTATTGAGTTTTTGCATATGACGTCAGGGGGCGTGCCGCACTGGCCCGTTAGAGTGTGCCGCCATATTGGATGGCAAGAAACAGCAGCAGCAGGGTGAAACAAACCACATAGCTCACGTGTACCTACAAACTCGGCAAAATGGTGTACTCCTGTTGTTCCCCCTAATAAGGGGATAAGCAGGGAATTAAATGGCCGGTGTGAAAGGCAAAAAAAAAAAAAAGTTGGATTTTTGAATAATTACCTTCACTGACGTAATCTCTCGCTTTCTCATAACGGGCTGCACGGTGGAGCAGTGGTTTAGCACTGTGGCAGTACAGTTTACCCTTGGCCGGGGGATCGCGGAGATCATGAGACCGTGGGCTCGATCCCAGCCCCTGACCAACAGTGAGCTGTGTGGAGTTTGCACGTTCTCCCCGTGTTGCGTGGGTTTACTCCGGGATTTCTCCGGTTTCCTCCCGCATACCAAAAAACATGTAGGTTTAGGGCGCTCGCGCACGCAGCGGCCGATGGCTTGTCACCAGACTGCAAACCAAATCTACCTACAGGTACAAATAAGTAACAAAAAAAAAAAAAAAAAAACTTTCTGGTTTGGGGGCGCCTCTCTGCTTGCTACAAAGGACAATGCACACATGAAAGGGGAGAAAACTATTGTAAATGTGCATAAAATCAGGTACGTTTTAACGCGGCGCGCCGTGGAGAGCCTTTAAAAAAAACAAAAACACGCAGCGCGCTTCACTCACCTCCGAGTCCAAGGAGCTGCTGTTGTTTTCCGACTCGTTCACCAGCGAAGACTTCACATCATCCACATCCCTTTCCGCTGACACGTTTTCCGATATCTTTTCCTCCTGCTCCCCTTCGTCTTTGAAAGATATCATTTCATCGTTTGCCCCCAAATCATCCCCGCTGAGCAGATTACTGGCAGTCATTGTTCTGCTAATTGCTCCAGCTGTGCGCTCTGCTTGTCCATGGGGGTTACTCCACCCCCACCACCTCCGTTCAACTGAGGCATTTCGGCACACCAGAGGAGCGCACGGGAGCAAGATTAAAAACGCTTGTCTGCTGTTATGACTGCTGACAATGACTCCACTGAATCTCACAGAGACATCGCAGACACAGTGTCAGAGGCCACAGTGTCAGTTGTTGAAGAGGATGATAGGGATGTTATTATGTCAGACTGTGACTGTGTGTTCTCCTCACTCATTCTGATCGCTAAACAGTACAAGTTACGCCTGGGTTGTCACAGTACAACTGCTGCTCTTGCCATCCAAGATGGCGGCACCTACGGCGTGTTTATGTTTACCCCCGCGAGTCACGTGAATTTTATGAGCCTACGCAAAAACTCTATAGTCATATCTAAATTCACTTTGTGAATTTGTCTTTACATAAATTCGCTTTTATTGTTTTCCAGCATGGAAGAATAGCACAGTCCACGTTTCGAATGCAAAGGCCCTTTTCCACTAGGTCAGTACAGTACGGTACAGTTCGGCCCGCTTTGTATTTCCACTGCACCAGGTCCCACTTGAAGTGGATGGGAATAGTTACAGGGAGGCGGCGCAACCCTTTCCCTCCCGTTACGTAAAACAAGCGTAACGTTTCGCAAAACACAAGCTGGCAGGACATGAAATGTCTGCGTTCTCTGGCTTTTTTTTGCCAGAATAAAGGCAAAAAAGGAGAACAGAAGGCAAAGGTGGCGATACGACACACTCTGGAAAAGTACTGGAGCATTTAGGAAACCATAGAGCAGTATAAAGGGGAAGACATGAGGATACGAACTACATCACGAATGACGGTAAGCTAATGATTGCTAATGCTACTTTGCTTTTAAGTCCGCTGTACATTGTAATGTCAGCAAGTTATCGGTATTGGGTACTAAAATATGTATTCTCTGTGTGTGTGTGTTTCAGATGGCTCTCTTGTGGCAAAAATATCGCTTCAAACCGTCGGTCTGAACGTTCAACACAGTGATGTGACCCCAGCTTCAGGAACGCGAAGTGGTTACAGAACTGCAGAATGTCTGTAGAAATGTTTAGCTTCCTGTGCAACAAATTGCTCTGATCTGTGTCAAAATCATGGAGAGACTGTTGAGACGTCATGGGATTTACTGCTCCAGCCAGTGGTGTCGTGGCAAAACATGGATCAGCTAGCTGCCAAACTTGATCGCCAGGTGCCATGTTTTAGTATATGAGCCGTAAAATATACATTTCAACAGGTAAACAGTACTGAGTTAGGCATAATAAGATATATTTAACAATTACAATGCATTTTAAGCCAAAACAAATGGATCTAGGATTAAAAGTAATTAAAATAATGCAGTCACAAGGTTACATGGAGAAATACATGGATTAACTGGATATATATCATATTGAGTATTGCTGACTACATGTAGATACTGTATAAATATATATTCTCTGCATCAACAGAGAATTATACATGTATTCATGTAGTATTGCCCTGGGAATTTTGACAATAAACCTTTGTACTTTTGCAGATGTGTCTCTACTTTTGTTTTATGTGTGAAAGTTACCACCAAGTGACATAAATACTAAAAGATTGGAAAAACTGTCTAAGAACAATCCAGCAGTTTGAGAAATCACTTTTGGTTTCATATAAGTCTGCCAACAGAATTATCAACCATAAAGCAGTTTGTGTTAAAATGTTCAATCCCATTAAACCCAAACTCAGGGGTGTCCAATCATGTGCCATGGAGGGCCAAGACCCTGCAGGTTCTCTCTTCTATCCCATTATTAGGAAATCCAGATGCTAATATGGCCCAGAATCCCTCCATATACTGGGACTATCACTAAAGTGTGCAGTGTCTTCTGCACTGGCACATCCAACAATACAGTCTTCAACAAATAATTGTTTTGGTTACTTTTCTTAAAAATGAGCCATTATTTTCAAAGTCACTGATAAATGGTTTGTACTGCTGACTCTTTTCCCACCGGTGTCTTAACAGACAAAATAGACAATCATGATACAAACACATAAATCACTAAATTGTTTATTACAATCAGCAGCAAATTACAGATTATTTAGAATGTGCAAAATTCAAACTGTGAAAAAAAAAAAAAGAAATTAGAATGGGTCACACACGCCAGCCACACTGCCTCACTGAGCAGCAACTGGTCGGCCCCTCGTACTGGTCCCGGTTCAGCAGATCTTCAGCCTGCATCTCTGTAAATAGTGAGGCAAGGTCCGGTTTGGGTGGATCGTTTTCCTCTTGCCTAGATGAAAGACAGAAATGAGTGGTGGATAATTAAAGCAAGTTTAAAACATATTTGAGAAATTAATGAATGAATGAATCTTTATTTCGGATAGATTAGATTAAAAGATTAAAAGAAAGGAACAGAATAATATAACAATGGGAAAAAAATCCAACAAGGTCAAATTAAACAATAACTCCTCGGATTATACAATTCAATATAAGTTATCCAAAATGGGTGATTGCTGAAGCCGCAGCTTATATTGCCCACCCATGTTCCATCTAAGAATTCAAAAATAAAATAAAATAAAAGTGATTACAAATCAGAACAAAGCCAAGACAAAACGTGACAAAAACTAAGCAACAGCACAACACAGACCGGATATGATAATCCTTATGTGATTTTACATGTCATCTTGTATATATGTTTGGAGTATTTCTTCCTTTAGTTTTTTTTTAAATTGTCACATGCCAAAAACATGCAAGTTAGGTTAACTGGCATCAAACTGGGGATTCTAAATTGTCCTTAGGTATGACTGTGAGAGTGAATGGTTGTCTGTCTCTCTGTGTTGGCCCTGCGACGGATTGGCGATATGTCCAGGGTGTACCCTGCCTCTCGCCCAGAAATGCTGGGATAGGCTCCAGCCCCCCCCCCCCCCGGTGACCCAAAAAAAGGATTAAGCGGAAGAAGATGAATGAATGAAGGTCCAAGTGTTGTACATGATTTTAATTCAGGTCCAAAAGCATTCCACAATCTGACTCCTTGCATTGAGACAGTGTTGCTTGGTGGTAGTTCTCACTGAAGGTTTTTGAAATATACACGTTCCTCTGAAATGATATTGTTTCTCCCTTATTTGGAACAACTTTTGGATATTTGCGGGCAGTGATAGATTCTTCGCTTTAAACATTATTGCTGCATTTTTAAAATCAACCAGATCTTTCAACTTGAGAGCTTTTAATTTAAGAAAAAGTGGGTTTGTTGATTCCCTGTAAACAGCTTGGTTTATTATTCTAATAGCTCTCTTCTGAAGCATAAAGACTGGATATATGTTTTATATGTATTTCCTCATACTTCAGTACAATATGTCATGTATGGGAGTATTAATGAATGTTGATTCAGCAAATATTTCACTCTGTGTAGTATTGCAATTGATTTGGATATTTTACCTTGAATGTCATGTCAAAGTGCCTTTATTGTCATTCCATTGCTAATAAACAATGCAACGAAATTGAGAATAATATAATTAATATGTATAATAATAATAATATATATAATATATGTAATATGTATAATATATAATAAATACAGTTTATTATCAATTATTACGCCAAGGAATTTAATTTCAGATACCCTTTCAATCTCTACACCATTTACATTGAGTTTAGATACTGAGTTGTTGTGATGGTGTGAAATAACATTGTCAATAAAAGTTTAGCCACCGCTGTGTCGCCCTGGTTTCAAGTGTGGGTGGTGTTTTGTCCTTGTATTGCTAAAATATAAAAGAAAACACTACAATGGATCTCAAATATTTGTAATGTGTTCTTTTACTGGATGAGTTTAAAGACGAAATACTATAAACTACACATATAAACTAAATTCTAATGGTGGCTGAACAACTCCCATTCCCCAGAGTGCAAGATACACTATTATGACTATAACTCAAAGGATCACAGAAATGATCTGACAAAAAATAAATAAACAAGTGGTTTATTTTACGGTGGCTATTATTGGATGTGCCATTCATTTTCAATTACTCTGTAATTAATATTCACACAATCAAATAAATCTCAGTTCAGTCCCTTTCATATTAAGTGGAAATTGTGCTACTTTAAATTTGGCACTTTACCTATACTTTAACTTAAAAAGCAAAAGATTTGACTATAAATAACAAGATGTTCAACTTACCACTCATGTTGTGTGATGCCAAACGTAGCCATTCAGAGCAGATCCTGTTTGGACTCTACAATGAAAATACACACAACTTAAGTACATGCACAGCACCGAAGTGCAACATGTAAAAAAACACTTTTTTTTTTTTTTTTTAACCAGGGTTACAACTAGCTTATTTCATCAGATATCGTCAACACAAAGGCAACATACAAGGATGGACGTAGCATTGATGGCTAACTAGCTACTGTAGGCCATCGTTTAAACACGAGCAAGTTTTCGTCTGTCCAAAGTGAACTTTCCGCTGCTGGGATAAAAAACGTAAATTATGCAAAATATGCATATCACATCACTCACCGTCCTCTATATCCCAATATCACGGCTTCGACTGCTGAAGTTGGGGGCTCCCATGTTCGTACATTCAATTCAGTTTGGGCGGCTCCGTCTATTTTCCAGGGTGGCTCCGTCTGCTTCCCTCTGGATTCTCTCATCAGCCAAAACGCACAGAAAACTCTGCTGGACCGTGGTGTTGATTGCTGTGAAGCCATTCTATCGTTGTTGTTTATATCACTTGTTGGCTGGCTCACGGACGAATCTTTGCAAATGGCAGATCACGAGCGATTCTGGAAAGTCAGCGTTATGCCCACTCTCGTGACATTACGCCCGGACCAATCAGTGGCCTACAGTGTTTTTACATCACCGGGATGGCACCCATGGAACCTCAATTGAGCGGTTCTGAAAAAAAGGAACAGTTCTGAAAATTAGAACTGAAAGCAGTTATGGTCCCTAATGGAAAAGCGGACAAACCGTACTGTACTGACCCTAGTGAAAAGGGGCCTTTAGTTCCCTTTCTGGGTGTTCGGGGGGGCGGGGGCTGTGTGGGGGCACTGTGTGGGGGATTCTCCACCCAGAGTAGGAAGTGGCACCAGGGAGATGGAACAGAGGACTGAAGGAGGAAGTGGCACCGGGGGGTCTCAGCGGTAACAGAAAGGACTATCCACCTCCCGGGGAGTTCAGGAGACATCGGAGTTCACTAGAGGAAGAGAGGGTGTGAGAAGCAGGGCTGGTGCTGTATGATGTTAATGTTCCAGGCGTTCTCTGTGCACTGAATGTATTGTCTTTGGCTCCCAGGGTCTCATGGGACAGAAATAAAGGGTATAAAAAGGAGGTGCCCAGAGACCCCGGGAGAGTATGTTCTGTACTTGATGATGGAAGGTGAATAAAGTTTGAGTGTTGTTCAGCTCACTGCCTCATCTGCTTTCATCTTCCACAGGATCATCAAAAAACACAAAATAAGCATAGTGGTAAAACCACACGCACAAAAAAATTAAGACAGTTATTAGTACACCCCAAGGACAAAATAGAACAAGGCAAAAAGTGCAACATAATATGAAATATCATGCGACAAGGCTTACATCGGAAGATCATTCACCAAAAGGAAAAAAGAACACCAGAAGGAATGTGAGAAGGAAATACAAGGACGACTTACAAGATCGCAAAAAGAAAAGGCAGAACAAGCGAAACTAAAATCAGCAATATCAGATCACTGCAAAAGTAATAATCACATCATGGGCTGGGACAACGCAAAAATCATTGGATCGGAGAGCAACAGACACAAGCATTGGATCAATGAGGCCATAGAAATCAGGGAGCAGGGCAAAGATATCATGAATCGGGATGAAGGGGCAAGTTATGCTTTCTTACACCTGGGAGGGACTACATTCTCCAGAGACCATCGGATGGTGGGGGGTGTGGCCAGCCCAGTGGATCCAACAGTTCTGCTGGGCACGCCTAGAAAAACCAGCTGATGACACTTCACAGTGATCAGCTGACACTTCTGAGGAAGACTGCAGTGGACAGTCGAAACATGTAAAAACATCTTTTCATCTGAAATAATGCAAAAAAACTAATTGAAAAGGAAGACAAAATGTACCTACTCGAGCTATTTTCTTATCAATTTGCTACTTTTTCTTAGAAATTTTGGACTTTTTTCTTCTAAAGTTTATTTTTTTCACAAAAATTTGACCTTTTTACCCCTCATAAGTTGGGCTTATTTTTCACACACACAAAAAAAAAAACTTCTGACATCTATTTGCATTTTTGTGTCTTTCTTGTACATTAAGCCTTACTGTCATAAAAAGCCTTACTGTCATAAATTTGGGGGCCTTTTCACAAATTTGAGAACATTTCCTTGCAAATGCATTACTTTTTTTCTTATAAATTTGAAATTTTGAGTTATAAATTTTTGATTTTTGAGTGAATTCTGTTTATAACCAAGCCACATGTAGCTTGTAAAGCTTGAACATTTTTTTTTTCATAAATGCATTGTAGGTATCCTACAATAAAACTACTCAGTAAAGCACAATTTTGTGGAAAAACTTGAGAACATGTGGATGTATTTTTCACATTTTTATTTTTATGAAATAAAAATTATGCATTAATGTTTGCTGGTAATTTTTCCATATGCTACTAAGACTGTAGTTACAGCTTTTCAATTAAAAAAAATAAGTGTGGACAGTTACAGAAAAGTTTAAAATGAGAAAAATACTAAAAAGCTAATCTCAAACACATAAAAAGGTCATTTATACTCACAAATCCAATTAATTTTTTTAACCAGACTATGTAGCTTATGTTATTTTCTATACCATCCATCCATCCATCTTCTACCGCTTTTCCGGAGGTCCGGGTCGCGGAGGCAGCAGTTCAAGCAGAGAAGCCCAGACTTCCCTCTCCCCAGCCACCTGCTCCAGCTCTTCAGAGGGGATACCAAGGCGTTCCCAGACTAGCTGGGAGACATAGTCTCTCCACCGAGTCCTGGGTCTGCCCCGGGGTCTCCTCCCAGTGGGACGTGCCTGAAACACCTCAAGTGGGAGGCGTCCAGGAGGCATCCTAATCAGATGCCCATACCACCTCAACTGACTCCTTTCAATGTGGAGGAGCAGCGTAATGTAGCAATGTAAAGCAGCAATGTATTTTCTATACATTTTTGAAAATGGATTTTATATCTTTCAGCCTTCATTTTTACCCATTTTGGGAAAGGTGAGATGCGCTTCATCCATCCGTTTCTCCACATTTCTTCTCTCGGGGAATTGTCCTGATGCTCAATGATCCTTGGGAAGGCCTGCATCCAGGTTGTGCTCAAGGTCAATATGTAGGTCAAAGGTCATAAGGTCCGAGCACAGGTCAATTCAACTTTCAGTAGGCCTAATCAATATAGATGTGATGGAAAGATAAAGGCTAGTGACCTTGGGGTATATTCAACAGACCGGAATGAGCAACTCAGAGTCTGGTCTGAGATGCAAACAATACAAATGTTCGAGTTAGCCTTGCTCCAAACAAATCCATTAACAGTGTAATAAATCTTTTAAAGAATAAATCATCAGTAAAACAATCCTCACTAGCCATGAATTGCCAAACCTTTCCTTTGTTGCTTTGGTGGCATTATCTTTTACAGACCCTTAGCATTCAAATATGACCTGATATTTTCACACATCATCTTTTCATACTTCACTAGCTTGAGGCCATACAGCTCTCCGCTGTCACAAACTCCTTCCTCGTTTCTGTCCACATCCTTAAAACTCAACCTTAAAGTGTCTACTACTGATCTAACCCATGCAAACCAGTTTATTTCTTTTTTGTTATACAACAGAATCCACTGCCATGACGACCAAGGTGAAGGGTTGAATGACGACTGAGCCTTCTCCACGACAACTGTCTAAAGTCCTACAGCCAAACTGCAGAAAATAAAACAGGGCCCACCTTACTGAGTTATCAGTTTATTATTTTGTATGGACACAGAAATACTGCACCGGTTACAAACTTTAAGAGCATCTATACAAACACCAAGTCCTGGGTTCATCAATTAAACAGAAACCATCAGAAACCTTGTTTCTTATGTGAGGGTTTTTTGTGCGTTGCTTTTTTTGTGCGTATGACGTGTTGTTCAAGGGATGTACATTCTGCATATTTACACAAAAGATAAATAGACTCTTCAAAAAAACTTTACAAACTTGAAAAATAAAGAAATGATTCAAGATACTCAAGCTTGGATTTTTGCATACTACTAGTAGAGAGACTGGATGGTAGCACAGTGTTCCTCAGAGGTTTATCAAACAGCTGATGCTGGATTTCTCTGGATTTTTGGGTTTGATGAGAGCACAGTTCTTTGTTCTTGTATGTTCAAGTTAAATTTCATTAAACACTCATACATAAAGACCATGTTTTAGAGCTCAAATTTTTGCTTTCAAGACAAGGATCAATTTGATTTAATTTCTGACAATTATGTGCATACATGTGACATCTAAATAATTTGTGAAAATCTATTGGTTTGGGGTTTTTTTTGTAACTTTAGTGATGCAGAGCTGAGAATTTTAAAAAGCTCTCATCTACATCGGCGATACTTGGACCTAAAATCTTTTTTGTCAAGACGACTACACTGACCATCTTAAAATCTTCCTCTAACCAGCAAATGCATACAAGGATTTCACAAGTACGCCTGCGTGAGTGTTCAGCAAGAAGAACAGTGGTAAGAATTCAGTGATGTCCAAATGCCCGACCTCCTCATGGCACCTCTCAGTCTTTATCAGTGAGACGGGGTTTAGAGTGGGAGGAGCAAGGGAGGACAGAGCTCATATGTTGAAACTTTCTCCACAGCCACACATGCCCTTGATGTTGGGGTTGTTGAAGACAAATTCATTGGAGAGCTTTGACTCCACAAAGTCCATCTCAGTTCCCAGAAGGGTCAGCTGAGCCTTTTTCTCTATAAACACCCTCACACCTGTAAGAGAAGCACAGCAGAGCCATTAATACATGCACGTTTCCATCAGGAGGAATAGAATGTCTCCATTTGAGTACACATGGTAGTGAAACACCATTTCATTTGATTTTTTAAAAAATGACAACTGGAACATGTTCAGAGAGCACATACCTCCACCAACACCTCAGTACAACATCCAGATTTTTATTTGGACTCACAATATATTGTCCTCATCCACTTACATGAATATTTCTCAGAGGAACTGAAAATGACATGCATTAATTAATCCCCTATCACACTTTCAAAAACAGGGTAAAAAATCCTGGATCTGATGAATTTTTCCATGGTCAAAGCTGCAGTTTCACCAAAATTTAGGTTCTGTAATCCAGTTGATAGAGAGGCAAAGGCTGAAACCATAACCTCTTCAGCAGTCATAAAAATTATCTACCTTTAGCACCATCTGATGGCACAATCCAACATCGCACACAAAACAAGTTGAGAATCAGTCCTTCGATGGATTTTTATTAAAACTGCTGATTTTTAGACATTGGGACAGATGAAGATGGAGATATATTCATGGCATGGTGAGCATTTTAGTTTTCATTTACCAAGAACTAGTGATCACCAGTTACTATGATTTTACATCTTTAATTACTCAAAAAAAATTAAAAATACAATGGGTTTTCATTTACTCAACTTCAGCAAGTCACATTTTAACTGGTGATTTGGAGTTAATTTCTAAATAGCTTTGTTTTCAAAAGAGATGGATAGTGTTTTTACTTAGACTGGACTTGCTGCATGTTTCAAATTGACAGTACAGTAGTACATCAGACCACATAAATTCTTAATTTTAACATGTATTGCAAAACACTTTCAGACGCATACTGCAAATTGTTGGTACAGTGATTAGCACTGTTGCCTCTTGGCAGGAATATCTTAGATTTGAGTAAGTCAGCCTCCAAAGACCTTTCTGTCTGGAGTCTGTGGGGCTTCCTTTTGGGTATTCTGACTTCCTCTCAGTCCAGAGACATGCATATTAGGTTAATGACTCTTAACTACGGATTCCTAGTTGTCCGTAACCATGAATGGTAAAGTGAATGGTTTTCTGTCCATCTTTATTTACCCCGTGATCTGTCCAGGGTGTACCCCACCACTCACCTAAAGAAGCTGGGATAGGCTCCAACCCCCCCACAGGAGCCAAAAAGACTGAGTGGTGAAGAAAATAAGTGAATATTGTCAAAAAAAAACCAAAACATGTTGTGACAGTTAGATGTTGGTATGCATTTATTCATTTCTTTAGTCTAGTGGCATAATAACTAAGTGACTGCTGACCAGTAATGGTTGGCTGGTTAGATTTATTGTCCCAACATGGGGTGAACAGTCAGTGAGAATCATTTTCTGTCCCAAATGGTTCAGCTAATTGTGTGTGTGTGTGTTCTTACCATCCTGCACCACCTCCTCATCAGATTTGTCCTTCTCTTTGGTGTAGTCCAGTGTGTAAGTCAGACCATTACAGCCACGGGTTCTCACTCCAACCTTTAAACCAATCTGATGAAGAACCAGATGCATGTTAGCATCCACCATTTTCCTTACCAATGAAACTACAATATATGTAGCATAATAATAATAATAATAATAATACATTTTATTTAAAAGCGCCTTTCAAGACACTCAAGGACACTTTACAGAAACAGATAAAACACAGTATCAACAAACAACAAAAACACAAAACGACAATCATAAAAAACCAAGGCAGTTACAATGAAAATGCTAATCTGATCAGGTGAGTTTTGAGAGCGGATTTAAACCGAGGGAGGGAGTCAATGTTTCTGATGGCAAGTGGGAGTGAATTCCAGAGTTTGGGAGCAGAGCGGCTGAAGGCTCTACTCCCCATGGAGCTGAGTCGAGCAGGAGGGACAGCGAGGTGGACAGAGCATAAAGCATAAAGCAGTCCTTCCAGGACTTCGGGGGATGTTTTCATGATTGTTGCGGCCCAAAAAGTCTGATTTTGCGAGAGCTTTTTTAAAAAAGTTGCAGTGTTTTGAGAGGGGTTTTGCACTAAAGGTTGTGGGAAGAATTACAAATTTAAAGCAGATGCTTTTTTCCATAGTTTACTGCAATGATATTCTACATAAAACCACAAGAAAAGCACAGGATTGTCAAAAATGTCCTGTTAAAAAGTGATATGTAAATTAAGCAGAAATTTCTGCTATACAGAAAAACTTTTGTGCAACAGCAAATACAGACTAACACAATTGAGTGAGAATGAAGTAGCTACTCATAAATTTGTCAAAAATGACCAACACTGTAGGCTACTCTTGCTGAGAACATGAATTAAAAAGGATTACTAAAATAATTATCAACAGTTAAATTGCACTGAATGCATGTTCAAGAGTATAGATTTGGAAATTGTGGCAACACCTTCATTTGAAAACTCCCTAACCGCAGCGGTCCCCAACCACTCAGTACCGAGTGCAGAGAAAAAAGAATTTATTCTGTTGCTCTGTATTGTCTATTGAAGTCTGTTTTTCCTGAAAAAATTATTGGATATTCTCTCTCTTTCTATGCCTGACTCCTACCTGTCTGTGTATCTGCTGTGCGTCTTGACACACTCCTGTCTCATCAGATAATCATCTTTCCTGTACCAGAAGTTGTACCAGGAGGAGGAGCTCTCCTTGAGGGTTTGCCGGGGGCACACATTGGTCTGTGTCCAGACTGCATTAAAGGGCTGATGACACGATTTTGACATTTTTTAGGATGTTGTGTAAACCCAAAAGTCATTGTCGATGATAAATATAACATTTACAACTGCGCCTGCATAAACTAGCTGTGATCAAAAAACAGCAGCCGCTGACTGGACTGTGGTGCCGCCCACCAAATTAAGGGCGGCACCCCCATGACGTAAGCGGGAGAACGGACTCCGGTGTTGTTGACTGGAATGACAGCAGCTTTGTAGCTCACAGTTTCTCGTTTTAATTTTATGGCTGTGCCTTTGCGTTGTGTCACAGGCTTAGATAAACAGCAAACCGTGAAAGACCACATCACAGGCTTCAGCTCCAACTGTTATTAAGTCTCCTCGTGTGCTTTTATGCAGGAGGAGCGGAGGAGGGGAAGGATTAATGGATTTATGGGCAGCTTTGACCTACTTTCTGTGATCCCATGCTGACATCTCGCCGGTCCGGCCACATCCCCTCGCTCATTATCATCAGCTGATTCAAACTCCCACTGATCATGTTTCCCGGTCCTCGCCCAGGTGCTTCTCATCACACCATCACCAGCAGCAGTGCGTGTACTTCGCGGCCGTTTGCCAGTCATGCACTGATAGTCCGTAGTATTGTCATCTGTGCTGTTTGTCTGCCAATATTTTCAGCACTCTCACAATGCGATAGTCACTCCATGTTCGCCGTGGTTCTCAAGCGTCCTTGAAGTGATGTCGGCTCTGGGGCGCACCTGTGGCAAACACGTCTCCTCTCATTCGTTCTCTGGGTGATGCCGGCCCTCGAACACCATCAGTAAGTGTGTCTGTGTTTCTTGTATGTCTTCACCTTTCAGGAAACTGTCTGTCTTTCTGTATTAAATGTGCTGTGATAAACCCTGCATGCAAATCCTCGTTATTTCATCCTTCCTCTCCCTGCCCTGCGTAAGAGCGCATGGGTCATGATGAATGGATTTACACGCAGAATTCACCACAGCACATGCATTGAACATAAGAATGATGACAACAGTTCCCAAAACGGTGCCAAAAAGGTGAAGACCCACACAAATAAGCAGAAACACCCACAGTTGGCGTGCGGGGCCGACACTGCCCAGCGAACATGGAGAGGAGACGTGTTAACCACGGTTGCGCCCCAGGGCCGACATCACTTCAAGGGGCGCAACAGAACCATGGCTGTGTGGAGCGGCTAACACGCCCTGATAGTGTTAACAATACTGGCTGGCTGACAACACGGCAGATGATGCACATAAAACATGAACAGCTGACTGTCAAAGAGAGGGCACGTGTGTTCGGACTGGCGAATCTTGGACAGTGCCCACCTGAAAGTGGCTCAAAACGCACATAAAACACATGTACAAAACAAAAACAACAAGAACTCAAAAGATAATCCATAATAAACCCAATGCCTGAGCCACAGAGAATACACTGCTATGATTTTATTGAAAAATCGGGTTTAAATAAATTATATTTATGAACAAATAATTTGTTGCAATATCTGTAACAAAAGAATAACACTGGTGTTCCCCTGCCGCTGCGGCGGGCATGTGTGCCTCTCCACCCGCCACTCTCTGAGTGTGACTGGCTTGGCACAATGCCTGCTTGGCAGAGCTCAAACCTATACGGTCTGATGCCCCCAGATTCTTCATTATCATTCCATTCTTCGGAACTATAATTGTCTGAAGATTGGACAACACAAACCAGCTCCAGACTACATGTGCTGGAACCATCGTCGATGTTTTCAACCGCTTCCATCCTGTGTGTACAATGGGCAGCCAAGCGCTGTGTTCTCCCGATGACGTGACTACATGGCCGCGGGGTTTTACAGCCACTGACGTAATTGGTGAAGTGGCGCTCATGAAAACGTTGAATATTCGCATGAAAAAAAAAGCCTGTTTGACTTAGAACTGCACAGACCAACCTATTTTGTCATATTGCATTATGAGTTGTAAAGTTAGATGAAGTCAAAAACGTGTCATTGGCACTTTAAAGCTCACTGACAAAATGTAGTAACGATTTTACCTCTAAAGATGTAAAAAATGTTCCAATACTGGCTGTAGTATTAGATTTGCTCATTTGTTTGTGGTTTTACAGCATCTCTCCTCACACATGGTCCCACATCGGGGGTGCTTTTCAGGCAGGCGGACTTTTCTCAACACAAACCCGGCACTTCGTACACGTGGTCAGGACGGAGATGTGGGGAGACGTCCACTGGTGTGCTGGGGGAGATGGAGGAAGGGACAGTGTGGGAAAGTGGGAAAACTCGCGGGTGAGTGTTTGTTTTCTTTTTAAAATCACACACCGTTTTTTTTGCTGATGTGTTCCATTAATACTCACTAAACACATAAGTGATCGCGGTGCAGTGATGCATTTGATTGGTTAGACTGAGCACTTGGGTGGTATCAGGGACAAATTCAATTGCCGAATTTGGTGGAACTTGACAACGATTGGCCAAAATTGTGGGAAAGTTGCAGTGACTGGACAAAGTTGCAAGGTCGTGCAAAATATGTAGCCAATCACTAATTTCGTGTGAATTAGTGCAACATTGCGTAATCCTGGAAGGACTGATAAGAGGACATTTGTGCAAATGCGTACAGTATTATTGTAGGTTTGCAATTATACAAAAAACATTTCTTTTAAAAAACTTAGAACTTTGACACTTAAAGCTTTTTAAATGTACTAAACTGTAAAAAACTTTTAAAATGCTCCAATGTCACTTCTTGACTGAATTTACTGGTATTTTTAGCAGCAATTCAAAGACCAGTTTACTGACAAGTCAAGATGTTTAAAAGGGGCATCTCCAGCATCATATCTTTAGTCTTGGACTTTAAACAAGCTATGCATTCTTCAGTTAAAACTACACCTCATAGATCCTAAGTTGAGTGCTGCCCCTGAGTTCACTGGGCCTCATGCAAGAATATGTCATCGTTTGCATGTGTAAATCACACTTACACACATGGACAAAATTGTTGATACCCCTCTGTTAATGAAAGAAAAACCCACAATGGTCACAGAAATAACTTGAATCTGACAAAAGTGGTAATAAATAAAAATTCTATGAAAATTAACCAATGAAAATCAGACAATGCTTTTGAATTGTGGTTCAACAGAATTATTTTAAAAAACAAATTCATGAAACAGGCCTGGACAAAATTGATGGTACCCCTAGAAAAGACTGAAAATAATGTGACCATAGGGACATGTTCAACCAAAATGCGTCCACTAATTAACATCACAGGTGTCTACAAACTTGTAATCAGTCAGTCGGCCTATTTAAAGGGTGACAAGTAGTCAATGTGCTGTTTGGTGACATGGTGTGTACCACACTAAACATGGACCAGAGGAAGCAAAGGAGAGAGTTGTCTCAGGAGATTAGAAAGAAAATTATAGACAAGTATGTTAAAGGTAAAGGCTATAAGACCATCTCCAAGCAGCTTGATGTTCCTGTGACTACAGTTGCACATATTATTCAGAAATTTATGATCCACGGGACTGTAGCCAACCTCCCCGGACGTGGCCGCAGGGCGAAACTTGACGAAAAATGGAAGAGACGGATAAAACGAATGGTAATAAAAGAGCACAGAACAACCTCTGAACACATTCAAGGTGAACTCCAAGGTCAAGGTACAGCCGTGTCATATCGCACCATCCGTCGTTGTTTGAGCCAAAGTGGACTTCATGGGAGACAACCAAGGAGGACACCACTGTTGAAAACAAATCATAAGAAAGCCAGACTGGAATTTGCCAAACTGCATGTTGACAAGCCACAAAGCTTCTGGGAGAATGTCCTATAGACAGACAAAACAAAACTGGAACTTTTTGGCAACGCACATCAGCTCTATGTTCACAGATGCAAAAACGAAGCATACCAAGAAAAGAACACTGTCCCTACTGTGAAACATGGAGGAGGTTCTGTTATGTTCTGGGGCTGCTTTGCTGCATCTGGCACAGGGTGTCTTGAATCTGTGCAGGGTACAATGAAATCTCAAGACTATCAAGGTATTCTAGAGAGAAATGTGCTGCCCAGTGTCAGACAGCTTGGTCTCAGTCGCAGGTCATGGGTCTTGCAACAGGATAATGACCCAAAAAACACAGCTAAAAACACCCAAGAATGGCTAAGAGCCAAACATTGGACTATTCTAAAGTGGCCTTGTATGAGCCCTGATCTAAATCCTATTGAATATCTGTGCAAGGAGCTGAAAGATGCCGTCTGGAGAAGGCACCCTTCAAACCTGAGACAACTGGAGCAGTTTGCTCATGAGGAGTGGGTCAAAATACCTGCTGAGAGGTGCAGAAGTCTCATTGACAGTTACAGAAATCGTTTGATTGCAGTGATTGCCTCAAAAGGTTGTGCAACAAAATATTAAGTTAAGGGTACCATCATGTTTTGTCCAGGCCTGTTTCATGAGTTTGTTTTTTAAAATAATTCTGTTGAACCACAATTCAAAAACATTATCTGATTTTCATTGGTTAATTTTCATAGAATTTTTATTTATTACCACTTTTGTCAGATTCAAGTTATTTCTGTGACCATTGCGGGTTTTTCTTTCATTAACAGAGGGGTACCAACAATTTTGTCCACGTGTGTATGTTTTTAGTAAGGCATGTTAGTGTGAAGGAGCCACTCCAGATTCAACAAATACATTTATGTCCTACAAAGGTGTGTAATCAGCTCACATAAAAATGGTGAATTCCATCATGAGCACGTATTCACGAGTTCTGAGGATTTGCACAACTGACACCCTAAAATTACCATATAAGGTCACACTTCCCATAGTCTGACCAGAAGTTTCATTCACAAAAATGGCTTCAAAGTCTAAGGGAAAAAAAGTCTCAGTGAAACTGAAGTTCTCCTATCCGAGATCCAAAAAGGGAAAAAAAATATAATCCATCTGCATGCATTGTGCTAAAACTGTCCGATGTTGCCGAGAAGTGTGACACATTTCAACAATTTGGTGTCAAAATGAAAACGTGTGTAAAAATTTACTTTTGTTATATTTTCACTATATAATGTTAGTTTATATGAAAATACAGCCTGCCTCAAAATCACTTACCAAAATGGACCATGCTCTGAGCCCTAACCCAGAGGCAAAGCCCATGCCTCATGCAAAAGCAGTAAAATCTGTTGGTACTAAGGGTTTCTGCATGAGGCCAATTGTGTTCAAAACGAGCAAAGCTGGCTTTCTTTTGACTGGCTACATATATGACAGAAAATATGAAAAATATAACCAGTCTAGTTTGTTTGGGGAAAAAAAACAGAAGTGACCTTAAAGAAAGAATAAAGTAGCAGTGTAGTTTCATTCATTGGTAAATGCATACAAAGAAGCCTTTTTTGTTTTGTTTTGTAATTTTCTCTTTGACATTCATTAGAAAGTAGGTTTAATCCATCATTTCATTTGATAATTACATTTGAATGTCCCTTTTTTTAAGAGATGAAAAAGATATAAGAAAAAAAGGAGAAAAAAAAGGAAAAAAGGGGACGGTCAGCATAAACATCTGCATATAGGGAGTAACTGTTAATATACACGCTCTTGTATATACAGTGGGGTAAAAGTATTTAGTCAGCCACCAATTGTGCAAGTTCTCCCACTTAAAAGACGAGAGAGGTCTCCAATTTTCATCATAGGTATACCTCAACTATGAGAGAAAATAAGAAAAAAAAAATCCAGAAAATCATATTGAAGGATTTTTAATGAATTAATTGGTAAATTCCTCGGTAAGATAAGTATTTGGTCAATAACAAAAGTTCATCTCAATACTTTGTTATATACCTTTTGTTGGCAATGACAGAGGTCAAACGTTTTCTGTAAGTTTTCACAAGGTTTTCACACACTGTTGCTGGTATTTTGGCCCATTCCTCCATGCAGATCTCCTCTAGAGCAATGATGTTTTGGGGCTGTCGCTGGGCAACACAGACTTTCAACTCCCTCCAAAGATTTTCTATGGGGTTGAGATCTGGAGACTGTCTCAGCCACTCCAGGACCTTGAAATGCTTCTTACGAAGCCACTCCATTGCCCGGGCGGTGTATTTGGGATCACTGTCATGCTGAAAGACCCAGCCATGTTTCATCTTCAATGCCCTTGCTGGTGGAAGGAGGTTTTCACTCAAAATCTCACGATACATGGCCCCATTCATTCTTTCCTTTACACGGATCAGTCGTCCTGGTCCCTTTGCAGAAAAACAGCCCCAAAGTATGATGTTTCCACCCCCATGCTTCACAGTAGGTATGGTGTTCTTTCTCCTCCAAACACGACAAGTTGAGTTTTTACCAAAAAGTTCTATTTTGGTTTCATCTGACCATATGGCCTTCTCCCAATCCTCTTCTGGATCATCCAAATGCTCTCTAGCAAACTTCAGATGGGCCTGGACATGTACTGGCTTAAGCAGGGGGACGCGTCTGGCACTGCAGGATTTGAGTCCCTGGCGGCGTAGTGTGTTTCTGATGTAGTCTTTGTTACTTTGGTCCCAGCTCTCTGCAGGTCATTCACTAGGTCCCCCCATGTGGTTCTGGGATTTTTGCTCACCATTCTCGTGATAATTTTGACCCCACGGGGTGAGATCTTGCGTGGAGCCCCAGATCGAGGGAGATTATCAGTGATCTTGTATGTCTTCCATTTTCTAATAATTGCTCCCACAGTTGATTTCTTCACACCATGTTTCTTACCTATTGCAGATTCAGTCTTCCCAGCCTGGTGCAGGTCTACAATTTTGTTTCTGGTGTCCTTTGACAGCTCTTTGGTCTTGGCCATAGTGGAATTTGGAGTCTGACTGTTTGAGGTTGTGGACAGGTGTCTTTTATACTGATAACGAGTTCAAACAGGTGCCATTAATACAGGTAACGAGTGGAGGACAGAGGAGCCTCTTAAAGAAGAAGTTACAGGTCTGTGAGAGCCAGAAATCTTGCTTGTTTGTAGGTGACCAAATACTTATTTTACTGAGGAATTTACCAACTAATTCATTAAAAATCCTTCAATGTGATTTTCTGGATTTTTTTTTCTCATTTCGTCTCTCATAGTTGAGGTATACCTATGATGAAAATTGGAGACCTCTCTCATCTTTTAAGTGGAAGAACTTGCACAATTGGTGGCTGACTAAATACTTTTTTGCCCCACTGTATATTAAAGTCTGCTATATCAATTCTGCAAATTGAAAGTCCGGCCTGAGTGGTGTTACATATTTAGTCCATTTTTCCCCCATTGTGACATAAACAAATCCTTTTTGTAATTGACACAAGCTGTTATTTTCTCCATCTTATAAATGTCCATTGTAATGTCCATCCACAAATCAAGAGATGGGCTCTCCTGTGAAAGCCATTTTTTTTGTAATTGCCTTTCTGCTTGCAGTCAGTAGAATACATAATATCAGAATCAGAATCAGCTTTATTGGCCAAGTATGCACAACACATACAAGAAATTTGACTTTGGCTAAAAAAACTTGCTCTCGTTGTTCAGGTGGAGGATTTAAATAAGATTTAAATAAGGATTCAATGACAACAGAGTATGTACAGTAAATTACAGTCTGTCCACGTTTCTATAAAAGGATGCAAATATATACAGGAATATATGCAGCTTATTTACTCAGACTATCCACACTTTGCAGAAATATATGAAAAAATAGAGTCACACAGTATTTCAATGTGAACTCAGATTCAGTGATATAATGTGAATGAAGTAAAAAGCAGTGTGAGAGTTATGTGCAATGTAAGAATGGAATATTTGTCCCTCTTTGACCACTCTGCGGGCACAAGCCCAAAGAACAGAGTTTTGCTTTCCAGAGGTAACTGACATCCAAAAATATCTTGTATAGCTTTATGAATTTCCTTCCAATAATTTTGAATAACATGACAGAGCCAAAATATATGATAATGATTTGCATTTGCACTACCACATTTTCTCCAACAAGTTGGGGAGTTCCCTTTGTACTGAGCCTTCTGGGAAGGTGTGATAAAGTATCTAATTAGGCTTTTCCAGCCAAACTCCCTCCAGCTCTGTGAACTACTGCATTTCCATTGATTTGACCATATTAATGTCCATTCCTCTTCCGATATTTCTATTCCTCCTTCTTTTTACCATTTTGTTTTAACATATACAGTGGGGTAAAAAAGTATTTAGTCAGCCACCAATTGTGCAAGTTCTCCCACTTAAAAGATGAGAGGTCTCCAATTTTCATCATAGGTATACCTCAACTATGAGAGACGAAATGAGAAAAAAAAAAATCCAGAAAAGCACATTGAAGGATTTTTAATGAATTAATTGGTAAATTCCTCAGTAAAATAAGTATTTGGTCACCTACAAACAAGCAAGATTTCTGGCTCTCACAGACCTGTAACAACTTCTTTAAGAGGCTCCTCTGTCCTCCACTCGTTACCTGTATTAATGGCACCTGTTTGAACTCGTTATCAGTATAAAAGACACCTGTCCACAACCTCAAGCAGTCAGACTCCAAACTCCACTATGGCCAAGACCAAAGAGCTGTCAAAGGACACCAGAAACAAAATTGTAGACCTGCACCAGGCTGGGAAGACTGAATCTGCAATAGATAAGCAGCTTGGTGTGAAGAAATCAACTGTGGGAGCAATTATTAGAAAATGGAAGACATGCAAGACCACTGATAATCTCCCTCGATCTGGGGCTCCACGCAAGAGCTCACCCCATGGGGTCAAAATTATCATGAGAACGGTGAGCAAAAATCCCAGAACCACATGGGGGGACCTAGTGAATGACCTGCAGAGAGTTGGGTCCAAAGTAACAAAGGCTACATCAGAAACACACTACGCCGCCAGGGACTCAAATCCTGCAGTGCCAGACGCGTCCCCCTGCTTAAGCCAGTACATGTCCAGGCCCGTCTGAAGTTTGCTAGAGAGCATTTGGATGATCCAGAAGAGGATTGGGAGAAGGCCATATGGTCAGATGAAACCAAAATAGAACTTTTTGGTAAAAACTCAACTTGTTGCGTTTGGAGGAGAAAGAACACCATACCTACTGCGAAGCATGGGGGTGGAAACATCATATGTTGGGGCTGTTTTTCTGCAAAGGGACCAGGACGACTGATCCGTGTAAAGGAAAGAATGAATGGGGCCATGTATCGTGAGATTTTGAGTGAAAACCTCCTTCCATCAGCAAGGGCATTGAAGATGAAACGTGGCTGGGTCTTTCAGCATGACAATGATCCCAAACACACCACCCGGGCAACAAAGGAGTGGCTTCGTAAGAAGCATTTCAAGGTCCTGGAGTGGCCTAGCCAGTCTCCAGATCTCAACCCCATAGAAAATCTTTGGAGGGAGTTGAAAGTCTGTGTTGCCCAGCAACAGCCCCAAAACATCACTGCTCTAGAGGAGATCTGCATGGAGGAATGGGCCAAAATACCAGCAACAGTGTGTGAAAACCTTGTGAAAACTTACAGAAAACGTTTGACCTCTGTCATTGCCAACAAAGGGTATATAACAAAATATTGAGATGAACTTTTGTTATTGACCAAATACTTATTTTACCAAGGAATTTACCAATTAATTCATTAAAAATCCTTCAATGTGATTTTCTGGATTCTTTTTTTCTTATTTTGTCTCTCATAGTTGAGGTATACCTATGACGAAAATTGGAGACCTCTCTCATCTTTTAAGTGGGAGAACTTGCACAATTGGTGGCTGACTAAATACTTTTTTACCCCACCGTAGGGTTGAGTGTCTTTTCAGGTTTATAAGACCTTTATATAAACCTGAAATTAAGCTTTTATCTTTATTTGAGTTATATGACCTTTTAAATAAATTTAGCAATGGTTTACATGATTCTGCTATACATTTTAACCTGTTATTGACAGTGTCTCATCTGCAAGTAGCGATAGAAGTCTTGTGATTCCAACTGATACTTCCCTTTAAGTGTTTCAAAACTAAGTATTGTGTCATCTTTCATCATCTTACATACAGTGGGCTAAAAAAGTATTTAGTCAGCCACCAATTGTGCAAGTTCTCCCACTTAAAAGATGAGAGAGGTCTCCAATTTTCATCATAGGTATACCTCAACTATGAGACACAAAATAAAAAAAAAAAATCCAGAAAATCACATTGAAGGATTTTTAATGAATTAATTGGTAAATTACTCTGTAAAATAAGTATTTGGTCAATAACAAAAGTTCATCTCAGTACTTTGTTATATACCCTTTGTTGGCAATGACAGAGGTCAAACGTTTTCTGTAAGTTTTCACAAGGTTTTCACACACTGTTGCTGGTATTTTGGCCCATTCCTCCATGCAGATCTCCTCTAGAGCAGTGATGTTTTGGGGCTGTCGCTGGGCAACACAGACTTTCAACTCCCTCCAAAGATTTTCTATGGGGTTGAGATCTGGAGACTGGCTAGGCCACTCCAGGACCTTGAAATGCTTCTTACGAAGCCACTCCTTCGTTGCCCGGGCGGTGTGTTTGGGATCATTGTCATGCTGAAAGACCCAGCCACGTTTCATCTTCAATGCCCTTGCTGGTGGAAGGAGGTTTTCACTCAAAATCTCACGATACATGGCCCCATTCATTCTTTCCTTTACACAGATCAGTCGTCCTGGTCCCTTTGCAGAAAAACAGCCCCAAAGTATGATGTTTCCACCCCCATGCTTCACAGTAGGTATGGTGTTCTTTCTCCTCCAAACACGACAAGTTGAGTTTTTACCAAAAAGTTCTATTTTGGTTTCATCTGACCATATGACATTCTCCCAATCCTCTTCTGGATCATCCAAATGCTCTCTAGCAAACTTCAGACGGGCCTGAACATGTACTGGCTTAAGCAGGGGGACGCGTCTGGCACTGCAGGATTTGAGTCCCTAGCGGCGTAGTGTGTTTCTGATGTAGCCTTTGTTACTTTGGTTCCAGATCTATGCAGGGCATTCACTAGGTTCCCCCATGTGGTTCTGGGATTTTCGCTCATTGTTCTTGTGATAATTTTGACCCCACGGGGTGAGATCTTGCATGGAGCCCCAGATCGAGGGAGATTATCAGTGGTCTTGTATGTCTTCCATTTTCTAATAATTGCTCCCACAGTTGATTTCTTCACACCGATCTGCTTAACCTATTGCAGATTCAGTCTTCCCAGCCTGGTGCAGGTCTACAATTTTGTTTCTGGTGTCCTTTGACAGCTCTTTGGTCTTGGCTATAGTGGAGTTTGGAGTCTGACTGTTTGAGGTTGTGGACAGGTGTCTTTTATACCGATAACGAGTTCAAACAGGTGCCATTAATACAGGTAACGAGTGGAGGACAGAGGAGCCTCTTAAAGAAGAAGTTACAGGTCTGTGAGAGCCAGAAATCTTGCCTGTTTGTAGGTGACCAAATACTTATTTTACTGAGGAATTTACCAATTAATTCATTAAAAATCCTTCAACGTGATTTTCTGGATTTTTTTTTTCTCATTTTGTCTCTCATAGTTGAGGTATACCTATAATGAAAATTGGAGACCTCTCTCACCTTTTAAGTGGGAGAACTTGCACAATTGAATGAATGAATGAATGAATTTGTTTATTTCGGATAGTACATTACAGGTTAAAAGAAACTGTATAATATAACAACAAGGTCAAATTAGACAAAGACTCCTTCTACTATACAATTCCACGTGAGTTATCCGAAATGGGTGATGGCTGAAGCCGCAGCTTATATTGCCCACCCATATTCCATCCAAGAATTCAAAGGAGAAAAAAGAGAAAACAAGACAAGAGCGATTACAATTTAAAACAAGGCTAAGACAAAATATGACTGAGAGAAAAAGAAAACTGAGCTAGTCTCAGTTAAGCGGTTACTATTCAAAAACAAATCTAAGACATAGTGTCACAGAGAAAAAAGAAAAACTAAGCTATAACACAACACAGGCTGGAAATGTCAATCCTTTTGTGAGTTTACATGTCGTTTTGTAAATATGTTTGGAGTATTTCTTCCTTTAGTTTTTGTTTAAATTGTCCAAGCTTTGTACATGATTTTAATTCAGGTCCAAAATCGTTCCATAATCTGACACCTTGCACTGAAATACAGTGTTGCTTGGTGGTTGTTCTCACTGTAGGCTTTTGAAATATACATGTTCCTCTGAAGTGATATCGTTTCTCCCTTGTTTGGAACAACTTTTGGATATTTGCGGGCAGTGATAGATTCTTCACTTTGAACATTATTATTGCGGTTTTAAAGTCGATCAGATCTTTCAACTTGAGAGTTTTTTGTTTAAGAAAAAGTGGGTTTGTTGGTTCCCTGTAAGCTGCTTTGTTGATTATTCTAATAGCTCTCTTTTGAAGCATAAAGAGTGGATATATGTTTGTTTTATATGTATTTCCCCATACTTCATTACAATATGTCATGTATGGGAGTATTAATGAATGATACAAGGTGTATAGTGTGGGTTGATTCAGCAAATTTTTCACTCTGTGTAATACTGCAATTGATTTGGATACTTTACCTTTTATATAATTAATATGTGGCTTCCAACACAGTTTGTTATCAATTATTACTCCAAGGAATTTAGTTTCGGATACCCTTTCAATCTCTACACCATTTACACTGAGTTTGGGTACTGGGTAGTTGTGATGGTTGTTAAAGACTATAAATTTTGTCTTGCTTAAATTGAGCGTTAATTTGTTTGAATCAAACCACAGTTTCAGCTTTCCTAATTCCTTTCCGAGTGTATCCAGAAGTTGTTCCAAATTGTTTCCACTGCATAGCAGGTTAGTGTCATCAGCAAACAATATTAAGTCCATTTTTTCTGAAACTTTACATATATCATTTACTGTATATACATATTGAATAATAATGGTCCCAAAACTGAACCCTGTGGGACTCCACAGGTGACCTTCAGTAGCTCTGAGTTTTTGTTGTTAACACATACAAACTGATATCTATTCTTTAAGTAACTTCTTAACCAGGACAGTGCTACCCCTCTAATACCACAATTTTGTAGTTTCTTTAATAATAGATTGTGATCTACTGTATCAAATGCTTTTTTAAGATCCAGGAATACTCCAACTGAATACTCTTTATTTTCAATGGCTGTTGATATTTTTTCTGTAAATTCCATTAAGGCATATGCTGTTGTCCTTTTGTGTCTGAACCCATATTGCTGCTCACACAATAAATCATTCTTCAGTATGAAGTTGTCAATTCTCTCATAGAATATTTTTTCAAGTATCTTGGAAAATTGCAGCAATAGTGAAATTGGTCTGTAGTTGGAGAGTTCCCCTCTGTCGCCTGTCTTGTAAATCGGAATTACTTTAGCTATTTTCATTGCATTGGGAAATATACCTGATTGGAGAGACAGGTTACAGATATACGTCAGTGGTTTCACTATGCATTCGATAACAGTTTTGACTAGTAGCATATCAATACCATCGCAGTCAGTAGATGTTTTACTTTTGAACGATTTAACAATTTCAATGACCTCTCTTTCGTCTGTGTTCTTTATGAAGATGGTGTCTTTTACAGCAGTGTTATTGCATATTGAATCACCTGTTGGCACCGTAGTGGGTATTTCTCGGGCCAGTTTAGGTCCAATGTTAACAAAAAAATTATTAAATTCATCTGCAGGTGAAGCTATATTCACATTCGGAGTCGATTTATTATTTTTTGGAATGTTAGTTGGGTAGCTGGTATTTCTGCTTTTATTTCCAAGGATACTGTTGATTATTGTCCATGTATTTTTAATATTGTCTTTGTTTTTTTCCAGTTCTTTACTGTAATAGTCTCTTTTACTACATCTTATTATATATGTTAACTTATTTTTGTATGTTTTATACCGCTGCTCTGCTTCTTTTGTCCTTTTCTTTATGAAAGCTTTATATAATAAATTTTTCTTTTTACACACCTTTTGTAGTCCTTTGGTTAGCCATGGTTTGTCGGTAAATTTGTGTTTAAGCTTTTTTTTAACTAATGGGCAGTTTTTTTCATAAAGAGTGGTTACAATGTTTATAAATGTGTCATAGGCTTCATTTACATCTGATACATAGACTTCTGTCCAGTCTTGCTTCAGCAAGTCCTCTTTGAAAGAACTGGTTGCGTTTGGTGATTTGTGTCTGAACGATTTTGAGATTTTTTCTGGGTTGGGCCCCGTGTGGCCATGGATAAGTGCAAAGATTGGCAAGTGGTCGCTTATATCATTTATCAATAATCCACTTTCTATTTTCTTGTCGAGAACATTGACAAACAGGTTGTCAATAAGTGTAGCAGAGTGAGCTGTGATTCTACTGGGATGTGTTATTGTGGGATATAGACTCATGCTGTACATAGAGTTCATGAACTCTGTGACTACATTTTGTTGATGTGGATTAAGTAGATCAATATTGAAATCTCCACAAATTGCTACCATTTTCTTACTAGTAATATTATTGTACAGCTCGACTAATTTATCTCTGAATGTCTCAATGCAAGTTCCCGGCGTTCTGTATATGCAGCTTATGATTAGATTTTTTGTTTTGTCTAGGTCAATCTCAACAGTAACACATTCCAGAATCCCTGGTAGTGCTGAGGACATTTCATTTACAAGCTTACATCTATATAGGTCATCAATATACAGTGCAACACCACCACCCTTTTTTTGAGATCTGTTAATGTTAAACATCTGATATCCCTCTATTGCCATCAGGGGAGCCTGGTCTGCATTAAGCCAGGTTTCAGAGACTGCTATAGCTGTGAATTTTCTGTTTAGCTGTTTTAAATAGTCCTGAATCTGTGAGAAGTTTTTGTTAAGACTTCTGCTATTGAAGTGTATTATTGACAGTTTACCATCTAATTGCACTTGACTTTTGAATTGCTTTTCAGTGTAATATTCACAGTGGTTATGAATATTATTGAAAAAGTGGTTATCAGGATCAATATCATTCTCCATCTCTTGTGGTTTATGTTCAGCATAGTGGCATATTTTTAGAGTTTGAGTTTCCTCACTCTGTGTTTCATAGTCAGTGTTCATCTGTATTTATCTAAGTCAGTAGCATCTCTGATCATTATACTTTTTGCTTGCTCAGGTGTTCCATTTAGTTTAATCCAAATTCTACAATTTCTTGTCCAGGTTGTCTGTATCTTATTATGTTTCTTTTTTTGCCCCACTGTATGGCTGTTATCCCTCTATTTCCCCAAACTTTAAATCTTGTGTCTGACTTATTTGGAGTGAAATGTGAGTCATATGCGCACCACTTTAAAATTACTATGTTCTCTTCTAAATTATATTTTGATACTACTCTTTTCCAGATTTTAAGAGTCCACTTAACCCATGGATTTTCTATGTTCTTGATAATGTCTTCTTGGTTACCATCAGCTATCGTCGCTTGTACAGGAGTGGGGGTCATTCCCTCTTCAATACTCTTCCACTGGGCAGTACATGAAGGATTACACCAGCAAATTATGGGTCTAAGTAGTGCTGCCCAATAATAGTCTCTCAGGGAAGGAAGGCCCCACCCCCCTTTTTGTTTTGACAATTGTAGAGTTTTAAATCGGATTCTAGGTTTCTTACCTTGCCATATGTACCTGGACAGCATTTTGTCCCATTCATTAAATTGTTTTCCACTTATCTCTATTGGCAAGATTTGAAATAAATATAATAATTTGGGGAGTATATTCATGCATATAAAGAATCCTTCAACAATACACCCATTACATAATTATGGGGAAAATGTGCCCTGACAGTTCAGTGTTGTGTATGGATGAAGACGAAGTGACTCACATATTCAGGCTTGTCATGCAGCAACAACCTGATCTTATTCACAGCTGCTGGAGTCTACAATATGAAAAACAGAAGGTGAGAAAAAAGGTAACATCACAGAAAAAAAAAAAACAGATTCATAGGGAAGGAGTTCAGCTTTACTAACAGACTGAAATTAATTACTCAGGAAAATAATAATGTATTTATTGAATGTCATAAACTCTAAAAGCTTTAAAAAAATATCTGACTGAAAAGCAGATACACTCCAGATACAATTTGTTTAGTGTTGTGTTTGTAGCGCAACATTACGGTCACTTAGTGTTTTATCAGTGCAGACCACCATACCAGCTCATTATCTTCCACCACCACCAGAGCTAATCAGCTCATAGTCACATCAGAATACTTCAAACCCACCCACAACTGTAACACCACTGACAGCTTGATGCGGAAATACTTTTAATTACACACTGTACCCACAATGTGCATTCAAGAGTGAAACATTCCCAAAGCTTTTGTAGTAATCCAGTTATTCACTGTGCAATAAGGTTGTCTAGATACTAATATTAGTAGTAATGTCCACTCTGCTACTACATAGTGGTCCAATGTAATGAATCAGCTATTTTGTAGTGTTGTTTAAAAAATTAACTGAAATTTTTATTCATGATATAGTTCACTGAAAATATCCCACAATGCATTTTGAAAGGTAGTGCCCAACCAGTGTGTCCCATATTGCAATGCACAGTCAACACAGCAGTGAGCGGAGACCTTGGCACCACAACATAAACTGTCTTAAAGTATTGTTTATTAATATGGTAAGTCCATTTTATATGATGTGCTGTATATACTGCAAAATGTGTGTGGGTTTTCACTTTTTAACGACAATCTGTTACGTTCTACCGTTTATCAAATCCAGATTTTCATTGTTGTTCAATTGAGTTTTCTATAAGGTCCCCTACATTTTAATTCACTACAGTGATGGGACATTTCAAACACAGCTTAGAATTTTAAACTTGATGCTCTACACTACCTCCAATACCATAAAGGGTTAAGTTATAAAAATGACACTATTTTTTTTTTTAAACATGCAAAGAATGTTATTTTAAGGTGTCTGACGGGGGGGGGGCTTAAAGTGACACTGGCAAAAATCAAGTTTTTTCTGTTTTTCTGCTGTGAACTTCCAGTTAGGGACCCCCCGCCCCCCCAAAAAAACAGGCAAATTTGGACAGACCGTTTGTAGCTGCGTAAGCATTCCTGCTTAGCCTGATTGGATATAACATTAACCAATCAGACAGATACTCTTGGCTATCTTGGGGGAAGAGGGAGGAGCAGGCAGAGAAAGAGCAAAGAGAGGCGGGGGGGGGGGGGGGCTTGAATGTCCGTCTGCTGGCAACTTCACCAGGAACTCTCAACCAGCTGCTCTCGGCGAGATGAACTTCTCTCAGTCTCAGTAGGTATGTAGATTGACCGGTAAATCGATAGCTTTGCCTTAGAGCTTCGCTCCCTCTTCACCACAACAGACTGGTACAATGTCTGCATCACTGCAGAGGCTGCTCCAATCCATCTGTCAATCTCTCACTCCATTCTCCCGTCACTTGTGAATGAGACCCCAAGATACTTAAACTCCTACACTTGGGGCAGGAATTTGTCCCCAGAGAGGACAATCCACCTTTTTCCGGCTGAGGACCATGGACTCAGACTTGGAGGTGCTGATTCTCATGCCAGCCACTTCACACTCAGCAGCAAACCGTCCCAGTAAGATCTGTAGGTTTAGTTTATTTGTCAGGGACCATGTACAGAAAAAACATTCAGCACAGCGTAAAAATGCTCTGTACCAGATTATAGCATTCTCACTAATTTCCATCTGTAGTCCCTGAGGTCATTGCTGGATGAAGCCAACAGAACAACATCATCTGCAAACAGCAGAGATGAGATCCTGTGGTCACCGAACATGACACCCACCATTCCTTGGTTGTGCCTAAAAATCCTGTCCATAAAAATTATAAACAGGCTCGGTGACAAAGAGCAGCCCTGGTGGAGTCCAACTCTCACTGGGAATGAGTCTGACTGAATGTTGGCAATACAAAACAAACTCTCACAACAGTCGTATAGAGACCGGGTAGCTCGTAACAACAAGCCTGATACCCCATACTCCCGAAGCACTCTCAACAATAAACCACGAGGGACGCGGTCAAATGTCTTCTCCAAGTCCACAAAACACATGTAAACTGGTTGGGCAAACTCTCATGAACCCTCAAGGATTCTCCAAAAGGTAAAGAGCTGGTCCAATGTGCCACGGCCAGGCCAAAAACCACATTGCTCCTCCTGAATCCAAGGTTTGACCAACGGCCAGACTCTCCTCTCCAGTACCTTGGCACAGACCTTCCCAGGGAGACTGAGGAGTGTGATCCCTTTAAACTAGGAACACACCCGCCAGTTCCCCTTCTTAAAGAGAGGAGTCACCACCCCAGTTTGCCATGCCAAAGGCACTGTCCCCATCTTTAAGGCTCACTTACGCAAATAAATAAATCTACAAAACAAATATTGTTGGTATCAATACTGTTGCGAATGAGTTTCTATCCCAACACCAAATTTCTGCATTGATTACTGAGTATATACTATTTTGACAACCATACTATACATCATATTTCTCTATATATCTAAAGATCAATTTTAAGCTGTCTTGTAATAAATAGTTTATGTACTAACAAGATCTGTAAGAATATTCTCTAGTGTGCTATGATAATTCCATAAATGCTTAATATTGACTAGTTGTGACCAACAGTTACTAACCATTTTGCAACTGGAAAAAAATTAAAACATATTCAAGAAAGCATTTATATAAAGCTGAGAAAATTCACCCGATGTAGCAAGTTTGATCTGCAAAACATTTCAAGATCAAGTTCTATTTATTGATATGATAGATACGTTTACCTTTAACTATCGCAACAACATGTTTACCCCTTTTACTCTATAAACTGACTAATACAAAACTCACCTGCAGTGAGCCTATCGGACCCATTTAACCCTCAGCGTGCTTGCCAACTGTCCGTAAGCTTCACAACTGATATCAGGATTTTAAAGTTTCTTCGTTGTTTTAGTTCCTTCTACACTACTGACCTCTTAAATAAGGTGCATGACCGTGGGAACCCTGAAAGCTATAGAACAAGGGTCTTTATAAGTTGCTTACAACTAATAAAGGTGACGGGTATTTGACATCAGAGGGTCAACATTAGGGAATGGACTGCCTGAGAAAATTGGGTTGGAGCTAGCAAACTCATCACTTCTTATGACATACATTTCTTTTAGAGCCTTCTCTGACTATGGTTAAAAAATTTGCTTGTTTCTGTTTTAGCTGGTTTATTAGTCATCCTTATTTTGTTTTATTTTTTTTAGTTTTCTTCCATCCATCCATCCATCTTCTTCCGCTTAATCCTTTTTGGGTCGCGGGGGGGCTGAAGCCTATCCCAGCATCTTTTGGGTGAAAGGCAGGGTGCACCCTGGACAGATCGCCAGTCCATCGCAGGGCCAACACAGAGAGACAGACAACCATTCACTCTCACATTCATACCTAAGGACAATTTAGAATCCCCAGTTTAATGCCAATTAACCTAACTTGCATGTTTTTGGCATGAGGGAGGAAACCGGAGAAATCCCGGAGTAAACCCACACAGACACGGGGAGAACATGCAAACTCCACACAGATCACTGTTGGTTGGGGGCTGGGATCAAACCCAGGATCCCCCGGTCAAGGATGAGTTGCTGTGCTGCCGCAGTGCTAACCACTCCGCCACCGCGCTGCCCTTTTAGTTTTCTTGTTTTATATTATTTAATTAAATTCAATTTTATTTCTATAGCACCAAATCACAACACAGGTCGCCTCAAGGCACTTTACAGAAAAGAGTGGGTTTAGGCCACACTCTTAGTTTATAGAACCCAGCAGAGACCCCTAAGAGCAAACACTGTGGCGACACAGGCGAGGAAAAACTTCCCTTTAATGGGAAGAAACCTCGGGCAGAACCATAGCTCATAGAGGACGGCCATCCGCCTTGACTGGCTGGGTTGAGTAGCTACATTCAAAACAAATACAACATTCAATGTCAAACAGTCCAGTACCAAGCCTGGCCAGGCTGCACATGCAAGTGAAGGCCAGGCAGGGGCAGCATTTCTAACTAAAGGCCTTATCAAAGAGAAAAGATTTCAACTTGCTCTTGAAAAGAGAGTGTCTGCCTCCTGAACTGAACTTGGAAGACTGTTCCACAGGAAGGAGCTTGATAGCTGAAAGCTCTACCTCCCAATTTACTTCTAGATACCTTGTGGACCACTAGTAGTTTGGATTTTTGGGAGCGCAGAGCTCTGGTTGGACGATAGGGAACTAAGAGTTCTTGTAGGCAAGAAGGAGCCATACCATTAAGAGCTTTATAGGTTAAGAGCAATATCTTGAATTCAATTCTATATTTTATTGGGAGCCAATGAAAAGAAGCTAAAACTGGAGTAATGTGATCTCTTCTCCCTGTTCTCATAAGGATAGGTGCAGCTGCATTCTGAATGAGTTGGAGAAACTTTATGGACTTATTTGGGCAACCTGATAAAAGTAAGTTACAATAGTCAAGTCTAGAGGTGATAAAGGTGTGGACAAGTTTTTCTGCATCTTTATAAGACAGGATGGACCTAATTTTAGAAATACTGCACAGATGGAAGAAGGCGGTCTTAATGGTTTGCTGTATATGAGAGTTGAAAGACACATCTTGGTCAAAGACAACTCCAAGATTCCTAACAGAGGACGTAGAAGCCAGTGCAATGCCATCTAGTGTTGATATCTTGCGAAAAAGAGTACTTCTAGCATGTTTGGGGCCAAGAACGATGACTTCAGTTTTATCTGTATTCAGCAATAGAAAGCTGTAGTTCATCCAGGTTTTGATATCTTTAAGACACTCCTGGAGTAAACCCAACTGGCTGGGATCATCTGGATTGATGGATAAATACAACTGAGTGTCGTCAGCGTAATAATGAAAATGAATAGAATGCTTCCTCATAATGTCTCCCAAAGGCAGCATGTATAATATAAACAATCCTGGTCCAAGTACTGATCCCTGCGGAACTCCATAGCTAACCGTGGTCTGAGTAGAGGACATGGTTTTTTGGGGTTTTTTTTTTAGATTTTCTATACTTTATTGATCCCCAGAGGGGAAATTGAGGGCATCCACCTGGATGGATGAAGCAGCCACGGTACGGCGCCATCCCTTTACCATTCACACACACATTCACACCTAGGGCCACTTTTAGAATCTTCAATTAACCTAACCTGCATGTTTTTGCCCTGTGGGAGGAAACCGGAGAACTCCCGGAGTAAACCCACACAGACACGGGGAGAACATGCAAACTCCACACAGATCACTGTTGGTCAGGGGCTGGGATCGAACCAGGGATCCCATGGCCAAGGGTGAGTTGCTGTGCTGCCGCAGTGCTAACCACTGTGCCACCGCACCGCCCATGTTATGGACATGAACAAACTGGGAATGATCTGATAGATAAGACTGGAACCATCTTAGCGTTGTTCCATTCAATCCAATTTGCTGTTCAAGTCTATCAGAACATGGTGGTCAGTGGTATCAAAGGCAGCGCTGAGGTCCAGTAAAACAAGGACGGAGACAAGTCTTTTGTCAAATGCCATAAGGAGGTCATCAGTAACTTTCACTAAGGCTGTATCTGTGCTGTGAAGTTTCCTAAATCCTGTCTGAAATTTCTCAAATATAGAATTTTTTTCTCAAAAGGTGCATAGTTGGATCGTCACCTTATCGTGGTGGGGAGTTTGCGTGCCCCAGTGATCCCAGGAGCTATGTTGTCCGGGGCAATTTGCCTCTGATAGGGTCACCCAAGACAAGCTGGTCCTGGGTGAAGGGCCAGACTAAGACTAAGAACGATCCAACAGACTCATGATAAATTCTAGATCAAGGATTCAGTGTACCCCGCCTGGTATGGGGTTATCGGGGCCCCACCCTGGAGCCAGGCCTGGGGAAGGGGCTCGATGGCTAGCGTCTGGTGGCCGGGTTTCCACCCATAGGACCCGGCCGGGCTCAGCCCAAAGGAATTACACGGGTCCGCCCTCCAGTGGGCTCACCACCTGCAGGAGGGATCATGGGGGTCCGGTGCTATGTGGATTAGGTGGTGGTCAAAGGCGGAGACCTTGGCGGACTGATCCCAAGCTTTCTAAACTGGCTTTTGGTACGTGGAATGTCACCGCTCTGGTGGGGAAGGAGCCTGAGCTTGTGTACGAGGTTGAGAGATACCGGCTAGATATAGTCAGCCTCACCTCAACACAACTCCAGTTCCGGAACCAGTCTCCTGGAGAGGGGCTGGAGCTTGGCCTTTTCTGGAGTTGCCCCGGGCGAGAGGAGACGAGCAGGGGTGGGTATTCTTGTATCCCCCCACCTTGCTGCCTCTATATTGGAGTTTTCCCCGGTGGACGAAAGGGTTGCTTCCCTGCGCCTTTGGGTTGGGAAACGGGTCCTGACCATCATTTGTGCCTATGCACCAAATGATGCTTCAGAGTACCCACCCTTTTTGGAGTCTGTGACTGGGGTGCTGGAGGGTACTTCTCTTGGAGACTCCATTGTCCTACTGGGGGACTTGAATGCGCACGTGGGCAACGACAGTGAAACCTGGAGGGGGGTGATTGGGAGGAACGGCCTGCCCGATCTGAACCCAAGTGGTGTTCAGTTATTGGACTTCTGTGCTAACCACAGTTTGTCCATAACGAACACCGTGTTCAAGCATAAGGGTATCCAAATGTGCACCTGGCACCAGGACACCCTAGGTCGCAGGTCGATGATCGATTTTGTTATCGTGTCATCAGACCTGCAACCGTATGTCTTGGACACTCGGGGTAAAGAGAGGTGCAGAGCTGTCAACTGATCACCACCTGGTGGTGAGTTGGATCCGATGGTAGGGGAGGATGCCATTCAGACCTGGTAGACCCAAATGTATAGTGAGGGTGTGCTAGGAACGCCTGGCTGAGGCCCCTGTCCGGGAGGTCTTCAACTCCCACCTCCAGAAGAACTTTGACCACATTCCAAGGGAGTCTGGAGACATGGAGTCTGAATGGGCCATGTTCTCCACCTCTATTGTTGAAGCGGCGGCCCAGAGCTGGGGCCACAAGGTGGCCGGTGCATCTCGTGGTGGCAACCCCCAAACCAAGTGGTGGACACCAGTGGCGAGGGGGGCCATTAAGCTGAAGAAGGAGTCCTATCAGGCTTGGTTGGCTTGTGGGACCCACGAAGCAGCTGAGGTGTACCGGCAGGCCAAGCGGAGTGCAGCTCGGGTGGTTGCTGAAGCAAAAACCCGGGTATGGGAGGAGTTCAGTGAGGCCATGGAACAAGACTTTTGATCGGCCTCGAAGAGATTCTGGCAAACTGTCCGGCGGCTCAGGAGGGGAAAGCAGCTCCCTGTCCACACTGTGTATGGTGCGGATGAGACACTGTTGACTTCGACTGGGGATATCGTCGGGCGGTGGAAGAAATACTTTGAGGATCTCCTCAATCCCACTGATACGCCTTCCACAGAGGAAGCAAGGCTTGTGGACAAGGGGGATGACTCGCCTATCACAGGGGCTGAGGTCGCCAAGGTGGTTAAAAATCTCCTTGGTGGCCGGGCCCTGGGGGTGGACGAGACTCGCCCCAAGTACCTCAAGGCCCTGGATGTTGTTGGGTTGTCATGGTTGACACGCCTCTGCAACATTGCGTGGAGGTCGGGGGCAGTGCCTTTGACATGGCAAACCGGGGTGGTGGTTCCTCTCTTCAAAAAAGGGGACCGGAGGGTGTGCTCCAACTTTAGAGGGATCACACTCCTCAGCCTCCCTGGGAAGGTCTATGCCAAGGTACTGGAGAGGAGAGTCCGGCCACTGGTCGAACCTCGGATTCAGGAGGAGCAATGTGGTTTTCGTCCTGGCCGTGGCACATCGGACCAGCTCATTACCCTTTCGAGAATTCTCGAGGGTTTGTGGGAGTTTGCCCAACCAGTTTACATGCGTTTTGTGGACTTGGAGAAGGCATTTGACCGCGTCCCTCGTGGTTTTTTGTGGGGGGTGCTTCGGGAGTATGGGGTATCGGGCTTGTTGTTAGGAGCTATTCGGTCTCTGTATGACCATTGTGAGAGTTTGGTTTGTATTGCCAACACTTGGTCGGACTCATTCCCAGTGACGGTTGGACTCCGCCAGGGCTGCCCTTTGTCACCAATCCTGTTCATAATTTTTATGGACAGGATTTCTAGGTGCAGCCAGGGAATGGAGGGTGTCATGCTTGGTGACCACAGGATCTCATCTCTGTTGTTTGCAGATGATGATGCCCTGTTGGCTTCATCCAGCAATGACCTACAGTTCTTGCTGGGACAGTTTGCCGCTCAGTGTGAAGCGGCTGGGATGAGAATCAGTACCTCCAAGTCCATGGTCCTCAGCTGGAAAAAGGTGGATTGTCCTCTCTGGGTTGGGGACAGGCTCCTGCCCCAAGTGGAGGAGTTTAAGTATCTTGGGGTCTTATTCACGAGTGAGGGGAGAATGGAGCGAGAGATTGACAGACGAATCGGAGCAGCATCTGCAGTGATGTGGACGTTGTACCGGTCTGTTGTGGTGAAGAGGGAGCTGAGCTCTAAGGCAAAGCTGTCGATTTACCAGTCAATCTACGTTCCTACCCTCACCAACGGTCATGAGCTTTGGGCAATGACCGAAAGAACGAGATCGCGGATACAAGCGGCTGAAATGAGATTTCTCCATAGGATTGCTGGACTCACCCTCAGAGACAGGGTGAGGAGCTCAGTCATCCGGGAGAGGCTCAGAGTAGAACTGCTGCTCCTCCCCATTGAAAAGAGTCAGTTGAGGTGGTATGGGCATCTGATTAGGATGCCTCCTGGACACCTCCCACTTGAGGTGTTTCGGGCATGTCCCACTGGGAGGAGACCCCGGGGCAGACCCAGGACTCGGTGGAGAGACCATGTCTCCCAGCTGGTCTGGGAACGCCTTGGTATCCTCTCTGAAGAGCTGGAGCAGGTGGCTGGGGAGAGGGAAGTCTGGGGTTCTCTGCTTGAACTGCTGCCATCAGTGCCCGGACCTCCGGAAAAGCGGTAGAAGATGGATGGATGGTGCATAGTTGATTGGTGACTACTTTTACGAGGATCTTGGAAAAGTAGGGGAGGTTAGATATTGGTCTATGATTGGCCAAAATCCCAGAATCAAGCGAAGGTTTTTTTAAGTAGAGGTTTAATTACTGCCACTTTAAATGACTGCGGTACATGTCCTGTCAATAGGGACATATTAATTATGCTCAAAAGAGATGAACGAATCAGAGATAACGATTCCTTCGCTAGTCAAGTGGGGATTGGATCTAAAAGTCAGGTAGCTGATTTAGAGGCTGACACTATTAGGGCTAGATCAGAATGATTAATACGAGAAAATTTAGAAAAGTGGAGTTCTGAGCTTGTGGGCACAACAGTGTTCGGTAGAGGCTTGGTGTTTTTAGGGGGCTATTTTTTGTAATACGATTCCTAACACTGACAATTTTATCATTAAAAAAAATTCAAAAAGTCATCAGCACTAAGAGTTGGAGGGATTTAGAGATCTATGGCATTTTGGCTCTTGGTTAGCTGAGCCACAGTGTTAAAGAGGAATCTGTGGTTGTTTTTTATTTTCTTCTATCAAGGATGAATCGTACTGTCGCCTAGCACTACAGAGAGATTTCTTATAGGTGATAAGGCTGGCATTCCAGGCTGAACAAGATTCATCTGTCTTATTTGCACGCCAAAGCCTTTCAAGGGATCTAACTTTCTGTTTTAACTTACGGGTGTGGGAGTTGTACCATGGAGCTAGTCTCCTATTTTTAATAGTTTTCTTTATACAGTAAGAGGGGCTATGGAGTCAAGTGTTGACTGCAGTGAGGCTGCAGTTAGTTAGTTAATTCCCTTCACGCCATGAAGGCGCATGGGGCGGCGCCCATCTCCGTTTCTCTGACCCTAGGCCCCACAGCTACTGTAAGTAGTGAAGCTACAGTGGGGGGTCAGTCCTCTGGTAGCTCTGTGCGTAACTTTACTTTCCCCGTTCCATTACACGGAGCACCACGCTAGAAGGCAGAAAGTACCATTTTTATATGGTCTTTGGTATGACCTGGCCGGGCAGTACTACCAGCTAAAAGGTCTAATTCTAATGGATTCAAGTACTCAGTGCTGTCCTCTGCTATATTGAGACGTGGTAATAGAATAAATGCTGAAGGGATTACTGTAATTACCTCCGCCAGGCCGAAGGCCAGGAGGAGGTTATGTTTTTGCCGGGGTTTGTCTGTCTGTCTGTTTGTCTGTCTGTTTGTTTGTCTGTCTGTTTGTCTGTCTGTTGGTTAGCAAGATAACTCAAAAAGTTTTGGACGGATTTCGATGAAACTTTCAGGCGTTGTTGGAAATGGTACAAGGAAGAACTGATTAAATTTTGGGGATGATACGGATCACCATCTGGATACAGGAATTTTTTAAAGGATTCTTTAACATTGTCAGATACGGCCATTTTCAACATGTGTGCAGGCCCAATGGAGGGCGCTGCTCGTCTTGTCTGACGAACACAAACTCTGCCTTCTTCAAAGTTTTAGGCACAAAAGCACACAGAACACAGTGCTGGGCAGGGCTCGGCAGTGTGCCTGTGTTTGCAGCGGGGCAGCTGTCCGCCGCCGGATTATTTGCCAGAAATTCCCCGGCCAGCCATAGTAGCTGCGCAAAAACAAGCTCTCTGTCGGGGAAGATTCCAAATCATCTTTTGCCGCGAAGCGCAACCCCAATAAAACCCACGCCAACCTGTCTACCCTGTGTTTGCGCTACGCTGCAAAAGCTCAGACGGGCAGCTGTCCGCCGCCGGATTATTTGGGAGAAATCCTGTTTTGCCGCGGAGCGCAACCCCCTTTGCTATATTATTCACTTTCTTTTAACCTGGACTCTTAATCTATTCGAAATAAAGATTAATTCATTCATTCATTCAATTGCAACGCCCACAGCCTGGGACTTTGCAGATGCAGGAGATGGACACAACACCAACACTTCAGTTTATTACCTCCGCCAAGGAGGTAATGCTTTTACTAATGAACCACTAATCCTATCATTGTGAATCCAATTGCTAGTCATATGTTTTCATGGTCAAGGAACCAGAAAACGTACACACAAACACTGTATGGGGGGAACTGTGGCGCTTGGCGGAGGTCTGCGCTCTCCGAGTGCTTTTCTAGTTCTTTAAAGCGAGCCACGGCACGATCAGATAAATATCTGGTAACTATATTTCTGCTTGATGCTGTGAAATCGGATAGCACAAATTTGAACGTTATCAAATAGTGGTCAGTCAGTGTAGGATTTTGAGGGATGACAAGCATCTCATCAATTTCTACACCGTAGGCCATGACCAGGCCAAGGGTGTGATTATGATGATGAGTTGGTTTACTAACACAATGCAGTGTTTCCTCTGGCTTAAAGACCTTGGCGCGGTGGCAACATCCCCCCCCCCCGAGGTGGGGAGGGCAGTAAACATACCAGAATATGTTAATTTTATACTATTCATTCATTCATCTTCTTCGGCTTAATCCTTTTCGGGTCGCGGGGGGGCTGGAGCCTATCCCAGCATCTTTGGGCGAGAGGCAGGGTACACCCTGGACAGATCGCCAGTCCATCGCAGGGCCAACACAGAGAGACAAGACAACCATTCACTCTCACAGTCATACCTAAGGACAATTTAGAATCCCCAGTTTGATGCCAATTAACCTAACTTGCAGGTTTTTGGCATGTGGGAGGAAACCGGAGAAAATCCTGGCGTAAATCCACACAGACACGGGGAGAACATGCAAACTCCACACAGACCACTGTTGGTCGGGGGCTGGGATCGAACCCAGGATCCCCCGGCCAAGGGTGAGTTGCTGTGCTGCCACAGTGCTAACCACTGCTCCACCGCGCCGCCCACTATTTATTTCTTTTTAAAATTTTACACAGTAACGTTGCATATGGAACTTACCATTCAGGGTTTCCTCTGGTAACATTTCTCCGTGGTGGCCCGCCTCACCAGAAATTGTACCGCCACCCCAAGGCGATATGATTTTATTAAGAAAAATATATGAAGCAATGACTGTCCGCAAGCGCGCACACGAACAATGCGCGTGGCTGTCATCCGCGCGGAGTTTAGAAGAGCCCCGCCCATGCGAGATTTCGACTCAGTCAGCAGGCAGTGTCTCGCTAAGCATGACTGTTGACAAAAACATCAGTTTGTTCAAGTACTTTAAACGTGGAAAAAAAAAAAATCAGAAGAGGTATGTATGTAAGCACTGGAGGCGTTTATCATGGTTTTAACCCGCTGGAAACGGGAGCAATAATGGAAGAGTCACTTAGCTAAGAGATGTGGTTAGAATTCATATGCAGCCGGCTTCATATTTAGGGAAAGGCAGGGGACTGATGAATTGCTGAGGATATATTTCACCAGCCACTACAATATTAAGTTATGTTCCCTATTATGTACCTGACAAGTTAAAATGAGTGAAATTTACAGTCAATGACTTTAATCAGCCCCACCCATGCGAGTTCTCGACTCGGTCAGCAGGCAGTGTCTCGTTAAGCGTGACTGTCGACACAAACATGAGTTTGTTCAAGTACTTTATTTTTTTTTTTTTTTGTTCAAGTACTTTAAACGTGGAAAAAAATCATAAGAGGTATGTAAGCACTGCTGTTTATCATGGTTTTAACCCGCTGGAAACGGGAGCAATAATGGGAGAGTCGCTTAGCTAAGAGATATGGTTAGAATTCATATGCAGCCGGCTTCATATGAAGGGAAAGGCAAGGGAGAACTGATGAATTGCTGAGTATACACTACCGTTCAAAAGTTTGGGGTCACTTAGAAATTTCCTTATTTTTGAAAGAAAAGCACTTTTTTCAATGAAGATAACTTTAAACTAATCAGAAATACACTCTATACATTGCTAATGTGGTAAATGACTATTCTATTATGACTGGCGCCTAGCGGCTGCCCCGGCCTTGGATGCGCTCTGCAGAGCGTGCCCAAATGCCAAGTCACGTTTCGTTACCTTGTATTCATACATGTGTAATGACAATAAAGTTGAATCTCATCTCATCTCTAGCTGCAAATGTCTGGTTTTTGGTGCAATATCTACATAGGTGTATAGATGCCCTTTTCCAGCAACTATCACTCCAGTGTTCTAATGGTACAATGTGTTTGCTCATTGCGTCAGAAGGCTAATGGATGATTAGAAAACCCTTGTGCAATCATGTTAGGTCTGCAATGCTGTAATTGCTGCAAATGGAGGATTCTTTGACGAAAGCAAAGCTTGAAGGAAAAAATTATTATTTCAAACACAAATCATTATTTCTAACCTTGTCAATGTCTTGACTATATTTTCTATTCATTTTACAACTCATGGTGGTAAATAAGTGTGACTTTTCATGGAAAACACAAAATAATTGTCTGGGTGACCCCAAACTTTTGAACGGTAGTGTATATTTCACCGGCCACTACAATATTATGTTCTGTAGGAATTGCAGGAATGAAGAGACTGGCAATTTCTCTCTTTTCTTGCACGAGCAGGCGTGCAGTTTTTATTCTCCAGCGGCAGTGACAAAAAGCAACAGCTAAAAACACTAGCTCTAAACTGAGGTCCTTCAGCGACTGCCTAGAGAGGTGCCTGATGAGAAACTATAACTACCTAAACAGATCATTCTGTACATGAACACATATTGTGGTGAATTATGTCTTTAGAGTCCGCTACAGTTCCCCATTATGTACCTGTTGGGGTCCCACCCAGACACCCTGTGTTTAGACTTTTTAGTGGTGTTATCCTTCTCTCCTTCCTCTGCCTGAACACTTTCCTCTCCTTGGCTCCTCTCTTCAGTCTCATCTTGCCCTCTCTGAGCTCTGTCTAATTCAGGTTCTCTATCTATGGTGGTATTCAAACAGGTTAGAAAATATGAAGTGTCATGTTTTGTCCTGTAGGATTTTTTTTTGTCATAGTTTACATAAATGACAAAAAAATGTGTATTTTTTTGTATTTTTAATTCTAGTGTTTCTTTTTTTCCATTGAGAGAGTAGGGAAGGGAAAGAAACATTCATAATAGTAATGTACTCATGCATACTTAAATTATATGATCAGGTGGGTATAGTAACCAGAAATTCTACTCATGTAAAAGCAGTGCTTTGAAATTAATAATTAAAAGTAGACAACCAAAAATTTCTAGTTAATGGTACAAAGAGCACCCACTTAAAAACTTGAGTAATGACTTCAGTTTTGAAGGTTTGAGGTTTTTCTCAAAAATCTGTAACAATTTTCTTATAGTTTTCTACTTTTCTCTGTAAATCTAAAGTTGAAACCATGTTCCTCAAATTTGCCATTTCTTCTTGTAAAATTGACTTTTTTTGTACGTTTGAAACTTTATTATAAATTTGTGGATTATTTTATGTCTAATTTTTGTCTGTTTTTTTTTAGATAAATTTGAAACCGACTGTGGTAAATTTTTTTTTAACTTTTTCCTTATAACAATTTACATTTTTGACCATAATTTTGCAGTCAGAAGAGAACAATAATTTAACTCTGATTACAAAGAAAAAATATTAATAAAATTGTATTTAATGAAACAAATTAACTTAAATGACCAAGGATGCCGTTATTTCTGTTATATTTCTTTATAGTTTTTTTTTTTTAGAAATCTCACCACCCAGACAGCAGGAAAAACCTCCCTTATTTTGAAATCAGATGTTGGCATTTTTAGTTTGTCTGAAGGATGCTGACGGATTAAAGTTACTGACTTTGTGAATTTCGGTCATCTTAACCTGCCAGGTACATAATCGGGAACTGTAGCGGACTCTAAAGACATAATTCACCACAATATGTGTTCATGTACAGAAGGATCTGCTTAGGCAGTTATAGTTGTGCTCTCAGGCTTTCTCATCGGGCAACTCTCTAGGCAGCCGTTGAAGGACCTCAGTTTAGAGTGAAAATAGCATACCCCTGCCTGCTGCAGGAACAACCAGATGTCTGGCCACGGCCAAGACGGATAATTTTTTCACACATAAGGAGCTGTAACTCCTTATACAAAGATATAGAGTGATGATAATCAAGTCAGTTGCGGTAATACACCTGTAAGTTGGTTGCCAACCGCCAATCAAATCTAAAAGAAGAAGAAGAGAGCTAGCGTTTTTAGCCATTGCCTTTTGTCGCTGCCGCTGGAGAATAAAAACGGCACGCCTGCTTGTGCGAGAAAAGAGAGAAATTGCCAGTCTCTTCATTCCTGCAATTCCTACAGCACATAACTTAATATTATAGTGGCTGGTGAAATGTATACTCAGCAATTCATCAGTCCCCCTTGCCTTTCCCTTCATATGAAGTCGGCTGCATATGAATTCTAACCACATCTCTTAGCTAAGCGACTCTTCCATTATTGCTCCCGTTAACAGCAGGTTAAAACCATGATAAACTCCTCTAGTGCTTACACCTCTTATGAATTTTTTCTGTGTTTAAAGAAATTTAATAAACTCATGTTTCTGTAGGACAGTCGCGCTTAGCGGGACGTTGTTTGGTGACTGACTGGTAAACTCGCGTGGGTGGGGCGCTTCTAAACTCCGCGCAGATGACGGCCCCACGCGTTCATGTGCGCGCTTGTGGAAAGTCATTGCTTCATATATTTTTCTTAATAAATTCATATCTCCTTGCCGTGGCAGTAAAATTTCTGGCGAGGCAGCCCGCCACAGAGAAATGTTACCAGAGGGAGCCCTGCACTGAGAAAAACCAGTTGAATTTAAGAGGGAGAGAAATGCTACACTATGACTAAATTATGTGGTAAGTACTGTGTAACACAAGCTTTAAAAACAAAAATATTATTAGAAAAATGCAATTAACACTTGTGCCTGCAACTTTTGACACGTATGACTGTAAACTACAGCAAGAATGCATGAATGGAATTGTTTCAAATAATTTTGGACAAAACTAATACTGATTTTTAAATACGTCACAAGAGCCTTACTACAATTCACTGAAAGATGTTTCAAGTAAACTCCTTATGGGTCACTGCAAATACTTTGCTTTAAATGTACCAAGCTGTCACACAGTGGGCGGGGGGGGGGGGGGGGACTGACCATAGAAAGGATGCGTCAAGATCCAGCGTTCCTGAATCTGATGTGAGATGGCTGGAGATCCACCCCTAGTAGACTGTGTTGGTGGTCTGCATTAAGAAGGAGTGGCTCTGTACGCCTTTGGTTGTTTTGGTGTCCCTTTAGTTATATGGACTTCATGAAAAGGAGCCATGTCTGAAGGATCCGAGCAAACTCTCTGCGACTCACTAATGCTATTAATAAGTCAACCATGGCAAAGGTCTTACTTCGTAAATTCGTCCGTTTTAGAAGGGTGCACTGGAATTGTACCTGGACTGGTTTGCCACTTTTTTTTTGTGTTAAAATAAAGGTTGACTGGCTGGCAAGAACATTCTAGTGGATGACATCAACAACTAAGTTAGCATCTTGGATGTTTGCGTGTCGTCGATTAGAACAGGTTTAGCCTGTATACAATCCAGTACAAGCTCTTAATGTGGAGGAATATAAACCGTTTGGGGAAAAGTCACTAAAGATTTTCACAGCTCGTTCTGTTCAGGGGCTGATTAGCTAGCTTAGCCAACTTACACAACAGCAGCACCCCCCACTGCTTGTGTAACACTTCCTTTGTTAACAAATACTAAAATTACAATGATGTCATTCAGGTTTCCGCAGCCAAAACATCAACCTACCAGCGTCAACGCTGCTCTTGTAGCTAGTATCTTCCTTTTGCTGACCGCTCGGACGGTGGCTCTCACCATGGAGGCAGACATATTGCAGGCTACTGTTAAAAGTCACAACAAGCTTCTTCTTCCTCTTCTTTTAGATTTGACTGGCGGTTGGCAACCAGCTTACAAGTGCTTACAGGTGCATTACCGCCACTGACGATTATCATCACTCTATAGCTTTGTATAAGGAGTTCTCGTAAGAGGTTCTGAACAACTCCTTATGTGTGAAAAAATTTTGTCCTTGGAACAATCAACTGCGCAAGCGCGTAAAAGCTTTAGGTCACGCCCAAAAAGAAGAACTCAGCTTGATGATTGGCTAATCACTCTATATATAATTCAAGAAATCTCTGTCACAACCATAGGACTCGCTAAAAGATCATAGGATCGCCTATGATGTTCCTATGATCTCTTACATGATGTCTATATGACGTCATATAGACGCCATAGTAGTGATTCAAGAAAATATGTGTGTGTGATCAAAGGCAGGCATCACTCATGATCATAGGACTCGCTATGACATCATCACAGATCATAGGACTCGCTATGATATCATCAAAGATCAAATGCAGGCATCATAGGACTCGCTATGCCACCAGCCTATGGTGTCTATATAAACACCATAGGTACAAAGCACTAAGATTAAAGGACTGAATGACATCATCAAAGATCATAGGACTCGCTGTATACAGGTACATCTCAAAAAATTAGAATATCATGAAAAACTACAATATTTTTTGTCACTCATTTCAGAAAGTGAAACCTATATAATATATTGATTCATTACACAGAGAGTGATATATTTCAAGTGTTTATTTATTTTAATGTTGATGATTATGGCTTACACCCCATGAAAAACCCAAATTCTGTTTCTCAAAAAATTAGAATATTACATGAAATTAATTTAAAAAAATAGTTTTTTAATAGAATGTTGGCCGACTGAAAAGTATGTCCATGTACACACTCAATACTTGGTCGGGGCTCCTTTTGGATTAATTACTGTATCAATGTGGCGTGGCATGGAGGTGATCAGCCTGTGGCACTGCTGAGGTGTTATGAAGACACAGGTTGCTTTGATAGTGACCTTCAGCTCGTCTGCATTGTTGGGTCTGGAGTCTCTCATTTTCCTCTTGACAATCCTCCATAGATTGTCTATGGGGTTTAGGTCAGGAGAGTTTGCTGGCCAATCAATGCCATGTGTAGTGGAGCTGAAATAACGAGGCGGTTTTGTATTAAAAACAGGGTTTTTAATGAATAGCTCCTCTATCAAATCTCATCAGGTGTAGAGCTTGGTAGAAGGCAAGAGAAAGAACTCTGCTTCGCTCGCTGGTTAAATACAAGCACGCATAGCACCACTCATTGAAACAGCTGATGTCAGAGCCACTCATTGAAAAAGGTAACACCTCCCCGTTATCTTAATCCCCATTGTCCTGCCATCCCCTCTCCCTGTCTTGGGAGGTGATGGGAACTCCCCCTCTAGCTTTAGGGGGGTAAAGGTGTCTGGCAGTCTGTTGCCATGGCGTCCTGTGATGTCATGAGTCTTCACACGGTGGTGAGATTCCTTTGTTCTTTCAGAGGTGTGAAGTTCCTTTGTATATTCTGTCCCAAACATTTCCACATGCTCTAACAAATGTAGGTATGGAATATATGAGTGATATATATACCACAGGCCCCCCAAACAACTATGAAGGAACACAGAAAGATTCACAGTCTAGGGTAATTACTAAGACATACTACATGTTACAGCCGTTGCCACAGAAGAAACTTTCAAGCAGCCATGCTCCTAAGAGAGTTCAGTGAAAACATAACAGCATAGTATAATCATAAATCAGTCCTAAACTGTTGCGGCACAATTAGCGAAAATTTGCATAGTGGTGTAACCAGTCCCTGTGTAGTCTGGGTTTCAATCTTCTCCCAAAGCTGCTGTAGGTCGGTTTAGGCGTCCTGCTGGGACCTTGTTGTGAGGAATCTGCAGTGTGGGAAGGAGAGAGATTATCTGTTCCCTGCCTGGGGGCTGAGACTTTTTCCTTGGGGGGTCTACCTCGCCGAGGTGCTCGAGCCAGCTGTGCGGGTTCGTCTCTCAACAAGAAGGCAGGTTTGAGTCTGTCAATGCTGACCGTTTCATTTCTATCCCCATAATCAAGCACAAAGTGTTTGTCACCATTTTCCAGCACTCTATACGGGCCATCGTATACTGGGCGTAACGTTGGTTTTAGAGCTTCATGCTTAACAAAAACAAACTCAGCGTTTTTTAAAGTTTGAGGAACAAAAACTTGCGGAAAGGAGTGATGAGCTGGACCATGGAGAGAGTCCGGACTGTTACTGCCTAAAAACCTTGGGACTGGGAGGTGCCCTGGTTCTGGGTTTTCTGGTAAAAATTCACCTGGGAGTCTGATAGGCTGAGCAAAGACTAATTCTGCAGGGGAAGCGTCTAAATCCTCTTTAGGTGCCGCACGCAACCCCAATAAAATCCAGGGAAGTTTATTTACCCAATTTGTGTCCGTTAATGAGGCCCTGAGGGCGGCCTTTAAGGACCTGTGAAAACGCTCGCATAACCCATTAGCCTGAGGGTGATAAGCGGTGGTACGGTGAATTGTTGCCCCTAAACTGTTGGACATGGCTGACCAGAGCTCTGAGACAAATTGAGGCCCCCTATCTGACGTGATGTCTGATGGGACGCCGAAACGTGCCACCCAATTTGTTAGAAAAACGCGAGCGACTTCCTCCGCTGTAGTTGCCGCTAGAGGGACTGCCTCTGGCCAGCGTGTGGTGCGGTCTATCATTGTTAGCAGGTGTGTGAAACCCTGGGAGGAAGGCAGCGGCCCCACGAGGTCGACATGAATGTGGTCGAACCTTCTAGCAGGGATTGGAAAAGGCTCCAGAGGGGCTTTTGTGTGTTTGTGTACTTTGGCGCGCTGACAAGGAATGCAAGTTTTTGCCCATTCTTTTACGTTTTTGCGCAGGCCTGGCCACACAAACTTTTCGGCAACCATTTTGACCGAGGCGCGCACACCTGGGTGCACGAGGGAGTGAATTGCGTCGAAAATGCGGCGGCGCCAAGCAGCTGGTACTAACGGGCGAGGTCGGCCGGTTGAAACATCACATATTAGGGGGGGCACGCCGTCGCGCACCCCTTTTTCTTCCAGCCTTAACCCTGTTGGTCCAGACAGGAGCGCGCGCACATCCGCATCACTACCTTGTTCTTCCGCCATGGCTGCATAATCTATCCCTTCATGGATAGGTGCTGCATATGTGTTTGCGTTAGAGAAAAGCTCAGCTGCTGAAGCAGTGTAATCTGTCTCCTCGTGCTCTGGCGGTGCCACAGCGCGAGAGAGACAGTCCGCTACTACGTTAAGTTTGCCCGCTACATGTCGAATGTCTGTGGTGAACTCTGAAATCGCAGCTAGCTGTCTTTGTTGTCTGCCTGACCAAGGTTCTGAAATTTTAGCCATAGCAAAAGTGAGCGGCTTATGGTCCACGAAAGCCGTGAAACTCCGCCCTTCTAACCAAAACTGGAAATGGCGGATGGACAAATGAAGCGCCAGCAGTTCTCTGTCAAAAGTGCTGTATTTGCGTTCAGTTGGGTTTAGCGATTTGCTAAAGAATGCTAAAGGTTGCCAGACCCCACTGACAAGTTGTTCTACAACTGCCCCTATAGCCAGGTCTGAAGCATCTGTGGTTAGAGCAATGCGGGCTGAGGGATCTGGGTGGACTAACATTGTTGCGTTAGCTAGGGCGCTTTTTACTTCCGCGAAAGTGCGTTCGCGCTCCGGGGTCCATTCGACCGCGTTGGAAGCTTTCTTTTTTCTGAGCGCGTCATATAGGGGTTGCATGAGCTGAGCTGCGTGGGGGAGGAAACGGTTGTAAAAATTAACCATCCCCAAAAATTCCTGTAGCGACTTAACCGTTTGAGGCCGTGGAAAACTTTCTATCACACGAACTTTGTCTGGAAGCGGAATTGCCCCTGCCGGGGAGACCCTATGTCCCAAAAAATCAATTTGTGATACGCCGAATTTGCATTTGGCTGGATTGATTATAAGTCCGTGCTCTTCCAGCCTCTGAAAAACGGTAGTGAGGTGCTGTTCGTGTTCTTCCTCGGATGAACTGGCTACCAGCATGTCATCGAGGTAGACAAAAACAAAGGGTAGGTCGCGTAGGACTGCGTCCATCATCCGTTGAAAAGTTTGAGCCGCGCCTTTGAGGCCGAATGGCATTCTTAGAAATTCAAAAAGGCCGAAAGGGGTTATAACCGCTGTTTTAGGAATATCTTCAGCTCGGACTGGGACTTGGTGATAACCGCGGACTAAGTCTATTTTTGAAAAAATGCGCGCGCCTGCTAAATGTAATGAAAAATCCTGAATGTGAGGAATGGGGTAGCGGTCATGCGCTGTAGCGTTGTTTAGCCTGCGGTAATCTCCGCATGGTCTCCAAGAACCGTCGGATTTCGGGACCATGTGAAGTGGTGAAGCCCAAGGGCTCTTTGAACGTCGGCAAATGCCTAATTTTTCAAGAGCTGCAAATTCGTCCCTTGCTATGTTGAGCTTGGCCGCGTCTAAGCGGCGAGCTTTGGCAAAAACGGGAGATCCCGTTGTTGGAATGAAGTGTTTAACCCCGTGTTTGGCTACAGTGGCTGAGAATTTGGGGGTTGTGAGTGCTGGAAATTGGGTGAGGAGTTGCTCAAACTTACCTCCTGCCATAGTGACGTTGGCCTGCACAGGTGGTGGAGAAACTCGAGCTGAGCATGGAAAAGAAGCAAAAGATAGTGCATTAACCAGGCGCCTATTTGCAAGATCCACTAATAACCCATGTGCACACAGAAAATCTGCGCCTAACAAGTTAAAGCTCACCGCTGCTACAACAAATGTCCATCTGTAGCTGCGGCCGTGGATGAGGAGGTGCAGGCTCTTTTCACCGAACGTGTCGATGTCAGAGCCGTTGGCTGCCACTGCTCCGTTGCCCCGGGTGCCCATGGTTCGCTCTGCGTGGGAGGGCATGACGAAACTCAGCTGAGCTCCCGTGTCGATGAGGAACTGCTTGCCTGTGTATCCATCCGTCACATATAACAGCTTATTCTTCTCGCCGAGAACTGCTGCTGTTAATGGCCCTCGGCTTTGGCGTTTCCACGACCTCGTAAACTTGCAGGGGGGAACGCATTTGCGGGCTTTCTCTGCAAAGCGGTGGTGGTAATAGCAGACGTCGTTCTGCTCGTTGCGCTTGGGCCGCGCCGCTGTCACCGTGGGTTGAGTCTCTCCAAGGCTCGGGGTGTCAGTTTTCAAATCTGCGGATGCCGCTGTGGGTGTCCGTTCTCTGCAGGCGTTGACGAGCCGGTAAGCCTCGTTGGCCAGTGTGCGGAAATCCTGATGATTATTGCACTTCATACTGGCGAGTGTCCCTCTCAAATGCGGTGGTAGCATGCTGAGGAAAATGAATTGGAAAAGGAAATTATCATTATCCTCCTCCTTGAGTTGTAGCAAATCCTCCATGAGGGTCCTCGGATTGCTCCCTCTGTGGCCGTAGACCGCCAGGATCCTCTCGGCTCTTTCCTCCGCTGACGGGACATAATTCGCCACGATGGTCGCCTTGGGTGTCTCATATTTGTCCCGGGCTGGTGGTCGCCGGACCAAGCTCCGCACACACTTCGAAGTGGCGGAGTCGAGTTTGGAGACGATATGGTAAAACTTAATATCGTCTGCTGTGATGCCCGCCAGTACAAACTGGGCTTCAGCTTGCTGAAACCAAGAGGCGGGGTCTTCTTGCCAGAAGTCTGGCAGGTTGACAGCAACGGCATTAGTGCACACCATCACTGTTGTGCCCGCCGGGTGAGAGTGCCTTGCCTCGGCACTCACTGCGGCGCTGGAGCTCGGTTGAGCTCTCTCAGTGCCCTCTGCCGTGGGGAACAGCTGTCTGCTTGTTCCCTCGTCTGCGTCGTCGCTGGCGTGTGCCAGAGCCACCATGGATGAGCAGCTTGAAGAACGCCTCCGGTCCATATTCTCGCGTCAGGGTCACCAGTGTAGTGGAGCTGAAATAACGAGGCGGTTTTGTATTAAAAACAGGGTTTTTAATGAATAGCTCCTCTATCAAATCTCATCAGGTGTAGAGCTTGGCAGAAGGCAAGAGAAAGAACTCTGCTTCGCTCGCTGGTTAAATACAAGCACGCATAGCACCACTCATTGGAACAGCTGACGTCAGAGCCACTCATTGAAAAAGGTAACACCTCCCCGTTATCTTAATCCCCATTGTCCTGCCATCCCCTCTCCCTGTCTTGGGAGGTGATGGGAACTCCCCCTCTAGCTTTAGGGGGGTAAAGGTGTCGAGTCTGTTGCCGTGGCGTCCTGTGATGTCATGAGTCTTCACACGGCGGTGAGATTCCTTTGTTCTTTCAGAGGTGTGAAGTTCCTTTGTATATTCTGTCCCAAACATTTCCACATGCTCTAACAAATGTAGGTATGGAATATATGAGTGATATATACCACACCATGGTCATTAAACCAGGTTTTGATACTTTTGGCAGTGTGTGTGTGTGTGTGGGGGGGGGGGGTTGCCAAGTCCTGCTGGAAAATGAAATCAGCTTCTCCATAAAGCTTGTCAGCAGAGGGAAGCATGAAGTGCTCTAAAATTTCCTGGTAGACGACTGTGCTGACTTTGGTCTTGATAAAACACAGTGGACAAACATCAGCAGACGACATGGTTCCTCAAATCATCACTGACTGTGGAAACTTCACACTAAACCTCAAGCAACTTAGATTCTGTGCCTCTCCACTTTTTCTCCAGACTCTGGGACTTTGATTTCCAAATGAAATGCAAAATTTACTTTTATCTGAACAGCGGTCATCTGCTGGTGTTTATCCACTGTGTTTTATCAAGACCAAAGTCAGCGCAGTCGTCTACCAGGAAATTTTAGAGCACTTCATGCTTCCCTGTGCTGACAAGCTTTATGGAGAAGCTGATTTCATTTTCCAGTAGCACTTGGCACCCCCCCCCCCCACACACACACACACACACACACTGCCAAAAGTATCAAAACTTGGTTTAATGGCCATGGCATCACTGTGTTTGATTGGCCAGCAAACTCTCCTGAACTAAACCCCACAGAGAATCTATGGAGTAATTGTCCCTAGATACAGTATCTGTCTCCTATAGGCCCTTAGAATAGAGGGTTAGTACTAGTGAAGTGCTTTGAGTAGTCTTTTGAGACTAGAAAAGTGCTATATAAGTACAGGTCCTTATTGTCAAGAGGAAGATGAGAGACACCAGACCCAACAATGCAGACGAGCTGAAGGTCACTATCAAAGCAACCTGGACCTTCATAACACCTCAGCAGTGCCACAGGCTGATCACCTCCATGCCACGCCACATTGATACAGTAATTAATCCAAAAGGAGCCCAGACCAAGTATTGAGTGTGTACATGGACATACTTTTCAGTCGATCAACATTTCTATTAAAAAACTATTTTTTGACTTCCGGTCTGGACGCCATGGTGATAGCAACTTAACGCTGAAACTCCCAGACCCAATCCAAGGAAAACATCTTCAAAATCAGACTTAACGGATTTTTGGAAGAATAAAAATCAAAAGACAAAAACACCATGCCTAACCAAAAGCAGAAGAAACTGACATTCCCCAGGTCAGGACGCGCAGCGTCCGCAGAATCTGAACCGGAGGACCTCCGTTCAGAAGACGAGGAGCTGGACCTAGCTAGCTAAAAAGGTTAGCTTGAAATCGCTATTTTTTTTTTCCACAATATCTTTATTGAACCTTTTTTTTTTAACAAACATGATACAAACAATCAAACACTAACACTAAAGTACTACAAAAAAAAAAAAATGCACTAAAAACACCAACAACCACCAACAAAATCAAGTCTTCAACAATGCTCCTCTGTTTAGTCTAGACAATCCAATACATAAGTATATATATTATGTTCACCAGTTTGGAATTTACAAGGTCCACACACATCATTCACCTTCTTCTTCAAGAGTTATGTTTAAATTTTTTACATAATCAATAAAAGGTCTCCATATAAGTATTCTCAAACACAATTTCCTTTGATTTCAGTATATATGTTATTCTTTCTAATGGAAGGTTTGTTAACATCTGTCTTAACCACTGAGTCACATCTGGTCTATGAGTCTTTTTCCATAATAGTGCAATACATTTTTTGGCATTAAGCAAACTGAGGTCTATGAATGTTCTTTCACTTTTATTAAAATTATGCTTTTCTGGGTACAGACCCAACAAAAACAGTTTAGGATTCAATATGATTTGTTTTGAGATTATTTTTTCAATTGTTACCCTCACCTCTTCCCAAAACATTCTTATTAATCTACATTCCCATAAACAATGAAATAGGGTTCCTTTACTTTCCATGCATTTTGTGCATGTATCTGGTATATTTTTGTTATATCTATTTAACTCCTCCGGTGTAACATACATCCGCATTAACCATTTGAAATGTATCAATTTAAGGCGTGCATTTATTGATTTGGTTTGAGCTTCTGTACAAGCCAATTCCCATTGTTCCTCTGAAATTTCAATTTGCAGATCTTCTTTCCAGTAGTTTAATCTTTTCAGTGAATTTTCACTTGAAGATAGTGTCAATGAGTTATAAAACTCTGAAATAATACCCTTTCTTTTACTATCTTTCATCATCATTTTTTCCAAGGATGAATAAATAGGTCGAGTGAGAGCTTTATTTTGATTTGATCGAATAAAGTTTCTAAGTTGAAGATATTTAAAAAAATGTGTTCTATTGAGATTAAATTTGATCCTCAGCTCTTCAAAAGTCATTATGTTGTCTGCACATGGCAAATATAAATCCTGAATCTTTTGTATCCCTTTTAAATTCCATACTTTAAATACAGCGTCCGCTCTCCCTGGTTTAAAATATTGATTACCCCATATTGGACTAAATTGTGACAATAACTGTGGTTCTTTTAAATAGTTTTTAGCTTCACACCATATTTTGATCATATGCTTTACAAATGGATTTTTAACTTGTTTTTGTAATTTTTTTGCCGAATCTGAGTATATGAATATGGGAAGAGGTAAAGGTAAATTGTATGATTCCATTTCAGTCCAGTGAGGGAGATCATTTGATGAAAAATAATATGTCATAGACCTCAGTTGTGCCGACCAATAATACAACATAAAATTTGGACATTTCAGACCTCCACGATCAAATGGTAAATATAATAAAGACAAACGTAATCTAGCCCTCCTGTTGTTCCATATAAATTCCACTAACTTTTTTTTTATTCTTGAGAATAGATCTAAAGGTGGTGATAAGGGAATGTATTGAAATAAATAAAGTATTTTAGGTAAAATATTACTTTTAAGTATATTGATTCTCCCGATCATCGACATTGGTAGTGACATCCATCTCTGAGTTAACTCATTGATATCTGACATTAAGGCTTCATAGTTGACGCTGGCGACTGATTCTAGCTTAGGCATAATTTGGATTCCTAAATATTTAAACTGATTTACAACATTGAATTGATTTACCTCAGGGGCTGGGTAATTTCTCTGGGTCTCATTTAGCATTAATATTGAAGATTTAGTTTTATTTATTTTATATCCTGATATTTCCCCAAAATTCTTTATTAAATTCAACAAGGTTGGAATTGATTTTTTTAGATTCGACATAAACAAAATTATATCATCGGCGTACAGGGAGATTTTATGTTCTGTTGGTCCAACTTTAATTCCATATATTTGTGAATGTAAACGTATCGCTATCGCTAAAGGTTCAATTGTCATAGTAAACAGTAAAGGTGAAAGTGGACAGCCTTGTCGACATCCTCCATTGATTTTTATTGGTTTTGAAATATTGTTATTTGTTAGGATTTCTGCTGTAGCATTATTGTATATTATTTGAACCCAATTTATGAAATTATTTCCAAGTCCAAACCTTTGTAGGACTTCAAAAAGAAAGGGCCATTCAACTCTATCAAAGGCCTTTTCGGCGTCCAATGATAGGAGAGCTGTATCCGGTGCTTCTTTATTAAAATAAATAATATTAAATAGTCTTCTTACATTATGGAAGCCTTGTCTACCCTTTATAAAGCCATTCTGATCTCGATTAATAATATTTGGTAAAATTTCTTGTATTCGTCTTGCTAAAATTTTACAGATTATCTTAAGGTCGGCGTTTAATAGGCTTATTGGTCTCATATTTTCACATTTATTAGAGGGCTTACCTGGTTTTGGCAGCAGTATAATTAAGGCATTATTTATGTATGATGGTAAATTATTATTTTGAAATGCTTCTAAAACCATTTCCAAAAAAGGTTTTATTAATTTATTCTTAAATTTTTTATAAAGGTCAACTGGAAGACCATCTGGTCCTGCACTTTTTCCTGATTTCATATTATCAATGGCTAGCCCAACTTCTTCTTGACTAATTTTAGACTCCAATATCTCCCTGTTTTCATTTGGTATACACGGTATAGATAGTTCGTTCAAAAACCCATTTAGTTTTGTTAAATCAGGTTCATTTTTGGTATCATATAATTTTTCATAGTAATCTCTAAAGGCTCTATTAATTTCTAAAGGATCTATAACTACCTGTCCGTTACTTATAATACTGGTAATTGGTGTTTTAATTTCCAATTGTTTAATCTGCCATGCTAATAATTTTCCTGATTTTTCACCTTGTTCATAAAAAGATTGTTTCAATCTTAGAAGACTCGAGGCAGCTCTATTCGCTGATTTTTTGTCGTATTCAGCTCTCAAAATCAGTAATTCATTCTCCAACCTTGGGTCACTTCCTGCATACACTTTTTCCTGAAGACTTTTTATTTTATGTTCCAATTTAGCTCTCTCCTCTCGAGTCTTCTTAGATTTTGATCCTGTATAACTAATAATATGCCCCCTAATAAAAGCTTTGAAAGCCTCCCACTTTACACATGCTGATGTTTGTGTAGTATTGATGTCAAAGAACTCGTCTATCTGTTTTTCTATATACTTGACAAATTCCTCATCCTGAAGCCATTTATGCTGAAATTGCCATCTACCTGATTCCTTTGTCAATTTTTTATCTACATATATTAGACAACAGGGTGCATGATCAGAGATCACGATGTTATCATAAAAGCAGTTTTGAATCTTGGACCTTAATTCTGTGGAAATCAAAAAATAATCAATACGTGAGAATGTCTTGTAGGTACTGGAATAACAAGAATAGGCTTTAACTTGTGGTTTCATTTCTCTCCATATATCTAACAATCTCAATTCTTTCATAAAATGATTAATAGTCATCCTACATCCAATGTGTGTACAATCCAGTCCTGTTGATCTATCCACACCTGGATTCAATGTACAATTAAAATCCCCTGCTATTATATGTTGCCCTGTAAGTGATGATAAGATGAGAAATAAATTAGCAAAGAACTTCTGATCATCTATATTGGGACCATATAAGTTCACAAGATTTATATTTTCTAATAGCAAAGAACCTTGAATGATTACATATCTTCCAAATTTGTCTCCAATTACATTTTTCACTTGAAAAGGAACTGATTTATGTATGAGAGTCATAACTCCCCTGGCTCGGGATGAAAATGAAGAGGTGAATACACTTCCCTGCCATCTACTCCTAATTCTTTTAACATCCTCCTCTATCAGATGAGTTTCTTGTAAAAACACAATTCTTGAACCCATGTCCTTTATTTTATTCATAACTTGTTTAAGTTTTTTTAAATTTTGTAGACCTCTGCAATTCCATGAAGTTAAATTAAGATTAACACTTTGGTCCATGATCAATAGAGAGTTTGGGATTACCTTGCAGTGTAAACATGCTCATACAGAGAAGCAAAAACATGAGTGGTTGAACATTCATCCTACAAACTACACACAAACAAATTTCCCCTTCCCACACTTGTGGCAAACCCCCCAAAATCAAAAGAAAAATTCTGTCTCCTGATATAGCCATCGACCGTTCCACACCCACGGGGAACAGCCTAAGCCACTCCTTCTTCATCCTCCCAATCACCCTAACTCTACTGCTTTTAATGACGTAACATTAACTCTCCTCTGTAGTTTTCCAACTTAACTCCAAAATTTTTAACAACTTTGTACATCATAGTTTTGTTTTTTTTTGTTTGTTTTGTTTTTGTTTTGTTTTTTTAATATATACAAAACCTTTAAACAGCAACTATCTCCTCCTCCTCCTGAAAACATTTAACTATGTCCTCCACACAGGGGAAATCCCCTCCTCCTGGAGAGAAGGGGTCATTGCAGTTATACCTAAACCTGAAAAGGATAAACTAGAATGCTCCAACTACAGACCAATCAGTGTATTAAATCAGGACTATAAGCTTTTTACCATTATCCTTGCCAAAAGGTTAGAAAACATACTGACAGACTTAATTCACTTAGACCAAACAGGTTTTATAAGACAAAGACAGACACAAGACAACATTCGACGCACTTTACACACAATTCATCATATAAAAAAATAATAACTTAAATGCAGTCATATTGGGATTAGATGCTGAAAAAGCATTCGATTCGGTTGACTGGTCTTTCCTATATAGAATCTTATCCAGTTTCAATTTTCATAACAACTTCATTAGAACTATACAGGCATTATATAAAAAACCAACAGCTAAAATAAGGATTAACGGTAATTTATCATCATCTTTTGAGCTGGAAAGAGAATGTCGTCAAGGCGCCCCTGTCCACTGCTCTTTGCAATCTTCATAGAACCTCTGAGCCAATGGATAAGACAAAATCAAGAAATTCAAGGTATTACACTTGGTCAGAAGGAACATAAAATAGCACTCTTTGCTGATGACATTTTAATATACCTAGGGCAGCGCCAGACACTTCTTTACCAGAACTAATCTCAGTTTTTCAGGACTATGGAGATTTACCGGGTACAAATTAAACATGCATAAAACCCAAGTTTTAACATTCAACTATGACCCAAATTATTATTCACTAAGTGAACTCAAAACTAACTGGGAGTTGGAATCTAGTGAAATATCTGGGGGTCAATATCCCGAAACAACTCAACAAAATTATAACACTAAACTATGATCCACTGGTGACAAAAATAAAATCTGACCTAGCAAGATGGAATATGATACCATTCTTAGGTACTGCACAAAGAATTGAAGCAGTCAAAATAATATACTTCCACGTCTTCTATACCTTTCCAAACAATACCGGTAGAACCTCCCAAAAACATGGCAGGAGCTGGACAGAAGGATCTCAAGATTCATATGGCAGGGCAAGAGACCTAGAATCAGATATAGAACCTTACAGCTAAACAAAGACAAAGTGGGCTCACGCTGCCAAATATCAGGGACTATTTTAAAGCCGCACAAATTAAAACTTTAATAGAGATATGTAACCCAGTCTACACTGCACAATGGAAGGAGATCGAATGCCAAATAACAAGTGACATCCCCCTACAGGCGATAATAGGGAACAATGCCTTACCTAAACTCTTGAATAACACAACCCGTGGATAAGACCCGCTAAAAATTTGGTTTTAAGATAGTCAGAGAGAATCAAGCTAAAGAGCCCTATCGACTTCTGCAATGGATTGCCTATGATCAAGACTTTACCCCCCAATAAAACAGACACTAGATTTAAAGAGTGGAAAGAGAAAGGGCTGATAAAATATTACGATTTTTTTTTAAGGGGCAAACTTTAAGAAGTTTTGAAGATTTGAAAAAACAAGGTCTAATAAATCAAGATCTTTACAGGTTCTTTCAGCTTAGACACCACATAAACAATATACTTAAAAAGGAGGATTTGGAAAGGGCCCAATCAAGTGTTCTGAAGGTCTTCTTAATGGCATATAAAGGGATCCCAGGGATCAGATACATTTCTAAAATATACCAAGGTCTTCAAGACTTAAAAGGAGACAACACATCATATATAAAAGAGAGATGGGAAAAAGAGGGGAATTTCACTTTACAACTGGAAATATGGGAAAAGCTAAATAAACAGCAATGGAAAAGTACCTCATCCCTGCAGTGGAGAGAATTTGGATGGAAAAATTTGGTAAGATTTTTCAGAACACCTGCACAAAACAAATTTACCCATAAGGGGTTGAACTGTTGGCGCTTGTGTGGTGAAAAGACTGCAAATCAAATTTTTTTTTTTTTTTTTTTTTTCTCTCGGCGCCACACGAGTAGGCTGCCTTTTGCAACAGCGGCTCGATTCCGAGTCTTTTTCCCTTCCTCCCTCTTTTGATCCGTCTTTTTTTTTCTCACCCCACTTATATCACGGACACACAGATCGTCCTAAATGTCTCCTGAGCCGGTGGACGGAGCCACTGTTTATAGCAGGATACGATACAGCAGAGAACAGCTGCTAGCATTCAACCGCCACCCGGTCCCATTGGAAAAACTCGACATACCGAGAGAACTGAGGCGAAAACACCGCGGCTGCCGGGCTGGAGTAAGGCGGAGGACAAAAAATATAAGGTACAGACCCTCCCTTCCATCTGTTGTCATGGGAAATGTACGGTCGATACTGGGAAAGTTAGATGAGCTAGCGGCTATCTCCCGTTATGATAGCACATACCGGGAGTGCTCTCTCCTTTTGTTTACTGAGACGTGGCTAACTGAACTAGCAGCAGATGCTAACATTGAGCTGGAGGGTTTTCACATGATACGAGCTGACCGAACACCAGACAGTGGCAAGGCTAGGGGCGGTGGAGTGATAATGTATGTTAACAACAACTGGTGCAGACCGGGACATATCACTGTTAAACAACGACACTGCAGCAAAGACATTGAGTTGCTAGCTGTTAGCATGAGGCCTACATATCTCCCGAAAGAACACTCACACGTGATCTGCATTGTTGTTTATGCAAATCCGACGGCGAACGCTGGGACAGCACGTGACGTCATCCATTCAGTAACCAGCAGGCTGCAGACAGAACACCCAGATGCTCTTCTCCTCATCTCAGGCGATTTCAACCATGTTTCACTGTCTCCCATTCTACCCACGTTCACCCAGTATGTCACATGCCACACTAGAGACAATAAAACACTGGATTTATTCTACGCAAACACTAAGGAGGCGTACACCTCATCACAACTCCCCCCACTCGGGAGATCGGATCACAACTTGGTTCATCTCCGGCCGGTGTACAAACCCCTAGTGCACAGACAACCTCCGGCCATGCACACTGTGGAGTTATGGTCTGAGGAGACAATGGACACCCTAAAGGGCTGTTTTGAAGCCACCGCCTGGAAGCAGCTCTGCGATCCACATGGTGAGGACATCGATGGCCTCATTCACACCTTCACGGGCTACCTCAGCTTCTGTGTGGACAAATCCGTTCCCACCAAGACCATACGGCGTCACTCAAACAACAAACCCTGGATCAACCCTGAGATAAAAACACTTCTGAGAGAGAAGAAGAGGATCTTCAGGTCAGGGAACAGGGAGATGCTGAAGTCCGTACAGAGGGAGCTGAGGAGAAAGATCAGAGAAGGCAAGGACAGCTTCAGGAAGAAGATGGAGGACAAGCTGCAACAGAGCGACATCAGCGGGGTCTGGAGAAACCTCAAAACCATCTCGGGGCTCCAGAATACCTCCCCCCAGGCCACAGGGGGCAGGGAGTGGGCGAACAACCTGAATCTGTTTTTCAATAGATTTGACCAACCGCCCTCCCCCCTGACTGCACAACAACCACTGCTGCCTCTAAAGAAATCAAGTCCTGCTGCCCACTCCCCACTCCACCAACACCCCCCCACTCCCAACACACAGCCCCCCATCCTGACCCTGACCAGGACCCAGGTGAGGACGGAGCTGAGGAAGATCAAGGCGAGGAAGGCGCCGGGACCGGACGGCATCAGCGCAAAGCTCCTCAAGTCCTGTGCAGACCAGCTGTGTGGGATTGTGACGTATATCTTCAACATGAGCCTGAAACTGGGGAGGGTACCACAGCTGTGGAAAACATCTTGTGTGGTACCTGTACCAAAAACTTCCCACCCCAAAGACCTGAACAGCTACAGACCGGTGGCCTTGACATCCCACTTGATGAAGACCCTGGAGAGACTGCTCCTTGCTCACCTCCGCCCCCTGGTGGAACCAGCGATGGATCCACTCCAGTTCGCCTACCAGCATGGCATTGGGGTGGAGGATGCGGTGATCTTCCTCCTTCACCGTTCTCTGTCCCACCTGGAGAAGCCCGGGAATATGGTGAGGATCATGTTCTTTGACTTCTCCAGTGCTTTCAACACCATCCAACCGATGATCCTGAAGGACAAGCTGCTGCGCGCAGGGGTGGACCAGCACCTGTCATCATGGATCCTGGACTACCTCACGAACCGGCCTCAGTTTGTGAGAACCCGGGACTGTGTGTCCGACACGATCATCAGTAGCACGGGGGCCCCCCAGGGAACGGTGCTGGCTCCCTTCCTGTTCACTCTTTATACTGCGGACTTCTCACACAACACAACACACTGCCATCTACAGAAGTTCTCTGATGACTCTGCGATCGTTGGCCTCATCTCCAATGGAGATGAAGCTGAGTACAGAGGGCTTATCCAGGACTTCGTGGACTGGTGCCATCGGAACTGCCTCCAGATCAACGCGAGGAAAACTAAGGAGCTGGTGGTGGACTGCCGCAGGCATGGGCAGCCCCTCACAGTACCAGTAAATATACAGGGAACAGACATCGAGATGGTGACATCCTATAAGTACCTGGGTATTCATCTGAACAATAAACTAGACTGGTCACACAATACTGATGCACTCTACAAGAAGGGACAGCGCAGGCTGTTCCTGCTGAGGAGACTCAGGTCTTTTGGTGTACAAGGGGCGCTGCTGAAGTCATTCTATGACACGGTGGTGGCATCAGCCATCACTTTTGGAGTGGTCTGCTGGGGCAGTGGCATTACTGCAGCCGATAGGAAGAGACTGAACAAACTGATTAAGAAAGCTAGCTCTGTCCTGGGGCAGCGCCTTGATCCGATGGAGGAGATAGGAGAGAGAAGGACGGTGGCTAAACTGTCATCTCTGCTGGAGTCCGAGTTCCACCCTATGCAGGACATACTGAATGCACTGAGGAGCTCATTTAGCAGCAGACTACATCATCCCAGGTGCACAACCGAGAGGTTTTGTAGGTCCTTCCTACCAACGGCTGTCAGACTGTACAACCTAAGCAGGGCTGCTCGCAGAGATAGCAAAAAGACGTAACAAACTAATAGTTTTTTGAATGCAAAAGATGCAATAGACTTACACAATGGTCCCCTCCGGCATACAACTAGGAACATACCGGTCGCTATGGAGGGTGAGAATATGTATGGGCACATAATCATACCATGTAGGATAACTAAGTAGACGGTTATGCTGTTTCATTCCATCTAGCAACAATGCTCTGCACTGTGTGTGTTTATATATTTACATATTTATTCCATCTAGCTACAATGCTCAGCACTGGGTGTGTTTATATATTTATATATCTACATATTATTCCGTTTATTTGACAGGGACAGTGCAATAAACATAGACAATTAATCAAAGACAATCAATCTGATGTGTTGCACATAGAGTGTATAGCTATTAGCTAATTTGCAACTCTTGTCCCTGGATGGGCTTTAGAAAAAAGAATCAAGATAAAAATATACACAATAACCACATACATCAATGCAGAAAAATTATAAATACACAATTATAAATATTATAAATATTATAAATACACAAATATAACAGCCTGACTCACATTTAACACATATAACATAACTCACATTTGCCTATTTCAGGCCTTCCTCCCTCCGTCACTCACTATAAACAAACACATTTATTCCTTCCCTTCATTCACTCTCACTTTGCAGACAAATAATTCATACATGAGTACATTCTTGTTTATTTTTCAGCCAGTTTTTAACATTTTTAGTGAATGTTTTAAAGTCCGTTATTATTTTAATTTCATTTGGCATTGTGTTCCAGATGTGACTGCCCTTTATAGAGAAAGCTGTTTGTCCAAATGTGGTTCTGCGGTGGAATATTTTACAGTTATTGTTAACAGAACTCCTGGTGGCTCTGCTGCTGTCCTGTCTTTGGACGAAACCAGCAAGTGGCTCGGGTGCTGATTTATGGAAACATTTGAACGTTAATTTCAGAAGACAGAGGTCAATGAAGCTCTCAAAACTCAATAGGTTGTATTTTTTTAAAACATTACAGTGATGCCACCTAATGGGCTTTTTGTCCAAGATTTTTAGGGTTTGATTATATAATGAACCTATATGTCTTATTGTGGAAGGGGCTGCTTGAGCCCAGACTGTCAAACAGTATGATATATGAGAAAAAACCATAGAATGCATATACAGTGCAGCTGCTTCGTAAGGTATGTAATATCTAATTAATTTAAAGCAGTTCAGATTTTTTTTTACTGTTTTTGAAATTTTCTTTATATGAAGATTAAATTTGAGTTGAGGATCTAGTACAATGCCAAGGTATTTGAATTCTGTAGCTAAACTGATGTCATGATCATGTATATTAACTTTAAAATGTTGCAGGTTACATTTTTTGATTGAAAAGCACACTGAGATTGAGACATCTAGCTACATTGCTCCGCACTGTGTGTGTTTATATACTTGCATATTTATTCCACCTAGCTACAATGCTCTGCACTGTGTGTTCATATATTCATATATTTATTCCATCCAGCTACAATGCTCTGTACTGTGTGTCTGTGTGTGTGTGTATATATATATATTTTATAGTAATACGTACATATGTATATTAGCTGCTCTTGCTTGCTTGTTTTTTTTTTTTTCTTGCCTTCTGATTGTTGCTCTGAGTGTTGCTATCCCTGTGCTGTTGCAATCCTGGAATTTCCCCGTTGTGGGACTAATAAAGGCTTATCTTATCTTATCTTATCTTAAATCATTTTCATGTGTTTTGGTCATGCCCAGTTATCCACCAATATTGGACCAATGTACAGACAATATTGGGGAAAATATTCAAAATAACAGTTCCCTTTTCTTTTGTAACTTTGTATTTGGGTTTACTACCGGACTCACTGGAAAGACGAGGAGAAAAATACTTATTCAATGTTTTAATATTGGCAAGTAAAAAAGCCCTAACTAAAAAATGGATGCTGAAGGACTGTCCTACACCTGAAGATTGGATTAACGTGATTCAAGACATTTACTCGATGGAAAAGTTGACATTCGCACTGAAACAAGACATGGATGGATTCATGAACTTTTGGCAACCCTGGATCGCATATGTGTCTTCCATTAGATCTTATCTTTGACAAATACCATTTCAATAATGGTCCCGCTCTTTGTTCCAACGCTACTCAGATGCTCTTTTACTTTTAATTACTTAATTTTCTGTTTGTTTGTTTTTTGCTGTTCTGTTTGTTTGTTTGTTCAGTTTTTTTTTTTTATTTTATTCTCTTTAATTTCACTTTTTCTTTCACTTTAAAAAAAAAAAAGGGGTGTTGTAATAATTATCCTACCAATGTTGTCAAATAGCAAAAAATAAGGGAACATGTGATGAAAATGTAAACAATGCAGTGCTGTAATGACCTGTATACCCTTTACAAAAACTTAAATAAAAAAAAACAAAACTATTTTTTAAAATTAATTTTATGTAATATTGTTAATTTTTTGAGAAACTGAATTTGGAGTTTTCATGGGCTTGTAAGCCATAATCATCAACATTAAAATAAACACTTGAAATGTATCACTGTGTAATGAATCTATGTAATATATGGGTTTCACTTTCTGAAATGAGTGACAAAAAATTTTGAACTTTTTCATATTCTAATTTTTTGAGATGTACCTGTATATAGTGTCTATGACTATGGTGTCTATAGTCATTATAATCTGTGTGTCTGTCACGACCATAGGACTCGCTAAAAGATCATAGGACTCACTATGACATCATCAAATGCACCATCCCTTGTGTAGGCTACTGGAAATTTTTGCATCAACGATGTGCAAGTCATGAACTAAGAACACATCTGGTAGGTGGCGGTAATGCAACTGTAAGCTGGTTGCCAACCGCCAATCAAATCTAAAAGAAGAAAGTCATGAACTATTCCAAATCTTCTGTGAAAGTACACATGTGAAGGTTGTTTTCATTTCATCTTAAATGCTCAGTACATGAGACTGACATGATAACTACTTTCTAGCCCACCACCACCAAACTTATTATCACTACTACTGTTACTGCAACCATGCAGCCAGTTTGGGCCAAAGGGGAAGTCGGGGGATGCAAAAGCAACAGGAATAAAAATACCTTTGAAAGAATCATCATCATCAACATAGCAGTCTGTCGGGGGCGACAGTCCAAAAATGGTATTAAAAAAATCAAATTCACAACTTTACCATAAGCACGTCCAAACTGTATGAGAAATAAGTGGTAGAAGTATCAAATTTATGATTATGTATGTGGGGGGTTCACATATTGAAATCAAAAAATTTAGGAGGAAAAACTTTTTCAAGAAAAGAAAAAACAATTAGAAATTTACACGAGTAATGAGCAAATGGTTCCAAGGTTGTCATAGCCAGGAGCGGCACTGGGGTTAAGCTCCCAGTGCTCATAAAATGCTCCTTATGGCGTGCGTCTCGAAAAGCCTCTGACAACTAAGTCCAACTCCTAGCCTGCCCGTGTGGTTTAGTCTCTAAGCCCGGCGGAACTGCTTTTACTAATAGGAGAAGGGGCGAGGGCGGATCTCTGGCGCCTTAAAACCAGATGCTTCGGGTAGATGGTGGCTCGTCAACCTGGGAAGGTAGCCCATCTAGGGGAAGGTAAACCCTGATTTCAAACCTCCGATGCCTTGTGGCACACCCGGTCAAGGGAAAGGCTTCGGGAGTCAACCCTGAGGAAAAATCCGGAGTCGGAGCCCCTAAGGCAGTTCTCTGTTGTGCTCAACATCGTTCTGGCAGCTCCTGCGACGGCGCTGGTGCCAAACTATAGCAGCCCTGCTGTTCCTTTGGATTCATCAGTGACGTGGAGAGGGGGGACATGCTGCATGGGTAACATCTTGTCCTCTGTATCTTCCTGCCCAGGCTTGAATCCTACCAACGCCCAACGCTGGAAGGTAGAACACCGGTGCACATCGGCCTGTTCAGCCACAGGCGGTGCTGTTCCAGCAGAGTAGACGTTTAGGATTCTCTTCCATGGTCATCATAGACCGACGGAGGCCGACGACATACCTGAGCAAATAAAAAAAAAACTGCATTTTTACAAGAGGCAAATTTAAGAAAAAAACATCCTTAACTCTCAAGCAACCGAGTGGGGTCATTTACGACCCCAGCCATATAATTTAATGTGCCGTCTCTTTATTTTTTTATCCAAATTTTCTTTCCTAGCATGAATTTGTCAGTCTACTAATCCTACACACTTTCATAGTTTTTTGCAGGGATCAACCAATTGGTGTGGCGTAGACATCGCAAACTCTTGTGGGTATGGCTGTGTTGTGAGACATGTATATGTTGGACACTGCATATGTGATTTAACCTCACGATGAAGGAGAGCCAGCCCCCTGCGGTGCGGAGCCACAGAGCCTGGACCCCCTGCGGAGGACAGGGGACAGAAGACTTCCTGACCACTGAGGCTCGAGAGGAGAGAAGGGGGAGTTATGTAAATAAAAGGCTAATGAATGTGAATAAAGAGACTTTGATATAGATGTGTGATTTCCCCCGCGAGGGAAATGGTTTGATGTGAGAATGTTTAAATGAGAGAACTTTGGTGTGTTCCCTCTCTTTGTTCGCTGCTCAAGAATAAGAGCAGACAGTGGAATGATTTCTTGAATAAACTGGAATGGAAGACAATTCGGTTTCGTTATTCAAGTCTCCCCACATTGGTGACTGACGACGTTGAGAATGAACGAAGAAATTCTCAGGGTCCCGGACTCACAGCGCTCAGAGCTGGCGAGCGCAGTGGCCGTTAAGCTGCCTGATTTCTGGCAGGATAACCCACGGTCGTGGTTTCTGCAAGCAGAGTCGCAGTTCGCGCTCGCAGGAGTAACGGTGGATGACACTAAGTTCCACCATGTCATCGCTAAACTGGACAACAGCACAGCTCGGTGCGTGCAAAGCTTGGTGGAGCAGCCACCCGCGACCGACAGGTACGGCAAGCTGAAATCCACCCTCATCAAGTTTTTCACCCCCTCGGCTGAAGTGAGGGCGAGGAGGATCCTGTCTTTGCTAGACCAAGGTGGACACAGGCCGAGCGCCCTGATGGAGGAGATGATACAGCTGAGAGGTTTGGACAACGATGATTTCATTTTTCAGTTCATCTTCCTCTCCAACCTCCCGGCGCATGCGAGAAGCACGCTGGCCGGCAAAAAGTGTCACACCCTGGAGGAGTTCCGGGAGCTGGCCCAGGAGGCAGATGGGATCCTGGACGCCTGCGGCGGGCAAGCAACCACAGCAGCGACCCGAGACAGCAGGGAGCCAGAGGCGGCAGAACCAGACTGGCCGACGACGGCGGCAACACGACCGCGACGAGGGGGAGCCAATAGCCCGGCGGCAGAAGCGCGGGCACGACACAGCGGAGGAGAAGATCTCTGCTTTTACCATCGGAGGTTCGCAGAGAAGGCACGCAGGTGTGTGCCGCCCTGCATCTTCAGGAGTTCGGGAAACGGCAAGACCGGGGGTCGCTAGCAGCTTCGACCCTCGGAGAACGCAACAAGCTGCTCTACATCACGGATGCGCGCTCCGGACGAGTGTTCCTCATTGACACCGGAGCACAAGTGAGCTTCATCACCCCAACATACGCGGACCGGGTGGCTGGACCCCACGGTAACGGAGCTACAGCGGCAAATGGCTCGAACATCAACACCTACGGGAGAAGGACCTTGCCTTTATGCTTACATGGCCGCACATATGAATGGACTTTTGTAATAGCGGCGGTGAGTTTCAACATGTTGGGCGCGGATTTTTTGTGTTCACACAATCTGTTAGTTGATCTTGCTAATAGACGGCTGGTAAATGCACTCTCTTTTTACTCTCTCCCCTGTTCAGCTCGAGTGTCCCCGCCACCAGTACAGACCCACGTCGCTACAGCAGGTGGTAAGTTTCACACACTCCTCACCCAATTTCCAGCGCTCACTGTGCCCACTTTTTCAGCGACGGTCGCGAAGCACGGGGTGAAACACTTTATCCCCACTTCTGGTCCTCCCGTGTTTGCAAAAGCTCGGCGCTTGGATGCAGTTAAGCTCGCCATTGCGCGCGAGGAGTTCGCCAGCCTGGAGAGGCTGGGCATCGTTCGTAGGTCGAAGAGCCCGTGGGCTTCGCCGCTGCACATGGTACCGAAAGCCGATGGCTCCTGGAGACCGTGCGGGGATTACCGCAGGCTAAACAACGCTACGGCGCACGATCGTTATCCCATCCCGCACATTCAGGATTTTTCGGTGCACCTGGCGGGGGCGCGTATTTTTTCAAAGATTGATCTAGTTCGCGGCTATCACCAAGTCCCGGTCCAACCGGAGGACATTCCTAAAACAGCGGTAATAACCCCGTTCGGACTTTTCGAATTTTTACGCATGCCGTTTGGTCTCAAAGGGGCGGCGCAAACATTTCAGCGGATGATGGATGCCGTGTTACGCGATCTCCCTTTCGTGTTTGTGTACCTCGACGACATTTTGGTCGCGAGTACTTCAGAGGACGAACACGAAACGCACCTCACAGCAGTTTTTAGGAGGCTGGGAGAGCACGGCTTAATAGTTAACCCAGCCAAGTGCCAGTTCGGCGTCGAGCGGATCGATTTTTTGGGTCACCGCGTCTCCCCGGAGGGAGCGGTTCCGTTACCAGAGAAAGTACGCGCGGTAGCGGATTTTCCCCGTCCACAAACGGTCAAATCACTACAGGAATTCTTGGGGATGGTGAATTTTTATAACCGATTCCTGCCCCACGCAGCTCAAATCATGCAACCGTTATATGCCGCGCTCAAAAAACAAAAGCCGACCCAGGCGGTCGAATGGTCCCCGGAGCGGGAGCGCGCGTTCACAGAGGTTAAAAAAGCCTTGGCTGACGCTGCGCTCCTGGCCCACCCAGACCCTGCAGCACGTATCGCGCTGACGACAGACGCTTCAGATTTAGCCATAGGGGCCGTTATTGAGCAACAGGTAGCCGGAGTTTGGCAGCCTTTGGCTTTCTTTAGCAAATCTTTAAGCGCGGCTGAACGAAAATACAGCGCGTTTGACAGAGAACTGTTGGCGCTGCATTTGGCTATTCGTCATTTCCAGTTCTGGCTGGAAGGACGGTGCTTCACCGCTTATGTGGACCACAAGCCGCTCACATACGCCACGGCCAAAATTTCAGATCCGTGGTCCGGCAGGCAGCAGAGGCAGCTGGCCGCAATCTCGGAATTTACCACTGACATTAGGCACGTCGCGGGCAAATTCAATGTAGTAGCGGATTGTCTCTCACGCGCGTTCACGACCCCAACACGTGCAGAGGCAGAACGGGCCACCGTGACCGCGCCGCAGGAGAGCGGCACGGTGGCGCGCGCAGCCCCGGTGCACGTGGGTATAGATTACGCAGCCATGGCAGCGGACCAGGGGGCGGACGCAGACGTGCGCGCGCTCCAGTCTGGACCAACAGGGTTGAGGCTGGAGAGCAAGTGTTTACAAACCGGTATGCCCCCCCTGATCTGCGACATGTCGACGGGGCGCCCGCGTCCGGTGGTTCCGGCCACGTGGCGCCGCCGTGTTTTTGACTCGGTCCACTCACTGGCGCACCCGGGGGTGCGTGCGTCGGTGAAACTAGTGGCGGAAAAGTTTGTTTGGCCGTGCCTGCGCAAGCACGTGAAGGAATGGGCAAAAACCTGCATTTCCTGTCAATGGGCCAAAATTCACAGGCACACAAGAGCCCCGTTAGAACCGTTCCGCATTCCGGCCAGAAGGTTCGACCATGTGCACGTCGACCTTGTGGGCCTCCTACCGGCATCACAGGGGTTCACGTATCTTTTGACAATGGTGGACCGCACCACACGTTGGCCGGAAGTGGTCCCACTTGCGACGACCACGGCCGCGGAGGTGGCTCGCGTTTTTTTAACGGCTTGGGTGGCGCGCTTCGGGGTTCCGTCGGACATTACGTCCGATAGAGGACCGCAATTCATCTCTGAGCTGTGGTCAGCGATGGCCAACGGCTTAGGAGCCAAAATTCACCGCACTACGGCTTACCACCCTCAGGCTAATGGTTTATGCGAGCGTTTTCATAGGTCTTTGAAGGCAGCACTCAGAGCGTCGCTCACGGATGCAGATTGGGTAAATAAACTTCCATGGGTTTTATTAGGGTTGCGTTCTGCGCCTAAAGAGGACTTAGACGCCTCCCCAGCGGAGCTGGTATTCGCACAAACTCTGAGGCTGCCGGGCGAGTTTTTACCAGAGCACCCAGAGCCCCCACCTCTCTCTGCTCTGGGACCGTTAGTCGGCACGGGGGCAGACACGCTCCCGGGTCCGGTTCATCACGCTTTTCCACGAGTTTTCGTCCCCAAGGCTTTGAAAAATGCCGATTTCGTTTTTGTCAGGCGCGAAGCCCTTAAAGCAACGCTCAAACCACCTTACGAAGGGCCATTTCGAGTGCTGGAGGCAGGTGATAAGCAATTTGTGCTAGATTTTGGAGACAGAAAAGAGACAGTCAGTATTGACAGACTAAAACCTGCTTTTGTCATGAAGGACGTTTCTGTACCGGTCGCGGTGGCGCCTCGACGAGGCAGGCCCCCGCAAAGGGCAATTAACCACTCTCTTCCTCAGTCAACAGACCCGAAGCAGAACAGCACCGCAGGCAAGGCGGGGCCAACGCACAGCAGATTCGGCAGACGGCTGAAGCCCAAGCGGCGCACAGACTGAATGTTGGTGTTGATTATTCAGTAGTGAGTAAGGTGCTATTAAATTTTGGGAATTAGTCTGTTCTTCATCGTTTGGGGGGGGTTATATGGCTGTGTTGTGAGACATGTATATGTTGGACACTGCATATGTGATTTAACCTCACGATGAAGGAGAGCCAGCCCCCTGCGGTGCGGAGCCACAGAGCCTGGACCCCCTGCGGAGGACAGGGGACAGAAGACTTCCTGACCACTGAGGCTCGAGAGGAGAGAAGGGGGAGTTATGTAAATAAAAGGCTAATGAATGTGAATAAAGAGACTTTGATATAGATGTGTGATTTCCCCCGCAAGGGAAATGGTTTGATGTGAGAATGTTTAAATGAGAGAACTTTGGTGTGTTCCCTCTCTTTGTTCGCTGCTCAAGAATAAGAGCAGACAGTGGAATGATTTCTTGAATAAACTGGAATGGAAGACAATTCGGTTTCGTTATTCAAGTCTCCCCACAGTGGGGTCATTTATGACCCCGAAGAGAAGCACTGGTTTTTAAACATTGGTTTTATAAATTTTATTCAAATGTTCCACTTCTAATAGTTAGTTAGTTAATCCCTTCACACCTGAAGGTGTATATGGGCGGCGCCTATCTCCGTTTCTCTGACCCTAGGCCACACAGCTACTGTAAGTAGTGAAAGCTACAGCGGGGGGTCAGTCCTCTGGTAGCTCTGTGTGTAACTACTTTCCCCATTCCATTATGCGGAGCACCACGCTAGAAGGCAGAAAGCACCATTTTTATATGGTCTTTGGTATGACCCGGCCGGGATTTGAACCCCTGCCTCCCGGGTGTGGGGCGGATGCTCTACCAACTGAGCCACCACTCCGGTTTCCACTTCTAATCAGTACTTTATATTGTATTGCAGTGAACCATGGCTAACAGACCTAGGATAGCAAGATTTACATTTGTCTGTTTGTCTGGATTTGTTTGTTTGTTTGTTTGTCTGTTTGTTAGCAAGATAACTCAAAAAGTTATGGACGGATTTTCATGAAATTTTCACAGATTGTCAGAAATGGGGTATCCTACAGATGATTAGATTTTGGTGGTGATCCGGATCACCGTCCACAAGAAAACCACTATTACGCAAAATGCCATAATAGGTATCATGATCATCATCGTAACTACAATAATAGGTATCATCATGATGATGATGATGATATGATGACTATGATGATGATGATGATGTTCCAAGAGTGAACTGACAAGGACTGTCTAAATAAATGTAATGTTGTTCTTACAGTGTGCGTTTTGGTTATTTCTTGCAATAAAAGTATTATTAGCAAACACATCTTACATTAGATCATTAGAAAATACCTGTCTTAAATACAGGGAGTAGTTTTGGTATGATAAACCTCCAACCAGCCATTTATAATAAGGATCCCTGTACAGAGCACAGTGGGGTCATTTCAGTCCGTAAAATAGCTTGGTCGCTTGAGGGTTAATGTTAGTCAGTTTATTGTTATAATATGGATACTTTTATTTCCTTTGTACAAAGCATGATGCAGTTAAGAATGAGTTTGCCTTCATTTTAATGTTAATTATGTTTTGTGTTGTGAAAGTTCAGTGAAACTAACTGGAAAACTACTGTCACTGTGGCTGATGAGCACAGAGGTTAATGTCTAGCCCTGACTACATAACTGCATTAACTTTACATTTACTATATTTCAGTAGATAATATACTTGGTTGCACAAAGTCCTATTGATACCCAGAGGTGGGTGGAGTATCCAGAATTTGTACCCAACAAGTTGTAGCATTAGCTTATAATGATGGTTACTCAACTGTAATTTTTACCAGTTGGCTAGAATTTTGTTTTCATCTGATTTGAGTACACATATCCATCCATCCATCCATCTGCTACTGCTTCTCCAGATACATATCATGTAGTTAAAATATTTTAGAGCTAAACTAAACTAACAGGCAGAAAGTGCATGCATCTACCTTCAGCACCAATTTTGCATACACAGCCATACATTTTTATTTGCACAAACCTAAGTCAGATGACATTCACCTACTGCTGCCTTTGGTGAACAAACCTTTTCCTATGCTTATGTGTAGGAATTAGGTCTTCAATTTAATATTTCAATGAAACACTTTATGATGAAAAGCAGGAAGTGTTTATAGAAGTCAGAACTCCCAACAGGCCCTGTGTTAATGTCTGGTCACACCTGTGGATTTTAAATGTAATTTTCCAATAGATACATTAACGAGCACTCTGTGGCAAGCTGCAATAGCCCCCACCTGTTTTCTTTTAAGAACCCAATATATCACTGAAGGAGGGCAGTTTTCAACTTTTCCATGTAATTACTGAGGCAGAGACAAATTATGATAAGCCTATCATCCATAAATATACAACAGAAATTGTATACATCCCATAGTTGTAGGTCAGGAGCCCAAGGTGAATCTGTGTAGCAAGTGTGGTGACCCTGGAGAGCTTCTATAGAAAGGTAATGCTAACCTTGACCTTTGACCTTCTGACCCCAAACCCATAGTCAGAGGTCATGGTCTCAGGGTGAGCCTGCGTGCCAAGCTTGGTGACCCTAGCATTCTTTATTGTTGAGATATACTTTACATGCCATTTTGATGTTGACCTTTGACATTGTGATAAAAAAAAACCAGTCACACTTCAGGGTAGGAGTGAACCTATGTAGTTTGGTGACCCTAATTTTACTCATTCTATAATAATAGGGCATAGGCAATGCCAACCATGACCTTTTGACCCCAAACCTATAGTCACAGTTCAGACTCACGGGGCGAACATGTGTAGAAGGTTTGGCGGCCCTAGCTTTACTTGTTCTATAGCAATAGTGCAAATGGAATGTTTGACCTTTTGACCCCAAACCCATAGTCAGGTCAGGGTGTAAGTTGTCCCAAGATTTGTCTTTGAGACAACTACGGTATCAATTTGAAAAGCCTACATGATTTCTTTAAGTAATTATGGTGTTTACAAGTTTTAGGGAAAAACTGACCTACGACCTTGACTTAAAGGTCTGCAATTCCTACAAAAAATATCCAGAGTCAAATTGCAATATGCACATCGTCAGTGTATATCAAACCCCAGTACCAGGTTTAAAAACAATCGGAACAAAATTCTGCAAGGAGCTGATTTCAGAAATGTGGGACGGATGGCACCATAACCCCCCTTTGGTCTTCAACCAGTGGGAGATTTTTTTTTAAAAAAAGTGAGTCACCGTCTTTATATATTGTATAAGTAATCTGCTCTATATACAGTACATTCCCAGGTATCAGGAATTTGTTCAGAATCCTTCATCCAGTTAGGCCTTATTCTTATCAGTAGTGGCAGGTCATCCAATAACCGGAGGGTTGGTGGTTTGAAATCCCCCCCACCCCCGCCATTGTGTCCTTTGGCAAGACACTTTGCTCAACTTACCTCTAGTGCAGGGGTGTCCAATCATGTGCCATGGAGGGCCAAGACCCTGCAGGTTTTCTCTTCTACCCAGTCTCTTCAGCAGGTGTTTTCACTTATCAGCAGTCAGTGGGAAGAATTTCAGTGAAATCTGCTGCTGAAGACACTGGTTGGAGGTAAAGCCTGCAGGGTCTTGGCCCTCCATGGCACATGACTGGACACCCCTGCACTAGTGTCTATGACACTGGTGTATGAATGTGAATAAATGTTCGGTGGTGGTCGGAGAGGCCGTTGGCACGGATTGGCAGCCACGTTTCAGTCAGTCTGTCCCAGGGCAGCTGTGTCTACAGCGCTAGTTTACCACTACCATTGTCCGTCTATGGAGTGAAAGAATAATGGACTCATTGTAAAGCACTTTGGGTGTCATGAAAATTATCTTCACTGCATACCACATGGTCTAAACTGAAACCCACAAACTTTAAGTATCTAAGGCCTCTTAATCAGAATCAGAATCAGAATCAGCTTTATTGGCCAAGTATGCACAACACATACAAGGAATTTGACTTTGGCTAAAAACCCAGGCTTAATCCCCTGTGATTACCGTTTTTACATATAAAAACAATCTTAAATACACAGTGAAAGCATTTCTGATTTTTTTTTGGGGGGGTGAGAAACAACACAGCACTTTTTAAAAAAAAATTATTTAATTACTTCTTTGAGACATTACATGGCTGCAAGACAGCCTTTCCTGTCTTGATCAGTGCTCCATGATATTAAACTAATGCCTGAAATAAGAAAGGTCAGCATTAAAGCAAATAGACTTAAAACAATAAATTTAGTTGCAATTCCAACACCAACTCAAGTTTATAAAACCAACATAATGACAATAAAGCAAGACAGTCCATAGCTGAGTAAGCAGGTCATTTGGGACATCAACTAGCAGCAACATAATTGAAGGGTGACAACTCTCACAGTACGGCTACTCATCTGTGGCACCATTACATGTAACAAAGCCTCTGTGACAAACACAATTACATCCAATGACCAAACTGAGATCATCTCCAGTTTAAGAGCACATGAGTGTAGTGTTTGCAGCAGTGTGCGGATTGAACTGAACAGCAGGACCATTTCACAGCTCAATCCAAGCAGGAAACGTGTCACCAAACCATCTCCACTGGGCGTTCTTGTGCTACTGTGGCCACACTTTCTAGCATGTATGGACACAGGGACAAGAGTTAGCAGAGGACGTACAGTTTCACTACCCATCTGTCAATACTTGCAGGCAGTTGAGGAGCAGGGTGTATCCTTCAAACCGGGATGGACCACAGCAGCCACAATAAAACTGATCCAGACAAAAATATATATTGAGACAGACACACAGTAGGTAGAGCTGCAGGGGGCATTGACAGACATCAGTGCAAATAAGCAGGATTACAAAAAACAAAAACAAACAACAACTTGTCAGTAAAAACAGATCCTGCCATTTAAAAGAGTATACATGCCATTAAATGTGTTTTGGTTCAAAATCTAAAACAAAGGAAAGCAAGTAAGCCAAACAGACAGGACGGAAAATCAGAAAACGGCCATTTTAAGGAAGGTTGAAGCATTTTGTTTTAAAAGTTGGTAACAAGGTGTTTTAACACAACTTCGGTGTGCTGATCATGAATATGGTGGTTGCCAACCCCGATTTTGAGCTGTAAACCCTGAAAATTAACTTTGAAATGGTTACTCATACAGTATATGATGCTAAAATAGGCAACTTGTGATGACATACAAGTATTATCATACCAACAGTTGCAGGATCTACTTGTTCTCAATGAAAAATGATGTAGCATATGTTGTTTATACTTACTTTAAAATGTCAGTTTTTGCAATCATTTATGGACAACCTAGACTAAATTTTCCCCCATATTATACAATCTGAAGTGTTTTCACTTCCGCCCTCCAAAGAGAGCAGACGCCTTTTTCTTCTCTCCTGCTCTGACTTATCTCCTCCTCCCCTAACTAACTGGATCCCAGCTTGCTGTCGTCTGTCTGCGTGTCTTTACTGCTGATTATCGAAAGAAATTATGGAATTAATAAGCTGGGCTTTGAACACAATTGACACTATCTTTTCAACGAGGAAAAGTGCCCCGGGGGAGGTTGTTTGGAGGAACGGCTGCTGCGGGCTATTTACGGGAAACAAGTAATTGGAAACTCTTGTGCCTGACTGATCTTTCCATCGAAGATGTAGAAGATTTGTATGTCTTCGTAGTAATGGTGATTGGGATCGTTCTGATTGGATCTGGGATTGTCCTGGTGTACCGCAAATTGATGAAGATGGACACAACCTATCAAAATGCTGGCCAGGCGAGGTTCAACCATCAAATTGAAAAAATGGAGAGGACTCTGATAGCGGCAAATGGAGAACTGTCTCGGAAGGTGGATTACATCATGATTACGCTTAGAGCCACCCATGAAGGATTCAACGTCCAGCAATGAAGGATTAAGTACTGAATCTGTAAGAGAATATAAAGTTTTTTCTCTCTGTGATCAGTACTATTCGACGAAATCTGACTCCCTCACAAAAATCCTCCAGATTATCTGCAGCTTTTTGTTTTCAAAACATTGAGCTCACGGCCTTCGGACAGGCAGCTGCATGGCTAAAGGACAATGCCAGCAGCTAGACAAAACATCTCCTGCCAAAGAGTCCTTGTTGTTCTTAACTGATACAAACACCTACATTCAACATTACACTCATACTGATTCACAAAACTGATGATAAAGATGATTCACTCACTGCTCTCTCTGTGTCCTTGTGAACTTTTTTTGTCTGTTGACTGTGCATTGAGGGCTTTTTTTTCTTGTAATCATAATATTGATCATATATGACCACTATTCTGACAATCAATGGTTTTTTTGCTCCTTCCTATTGTATTATCCTTTCTTCCCATGCTTCCTGTACCCTTCTGTTGACAGGCGCGTTCACAGATGCAGCCGTGTCACCGGAAATGCAGGTCGTTTTCTGTGTCAAGTCAAATCCCTCGTATGTTATCAGTGATTATCTGTTAATGTACTTGGCAATAAATCTTTTCTGAGTTCTGAAATAAACAAAAGCAGTCCATGTATGTTAAAAGAAGAATTTATATCCAGATTAAAGCACATGTGGCATCATATTCAGATATTAGACCATTTTCATTGTCTGACATAGAAAAGAATGTTTGCCAAAAGGAATTCATTGCCACTAATGTTATATACAGAGGTGGGTAATTCCAGATCCACAAAGTCCTATCCCGTATGTGTTCCAGCTACTGACCAACGCAGCTGATTCTGACAGGCACAGCTCTTCTACATGGCTGAAGAGTTGCGCTACATCTAAAGAAGCGTAGGTACACTTCATCTCTTCTTCACTTGCGAACCCACCAGAGACCACAAGACACCTCCCCTGTGGTGCTTTCCCCTAAGTTTTTGAGAAAGAAATTCATACAGCTCAGCTTTGTTTTGAGCAAGACCCATAAAGCTGTCCCAGCTGACAGGAAGAGGGACCTTTTCATTATTGATTTGTTTACGAATTGGTCTGCTGGACTTCGTTCATCATTCACGAGTGCCTGATTTGATGCTTACTTCGTTGTACCTATCAAAAAGTATGTGAACACGATCAAATCTATGTCCGGTCTGTAGTACTGCCAGTTGTGCAAATGTCTTGCTTCCAGATGGTTTTCCTAGTGAATGAATGAGTGCTGGGCCATCAATGATCAGACAAGATGGCTCCTGTGTAGTGACTGAGGCTGGACAAACCAATATTGAGCCTAAGGGTGCTTTCACACCTAAATTTGTTTAATTTGGTTCGAATCAGTTGACAAGTTTGTTATTTTGTATCATTTTCTCCTCGGTTCAGTCCCCTTTCACACAGGCAAAAATTAAGGCAGACCATAAGCAGACCAAACTGCGTCACATCAAATCCCACGAGACTTATGTCAGAATGTTCTCTGTTCTTATTGGTCAGATTTTTTTTGCCGCAAGAACAGGAAAGGTAAATACAGGAAGTCTGATGACTACCGGGTATTTATGCATTTCTGGGAGAAAATAATACAAATCGTAGTGTAATCTACGGGGGGGGGGGGTGATTGCCCTGGTTATCATTTATTCATCATCATCATAGCAGTCTGTCGTGGGCGACAACGACTGTTTCATTTAGGTCTGATCAGATTCCTCCACATACATACATACATACATGCATATACCACTTTTGGCAAATCGTACTTTGAAAATGAAGCGCTGTTACGGATGGGAAATAACATGTTAGCGTTCATTAATCCTCCTGACCTGTGACGTGCTCAGCCATAGATATTTTCAAAGATCTATCAGGTATGTACAGTGACACAAAATGTTTTACCATTTGCTGCTGGTCCCGTTTTAGTGTGGTTGCTTTCTCACCTGCAGGACCGCACCACAGTTCGCCATTTAATTCGAACTGAGACGTCTCGGTACGGTTGTTTTGGTACGTACCTGAGTGCGATTACCGTGTTCTCACCAAACAAAACAAACCGCACTAAAGGAGAAAACAACCTTGAGTTCGACTGAAACGGACTAAAGCCTGTAGGTATGAAAGCACCCTAAGTCACACCCCCTCTACTTCAGCATATGGGACCTTAAATCGAGAAAAAAAAAAAATAATTCTCCACTGAAATGAATGGCAAGAGCAAAATTATCTTCTGATCCAGATCAAATTTTGCCACGACTTACACATACAATGTTTGTCAATTTAAAAGATAATTTTCCACATAATTAAAGTGTCTGCTGTCGTACAATAATAATAATAATAATGTTTAGTTTTTGTTTCAACAATTTTTGTTTCTGGCAAGTTTACATTGATTGATATCAATGTTCATCAACTTGCACCGTCCTTAAAAACAGCAATTAACAAAACTGCAATCCAGTCGATTTTGTCCAAGTTGCTTGGTATGAAGCAGCAAAGTTTTACCTCATCTGTTGCAATGTCCTTTGTAGCAATATTAAGTAAGTGCATCTGGTGTTCAGTTGTGAAGACAATAAATCATCTCAGTGTCTCAGTGATTACAGCTTCATCCAGATGATCTTTTTGGGATCGACTTTTTGCTGTTTCTTTGTGCACCAGTTGTTCATCTAGGTACAAGATGTACAATTTACAACAAAATGAAAAAAAAATGTTATATATTCAATTCACAATTCTGAAATATCTAAACAGATCATCGTCAGAAACTGTACTGGAACTACCATTTGCATTCAAGCTAATTGCACAACAGCATAGCTGAAACAGGTCTTAAAAGGTAAAATTCTTAAGTGATCAATTAACAGACCAAACATTTAAAGGTTGAGCGACAACTGAGCAAATGAACAATCGTCTGAAAGAGAAACATAATTCAATAAAGACATGATCATCGGAGTCCTTAAACTGTATGGGATGGAACCTTGTATATCTGATGAAAACACATTGCCACTTCATCATGCAATTATTTAAACAAAAAACTTTACAGGGCATTTGTTTTCTTAAAATCATTCCGTCTGATTTGGATGTGGATTTTTTTTTTTTTTTTTTGTCTTTCAGCTGCTCCCTTTCGGGTTGCTACAGTATCATCAGTTCATCACCTTATATCTTGATAGAAAAATCCTGGATGTTGATCTGAAATTTAAAAAAAAAGTGTTGACATAACATACCAATTATTGTGACTAATGCTGTAAAAGTGCGCCCAAGAGGTTCTTACATGTTTTTTTTTTCCTCTCTGGTTATGTTCTAAAACCAGTAACTATAATAAAAAGTGGTATTTAACACATCACAGAAAATGAATAATTTCCCTTATTGGAAATTTAAGCGACTTCAAGACGAAAAATTATAAAAACTTTAGGGATCTACTTTAACTTTTCATTTTCTGTGCTTAAACCTCCAAATTGAGGTTGGTAACCATCATATTCATGTTCAGCATAATCAAATTGTGTTAAAACACCATGTTACCAGCTTTTAACAAAAAATGCCTCAAGGTGTCAACATCTGTCCTGTCGAAAATAGATTTCTTTTTAGTTTGAGGTGGTCTTGATAGAATTAAAGTTTAGCAACCTTTAAGTGGCACACAACCTACAATATCTGACTTTTTCTGTCCTACAGCTGTAGCAAATTGGTTTTCATGATTGTAATGACAGTATAGTCACTACAGTACTGCAAAGTGTTAGTGAGACAAATACATAATCAGAATGTTGCTTTAAAATCATTATCCATTTTATAGTAGTTTAACAGATATTGCAGGATCTGTGTTAAATCTCCTAAATTAGAAAATGTAAAAACTTTCTCATTCAAAAAAATAAAGACTTGTAAATTAACACAACTGAGTGGTGCATGTTGAATGGCTTGTGTTGCTAAAATGAAAGCTTTATTAAAAGTTCCTCTGAGGAGGAGAAATGCTTTAAAAAAAGGCCCTATTTGGCTTCAAATAAAAGTGTCCTGGCTTTGGCTTGGAAGGGACCCCCACTGGCTCAACAGTACCAGTCAGATTAAAGGGTCTCTGAACAAGAGTAGAATCTCATGGTTTTAGCACTGACTGCTGCCGTTCATTCATCTGGAGTCTTCCTGTTGTGCCCAGGGCGCCCCATATTTCTGCACGCTAAACTGCCTGAAACACAGCAGAAAGCAGCCGTCAGTATCTTGCCACAGTATAGTCCAATTAGCCTTCTGTAATATCTGGTCAGATTAAGAACAAAGCAGGATACACTGACCAAGTGACACTGCTTTACTGGCGAATAATCAGAGTTTAAAAGAACAGTGGCTCAAATATGTTTTGGTACTGCATAGAAAATAACGGACATAAGCAGGACCAAAATGGTAAATGTCAACAAATGTACCCTCCAGGGACCAGAGAGAGCTGGATTAACCTTAACCTGTTGTGTAAAAGTCAGGGTCACATTTTCTCTCCTCGTAGGCTTTAAACAAGACAATTTTTTAAAAATTATTATTTTCAAAATATATCAGGATTTGATCAGAGGAGAAGAAAATTAAACATCTTTGCCTAAATGGAAAGCTACATTGTTAAAGAATTAAAAGATATGGTGTTGATATTCACATCCCAACCTAGCTACATTAGACAGCCTAAAAAAACAAAACACAAGCAAACTTAATAAATGTGATCGATTTCAGCACAATAAAAATGTTTCAACTTCAAGTTGAATGACACTTTGCAGAAAAACTGCTTTTGCAGCTGTTGGCTGCAGCTGGAAACATCAACGCCTAGATAAGCTACACAATGATGACGATATTTTGGTGCAACTGTGCCTTTTCTACAGTGAAGATAGTAAATATAAATACCTGCTTGTGGACTTAATATCACATTATTTTGCTTCTTCCTTTTTTCTTCCTGGATAAGAAAACTCTAAAGAGGAAGATGAACAGGGTCACAAGTTAAGACAAATCTATCACGTGAGCCCAAGTCCTCATTTCAGAAAGACTTCACACTAACTAAAACTGCGTACCTGTTTTTCCTTTTCTCTCAAAGTCCTCAGGTGGGGGGAGGCAAAAGAAGAGTTGTCCATCCTCATATTCACTACCAAATGAAAAATTAAAGACACTTAAACTTTCCATGCATCATTTTACTACCTTTAAGTGAAAATAAAGTGAGATTAGGCATCAGATTAAAACATACTTTGTAAGAACAAAAGAAGATAAAGTAAACTGAACCTGCGGGGCTTCTGTAGAGCTCACAGTCCTTCTTGATATGTGTACTGGATCCACAGAGGTAGCAGCAGCGTATCTCCGCTGCATCCCTTTTCCTTCGGTGTTCATTTTTGTGCCAGACCCGATTTTCTGAGTTCTCTGCATCAAGGATGCCAGAGTGCTCTGGCCGTCTCTCTGAATCCCTTCTGTTCTTGGACCTGAGTCCAAGGCACAATATATGTACAGTTTAGAATAATGGCAAAAACTGCAAGAATTACATTCACCCCACTTTATAAACTTCCACACTGACAATATTTGGATACCTTTAACCAACTTCGACACTCATACAACCTGAACTGAGTTGGATCTTCTTGTAGTTGCAATAACAATGTCATGTAAGAGCTGGGCTGGATATAAATAGTTTCATCTTATTTTTACCTTTACTTTTTATTTATGTTTTTAATTTACTGATTGTTTTCTTGCTTGTGACTTTTCTTGCCGTTTATTCTTTTAATCGACTGTCCTCCAAGTTCCATTTCTTTTTTAATCTAATCAAGAGTGTGCTGTGAGCTGTTACACGGTAAATGTATAAACCCTTGCCATGTCGACATGCCTGATTAAACAGACTTGGGATAAAGAAAAAAGTAATGACAAAAACCAACATCATCCACCCATGGGCATCTCTCAAAGTCTTTAGCATGTTGTGACTATACCCACTTCTTTCGCATGGGGCAGTCTTTCATGAAGTGACCGATCTTCCCACAGATGCGGCAGCAGCGATCATTTGGAGCCACCTCTCCTTCAGTAAGTACGGCCGGGTCAAAGAAATACTCCTGAGGGAGTAAACAACATGTTAGTGTAGCATGAGTATTACACCCTCAGCCAACAAATGGAGCACCCAGGCTGTAGATACTGACCATCTGAGTGGGATACACATTAAGAAACACTTTGACTGGTGTTCCAAACACTGTTCTGCCATTAATGAAAGCCTTCATAATGAAGTTAGTCACTGTTTTGATGACAAAACAACAAGAAGTCCACATTTGTAAGATGTAAAAATATGAATGAAGATAGCAAATCCCACAGATAAGGACATAATCATACTTTTCCTGGACAGACCAGCACCCAAATTATGATTCAGGTCAAATGGATCTGTAATATGAAAAGAAACAAGGGCAAACAATGAAAGTTACATGAATAAAACATTTGTTTGGAGTCAGTAAACAATCTAACAAATCCTTAGTATACCTTTATGAATGCCCCCCCATTGTTTTCTGTAAACAATAAAAGGTCACAAACTAACCTTCAATGACGATGTATTTGGACGTCCACAGCTTTGTGAAGGTGGTGAGGCGGGCGTGCTGTCGGACACAGATGACATGCTCTCTGAAGTCGAAGTCCTCGGTGTAAAAGCGAAGAAGGCCGAGCCACAACTCTCCTACACTCTCAGTGTTCTCCCTGTAATGGGGCCAGCGGCTGGGCTGAAGGTGGACGAAGACAACACTCACAAGTTAAGATACTGCATTAAAAAGAAACATATATCCATACATTTTAAAGGCACACAACTTACCAGTGACATTAAATCATCAAAGAAGTACACATTCCAGCCATCCACTAGCACTTCTGGCTTCTTATCTCCATCATAGATCTGCAAAAAACATCAAGCTATTTGTAAGCTTGAAAATACAGTAAAGCAGCTTTTCTCAAAAATAAAGTAAAGTGGAAAAGTGATAAGGACCTGTACTTGTATAGCGCTTTTCTGGCCACAAGACCACTCAAAGCGCTTAACTAGTAGGTACACTAACCCTCTATTCTAAGGGCCTACAGATACCTAGGGACAATTCAGAATCACCAATTAATCTAATGTGCATGTCTTTGGATTGTGGGCGGAAACCTGAGCCCCCGGAGTAAACCCACACAGCACAGGGAGAACATGCAAACTCCACACAGAAAGGTTTCCACCCCTGCCAGCCTGGGGATTCAAACCTGGAACCTATGAGCTGTGAGGCAACAATGCTAACCACTGCAGCACTGCTGCCCAATTCCTCAAAATGATTGTTATAGAGGTGCTGAAATTAATCTTTAGAGCTCAAAGGAGGCCTGCATTAGCACATCAAGAATTTATTTTTTTTTTGGGGGGGGGGGGGGGGGGTAATAACATGCTCTATTCTATACCCTCCAAGAGTAGATCAGTGGTGTGATAAGATCAATGTTTGACTGTGTAGCGTATATAACTGCTAAACTGTAATGTGAAGATTTCTGACAGAATGGAAACATATTGATTATCCTGCAAGGATAAATGACAGATTTACTGTATGTGTTAATCATCTTCCAGATTGAACTCCAAATTGTTTGTGATAAAATTTCTGTTCTGCTCCCCTTTCCGTACCCAATGCAGAAGTTTTCAGTGATAATGGACTCCTTTGAATTTAAAAATTTAACTAAATTCTATAATTTGTAGGCTCTACCAATGGACACGTGGGGGAATGCAACCCACCAACAGTGTACATAAGCAAAATATAAAGTGAAACAAAGAATTTTTCCCCCCATTTATACCTCTTGTAGCACTGGGATAACAGGTGGGTTTCTCTGCTGGAGGAAGAAAAGCACCATGAGGGTATAAGCATAAGATGACAGACTGCCACGTGAGGCATCCCCGATGTCACACATCTGTAGTGAGATGAATACCTATCATTAGTACGATAATACTGAACATAACAGGAAAAAAAATTCCATTGTGTAAGCGCTTGGCTGAAAGTTGATGAAACTTCTTCACCTTGGCAAAAACCTTCATGACATAACAGAGGATCTTCACTCTTCGTTCACTGGCAGCATAGGTAGCTAACAGGCGGGTGTTGTGCAAAGCCTGGGGAGGAAAACTTTTGTCAGGTTTTTGTTTTTTACCTTACTGACTCAAGTCTATTTCAGTTGAACACACTGAAAAAAAAAGCTTCACCAGTGTGTTGTAGAGGCTGATGTCGCCCTCCAAGCCAGTGTGAACGTGATAGAACTTCACAATGGGAACTTTAGCTGTGGTGATTGGGAGGATATTTCTCAGGCCTGGTGATCAAGCACATGTGAACATATTGTTTCAACAGGTAAATGAAGACTGTTTTATACTTTTCATTGACCATGTTTACATGGTCACGAGTAAACTGATTACTGGAGTAAACCGATAAAGGTAATAAACAGCTTATGGTGCTTACATACACTGAGTAAGCTGTTTACTGGGCAAATAAACTAGGTGTGTTAATCTGTTTCCTCATCAACCGTTAATGAGCCTTTGACCCTGTTTACATGGTCACAAGTAAACCGATTACTGGGGTAAACCGATAAAGGTAATCGGATTACTCTGTTTACATGACAGTTTGAATAATCAGGTAACTCCAGAAAGCTGAATGTAATCAGTTTACTCATGACCATGTAAACAGGGTCATTGATGATAACGCAAGGAGAATTAATTTGATCATGAACATACACAATAGCCAGTTTTTCCTTTTTAACTCAGCAAACTTTACATTCTTGTAATCCATTGAATATTGTGACATACTGCAATTTTCCATCCTTTCCCCTTGTCCAAATCTACTAGACCTCAGTCACACCTTTGTTGTGCTGACCACAGACTACGAGCACTGAGCACCATCTAGTAGGCAGAAAAGTCGGTTGGTTTTATTACTCTGCTACCCAGAAAGACAAGTTTGCAATTGCAACATTTAGAAGTAATTTTTAATAAAGCATCACAATACTGATGTTTCTAAATCAGCATAGTCATGCAAAATAATTGAAGGCTAAGCTGAATAATTTTTCCCCCACCACCCCAAGGAAATTAAGGAATGTGAATTGCCACCCAAATCATGGCGGAAACTGGACTGTTCTCAAAAACAGACAACGAGAGAAAGTGTGAGGTTGAGACATGTGGCTTTGACTTGGAACTGTGTCTTTATTGTTACTTTAAAGAAAAAATACACCAAGTTACAAGATATGTATCGCCATTTGCTTAAAAATGTCCAGATATGGATTTTGGTCCATATCGCCTAGCCTTAACATCAAGTAAACTCCAACTAAAGCGGGATTTATGCACCCGCATCACGTCGACACCATTACCAACGTCCGTCGCAGATGCAGTGATCGGCAAGTTTTTGTTGTGTCGGGTGAAATGCTTTGTTCTGTTTCCAAAATGGGTTTCAGCTGATGTGTTTAGTGATTTGTGTCCGTCATGTGTTTTTATTTATGAAATAGTTGGAGCTAAAAAAAAATGTTAAGAAAAAGCAACTTTTAATACGATCATTGCACAGAGAAAAAGAGAAAAAGTCGGAGAAAACCGTGCGTGTGACCACTGCCGCTGCAGTTATTTGACAATCTGTGTAATTATTGGGGTTATGACGAGCCCCAAAATGCTCTGTATGTGCTTACTTCCCCAATATTCTTTTGAATTTGGACCGTTGTTTAACTGACTCGCCTTGGAAGTTGTGCCGCTGTGAACAGGCAGAGCGGAGCAGCGGCGAGAACCGGTAAATATGAAGGAGGAGACAAAGTGGACCAATCACAGCTCTTACGACCTGCGTCGCCAACGTGCACCTCTCCTTCTCTGGAGAGGTGCAGGTCAGGAGAAGCAATAGGAACGCACGTCGCTGCTGTGTTGCAGCTGCGACATGTCACATCAACACAGGTGCATAACTTGCGCTTAAGGCTGGGCGATTAAAATAAAACCGAAAGACGCTCGAGCTGTAAATCAGACGCAACCTTGCTCATGTCAGTTTTTCCCCTCTCCCTGTTGCATGTGTGTATATGACAGCTTGTATGTCCTGCCCCTTTAATGTGCATGGTCACATGTGCATAGTCACGTCTCCACACCCCAGAAGCTGTGCAATTAGCGCTGTTTGGAAGCAACAGAACACAGTGGAAATATTAAAACGGCTTGTATTGAAAAGAAATGCCATAGCTGTGTTTGGAATGTTCACTCACTCCCTACCTTACTACTCGCTATATAGGTAATTCAGATGTAGTGGACTATATAGTAAACTCAATATAACAATAAAATTATCCGCTTTCGGACACTGCTCTACTTGTTTTCATGGCACGGTTAATGACGTCATCATGGTGAGACCATAAAACATAACAGATGGTAAAACGTAGCAAAAAATGAATAGCTGCATGTATTTTGAAGTAAATATGCATTAAATCAAATCGTTTTTGTTGTACTAATAAATAAAAACAGCTTAAGCCAGTTTATGTTGTGATGTGAAGCTCTCCTCTCACTGCTCCATTGGCTGCACATTGCATTATGGGATACATTGGCTAATGTAGTGACCCTCTGTTGTACACTATTTTTCAAAACACATTATGGGATATTTTGAGTGTACTATATAGTGAATAAAATTTTCAGTTAAGATTTCAAACACCACAACAAAATTGCTGATTCACTATATAGTACACGATATGGGGAAGGAGTGAACATTTCAAACACAGCACACGTTTGTCCACATAGTCTGTGATGAATGACTCTTCATTTCATCTGAAGGTGCCTAGAAAAAGTGAGGGAACTGAACTTAAACTAGCATGGACTGCCAAGAAGCTAAATCTTTGTTAGCTACCAACAGCTATCTGCATCAGCGCAACCACTTCACAGCAGAAATGGACAACAAAATGGACCAGCCGAGGATGGATTTAAGAAGCCGTTCAGAGACTCGGAATCCCCATGTGATAATGCCACAATCATGGATGCATAAAGGACTCCCCGAATGCAGATAACAACCTAATTAGCTACTTCCACAAGCTATGTAACACACAAACCCTCAAAGGCATGTATATAAACACTGAGTTTGACACTGGACAATATTTAATTTGGTTGCACGTGTTGAATTATTATATTATGCTCATTTATTACCAAATCCCTCCAGTGATACATATATTTATTGATACCACACTCTTATGTATTACTGCTTAATTGCAAGCCTTGCCAGTGAACTATGGGGGGGGGGGGGGGGGGGGGAGTGAGGCTTTCAATTAACTGCGATGCTGATTTAAGGTCAAACTGTCCAACCCTAGCTCTAACAGCTCCTGGAAAAGGAATCATGAAGATAGCTTAATGCAGCGTTTTTCCAACTAGGGTTCTCCAGAACATTCAGCTCACAGGAAACTGTCTAATTTCACTTCTTAATAGGTCAAAAAAAATTGTAAATAATTTGCCAGTTGTGCATGGATTCATGGGTGCCTACAGAACCCATGCACAACCATGGAAAATTATTTGCAATATTTTGGATCCATTAAATTAGAAAATTTCCCACGGAAACTTGGATGGACAGACGGATGGATGGACAGATGTACTTTATTGATCCCAAACTGGGAAATTACAGTGTAACAGCAGCATGACAGTAGATGACCAAAACAACAGAAACAGACCCAGCATAATAGAAAAAGGAATTAGCCAGGGAAAGCAAAACTGCCTAGATAACTTTATATACGTCGCAGACCACCACTAAGATGAATAGATGATGACCCATATAGATACATGGATTGTACTCGCTGTACAATGCAGGACTATCGGGTGCAGGGTGAAATGTGAGGTACCAATTAGACTGTACAGTGCAGTGTGACAGCTGTATTATGACCAAGATTCTACATTAGAGGGAGTTATTGTACAGTGAAATGGCATATGGCAGGAAAGATTTTCTGTACCTGACCTAATGAATAACACTCACTGAGAAACATGATGGGAAAAACACATCCACATTTTCCAGGCTGACAAACCAGAACTACTCACCACCATTCATTTAAAACTGATGCCATCATTGGGTTTAAAAAAAAAAAAAAAAGATGCATGTGAGTTGAGTATTTAACAACTGCATCTGCTGTGTCTTACCTGGGTGCTTCTTTAGCAATCTTGCCAACCGTTCAATAATACTTATGCAGTTGACATCCTGTGGGACACAGACATACTAAAAACTTGCAAGCTGATAAAATATTAATTCATGTAAATACCTCAACACTACAAAAACTGAAAACTAGAAATTAAGTTTCTCTAACAGGATGCATAGTTATGAGATTATTAAAAAAAAGAGTAGAAATAAATAAATGCCCTTAAGAACAAACATACCTGAACAATGACAAAGCAACAAATCCATTAAAAAAAGAAAAAAAAAAAGCTTACATCTATTGAGTCCCGCCCATCCAGCACCATACATATGTCTAGGTCACTCTGTCTGAAGCCAAAGCCATTTTTGGATGATCCAAACAGTTGTAGATGAGCATCTACACACAACGAAACATCACATTCATTTTAACCCACTGCATACATTAAAACTAATGTTTGGATATACAGATGTGGACAAAATTGTTGGTACCCCTCTGTTAATGAAAGAAAACCCCACAATGGTCACAGAAATAACTTGAATCTGACAAAGGTGGTAAAAAATAAAAATTCTATGAAAATTAACCAATGAAAATCAGACAATGCTTTTGAATTGTGGTTCAACAGAATTACTTTAAAAAACAAACTCATGAAACAGGCCTGGACAAAAATGATGGTACCCCTAGAAAAGATTGAAAATAATGTGACCATAGGGACATGTTCAACCAAGATGTGTCCTCTAATTAACATCACAGGTGTCTACAAACTTGTAATCAGTCAGTTGGCCTATTTAAAGGGTGACAAGTAGTCACTGTGCTGTTTGGGGACATGGTGTGTACCTCACTAAACATGGACACAGAGAAAGCAAAGGAGAGAGTTGTCTCAGGAGATTAAAAAGAAAATTATAGGCAAGCATGTTAAAGGTAAAGGTTATAATGTGGCACACATATTTGAGATGCTTAGGCTGCATATGTATATTACTGTGACCTCACGTCTTAGAAGGAACAATAAGTCTGGACCTCCGGGGGATAACAGGAGGGTGTGAGATATGTCTTTAGAAATGGCAGATGTGTCTTTAGAAATGGTTCTGAGAAGACTTCCTGACCACCAGAGTTTTAGGTGGAGAAGAGAAGACCCGGGGGGTGATGTATTGTCTCTGGGGATTGAATGACAATGTGACTCTGTACGTTGATGTCCCGGGTATAAAAAGGGGAGATGTGGGAAGTTCGTTCTCTTTTCTGTTTGAGATGATGTTGGAGACACGTGATTGTTAATAAACCTGAATTGAGAAACAAATTCAGCCTCTTCATTCCGCGCTCTCCACACTGGTGACCTTAAGACGTATAATGAGCAGAGACAATTCCCCCGAACCAGACTCGCCAAGGACCGGCCGGGCAAACGCAGTCTCAGTCAAGCTACCAGAATTCTGGCAGGACAACCCGGACTCATGGTTCCTCCTGGTCGAAGCCCAGTTCGCTCTCGGGGGAATAACAGCAGATGACACAAAGTTCTACCACGTCATCGCCAAACTCGACAGCCGCACAGCTCGACATGTGTGGAGCCTGGTGCAGCGCCCACCCGCTGGCGACAAATACGGCAGGTTGAAAGCTGCACTCATTCAGCGTTTCACTCCCTCAGCCCAGGAGAGAGCTGAGAGACTCCTGGCCCTGCACGACTTGGGAGAAAGCACGCCTGTCGACCTGATGGAAGACATGCTGAGGCTGAGAGGCTCAGACAACGATGATTTCCTCTTCACTCACATCTTCCTGAGAACTCTACCGTCGGAGACGAGGGCGACCCTGGCGGGCTCTCAGTTTGTGACCCAGCGGGACTTCCGCGCTAGCCCAGGAGGCGCAGCGGATCCTCGACGCCAGCAGACGGTACACGGCCACCGCAGCAGCGGCAGACCTCGGTGCGACGACCGGGAACAGCAAAGGGCCGGAGGCGACGGAGGCAGACACACCAACAACGGCGGCAGCGAAACCCCGACACCGCGGAGGAGACGACCTCTGTTTTTATCATCGTCGTTTCACAGAGAGGGCACGCAAGTGTATACCGCCGTGTCAGTTCAAGAGCTCGGGAAACGCCAGGACCGGGAGTCGGTAGCAGCTGCGGCCCTCGGTGAACAGAACAAGCTGCTCTACCTGACAGATGTGCGCTCCGGGAGGCACTTCCTCGTGGACACAGGCTCCCAAGTGAGTTTCATCATGCCAACCTACGCTGACCGGCTGGCAGGCCCCGGGAGTCACGGAGCATCAGCGGTGAACGGCTCGAGCATTAAGACCTTCGGTGAAAGGACTCTGCTTCTGTCCCTGCATGGCCGCACATATGAGTGGACTTTTATTATAGCGGCGGTGAGTTTCAACATGTTAGGTGCTGATTTTCTGTGCTCACACGGGTTGTTGGTTGATCTTCCTAATAGACGCTTGGTTAATGCACTCTCTTTTTACTCTATCACTTGTGCAGCTCGAGTGTCCCCGCACACAGCACAAGCCAACGTCGCCACAGCAGGCGGTAAGTTTCACACGCTCCTCATTCAGTTCCCAGCACTCACGGTTCCCACGTTTTCAGCAGCCATTGCTAAACATGGGGTGGAGCACTTTATCACTACCGCTGGTCCCCCCGTTTTTGCAAAAGCTCGGCGCTTGGATGCAGCTAAACTGACCATAGCGCGCGAGGAATTTGCCAACCTTGAAAGGTTGGGCATCATTCAGCGTTCGAACAGCCCATGGGCTTCCCCGCTCCACATGGTCCCTAAGGCTGACGGCTCGTGGTGACCTTGCGGTGATTTCCGCAGGTTGAACAACGCTACAGCGCATGACCGCTACCCAATTCCCCATATCCAGAATTTTTCGGTTCATCTGGCGGGGGCGCGCATTTTGTCTAAAATAGACTTGGTTCGCGGTTACCATCAAGTCCCAGTACGCGCTGAGGACATTCCCAAAACAGCGGTAATAACTCTGTTTGGACTTTTCGAGTTTTTGCGCATGCCGTTTGGGCTTAAAGGCGCCGCACAAACTTTCCAGCGCATGATGGACGCGGTGTTACGCGATCTCCCTTTTGTGTTCGTCTACCTGGACGACATTTTAGTAGCCAGCGCGTCCGAAGAGGAACACGAAAAGCACCTCACGGCAGTTTTCCGGAGGCTGGGAGAGCACGGGTTAATAATCAACCCAGCGAAGTGCCAGTTCGGGGTAGCGCAGATTGATTTTTTGGGACACCGCGTCTCCCCAGAGGGGGCAGTTCCGCTGCAGGACAAAGTGCGCGCAGTTGCAAATTTTCCCCAGCCACAAACGGTCAAAGCACTACAGGAGTTTTTGGGAATGGTGAGTTTTTATAACCGTTTCCTCCCCCGCGCAGCACAGCTCGTGCAACCGTTGTATGCCAAGCTTAAAAAACAAAAACCCTCAAATGCAATCGATTGGTCCCCGGAGCGGGAGCGCGCATTCTCAGAGGTAAAAAAAGCCCTTGCAGACGCTGCGTTGTTGGCTCATCCAGACCCAACGGCCCGCATAGCGCTCACCACTGATGCGTCAGATGTGGCCATAGGGGCGGTAGTAGAGCAGCATGTTGCCGGGGCTTGGCAGCCGCTGGCCTTTTTCAACAGGACCTTGCGCGAGGCCGAGCGAAAATACAGCGCGTTCGACAGGGAGCTGTTAGCGCTCCACTTAGCCATTCGTCACTTCCAGTTCTGGTTGGAAGGTCGTCGTTTCACCGCGTTCGTCGACCACAAACTGCTCACTTTTGCGATGGCCAAGGTTTCAGAACCATGGTCGGTCCGGCAGCAGAGGCAGCTGGCTGCAATTTCAGAATTTACTACTGATATTCAACACGTAGCGGATAACTTAATGTAGTGGCAGACTGCCTCTCTCGCGCCGTAACCGCTCCAGTCCGCACAGAGTTAGATTATACTGCCACGGCCGCGGAGCAAAATAGCAGTGCGGAAGCGTACGCGGCCCCAGTCCACGTGGGGATAGATTACGCAGCCATGGCCGCGGATCAGGGTAGCGATGCGGACGTGTGCGCGCTCCAGTCTGGACCAACAGGGTTAAGGCTGGAGAGCAGGAAGCTGCAAGATGGTATGCCCCCCCTAATCTGCGATGTCTCTACCGGACGACTGCGTCCGGTAGTGCCGGCCGCGTGGCGCCGCCGTGTTTTTGACTCGATTCACTCTCTGGCGCATCCAGGGGTGCGCGCGTCGGTAAAAATGGTAGGAGAGAAGTTTGTTTGGCCGAGCCTGCGCAAGCACGTTAAAGAGTGGGCAAGAGCCTGCATGGCTTGCCAGCGGGCCAAAATACACAAACACACTAAAGCCCCCTTAGAGCCGTTTCACATCCCGGCCAAGAGGTTCGATCATGTGCATATCGACCTCGTAGGCCCCCTACCGTCGTCGCAGGGGTGCACGCATCTTTTGACAATGGTGGATCGCACCACGCGTTGGCCTGAAGTGGTTCCACTGGCATCAACCACAGCCGCGGAGGTGGCTCGCGCGTTTTTAACGGCTTGGGTAGCGCGTTTTGGGGTCCCGTCGGATATTACGTCCGACAGGGGGCCTCAATTTGTTTCTGAGCTTTGGTCAGCGATGGCCCACGGCCTGGGGGTAACAATCCACCGCACTACCGCGTACCACCCCCAGGCTAATGGTTTATGCGAGCGTTTTCATAGGTCATTGAAAGCAGCCCTCAGAGCGTCGCTTACGGATGCAAATTGGGTAAATAGACTGCCATGGGTTTTATTAGGGTTGCGTTCTGCACCTAAAGAGGACTTAAAAGCCTCCCCAGCTGAGTCGGTGTTTGCGCAACCACTCCGGCTGCCAGGGGAATTTCTTCCTGATAATCCGGCGCCAGAGTGTCCCCCTGCTCAGCGGTCACTGAACGACACGGGAGCGGACACGCTTCCGGGCCCCGTTCATCACATTTTTCCGCGTGTTTTTGTACCTAAATCTTTAAAAAACACCGAGTTTGTTTTTGTCAGACACGAGGCTCAGCGCCCAGCCCTGCGACCACCTTACGATGGCCCATATAGAGTGCTGGAAACAGGTGATAAGCATTTTTTGCTAGATTTAGGGGACAGGACGGAAACAATTAGCATTGACAGACTTAAACCTGCTTTTGTGATGGCTGATGAAACTGTGCAAGTGGCGAGGGCACCTCGATGCGGCAGACCCCCCAGGGAGCATGCCCCAGAGCCCCCACAGGGGTTGACTAACAGTTCTCATCCTCAGAGAGCGGATTCACTGCAAGATGGCGCCGCAGGAGCGGCGAAGCCCGCTTACAGCAAGTTTGGAAGACGGTTGAAGCCCAGACAGCATATGGACTGATGTTTGTGATTTTATCATGTGGTGTAGACTATGTTGTATTGTTTCATCTTCGACATTTGGGGGGGGGGGTCATGTGGCACACATATTTGAGATGCTTAGGCTGCATATGTATATTACTGTGACCTCACGTCTTAGAAGAAACAATAAGTCTGGACCTCCGGGGGATAACAGGAGGGTGTGAGATACGTCTTTAGAAATGGCAGATGTGTCTTTAGAAATGGTTCTGAGAAGACTTCCTGACCACCAGGGTTTTAGGTGGAGAAGAGAAGACCCGGGGGGTGATGTATTGTCTCTGGGGATTGAATGACAATGTGACTCTGTACTTTGATGTCCCGGGTATAAAAAAGGGAGATGTGGGAAGTTCGTTCTCTTTTCTGTTTGAGATGATGTTGGAGACACGTGATTGTTAATAAACCTGAATTGAGAAATAAATTCAGCCTCTTCATTCCACGCTCTCCACAATAAGACCATCTCCAAGCAGCTTGATGCTCCTGTGACTATAGTTGCACATATTATTCAGAAATTTAAGATCCACGGGACTGTAGCCAACCTCCCCGGACGTGGCCGCAGGAGGAGACGGATAATACGAATGGTAACAAAAGAGCCCAGAACAACCTCTAAACACATTCAAGGTGAACTCCAAGGTCAAGGTACATCAGTGTCAGATCGCACCATCCGTCGTCGTTTGAGCCAAAGTGGACTTCATGGGAGACGACCAAGGAGGACACCACTGTTGAAAACAAATCATAAAAAAGCCAGACTGGAATTTGTCAAACTGCATGTTGACAAGCTACAAAGCATTCTGGGAGAATGTCCTATGAACAGACCAGACAAAACTGGAACTTTTTGGCAAGGCACATCAGCTCTATGTTCACAGATACAAAAATGAAGCATACCAAGAAAAGAACACTGTCCCTACTGTGAAACATGGAGGAGGTTTGCACTGCCACTTTCAGCTTCTTCCCTCAAGACGGAGGTTTGCTGTCCCAAAAAGTAGAACCCAGCGCTACAAAAACAGCTTTGTCCCTGCTGCTGTCAAAGAGTTGAACAAGCTGTAAAAATATATTGCACATAATTTAGGTACCTATTTATTAACTCCATTTTATATTTACTTATTTTTGTAGGATGTCACTTGGGTTCTAAATATTTTATTGGGTTTTAGACCTTTGAGTTTTTAACCTCTTTGACTAGTTTTTAACTTTTTTTTTTCTCCACAATATCTTTATTGAACCTTTTTTTTTTTTTTTTAACAAACATGATACAAACAATCAAACACTAACACTAAAGTACTACAAAAAAAAAAAAAATGCACTAAAAACACCAACAACCACCAGCAAAATCAAGTCTTCAACAATGCTCCTCTGTTTAGTCTAGACAATCCAATACATAAGTATACATATTATGTTCACCAGTTTGGAATTTACAAGGTCCACACACATCATTCACCTTCTTCTTCAAGAGTTATGTTTAAATTTTTTACATAATCAATAAAAGGTCTCCATATATTCTCAAACACAATTTCCTTTGATTTCAGTATATATGTTATTCTTTCTAATGGAAGGTTTGTTAACATCTGTCTTAACCACTGAGTCACATCTGGTCTATGAGTCTTTTTCCATAATAGTGCAATACATTTTTTGGCATTAAGCAAACTGAGGTCTATGAAAGTTCTTTCACTTTTATTGAAGTTATGCTTTTCTGGGTACAGACCCAACAAAACCAGTTTAGGATTCAATATGATTTGTTTTGAGATTATTTTTTCAATTGTTACCCTCACCTCTTCCCAAAACATTCTTATTAATCTACATTCCCATAAACAATGAAATAGGGTTCCTTTACTTTCCATGCATTTTGTGCATGTATCTGGTATATTTTTGTTATATCTATTTAACTCCTCCGGTGTAACATACATCCGCATTAACCATTTGAAATGTATCAATTTAAGGCGTGCATTTATTGATTTGGTTTGAGCTTCTGTACAAGCCAATTCCCATTGTTCCTCTGAAATTTCAATTTGCAGATCTTCTTTCCAGTAGTTTAATCTTTTCAGTGAATTTTCACTTGAAGATAGTGTCAATGAGTTATAAAACTCTGAAATAATACCCTTTCTTTTACTATCTTTCATCATCATTTTTTCCAAGGATGAATAAATAGGTCGAGTGAGAGCTTTATTTTGATTTGATCGAATAAAGTTTCTAAGTTGAAGATATTTAAAAAAATGTGTTCTATTGAGATTAAATTTGATCCTCAGCTCTTCAAAAGACATTATGTTGTCTGCACATGGCAAATATAAATCCTGAATCTTTTGTATCCCTTTTAAATTCCATACTTTAAATACAGCGTCCGCTCTCCCTGGTTTAAAATATTGATTACCCCATATTGGACTAAATTGTGACAATAACTGTGGTTCTTTTAAATAGTTTTTAGCTTCACACCATATTTTAATCATATGCTTTACAAATGGATTTTTAACTTGTTTTTGTAATTTTTTTGCCGAATCTGAGTATATGAATATGGGAAGAGGTAAAGGTAAATTGTATGATTCCATTTCAGTCCAGTGAGGGAGATCATTTGATGAAAAATAATATGTCATAGACCTCAGTTGTGCCGACCAATAATACAACATAAAATTTGGACATTTCAGACCTCCACGATCAAATGGTAAATATAATAAAGACAGACGTAATCTAGCCCTCCTGTTGTTCCATATAAATTCCACTAACTTTTTTTTTATTCTTGAGAATAGATCTAAAGGTGGTGATAAGGGAATGTATTGAAATAAATAAAGTATTTTAGGTAAAATATTACTTTTAAGTATATTGATTCTCCCGATCATCGACATTGGTAGTGACATCCATCTCTGAGTTAACTCACTGATATCTGACATTAAGGCTTCATAGTTGACACTGGCGACTGATTCTAGCTTAGGCATAATTTGGATTCCTAAATATTTAAACTGATTTACAACATTGAATTGATTTACCTCAGGGGCTGGGTAATTTCTCTGGGTCTCATTTAGCATTAATATTGAAGATTTAGTTTTATTTATTTTATATCCTGATATTTCCCCAAAATTCTTTATTAAATTCAACAAGGTTGGAATTGATTTTTTTAGATTCGACATAAACAAAATTATATCATCGGCGTACAGGGAGATTTTATGTTCTGTTGGTCCAACTTTAATTCCATATATTTGTGAATGTAAACGTATCGCTATCGCTAAAGGTTCAATTGCCATAGTAAACAGTAAAGGTGAGAGTGGACAGCCTTGTCGACATCCTCTATTGATTTTTATTGGTTTTGAAATATTGTTATTTGTTAGGATTTCTGCTGTAGCATTATTGTATATTATTTGAACCCATTTTATGAAATTATTTCCAAGTCCAAACCTTTGTAGGACTTCAAAAAGAAAGGGCCATTCAACTCTATCAAAGGCCTTTTCGGCGTCCAATGATAGGAGAGCTGTATCCGGTGCTTCTTTATTAAAATAGATAATATTAAATAGTCTTCTTACATTATGGAAGCCTTGTCTACCCTTTATAAAGCCATTCTGATCTCGATTAATAATATTTGGTAAAATTTCTTGTATTCGTCTTGCTAAAATTTTACAGATTATCTTAAGGTCGGCGTTTAATAGGCTTATTGGTCTCATATTTTCACATTTATTAGAGGGTTTACCTGGTTTTGGCAGTAGTATAATTAAGGCATTATTTATGTATGATGGTAAATTATTATTTTGAAATGCTTCTAAAACCATTTCCAAAAAAGGTTTTATTAATTTATTCTTAAATTTTTTATAAAGGTCAACTGGAAGACCATCTGGTCCTGCACTTTTTCCTGATTTCATATTATCAATGGCTAGCCCAACTTCTTCTTGACTAATTTTAGACTCCAATATCTCCCTGTTTTCATTTGGAATACACGGTATAGATAGTTCGTTCAAAAACCCATTTAGTTTTGTTAAATCAGGTTCATTTTTGGTATCATATAATTTTTCATAGTAATCTCTAAAGGCTCTATTAATTTCTAAAGGATCTATAACTACCTGTCCCTTACTTATAATACTGGTAATTGGTGTTTTAATTTCCAATTGTTTAATCTGCCATGCTAATAATTTTCCTGATTTTTCACCTTGTTCATAAAAAGATTGTTTCAATCTTAGAAGACTCGAGGCAGCTCTATTCGCTGATTTTTTGTCGTATTCAGCTCTCAAAATCAGTAATTCATTCTCCAACCTTGGGTCACTTCCTGCATACACTTTTTCCTGAAGATTTTTTATTTTATGTTCCAATTTAGCTCTCTCCTCTCGAGTCTTCTTAGATTTTGATCCTGTATAACTAATAATATGCCCCCTAATAAAAGCTTTGAAAGCCTCCCACTTTACACATGCTGATGTTTGTGTAGTATTGATGTCAAAGAACTCGTCTATCTGTTTTTCTATATACTTGACAAATTCCTCATCCTGAAGCCATTTATGCTGAAATTGCCATCTACCTGATTCCTTTGTCAATTTTTTATCTACATATATTAGACAACAGGGTGCATGATCAGAGATCACGATGTTATCATAAAAGCAGTTTTGAATCTTGGACCTTAATTCTGTGGAAATCAAAAAATAATCAATACGTGAGAATGTCTTGTAGGTACTGGAATAACAAGAATAGGCTTTAACTTGTGGTTTCATTTCTCTCCATATATCTAACAATCTCAATTCTTTCATAAAATGATTAATAGTCATCCTACATCCAATGTGCGTACAATCCAGTCCTGTTGATCTATCCACACCTGGATTCAATGTACAATTAAAATCCCCTGCTATTATATGTTGCCCTGTAAGTGATGATAAGATGAGAAATAAATTAGCAAAGAACTTCTGATCATCTATATTGGGACCATATAAGTTCACAAGATTTATATTTTCTAATAGCAAAGAACCTTGAATGATTACATATCTTCCAAATTTGTCTCCAATTACATTTTTCACTTGAAAAGGAACTGATTTATGTATGAGAGTCATAACTCCCCTGGCTCGGGATGAAAATGAAGAGGTGAATACACTTCCCTGCCATCTACTCCTAATTCTTTTAACATCCTCCTCTATCAGATGAGTTTCTTGTAAAAACACAATTCTTGAACCCATGTCCTTTATTTTATTCATAACTTGTTTAAGTTTTTTTAAATTTTGTAGACCTCTGCAATTCCATGAAGTTAAATTAAGATTAACACTTTGGTCCATGATCAATAGAGAGTTTGGGATTACCTTGCAGTGTAAACATGCTCATACAGAGAAGCAAAAACATGAGTGGTTGAACATTCATCCTACAAACTACACACAAACAAATTTCCCCTTCCCACACTTGTGACAAACCCCCCAAAATCAAAAGAAAAATTCTGTCTCCCGATATAGCCATCGACCGTTCCACACCCACGGGGAACAGCCTAAGCCACTCCTTCTTCATCCTCCCAATCACCCTAACTCTACTGCTTTTAATGACGTAACATTAACTCTCCTCTGTAGTTTTCCAACTTAACTCCAAAATTTTTAACAACTTTGTACATCATAGTTTTTTTTTTTTTGTTTGTTTTGTTTTTGTTTTGTTTTTTTTTTAATATATAATACAATCTATATTTTGTAAACTTACTATTTACTTCAAGTCAGTCAGATGCCTGTGCAAATGCTTAATTATTCTACCTTATATTTTGTTCATGCTTAGCTCCCACCAGTCTCTTCTTCTTCTTTGATCTTCTTGATGAACTCCTGCGCCTCCTCTGGGGTCTTGAAGATGTGGGTTCTGCCCTCATACGTGGTCAGCAGTCTCGCAGGATAGATTACACCATGACGAATCCCAAGGTTGCGCAGCTCCTTACGTACGGGATCAAACTGCTTCCTCAATTGCTGGATTCCTGTGGCCAAATCTGGGTAGAACCGCACCTGCTGGTCCTGGTGTTTAATCTCTCCTTTTTTAGCTCGTGCAGCGTTGAAGATCTTCATCCTGTCTCTGTTGTTAAGAAACTTCATAATTAAGGTCCTCGGCGGTCCCTTATCTCTCCGTGGGCCAATGCGATGTGCTTTTTCCAGAACCACTGCTGATTGCAACTCCTCGCTGCCCAGCACCTCCGGAATCCACTTTTCCAGAAAGGAACATACGTCCCGACCTTCTGATACCTCTGGAAGACCCACCAGCCTCAAATTATTCTGTCTCGACCGAGATTCCAAATCCAAAATATTATCTTCCAGAGATTTATTTTTTTTTTCCAAAGTGCGCACCTTTAATTGAAGACGGGTGACGTCATCTTCAGCACTAGCGAGACGGAGCTCCATCTGCGCCGTTCGTTCTACACAGTCACCCAATTCCTTTCTTATTCCTTCCAACGCTGTCATAATCCCATCAAATCTAGAGGAAAAGTCCGCTCTCATTGAACTCATGGCAGCCATCAGCGCATCTGCGCCATTCCCCGCAGAAATCGCAGCGTTGCCAGCCTCCTCCGCCATATATGGAGCCCTGTTTGCTGCGTCACAGACCTGAAAGTCCGTTAATTTGGACTGTTTCGGCGGCTCGCTTTTTCCTTTTCCTGGTTTTCCAGCCTTAGGCTTCGCCGACATATCCTCGCCCAAACGCTGGGATACGTTCTGTCCCAAATGAGAGAGTTATTTGCCGATTTTTTTTTCTCCAGGAGCAGAGCAGAGCGAGACACGTCCGTCCTACGTGGCAGCCATAACCGGAAGTCTAGTTTTTAACTTTTAATATGACCCTTCTCTTTTAACTCTGGTTTTTCTCCCATCTCTTTGTCTTTTTATACCCTGACTGATGGAGCCTTGAGTATTCTTATCATGTTTATAGTCAGATTCATATGTGCCTGTGTTTGTGTCTATGTTGAATGTAATTTGTGGCTTGTAAATATGGATGTCACCAAACTGCAAAACAAATCTACCTACGGGTACAAATAAAGTAACCTGAACCTGGTTCTGTTACTGTATGTTCTGGGGCTGCTTTGCTGCATCTGGCACAGGGTATCTTGAATCTGTGCAGGGTACAATGAAATCTCAAGACTATTAAGGTATTCTAGAGAGAAATGTGCTGCCCAGTGTCAGACAGCTTGGTCTCAGTCACAGGTCATGGGTCTTGCAACAGGGTAATGACCCAAAACACACAGCTAAAAACACCCAAGAATGGGAAAGCGAAACACTGGACTATTCTAAAGTGGCCTTCTATGAGCCCTGATCTAAATCCTATTGAACATCTGTGCAAGGAGCTGAAACATGCCGTCTGGAGAAGGCACCCTTCAACTGGAGCAGTTTGCTCATGAGGAGCGGGCCAAACTACCTGCTGAGAGGTGCAGAAGTCTCAATGACAGTTACAGAAATCGCTTGATTGCAGTGACTGCCTCAAAAGGTTGTGCAACAAAATATTAAGTTAAGGGTACCATCATTTTTGTCCAGGCCTGTTTCATGAGTTTGTTTTTTAAAATAATTCTGTTGAACCACAATTCAAAAGCATTGTCTGATTTTCACTGGTTAATTTTCATAGAATTTTTATTTATTACCACTTTTGTCAGATTCAAGTTATTTCTGTGACCATTGTGGGTTTTTCTTTCATTAACAGAGGCGTACCAACAATTTTGTCCACGTCTGTAAAATCAATGAAAATATCAACGGATGAGGTGGTTTACTTCACCGTGAAACTGTTGTCTAATGAAGTTTTCCAGGTCTTGAAGAATGTGCTCTCTTACATCTACTTCCAATTCACTTGGGGCAAAGTCACCTAAAAAAAAATAACAATATGCAACAATGTCATTTAAGACAGAATAAATAATTTCACACCCAAATAGTTGATTTTTAAGCTGAAATGTGCATAACAACATTACATTTCTGTGAACCACATGCCAACCCCCCCCCCAAAAAAAACCAAAACAAAAACAAACTCTAATTAGTGGCTGGGGTGAGAGGTGGGATACACCCTGGATGGATCTCCAGTCAATCACAGGACCAACACAGTGACACAGACAACCCTTCCCTCACACATTTATACCTAAGGAAAATTCAAAATCTCCAGTTGGTGCCAATTAACCTAACATGCATGTCTTTGGACTGTGGGAGGAAACTGCAGCACCCAGAGAAAACCCACAGACAGGGAGAACATACAAACTCCACACAGAAAGGTTGCCACTGGCCAGTTCCTGGGTTCAAACCTATGACCTTTTTGCACCTTTGTGAGGTGACGCTACTTAACCACCGCTGCACCGAGCTGCCCAATATAGCTGTGAAATAGTTAATATACTCACTGTAGCACTGCTCACAGACTTTGTTAAGGACCGCGAGAAACTCTGGTGTTAATGAAGGCAAAGGATCGAGCAGCACTTTCTTGAAGTCTTCCGGGCAGTCTTTCTTTAGGTGACCATCACGCTTGCACAAACTGCACACGACCATGTAAGACTGAGTGACAGAAAACATGGAAACAAGATGCACACAAGCATCACTTTATCCTTAAATCACAAACCAACTAAAACAAACATCCACAGAGGTATGAAATTTGCTTTTCTTCACTCTGGCCTCCATCACTGCACGTGCATGAAGTAAAAACACTGAGAACTGACCTTTCCTCTGGTGAAAGCTTGTTTCGTGAACTGATAAGCCACCCTGGTGCTCAGTTTTTGATACAGATTCTCTGGGCTCTCGACTTTAACTTTATCCACTGAAGGTAGAAGAGAAATGCTGATGGGGGCCAACTCCACCTCTTCTTCCTCACCCATCGAGCCAGGCGTGTCCAAATCTGGACCCTCCTCATCAGACAACAGTTCATCCCCAGAGATCTCGTCCACTGGGAAAATTTCTTCATCCTCTGTGGTCAAGCTGTCTAGGTGTTGCCGGTCATGGACATCTGAGTTTCGATCTTCGTCCTCATCCTGGCCTTCCTCTTCATCTTCATCGTCCGACAGGCTGCTTTTGCCCAGGTCAACTTTTTCCTTCACTGGCTCCTCGCCTGAATCACTGTAATCATCAACTTCTGCCTCTATGATGCAATCAGAGTCTTCAGGACCATTTTCATGGTCAGGCTGACTTGTGTAGTATGACTGAATACTGAGGTGACTGAAATCTGACAAGCAGGCACTCTGTTCTCTCAGAGCCTTAGCACTGGCCCCAGGAGCAGGTCCTCGCTTGGCTTCTTTTTTGTTATTAGAATCAGGCAGTGCAAAGTACTTATAGGTGGTTTTGAGGCAGTGAAGGATGTAGTCGTACGTTTGCTGACTGTTCACTGAGCGAGCCACATTTCTCTTCACAGAAAATGGGTCTAAAATGGAGAAAGTCGTTATGGTTGGGTTGTGCAATTCTTCCATTTATAAAATTATTGTGTGAGAAAGCTACCGACCCTCCACAGCAATTCGTTTCTTTGGCCAGTCTTTCATCTCCCTGGAGAGGACAGCACCGGTCCGCACGCTGATTAGACTGTCGGCCATTTTAAACTCCAGAGAGTAGAAGCGAAGCATTTCAACCCAGAGAAGGCCAACTTCCACTGGTGGGTGAGGGGTCTGAAACACCAGAGGAACCTGCAAGAAAACAGAGTGCACACACTCATTTTTTGAAGAGCATATAAAGTTTTATAAAAATGTTCATTTTGATTCATTACAGTATCTTTCTTTCAGGGTCAGTATTAGTCATGTTTTTCAAAATATGATACTGAACATGACACAGAATCTAGAGTATCTATGGGTATTGTCAAGAGGAAGATGAGAGGCACCAGATCTGACAATACAGACGAGCTGAAGGCCACTATCAAAGCAACCTGGGCTTCCATAACACCTCAGCAGTGCCACAGGCTGATCGCCTTCATGCCACGCCGCACTGATGCAGTAATTCATGCAAAAGGAGCCCCGACCAAGTATTGAGTGTGTAGATGGACATACAGTTTAGTCAGCCAACATTTTTATTAAAAACTGACTTTTTTCTTTTTTTGTCTTATGTAATATTTTAATTTTCTGAGAAACTGAATTTTGGGTTTTCATTAGCTGTAAGCCATAATCAGGACCCTGAACTCTGCCCAGTACCCCCCACCCCCACCGTAACAAACTCACCCACACAATAACTACCTCAGCTGTTTGCACAGAAAGACTGGGCACACCAACAGTAATACATATTTCCTTCTTGCCTTGAGAGAGAGCAGTCGCATTTTTCTTCCCTCCTCTCCTGCCTTCCTGATCTATTCCCAGCTTTTGCAATGTTGCGTTTTTGTCTGTGTTTAGTCGCTCTTCTTCTGCTGAATCTTAATCTAAACGGAAATTATGGATTTGGAAGCGGCTTAAATGTGCTATTGTCACTATTTTTCAACAAGAATTGGGCCAAGGGGGAGCCCAAGAATTGGAACCTACGAGGAGACTCATGGACATTGGAACTCATGCGTCTGTGGAAACATTATTGGTTATGATCTCAGGACTTCTATTTTTGGCTGTGGAGTTCCCTGATGCATCAGAAATTGAAGGAAGGTGAGAGAGCTGATCAAAGCGGACCCGGCAAGCTCCTTCATCAAATTCGACCAATTGGGGAGGGCACGAGTAGCGGCAAACGGTGAACTGAATGACAGTGATTCAGTGGAGGAATAAATCTGGAGCCCTGTGCTCTCCATGGAAAAACAGTTTAAGCCTGCACATATAATGGAAGCACAGAATTACACGGGTGAGGACAAATTCTATTCTCTGAGTGCACTGTGCTGTTTTGATTTGATTTGACCTTGTTTGCCCCGTGTTTACATTCCTCCTGATTGAGATAAGCGGAAGGACCGGCTCTTCTACCCAAACAATCGACAATCAGTTGTTGTCGTATCAGCGGATTGGACCCTCAAGGACAATGCCCATGTGCCTTCTGCAAGCAAGAGAGAGAGCAAGAGAGATAGACTCTGGACTCGTTAATAAGTCACATGATTATAACATCTATCCACTGCCAGGAGGCGCCCTCTGCTGCTCACTAACAACTGTTACATTTACACTACACAATGCATACAACATTACATGCATACAATACACTGCCTCTCAACTTTTGTGTGTGATCTCCTGCTAAATGTCTGCTAAATGTGCATTGAGGGTTTTTTTGCCTGCAAATCAAAATTTCGCTCACTTGCCGAGCGTCATTCTGATAAAACATGTTTTTTTCTCTCGCCTATTGTGTCATACCCATTCCCTTTTTCTTTTTTTGACTGGCGCCTAGCGGCTGCCCCGGCCTTGGATGCGCTCTGCAGAGCGTGCCCAAATGCCAAGTCACGTTTCGTTACCTTGTATTCATACATGTGTAATGACAATAAAGTTGAATCTCATCATCTCATCTCACATGTGCTGCTGTATGTCTCTGTACTTTACTGCAACCATTTGCACAAATGCCATACCTGCTGCTGTCTGTTATTGAAATATTGATCATGTGCAGTCCAATCTGTCACTGTCTGCACCTACGCTACCACACTGACCTTGCAATTATGGGTATTACGGCTTCACTTTTCTGTATATAGGATTGCTGGGTTTTATCTTTATTTGCACTACGAGTAGCATTACTGTAAATAGACTGCTGTTGTTTTCATCCTTATTCCTTCTTTTGTTATATATTGTGCACACCACTAAGAGAGAAACGGCATTTCAATTCTCCTGTATGTCCTGTACATATAGAAGTATTGATAAAAATCTTTGAATCTTAATCATCAAAATTTAAAGAAATAAACACTTGAACTATATCACTGTGTGTAATGACTATATTATATGCATTTCACTTTTTGAATTAAATTAGTGAAATAAATCAACTTTATGACATCCTAACTCATTGAAATTCACCTGCATATGGTCATCATTAGGGCTCCAACGGTTAGATGACATTGTCGACATCAATCAAAAAATTTGTTGATGCAAAATTTTATTGTCGACGCGTCGTTTAATTTTAAAGTTCATGGACATGTCCCGGAAATATTCAGTTGCAACTGCAATGCACTACTGGAACTGCTGCAGACAGCAGCACTTCTGTTGTCCAGCATGCGTGAACAATTTCCAGCAAAGAACAGGAGCACAGCATGGCAAAGCAGGAAGATGAACACAGAGAAGAACAGCTAAAAAAAAAAAAAAAGCGAGACCCAAACTTTTGAAAGTACAGGAACATTTTACTGAAAATACAGAAATGGAAAAAGTAAAATGCAGACTTTGCAAAGCAGACTTATCTTATCGTGGCAGCGCTACAGTGATGCATGAGCATCTGAAACGGAGACACCCCAGAGCCATGACGTTTACTGCTGCTTCTGTTTGGTAAGTTTTAGCAAGTAAAGAAAGTTAACACGCTTATTTTCAATGGCCAACTGTTTCAAGCTTTAGAAAAATGACTATACTGTTAGTACGCGCCGTTTATGTTAGCTTACCTGTTTGACAATAAGCTCTCTTGGAGGATAGTTGCTGACAGCTGAGCTGTTTTAAGTCACGGCTGACGTGCTGAACACAGTAAGTGACTGAATTACTGGAATAGCTCTCTCTTTCATCTTCATTAATATTACCCCATTCTGAATATTAGTGCATCTGAGTTAATTAGAATATCATACCTTATATAAGGTCCTATACCTTTTTTATGCTATGTTAAGACAGAAATGGGTGTGCAGACTTAAGCAGAGGCTATTTTTTGCTTTTGCACTGTACCTTTTTTAAATTTGTAACAAATGTTTGGTTAAAAATACATTTCATTAAGCTGGTGAGCTTCAGTTTCAAATCTGTGTTTCATGGGTCATTTTATTTAGCTGTGGAAACTGCTTATAAAATGTTATATTAAAGCAGGGACTGACAACAAGGTGATTTTCACAGGTGTGCAGGTTTAAACAGGTGAGGTAAAACATGCACTACAGCCCTAAACAAGAGGCATGCCAACAGGAAGCAGAGATGGTGGATGTGACCAAAATAATCACGATTAGTCAAATAATGAAAAAAAAAATAGTCGTAAGATTAGTCGACTACCAAAATAATTGTTTGTTGCAGTCCTAGTCGTCATTACCGTTCCCTTTATGGTGGAGCACTCTGGGGGCTGGGATGATTCTTTGGAGGCAGGAGTGTAGGCCCAGTGTAAATATCCATCCTCCACACGTGTGAGGCTGAAGTCTGACAGTCTGCTTAATGAAAACACCTTAAGCTAAAGACAGATGCTTAGATTAGTTTTTGTTGCAAGCAACAGGAAGAACTTAACTTTCCATATCAAGTTAATACTCAGACAACAGAAAAATGTACCTCTTGGTTTAGGTAGGTAGGAAGCAGAGGTTGTTTGCGCTTCTGTAGGAAGAAGATAACCATAAGGGCGAAGACGTACGGTGGCAGTCCGCCTTCCTCTGGACGGTCGCACTCACAGATCTAAACGAGGAACAAGAACATCATATACTTAGAACAAGGACATCTTTCTAGTGACAGTTACAAAACCTTTTTCAAGCCGCAGTTACAGAATTGGAAGCTGGATTCAAACAAGTCATCTCAAGCAGTGTGCGCCTTAATGCAAAAACGACATTTTAGTAAAAGTTTTAAGTGTTTCACATCTGTTGAGTCACTGAACTGGCCTTAACAACTGAAGACTTTCAAACTTTAAATGATTTATCAGGCAAATATCACAGCCTATTGTATGGTGCAGCTCATTCAAGAAGTATATGCTCCAGTTTAATTACCATGTAACTGAACACATACTGCCCATGGATGCACCTTGCCAACAGAATTTGTTACTGCTACTGTAGTCTACATCCTTGTTTGAAAAGTTACTGTGTGGAGATTTTGGATACTGGGTTTTAGTAAGACCTTGTGATCAAAAAGTGAACTTGCAGCTCCATTCACTCCAGACATCACAGCCTCAACTGATAAGCCTTAGTGAACTGAGTGGAATAAATGGAGCTACAGTTCACCTTGTGATGACAAGCTGCCACTGAAACTCAAGTTTCCAAAAAGTTTTGCACAGCATCTTTTAAAATTTTCTGATGGAGACATACCCGAGCCCAGCGTCTGAAGCCTAAGACCAGGGGGATGAGAAGGGGCTCTTCACTCGCCAGTGCAGAAAGATAGCATGTTGTTTGAAAAGCATTTTCATTTCCTGCACTCACTTTGCAGACTAGACCACTGTTGAGGTAAAAAAAAAACAACAAAAAAAACAACAAAAAACAGTTTAGAATAGAAGAGGCTTTATTGTCATTGTACAGCACAATGAAATTGTGGGTGCTCCACCAGGCTACTGTGCAATAAAGTAAGAGGAGGATTAGATAAAACACAGTTACAGAACACACAAATAAACACGACTGAAATAAAAATGGCCCAGCATTATGGCTTCACAGATGAGCCAATGTACAGTACATAAAAGTACGGAGTGCTGAACACACAGTTGAACAAACGATTGAATAAACTGGCCCAGGATTACGGAAAATATGTATAGGTATGGTAGTGGTTTCACGGATGGGTCAATATACATGGGCTCAATATTTGCTTCTTTGCATGGGGGGGTTCTTTGTAGTATTTAAGTATAACTTTGTAACTGAACATGCAGTATATTGGACAAACCAACCTCTCTTTTTCTTTGCAGACAACCACTGGCACCCTGGCATGAAAGTCAGCCTCCAGATCAACAAAGACAGCTGAGAAGGACAAAAGAAGGCACCAAATTAAACCTTGATTCTAGAAGGGAATCTTGTAATGCATGCAAGCAGAGTGGTAACTCACTGCTCAGAGAGAGGCCCTCCTTAATCAGTATCAAGACATCTGGTTGATGCATCTGTGAATACATTCCATTTTAGAACCTTTATTCAACATAAATACAATATAAAAAGAATATATGAATACAACTGGTTGTACAAGTCAAACGTCAATAAATCTAATGTTCCATTCTGCCAAACAGTCACATATTTGTTAGTTGACTGCTGTCATGCCACCTTTTCAACTTTTATTAATACAAGTCCTTGCATATCAACTAGTTAAGCTAGTATCTCACGGAGTGGCAAATGCTGACGAACGTTGTGACTTTTGGGTTTTGTAAAAGGATGTAAAACAATTAAATAGTTTTTAAGGCCACAAACAGTTTTTCTTGTTGCTTTGACAATTCATTTTTCTGCAAACAGTTGCAAATGTCTGCAAAACAGCTGTGTTTGCAAACTGTTGTAACGTGTCACTAAAGTTGTTTTTGGTTCGCCAAATAGTGAACACTAGCAACCTTTACAAACCATTGAAATCTGAATGCTAGGGATCGTTTGTTCACTCTTTTTATAGGGTTGGGTCCAAAATTTGCCTGGCATTCACCTGGAATTCAACCAGGAGTGTGCAAAAGGTCCCAAACATTCCCAAACAGTGGGAAAAGAGTGGCAAATAGTCGATAATCGTCACATTGTCTCAAATATTTGCCAACAGTCACTAATGTTCGCATGTCTTTTGCAAACATTTGCACGCTTGTTGACAATTGTCTGTTAAAGTCAACGTCACTAATGACACAGAGGCGAACCCAGATTTCTGCAAGCATCTGTCAGAAAAGTTGGTGAATCTAAAAATCACAGTGTTCATCAACATTTGCTGCTCCGTGACGTGCTAGCTTTATACTGTTAAATGGGCTGTATGGCACTAAAGGACGTACTACTGCTGGTGCAAATTAGACACACCTGTATAATGCAACTTGCTCACTTCTTTCTTGACCCAGGAGCACAGTTTTTTACCATACCCTGTCATGTTGTGCTAGTTAGACATTTTAAAGTTTGTTGATAAAGATATCTTACAAGCATCGTGAACTTGTGTACATTTCTAAACAACTTAAAGATTTATTGATTAATTGATTTATATTGTCAGTGCACGCTTTATAATCTCAAGTTTTTGCAAAAAACATGTTTTTGTGCTCAAAATCGATAATTTCTTGCTCAGAAATGAGGCGCAAATGTAACACCATATGAGAGCAGACTGGAATTCCACAGACCTGCCCTTTGAGATTCCTTGGCTCAGTAGCTCGCCTAGGGTTGCAGCGATTGTCAAGCGCGTGGTGCTCGCAATTTGTTGTGGAATCACGGCAAAATTTATTGGGAGCTAGACCAGACTGACGCGAGATACACCACTGACTGTGGATTAGCGAACCAGAGCGCTGCTCAACCGTGCTGGGAGGCTAGAAGCTAGTCAGCTACAGTATAATGGCTAGCTGACATAAGAGGGAGGGCGGAGTTGAAATGGTGAAGGATGGTTCTTAAAGTGACAGGCTTTAAATCAGAGCGTTTGAAGAAAGCCAGGAAAAATAAACAAATTTGCTTCAATAATTTAAAAAATTACAGAAAATGTGAAAAATGAAATGAAAAACATTTTTTCTTAATGAAAAACATTTCATTAAGACGTGAGCTTTTAAAATGTGGAAAACGTGCAGTCAAGTAAATTAAATTCACACTAGGCTACTCACGTGAGGTGGATACTGAATGTCAATGTTGATATCAGAATCCTTGAATCCAAATTTAGTGCAAGATGATCCATAAAGCCTGAGCCTGATCTCTACAAATGGGAAATGGAAAAAATAATGAGTGTGTCACTTTAGGCCTGCCCGTTTGCTAACAATTAAGACCACCATCAGGATTAAATCAGATTACATCAAATTAACATCTTTTCAGTTGGTTTCTTACCAGGCAGGACAGTGAGGAGGAGGTCTTGCATTAGTGAGACAATCCATCGTCTCCTCTCCACATCCTGGTCATTGATCCCATGCTCCTTGACAACATTCACTAGCACATCACTCACCGCACTGATCTGCTCTGGACTAGGAGGCAGAATCTCAGTCAGCATCGCCTGCTCTTGTCTCTCCTAAAAAATGCAAACAAAAAGTTGTACAGCCCAGCTTTTGCTCCATAAAAACTATATACAGTCCAATAACTGTATATAAAAATCTGCTACAATTGCACCTTGACTCTTTTCTTGTGCCTTTTGTCTCTGATATGTCGGTAGGCCTCAGTTACAGATTCCAGGAGAACATCACACAGAGCGCAGGTGTAAAGTGGTTTGCTGGGATGCTTCTAAACCATTTTTAAATAAGCACAGACATGAGAACCAGAAACTAAAAGAAATTCCTTGTGTTGATCAAATAATGTATGTAAAACAGTTAGCTCTAGTATCACTACAGCAGGTTTTAACTATGGAACATGTACCTTCTTTATGGGGTAGATTTCATCCTTTTTAAGGCGTCTCTCTGCTTGCTGTTGGCTGCGCAGCTCTTTAGCTGAGAGTGTGGAGTCCTCAATCATAGTGATCCTGGTCTCTTCAGCTAAACATTTTTTCTTGTTTCTGTTTTTCTGTTTTTTACCTTTGAGATGAAGGAATAAATATTCAAAATACATTTATAATGTTCCCATGAAGATATATTGGGTGATGTTTGCGTTACAGTCCTAAACCAAACCATCAATAATAGCGTAGTTCATTCCAGCCCGACGAGTGCTCAGATCTCCTGACCACTGACCTTGACTTTATGCACAACAGACCCATCAAGGGTGTGCTTAAAATCAAGATCAGAGGCCAAGAAGCAGTAACGTTTTTCATGAAATCATAAATGCCCTGATCTTCAGATCTTTGACAATGACTTTGACCTCAACTTAGATGCAGACCTACCTGAGGGTCATTGTGAGTGAATTTAATGAGAATCAAGGCAACTGCCGAGGAGGAGTAGCAATTTTTCTGAAATCATGTAAGTGCCCAGATCTCCTGACCTTTGACATTGGTCAAAGGTCAGGAGGCTGCACGGTGGCGCAGTGGTTTAGCACTGTGGCAGCACAGTTTTACCCTCGGCCGGGGGACCGCGGGGATCATGAGATCGTGGGTTCGATCCCAGCCCCCGACCAACAGTGAGCTGTGTGGAGTTTGCATGTTCTCCCCGTGTTGCGCGGGTTTACTCCGGGATTTCTCCGGTTTCCTCCCGCATACCAAAAACATGTAGGTTTAGGGCGCTCGCGCACGCAGCGACCAGCAGCGGTGGCTTATCACCAGACTGCAAACCAAGTCTACCTACGGGTACAAATAAGTAACAAAAAAAAAAAAAAAAAAAAAAAAAATTGACCACAACTTGGACGCAGACCCACCTGAGAATCATTGTAAGTGAGCTAGGTGATCATTGGGGCAATTTCCTAGGAGGAGTAGCGATTTTTGTGAAATAAGTGCCTATTTCTCCTGACCACTGACCTTGACCCTGAGCACAACCTGGATGAAGACCCACTTGAGGATCATTGTGAGTTTGGTGAGCATTGGGGTAATGCCTAGGAGTAGTGATTCCTGTGAAATGTGGACGGACGCCACGCCATCGCATTAGCTCCTTTTGGTTTCGCCAGAATGAGCTAAAAATTGTTCCACTCAGCATCTAGAATTTGATCTCAATTCCCTCACCTGATTTACGGGATTCATCATCTGAGGCCTCTCTCCTCCCTTGCTCCCACTCCTCCGCCTGGGTACTCCTCCAGTGTTGCTGCTGCGGTTGCTCTCTCCAGATATCATCTCGACTCCCACCACTGCTCTCAGGACCAGAGAACCATCGAAGATCATCCCTTCGTGAAGGGCTGTGACCACCTCTGAATCCACCTGGAGAGTGGCTCAGGGGCCCCTGTCCTCCCTTCCATGGACTTGACCTATAGGGCCCACTCTGGTGCTTCTTGCCATGGTGGCCTCCCTCTGATCTGAAGTTCTGTTCACGAACCTGGTCCTGTGTCCTCCAGCTTTCTGCCTTGTCCGATGCCATTGCTGCTCTCTCCCAGTTCCCTTGCTTAGCCCAGGGAGATTTGCCCAAGTTTTCCATTTTTCACACTTTTGCTAAAACTGGAGGATGAAATGCCGAGCACAAGTGTTAATAATCCCCACCTAATCAAAATGACAAACTGTGAAAACATATCTCATAAACTTTCAATATATGGTTCAAAGTAGGAAGTAGCATGTTATCTAACGGTTTGTATAATCAAAGGATTTTTATCAGCACTCAACTGACATACAGTGACAGCTAAGCAAAAAAAGGTATAATAAAGGAACAAAAACTAAATTCAAAACAATGAAAGCTGCAGCGTAAGAAGTAAAATGTCAGACAGAATACCTATTATTTTGCAAGTGGCACTGTGGACAGTGGATGCTTCACAGCTAAAGTCCTTTAGGCCATGGGCTGAGTAGGTCCCTCGTGCACCCCTCGCCCCCATCAAATCTGTGTTTTTCTGAAGCCTTGATATGTCCTTTTCCCAAAATCAAATTTTAACATTGAAAACATAGGGATGCACTAGTGGTGTGGACCCATTATATACACCACTCCGGTCAATTTTGAGGACGAGCGCTGTTGAAACGTACCACATATTCAAGTTAGCTACATATGAACAGTAATTAACATTTCTGACAGAAACCACAAATTAACATTTCTGCCAGAAATAATTTATTGTTACCTAGATATCATCAATAGATATTTCTGCCAGAAATACTTTTATTCTGGTTAGCTACATATGAACAGTAATAGGCTGCGTGTCCACCAAATGCGTTTTTGGGCACCTGACCACCCTGAACGTCTTTTTTTTAATTCCCCCCCCCCCCCACAGCGCTTGTGCACTGCCCTCTGGAAAAAAAATGTCTGTGTCCTGTATCCTAGCAACAGCTTGTCACTCACAGCTCAGTACTTCTGCTTTTCCCATGGTCAGACTTTGTACTTATTTTTAGTAGCAGTTTCTAAATGGACAGGAAATATATTCTACCATTGACAGCAGCTCTGGATGCAAAATATTGTAACGTCGGGGCCGTGTTGGGGGGCAGGGATTTTCCCAGTATGCTTTGCCAGCAGAGAACGTTACTTTGTGTGTGTATTTAATGTGATTACTGAGTTATTATACTGCTGTGTCATTATAACTGCGTTATAATGACCCAGCAGTGTTTATAGGCAGGATTAGGGCAAGAGGTATCATGTGTGTGTAACCATGATTGAAACGGAGGTCTGGGAGGATGACCTGCCCTCCTGTCTGTGCTCAGTGGTGTGTTTTAATAAAGCCTGTTGTATCGCAACCATCTGCTCCTCTTCTTTGCGTGAACTTCGCCTACATCACACTGGTGTCAGAAGTGGGTATGGAGCAAGATGGAAGCCAGGATCCGGGCGGAGATCCAGCAGGCGGAGCGGTTCATCGCTCAGCTGGGAACGGACGGCAGAGCTGAGACACCAACCCCTGGAGTGGCTCCCCGGGATAGACGGACCAGCGTACCCCACCTTCTGCCTTTTTCAAGGCAGAGCGGGCCGAGCAGAGCAAACCAGCCCCGCTTCCCGCCCTTTTCAGGACAGGACGGGCTGGCGATTCCATGGCTATCAGGAGCGGCAATTGACCGGAAGGCGACCGTCCCATCCATCCGGCAGCGGGCCAAGATTCCCCGCTACAACAGCGAGACCCTGTTGGATGACCACCTGGCCCAGGTCGACCTGGCTGCCGCACTGAATGACTGGTCACCGGAGGAAACCGCCGTACTGAGAGCGAGGGGGAGGAGGAGGAGTTACGGCAGACCACGGCAGCGCGTCCACAGAGAAGACGGCCGCGGTGACGCGAGGAAGGGTGCTTCCACTGCGGAGAGCCAGGGTACATCGCACAGTACTGCCCCGCACCCACCCCACGACAAACTGGCCCCTCGCCAACGTTAAACTAGAGCGAGGTGGCATGGATGGGGACAGGCCACCTCCCGCAGATGCTTCCCCCGGCAGTGACGTCACAGAGGCCCTCGGCGCGCAGCAGCAGCGGAGCGAGCAGGACAGAGATCCGGTCTTTTCCCGGGCTCGGCAGGGGCTGGACGCCTGGACGCAGGCCAGTGGCTGCCTGGGAGGTGGAGTGGGCATATGACTCCCGCTGCCAGGGGAGGGACTGTGCGTGGTCCTACTGAGACTGTTGGATGTGCTGGTCATCGGCATCGAAGGCTGCCCCAACACCTGGACTGATTCGCATTGGACTTCTGGGTTTGACTTTGATTTTTCTGGGGACAGAAACCAGTCTTGGGGGGGGGGGGCAGTGTAACGTTGGGGCTGTGTTAAGGGGGGCAGGGATTTTCTCAGCATGCTTTGCCAGCAGAGAACGTTACTCTGTGTGTGTATTTAATGTGATTACTGAGTTATTATACTGCTGTGTCATTATAACTGCGCTATAATGACCCAGCAGTGTTTATTGGCAGGATTAGGGCAAGAGGTATCATGTGTGTGTAACCATGATTGAAACGGAGGTCTGGAAGGATGACCTCCCCTCCTGTCTGTGCTCAGTGGTGTGTTTTAATAAAGCCTGTTGTATCGCAACCATCTGCTCTTTGTGTGAACTTCGCCTACGGCGAAAACAGCAGTCTGGGTACAGACATCAACCGGACTTGTACAGGAGTTGAGCCTTGACGGTGCACATTTGTTTCAAGGAGTATTTTAGACTGACTAGGAGTCAGTTTGAACTGGTTTTGGAGAAGATTTGCCTGTCAATTTCTCAGATGCAGACTAATTACAAAGAGCCCTTCTGAGGTGAGTAGACTATGGTCAAAATTTCATTTATTTTTACATCTATTTTCATAAAACTCCTGTTGAGATATGCTCAACACACAGTTTCCTAAATGACTGTCGGTAAATTACCACATTTCACACTGGAGGCATTTCCATTTTTTTGCAGTTATCAACTACAAATTCACATAGTATCCATATTATCTACCGCAACAAACTTGTAAGAAATATGACTATGACAAAGGCCCTGGCATGCCGACAGATGTGGCACACTGACAGATGTTCAAGTATTTGCTTTCAAATTTTGATCACGATATCCTTTTAGTGTCAGATCAAAGGGTACCAGGCTGTTTGAGGCAGCAATGGTCAGCCCCCCCCCACTTATTCTACCGTTCTCTTCTTCCTGTACTGGTGTCCCATGTCCTGCCCTTCCTTAATTCTGATCGGCTGCTTAGAAAGGTTGTAAACAATCCGCAAGAAAAATCCCATGGTATCTTGCGGTGTTTAATAGCCATTTGATCATTAAAAACGATTTAAGGATCGTCCGTTATTTTCTGAGGTCTACTCCTCTACCGCGATGTCAGAGATGGTAAAAACTTGACGCAACATGCAAACGCTTCACAGAATTAAAATTAATAGGCTACTTACGTTTTATTTAGAGCCCAAAAATCTAGGTGGGGAGCCGCCACTACATCACACTTCCTTGATGCTATCATGTGATTACAATCAGTTCATCTCGGTCCCTCTTGGGTCCTTCTCGAGCTCTTGTGTTATTTTGTATAATTCTCGAGTGATCTTGTATTTCAGACACTGTTCTCATCCATGCCACTAATACAAACGGATTTGGTAGGGACAAACACAAGGCTCCATCCAGACTGCATCTGCAACATACTGCATCCGGAGTCAGTGTAAAGCCTGGGTCATTAAATGTCATCAAAATCCGTACATAAACCACACAGTTTGCTTGCTTTTTCTTGGGTGTCTTCAGATGAAATAATGTCAACCATCATGTTATGTCCATAATCTGTAACCCAATGACGAGGCTGGAGGCGCAGCAGAACTCAACTTTATTGCGTAGAATTCACAGACACAAGGCGCTCCGTACAGGCAGAGGCGAGGGTCAAAAAGAGACCACGTCTCGTCCGCCTTGGCCTTTTATACTCAGGGTCATGGAGGAACCGGGAAGGTGGAGCCACCACCCTCATCACACAATAATATAATATTTTAATATATCACATATCCCCCGGAGAAAAGTCCAAAACACATACACACTAATTAGGCCCTCCCAAATTTAGTACCCGAGTCACACTCTATTGACAAACAAATAAAATAAGCCTATCCATGCACACAAAAAAAAATAAAACTAAAGGGGGACAGGTGGACTGCTGTCCCACCTCCACATGGCCAGATGGATTATTCTGCCGTCTTTGGGGTTAAAGGGTCCATAAAACAAAATAATGCCATGTTCCTCCTATAAAACCAAAACAATCCCATGAACTTATATACACAAGAAGAAAAATTTAACAAACACACACAACCAGTCAACATGCACTTTCATACACCACTATAACATCCCCATTAATACCACCCCAACCCAGGCAAACCCACTGCAATACACACCCCTATGCATGGTGAAACACACATTGCATGAATTTTTTTTTTTTTTTACATGGCCACCTGTTATAGCAGTCCAACATGAGAAACATGTCAACAACATAGCCCAGGCAATTCTACATTTAACCCAATCCATCGCCCCTTGCTATCTATCGTACAGTCTCGACAGAGAAGCCACCCCCTGGGGGACTCGTCTGGCGGATCCCGCCCAGAGCTACTTCGTTTCTTTGTCCCTGGAGAAGAGCCACGTCGAGGTCCTGACACCTCCTTCTCCTCAGTAACGCGCCGCAGCTCATTGGGGTGTCTCCATGAGTCATCTGACAGCCGACGGTATCCATCCTCCCAAACAGCCACCATCTTCAGCTGCCCCTGGTCATCACGCCACTTCCTCTTCCTGTGGGCACTTCTGAGTCGAGCCTCCTCCCTGGGTTGAACCATGTCACCGACTCTTAGAGAAACTCTCCTCGACTTCCCATGTCCACGATGTCTTCCACGGGCTTCCTCACCGGGCAGCGCCACTCCGGCGACCCTCTGTGAAGCCCAACTCGGCCTACAGTGTTCCTGTGTGGCATGCCAATTACCCGTGCCAGCCGGTCCTGCCCCGTTCTTTTTCATTTTAAACGTTGGCAAAGCCGATCCAGCCCCGTGCTTCTCGGTGTCTCCAAGCCGAATTCCGGAAGTAGCGGGGGTTGTCTTCACAGCCTCACCCACCATTACGGGCGTTCCACAGTGCCGCTCAGTTCCCTCACCTAGGGTAATGTGAGCCCTGGCACCGGAACCCTGCCCTGATGGCCCTGGGTAGAAATTGTCCTGTCCATCTCCCAGAATGCTAGGCCAAGTGTCATCCCAAACCGCATCGTCGACCACTCGCGGAACTGGCCATTCACACAAACCACAGCCTGACCATTCCTCTCCGCTGCTGCCGGTGATTGAGAAGCCCAGTCCATAAAACAGATCACAGCCCATCACATTCGACCCACACTCGGTCACCACGAACTGAATATTGGACATCACCGCTGTCTTGTACGTCAGCTCCAGCGAACCCACGATGGACAGCCTATTACCGCCATACCAACAAAATGGCATCGACAGACCTCTCACACAATGGTAGGGGAAATCGCTCTTCACAGTAGACCAGTTCAACATGGACCTCACTGCACCCATGTCCACCAACAACTGCACGTCCTCGCCATCCAACATGACAGCCAAATACGTATGGCCTTCTGTGCTTGGTGATATGGTGTGAATAACCATAGGAGTCAAGGTGGGGGGGATCCATTTCATGTCATCACTCCCCTCTTTCAAACCTCTTACAGGCCCTGGCGAAATGATGTAGGAGTCCACATTTGCTACATCATTTGCCTTTTGCCAGACACTCTCTCGCCTTGTACCGGTGCTTGGTAGACCCGCAGCCAAAACATCTTGGCGACCCCGGGGCAGACCTAATTTTAATAGCGGTAGCGTATTCATCTTTATCTTCCATGTTATCTGGGTCTACAGCCTGCACCGCTGATTGTGAGTCGGGGTGCCCCAACGCTGTTCTCTCACCAAGGTCTCTTGACAGTTTATTTGCTGCTTCAAACTGCTGGGCTATCTCCACCGCTTTGGCCAACATCAACTCACCAGAATCCGTAAGGAGCCTTGACCACGTAGCTGCACACAACGTGTGCTTCGCCAACTGATCCCGGACCATTTCTTCTTCCAAGGTCCCAAACTGGCAACCCCCAGCCAGTTGGCACAGGTCAACAACATACCGCTGCATCGACTCTCCAGTCTGCTGGCAGCGCTGGATCCTCCAGACTATGACGTTTTCCGGGGTGCAAAAGTAGTGCGCCATTAGCCCAACCACGTCTTGAAAACTGTCGCTCACTCCTAGTGTACTCAGAATGCGCTGTCCCTCCATGCCAAGATTATGGACTAAAATTGCTAGCGCACGCAATTTCTCCAACTCACCGATGTTCAGTACCACCAGATACTTCTCCAATGCGGCAAACCACCTCTCCCACGGCACCGGCGGCTCACCATGAAGCTCCAGAAATGGCCGAATGCCCAAAGTGCCTTTATCCATACTTTTATCCTCATCGCCAAATGTTATGTCCATAATCCGTAACCCAGTGATAAGGCTGGAGGTGCAGTAGAACTCAACTTTATTGTGTAGAACTCACAGACACAAGGTGCTCCGTACAGACAGAGGCAAAGGTCAAAAAGAGACCACGTCTTCTTCTTCTTCTTTTAGATTTGATGGGAGGTTGGCAACCAGATTACAGGTGCATTACCACCACTGACTTGATTATCATCACTCTATATCTTTGTATAAGGAGTTCTTATAAGGAGTTCTGAACAACTCGTGTGAAAAAATTATCCGTCCTTGGACGTTCAGTCTTGCGCATGCGCCCCTTCTTCTTTACACGTCTTCTTCTTTTAGATTTGATTGGCAGTTGGCAACCAGCTTACAGGTGCATTACCGCCACACACTCCATATACTGTATGTCTGTCTTTCTGTGTGTCTGTTTTTCCTCATAACTTTGTGACATTTTCCCAGGTGCATTACCGCCACGTACTTCACTCTATATCATCACTCTATCTGGTCAGGAGCTGTAGTCCTATCATCATTGCCGTCACTCTATATCTTCTTCTTCTTCTTTTAGATTTGATTGGCAGTTGGCAACCAGCTTACAGGTGCATTACCGCCACGTACTTCACTCTACAACATCACTTATCTGGTCAGGAGCTGTAGTCCTATCACCATTGCTGTGTCCAATCAAAACTCAACTCTATCTTCAGACATCACTCTTCTTCGTCTCCTCATACTTCTCTCTGTATCATCACTTCACTCTATATCATCAATCCACACATCTTCTTCTTCTTCTCTCGGTTACTGGCGGATAGCAAACAACTGAAAGGTGCATACCGCCACCTACTGTACAAGAGTGTGTAACATTATGTCATCTGAGCCTGACCCCTAAATTCTATGACTTAATCCTGTTATTTAAAAAAAAGAGAAAAGAGCCCTTCTCGTGATTCTTATTGCCTCTCCATCTCCATCTGTTCCCAGAATCCCAGTTAAATCCCATTCCCTACCGGCCTCTCGAACTTCCATTTTCCATTATTTGTCTTCCATTTCTGTATTTGTGACAGTGTAATAAGATGTGCTCGACATTTTCTTTTACTCCACATTCTCTACATTTGTCACTTTCGCTTTTCCCCATGGTGAATAAAGTGCCGTTTAAACCTGTGTGATCCAGTCTGAGTCTTGCCATAATGATGTCTTCCCTCCTTTTGGTTGTTATGCGATTCTTTATTGCAATAGGTTTTTGCATTTTGTAATACAAGCTACCTTTATGATCTTCATCCCATCTTTTTGTTATAGCTCAGTTCCTTTTTTCTTGATTACTGCTTTACCTTCACCTTTTCCAAGAGACAATGGTATAGTTATCTCTTTTCCAAGAGCACTTTTTGCTGATTTGTCTGCACAGTCATTCCCTTTCAACCCTTCACGTGCAGGAACCTAACAAAACTGAACTTCTCCACCACCCCTGTGTACCCTAAATAAACAGTGATATAGCTCAATCACCAAGTCTTCCCTTGTAGATTTTAGTGTCTGTATGGTTTTTAGTGTTGCAATTGAGTCTGTGCACACCACCACCCGGTCCGGTCTGACCTCCTCCACCCACTGCAAAGCAATAATTATTGCCACCATCTCTGCTGTAAACATGGATGTATTGTTGGAGAGTCTTTTTGTGATGGTCACTTTAAACTCTGGGATGTATACTCCAATTCCAACAGAGCCCTCTTTATTCTTTGAACCATCAGTATAGAGCTGTAAGAAGTTATAGTAATTGTTCCTGAGGTAAATGCTTGTTCTAACACCAACTTCACTCATATGCCAATCCTTTTTCCTCATTAGCAGACTAGCGTTTACTTCTATTCCCGGAAACAGCCAAGGGGGAACATTACTCAATGGACTGGTGATAGCTATATCAATAGTGTGCAGCCCATACATTCTGGTCCTTCTTTCAATTGTCCACCCAAACCCATGTCCCTGGAAATAAGAGTATTCCCAGCAGTCTTGTAGTGTTGTTTTGGAAATATTTGCTTCATCACTTCCTTTCAGCTTGACCCAGTATGATAATGTGAGTTTATGTCTTCTCAAATCCATTGGCATTTCTCCTGCTTCTATTAAAACTGCATTGTTTGGTGTTGTTTTGACGGCTCCAATGCACAGGCGAAGCGCTCTATGCTGCATTCTGTCTATTTTTTTCAGAGTCGTCTTTGCCACTGCTCCATAAATCATGCATCAGAAGTCTATTGTCGATCGCATTAGTGCTCTGTAAATGTCAATTAATGCCTGTTGGCCATCGCCTTGGCTTTTTATACTCAGGGTGGTGGCGGAACCGGAAAGGCAGAGCCACTACCCTCATCACACAATAACATAATATTTTAATATATCACACATCACATACTATGTGTATGGGTGAGGAGGTGAACGTAACTCCGTGGACACATCTTAAAGGGGTGGACACTCTTAAATGATAAGATTCAAGATTCATCATCATCATCATCATAGCAATCTGTCGCAGGCGACAATGACTGTCTCACTTACGGTCCGATCAGATTCCTCTACGCAGCTCCATCCCCCGCCCTCTGCCACCAGGAACTCCCGACCCTGCAAACCCGGGCAACGTCCGAGCCGGTATGAGTTGCTTTCTGACTGACCATTTCATGAAACTGTTTGCAAAGTATTTGAGTACTGCTAGCTTTTGCTGGACTAGCAGCACATTCTTGGCAGATAGAGGTATTATCAGTAGCAAGGACAAGCCAAGACAAACTGACTCCAGTATCTGTTGCAGTGACTGACCAGATGATAGGTTTGTTTATTTCTGCTCTTTGTGTAGTGCATGTCACAATGCACTGACTGGCAAAAGTCCACCACAGACCTTGTGACAGATGTAGCTTATCTGCCAGGATGCCCAGTTTCACCCTCCACGCCCTTGGAAGGGCAGGGTTTCCGGTTGAGTCGCCGATGGCCCGACCCATGAGACAGGTAGTACCGGTTTTCATGGTTATCCGGTAGCAAGCAAACCAATGCCTGACCTGATAAGACCTGATTCAAGATCCAAAGGCTTTATTATCATGTGCACAGCTAAGAAATGCAACATTTCCTGAGCAATAAAATTCTTACTCTGCTCTCCAAACGAATGCCAAGGTAATAGATACACATCAATACTAATAAAGGTAATAAACACACCTTAATACTAACTAGAAAAGCACTCATAGAGCGCATACCTCCGCCCAAGCTCTTTCCGTTTCTCATGGATCACCTCCAAAATGTAATGGGTTTGTGTGTAGGCCTATAGCCACTTGTGGTGAAAACTGCATCAGTCTGTCCATCAGTTTTGGAGTATTGTTGCTAACACACTGTGAGAAGATAAGAGCCTTGGCTGAGGTATGCATTCTCAGATCATCACCAAAATGTAATGGGTTCCTCTCTAGGCCAAGAACCACCTCTGGTGAAAATTTCATCCAAATCCATCCAGTAGTTTTTGTGTAATCCTGCTGCACAAATACAAAGAAAGCCCCTGGTGGAGGTATGCACTTTCAGATCATCACCAAAATCTAATCATCTGTTCCCCATGCCATTACACACCTTTCCTGAAAATTTCATCAAAATCCATTCATAACTTTTTGAGTTATGTTGGTGACAGACAGACAGACAAACCCCAGTAAAAACATTACCTCCTTGGCGGAGGTAATAAATACTCATTATGCAATTGGGACAGTTAACGCAGTTAAACTACAGGAAACAAGAAGAATGAAAATTCACTGGATGACTATAATGGACAATGGTATTTTAATATCAGAGATGATATGGACCACCACTGCACCTCTTTCCTTCTTGCCTTGAGAGAGAGCAGTCGCATTTTTCTTCCCTCCTCTCCTGCCTTCCTGATCTATTCCCAGCTTTTGCAATGTTGCGTTTTTGTCTGTGTTTAGTCGCTCTTCTTCTGCTGAATCTTAATCTAAACGGAAATTATGGATTTGGAAGCGGCTTAAATGTGCTATTGTCACTATTTTTCAACAAGAATTGGGCCAAGGGGGAGCCCAAGAACTGGAACCTACGAGGAGACTCATGGACATTGGAATTCATGCGTCTGTGGAAACATTATTGGTTATGATCTCAGGACTTCTATTTTTGGCTGTGGAGTTCCCTGATGCATCAGAAATTGAAGGAAGGTGAGAGAGCTGATCAAAGCGGACCCGGCAAGCTCCTTCATCAAATTCGACCAGTTGGGGAGGGCACAAGTAGCACGGTGAACTGAATGACAGTGATTCAGTGAAGGAATACATCTGAAGCCCTGTGCTCTCCATGGAAAAACAGTTTAAGCCTGCACATATAATGGAAGCACAGAATTACACGGGTGAGGACAAATTCTATTCTCTGAATGCACTGTGCTGATTTGATTTGATCTTGTTTGCCCCGTGTTTACATTCCTCCTGATTGAGATAAGCGGAAGGACCGGCTCTTATGTCTACCCAAACAATCGACAATCAGTTGCTGTCGTCAGCGGATTGGACCCTCAAGGACAATGCCCATGTGCCTTCTGCAAGCAAGAGAGAGAGCAAGAGAGATAGACTCTGGACTTGTTTATAAGTCACATGATTATAACATCTATCCACTGCCAGGAGGCGCCCTCTGCTGCTCACAAACAACTGTTACATTTACACTACACAATGCATACAACATTACATGCATACAATACACTGCCTCTCAACTTTTGTGTGTGATCTCCTGCTAAATGTCTGCTAAATGTGCATTGAGGTTTTTTTTTGCCTGCAATCAAAATTTCGCTCACTTGCCGAGCGTCATTCTGATAAAACATGTTTTTTTTTCTCTCGCCTACTGTGTCATATCCATTTTCTTTTTCTTTTTTTTTTCCTTTCTTCTTTATGACTGGCGCCTAGCGGCTGCCCCAGCCTTGGTCGCGCTCTGCAGAGCGTGCCCAAATGCCAAGTCACGTTTCATTACCTTGTATTCATACATGTGTAATGACAATAAAGTTGAATCTCAATCTCTCAATCTCAACCTGAGATGACATGAGACTATGTACAATGTGCAAATTAGCACCCAGTGTGAGAATTTCTCTGTGTAAAGCTGTGTGCCCTGATAATACCCAGTAGACTATACAATGATAACATTGGTCAACACCAAATTTATTGTCTCAGTTTTTTTTTAGCTGATTTACAACAATTCTGATGTGCTGAATCGAAAAATCACATTGGTTTTGCTCAATCAGGTCAACTTTTTGAACTATGGCCACATGATTTCTTATGTTTTTGTTAACATGTGCGGGTATTTTCGCTTTATATGATGCAAAATTATTTTTTATTTCTTGAAATTCTCTGAATTTTGAACAATGATGATGTAACATTCAATTTACATGTACTTACCTATGTCAATGTCTACTATTCAATTTACAGTACAACTGTACAACTGCTGTACAACTGCTTATAACTTAACATAAAAACTTGACCTGATCGAGAGAAACGGATGTCATTTTTGGATTCAGCAGTGCAAAACTGTCTTAAATCAATTGAAAAAACACAGACCATCCATCCATCCATCCATCTTCTACCGCTTTTCCGGAGGTCCGGGTCGCGGAGGCAGCAGTTCAAGCAGAGAAGCCCAGACTTCCCTCTCCCCAGCCACCTGCTCCAGCTCTTCAGAGGGGATACCAAGGCGTTCCCAGACTAGCTGGGAGACATAGTCTCTCCACCGAGTCCTGGGTCTGCCCCGGGGTCTCCTCCCAGTGGGACGTGCCTGAAACACCTCAAGTGGGAGGCGTCCAGGAGGCATCCTAATCAGATGCCCATACCACCTCAACTGACTCCTTTCAATGTGGAGGAGCAGCGGTTCTACTCTGAGCCTCTCCCGGATGACTGAGCTCCTCACCCTATCTCTGAGGGTGAGTCCAGCAATCCTACGGAGAAAGCTCATTTCAGCCGCTTGTATCCGCGATCTCGTTCTTTCGGTCATTACCCAAAGCTCGTGACCATAGGTGAGAGTAGGAACGTAGATTGACTGGTAAATCGACAGCTTTGCCTTAGAACTAAGCTCCCTCTTCACCACAACAGACCGGTACAACGTCCGCATCACTGCAGATGCTGCTCCAATCCGTCTGTCGATCTCTCGCTCCATTTTCCCCTCACTCGTGAACAAGACCCCAAGATACTTAAACTCCTCCACTTGGGGCAGGAGCCTGTCCCCAACCCGGAGAGGACAATCCACCTTTTTCCGGCTGAGGACCATGGACTCGGACTTGGAGGTGCTGATTCTCATCCCAGCCGCTTCACACTCAGCGGCAAACCGTCCCAGCAAGAGCTGTAGGTCATTGCTGGATGAAGCCAACAGGACAACATCATCTGCAAACAACAGAGATGAGATCCTGTGGTCACCAAGCATGACACCCTCCATTCCCTGGCTGCGCCTAGAAATCCTGTCCATAAAAATTATGAACAGGACCGGTGACAAAGGGCAGCCCTGGCGGAGTCCAACTCTCACTGGGAATGACTCCGACCGAGTGTTGGCAATGCGAACTAAACTCTCACAACGGTCGTACAGAGACCGAATAGCTCGTAACAACAAGCCCGATACCCCATACTCCCGAAGCACCCCCCACAAAAATCCACGAGGGACGCGGTCAAATGCCTTCTCCAAGTCCACAAAACACATGTAAACTGGTTGGGCAAACTCCCACGAACCCTCAAGAATTCTCGAGAGGGTAAAGAGCTGGTCCGATGTGCCACGGCCAGGACGAAAACCACATTGCTCCTCCTGAATCCGAGGTTCGACCAACGGCCGGACTCTCCTCTCCAGTACCTTGGCATAGACCTTCCCAGGGAGGCTGAGGAGTGTGATCCCTCTAAAGTTGGAGCACACCCTCCGGTCCCCTTTTTTGAAGAGAGGAACCACCACCCCGGTTTGCCATGCCAAAGGCACTGCCCCCGACCTCCACGCAATGTTGCAGAGGCGTGTCAACCATGACAACCCAACAACATCCAGGGCCTTGAGGTACTCGGGGCGAATCTCGTCCACCCCCGGGGCCCGGCCACCAAGGAGATTTTTAACCACCTTGGCGACCTCAGCCCCTGTGATAGGCGAGTCATCCCCCTCGTCCCCAAACCCTGCTTCCTCTGTGGAAGGCGTATCAGTGGGATTGAGGAGATCCTCGAAGTATTCCTTCCACCGCCCGACGATATCCCCAAAAACACAGACAACTTGCAAAAAAATTATTTTTGTTATGTTGTGTAATTTAGCAGCAGAGATGATGGACATGAGACGGGGTGAGACTATGTACAATGTGCAAGCTGTGAGAAGCTCAATATTATTATTACCCCCCCCCCAAAAAAAAAAAAAATTGTGAATCCAGATCGTGATCCAGATCACCTCCAAAATCTAATCATCTGTTCTCTGTGCCATTACACACCTTTTCTGAAAATTTCATCAAAATCCGTTCAGAACTTTTTGAGTTATGTTACTAACAGCCAAACCAACCAAAGCCGATAAAAACGTTACCTCTTCCCTTGACGGAGGTAATAATACATTTTCCTAAGTGAAGCCTGACTTGTGTTGAGCCACTGTGCAGTTGGTGAATACCTTTGCCATTCAGCCAGTCATCTACATATTCAGGTCACTGTGTGGCTAACTTTTGTAACAGGCCAGCATTGATGGCTGTTGTCTAGAAACGGGACCCAACGTTTGAACGTGAACACTCCCGTTTACATTCAACTGTTCTTCTTCTTCTTTTAGATTTGATTGGTGGTTGGCAACCAGCTTACAGGTGCACTACCGCCACGTACTTCAATCTTTAATTAACGTCGATAGGCGAGCTTCTTCTTCTTTTAGATTTGATTGACGGTTGGCAACCAGCTTACAGGTGCATTACCGCCATGTACTTCACTCTATATCATCACTCTATATATCTTGGCCATAACATCGGTATCTCAAAGTCAATTTTACTCACCAATATGGTGTGAAGTGGTGTCCCATAGGCGAGTTATACAAAACATCACTCTATATATATCACTGCACAGCACTCTATATATCACTATAACTGTGTCTTCTTCTTCTTTTAGATTTGATTGTCGGTTGGCAACCAGCCCACAGATGCATCACCGCCACACACTTTATATATGTCTGTCTTTCTGTGTGTCTGAAAAAATCCAATGATAGCCTATAGATCATAGGAAATGGTGATGTCCAATGAAGACTATATGATGTCATAGACATCCCATGTGATGTCATAGACATCCCATATGTCTTAGACATCCCATTTGATGCACCTGTAAGATACAGAGTGATGACTTGAAGAATATAGAGTGGGACTAGACAGAGTGTTATAGACATCATGTAGACATGGAAATCTCACTGTTTGAAGAAGAAGCAGCAGCCACAGCCAAGATATATAGAGTGATGATGTAGAGCAGTAGAGAATAGATAGTGTTATAGACAACACGTACACATGGAAATCTCACTGTTTGAAGAAGAAGATTGTTCAGAGCTCCTTATAAGAACTCCTTATAGAGTATGGCCAGATAGGGGAAAACACAAAGTTGGCTGTGGCAACTAAGATGTGTAGAGTGATGATATAGAGTGAAGTACGAGGAGATGAAGAAGAGTGATGTCTGAAGATAGAGTAGTTCTTTTTCTTCTTTTAGATTTGATTGGCGGTTGGCAACCAGCTTACAGGTGCATTACCGCCACGTACTTCACTCTATATCATCACTCTATGCCAAAGGTGGGCAGCGAGGGCCATTCCACTGCAGGTTTTCTGTTCTACCCAGTCTCTTCAGCAGGTGTTTGCTCTGATCAGCTTCAAGGATTGCTAATCAGTGAAAACACCTGCTGAAGAGACTGGGTGGAATAGAAAACCTGCAGTGGAACGGCCCTCCATGGCACATGATTGCCCACTCCTACTCTATGCTCATGTTCACCTCACTTCTTCTCCTCCTCCTGGATTTGATTGGCAGTTGGCAACCAGCCCACAGGTACATTACCGCCACGTACTTCACTCCACATCATCACTCTATATATCTTGGCCATATCACTCTATATCTGTGTCTGTTTTTTCCCCAGGTAGTGTAATCTTATTCTTATTCTTCTTTTAGATTTGATTGCCTGTTGGCAACCAGCCAACAGGTGCATTACCGCCACTGACTTGACTATCGTCACTCTATATCTTTGAATAAGAAGTTACAACTCCTTAGGTGTGAAAAAATTATCCATCTTGGCCATGGCCAGACATCTGGTTGTTCCTGAACGATAAAGTTCACAGGACTGTTGAAGATAAAGTTGAGGTTCGATTGGACACAGCAATGATGATAGAAGGACTACAGCTCCTGACCAGATAGTGTGATGATATAGAGCACAGGTGTCAAACTCATTCCATGGAGGGCCAAGACCCTGCAGGTTTTACCTCCACCCAGTGTCTTCAACAGGTAATTTCTCTGAATTTCTTCCCACTGATTGCTGATCAGTAAAAACACCTGCTGAAGAGACTGGGTGGAAGTAAAACCTGCAGGGTCTTGGCCCTCCATGGAATGAGTTTGACACCACTGATATAGAGTGAAGTTCAATTCAATTCAATTCAACTTTATTTATATAGCGCCATTTCACAACAACAGTCATCTCATAGCACTATCAACTGTAGGGGGGAACCCCCACAGTTGCAGAAAGACCCCAGCAATCAGGTGATCCCCTGTGAGCAAGCACTTGGCGACGGTGGAGAGGAAAAACTCCCTTTTAACAGGAAGAAACCTCCAGCAGAACCAGGCTCAGGGAGGGGCAGTCATCTGCTGCGACTGGCTGGGGGGTGAGGGGACAGAGAAGATGAAAAGAACAGACATGTAGAGAGCAAACAGCACGATGGGGACTCAATCTATGGGAGAGAACAAACAAATGTTAATGACCAGCAAAAAAAAATATTTCATAGAGAGTGAGGAAAGGAGTGAGGCCCAGTGCATTACTGGAGGTCCCCCGGCTGACTAAACCTATTAGCAGCATAACTAAGGGAGGGTTCAGAAACACATGATCCCTCCCTAATTGTAGGCTATATCAAAAAGGTAGGTTTTAACCCTAATCTTAAAAACAGAGATTGAGTCTGACTCCCGAATCCAGATTGGCAGCTGATTCCACAGGAGAGGAGCTTGATAACTGAAGGCTCTGCCTCCCATTGTACTTTTGGAGATTCTAGGTATTACAAGTAGTCCTGCATTTTGGGAGCGTAGTGCTCTGTTAGGATAATACGGTAGTATCAGATCTTTTAAATAAAAAGGAGCCTGATTGTTTAGAGCTTTGTAAGTAAGAAGAAGGATTTTAAACTTAATTCTAAACTCTATGGGAAGCCAATGAAGGGAGGCCAGAACCGGAGAGATATGATCTCTCTTTCTAGTACCTGTTAAAACTCTTGCTGCAGCATTTTGGATCAGCTGAAGACTTTTTAAAGATGTTTTAGGACAACCTGATAATAAAGAATTACAATAATCTAATCTCGAGCTAACAAAAGCGTGGATCAGTTTCTCAGCATCACTCTGAGACAAGATGCTCCTAATCTTGGCAATATTACGCAAATGATAGAAGGCAGTCTTAGAAACAAATTTAATATGTGAATTGAAGGACAAATCCTGATCAAAAATAACTCCAAGGTTCCTCACAGAGCTATTAAGAGAAAGAGTAACTGCATCCAAACTGAAAGTTTGATTTGGAAAGGAATTTCTAAGGTTTTTTGGACCAACAAGAATGACTTCAGTCTTATCTGAATTTAATAGCAGGAAATTACAAGTCATCCAAGCTTTGATTTCCTTAAGACAGGCTTCTAACTTGGCTAATTGATTACTATCATCTGGCTTCATTGACAGGTATAATTGTGTGTCATCTGCATAACAATGAAAATGTATACAGTGCTTTCTAATAATGTTGCCTAACGGAAGCATATATAAACTAAAAAGAGTAGGGCCTAGCACAGATCCCTGTGGAACTCCATGACTAAGCTTTGAGTTGAAAGAAAACTCATTATTTACATGAACAAACTGGAACCTATCAGATAAATAAGATCTAAACCACTGCAACGAAGTTCCATTAAGTCCAACATAGTGTTCTAATCTATCAAGTAGAATATTATGATCGATAGTATCAAAAGCTGCACTAAGGTCTAAAAGGACAAGTACAGAAACTAGTCCATTATCAGATGCAATGAGGAGGTCGTTAGTGACCTTCGCTAAGGCTGTTTCAGTACTATGATGGATTCTAAACCCAGATTGAAACTCTTCAAGTAAACCATTTCCCTGCAGGTGGTCGAATAATTGCGTAGCAACAACTCTTTCTAAGATTTTTGAAATGAAAGGGAGATTAGAGATTGGTCTATAGTTAGCTAAAGCTCCTGGATCTAGCGTTGGCTTTTTGAGTAAGGGTTTAATTACAGCTGTTTTAAAAGCCTGCGGTACATGGCCTAAAGTTAATGAAGAATTGATTATATGAAGAATAAAGCTACCAATAAGTGGGAAGACTTCTTTAAATAACCTAGTAGGAATAGGGTCTAAAAGACAAGTTGAAGGTTTGGATGAGGAAACTATTTTGTCTAACTCACAAAGGTCGATTGGAGTAAACTCATCAAGACAGACATCAAAAGAAGGAGTTGTAGTAGTTACAGTATTTAAGTTAACTGTGGGAAGAATCTGATTGATTTTATCTCTGATGGATGAAATTTTATTATTGAAAAAGTTCATAAAGTCCTGACTAGTAAGCTCTAAGGGAATGCTAGGATTGACAGAGTCCTGACTCTTTGTCAACCTGGCTACAGTACTGAAAAGAAACCTGGGATTATTCTTGTTCTCTTCTATTAATGCAGAGTAATAACTTGTTCTAGCTTTTCTCAGAGATTTTTTATAAATTAAAAGATGATTTCTCCAAGCTAAATAGATTTCATCTAAATTAGTAGAGCGCCATTTTCTTTCTAATTGACGAGTCTTCTGTTTTAAGCTACGAGTTTCTGTGTTGAACCAAGGAGTTAGAAATCTCTGATTAGACTTTTTCTTTTTTAAGGGGGCCACCAAGTCTAGAGCCTGATGCAGAGAAGCTGAAACACCATCCACCATGTTATCAATTACAGAAGGAGCAAGCTGTCTATAGCTTATTTCCGTTGTGTTGACACATGGCATAGAGGAAACAATCTGCATAAATTTGGAAACAGCATCATCTGAGAGGCATCTACTGTAATAATATTTTTCTTTAGGAGCCAAATAGTCAGAAATGGTAAAATCAAAGGTTAACAGACAATGGTCTGACAGTACAGGGTTATGAGGAAACACTACAAGATTTTCTATTTCTATGCCATATGTCAGAACAAGGTCCAATGTATGGTGGAGGTAATGAGTAGAATTTCCTACTTTCTGAGAAAACCCAATCGAGTCTAATATTGAATTAAATGCCACATTAAGGCAGTCACTATCTACATCCACATGTATATTAAAGTCCCCTACTATAATTATTGTATCAGATTTCAGCACTAAATCAGCTAAGAAATCAGCAAATTCGGATAAAAATTCTGAGTAGGTTGATGGGGGACGATAAACTATGGCAAATAAAATTGGGTTTAACCTAAAATTGCTAAAGTGCCCAATACTAAGGACCAGGCCCTCAAAGGAATTATAACATGTTTTTTGCTTTACATTAACTAGTAATTTGGAATGGTAAATTGTTGCTACTCCTCCTCCACGACTAGAACTTCTGGGATTTTGACAGTTTAAATAACCAGAGGGAGTTGATTCATTTAAACCAACATAATCCTCTTGCCCTAACCAAGTCTCTGTAAGGGAAATTAAATCAATCTGATGATCAATTAACAGATCATGGACTAACAGAGACTTGGGAGTTAGAGACCTAATATTTAGTAAACCACATTTAATTTTTAAATTATGAGGAGGAACAGAGGCCAAATCATTCAATTTAGAGGCTTTATGTTTAATTTGAGTTTTAACAATGTTTTGCTTTATCACTTTGGGATGCTTATGCATTATATTTTTATTGACTTTGGAGGGAGCAGACAACGATTCTCTGATGGGGAAGACAGGGGCTAAGCTGAGGGGTGGCGGATGAAGAGGAGCTGCAGAGAGGCGTGTAAGACTGCGACTCTGCTTCCTGGTCCCAACTCTGAGTAGTCATGGTTTTGGAAATTTGGATAAAAAAGATGCCAGATTGTTAGATAAATGAGAAGCACCATCCAAAGTGGGATGAATGCTGTCTCGTCTCATAAGACCAGGTTTTCCCCAAAAAGAGCTCCAATTGTCAATGTAGCCCACGTCATTTTTAGGACACCACACAGACAGCCAGCGGTTCAAGGATGACGAGCGACTAAACATGTCATCACTGGTCAGATTGGGGAGGGGCCCAGAGAATACTACAGTGGCATTGCAAAGTCACACACCGATTCTACATCAAGTTTGGTGACTTCCGACTGCCGGAGACGGATGTCATTAATGCCGGCAGTATGAGGAGACGAAGAAGAGTGATGTCTTCCGGCGCCACACAAGTCAGCTGCCTTTTTGGAACAGCGGCTCAATTCTGAGTTTTTTTTCTTCCTATTTCTTATTTACTATCTGGCTTCTCTCGCTCCGGCGACACCTTATCCATCACAGACACACAGATCGCCCCAAATGTCTCCTGAGCCGGCGGATGGAGCCACTGATTATAGCAGGAGACAGTACAACAGGGACCAGCTGTTAGCACTTAACCGGCCCACGGTGCTAAGGCAAAAACTCGACATACCGGGAGAAATAAGATGGAAACAGCGTGGATGTCGAGCTGGAGTAAAATGGCGGGCGAGGAATATAAGGTACAGACCCGTCCTCCCATCCGTTATTATGGGGAACGTTCGATCGCTACTCAATAAGACAAAACTGGTGGCCATGTCCCGTTACGAGAGCGTCTTTAGGGAGATTAGCATGGTGTTGTTCACTGAGATGTGGCTAACAGAACTAGCAACAGATGCTAACATCGAACTGGAGGGTTTCCACGCAATACGGGCAGACCGGACACCAGACAGTGGGAAGGCAAGGGGCGGAGGAGTGATAATGTATGTCAATAACAGCTGGTGTAAACCGGGACACATCACGGTTAAAGAGCAACACTGCAGCAAAGATATGGAGTTGCTAGCTGTTAGCATGCGGCCTATTTACCTCCCAAGGGAATACTCACACGTGAGCTGCATTGTTATTTATGCAAATCTGACGGCAAACGCCAGGGCAGCGCGTGACATCATCCACTCAGTAACTGGCAGGCTTCTGACAGAACATCCAGATGCTCTCCTCCTCATCTCCGGTGATTTTAACAATATCTCACTGTCTCCAATTCTGCCCACGTTCACCCAGTATGTCACATGCCACACCAGAGACAATAAAACACTGGACTTATTCTATGCAAACACTAAGGAGGCATACACCTCATCACCACTCCCCCCACTCGGGACATCGGATCACAACTTGGTTCATCTCCTGCAGTTGTACAAAACCCTAGTACACAGACAACCTCCGGTTATGCGCACAGTGAAGATATGGTCTGAGGAGGCAATGGACGCTCTAAAGGACTGTTTTGAAATCACTGCCTGGGAGCAGCTCTGCGATCCACATGGTGAGGACATCGACGGCCTCACTCACACCATCACGGACTACATCAACTTCTGTGTGGACAACACTGTACCCACCAAGATCACACGTTGTTGCTCGAACAACAAACCCTGGATCAACCCTGAGATAAAATCACTACTGAGAGAGAAGAAGAGGATCTTCAGGTCGGGGAACAGGGAGATGCTGAAGTCTGTACAGAGGGAGCTGAGGAGGAAGATCAGAGAAGGCAAGGACAGCTTCAGGAAGAAGATGGAGAACAAGCTGCAACAGAGCGACATTGGCGGGGTCTGGAGAAACCTCAAAACCATCTCTGGGCTCCAGAATACCTCCTCCCAGGCCACGGGGGGGCAGGGAGTGGGCGAACAATCTGAACCTGTTTTTTTAATAGGTTTGACCAACCGCCCTCCCCTCCACCTGCACAACAACCACTGCTGCCTCTACCGTCATCGAGACCTGCTGTCCACCGCCCCTCCACCAACACCCCCCCCCCCCACTCCCAGCACACAGCCCCCCAACCTGACCCTCACTAATACCCAGGTGAAGGCGGAGCTGAGGAAGATCAAGGCGAGGAAGGCCTCGGGTCCAGACTGCATCAGCGCGAAGCTCCTCAAGTCCTGCGCAGACCAGCTGTTTGGGATTGTGGAGCTCATCTTCAACCTGAGCCTGAAGCTGGGGAGGGTACCACAGTTGTGGAAAACATCTTGTGTGGTACCCGTACCAAAGACTTCCCACCCCAGAGACCTGAACAGCTACAGACCAGTGGCCCCGACGTCTCACCTCATGAAGACCCTGGAGAGACTGCTCCTTGCTCATCTCCGCCCCCTGGTGGGACCAGCGATGGATCCACTCCAGTTCGCCTACCAGCATGGCATCAGGGTGGAGGATGCTGTGATCTTCCTCCTTCACCGTTCCCTGTTCCACCTGGAGAAGCCTGGGAATGTGGTGAGGACCATGTTCTTTGACTTCCCCAGTGCTTTCAACACCATCCAACCGATGATCCTGAGAGACAAGTTACTGTGCACAGGGGTGGACCAGCACCTGTCATTGTGGATCCTGGACTACCTCATAAACCGGCCACAGTTTGTGAGAACCCGGGATTGTGTGTCCGACACGATCATCGGCAGCACAGGGGCCCCCCAGGGAACGGTTTTGGCTCGCTTCCTGTTCACCCTTTATACTATGGACTTCTCACACAACACAACACACTGCCATCTACAGAAGTTCTCTGATGACTCTGTGATCGTCGGCCTCATCTCCAACGGAGATGAAGCTGAGTACAGAGGACTTATCCAGGACTTCGTGAACTGGTGCCATCGGAACTGCTTCCAGATCAACGCAAGAAAAACTAAGGAGCTGGTGATGGACTGCCGCAAGCAAGGGCAACCCCTCACGGCACCAGTAAACATCCAGGGAACAGACATTGAGATGGTGACATCCTACAAGTACCTGGGTGTTTATCTGAACAATAAACTAGACTGGTCACACAATACTGACGCACTCTACAAGAAGGGACAGCGCAGGCTGTTCCTACTGAGGAGGCTCAGGTCTTTTGGTATACAAGGGGTGCTCCTGAAGACTTTCTACGATTCGGTGGTGGCATCAGCCATCACTTTTGGAGTGGTCTGCTGGGGCAGTGGAATCACAGCAGCCGATAGGAAGAGACTGAACAAACTGATCAAGAAGGCTAGCTCTGTCCTGGGGCAGCGCCTTGACCCAGTGGAGAAGATAGGAGAGAGAAGGATGGTGGCTAAGCTGTCATCTCTGCTGGAGTCCGAGTCCCACCCTATGCAAGACATACTGAACGCACTGAGGAGCTCATTTAGCAGTAGGCTACATCATCCTAGGTGCGTGACCGAGAGGTTTCACAGGTCCTTCCTACCTACGGCTGTCAGACTGTAAAACCTAAGCAGGGCTGCTCGTAGAGATAGCAAAAAAACGTGACAACCTAATAGTATTGAATGGAAAAGACGCAACAGACTTACACAAAATGGTCCCCTCCAGTATACAACTAGGACAATATAAACTGCTACGGAGGGTGACAATATGTATGGGTACATATTTATACTATGTGGGGTAACTAAATAGACGGTTATGCTGTTTATTCCATCTAGCTACAATGCTCTGCACTGTGTATATATATATATATATATATATATATATATATATTTATGTGCTCTTATTTTCTTATCTTCTAAATTATTGCTCTGAGTGTTGCTATCCCTGTGCTTTTGCAATCCTGGAATTTCCCCGCTGTGGGACTAATAAAGGCTTATCTTATAAAGTTGAGGTTCAATTGGACACAGCAATGATGATAGGAGGACTACAGCTCCTGACCAGATAGCGTGATGATATAATATAGAGTGAAGTACGTGGCAGTAACGCAGCTGTGGGCTGGTTACCAACCGCCAATCAAATCTAAAAGAAGAAGATGTCATAGACATCCTATATGATGTCAGACTATCAAATAGAGTGACCCACGAGATACAGTCCAAGGACGGATTATTTTTTTCACACATAAGGAGTTGTTCAGAACTCCTTAGAAGAATTCCTTATACAAAGATCTCACAGAGATTTCTAGAATTATATATAGAGTGATATAAACCATAGAGTTAAGTACGTGGCGGTAGTGCACCTGTAAGCTGGTTGCCAATCGCCAATCAAATCTAAAAGAAGAAGAAATATAGAGTGATGATAATCAAGTCAGTGGTGGTAATGTATTTGTAAGCTGGTTGCCAACTGCCAATCAAATCTAAAAGAAAAAGAAGAAAACCAAACAAGGCGACTCTGAGTTTGTTGTGATAACGTTAAGGTTAGCTTGTTTACTAGCCTCTGCAGCGCTGTTGCGCGTCTTACCGGGGTCATCTTCCACTTCCTCTACTTACCACTACATTATGTTAACACGTACGCCTGACTCAACACACAGTAGTCGTCACATTTAACATTAGTTTTAACTGCAATATACTTTACAACGACGCTAATGTTAGCTACTGTTGTTTAGCATGCTAGCATTAACGGCTAGCAAAACAACTAGCTTCTTGTAGTCATTTTAATATGCAGTCCAACCGGTTAAAGGCGAACAAAAAATACAACTTAAAATTATTTAAAATACCTTTAGTCCGTCTGCAACGCGAACATAATTAGAACCTAGCTTACGTCTTGGAATGGTTTCTCATTTTCTTGCACCGGAGTTTGTAAGGTGACGATTCCACTCAGGTAGAAATTCTGCTTCTGTTCAGTGTTGCCAGGTTTCACGAGAGAAACAAGCAGCCAGCTCTATGGAAACAAGCCCAACAGGCAACCTACCACACTATGTAAAAGAGAGGCTGCTTGATAACATATATCAATCCATGTATACTCTTCATTCTTTTAATATTTCCTTTGTGAAATGAAAACAGAACGACCGAAAATAGCCATTATATCATTCTTGGCTTGTCAAAATAAAATCGAAATGGAGCAAAAACGACATAACGGATCCGATTCCGCTTGGTGCCGTTTTCCTTTTATTTTGTCGGTCACAGCCGGAAGTGGTGATAACAGCCGCAGAGCGCCGCCATTTTCAAATAAGCCTGAAAGACTAGCTGCTAAATCTCACTTTACAATGGGGGAAATGCCCAAAGTTGCAGCATAGACTCGTGCAGACATCAGCAGCTGATGAAAAATGAGAAGGACTGCCAGAAGTTTATAGAATTCCCATCAGCCAGCAATGAGGACGAAAGCAGGACGTTGTGGATACCGAAGACCTGGGGAGTGATGAAAGGTTGATGTGACCTCTGTTTTGACGACTTTACAACAGGTAAGGTGTACTTATAAGTTATGCTTCTATTGTGGAGAGGGGAAAAACTAGGCCAGGCATTCACAGCAGACAAACTTTATTCACTCTCGCATCTATCAGAACCAGAAAAAGCATTGGCCTCACGCTGCAGGGTCTCTCTTTTATATTACAATACTCACTCCCCCTGCTGCCTGAGGTCTTGCATCACAATACACTTTCGCATCACAATTCTTATTGTCCCCCAGTTGCTTAATCCTGCTGCCTGGGGTCTTGTATCACAATACATTCTCCCATCACAATTCCTATTGTCCCCCCAGCTGCTTAATCCCCCATGCTCTTCCGGCAGAGGAATTTACTGCCTCTCCCTTCCTTCCAGTCTGAGATGAATATCACAGCATGGGTACCCCATATGCCCCCCCCCCTCAGAGTGTCAGACTGAGCGTTAACTCTCATGTCCTTTTGGCTTCAGCCTCCTCCCATATCTGCTGTAGCGAGGGGTCTTCGGCTCCGCAGCGCTGCTGTGCCGGTGGGGGGTTCCTGGGGGTGTGTCCGTCTGTGGGTGGACAATGGGGGGGGGGGACATTCAGCGTGCTTGTGTGACTGCTCTGATGAATCGTTTACCTGGAGAGTTCTCAGTGGGGGTCTTCCACGCCGAGGAGCTTGAGCCAACATCACCTGCTCGTCTGCCACCACAAAGGCGGGCTTAAGCCTGTCTCTACAGATTTTCTCCCGGCGACCCCCCAAGTCTATCACAAAATCTTTGTCCCCTGGGTCCAGCACTCTAAACGGGCCATCGCAGGGTGGGCGCAATGGGGGCCGGTGGGAATCGTGTCTGACAAACACGAACGCCGCGTTCTTCAAAGTTTTTGGCACAAAAGCGCGTGGAAAACAGTGGTGGGCCGGGCCAGGTAGCATGCCTGCATCTGCGCTATGCTGTGAACGTGGGGACGGATGGGTGTTTGGCGTGGGGTTATCTGGTAAAAATTCCCCGGGGAGCAGCAGCGGCTGAGAAAAAGACAGCTCTGCTGGGGAAGCCTCCAAATCCTCTTTTGGTGCGAAACACAACCCTAATAGAACCCATGGCAACCGGTCCACCCAATTTGCATCCGTAAGCAAAGCCCTGAGTGCTGCTTTCAGTGACCTATGGAAACGCTTGCATAACCTATTGGCATGTGGGTTGTACACGGTTGTGCGATGAATTGCGACGCCCAGGCTCCAGGCCATCGCGGACCAGAGGTCGGAAACAAACTGAGGGCCCCGATCGGACGTAATGTCCGAAGGGATGCCAAAACGTGCCACCCATGTTGTCAAAAAGGCGCGCACCATGTCCGCGGACACGGTGGAAGCTAGCAGGACTGCTTCTGGCCATCGTGTGGTGCGGTCCACCACTGTCAGGAGGTGTGTGAACCCCTGCGATGGCGGAAGGGGGCCCATGAGGTCCATGTGAACGTGGTCGAACCTCTTAACCGGCATACGGAATGGCTCCAAAGGGGCCTTAGTGTGCCTGTGCACTTTGGCTCGTTGGCACGCTACGCAGGCTGCAGCCCACTCTTTCACCTGTTTGTGCAGGCCCGGCCATACGAACTTCGCTCCCACCATTTTGACTGACGCACGCACTCCTGGGTGTGCCAGGGCGTGAACAGACTCAAAAACACGGCGGCGCCAAGCGCATGGGACCACCGGGCACGGGCGTCCTGTGGAGACGTCACAGATTGGGGGGCCCCCTGTCTTGCAGTACTCTGCTCTCCAGCCTTAACCCTGTTGGTCCAGACTGGAATGCACACACGTCCACATCGCCAATCTGCTCTGCGGCCATGGCCATGTAATCTATACCTACGTAGACTGGGGCCACTACTGCGCGCGAGAGGCAGTCCGCCACCACATTCAGTTTACCGGCCACATGCTGAATATCGGTCGTAAACTCCGAGATCGCAGCCAGTTGTCTCTGCTGCCGGCCCGACCATGGTTCTGAAACCTTGGCCATCGCATACATTAGCGGCTTGTGGTCCACGAACGCAGTGAAGCTGCACCCTTCTAGCCAGAACTGGAAGTGGCGTATGGCCAGGTGGAGAGCCAGTAACTCTCTGCCAAACGCACTGTATTTACGCTCACTGTCGCGCAAAGACCTGCTAAAAAAAGCTAGCAGCTGCCAAGAACCGGTGACGCGTTGCTCCACGACGGCCCCTATGGCCATGTCCGAGGTGTCGGTAGTGAGCGCTATCCGAGCCGCCAGGTCCGGGTGCGCCAACAGTGCAGCGTTTGCCAGGGCTGTTTTAACCTCAGAGAATGCCTGCTCCCGCTCAGGAGTCCAGTCGACTCTGTCCACCGATTTCCATTTCTTGAGTGCGGCGTACAATGGCTGCATGAGCTGGGCTGCGCGGGGGAGGAAACGGTTATAAAAGTTAACCATCCTCAAAAACTCCTGCAGTGCCCTGACCGTCTGAGGCCGGGGAAATTTCACCACCGCGCACACCTTGTCCAGCAAGGGTATCGCTCCCTCCGGTGAGATGCAGTGCCCCAAAAAAATCGATCCTCGTCACGCCTAACTGGCATTTCGCCGGGTTGATTATTAACCCGTGCTCCTCTAACCTCCGGAAAACCGTCCTGAGGTGGGTTACGTGTTCGTCCTCGGACACGCTGGCCACCAGGATGTCATCCAGGTAGACAAACACAAACGGCAGATCACGCAACACACATCCATCATGCGTTGGAATGTCTGTGCCGCGCCTTTTAATCCGAAGGGCATGTGTAAAAACTCAAACAGACCAAACGGGGTTATTACCGCCATTTTAGGTATGTCCTTCGCGCGCACTGGGACCTGGTGGTAACCACAGACCAGGTCTATCTTAGAAAAGATACATGCCCCGGCAAGGTGAACGGAAAAATCCTGAATATGGGGGATTGGTTAGCGGTCATGCACTGTGGCGTTGTTTAATCTGCGGAAATCTCCACAAGGTCGCCACGATCTCTCGACCTTAGGGACCATATGTAGTGGGGATGCCCATGGGCTGTTTGAGCGCCTGATGATGCCCAGCCTTTCCAAGTTGGCAAACTGCTTGTGCGCTATGGCCAGTTTAGCTGTGTCCAGGCGCCGAGGTCGTGCGAAAACAGGCGGCCCGGTGGTGGTAATAAAGTGCTCCACCCCGTGTTTAGTGATGGCCGCCGAAAATGTCGGGACCGCGAGTGCTGGGAACTGGGTGAGCAGTGTGTGGAACTTACCACCTGGAGCTGTGATGTTGGCTAGCGTTGTTGGCCCGGCTCCTTGAGCTGTACAGGGGAGGGAATCAAAAGACATTGCATTAATCAGGCATCTGTTAGCAACATCGACTAGCAGTCCGTGTGCGCACAAAAAATCAGCGTCCAAGATTGGGAAACTGCATGCTGCTATGACGAATGTCCACTCATACGTACGGCCTTGTAGGGATACAGTCAGTGTCTTTTCACCAAAAGTCTTAATGTCCGAGCCGTTTGCGGCCGTCAGCTCAGGGCTGCTAGCACCCACTAGCCAGTCGGCGTTGGACAGCAGGATAAGGCTCTTTTGGGAGCCGGAGTCCACGAGGAACCGTCTCCCCGAGCGCGAGTCTGTTACATAGATCAGCTTGCTTTCTTCACCGGCGGTCACAGCTGCTACCAACTGCTGGCCTTGGCGTTTCCCTAACGCTTGAATTGGCACGGTGGCACGCATCGGCGTGGGTCCCCTCCAAAACGGCGGTGGTAGGAGCAGAGCGTGTCTCTCTGGCGCTTCCTGGCCCCTGCTGCCGCTACCATCGCTGGCTCCTCGCTTCCGCTGGCCGTCTCACTGGGTTTCTTCCATCGGTCTCTGCGTTTGCAACTTCCCGTTGGTACCTGGGATCCCCGCTGTGGTTATACCGGCAGAAAGCGATCCAAACCTCGGGGAAGGCATGCAGGTGCCGCGGTGAAATCCAGAAGGCTTGCTCGGCTTCGCCGTCTCGCTCGCTCCACCTCATCTTCTCCTAATGCTGCAGCTGGCCTCTTTCCTGGATCCTGGCCCTCGGGTGTGCCCGAAATGAGGTCATCATTTCTCCGGCCTGTTTTTCCTGTTCTACCGTGCCAACTGGTCTTCTCCCTGCTTCGAGCCAGGAAGTCCCCTGCAGGTAGCGGGTGCCTACGTCAACTTTCACCGGCCCCCATTCCTGGCGAGACTGCTGCTGTGACAGAGCCCATCCAGCTGGCGTTGCTTAACGCACGTTCCATCTCAAATAAATCATTCTTTTTGAACGATTTATTCATTACTGCAGGGCTGGACTTTTTATTTCTTGTTGAGACTTGGCAGAAAAGTGAGGAATTTACCTCCTTAATTGAACTTTGTCCACCGGATTGTACCTTCTCCTGTGCTCCGAGATTGACAGGCCGCGGCGGTGGTCTGGCCATCGTGAACCGGCGCCGCTTCGTTACACGGACGGTGAGCCATTGAACTTTTTCATCATTTGAACTGATGATTTTAAAAATTGGCTCCTCACACCCATTTTATTGTGTTTTAATTTACCGCCCTCCAGGAGTTAATGCCTCCTTTTTATCTGAGTTTAGCGATTTTTTTAACTTCTATTATTAAATTTGAGCGGATTTTATTACTTGGAGATTTTAATTTGCATATTAATGATCCCAATGACAGTTTTGCAGTGAATTTCTTGGGTATTATTGAATCATTTAATTTTGTTTTGTGTCTATCTAGCCCTACGCATATAAAAGGAAATACACTTGATCTTGTTTTTACACTTGGTCTTAATGTGAATAATGTTCAGACTAAGGACCTTCTTGTGTCAGACCATTTTTGTGTTCTTTTTAATTTATCAGTTAAATCAGTCTGTTACACTGGCAAGCAGGTAAAATGCTCTCGTGTCATTGACCAGTTTTCAGCTGTGAAATTTTCTGCTGCCTTTGACAGCAGTGTGGTTTTATCCTCTGATGACGACACTGAGAGCTTGGTCTGCTCTTTTAACTCACACTGTTCAAGCATCTTAGATGTAGTTGCTCCCTTTAAAACCAGGACTGTCCGTGCTGTTAATTCATCCCCCTGGTTAAATGATGATCTCTGTTGTTTTAGACGTAAATGTCGGAGGGTGGAAAGACTGTGGAAGTCCACTAAACTTGAGGTGCATCGATTGTACCTTAAAGGCCAAATGTCACGTAATTTTTTTTTCTAAATGACAACGAATTTAGATAAAATACACATAGCTTAAACCAAATATTCATACCGGAGACCATATCACCCACCTGTATTTACATAATTGCACAAAATACACCAGGTGAAGGCCCCACCTTGCTTGCTGGCTTGTGACAGCCAGTCCAGACCACGCCCATGTTTTTGACATCACCAGTTGTACCCTGGCTGCCCTGCCTATCCACATTCACACTTATCAACATTGGACAATCATGACGGAAAGTGACAGCGATTGTGAACAAATTAGTTTAGTTTTGTCTTTTTTTTTTGTCAGTGGTTCAGACAGTGACAGAGGCATAGAACCTTACCGGTTCGAGCCGTCCGAGACGGAATCAGATGCTTTGTCTGATGACAACAGTTCCAACGATGACCAGAGAGCAGAACCAGTGGAAAATGTCATTTAACTGGACATTAATCGCCTCCAGAATTGCGAAGCCGAAGGGGGTCTGTTCAGGGCGCCCCATAAATATTGATTTTTCGGAAGCCATTATTATTACAGTGGAGGAGAGCCGCTGTTGTCAAGAAATTGACCAGATCAATATGAAAATGGAGGCGCATACCTGTCAAGTGAGACGTTTTCGCCGTGTTTTAATACCGTAAAATGCGGCTATAAGGGACAGCGGAGTAATAATGGACATTTCTCTGGGAAATGTTTTCATACCTGTCAAGTCAGACGTTTTCGCCGTATTTTGGTGCCAAGCGCGGCTGTGGGGGACGGCGCAGTGGTGGACACTTTTCTGGGAAATGTTTTAAATGTAGTTCGTGTTGTTATTGTCAAATATTTTAAGGAAAATACGGGGAAAATGCAATTTTAGCAAAAACGGGCGTATTGCCATTTCTGTACGCCCAAAACAAAAACATACGGGAAAAAAAATTGAGTGTCTTGAGGAGCACTCCTGTGTGTGATCCCCCACAGCTGGTGCTGGCTCAGCCTGAGCTATTATCACTACAACGAGAAGTGTGGAGTCAGTCATTAGTTTGATTGTCTGGGCGGGCTGATCGCTCAGCTTGAGCCATTATCACTACTGTTCGAAGTGTGGAGTCAATCATTAGTTTAATTGTCTGGGCGGGCTGATCGCTCAGCTTGAGCTATTCTCACTACAATGAGAAGTCATTAGGACAATGGTTTAACACGTTCAGCTGTGCAGCGGTTGCGGAACAGACAGAGATCGCCTGACAAATACAGAATTCTGCTTTTTTTTTTTTTTATTTTGCGCTGGACGCTGAGTTGTGTTGTTATTGTCAAATATCCATGAATCCTTAAAATATTTGACAATAACAACACGAGTTGCATTTGGGGCATTTCCCAGAGAGGTGTGCCTTGTTGCTCCGCCGTTCCTTATAGCCGCTTTTTACGGTGTTGAAGTACGGCGAAAACGCCTCACTTGACAGGTATGAAAACATTTCCCAGAGAAGTGTCCCTTATTACCCAGCTGTCCCTGATAGTCCCGTTTTAAGGTATGGGTGAAATATCCAATTTTTTCTTTCTTGTTGCTCACTTCAACCTTCCAGTCTCCATATAAACAATCAATTGAAATACCCCAAGCATCAAACTAGGGTACAATCGATTTCGTCACTTCCGCCTTCTTCCCCAGGCGATTCCAGGGGCCATGTCAGGCCAAGCGCGGCAGTTTTAAATTAACGAATATTCCGTTGTTACTGAAGCATATGCACCAAGACCCGAACGGATCGGTTCCCTTTTATATCTAGTTTCAAGATATTTAAAGTACCCTGTTACGTGACATTTGGCCTTTAAGGAACTGTTAATTGAATTTAACAATATGATAAAAATGGCAAGAACTTCTTATTTTTCCAATATCATCTCCTCCAATAGTAACAATCCAAAGATCCTTTTCAGCACAATAGACAGTATAGTTAATCCTGTCAGTTCTGCTCCCCCTGTTTATTCAATTAATGACTGTAACAAGTTTCTTTCCTTTTTTGTTGACAAGGTCACTGCTGTTAGGGCTGGTTTTACTCATTCCTTTCCCCTAATCCTTGATTGTCCTAACAGACAGGCCTTTTTAAGTGATTTTACCCCAATTTCTTTTGAGGATTTGTTAGTGTTGGTGAGTTCCATGAAATCCTCCTCCTGCATTTTAGATATTTTGCCTTCCTCAATGTTAAAAGAGGTAATTGGCTCAGTGGGTACGTCTTTCGTTAATATCACTAATAGTTCACTTGAATCTGGTTGTGTACCCTCGTATTTTAAACATGCAGTTGTGCAGCCACTTTTTTAAAAAAAAACCTAACCTTGATCCATCTGTTTTTAAAAACTTCAGGCCAATTTCTAAGCTTCCTTTTATTTCTAAGCTTTTAGAAAAAGTTGTTGCCAAGCAGTTCACTGACTTTCTGATTGAACACAATATTTTCAACAAATTTCAGTCAGGTTTTCGTCAGAAACACTCGACAGAGACCGCTCTTCTCAGGGTGTCAAATGATATTTTAATGTCATCAGACTGGCAAATGCTCTGTTTTAGTGTTATTAGATCTTACTGCAGCATTTGATACTATTGATCATTGTATTTTGTTACAAAGGCTTAAAGATTGGGTAGGTATTTCTGGAAAAGCTCTGGATTGGTTTTTCTCCTACCTTTCTGGTAGGAGTTTTTCCGTGGCTGTTGGCTCTTATTCATCTGACTCTGCTCCTTTAACCTGTGGGGTGCCTCAGGGATCTATTCTGGGTCCACTTTTATTTGCCCTATATATGCTGCCACTTGGTTCTATTATCAGCAAATGTAAATGTGTCTTATCACTGCTACGCTGACGATTTACAGCTACCTTTCTCTTTTAAGCCTGACCATGTTGACAATTTAAAAATTATTCATGATTGTCTGTCTGCAATTAAGGACTGAATGTCTAGTAACTTCTTGCAACTTAATGCTGATAAAACTGAAGTCCTTATTGTAGCACCTGATAATCTAATTCCTAAGTTGGTTAATAGCATTGGTTCATTAAGCTCTAACGTACGGTCTAATCTAAAAAATCTTGGTGTCATTTTCAATCAATCGATGAGTTTTGATCAGCATGTCAAATCGCTGACCCGGAGTTGCTTTTTCCACCTTAGGAATATATCCAAAATTAGGTCACTGGTTTCCTACAGTCAGTTAGAACTCATTATTCATGCCTTTGTTTCTTCACGTTTGGACTACTGTAATGCTCTTTTCACATGTCTTAGCAAATCCTCTTTACACCGCCTACATTTAGTCCAGAACGCCGCTGCAAGATTACTAACTAGGTCCAGTAGATTCTGTCATATCACTCCTGTTTTGACCTCCTTGCATTGGCTTCCTGTAAATTATAGAATTGATTTTAAAGTTCTTGTTCTTACTTACAAAGCCATTCATGAAGAGGCGCCTTTTTATATTAGTGACCTGCTTTCTCTACACCAGCCCAGCAGGTCTCTCAGGTCTTCTCATCAGAATCTATTGGTAGTCCCTAGCACTAGGCTCAGAACCAAAGGCGACAGAGCCTTTGCTGCTGTTGCTCCCAAACTGTGGAACTCCTTGCCTTTTGAACTTAGATCTGCACCTTCCATTGGTGTTTTCAAGAAGCAACTAAAGACCCACCTTTTTAGCCTGGCTTTGTAATTAACTATGTGCTGATTGTATTTTTATGTGCTTTTACTGTCTACTTTGGTTTTTTTTACTGTTTTATGTGCCTGTGTTTTTATTTTGTTTTTTACCATGTTAAGCACTTTGTGACTCTGTCTGTGAAAAGTGCTCTATAAATAAACTTATTATTATTATTATTGCGACTCCGCCGCATTCACTGTGAGGGTCCTGGTGGTGATGATGATCCGATCTGCCTCCTGGGCTAGCGTACGGTAGTCACGCGTGGCCAGGAACGGCGAGTTGGCAAGGACCACTCTGGCCACCGTTGGGAGGTTCCGGAGGAAAAGGTGGGCAAATAGAAAATGCCCGTCGTCCGTGCCCATCAATGCCAACATCTTTTCCATCAGTTCGACCGCCAACCCATCCCCTAACTCGGAGCACATCAGGAGCCTCTCTGCTCTCTCGCAGTCCGAGGGCGTGTAGCGCCGGGTCAGCACGGCTTTGAGAGCGCCGTATTTGTCGCAGGCTGGGGGCTGTTGGAGCAGGCTCACTACTTGCTAAGTCGTGCGAGCGTCCAGCGCTGCAACCACATAGTGACATCTGGTGTCATCTGCCGTTATTCCCCGGAGCGCGAACTGGGCCTCGGTGTGGGGGAACCAAGACTTCGGGTCGTGCAGCCAAAAGTTCGGTAGTTTGACCGAAATGGCACATGCGTTGCTGGGGCTTCCCATCTGGATCATCTCCGGGGTGTTTGCCTCATGTTCCATTATTTGTCAAGGGTCACCAGTGTGGAGAGAGGAAAAACCAGGCCAGGCATTCACAGCAGACAAACTTTATTCACTCTCTCACATCTATCAGAACCAGAAAAAGCATTGGCCTCATGCTGCAGGGTCTCTCCTTTATATTACAACACTCACTCCCCCTGCTGCCTGAGGTCTTGCATCACAATACACTTTCGCATCACAATTCCTATTTCCTATTGTCCCCTAGTTGCTTAATCCTGCTGCCTGGGGTCTTGCATCACAATAGATTCTCCCATCACAATTCATATTGTCCCCCCAGCTGCTTATGCTCTTCCGGCAGAGGAATTTACTGCCTCTCCCTTCCTTCCAGTCTGAGATGAATATCACAGCATGGGTTCCCCATACTATTACTTTTTTCTCTTTTTGGATTAATATGGGGTCTACATGTCGGCTCAGTGATTACTGAGATGATGCAGTTTTTCATCAGTTTTAATATGACTGCAGTCTCTTTGATTTTATGTCATATTTAGTGTTGATATTTACATTCTGGGTCATTCTAAGGTATTTGTACTAAAAGGGCCTTTTCCACTAGCCTCGCTTAGCCCTACACCACACCACTCAGCCTGCGTTTGAGCATTTTCCATTAGCCCCAGCACCGGTTAGCAGGCGCTATTTTAGTACCTGATCCAGGGCAGGGTCTAACCGAGCTGAGTAGGGCTGAATATGGCTGTGATGTGACTTTAACAGACTGGTCGCCGCTGATTGGTCAGGTCGTTACGTCACGAAAGCGACTTTTTCTGCTGAATTTACTACACGACCGCCATTTGTAGTTGTTCAGCCAGTGAACACAGTGCGGCCCTTTAATACAGTATATTTTCACACTCTGAAGATGTCTTCTCGTAAGGCTATCCCCTGGTCAAACGAGGAGGTGCGCAATTTTCTTTCTATATTAGCCGACGATCGCATCCAGCGCGAGTTGGACGGATCTACTCGAAATGAAAAAATATACCAGCAGGTGTCCGAGCAGATGGGTTCCCAAGGGCACATCCGTACTGCCAAACAGTGTCGGGAGAAGCTGAAAAAGCTGAAAAGCGATTACCGAGCAGTGAAGGACCACAATGCTCGAAGTGGAGCGGATCGGAAGGAGTGGAAGTGGTTCGCTGAGATGGACGCGATCTATGGACATAGGCCTGCTAGCAATGGCAGTGACATTGGGCTCGACACGGCCACAGTCACGGCCTTGGAAACCGTGGATGGTGAGTGTTGTTTTGATATTGTGCGTCTTTTCGCCAATTTATCCTTTCTGTGCCAAGCTCACTGTTTTTAAGAAATAGGAAGGTTGTTAGATTGTGGGTAATGGTTGTTACTGAGGCTTGCCTATTGTTTTGCAGCCAACTGTAGATTCACGCTTGCTTTGTGTTAAGTATTAGCGCGAACAAAACGCTGAATTACGCTTATTGTATTCCGGTTAAAAACTTTAGAGTGTTGTGTACATGTTGCACTTTGGTGTTAAGTTTTAAATTGCGTGCATTTTCTTTCTAGAATCGCAGTTCATATCACAGGGGTCCACCTCAGTGGACATGGACACACCGGACTCTCCTGCGTCTGCCTCTGCCTCTGCGTCTGCCGGAGCGCCAGCTGGATCGACTCCGATGTCAGCCACATGACCAGCTCCATCTGGATCACGTTCAAGTGCCGGTAAGGCACAATAACCACGATTTTTTTTTTTGTTGAAACAGGTCCAGTGGAAACCAGGGCCGAAAATCCATCCATCCATCCATCCATCTTCTACCGCTTAATTCTTTACAGGTCGCGGGGGGGCTGGAGCCTAACAAGTTATGTACCAAATTGATTAATGCAATTTCCTGTAGCTGCATATTAATTAATTGAAAATGTCTTTTTAAATGTACAAAAAGGTTATTCTTTGGTCTTCACTTATCGGTGTTCCACAACCATTTTTAAGATAAGATAAGCCTTTATTAGTCCCACAATGGGGAAATTCCAGGATTGCAACAGCATAGGGATAGCAACACTCAGAGCAACAATCAGAAGGCAAGAAAAAACAACATCTAGTAAACATATGTCCATATTACTATAAATGTACTGTATATATATAGACACACAGTGCAGAGCATTATGGCTGGTGGATGTGCAGCAGAAAGTCTAAGCTCTCTCTCCGCGGATGCAGCGGGCCAGCTGGAAGTCTTTGGGCATGATGGTGACCCCCTTAGCGAAGAAGAGACCACCAGGTGGGTCTCGCTGGTCTCCTGCAGAGCCATGACGGCGAAACTCAGGAAACGCAGGACGGTCTTGAAGTCCTGAGCGATCTCCCTCACCAGGCGCTGGACGGGCAGCTTACGGATGAGCAACTCCGTGGATTTCTGGTAGCGACGGATCTCTCTCAGAGCCACGGACCTGTGACGGCGAGGCCTCTTCACTCTGCCGGTGGCCAGAGCGCCTCTCCGAGCAGCCCTGTGGCTAGCTGTCTCCTGGGGGGCTTCTTCCTCCAGTAGATTTTACGGGCGGTCTGCTTGGTTCTTGCCATCGCTCTTTATTATTCTGTCTTATATTTCTTTCACGCCGCCTAAACTCCAGCCCGGCACCCGCTTCGTTTTCGCTACAGCTCCCGGTATGTCGAGTTTCCCATTAGCACCGGGCGGCGGCCAAGTGCTAGCTAGCACTAGCTCCTCCCCGCTGTAACGTCTCCCGCTGCAAACCGTGGCTCCGTCCGCCGACCCGGGAGACCCCCGGGGCGATCCGTGCGTCCGTGATATATATACAGAGTGAAAGGTGTAGAAAGAAGAAGGAAGATAAAAAAAAGGCTGTTGCAACAGGCAGCCGACTCGTGTGGCGCCGCCGGTCCGGCGGAACCGGAACCGGAAAGGTTCCGGTTTAGGTGTGGTGATTGAAGTGCTGTTGTAACTCCTGTTTTAGAAAAACAAATAAAGCTCATGAACTGTCGTTGAAATCAACATGCTTCATTGAAATGCTTCGCGTCAGCTAACTGTATTAACCCATTCAGATTTCTGCGGCCACACTACAAGCAACTATTTTAAACATTACCAATCCATCCATCCATATTCTTAATCTTAATCCTTTTTAGTTTTGCAGGGGGGCTGCAGCCTAAGACAGCACCCTGCGTGTTGCAAAATCCGCTCTGAGGGGCAGCAACATGACAGTTCAGCTTATATACAGCAGTGAAGCATAATATAATAGTGACATTCCACCACAGACTTTCACCAGTGTAATTCCGTAATATATGTAGTGATCCAGCTTTAACAACCATGCCTTTCTGTCTTTCAGTGTAGCCAAGAGGAAAAGGAACAACTCCATCGCTGACCTTACATCAGCGATGGTCAACATGCATGACGAAGAGATGCGGCTCTTGGAACGGCAACATGACCAGCGGCAAGAACACCATCAGGAGTACATGCAGCATTTGCGACAGGTGGCCGCAGATGTGCGAGCAGATGCGCGTGAAGCCCTGGAGCAGGACGCTGTGTTACGAAGGGAAGAGCTCGCAGAGATGTCAACATTCAACAGAGATTTCCTGACCCTATTTGGCAGGCTTGTGGACGCATTTAGCAGTCGGTGTGTCTAACCATGTCTCCCCACGCCCAGTCTGTTTTTTTGTTTGTAAATTTTGCTTCTGGAATAAAATTGTATTGTTTGCATCAAAAGTCTGGTTTATCTGTTATGACACCGTATGAGAAAAGCCAATAATTACATACACATTCCATTCTCTGTTCACTCCACATGCTGCTGTTCATCAGGTCAGGTGTACAGTGATCCCTCACTTATCGCAGTTAATGGGTTCCAGAACCGACCGCGAAAAGTGAAAAACCGCGAAGTAGCGTCACCCCTAATGACGTCATCCATAAATAATACGTACGTTCATTCTCTCTCTCTCTCTCATATGATACGTGTGTGTGTGTGTGTGTGTGTACGTGTACATACATACGTAGATGTAAATAAAGTGTACACAAATATGTTTTTAGAACTCTTTTATTCTTATAACAAGATACGTAACTCAAGATGAAGATGATTTACTTCACAGGTTAATGAGAGCTTTACTGCTCCTCAGGTGACGCCTCATCGTCAGGTGCTAGAAGCGCAGGATCATCGAGGGCAGCTTCCGATAGAGCTGGAGAAGCTGCAGGAGGCGCGACGGGAAGACTATTTCGCACAAAATGGCACAAGAGAACAGCGAAAAGTTCCACACGGCGAGACTACGTAACACGAGCGATAAAGAGCAATGAATGCGGTCTTTCTTCCCTTCATAGGCGCTCGGCAGGGAGAGGAGGTGGGTGAAACGTCTCGGCCAATCAGCTTGCGGGGTGAAACGTCTCGGCCAATCAGCTTGCGAGATTTCCGAGCCGAGCCAACACGAGAACAGCGAACAGAGAGGTGGATTTTTTGAGTTGTGCAGCTCTCCGTGTTGATACCTGATGGTCTAATGTAGTCTCCCTGCCTTCTGCTAGCGCCCGCCCATTATTTCTCAATTTTGAATTTTTGATGAATATTTTTGAAAAATCCGCGATGCACTGAGGGCGCGAAAGGTGAAGCGCGAAGTAGCGAGGGATCACTGTATAGCCTTCTAATGGTAATTTAATTTTTAACAACGCAACGAAATGTAATGTCTTGGTAGTTTTTTTTTTTTTTTTTATTTTAAACAAATTTGCAATGCTGAATCCATTTCTCTCAAACGGGTACATTTTTTATGTTATAAGCAGTTGTACAGGTGTACTTTAACTTGTACAGTAGACACTGATAAAGGTAAGTACATGTAAATTGAATGTTGCATCACCAGTCAAAATTTAATAAATTAAGAAGGAATCTAGCAAAAATTTGTCACTAATAACAGTGGACACATCGGACAAGCAGACACAACTGTGTTTTTGTTGCACACAACTGTTGTTACCAACAAGTTGTGCAAAATTTATATTCCCTTTTCCCAAAAATTAAAAATCAATTTGTAAGTAAAAGTGGGAGACCTTTACATGGGAATATGACATGTATCAGCACATGATTTATAGTTCAATTTGCATTTCCACCTAAGCAAAAGTGGCTTGTCGAGCTGGATTTTTGTGAAGATGGCCTGTGCAGTGTTTCTGCATGTAATTACATACCTGTCAAGTGATACGGTTTGGCCGTATTTTAATACGGGGAAAATGCAATTTTAGCAAATACGGGCATATTGCCATTTCTGTACGCCAAAAAGAAAAATATACGGGAAAAAAAAATATTGAGAGTGTGGAGGAACACGTCGTGTGTGTGACCCCCACAGCGTACGGGGCTGGAAGAGCGCTCAGCGTGAGCAATTATCACAACAGTGAGAAGTGTGGACTGATCATTATGCTGATGGCCTCGCACCTTCTGTTGTCCTGCGGCTCCGGAACAGAAAGGAATCGCTGGATGGATAAAGGCTTCTCCAGAGGGCCCTACACACTCCTATGTTCCATGTAGGAGGAGCAGAAAAGTGACTGCATCGGGGATTTTCGACCTGAAGTCGCACTTCGCTACACAGGGCCACAAAAACTGTGTAGCCAAATCGAAAACGTATCGATCGATGGATGAACATTTTCAGCCAGTGAGAGAACCGACGCCTTCCAAATCCAATGCATCACTAGCAGAAGTGATGGTTTGTCATTTAAGATAAGATAAGATAAGATAAGCCTTTATTAGTCCCACAATGGGGAAATTCCAGGATTGCAACAGCACAGGGATAGCAACACTCAGAGCAACAATCAGAAGGCAAGAAAAAAAACAAGCAAGCAAGAGCAGCTAATATACATATGTACATATTACTATAAAATATATATATACACACACAGACACACAGTGCAGAGCATTGTAGCTGGATGGAATAAATATATGAATATATGAACACACAGTGCAGAGCATTGTAGCTAGATGGAATAAATATGTAAATATATAAACACCCACAGTACGGAGCATTGCAGCTAGGTGGAATAAATATGCAAGTATATAAACACACACAGTGCGGAGCAATGTAGCTAGATGGAATAATATGTAGATATATAAAAACACAGTGCGGAGCATTGTAGCTAGATGGAATAAATATATAGATATATAAATATAAACACACCCAGTGCTGAGCATTGTAGCTAGATGGAATAAATATATAGATATATAAATATAAACACACCCAGTGCAGAGCATTGTAGCTAGATGGAATAAATATGTAAATATATAAACACACACAGTGCAGAGCATTGTTGCTAGGTGGGATGAAACAGCATAACCGTCTATTTAGTTATCCTACATGGTATGATTATGTGCCCATACATATTCTCACCCTCCATAGCGACCGGTATGTTCCTAGTTGTATGCCGGAGAGGACCATTGTGTAAGTCTATTGCATCTTTTGCATTCAAAAAAAAACTATTAGTTTGTTACGTCTTTTTGCTATCTCTGCGAGCAGCCCTGCTTAGGTTGTACAGTCTGACAGCCGTTGGTAGGAAGGACCTACGAAACCTCTCGGTTGTGCACCTGGGATGATGTAGTCTGCTGCTAAATGAGCTCCTCAGTGCATCCAGTATGTCCTGCATAGGGTGGAACTCGGACTCCAGCAGAGATGACAGTTTAGCCACCGTCCTTCTCTCTCCTATCTCCTCCATCGGATCAAGGCGTTGCCCCAGGACAGAGCTAGCTTTCTTAATCAGTTTGTTCAGTCTCTTCCTATCGGCTGCAGTAATGCCACTGCCCCAGCAGACCACTCCAAAAGTGATGGCTGATGCCACCACCGTGTCATAGAATGACTTCAGCAGCGCCCCTTGTACACCAAAAGACCTGAGTCTCCTCAGCAGGAACAGCCTGCGCTGTCCCTTCTTGTAGAGTGCGTCAGTATTGTGTGACCAGTCTAGTTTATTGTTCAGATGAATACCCAGGTACTTGTAGGATGTCACCATCTCGATGTCTGTTCCCTGTATATTTACTGGTGCTGTGAGGGGCTGCCCATGCCTGCGGCAGTCCACCACCAGCTCCTTAGTTTTCCTCGCGTTGATCTGGAGGCAGTTCCGATGGCACCAGTCCACAAAGTCCTGGATAAGCCCTCTGTACTCAGCTTCATCTCCGCTGGAGATGAGACCAACGATCGCAGAGTCATCAGAGAACTTCTGTAGATGGCAATGTGTTGTGTTGTGTGAGAAGTCCGCAGTATAAAGAGTGAACAGGAAGGGAGCCAGCACCGTTCCCTGGGGGGCCCCCATGCTACTGATGATCGTGTCGGAAACACAGTCCCGGGTTCTCACAAACTGAGGCCGGTTCGTGAGGTAGTCCAGGATCCATGATGACAGGTGCTGGTCCACCCCTGCGCGCAGCAGCTTGTCCTTCAGGATCATCGGTTGGATGGTGTTGAAAGCACTGGAGAAGTCAAAGAACATGATCCTCACCATATTCCCGGGCTTCTCCAGGTGGGACAGAGAACGGTGAAGGAGGAAGATCACCGCATCCTCCACCCCAATGCCATGCTGGTAGGCGAACTGGAGTGGATCCATCGCTGGTTCCACCAGGGGGCGGAACCATTTTGTGGCAGAGCACAATCTACTCCCATTGGTGGCAGATCAGAAGTGATCTGGAGCGAACTGGAGTGGATCCATCGCTGGTTCCACCAGGGGGCGGAACCATTTTGTGGCAGAGCACAATCTACTCCAATTGGTGGCAGATCACTTCTGATCTGCCACTTCAGAAATGCTAGAGTCAGCAAAGGCTGCTACTTGGAACTATAACAAGCAGCATCAGTGAACATTTTCTTGTTTCAAGTTCATCCAAGTGCATTAGTGTAACAAAGCTGACAATTAAAAACTCTTTAATTCCAAGTGTATATACAGTATCTAGCTGACAATTAAGAACTATATTCAGAATAATTCTTATTGTGTACTTTCAAATTAAGCAATCTACCTTGTGCTAATGTAAATTTGAAAAAAAAAATTTTATTTATTTTTATTTATTTATTATTAATATCATTTATTTTTTATTTATTCATTTTTTATTTTATTTTTTTTGTGCTACTTGGCTTATTATTTTCACATTACCATAAAGTTATGGCTCAAGATTGTGTCCATATAAGTGTACATTTGAATCAGAATCAGAATCAGAATCAGCTTTATTGCCAAGTATATTTACAAGTAAGTATAAATAAATATGTTTGAAATAGTTCATGTTGCAGTTGCTGTTTGTTTAGTTTTTTGGGGTTTTTTTTCCTTCAGTTTTCTTTCATCTGCCGATAAATACAGTTTTTAAGTACTCAGTACAGGTGTGAAAGCCCCCCCCCCCCAATAAGGGAGGCATGAGGTATGCCTTGACAGGTATGTAATTACCCGTACCTTAACAGATAAGCATTATGAACAACAGAGGACAGGTAGATGGAACATGCACAACATTTTATTTTCAAAAAACATTTTTGAAATATGTATGCACATAAATGTGGACGAAATTACATTTCTACCTATTGCTAGACAAGTACTGCATCACAGCATCTCGTATATCGGCACCCTGCTCCTCTGCTCCCTGTGCCGCTGCCACCACTGGTTCATCTACTGCATCATCCAATGTAGTGTCATACGTCTCTCCATGACTCTCACACAGATTATGCAGAGCACAACAAGTCAGCACCATAGATTTCACCAGTTTCATGTCACAGTCATTCCTCTCTCCTTCCTCCTTCCTTCTCTCCTCGTCATCAGCCATTTTCTTTGTTGTGGAGGATTCGGTCGCGTGTTTCACGTCACGAGAGTGTGGCGCCGCCTCGCTGTTCAAGAAATCCCACCCACAGCAGGTGTGCCAGCAGGTGTGCCAGCAGTAATGTTGAAAAGCAACCGAGGCAGAACCGAATCGAAGTGAGTCGAGTCGGGTTTTCTAATCGGGGCTAATGGAAAAGCGCCTTAATTGTCTTTTGTATTTTAATTATGTCCCACTTTAGAAAGTGATGCTTTTGTCTTTTCCTCCAAGCGTTACAGCTTTAAATTTTTTCTTCCATAAAACTAATATACAAGTAATCTTTTTTATGACTACCGTCTATCTGTCTGCACAGTACACAGCTTTATTTATTATAGTCCCTTCACAAACTTTAACATGCAAAGTAACAAACTCTGAAAAATAGATTTCATAGTGTAACTATGGTCTGATGTTCTGTTTCTCTGTCTGATAAAAGATCTTCATAATGTGGAACCTGAAGACGGTGTGGACCACTTCTCCCAGACTGATGAGAACCAGTTCATGACCCCAACCATCACAGGTGAAAGTCAGTGTCTTAAATGTTAAAGTTACGGTACAGGAAAGAGTCCATACTGTGACCTAAAATCACTTCTGTTTACACAGGACAGCAGAGAAGATCCCCGGTCCTTCACTTCCTCCTGTTCAGGATGTTTCACACTAACCATCAGAGCAACCAGGGCTCATCCTGTCATCACTACCACCGTGCACTCTCCTCCCTGTTTTAATTGTTATAATAACATTTAACAGGACAGCAAAATATAGTTTTTATTTATTTGTTAATTTTCTATCTACATCTTTGTTTAAAACCAGAGGTGGGTAGAGAAACCAGAAATTGTTCTCCAGTACTATTGCTGTTATTGGAATTATTCAAGTATCAGAGTCATCGCCAGAAAAGGTGAGGATGAAAGTATTCAGTAAAAAAGTTACTGGGGTAGTAATGACGGTTCTAAATTTAGAAAACTTTTTCTCCTAAATTTGTGAATCCTTTTGCGGCGGCATGATATAATAAAGGCAGCGATGAGAGGTTTTAAGCAGGTTTATTAAATCATACCGCCGTCACGAAGCTCGCCCAATGGGCGGCTCGGAGGCTCTCCAGCAAAGAGACACAGAGTGTGTGTGTCAACAGCAGTTGCAGAGTGAGAGTGTGATTTACAGAACAGTGCAGCATATATACCCAACTCAGACAATACATCAAAGACATTCACAGCAGTCGATCTGGGCATTTGCATATGAGAGGCACAGACAGTACCGGATGCATGAACACAATGCATGAATGGCACATTAGCATCACAGAAGCGAAACAATGCATGAATGGCACATTACTTCACAGCAGTGCAGCGGAAAAAACCAGAAGTAGCGAGCTGTCTGTCCCAAACTGTTGTGGGGGTTGCCACACTTTCATATAATTTGTCTTTTTTGAATATACAACCTTTATCCTATAAATCTGAGTTTTTCCACATAAATTAGAATTTTGTAACATACATTTTCAACTTCTTAAAAAATTAGCAGTTCTACATTTCAAACATTTTTCTTTTAAATGTATCACTTTGTCAAATTTGTGACTGTTTTATATGATTTTTTTAAAACATGAATTTGTAACATTTTACATATAAACTTTTCAAATAAATTTGTAACTTTTTAAATCTAACTTGTTTAAATTACTTGTTCTTTGTAGCTGTAATAGAAGACAATAATATCAACACCCATCTCAGCTAAATAAGATTATAAATTTACTAAAATGATCAAAGATGCAGTAATTTCTAGTGAGACTAATTAGTCATTTTAAACAGACACATTTCTAATCAGTTTTCAAATCAGTGAAATTAAAGTTTAGTGACTGTAACCAAAGGTACTTGAGTAAAAGTAGTTTTATCCTCACATGTACTTGAGTAGAAATGATCCTGCAGTAAAGTACGCATCTAAGTACTGTTCTGTCAAAGTGTCTACAAGCACAAGAACCTTTTCTGGCAGCATGTTCCTGCATCACTGCCAATGTCTGATTGTTCTGAACAAATATAACTTGTATTCTACCCAAGCCTGCAGTGAATATTAATGATTATAAATAAGTGAATACAGAAAAAGTACTTGAGATAAACTTTTTACTTAATAATTTAAAATTTTTGGGGGGGAAATACCAGATTATGTCTTCTCATAAATAAATGCATAGAGAATGCATGAACTGAGGTGCAGCTCACAGTTGTGTAAACATATGAATGACTGCTTATTTAAAAAAGGTTTATGTTAAATTAGACTTTTTTATGGATTTAAACTGTAAACATGTAAAGCATCAATGTAGGTCTTAAGAAGAAAGGAGAAGGTGCTTCCATCTCAGAACCAGTGGATGTGGACACCATTCATACCAGACTGGTCCCCTGGTCTCTGCAGCTCTCAGCTCCACGTCAGATGTAGTCGTCACGGATCACACAGACGTTTGCTGGATTAAAAAAATTCACAGTGATTGACGTACATTACCTCCTCTGCTCGGTTGAATGTTTACAATAGAAAACAACCTTTACTAACTTGTGTGGCTGTTGGACAGTGAAGGACTTCATAGATGGTTCCTGGTGTGAGCTGATTTCTGACAGAGAGAACTGATACAAAGATGTTTAATAATGGCCATATATAGAGGTGGGTACAGTAGTCAGAAACTCTTCAAGAAATTTATAATTACTCAAGTCTGAGTCATCACCAGAAACATTAGTAAGAAAGTATCTACTAAAAACATTACTTTAGTAATAAGTGTACTCTCCCTTGCTTCAGGTTTTTTCCCCCTAAATTTGTGAATTGATGTGGCGGTAATGTACCTATAAGCTGGTTGCCAACCGCCAATCGAATCTAACAGAAGAAGAACAAGAAATTTATTTTTTTCTCTTAAATTTTCCAGCTGTTTTTTGATAGATTTGTCCCCCCCCCCCAAATTTGTGATTTTGTCTCCATTTTGTGAGGGTTTTTTTTTCTCTCATAAACCTGGTATTTATTTTGTAAATTTATAACCTTTTCATAGAAATTTCTTGGAAATTTTTCATTTATTGGTTTATTATTTTTTGATATATTTTTTTAAACTCATTGCTCATCAATAGTAGAAACACAATTAAGTAAATTAGTGACCGTTTTATACTAATAATAGAAAGTGCAATTTGGGTGACTAGTCAGTATTGAGAAGGCCCATTGGTCCTAAAGTCTAACTGTTAAAAATGGTTCTATGCAGTTCAAATCAGCCCTCAAATGAATAAGATTACTACAACTCAACCATTCGACATGGCATCCTCCCTTCCCATCCACCAAGTCTTGTTTTGTCTGTTATAAATAGTATGTTTAACTAATTTATCCCTATGATGGGCAAGACATAAATGCAACCTTAATTTTCAAAGAAAAATAGTCTTTTAATTTAGGCCTAATTTTCAGATCAATGGACGTTAGTCTCCCAGTAGACCTACCAGAGGTCGGTCACCTCAACCTTTCATTTCTCCCCACAGGCCTTCGGTAGCAACAAAGTCCTCCTTTCGTCCTCATTGCTGGCTGATGGGAATTCTATAAACGTATATTTCTGGCAGTTCTCATCTTTCATCAGATGCTGATGTCTGCATGAGTCTATGCTGCAATTTGGGGCATTTTCCTCATTGTAAAGTGAGATTTAGCAGCTAGCCTTTCAGGCTTGTTTGAAATGAATAAAGAAATGATTTTTGAACAATATAAAAATAAAGGACAGTAATATTACAATGTGTCTTTAACGAAGAAAGGTTGTTATTGTTGAATATATATATGCTGAGTTATTGCTGAATATACTGTATATGCTGAGTACTATTATAATCGATATCATTACTAGAATATTACAACAGTATTATAGTATTATGATTGTTGTTTAGGATGGAATTATTTGAAGTATTTATATAGGCCAGGTGGTATTATTATTATTATTGTCACTACTATATGGCTAGCCGTTATTATAGCTATAATTATTATATGATTACTTATTGCGCCTAAGTATTGTAAACCATGTGGGGGTATATGGTGATTATGATGATGATAATATTGTCTATAATTATATTAAACATACCAGAAGTATTTACTTATTACATTTATTATTAGATGTTGGTATTATTGTCACTATAAACTATCATTGTTGTATTATTTCTATTGCATAATTTAATTATAAGATGCATTATATATTATGCTATTGTATAATGAATGTAATTATGGGATGGATAATGACTAGAATGATATTATAATATTGGGTATGGAGAAGGGGTGGGACTATAAAAGTGTTGGCTTCTTCCCACTCCTTTTGAACAAGGACATTTTTTATGTTTATTTTTTTGGTTTTGATTTCTTGTTTTAATAAATATATATATATATATTTCTGGAGGAAATGGAGGACAATTTACATATGGACAGAGAGCCCCAGGGGACAATTAGACGGGACTGTTACGTATGCGTCCTCGGAGAGGACGTCCGGGCCGGGCGCTAGCTGATGTCATGCTAATGACAGTTACCACTCTGAGTGGTAATCGTCACTTCCTTGTGGTAACGTATCGTCACTTCCTGTTTTGCTGTCTGCCTGTGTGGTTTGCTCTCCAGCTCTCGAGCCACTAGCTATGGCTACTAGCTCTCTTTCCTCTCCTCCTCTGGTGTGCTCTCTCTGTCAGATGTTTAGCTACACCTCTGCCTCTTTTAGTGATAACGGTAAATGTAATAAATGTTGTCTTTTTGAGGCGCTCGAGGCGAGGTTGTCTGATTTGGAATCCCGGCTCCGCTGCATTGAAACACCGTCTGCGCCAGTTAATCTCGACGGACGCCCCTTAGCTGCAGCGGAGCTAGCTAGCTTAGGCCCCCCTGTCACCGGTTCCCCGGCTCTCCTCTGCAGCGAGGAGACTGGGTGGGTGACGGTGAGAAGGAAGCCTAGTCGCAAAGCCCCGGTTCACCACCAACCTGTTCACGTTTCTAATCGTTTTTCCCCGCTCAGCGACACACCCGCTGAGGAAAAAACTCTGATCATTGGCGACTCTGTAGTCAGAAACGTGAACCTAGAGACTCCAGCGGTCATAGTCCAATGCATTCCTGGGGCCAGAGCAGGCGACATCGAGTCAAATTTGAAAATGCTGGCTAAAAGTAACTGTAAATATTCCACAATTGTTATTCACGCCGGCATTAATGACATCCGTCTCCGGCAGTCGGAAGTCACCAAACTTGATGTAGAATCGGTGTGTGACTTTGCCAAAACGATGTCTGCCACTGTAGTATTCTCTGGGCCCCTCCCCAATCTGACCAGTGATGACATGTTTAGTCGCTCGTCATCCTTGAACCGCTGGCTGTCTGTGTGGTGTCCTAAAAATGACGTGGGCTACATTGACAATTGGAGCTCTTTTTGGGGAAAACCTGGTCTTATGAGACGAGACAGCATTCATCCCACTTTGGATGGTGCTTCTCATTTATCTAACAATCTGGCATCTTTTTTATCCAAATTTCCAAAACCCTGACTACTCAGAGTTGGGACCAGGAAGCAGAGTCGCAGTCTTACACGCCTCTCTGCAGCTCCTCTTCATCCGCCACCCCTCAGCTTAGCCCCTGTCTTCCCCATCAGAGAATCGTTGTCTGCTCCCTCCAAAGTAAATAAAAATATAATGTATAAGCATCCCAAAGTGATAAAGCAAAATATTGGTAAAACTCAAATTAAACATAAAGCCTCTAAATTGAATGAATTGGCCTCTGTTCCTCCTCATAATTTAAAAATTAAATGTGGTTTATTAAATATTAGGTCTCTAACTCCCAAGTCTCTGTTAGTCCATGATCTGTTAATTGATCATCAGATTGATTTAATTTCCCTTACAGAGACTTGGTTAGGACAAGAGGATTATGTTGGTTTAAATGAATCAACTCCCTCTGGTTATTTAAACTGTCAAAATCCCAGAAGTTCTGGTCGTGGAGGAGGAGTAGCATCAATTTACCATTCCAAATTACTAGTTAATGTAAAGCAAAAAACATGTTATAATTCCTTTGAGGGCCTGGTCCTCAGCGTTGGACACTTTAGCAATTCCAGGTTAAACCCAATTTTATTTGCCATAGTTTATCGTTCCCCATCAACCTATTCAGAATTTTTATCCGAATTTCCTGATTTCTTAGCTGATTTAGTGCTGAAATCTGATAGAATAATTATAGTAGGGGACTTTAATATACATGTGGATGTAGATAGTGACTGCCTTAATGTGGCTTTTAATTCAATATTAGACTCGATTGGGTTTTCTCAGAAAGTAGGAAATTCTACTCATTACCTCCACCATACATTGGACCTTGTTCTGACATATGGCATAGAAATAGAAAATCTGGTAGTGTTTCCTCATAACCCTGTACTGTCAGACCATTGTCTGTTAACCTTTGATTTTACTATTTCTGACTATTTGGCTCCTAAAGAAAAATATTATCACAGTAGATGCCTCTCAGATGATGCTGTTTCCAAATTTATGCAGATTGTTTCCTCTATGCCATGTGTCAACACAACGGAAATAAGCTATAGACAGCTTGCTCCTTCTGTAATTGATAACATGGTGGATAGTGTTTCAGCTTCTCTGCATCAGGCTCTAGACTTGGTGGCCCCCTTAAAAAAGAAAAAGTCTAATCAGAGATTTTTAACTCCTTGGTTCAACACAGAAACTCGTAGCTTAAAACAGAAGACTCGTCAATTAGAAAGAAAATGGCGCTCTACTAATTTAGATGAAATCTATTTAGCTTGGAGAAATCATCTTTTAATTTATAAAAAATCTCTTAGAAAAGCTAGAACGAGTTATTACTCTGCATTAATAGAAGAGAACAAGAATAATCCCAGGTTTCTTTTCAGTACTGTAGCCAGGTTGACAAAGAGTCAGGACTCTGTCAATCCTAGCATCCCCTTAGAGCTTACTAGTCAGGACTTTATGAACTTTTTCAATAATAAAATTTCATCCATCAGAGATAAAATCAATCAGATTCTTCCCACAGTTAACTTAAATACTGTAACTACTACAACTCCTTCTATTGATGTCTGTCTTGATGAGTTTACTCCAATCGACCTTTGTGAGTTAGACAAAATAGTTTCCTCATCCAAACCTTCAACTTGTCTTTTAGACCCTATTCCTACCAGGTTATTTAAAGAAGTCTTCCCACTTATTGGTAGCTTTATTCTTCATATAATCAATTCTTCATTAACTTTAGGCCATGTACCGCAGGCTTTTAAAACGGCTGTAATTAAACCCTTACTCAAAAAGCCAACGCTAGATCCAGGAGCTTTAGCTAACTATAGACCAATCTCTAATCTCCCTTTCATTTCAAAAATCTTAGAAAGAGTTGTTGCTATGCAATTATTTGACCACCTGCAGGGAAATGGTTTATTTGAGGAGTTTCAATCTGGGTTTAGAATCCATCATAGCACTGAAACAGCCTTAGCGAAGGTCACTAACGACCTTCTCATTGCATCTGATAATGGACTAGTTTCTGTACTTGTCCTTTTAGATCTTAGTGCAGCTTTTGATACTATTGATCATAATATTCTACTTGATAGATTAGAACACTATGTTGGACTTAATGGAACTTCGTTGCAATGGTTTAGATCTTATTTATCTGATAGGTTCCAGTTTGTTCATGTAAATGATGAGTTTTCTCTCAGCTCAAAGCTTAGTCATGGAGTTCCACAGGGATCTGTGCTTGGCCCTACTCTTTTTAGTTTATATATGCTTCCGTTAGGCAACATTATTAGAAAGCACTGTATACATTTTCACTGTTATGCAGATGACACACAATTATACCTGTCAATGAAGCCAGATGATACTAATCAATTAGCCAAGTTAGAAGCCTGTCTTAAGGAAATCAAAGTTTGGATGACTTGTAATTTCCTGCTATTAAATTCAGATAAGACTGAAGTCATTCTTGTTGGTCCAAAAAAACTTAGAAATTCCTTTCCAAATCAAACTTTCAGTTTGGATGCAGTTACTCTTTCTCTTAATAGCTCTGTGAGGAACCTTGGAGTTATTTTTGATCAGGATTTGTCCTTCAATTCACATATTAAATTTGTTTCTAAGACTGCCTTCTATCATTTGCGTAATATTGCCAAGATTAGGAGCATCTTGTCTCAGAGTGATGCTGAGAAGCTGATCCACGCTTTTGTTAGCTCGAGATTAGATTATTGTAATTCTTTATTATCAGGTTGTCCTAAAACATCTTTAAAAAGTCTTCAGCTGATCCAAAATGCTGCAGCAAGAGTTTTAACAGGTACTAGAAAGAGAGATCATATCTCTCCGGTTCTGGCCTCCCTTCATTGGCTTCCCATAGAGTTTAGAATTAAGTTTAAAATCCTTCTTCTTACTTACAAAGCTCTAAACAATCAGGCTCCTTTTTATTTAAAAGATCTGATACTACCGTATCATCCTAACAGAGCACTACGCTCCCAAAATGCAGGTTTACTTGTAATACCTAGAATCTCCAAAAGTACAATGGGAGGCAGAGCCTTTAGTTATCAAGCTCCTCTCCTGTGGAATCAGCTGCCAATCTGGATTCGGGAGTCAGACTCGATCTCTGTTTTTAAGAATAGGGCTAAAACCTACCTTTTTGATATAGCCTACAATTAGGGAGGGATCATGTGTTTTCTGAACCCTCCCTTAGTTATGCTGCTAATAGGTTTAGTCAGCCGGGGGACCTCCAGTAATGCACTGGGCCTCACTCCTTTCCTCACTCTCTATGAAATATTTTTTTTTTTGCTGGTCATTAACATTTGTTTGTTCTCTCCCATAGATTGAGTCCCCATCGTGCTGTTTGCTCTCTACATGTCTGTTCTTTTCTTCTTCTCTATCCCCTCACCCCCCAGCCAGTCGCAGCAGATGACTGCCCCTCCCTGAGCCTGGTTCTGCTGGAGGTTTCTTCCTGTTAAAAGGGAGTTTTTCCTCTCCACCGTCGCCAAGTGCTTGCTCACAGGGGATCGCCTGATTGCTGGGGTCTTTCTGCAACTGTGGGGGTCCTCCCTACAGTTGATAGTGCTATGAGATGACTGTTGTTGTGAAATGGCGCTATATAAATAAAGTTGAATTGAATTGAATTGAATTAATGATGTGTATTGACTGATGTGTATTAGATGACAATCACTATGCTAATGTGCCATGCATTCTCTCCGTCTGCATAACATGTATAAAAGAGCTTGCTATACATGCCTCAGCAACGCAAAAACTCTCTACCAGACACACGGCCCCAGCGGGCAACGCTGGGGTCCACTGGCTGTATTTATGTTAGAGGGTCAATAAAGAACCTGTGTCGACCTATGTTCGTGCCTCGCCTCCACATCCTTCCCTTACACCCTCTACATTGGTGACCTGACGTGAAATGGACTATCTTTCCCTTTCGCCGTGTCGTGGATTCCTTATTCTCCACAATGGTGACCTGACGGAGATGAACTGTCTCTCCCTAACGCCGCACACCACATGGTGACCTGACGTGGGATGACCGTCTGCTCCCTTTCACCGTGCTGTGGACTCCAGAGACCGGGGATCGCCTACATCCTTCGCATCCACACTGGAGCGCGCATACCTTATCCTCTCTCCACGATGGTGACCTCCAGGGCCAAACAGAGAGTGCGGCACTGGGACCGAGATGCACGAGGATCAGCAACACGAGCAACGCACAGAAACAGCCTGAACGAGGAAGATCATCGGCGCCGTCTGCGTTGATTTCCACCAAGCTCCCCGACTCTGACTCATCTCCCGACAGTGGACTTTCTGCACACAGAAGCCCCGCGCGCACACCGCAGGATTACGAGGACAGCACAACTTTCAGCTATGTGGTCACTGCGCCAGGCGCGTGCCACGCACCAGGGACAAACTGGCTCCACAGACTAATACATCGTCCTCCGCCACTGCACAAGCCCAAGAAACACGGCTGATCACCATCCTTGGAACCTTTAGGGCTGCTCACGCATCTGAAGCAGACATGCAGCCCGCACACGGGACTTTGTTTGGGTTTCTCAGCCACGGCGCACAATGGGAATTTACCCGATTGCTTTCCCCGATGACTTTAGGGCTACTTCCGCACCTAAAGCCAAACCGCCAAGTCCCTCACACAGCTTCAGGTTTTTTAAATTTTTTTTCACAGCCGCTGCGGCTCACCGCCAGGTTTACCAGGAAAGTCCCTCACCATGGCGGATCCACATGCAATTTTTGCACGGCCCAGACACTTTTGATGTCCCGGGCTGGCACTCACTTATTCCCCCCCCCCCTCCTCCACATTGCTCTTCCCGCACCTCACTCCCTAAAGCCAGCCAATCGCCGGTTTGTTCCATTACGCACGACGCGCACTGGCCCCATGTGCCCACGATCCACGGTCGTTCAACGTGCTGGAACTCAGAGCGGAGCACTCTGTCTTTTCCACTCCAGGTTCAGGTTCAGGTTACTTTATTTGTACCCGTAGGTAGATTTGTTTTGCAGTTGGTGACATCCATATTTACAAGCCACTAATTACATTCAACATAGACACAAACACAGGCACACATCTTACAAAATAGGTAAATATAAAATATGTACAATATAATTTTTATAGCTTGTTCAACTCTTTGACAGCAGCAGGGACAAAGCTGTTTTTGTAGCGCTGGGTTCTACTTTTTGGGACAGCAAACCTCCGTCTGGAGGGAAGAAGCTGAAAGTTGCAGTGCAAAGGGTGGGAGTCATCATTTAAAATCGAGTCGGCCATCCTCTGTACTTGTCTGGTGTACAGAGATGTCAGGCTCAGCTGTGACTCACCAAGCAAACGACTGAACCATCTGACTACCTGATCCAAGGATTTCCTCTGTTTCAGTTTTATCTGACCAAACCATGACATTAAAGAAAAGGATAAAACAGATTCAATAAAAGCCTGATAGAACATAGTCATTATGGTTCGGTCAATTTGGAAGCGTGCAAGTTTCCTCAAACAGTGCAAATTTTGCTGACCCTTTTTGCACACCCTTTCACAGTTCACCTCAAAGTTCAATCCACTATCAATAATTGTCCCAAGATATTTGTACGATTGTACACATTCGGTGGTCTGGCCTTTTAGTATGGTGACTTTGTGCCTGGGAGTTTTCCTCCTAAAGTCAATAATCATATCTTTCGTTTTTGTTGTATTCAGCTGCAGGTAGGAATCCTCACACCAGTGAACAAAGTCATCAACTACTGGGCCGTGGCCACTCTCACCATCCTGGAGGAGACTGACAATGACTGAGTCATCAGCATACTTTATAATGTGTCTGTTGTCATGTCTGCTCCGACACATGTTTGTGTACAGGATGAAGAGTAGTGGTGACAACACACACCCCTGAGGAGAGCCAGTAGAAGAGCACTTTAGGTCAGACAATGTGCCATTGACCCTTACTCTCTGCGTCCTGTTGGTTAAGAAATCCAGAATCCAACCCACCAGATTATTGCTTAAATAATCTGGTGGGTTGGATTCTGGATTTCTTAACCAACAGGACGAAATCCAGAATCCAACCCACCAGATTACACATGCAATTTTTGCACGGCCCAGACACTTTTGACGTCCCGGGCTGGCACTCACTTATTCCCCCCCCCCTCCTCCACATTGCTCTTCCCGCACCTCACTCCCTAAAGCCAGCCAATCACCGGTTTGTTCCATTACGCACGACGCGCACCGGCCCCATGTGCCCACGATCCACGGTCGTTCAACGTGCTGGAACTCGGAGCGGAGCACTCTGTCTTTTCCACTCCTCCCCCGTCCTCCCCACAGACATGCCCTCTGACACTCCTCTACAGCAGGACAGTTCTACCGGAGCTGGAGTCCAAACGACCGGGGGGGGGGGGGGGGGGTGTCACAATCCCTTCTGAGTGTTCTGGGGGGAGCTGTGTGGTGATCCAGCACACTGCGGATGGACACTATCTCACACTCATCAGGGCTGGAGGAAACGGAGGACAATTTACATACGGACAGAAAGCCCCAGGGGGCAATCAGATGGGACTGTTATGTATGCGTCCTCGGAGAGGACGTCCGGGCCGGGCGCTAGCTGATGTCACGCTAATGATGTGTATTGACTGATGTGTATTAGATGACAGTCACTATGCTAATGTGCCATGTATTCTCTCTGTCTGTATAACGTGTATAAAAGAGCTTGTTATACATGCCTCAGCAACGCAAAAACTCTCCTACCAGACACACGGCCCCAGCGGGCAACGCTGGGGTCCACCGGCTGTATTTATGTTAGACAGTCAATAAAGAACCTGTGTCGACCTACGCTCGTGCCTCACCTCCACATCCTTTCCTTACACCCTCTACAATATATGTATAATACACTTCTTGGTGACCAGGAAAAGTCTTTCCAACAACTTTGCACAAATTCTTGTTGTTGTTCTCCTTCTTCATGTTTACAAATCACTGGATTGAAAATGTACTGTCCGTTCTGATAGTTTGGTTCGTATTGCCAACACTCGGTCGGACTCATTCCCAGTGAGAGTTGGACTTCGCCAGGGCTGCCCTTTGTCACCGATCCTGTTCATAATTTTTATGGACAGGATTTCTAGGCGCAGCCAGGGAACGGAGGTTGTCATGCTTGGTGACCACAGGGTCTCATCTCTGTTGTTTGCAAAGGATGTTGTCCTGCTGGCTTCATCCAGCAATGACCTACAGGTCTTACTGGGACAGTTTGCCGCTGAGTGTGAAGTGGCTGGGATGAGAATCAGTGCCTCCAAGTCCGAGTCCATGGTCCTCAGCCAGAAAAAGGTGGATTGCCTTCTCCAGGTTGGGGACAAGCTCCTGCCCCAAGTGGAGGAGTTTAAGTATCTTGGGGTCTTATTCACGAGTGAGGGAAGAATGGAGTGAGAGATTGACGGATCGGCGCAGAATCTGCAGTGATGCAAACGTTGTACCGATCTGTTGTGGTGAAGAGGGAACAAAGCTCTAAGGCAAAGCTGTCGATTTACCAGTCAATTTATGTTCCTACCCTCACCTATGGTCATGAGCTTTGGGTAATGACCAAAAGAACGAGATCGCGGATACAAGCGGCTGAAATGAGCTTTCTTCATAGGATTGCTGGACTCACCCTCAGAGATAGGGTGAGGAGCTCAGTCATCCGGGAGAGGCTCGGAGTAGAACCGCTGCTCTTCCACATTGAAAGGAGCCAGTTGAGGTGGTATGGGCATCTGATCAGGATGCCTCCTGGACGCCTCCCACTTGAGGTGTTTCGGGCACGTTCCTTCTGGGAGGATACCCCAGGGCAGACCCAGGACTCGGTGGAGAGACTATGTCTCCCAGCTAGTCTGGGAACGCCTTGGTATCCTCTCTGAAGAGCTGGAGCAGGTGGCTGGGGAGAGGGAAGTCTAGGCTTCTCTGTTTGAGCTGCTGCTTCTGCGACCCGGACCTCTGGAGAAGCGGTAGAAGATGGATGGATGGATGGATGGAAAATGTAGTTGTGCAGATTGGATTCCGGGGTCCACTTGAGATGCTCACTGTTATGTATGGAAATAGTGGTATTAGTAAGATAGCGGCCAGGTTGGACGGGGAATGAACAGAGGCGGCCACCTACCGGTTTCCGGTGGTGACGCCACTCCGGGTATAAAGGATGTGGGTAGAAGAGGCTAGTCCTCTTTCATCATGGAACACCTGGCTTGCTGGAGGGTGCTGAACATCTGAGGGTTTTGTCAATAGTTACTTTAATAAAGCTCCATTAACAGTAACTATACTTTGCTCGTTATTGCCCTATTATGGATCCAACGTTTGGTGACGGGGTAAAAACGGTTATGGAGAGGTCCGTTGCCAGTTTTCGGCCATTTTTGGAAACCCTGGGCGAGCTGCCTGTGCCTTAGCCTCGGTGGTTTGCAGCATTTACAAATTATCTGGTTGTTTTGAAGCTCGGCGAACTCGAGAAGCTTCACACGAGGGCTGTCCTGGTTCATAATTTGGGCATGGAGGGGCAGAGGATTTTGAAAACTCTAGGAGGAGCCGATAGTTTTGATGAAGTGGTGGAGCTGATGGCACATTACTTTTGCGCCCTGGAAAACGTCACTGTCTGGCGCATTCAATTCCTGACAGCGCTGCCAGCGGACAGGAGAACCTGTGAAGCGATTCAATGCAGACCTCCGGGAGCTGGTGAGGGAATGCAGCTTTGGAAACCTGGAAAATGAGATGATACGGGACCAGTTGGTGGAACGCATTTGCTGCCCCATGGCCCAGTCCAGACTTCTGACCCACCCAGGTGAGCTGACATTGACCGCCGCTATTGAGCTCGTTCAGCAATTCGCGGCAGCTGAGACAATAGCGAGGGGCCTAAGTGAGGGACCCACTCCGACCCAGGGCGAGACTCGTTTTAAGGCACTGTCATTGGACCCTGATGATGAAGACAGCGGAGAGGATGAATATGCCTCCATGGTGAAGATTAGGCCCGCCCCAGGAACGGCGTGTTGTTATGGCTGTGGGTCCCCAAAACACCACTATAAGTCCAGGGAATGTCCGTCGAAGGGCAAGCGTTGTGGGAAGTGTGGACTGCTTAACCACTTTGCCAGAGCGTGCATTAACTTTGAGCTTAGGGGCCAACAGCATGAGACGGGTCCCTTGCAGAAGGCTCCCATGATCATCCGTGCAGTTTCCCTGGAGACCACGGGACGGATCGGCTGTGAGGTAACACTGGATGGCGTCGAGGTTCCTCTTTTGGTGGATACGGGAGCTGTAATCTCTGTATTGAACCTGGCGACCATGAGGAGTCTATTTCCACACCGACAGATCAGGAAGCAGCAGAGCTCTTATGGTTATGGCATGAACAGACTGGCCGTTTTGGGATTTGTGGAGATGGAAGCATGGTACAAGTCTGTGGTGGTGCCTAATGCTCACATTTATGTCAGCACTGCGGGGACAAACGTAATGGGATGTAACTTATTTTACGGTCTGGGCTTCTCCATCTCAAATATCACGGGTGAGGAGTGGTCGGGCTGTGGACTATGGGGCCGACCCGCTCCGGTGGTGGAAAGCGAGAAGGTGTGGGACTTAGACTGGCTGGATACCACAGGTGGAGTGCACACTTGGCGCCACACGACACCGCCCTGGGATGGACCTGATGCTGGTAGCCAAGTTACCCTATGTGTGGAAACTGGACGGCACGCCGGGACCCCCAGGGTGGCCCATAAGGACGAGGTGCCTGCGCTGAGGATTTGGGGGGCGAGACCAGGAAACGCAGTTTTGAAGCGCTCACAACGACAGCCTGCCAAGAGGACTGCGAACATGATCTGCAAGTCGACCGGTTTCGTGAAGGAGGCCAGTCAACACCGGAGTGATCCCAAGAAGAAAGAAAGGGCTTCCCTGCGGGTCGGAGATGAGGTTTGGCCCAGGGTTGAGGCCCGGATGAGAGGGGATTACAGGTCACATGAGCAGCATGATGACCAGAGGTGGTTCCAGGTGGAGGCTTCCCGGAGCGATGGGTATTTGGGCCTGTCAGACAAGACCTGGAGGCATCCAAATGAGCTGCGCCATGTGGTGGAGAAGAGGAGACGGCGCAGCCCGAGTCCGGAGGCCAAGAAACGGAAGCGCTCTGAGAGAGACCCATCGAAGGACTGAGGGTGTGTTTTACGGGTGTGTTTTAGTTTCAAACCAGGTCCTGTAGTATATAGTTAAATGCTATTGTGTCTGTGCCCTGAGTATTGTGTCTGTTTTAGTTTACGGGTAAAATTTTATGGGATAAATTTTACAACATATACGTATATAAAAAAAGAAAAGAGGAATATTTTCATAGCTTAACTTGGTTTTATAATGTAGAGTGACATTGTTTTATGTTGTGATTTGAAAATTGAGAGGTGATGTTTACGTTTGGAAAAGAGATTTGAAGAACATCGAGTAATTTTGATGGTATTTTATACAGTGGGGCAAAAAGGTATTTAGTCAGCCACCAATTGTGCAAGTTCTCCCGCTTAAAAGATGAGAGAGGTCTCCAATTTTCATCATAGGTATACCTCAACTATGAGAGACAAAATGAGAAAAAAAAATCCAGAAAATCACAATGAAGGATTTTTAATGAATTAATTGGTAAATTCCTCGGTAAAATAAGTATTTGGTCAATAACAAAAGTTCATCTCAATACTTTGTTATATACCCTTTGTTGGCAATGACAGAGGTCAAACGTTTTCTGTAAGTCTTCACAAGGTTTTCACACACTGTTGCTGGTATTTTGGCCCATTCCTTCATGCAGATCTCCTCTAGAGCAGTGATGTTTTGGGGCTATCGCTGGGCAACACAGATTTTCAACTCCCTCCAAAGATTTTCTATGGGGTTGAGATCTGGAGACTGGCTAGGCCACTCCAGGACCTTGAAATGCTTCTTACGAAGCCACTCCTTCATTGCCCGGGCGGTGTGTTTGGGATCATTGTCATGCTGAAAGACCCAGCCACGTTTCATCGTCAATGCCCTTGCTGATGGAAGGAGGTTTTCACTCAAAATCTCACAATACATGGCCCCATTCATTCTTTCCTTTACACGGATCAGTCGTCCTGAGTTTTTACCAAAAAGTTCTATTTTGGTTTCATCTGACCATATGACATTCTCCCAATCCTCTTCTGGATTATCCAAATGCTCTCTAGCAAACTTCAGACAGGCCTGGATGTGTACTGGCTTAAGCAGGGGGACACGTCTGGCAATGCAGGATTTGAGTCCCTGGCGGCGTAGTGTGTTACTGATGGTAGCCTTTGTTACTTTGGTCCCAGCTCTCTGCAGGTCATTCACTAGGTCCCCCCTTGTGGTTCTGGGATTTTTGCTCACCATTCTCGTGATCATTTTGACCCTACAGGGTGAGATCTTGCGTGGAGCCCCAGATCGAGGGAGATTATCAGTGGTCTTGTATGTCTTCCATTTTCTAATAATTGTTCCCACAGTTGATTTCTTCACACCAAGCTGCTTACCTATTGCAGATTCAGTCTTTCCAGCCTGGTGCAGGTATACAATTTTGTTTCTGGTGTCCTTTGACAGCTCTTTGGTCTTGGCCATAGTGGAGTTTGGAGTCTGACTGTTTGAGGTTGTGGACAGGTGTCTTTTATACTGATAATGAGTTCAAACAGGTGCCATTAATACAGGTAACGAGTGGAGGACAGAGGAGCCTCTTAAAGAAGAAGTTACAGGTCTGTGAGAGCCAGAAATCTTGCTTGTTTGTAGGTGACCAAATACTTATTTTACTGAGGAATTTACCAATTAATTCATTAAAAATCCTTCAATGTGATTTTCTGGATTTTTTTTTCTCATTTTGTCTCTCATAGTTGAGGTATACCTATGATGAAAATTGGAGACCTCTCTCATCTTTTAAGTGGGAGAACTTGCACAATTGGTGGCTGACTAAATACTTTTTTGCCCCACTGTACATATAAAAGAAAGTAACATTTTGGTTGGTGTAGAACCATTATCACTGAGTTGATAGTCTAAAGAATGTATGATGGAACAACAGTAATTGTGTTTATTTACCCAACGTTTTACAAAATATTTGTGTGATGCCTGGATGTGGGGTGGGTGTGTTGGGTGGGGGGCCGCCAATAGTGTTGTTACTGTATGTTGTATTTATGCTAATTGTTGTTCATTATAATGTGTGGAGCTGTTTGAGGGGATTATTTTGACTAGAGACACGGCTTTCTTTATGTTGGACTGTTTTAGATATGGTGGCAGAATAACCCGCCTAGCCATTTAGGGGGTGCTGGCAGTCTACCCAGCCCTCCAGTCTTAGTTGTATGAGTGGATAGGCAGTTTGTTTCTTTTTGTACATATCTTTATGCTTAGAGTGTGGATCAGGTGACAAATTTGGGTGGGTTATCTGTGCGCATGGTTTTTTTTTGAAGGGGGTGCAATGTTATATATGGAAATAGTGGTATTAGTAAGATGGCGGCCGGGTTGGACGGGGAATGAGCAGGGGTGGCCAACTACCTGTTTCCAGTGGTGACGCCACTCCGGGTATAAAGGATGTGGGCAGAAGAGGCTAGTCCTCTTTTGTCGTGGAACACCTGGCTTGCTAGAGGGTGCTGAACATCTGAGGGTATTGTCAATAGTTACTTTAATAAAGCCCCATTAACAGTGACTATACTTTGCTCATTATTGCTCTATTATGGATCCAACACTCACATGGGGTGCTCACTTGGTCAGGTGTCCATTTGCCCTGTGTCCTCCCCAAACACCACTGGCCCTGTGATTGAGATGGATAATGTACTGCCTTTATATTCAGCTTGTGGCACACATATGCACATATGTATATCACTTCATGCTTCATATGTATACCACTTTAGGCTTCACATCTTAGATTGAACAAAGAACTGGGTCTCTTTGGAGATAACAGGAGGATGTGAAACTTTTGTCTTTGGTATGCAAAGAGACAGCCTGGGGGGATTTTCCTGGCCGCCAGAGGCTTTGGGAGGAGGTGTTAAGATCTGAAAGAAGATGCATTGTTACTTGGGATTAAATACAATGTGACTGTGTGCTTTGAAGTTCCTGAGGTATTTAAAGGACGAATGTCTGGGTTTCTTCCTCTTTTTCTGTTTTTGCTGATGATGGAAGATGTGAATAAACCTGACTCGTGAGATAAACTCTGCCTCGTCATTTTCACATTTTCCACACTGGTGACCCTAAGACGTATCATGAGTGAAAGAAATTCCCCCGAGCCAGTCGGGTCAGGAGCTCTCAGCCAAGCTTATGCCGCTACCGTCCAGCTACCGGACTTTTGGCGAGACAACCCGCGCTCCTAGTTCCACTTGGTCGAAGCACAGTTCGCCCTCCGGGGGATAACGGTAGATGACACGAAGTTCTACCATGTGATTGCCAAGCTCGACAACCGCACGGCTCGGCATGTGCAGAGCCTTGTGGAGCAGCCACCGGCCGACGACAAATACGGCGGGTTGAAGGCTGCGCTCATACAGCGCTTCACTCTCTCAGTCCAGGAGAGAGCGGAGAGGCTCCTGGCTCTGAACGACTTTGCGAGATGGCACGCCCGTTGACCTGATGGAGAACATGCTGAGCTTGAGGGGCTCAGACGGCGACAACTTCATCTTCACCCACATTTTCCTGAGAACCCTACCGTCAGCCACGAGAGCGGCCCTGGCCAGTTCGCCGTTGTTGGCCCAGCGGGACTTCCGCACGCTGGCCCAGGAGGCGCACCGGATTCTCAACGCCAGCAAACAGCGCGCTGCCACCACGGCAGCGACGGAGTTCGGCGCGACGGCCGGAGATGGCGAGGGGCCAGAGACGGCGGTAGCAGACCCACCGACGACGGCGGTGGCGGGGGCCAAGGATCACGGAGGAGACACCCTCTGTTTCTACCATCGCCGCTTTGCAGAGAAGGCTACCACCGTGCCAGTTCAAGCGCTCGGGAAACACCAAGACCGGGGGTCGGTAGCAGCTGCGGCCCTCGGTGAAGAGAACAAGCTGCTCTACTTGACGGATGCGCGTTCGGGGAGGCAATTCCTCGTGGACACAGGCTCCCAAGTGAGTTTCATCATGCCTACCTCCGCTGACCGGCTGGTGGGTCCCGGAGGTCACGGGGCGTCAGCAGCGAACGGCTCGGAGATTAAGACCTTTGGTGAGAGGAACCTGCTTCTGTCCCTACACGGCCGTACATTTGAGTGGACTTTTGTTATAGCTGCAGTGAGTTTCAATATGTTGGGGGCTGATTTTCTGTGCTCACATGGTTTGTTGGTTGATCTTGCTAACAGGCGCCTGGTTAATGCACTTTCTTTTTATTCTATTCCCTGTGCAGCCCAAGTGACCCCGCCCACAGCACAAGCCAACGTCGCAACGGCAAGCGATAAGTTCCACACACTGCTCACTCAGTTCCCAGCACTCACGGTTCCCACATTTTCAGCAGCCGTCGCTAAACACGGAGTGGAACATTTTATTTCTACCACTGGACTGCCCGTTTTTGCAAAAGCTCGGCGCTTGGATTCAGCTAAACTGACCATAGCGCGCGAGGAGTTTGCCAACCTGGAAAAGTTGGGCATCATCAGGCGTTCGAACAGCCCATGGGCTTCCCTGCTTCACATGGTCCCGAAAGTTGATGGCTCGTGGCGACCTTGCGGAGATTTCCGCAGGTTGAACAACGCCACAGCGCACGACCGCTACCCAATCCTGCATATCCAAGATTTTTCCGTTCATTTGGCGGGGGCGCGCGTTTTTTCTAAGATAGACTTGGTCCGCGGTTACCATCAAGTCCCAGTGTGCACTGAGGACATACCCAAAACAGCGGTAATAACTCCGTTTGGCCTATTCGAGTTTTTGCGCATGCCGTTTGGGCTTAAAGGCGCTGCGCAGACGTTCCAACGCATGATGGACGCGGTGTTGCGCAATCTCCCTTCGTATTCGTCTACCTGGACGACATCTTAGTAGCCAGCGCATCTGAAGACGAACACGAAAACCACCTCACGGCAGTTTTCCAGAGGTTGGGAGAGCACGGGTTAATAATCAACCCAGCGAAGTGTCAGTTCGGGGTGACGCAGATTGATTTTTTGGGGCATCGCGTCTCCCCAGAAGGAGCGGTTCCGCTGCCTGACAAAGTGCGCGCGGTAACAAATTTTCCCCAGCCGCAAACAGTCAAGGCGTTACAGGAGTTTTTGGGAATGGTGAATTTTTATAACCGTTTCCTCCCCCGCGCAGCGCAGCTCATGCAACCACTGTATGCCGCACTAAAAAAACAAAAACCCAAAAATAAGATTGAATGGTCTCCGGAGCGAGAGCGAGCATTCTCTGAGGTCAAAACAGCCCTGGCAAACGCTGCGTTGTTAGCACATCCAGACCCAACGGCCCGCATAGCGCTCACTACTGACGTGTCAGATGTGGCCATAGGGGCGGTCGTGGAGCAGCATGTAGCCGGGGCTTGGCAGCCGCTCGCCTTTTTCAGCAGGACTTTGCGCGATAGTGAACGAAAATACAGCGCATTCGACAGGGAGTTGTTAGCTCTCCACTTGGCCATTCGCCACTTCCAGTTCTGGCTGGAGGGACGCCGTTTCACCGCGTTCATTGACCACAAGCCGCTGACATTCGCGATGGCCAAGGTTTCAGAACCGTGGTCAGGCCGGCAGGAGAGGCAGCTGGCCGCAATCTCAGAGTTTACTACCAATATTCAGCATGTGGCGGGTAAACTAAATGTAGTGGCAGACTGTCTCTCGCGCGCCGTGGCGGCCCCAGTCCGTGTAGGGATAGATTATGCAGCCATGGCCACGGATCAGGGTAGCGACGCGGATGTGCGCGCGCTCCAGTCTGGACCAACAGGGTTAAGGCTGGAGAACAGGGTGCTGCAAGACGGTATGCCCCCCCTAATCTGTGATGTCTCCACTGGGCGACCGCGTCCTGTGGTACCGGCCGCGTAGCGCCGCCGCGTTTTTGACTCGATTCATTCTCTGGCGCACCCGGGAGTGCACGCGTCGGTCAAAATGGTGGGAGAGAAATTTGTTTGGCCGAGCCTGCGCAAACTAGTTAGAGAGTGGGCAGCAGCCTGTATGGCTTGTCAACGAGCCAAGGTGCACAGACACATGAGAGCTCCCTTGGAGCAGTTTCACATCCCGGCTAAGAGGTTCGATCATGTTCACGTGGACCTCATAGGCCCCCTCCCGCCGTCACAGGGGTGCACACACCTTCTGACAATGGTAGACCGCACCACACGCTGGCCGGAAGTGGTCCCACTGTCGTCAACCACAGCCGAGGAGGTGGCACGCGCGTTTTTAACAGCATGGGTAGCGCGCTTTGGAGTCCCGTCGGACATTACGTCCGATAGAGGCCCTCAATTTGTTTCCGAACTTTGGTCAGCAATGGCCCGCAGCCTGGGGGTAACGATCCACCGCACAACCGCGTACAATCCGCAGGCTAATGGGTTATGCGAACGTTTTCATAGGTCATTGAAAGCGGCGCTCAGAGCGTCGCTTACAGATGCAAATTGGGTAGACAGGCTACCGTGGGTTTTATTGGGGTTGCGTTCTGCACCTAAAGAGGATTTAGAAGCTTCCCCGGCTGAGCTAGTTTTTGCGCAGCCACTTCAGCTGCCCGGGGAATTTCTCCCAGATAATCCTGCACCAGAATGCTCCCCGGCTCAGCGGTTGCAGAGTGGCACAGAATCGGGCACGCTGCCTGGCCCCGTTCACCACAGTTTTCGGCACGTTTTTGTGCCTAAGGCCTTAAAAAACGCGGAGTTTGTTTTTGTCAGACACGATGCTCATCGCCCACCGTTGCGACCACCTTATGATGGACCATTTAGAGTGCTGGAAACAGGGGATAAGCATTTTTTGCTAGATTTGGGGGGCAGGAAAGAAAAGATTGGCATAAACAGGCTCAAACCCGCCTTTGTGTTGGCGGACGAGGATGTGCTGTTGGCCAGGGCTCCTCGGCGCGGCAGACCCCTTAGGGGACATTCCCCAGAACACCCACAGGGATTGACTAACAGTTCTCACCCTCAGACAGCAGCTCCCCAGCAGGACAGTGCTGCGGAAGTGCTAAAGCCCGCTTACAGCAGATACGGGAGGAGACTGAGGCCCAAGCAGCACGAGGACTGATGTGTAATGGTTTATCATGACATGCAGACTGGGCTGATGTGTAATGGTTTATCATGACATGCAGACTGTTATTCCGTTGTTCCATCTTAGACATTTGGGGGGGGGGGGGGGTCATGTGGCACACATATGCACACATGTATATCACTTCATGCTTCATATGTATACCACTTTAGGCTTCACATCTTAGATTGAACAAAGAACTGGGTCTCTTTGGAGATAACAGGAGGATGTGAAAGTTTTGTCTTTGGTATGCAAAGAGATGGCCTGGGGGGATTTTCCTGGCCGCCAGAGGCTTTGGGAGGAGGTGTTAAGATCTGAAAGAAGATGCATTGTTACTTGGGATTAAATACAACGTGACTGTGTGCTTTGAAGTTCCTGAGGTATTTAAAGGACGAATGTCTGGGTTTCTTCCTCTTTTTCTGTTTTTGCTGATGATGGAAGATGTGAATAAACCTGACTCGTGAGATAAACTCTGCCTCGTCATTTTCACATTTTCCACAAGGTAGTCTTTTTGGGGGGGGCCTATGTTTTTCTTTCTAAAATCTGTCTTGGGATTCCTTTTGATTACAAAATATATTAACTAAAGTGGTATATTGTCCTTATCACCAACAGATAACACCACACCTCTGGCTGAGATGGAGGAAAGAACATCTGATGAAGCAGCACAGATCTGTCAGGCTGATGATGCTCCAGTGGAAAATGTGCAAGAACAGAACTGTAGCATGTGTCACCTGAGGCTTAACCAAATTTTACTCTTGCAAGAGGAGAACAGGATAGGCCTTATTGTCACTGTACAGTAGTACAGCACAAAAAAAAAAAATTGTGGGACTGTGGCTTTCTTCAGAAGCTGTCACCAAGAGACAGTATTGGCAGACTGTGGATTTGATATTAAGGAAAGCATTGCCCTTGTAAGTGCCACACTGAAATACCTGCATTCACCAGGGTCCACAGCCAGCTTGATGCCAGAGGGTGGCCTAAACCCACCCTTTTGTAAAGTGCCTTGAGAGAATCCTGTGTTGTGATTTGGTGCTTTATAAACGAATTGAATTGAAAGAGTAATAGGGTGCATGCGCTCCAAATATACGTACAATACTGAATGACACTATACTTCTGGCCTTTGTGCTACCATGTGAAGGCAACAACATGACTTTACTGGATAAGACTTGCTGCAACCTGTGCTTTGACTAATATGTGTCCAAGTGTTGTTATAAAGCCACAGTTTTAGAATGTAGACACTGACATGTTTTGGCATGGTTTACCCCTTTAGACGTAATGTCGTTAACTGCTTTGTAACAATTTGAAAATAAAGTACACAATGGTTTACAAACTACAGCTCTTTATAAGGTGCAAAATTCTGAGTGTAACTTCAGTTGTGAGAAACACTGTACAGAATGTGCGCAAAGTGCAGTCCAAAATGGGTCTTTTTGGCTGTAATACTTTTCAAAAGCTTTATAAAATGTGGAACACACTCACGTCACAAACAATAGAATAGAACAGGCTTCACTGTCATTGTACAGTTGTACAGTACAACCAAATTGTGGGTGCTCCACCAGGCTACTGCACAATTAACTATAAGAGAAAGATTAGATAAAACACGGTTACAGAACACACAACTGAAATAAAACAGTCCAGGATTATGGAAAACCTGTAGTGAAAAAAAAAAAAAAAACGAATATAAAATGACATGCATCAATGTTTTTCACACAGCAATATTATACTATATAACCAGACTCATGCTATAGTATTCTGGTGTGCACATGAGGTATAACCACGGCTGCTGTGGGGCTGCTGCTGGACTGAGTCCCACATCCTAGATGGAACCACTGGATTACACAGTTTTGGTTATGACAGGCAACCATGTCATCCAGCTCTCCTGGCTGCCTGCAAGTACACCACAACACATTCGGAATTACAACAGATTAAGCAGAAGAGCTATAATCAGAACAAGCTAATTTGTATAATCAAAATAAAACAATTTGATAAATGTTTCATATAGATTTAAAGCAAATGACAAGTTGTCTGTCAGGTCAGGCATTGGTTTGCTTGCTACTGGATAACCATGAAAACTGGTACTACCTGTCTCATGGGTCGGGCTGTCGGCAACTCAACTGGCAACCCCACCCTTCCTAGGGCGCGGAGGGTGAAACGAGGCATCCTGGCAGAACTAAAAACATTATCTGTCACAGGTCTGTGGTGGACCACCCCCAGTTACACGGGGTGAGACTGGACATCCTGGCAGATAAGCACATCTGTCACAAGATCTGTGGTGGACTTTTGCTGGTCGGTGCATTGTGACATGCACTACACAAAGAGCAGAGATAAACAAACCTATCATCTGGTGAGTCACTGCAACAGATACTGGAGTCAGTTTGTCTTAGCCTGTCCTTGCTATTGATAATACCTCTATCTGCCAAGAATGTGCCGCTAGTCCAGCAAAAGTTAGTGGTACTCAAATACTTTGCAAGCAGAGTTTCATGAAATGGTCAGTCAGAAAGCAACTCATACCGGCCCGGACGTTGCCCGGGTTTGCAGGGTCGGGAGTTCCTGGCAGCAGAGGGCGGGGGACAGAGCTGCGTAGAGGAATCTGATCGACCTAAATGAACAGTCATTGTTGCCCGCGACAGACTGCTATGATGATGACAATGACAAGTTGACACATTTTTCACAGTACTTGAAAATGATATAATTTCTGTATTTTGAAAAATATTTTCAGAGTGTTGCACATTTTAATTTTATCTGGTTGTATAGGGAAATAATGATGTTTAGCATAACAAGAGAGGAAATAAAAAGAAAACATACCTTTGTGCTCACAGCTGTCTTCAGGTCTGCCTTGTACATCTTCAAGTCATCACCCATCCATCTGTGAACTGCACTTGGGCTTGCTGCAAAGACCTAAAGTTACTCAAAACTTCCTGGGTATATAGACTTACAGTTAAAATGAATAAAATAAAATAAATGAAGGCATGCTCAGAGTTAGGCAGAATGTTTACATCTGAACTACATGCTGTATGTTGGTAGGGATCCAGCCCGTTAACCCCTTAAAGCCTCACCAAATAGCATGCCTTTGCAGTCCTGCTCAGTTTGGTATAGTACTGTTGTGGAGAAAGGAAATGAGCTGAACAACACAAGACTTTCTTCTTTCTCCAACAAAACAGTATAGCAAAGAGCATCCTGGGTCTCTGTGCATCCCTCTTTTATATTTTTATTTCCATGCAGTGACGCCTGGAAATTCTGACCATACACATTATGTTTAGAATAAAACCTGTGTGGCACATTAACATGACATAACACCGGCACTGCTCTCCATTCTTCTCCCAGCAGCCCGGTGTTTTACTCCTCTCCCCAGGGGGTGCATAGTCCTTACTGTCCCATCTAAACCCCCCGGGAACACCTCCTCTTTTGGTCCATTGTTTCCTGGGTGGAGAAGTCCCAACTCCGTGCCCCCACACAGCCCCCCCCCCACCCCCGAACACCCAGAATGGGCCTTACCCCACCGTCCTTTGGGCTTGAGCTGGCGTCCATAGCGGCTGCAGTGGGGGGTCTCCAATCCAATCGAACTGCCCTGCAAGCAGGGTGTACAGGATGGCACGTTAGTCTGTGGAGGGAAAAAGGGAGGGGGAGAAAACACATCAGCTTCGTGAGTGCTGGTCCCTGCTGAGGAATCACCAACCTGCGGAGCCCCCAACGGTGGGCGTCCGCGCCAGGGAGCTTGGGCCAACACCACCTGCTCGTCTTCTAGCACAAAAGTGGGCTTCAGCCTGTCGATACAGATGGTCTCCCTATGTCCCCCTAAGTCTAACACAAAATGTTTTGCCCAGGTTCCAACACCCTAAACGGTTCGTCGTATGGTGGGTGCAGCGGGATCCGGTGCACATCGTGCCTGACAAAAACAAAACTGAAGTTCTGCAAGCTTTTGGGGACGAATGTGCAGGGAAAACAATAGTGGGCCGGGCCCGGTATGCTCACAGCCTCTGTGCTGTGTAAAAATTGCGTGTGTGGATCAGCCTCGGGCGTGGGGTTTTCCGGTAAAAATTCTCCAGGGATTCGCAGCGGTTGAGAAAAAACGAGTTCTGCTAGGGAGGCTGCCAAGTCCTCCTTAGATGCGGAACGCAACCCTAAAACAACCCAAGGCAGACTGTCGACCCAATTTGTGTCCATGAGAGAAGCTCTGAGTGCTGCTTTAAGCGATCTATGAAAACGCTTGCATAACCCATTAGCCTGGGGGTTGTACGCGGCAGTGCGGTGAATTTTGATCCCATGGCTTTGAGCCATCATGGACCATAGTTCCAACACGAATTGTGGACCTCTGTCGGATGTGATGACTGATGGTGAGGCGAAACGCCAACCCAAGACGACAAAAAAGCGCGCGCCACTTCCGTGGACATGGTAGAAACTAGCAAGACCACTTTAGGCCAGCGCGTGGTGCGGTCCACGACTGTCAAAAGGTGTGTGAAACCTCACGACGGCGGGAGGGGTCCCACGAAATCCACGTGGATGTGGTTGAACCTCCAAGCCAGGATTTGGAATGGCTCGAGGGGAGCTTTGGTGTGCTTGTGCACTTTGGCCCGCTGGCACGCGATGCAAGCTGTAGTGCACTCTTTCACATCTTTGCGCAAGCACGGCCAGACAAATTTCGCCCCCACTAGTTTCACCGAAATGCGCACTCCTGGATGTGAAAGGGAGTGGACCGACTCAAAAACGCAACAGCACCAAGAGCTCGGAACCACTGGGCAGGGGTGGCTGGTGGAGATGTCGCAGCGTAAGGGAGGGCACCCTTTTTGCACCACCCTGCTCTCCAGCCTTAACCCAGTTAGCGCAGACTGGAGTGCACAAATGTCCGCATCCCTGGCTTGTTCCATGGCCATGGTAGGGACATTTATTCCCATGTAGACCGGGGCGATTAATGTGTGAGACAGGCTATCGGCCACAACGTTGAGTTTACCGGCAATGTGTTGAATGTTGGTAGCAAACTCCGAAATTGCAGCCAACTGCCATTGCTGCCGGGCCAACCACGGTTCTGAGGTCTTGGACATCGCATGCATCAGCGGCTTGGTGTCCACAAATGTGGTAAACTCGCGCCCCTCCAGCCAGAACTGGAAATGGTGCATCGCCAGGTGGAGAGGCAGGTGGAGAGGCAACAATTCTCTGTCAAAAACTCGAAAAGGCCGAAAGGAGTTATTACAGTTGTTTTTGGAACGTCTTCCTCACGCACCGGGACCTGGTGGTAACCATGGACCAGATCTACTTTGGAAAAAACACGCGCCCCGGCCAGGTGTATGGAAAAATCCTGGATGTGTGGGATAGGATAGCAATCGTGTTCCGTACCGTTGTTCAAGCGCCGGAAATCGTTGCATGGTCACCACAACCCATTGTCTTCAGGCACCGTGTGTAGTGGGGATGCCCACGGGCTGCTGGAGTGCCTGATGATGCCCAACTGTTCCAAGTTGGTGAACTCCTCGCCCTCGCTGGCCAGTTTAGCTACGTCCAGGCACCGAGGTTGCGCAAATGCGGGAGGCCCTTTTGTAGTTACGAAATGTTCGACCCCGTGCTTTGATATTGTAGCCGAAAACGTCGGGACTGTGAGTGCTGGGAACTGTGCAAGCAACTCTCAGTACTTACCCCCTGGAGTCATAATGTTGGCCAGTGTTGTCAACCCAGCTCCCCAAGCTGTACAGGGCAGAGAGGCAAAAGAAACAGCGTTGACTCATCTCCTATTAGCATCATCAACTAATAACCCATAAGCACATAAAAAATCTGTTCCTAAAATGGGGGCGGAACATGCAGCCACCACAAAGTTCCACTGAAAGTTGTGTCCGTGTAAGCATATTGTCAGTGTCCGCTCACCAAATGTCCTGATGGTGGATCCGTTGGCGGCCGAAGCTCGGGACAGCTGCTCCCTGCCACCCTGTTTGCGTTGTGCAGCAGGATGAGGCTCTTCTGGGAGCCGGAGTCCACCATAAACTGTCTCCCCAAATGTGTGTCTGTGACATACAGCAGCTTGTTTCTGTTGCCAGCGGTTGCAGCTGCTACTGACTGCTGGCCATGTCGTTTCCCGATTTCTTGAATTGGCATGGCGGCACGCATCAATGAGCGTTTGAGCCGAAACGGTGATGATAGTAGCAGATCACCCCGTTCCTGCATCTCCTGGCGTCTGCTCCGGCTACCACCCACAGCTCCTCAACCTTGCTGGAGTCTCTCGTGGACGTCGGTGTCGCTGCATTCATGCTGAGCACTCTGGACACTAAAATGATGCGATCTGCTTCCTGCCCCAGTGCGCGGTAGTCCTTCGTCACCGGTAAAGAGTTGGCCAGGATCGCCCTCACTGCAGCTGGTAGGTTCCTGAGGAACAGGTGGGCGAACAGGAAAGACTCGTCATTTCTTCCCATCAGCGCCAGCATGCTCTCCATTAACTCCCAACTCTGAACGTGTTAGGAGTCTCTCCGCTCTTTCGCTGTCTGAAAGGGTATAGCGCTGGAGAAGCATCCTCTTGAGCGCCTCATATTTCCCCTGGGTGGGCAGCTCCTGGAGCAGGTTTGCCACCTGTTGCGTGGCGCACGCGTCCAGTGTAGCAACCACATAGTAGTACCTTGTGTCATCTGTTGTTATCCCACGGAATGCGAACTGGGCTTCTATGTGAAAAAACAACACTGCCGGGTCATGAAGCCAGATGTCTGGGAACTTGACTGAAACAGCGCACGTGGCGTTGTTGCTCTCCCTCCAGGTAGTCTGCGGGTCTGTGCTCGTCTCGCCCTCCATGGCACATCTTGGGGTCACCAGTGTGGAGAAAGGAAAAGGCGAGGAAACGAGCTAAACAGCACAAGACTTTATTCTTTCTCCAACAAAACAGTATAGCAAAGAGCATCCCGGGCCTCTGTGCATCCCTCTTTTATATCTTTATTTCCATGCATTGAGGCCCAGAAATTCTGACCATACCCATTATGTTTAGAACAAAACCTGTGTGGCACATTAACACGACAGAACACCAGCGCTGCTCTGCTCTCCATTCTTCTCCTAGCGGCCCCGTATTTTACTCCTCTCCCCGGGGGGCACATAGCCCTTACTGTCCCGTCTGAACCCCCCGGTAACACCTCCTCTTCTGGTCCACTGTTTCCTGGGTGGAGAAGTCCAACTCCGGGCCCAGTAACCAGGAAACGGGGGTGTGGATGGGTCTTATAAAAAAAAAAACTAATTATCGCGCTTGTGTTTTGTGGGGAGCGGGGAGAGCTGTCATGAAAGCAAGCTCAAATAAGCAACTACATGTTTAAAAACAAGCCCAAAAACTTGCAACCCGCGACTGATGAGATTTGCAAGCGACTTTAGAAAAAAACAAGCCCAAAGTTGCTTATAATAAGCAGACTTGGCAACTATGCTTCTGTTTCTTTTTCTTCTTCCTTGGAATTTTGGCAGTTGGCAGACCTGGGTTTAGTGCATTTTCGTCATCTACTGGATCAGATGGCTCCTTTTACAGTCTTCCATTCATCATCCCCCCAAAAAACCTCTCCTCTGTATTCAGTTAATTTAATATTACATAAAAACTGAAAAAGTAACTTGCTCCATTCACTGGTGTTTTTCCCTAAAATCTCTATTTAGTTAAAATGTATTTTCCTTTTTTTTTTTCCCAGTTCCGGTTCCGCCCGACCGGCGGCACCACACGAGTTGGCTGTCTTTTGCAACTGCCTTTTTCTTATCTTCCTTCTTCTTTCTACACCTTTCACTCTATATATATATATATATCACGGACACACAGATCGCCCCAAGGGTCTCCCAAGTCGGCGGATGGAGCCACTGTTTGCAGTGGGGGATGATACAACAAGCTCCAGCCGCCACCCGGTGCTAACGGAGAAGCTCGACATGCCGAGGAACTGTGGCGAAAACGACGCGGGTGCCGGGCTGGAGTTTAGGCGGCGTGCAAGAAATATAAGACAGAATAATAAAGAGCGATGGCAAGAACCAAGCAGACCGCCCGTAAATCTACTGGAGGAAAAAGCCCCCCAGGAAGCAGCTAGCCACCAAGGCTGCTCGAAAAAAGCGCTCCGGCCACCTGCGGAGTGAAGAAGCCTCACCGTTACAGGCCCGGTACCGTGGCTCTGAGAGAGATCCGTTGCAACCAGAAATCCACGGAGCTGCTCATCCGTAAGCTGCCCTTCCAGCGCCTGGTGAGGGAGATCGCTCAGGACTTCAAGACCAACCTGCGCTTCCAGAACTTCGCCGTCATGGCTCTGCAGGAGGCCAGCGAGGCCTACTTGGTGGGTCTCTTCGTGGACACCAACCTGTGTGCCATCCACGCCAAGAGGGTCGCCACCATCATGCCCAAAGACATCCAGCTGGCCCGCCGCACCCACGGAGGGAGAGAGAACTTAGACTTTCTGCTGCACATTCACCAACCACAATGCTCCGCACTGTGTCTATATACAGTGGGGAAAAAAGTATTTAGTCAGCCACCAATTGTGCAAGTTCTCCCACTTAAAAGATGAGAGAGGTCTCCAATTTTCATCGTAGGTATACCTCAACTATGAGAGACAAAATGAGGGGAAAAAAATCCAGAAAATCACATTGAAGGATTTTTAATGAATTAATTGGTAAATTCCTCGGTAAAATAAGTATTTGGTCAATAACAAAAGTTCATCTCAGTACTTTGTTATATACCCTTTGTTGGCAATGACAGAGGTCAAACGTTTTCTGTAAGTCTTCACAAGGTTTTCACACACTGTTGCTGGTATTTTGGCCCATTCCTCCATACAGATCTCCTCTAGAGCAGTGATGTTTTGGGGCTGTCACTGGGCAACACGGACTTTCAACTCCCTCCAAAGATTTTCTATGGGGTTGAGATCTGGAGACTGGCTAGGCCACCCCAGGACCTTGAAATGCTTCTTACGAAGCCACTCCTTCGTTGCCCAGGCAGTGTGTTTGGGATCATTGTCATGCTGAAAGACCCAGCCACGTTTCATCTTCAATGCCCTTGCTGATGGAAGGAGGTTTTCACTCAAAATCTCACGATACATGGCCCCATTCATTCTTTCCTTTACATGGATCAGTCGTCCTGGTCCCTTTGCAGAAAAACAGCCCCAAAGTATGATGTTTCTACCCCTATGCTTCACAGTAGGTATGGTGTTCTTTCTCCTCCAAACATGACAAGTTGAATTTTTACCAAAAAGTTCTATTTTGGTTTCATCTGACCATATGACATTCTCCCAATCCTCTTCTGGATCATCCAAATGCTCTCTAGCAAACTTCAGACGGGCCTGGACATGTACTGGCTTAAGCAGGGGGACACGTCTGGCACTGCAGGATTTGAGTCCCTGGCGGCGTAGTGTGTTTCTGATGTAGCCTTTGTTACTTTGGTCCCAGCTCTCTGCAGGTCATTCACTAGGTCCCCCCATGTGGTTCTGGGATTTTTGTTCACCGTTCTCGTGATCATTTTGACCCCACGGGGTGAGATCTTGCGTGGAGCCCCAGATCGAGGGAGATTATCAGAGGTCTTGTATGTCTTCCATTTTCTAATAATTGCTCCCACAGTTGATTTCTTCACACCAAGCTGCTTACCTATTGCAGATTCAGTCTTCCCAGCCTGGTGCAGATCTACAATTTTGTTTCTGGTGTCCTTTGACAGCTCTTTGGTCTTGGCCATAGTGGAGTTTGGAGTCTGACTGTTTGAGGTTGTGGACAGGTGTCTTTTATACTGATAACGAGTTCAAACAGGTGCCATTAATACAGGTAACGAGTGGAGGACAGAGGAGCCTCTTAAAGAAGAAGTTACAGGTCTGTGAGAGCCAGAAATCTTGCTTCTTTGTAGGTGAACAAATACTTATTTTCCATCATAATTTGCAAATAAATTCATTAAAAATCCTTCAATGTGATTTTCTGGATTTTTTTTCTCATTTTGTCTCTCATAGTTGAGGTATACCTATGATGAAAATTGGAGACCTCTCTCATCTTTTAAGTGGGAGAATTTGCACAATTGGTGGCTGACTAAATACTTTTTTGCCCCACTGTATATATATATGGACACAATGCTCCGCACTGTGTCAATATCTATATCTCTATCTATCTATCTATATGTGTATATATATATATACACTACCGTTCAAAAGTTTGGGGTCACCCAGACAATTATTTTGTGTTTTCCATGAAAAGTCACACTTATTTACCACCATGAGTTGTAAAATGAATAGAAAATATAGTCAAGACATTGACAAGGTTAGAAATAATGATTTGTATTTGAAATAATAATTTTTTCCTTCAAACTTTGCTTTCGTCAAAGAATCCTCTATTTGCAGCAATTACAGCATTGCAGACCTAACATGATTGCACAAGAGTTTTCTAAAAGAGTTTTTCTAATGTCACATGAACAGCTTCTTCCCCTCTGCCATTAGACTGCTGAACACTAAGTGACTCTCGTGCACCATGTACAGCAGCTCAACCAGACTCATGTCAATCATCACTGTTTTCTTCCTGCATTACCGACTGCACTATATAGTTCTCCACAGTATCTGCTGCTGGCTAATATATATTTTAACTGTTGACCAGTATCACTTAATCTTATCCTACACTTTATTACATGTATAGTTTATTTCTCTTATCTTATCATGTTTAATGTTGCAGCATTGTACCGAGACAAATTCCTAGTTTGTGTACTACATGAACAATGGCAATAAACCTGATTCTGATTCTGATTCTGATTCTAATCATCCATTAGCCTTCTGACGCAATGAGCAAATACATTGTATCATTAGAACACTGGACTGATAGTTGCTGGAAATGGGCCTCTATACACCTATGTAGATATTGCACCAAAAACCAGACATTTGCAGCTAGAATAGTCATTTACCACATTAGCAATGTATAGAGTGTATTTCTGATTAGTTTAAAGTTATCTTCATTGAAAAAAAGTGCTTTTCTTTCAAAAATAAGGAAATTTCTAAGTGACCCCAAACTTTTGAACGGTAGTGTATATATTTATAGTAATATGTACATATGTATACTAGCTGTTCTTGTTTTTTTTCTTGCCTTCTGATTGTTGCTCTGAGTGTTGCTATCCCTGTGCTGTTGCAATCCTGGAATTTCCCCATTGTGGGACTAATAAAGGCTTATCTTATCTTATTTTCTTCTTCTCAGAGTTTCTCCTGCAGTGTAGTGCAACACTCACCACCTGCAGCTGTCTCGCAGTGCTTTCGGCCACCTCCAGAGAGTCTGGCGGAGTGGGAAGATCTGCACGTCCACAAAGTTGCAAATCTTCAACACCTGTGTGGTCCCCGTCCTCCTTTACGGGTCTAAGACCTGGACCACAACCACCCGCCATCTGGATACATTCCTCTGGACCTGCCTCTGTAACATCCTCGGCATCTGATGGTTCCACCACATCACAAACAATGAGGTCTACAGGGGGGCTGGCTGCCCCATCCCCATCTCCACTGTCATCAGAAGGGGGAGGCTGTGGCTCCTTGACCATGTGGCTAGGTTGGATGATGGTATTCCGGCCAAGCAGGCCCTCTCTGCCAGCGCTCATCCAACCACCCCATCCCCCCCCCCCCCCCCCCCAGGGCCGGCATCGCCCCCGAGGTCAGCCCAGAGTGTCCTGGAGACCTCTGGCTGACCTCATTGTGTCAGGGTTCTGAGCTTGGTCTGGTGAACTTGGTCTGGGGACCATGCTCACGCTTTAAGTTACTTCTTTGAATTTCCTACATTTATTATTACTTGTTAGATTCATGATTCTGTTCTTAGTTCTGTGAGTATTATTATTATTATGACTATTATGATCAGGTGGTTAGTTTGGTTGTTATTTGTATTATTGTTCTCATGGTCTTATCTCCCCTGATCCCCTGTTCATGTTCTGTGTCTCCTCTGTTTATAGTTGTTTATCCCCACCCATTCTATCATCTCTGTTTTCCTCATGTGTCAGCTGTCAGTCATGATTGCGCTCCCCACCTGTGCTGTGTTGTCTTGACTACTCCTGCCTATATACGTGCATCCGAGTCTGTATCATATGTAGCAACCTTGAGTCAAGTTGGTGTCTTACACACACTTCTGCCTTGTCTGTTCTGATTATTAACGTGACGACCTAATAGTATTGAATGCAAAAGACACAACAGACTTACACAAATGGTCCCCTCCAGTATACAACTAGGACAATATCAATCGCTACGGAGGGTGACAATACTGTATGTATGGGTACATATTCATACTCTGTAGGATAACTAAGTAGACGGTGATGCTGTTTATTCCATCTTGCTACAATGATCCGCACTTTGTATATATATTTATATATTTATGTGTACATATGTATATCCACTGCTCTTATTTATATTTTTTGTATTTTCTTAATTATTGCTCTGAGTGTTGCTATCTCTGTGCTGTTGCAATCCTGGAATTTCCCCATTGTGGGACTAATAAGGGCTTATCTTATCTTATCTTATCTTATGCCAAGCCTGTTTTGTGCTGTCCAAGCCTGTGGTTTTCTTTGTCAAGCCTAGGCTGTGTTTTTGTTCAGCCCATGCGCTGCTTTACTTTCTGTTCTGTTTTGCATATTAAATTATGGTTTATCAAATTTGCTTGGCAACTGGGACTACATCTTTCCCGCCCGGGAGGGGCTCTCCTGACACACTGCCCTAGCCCAAGACCACCCTGCCTTCAGACGATTGGCCGCAACGGTCACATAAGTGGCCAGACGAGGATTAAGTTAAGTAGTATTACATGCTCTCCTGTTTCCTTCTCTCCACACTCTTCATATCTTCCTGTTATGTTTTCCTATTTTCTTCTTCTTCTTCTTTTAGATTTGATTGGCGGTTGGCAACCAGCTTACAGGTGCATTACCGCCACGTACTTCACTCTAAATCATCACTTTATATATCTTCCAGGAGCTGTCATTTTCCTATTTTAAATAAATTTCCATTAAGCCCAGTGTGACCAAACCTAAGTCTAAGTTTCCACTATTCTGTTTTCCCCTACACCCTCATTCTTACCACCATCCTTTGAACCCTGTAATACCATCTCCCTTTCATTTCTTCCTCCCACACCTTTCCTTGAGTTTCTTCTTTCTTCTTCTTCTTTAGATTGTTATGACGGTTAGCAAGCATGGGCTTAGTGCATTACCATCACAGGATCAGATGGGTCCTCTTTTAATCTACAAGCCATCCATTTTCTACCACTTTTCTGGAGGTCTGGGTCATGGAGGCAGCAATTCAAGCACAGAAACCCAGACTTCCCTCTCCCCAGCCACCTGATCCAGCTCTTCAGACAGGATACCAAGGCCTTCCTAGGCCAGCTGGGAGATGTAGTCTCTCCATCCTGTCCTGGGTTTGCCCAGGGGTCTCCTCCTAGTGGGATGTGCCTGAAACACCTCAAGTGAGAGATGTCCAGGAGGCATCCTGATCCAATGCTCAGACCACCTGAACTGGCTCCTTTCAATGTGGAGAGCAGTGGTACTCTGATCCTCTGTCGGATGACTGAGCTCCTCACCCTGTCTCTAAGAGTGAGTCCAGCAATCCTACAGGGAAAGCTCATTTCAGTTGCTTGAATCCGTGATCTCTTTCTTTTGGTCATTACCCAAAGCTCATGACCATAGGTGAGGGTATAGGAATGTAGAATGACTGATAAATTGACAGCTTTGCCTTAGAGCTCAGCTCCCTCTTTACCATGACAGACCGGTACAACGCCCACACATTGCTCTGATTTGTCTGTCAAACTCCCATTCCATTATCCCCTCACTCGTGAATAAGACCCCAAGATACTTGAACTCCTCCAGTTGGGTCAGGACTTTGTCCCCAACCCAGAGAAGACAATCCATTGTTTACCGGCTGAGCACCATGGATTCGGATTTGGAGGTACTGATTTTCATCCTAGCTGCTTCACACACAGTAGCAAACTGGCCTAGTAAGATCTGTAGGTCACTGATCGATGAAGGCAACAGAACAATATCCTTTGCAAACACTACAGATGAGATCCTGTCGTCACTGAGCATGACACCCTCCATTCCTTGGCTGCATCTAGAAGTCCTGTCCATAAAAATTATGAACAGGATCAGTGACAAAGGGCACCCCTGGCAGAGTCCAACTCTCACTGGGAATGAGTTTGACTGAATGTTGGCAATATGAACCAAACTTTCACAATGGTCATATAGAGACAGCTTGTAGCAACAAGCCCAATACCCCATACTCCCAAAGCACCCTCCACAAGAAACCACAAGAGACACAGTCAACTGCTTTTTCTAAGTCCACAAAACACATGTACAGTCGTAAAAAAAAAATCCTCTCCTCTCCTGTGGAACCAGCTACCAATCTGGATTTGGGAGTCAGACTCGATCTCTCTTTTTAAGAACAGGGTTAAAACCTTCCTTTTTGACATAGCCTATAATTAGGGAGGGATCATGTGCCCCTGAACCCTCCCTTAGTTATGCTGTTAATAGGTTTAGACAGCCGGGGAACCTCCATCAATGTACTGGGCTTCACTCCTTTCTTCACTCTCAATGAAATATTTTTGCTGGTCATTAACATCTGTTTGTTCTCTCCCATACATTGAGTCCCCGCCGTGCTGTTTGCTCTCTACATGTCTGTTCTTTTCTTCTTCTCTCCCCCCCCCCCCCCCCAGCCAGTCGCAGCAGATAACTGCCCCTCCCTGAGCCTGGTTCTGCTAGAGGTTTCTTCCTGTTAAAAGGGAGTTTTTCCTCTCCACCGTCGCCAAGTGCTTGCTCACAGGGATCGCCTGATTGCTGGGGTCTTTCTGCAATTGTGGGGGTTTCCCTTACAGTTGAAAGTGCTATGAGACGATTGTTGTGAAATGGTGCTATATAAATAAAGTTGTATTGACTTGAATTGAAAAATTAGGATACCCTGTACAAGCCTGTGTGTGTGTGTGTGTGTGTGTTTTAACATATTTGGACATATGGAGATTTAATATCAGTGTTAAAAATTAAAAATACTGGGAGATTAATATAATACAACTAAACAATTAAAAATGAATTACAGACTTTATTCAAATTTTCTGTAAAATATAATTCTAAACAAATAGTCTGTCTCAATCACTGCTGATACATCATTAGTGCTGTTCAACCAAGTCTCAACTATACAGTGCTGCTTTTTTCTCTAATCAGATTATGGATAAAATGGTTTGCCAATAATCTTACATTAAAAAGAGCTCATTTCAGCTGTATGGATTCTGAAGCAGGAAAGGAAACTGGCTTAGGCTGAAAATTAATCATTTTAACATTTTGAAGATAAATATTAGATCTGTAGTCAGTACAATCTGATGATTTTGCTTACTGTTACAGATTACTGGTATGTCTGAAGCATCATGGGGTCTGTCTTATTTTTGGTGGACACCTGTGTGAGGATATGAGTTATCACTGTATAATAACTCATCAATCTGATGAGTGTGGCTGCTTACCTAACTCTTGAAGCGCCCTGTGGAGCACAGGGTTTTGTGAAGCAGTTTGGACCTTTGGTGAATAAGATTGGGGGAAGGTAGAGACTGCCTGTCTCTGAGCTCTGTCCTTCACACCTATCCGCACACTCTTGTTTGGGTGCATCTCAAATGCATGATGCATGTTTGCACCAAATAGCCTTGATCTGGTGATGTTTGGGTGTATCCCATCAAGTTTGCAGTGATCTTTGCAATTCCAAAAGATACTGGAATTGACAATAAACTTTATCCTGTGGTTGAGGCAGTGTGATGCCAGACATGTATTCAGACGTCTGGTAAATGACTCAACTCTTTTGCTGAAAGCTGAAATAGGGCCTCATATGAAGACTTGCTGTGATAGAATCTCCAGGGAAAAGTCTACAGGACCACAGAACCAGTTTTCCTTCATAGGATGTCAAAAGATCCAGCATAGATAATGATCCTCATATTATTTGGATGGATAAGCTAGCCAGAAACCTCTCTGTTAAATCCTTGACAAATGTATTTCCAGTCATCTGATTTTCAGGGATGTGCTGATCATGAAATGTTGGGCCAATACGATACACATGTAATAAGTTGGCCCATGACCGATAATTAATACTGGCTGTTTCTTTAGTCTTGTTTTCATCTTCATTGTCAGAGAGGCAACAAAATATGTATTATTAAAAAAAAACTTAAATAAAATACTTTGAAATGCAGCTGCAGTCTACTGTTGTCAATTTTTCAGGGCAAAATCAGTGTCATACAACTGATAAATACGAGAGCAACACATTAAAGATTTCACCTGACCCACTGACCCACTTATTGTAGGAGGCTGAAACTGCACATGCATAATAATACATATCTCTATAGGTCACATGGTTATTTGCAGCTCTGAACTCCTAAGAGTTTCTCCTCCTTTACAGGTTCTGAGTTGGAGTAAGGTGTGATAATGGAGCCAGCTGAATGCAGAGAGGTCAGCAGGTTCCTGTAGCTAAGAGGCTGTGCACCACGAGAGACGTTAGACGAGATGAAAGAGACTTATGGAGAGGATGCCCCATCGTATGGCATAGTCAAGCGCTGGCATCAACAGTTCAAGTGCGGTTGGACATCCGTGGACATAACACCTATTCACATGCAACCACAGTGCACCATTGATGAAGACGCCACCTGGCAAGTGGAGGCCACCATTTTGGAGGATCGCCACATAATCATACGCCCAAGATGTGAAGATCAGTGTGGGGTCTGTGGAAAAAAATCATCCATGACCATTTGCACATGCAGAAGTTGTCTGCACAATGGATTCCTGGTTGCTCACACCTTTCTAGAACCAGGAACCAGTCATGTGCCCCCATGCTCCTTTGGCCATGTGCCAAGAAAACCAGGAGGACTTCTTCTACAGACTAATCATGCAGGATGAAACATGGGTCCATCACTATGATCCAGAGGCTAAAGCCCAGTCGAAGCAATGGAAGCATTATGACTCACTATTTCTGAAGAAAGCATGTATCCAACCCTCCATGGCTACCAAATTAGTGGAACTTACTATGCTTCACTGCTGCAGAAATTGTGGAAAGCCATCAAAATTGAAAGGTGTGGTAGGCTGACCAAAGGTGTCCGCCTCCTGCAACGTCAGCTCGCATATTGCCCAGATAGAAGCATGGTCCTGTGGCTATATCCTTCTTCACCTCCCTTACTCTCCTGATCTCATCTCACCTGACTTTTGAAGGCCAAGCTCTTCCAAGATGGTGAAATGCTGATTTCTGAGGTGAGGTTGTGGCTTCTGGTGGAACCTGCAGACTTCTACAGGTGAGGTCTCCACAGCTGCATTAAGCGATGACAGAAGTGTGTGACCCTTGGTGGCACCTGCTGCATGTAGAGAAGGACTAGTAACTGTGCCAAGTTTCAATTCTGCTCAGTCCATGGCAAATGAGTCAGGGGACATCTTTAATGAACAGCCCTGCTATCATCCACTACTGATACCATGTTTGACCATAAGCCCATATTAACAAGGGGAATATCGGCCGATACTAATGCTATATCTGTGCATCCTTAATTTACTGATATTTATGTTAATGATTTTTTTTTTATTTCTGTTGTGTACCCAAGGTTAGCAGGTCGAAAATACTTCCTCACTTTTAATTAGTCCATAAGTAAAGGCTTTAAAAATTCACAACCTCAAATTAATTTAATTTTTGAGCAGACTTCAAAGCAGTTCAGCAAAGTTAAAAATGTACAAATATTTCTTACAGATAGAAATAAATGCAGCCTCTTAAGTGACTTTAGTTTCAGTGCAATTTTTCTCTCATAACTTTGCCACATTTCATGTAAATGTTTGATTGTTTGTGCAAATTATTATTTTTTTTTATTCTTATTGAATTTTCTCATAAATTAAGAATTCTAAACTTGCAAATTTGTGACAGCTTTCTTAAAACCTGCATCTTTCCGGTAAATCTGAGATTTTTTTTAGATTGAAATTAAAATGACCAATTTTAATTGGTCATTTTAATGACCAATTTCGGTCATTACCGAAATTACCGAAATTGGTCATTACAAATGACCAATTTCGGTCATTACCAATGGTAATGACCGAAAGAACGAGATCGCGGATACAAGCGGCTGAAATGAGCTTTCTCCGTAGGATTGCTGGACTCACCCTCAGAGATAGGGTGAGGAGCTCAGTCATCCGGGAGAGGCTCAGAGTAGAACCGCTGCTCCTCCACATTGAAAGGAGTCAGTTGAGGTGGTATGGGCATCTGATTAGGATGCCTCCTGGACGCCTCCCACTTGAGGTGTTTCAGGCACGTCCCACTGGGAGGAGACCCCGGGGCAGACCCAGGACTCGGTGGAGAGACTATGTCTCCCAGCTAGTCTGGGAACGCCTTGGTATCCCCTCTGAAGAGCTGGAGCAGGTGGCTGGGGAGAGGGAAGTCTGGGCTTCTCTGCTTGAACTGCTGCCTCCGCGACCCGGACCTCCGGAAAAGCGGTAGAAGATGGATGGATGGATGGAATTAAAATGTTTCCACCACATTTGAAACTTTTTTTTATCAACCCTTTACCATTCCAGCCAGTGTAAAACGTCCCGCGGGCGGAACACCGGAATGGTGACAGGTTTTTAATAATAATTTAGTTTTTTTTTAAGACATGAGGTGTTATTTATCCCACGTGGACACCACGGATTGACATTTAGTTGATGTTTTCAGTTATGCTTATTTAAAAAAAAGAAATCAAACCCATTTAATTTTTTCAGATATATGAGTTAAGTGCCGCCATCGGTGCGTGAATGTGAGTGAATGGGTGGATGTCAAGATCTGTAAAGCGCTTTGTTCATCCCAGATGAGAAGATAAGCGCTATATAAGTGAACGCCATTTACCATTTAACGATCTGTTTGCCTCGAACAGCAAGTAGGCGCAACCATATGGTTGAGTGTTTGCGTTTGGCTTAATTAGGGTGGAGGTGATTAGTGGGTGTTGGTTGCCCGGGGTGACAGGAGGAAGGGGAGCGGCAGCAGCGGGGAATGTCCCGGGAAAACGGTCCCTCCGTCCCGCAGCTGATCCATCCTGCACGGCCTCAGCAGTCTGATTCCGACCGCTAGTTTGGTGCCACATTGGCGAGATGGTGTCGTTTGTGAAGGGTGAATGCGGCCCAGGGAGCGCGTCCAAGAGGAGACGCGCGGCCGACGCGTCTCCCTCGCCGGCTCAGCACCGGACCGCTCGGCACAGGAAGCAGAAACTTGTGTCCAAGCTGAGCGACTCTGGGTTCGAGGAGGATCTGACGTGCTCCCCGATTTCCCCACCGGCCCAGGCGGACGCGCGTCAGCTGGGTCCGGGCCATCCGGACCAGGCGGCAGGACCGCTGCCCAGCTGGTTCCTTCAGTATGGAGAGGTGGGCTTCGAGATCCAGAGGGAGAGAGAGGCGCAGTTTCACCCATGCAACAGCCTGGCGCGTCAGCCGCAGGTTGGGGAAAATGTATAATTATAACACGTATTGTTTTATAGGTATAATTTGTATGTGTCATATTTATAACAGAAGGTGTTGCAGTAATAGTTATTTAGCAATTAGTCCCTTATTCATTCAGTATTAGTTCCTAAAAAAAAAGAAAAAAACATGTAGTGTTTACCTGCCTAATTGCTCTTTTTGTGCACTTTTGTATGACATATTGTATTTACAAGAAAAAAAACAGAATAAACTGTTGTTATCATGACATTTCCATCATCTGTTTGTGAAGACCTGACTGTGACAGTCCTCAGTTTTACCTTAACAGAGTTTTTCATGGACAGCTCGGTGGAGCAGTGGCTAGCACTGTGGCAGCACAGCAAGAAGGTCACAGGTTCGATCCCACCCCAGACCATCGTGGGTTCCGGTCCACCCCCTGACCATTGTAGGTTCGATCCCACCCCTCTGACCATCTGTGACCCTTCTGTGTGGAGTTTGTATGTTCCCCCCGTGTCTGTGTAGGTTAGGTTAACTGGCATCAACTGGGGATTCTAAATTGTCCTTAGCTATGAATGTGAGAGTGAATGGTTGTCTGTCTCTCTTCTGTGTTGGCCCTGCGATGGACTGGTGATCTGTCCAGGGTGTACCCTGCCTCTCGCCCAAAGACACTGGGATAGGCTCCAGCCCCCACCCCCCACCCCCCCCACAACCCCACAACCCAAAAAAGGATTAAGCGGTAGAAGATGGATGGATGGAGTTTTTCATTCACGTTATTACTGGCCTCTGTTTACACCTGGCTTCCACAAACACCATTCTGCATTAAAGATTAGGGCTCAGTGTTTTATGTTTTAGAGGAAAGGTGATGGTTGTGACTCACTTGTGCAGCTAATGCCCAAGTTTCTAAAAACTACAAATGACAAATATGAATTGTAATAATATATAGAGATATTTTCCCCACAATTAGCAGTTCAAACGTATGCTGCCGTCAGTTAAATACTAACATCCTTAAAGATAACACTTCTTCACCACAGCTTTTTTTCCTGGCTCCTTTATCTTTGTACATTTTGCTGCTTGCACTCATTCTCCGCGTTGTGCTTTCAGGTGACCGCAGAGGCACGGTGTAAGCTGCTCAGCTGGCTCATCCCTGTCCACAGACACTTCCATCTGTCCTTCGAGTGCTGCTGCCTGGCGGTGAACATCATGGACAGGTTCCTGGCATCCACACCCGTGGCTGCTGACTGCTTCCAGCTCCTTGGCATCACCGCTCTCCTCCTAGCCAGTAAACAGGTCACTTCTTGTGTGCTTGCAGTTCTTGAGGAGCATCTGGTTTGCGCGTAGAGTTTTCTTTATCATGTTCTCTTCTCTGCAGGTGGAGGTGTACTCTCCTCCAGTCAGCCACCTCCTGTCACTGTGCTGTGACGCTTTCACAGCGGAGCAGTTCTGCAATCTGGAATGCCTCATCCTCCTTCGCCTCAACTTCCGCCTCGCCGCGCCCACCCTGGCCTTTTTCTTGGACTATTACACCAACTGCGTTGAAGCTTCTCAGCGAGTGGCTGAGAACAGATGTGTGGGCAGTTGTTCAAGCGAGAATCCAGACCTGAAAAGGTGCAGCAAACTTGCGCAAAAGGTGTGCGAGTTGAGTCTGGCAGACTATGCCTTCAACAAATACCCACCATCCCTGACTGCTGGCTGTGCACTGAAACTTGCCACTGAATTAATGAGCACTCAACAAGGTCTGGCTGGGTATGCACCTTCCCAGTCTCACACGCAGCCAATTGTTGCCCAGCTGTCGAGAAGCTCCCACCTTTCTGGAGGTGATTCTTTGCCAGCGGAGGGCCTCCTCCAGTCTGTAGGCCCCGAGGGCTTCAGCCAGAGTCTGGCACAAGAGTGCACAGACAAGCTGAGGCTCCTGGTGTCGCTAAACCGGGAGGCACTGGAAAGGATGTCTGCGATGTGACTGGAAGTGTGCCAGCATTGAGATGTTTGGGGAAAAGTCAAATGCTTTGAGTGCTAAACAGCAAAGTTTGAGGAAAGGCTGATGTTAGCAAGTCACGCGTTTACCTGCAGATCCACATGTACAGTCAACTGTGATCTTTTGCTTTACAGTTTAGTGCTTTTTCCTGTTATTTATTTTTACTCATCAGTGATTAACATATTTGATGTAAATTATTGGAACTTTTTCTCTGTTGGTTCATGAATCATCACTTTTATAGCTGTAAATGATTGAGCTTTATTATAAAACAAATGATCAATAAAACCATTTTCTCTCTGAATTTTAATGAAATTTAGGGTTATGTTTGCTCATATGTGACAACCACGTGACCCGGTGCCCTTTATGGGCCCCACAGTTGGCTGAATTCAGTGTTGCACCATTAGCCCAGACTGATGCCCTGCTGATGACAGGGAACCACAGCCATGAAGCGGCCATCAAACATGCAGCACACATGCAGCATTTAGGGGGCTGACATGCGCAAATATGGCCGTATAGAAGCTCTACATTTTGAGTTTTTTGCTTTATTAGAAAAGCAGATTTTAAACCTACATATTGTATCAAGTTTATTACATAATCTACAGCCTGTTCTGTCTGCACAATGAAGTTAAGTTGGAGGTGAATTCATGTGTTTTGGATATGTAGCAAATGAATGAATGAATGAATGTGTATATACCGTAAATAAATGCAAGTGGTAGATTCTGCCAAATGTAAATACATAAGATAAGTAAAATAAAACCAAACCACTGGACAAAGATGTCCTGACTTGGATTAAGTGTGAAACAAAACACGTTTCAAACCTCTTCCAAGCACCAACTCTTGCGTCTTGTGCTTGTTTCCTCCAACAGGATCACTTTACTCCCTTTTGTTGCGCTGCTGGCAGTATTATTTGACCCCTGATGATCCATTACGCGTGGCAGCTCCACCCGCGACACACATCCACCACGCAGGTGCATTCAGCCTTAAGGGCGAGGCAGACTTACCCGTGTTCGTTTACAGAGACATTTGTCACGCGTGTTTGCTGAGCTGTCTCGTGTAATTGCCCCTTTTCCTTTTCCACTTTAAATGGGGCGGCAGGGTCTTGTGATCGGGGTGGCGGGTACTTCACGCGCAATTGGGTGGAAATTGCGCGCTGACAATGATATGAACGGATTAATGATGCGAAAGGCCTGAGCGGTTTTGATTGGTTGGTGATCAGCCAATAACGCCACTAATCTGCTTTACTTTCAATTAATCGTTTCCTCGTCCTTTGTCATATAGATATTTAATATTTTTGACTAAATGAGACTTGTACTTTGTTAATCGAAACAACATTTCTCTCTTGAATTTAGAGATGTAAAACTTTTGTTTCTTAAATTCACATTTTTTCCTCACAAATACGCAACTTTTCCCCTATAAATTTACCACAGCTTGCTTTTTTAACCTCATGTTATTAACTTATAAATACTCTCTTCAATATTTGCGTGGGTTTCTCTGTCCATGTGTCCCACGAGGAGGTGGGGCTGGCCTGACGGAGCGCCCGCTGCGCGTGGCGCCATTGCGCGCGGTCCACTCCAGATTAGGGACCGTTAGTTTCCGCCGGTTCAGTCTCCGGGGACGCCGGCTCTCCCTGGAGACCAAACAGGCGCTTTTGATTGGGTCGCGAGCAGAAAACCGCGGCACGGCGAGGAGCAGACCGGGAGAAGGTGAACTATAACAGGCGTTAAAAAACAAAAATCATGGTCCATTTTAGTTCCGCAGGAGCAGAGCTGATGATGGAGACGCGGAGGAGCGGACACTCGGCCGGTGCTTTTTGTCCCGGACGAGCGGGCCGACGCGGGAGCAGAGCTGCAGACGAGCAGGCGGTATAGACACGCTGATGACGCGCAGCATGGATGCGTCTGTAGCTGAAGCATTAAACTGATTTGTGTCGGCAGGATAACGCGATGGCGCCCAGGAGCAGCAGTCCAGTCACCGTCTATGTAGAGCTGCCTTACATCATTGAGCAAGGTGAGCGCTTTTAGCTCAGCTGTCAAATGTCATCCACTAAAAACGCTCATCCAGGTCCCACTTCTTCTTCTTTTTCCCCCCCCCGCAGCTTTTTCCACCATCGCGTGGAGCGACCTAGAAGACAGCGCGTCTGGAGAGAGAAAGCACTCCCAGGTGAGGGAAAAAAACCCACATTCCCATTTTCCGTGTAAATCTCACGCTTTCCACCCGCCGGTGGGTCAGGTGCGCGCGCCTGCATCTCCCGGTTAATGTTTGACAGCACGTGCCGGAATCCCGCTGTGGACGGCATGGTAGTTTACTGGTGACACCCACTGCAAACTGGGCAGATCTCCTCAGTTCTGTCCCCCTCAAACTGCCCCAGTTGGCGCAGACCGCCCGTGCGCTTTTTTACGCACCGATCACGTTCGGTTCAATGGCTTCTAGGACATTAACGCCTCACTTCTCATTTCCCTGGTGGGATTTTCAGGTAAACTGTTTGTAACCTGTTTATTGACGTGAAAAGATATAGAAGTGTGCTAATCCTTATTAATATTTATACGCAGGTTAATGAGTCTGAAGCAAACAATCAAGACTTCGGAGAGTATGGACTGGATTTCACAGCAGGTAAGAAAACCAGCCTCTGTTACTGCTCCGTTTTTTATCATTGTGTGCATCACTGTGAGCTCTCATCTGCTCTGTCAGACTCTCCTGCTGCACTGGAGAGCAGTCTGTCCCCAGATGAGCTGCTCCCTTTCCAGGGATGCATCATACCCCCCCTCACCCCTCAGCCCGAGTTCTCCTCAGAGGACAGTCTGGTCAACTCGTCTTCAGAAACGGACCACACTGCTGCTCATGGCGCGGAGCCCTGGGGAGGTCTGGCAGACTGCCATGGAGAAGGATTGGATCACTGCGTCAGCAAGCAGGTAAGGAGCCACTGGACACACTATAAGCTGATAATTACTATGAGCTGTTTTATTGCCCAAAATAATGAAATTAGGCAATAGAATTTCTTTATTAACTTAATTATAGAAGTACTGATTGGCATGTTTACTCATTTGGTTAAAGGAAAACCCTGAATGATGATCGGATCTTCGTTTGTGTGTCTGCAGCTCCATCAGAACAGACGACAAGAGGAGGTGGACTCCTTGGAGGAGAGGAACGTTCACCTCCGGCAGCTGGCCAGCCGAGCCAAACACCTGGCTTCGGTGCTGGAAGTGAGTCTACGGCCCACACAGAACAATCTGGACCATGTGTGTGTTCTCCAGGGCTGAACCCAAACACTCCATAAGATGTCTGTTTGACACCTTGGTGTTCAGTTGTCTGAGTTGGTACTCAGAGTTGCTTTTTTCCGCCAAACTGTTTAACTTTGATAAAATTACAACAAAGCCTGCATGCAATTTTAGGAAAAAGTGTCACAAATTTACAAGAAGAAAGTGATAACTTGATGATACAAATTTAAAAAGTAGTAAAAATGGTGCAGTCCTGGGGTGTTTTTTAAAAATCCTGTCTAATATCTGATTCTGGTCATCCATCTTGTGTTATTTATTTATTTATTTATTAATCTATTTATTTTAGAAAATGATGACAGTCGCAGACCCAAACGGGAATGAGCCAGGAAGCGGGGGTCAGACTCTGACCAGCCCCTGCAAGCGGCAGCGGCTGGACGAAGGCTATGAAACCGAGTCGCCGGACTCCGTGGAGGACATGCTGAGAGACATCAGCACCCGCTGCAACGCCGTCCTGCACAGCGGCAGCACCGAGACAATGCTCTGGCAGGAGTCAGGGGCCATCCGCATGCATGGCGCCTTCTCTGGGCTGCACATGTCAGCACCCAGAGACCGCCCAGTGGATGGAGCAGAGGCTGGAGGGAGCGCCTGGTCTTTCAGGACTTCTGTCGGGGAACACGGCACCATAAGGACTCAGGTCTTCCCTCACGGACACGCTTTCACCTCCAGGACTCAGCGGGGCGGCTACTGCTTCCGCTGGGTCCCCAACCTGGGCTGAAGTCAGAAAGCAGCATGAGAGCTGCGAGCGAAACAGTGACGGTGCCGTAAATCAGAGGAGGAGGAAGTGTGTGGGAAGCAGCGGTTAATGCTTCACCTGTGGTATCTGTCAATGATTCAGTGATGTCTTCCTCAGGTAGCATGTAAGCTAATCACTCTTCGGTGGTGATAACAAAGGAAACGACACTGCCAGAGCTGATGTTTACATTGTGTTTCTGTTGACGTCCCTCCATATGTGTTTTCCTCTGCATCTTAGTGCACATTTTATTTCTTGGAAAACAAATGTTTTTACAAGTGTGGAAAATAAAACTGCAGCAACGGTTTTATGTTGCTTGAATGTCCATCAGGTCCTGAACTAATGAATCAAATGGATAGAGACTGAGTTCACGTTCCTGAACGTTTCGTGTTTAAACAGTGACACAAATCCCTGACCAGCTTTTAGAAACAGGCATCAACTCCTTCTTTGTCTCCGAGTCTGAATGAGGACACTGACTGATGGTCTGCTGCAGGCAACATCCTTGTTTAGATCCTTTTTGGGAATTCAAACATCTTTTTTGTTCAGACTGCTTGACTCATCATCCCTCTGAACCCTTTACACAGGGGTGGAGGTTGTTGAGTGATGAAAAAAAATGGTCAGATCTCTCAAGGATCTTTCAATGATTTCCATAGTCTCCTGTCCACACAAGGATGTCTCAAACATTTACAGAAAACTGCTTTTCAAGCTTTTAGGAGATTGATGAGTGATCGGGCTCCCAGTGGTCACCCAGCGATCTCCGTGCTATGTAAAGGGACCCTTAAGTCCATGTAGTCAAGTAACTCTTTCACAAAATTTTATTTTCACAAGTAGTTTTATTGCAGGATAATTTATCATCATATTTGAAATCATTGTTCCTCTATTTTGGCTCAATAAATATTTGGTTTATCACTGTTCAACCGCTGAGTGACCAGTGAGAGAGTGAAAATTGACCTGATTCCTCATCAATCTCCTAAAGTCTCAAAAAATATGTTTCTACTGTATATGAATATTTGGGAGATCACTGTGCGATTATCATGGTGATCTATGGAGATCTTTGAAAGATCCTGTAGAGATCACTGAAAGACCAGGAGAGATCGCTGAGGGATCATTGAGAGCTTGCTGGGTGACCTTACTTACTTACTTACTACTCCTGTGGGGTGAGGGCTGGTGGCCATCACCATGCATAGAGCCAGTCAGGTTAACCAGTGACTTTGCCGGGTGACCAAAGAGGTGTATACTGCATACAGTATACGTATTTAAGCGGTTTCTAGTGCTCTTCTACCTTTTTACATGGGTGGAGACCACTGAGAGCCATTGAAAGATGAAGAAATGGCCTGATCTCTCAATGATCTTTCAGTGATCTTTTAGTAATCGTCATGGTCGCCACAGTTGAGAGATTGTTTTGACCAAGTCCAAAACAATCTCTCAATGATCAATGATCACCAGAAGAAAGAGATCTCTCAAGGAACTCTCAATCTCCCAAAGATCTCCCAGCAGTCTTTCAATGGATTGTATTGGTCTTTCATCAAATGATCAGCAATCCCTCATTGGTCTCTCAGCCATCTCTACCTTCAGTGTGGAAAAATTTGGCATTCATAGAAAGATCGCTGAGAGATCATTGTGAGATCGAGGAGATGGTTGAGCGCTTGTTGAGAGATTACTTGCCTTTGGTGATCATTGAGAGATTGGGAATGAGTCAAAACTTTGAGGACCGTGGAGATCACCGAAGATCATTGAGAGAGCTTGGCAATTGCTGGGAGATCATTTAGAGATCATTTAGAGATTTCTCATCGATCTCCACCCCTGTGTAAAGAGGGTGGAAGAGAAAAAAACCCTCAAATTACAAAGATTCAAACATACAAGAAACAAGCTGCTAAGTTATGAGTAAAAAGTTGAAAATGTACAAGAAAAACATGTATAAATTTATTAGGGAAAATTTGCAAGAAAAAAGCTGCAAATTTATAAAAAAGTTACAACCTTGCATGAAGAATGGTACAAATTTATCACAAAATGTGAATTTAAGAGGTAAACGTCACAATGAGGAAAATAATCTCAGAATTAAACTGTGTTAGCAGTTTTGAAGAAAATCCTCACTTATTGGCTTAAGTCGTTACTCACAGCTCAAGTAACTTTTTAACAGATATCATACTTTCTAACGCCTACAGAAGTAATTTTTTAGTGATTGCTTTTACTTCTACTTGAGTAATTAATATAAAAATCATTGTTTAAGCAGTTTTGCCAGAGAATGAACAAGAAATATCCACTGTTCCACCTGTCCTTAAACTTGTCTTCTTTACATGTCTGATAGTGAGACAGGAAAGAATCAGAAGTGGAAATGCAGTGCAGAAGAAGAGATGAATTTATGTGCCGAGGATGTGCCCTCATGACCCCTGGATATCTGTGTTGTAATCTTAACTGTTGATGGGGTGCAGTCAGGACAGGAGACAATGTCAAACCTCGGGGGGGGGGGGACACCTGTTTAAACTCAGAGAATCTGGCCCGTTTACTCTAGCACTGCCATCTATATTGGACACTTAACAGCACTTTTACTTCTGCTGTCAGGACCACTTGGTTTAACAACACAAGTGCAGATAAGAAGAAACTGATAGTGAGAGAAAGGGGTGTGTGAGGTAATCAGGTACAGACCGCAGCAGCGTGTTGGCATCTAAGTTTCCATAAGTCCTGCCTGAGACAATCAGAGCCCCATCTCACTGTCATTTTCATCCGATCTGTCATCGGTGTTTAAGAGTTCAATAAAGACGGAAGTTACAATCACTGTGTTGCGAGTTTATCTTTACAACAAGGCAGAGATGCCACACACAGAGTTGACCATCGTCTCTCCCTGTGTGTGCACAGATGCAGCCTGATAACCACTGAGGAACAACAAGAAACGAGGGCGATGATGCTCGGTATCAGGACATTTTCGCCAGAATTTATCACCTGGACACCGTTAATACTTGTTAGCTTCACATGTGTGCATAATGCAGGGGCGTAGCAGGCTTTTCAAAAGTGTGGGTGTTGTGGTTCGGCCAGCCGGGTGAAGTGTGTGTGTGTGTGTGGGGGGGGGGGGGGTGTACGAAAACCGTGGTCTTCATCATTACTGATGTATTTACAGGACAAAAGCTCAATGACAAAATAGGCAGCTTCCACTGAAAAATAAATCTGTTGAAAGTACACTACCGTTCAAAAGTTTGGGGTCACCCAGACAATTATTTTGTGTTTTCCATGAAAAGTCACACTTATTTACCACCATGAGTTGTAAAATGAATAGAAAATATAGTCAAGACATTGACAAGGTTAGAAATAATGATTTGTATTTGAAATAATAATTTTTTCCAGATCTCAACCTGCTTAAAGGAAGGTCAGTTTTATAGCTTCTCTAACCAGCTAAACTGTTTTCAGCTGTGCTAACATGATTGCACAAGGGTTTTCTAATCATCCATTAGTCTTCTGAGGCAATGAGCAAACACATTGTACCATTAGAACACTGGAGTGATAGTTGCTGGAAATGGGCCTCTATACACCTATGTAGATATTGCACCAAAAACCAGACATTTGCAGCTAGAATAGTCATTTACCACATTAGCAATGTACTGTATATTAGATATTAGAGTGTATTTCTGATTAGTTTAAAGTTATCTTCATTGAAAAAAAGAGTGCTTTTCTTTCAAAAATAAGGAAATTTCTAAGTGGCCCCAAACTTTTGAACGGTAGTGTATATGCAGTGGTGTGAAAAAGTGTTTGCCCCCTTCCTGATTTCTCTCTTTTTTATGTTTGTCACACTTAAATGTTTAAGATCATCAAACAAATTTAAATATTAGACAAAGATAACACAAGTAAACACAAAATGCAGTTTTTAAATGAAGGTGTTTATTATTAAGGGAAAAAAAAATCCAAACCTACATGGCCCTGTGTGAAAAAGTGATTGCCCCCTAAACCTAATAACTGGTTGGGTCATCCTTGGCAGCAACAACTGCAATCAAACATTTGCAATAACTGGCAGTGAGTCTTTTACAGCACTGTGGAGGAATTTTGGCCCACTCATCTTTGCAGAATTGTTGTAATTCAGCCACATTGGAGGGTTTTTGAGCATGAACCACTTTTTTAAGGTCATGCCACAGCATATCAATTGGATTCAGGTCAGGACTTTGACTAGGCCACTCCAAAGTCTTCATTTTGTTTTTCTTAGGTCATTCAGAGGTGGACTTGCTAGTGTGTTTTGGATCATTGGCCTGTTGCAGAACCCAAGTGTGCTTCAGCTTGAGATCACGAACAGATGGCTGGACATTCTCCTTCAGGATTTTTTGCTAGACAGCAGAATTCATCGTTCCATTTACTACAGCCAGTCTTCCAGGTCCTGAAGCAGCAAAACAGCCCCAGACCATCACACTACCACCACCATATTTTACTGTCGGTATGATGTTCCTTTTTTGAAATGCTGTGTTACTTTTACGCCAGATGTAATGGGAGACACACCTTCCAGAAAGTTCAACTTTTGTCTCGTCAGTCCACAGAGTATTTCCCCAAAAGTCTTGGGGATCCTCAAGATGTTTTCTGGCAAAACTGAGATGAGCCTTTATGTTCTTTTTGCTTAGCAGTGGTTCCATGATTTTGCCATTTGTGGATAATGGCTCTCACTGTGGTTTGCTGGAGTCTCAAAGCTTTAGAAATGGCTTTATAACCTTTTCCAGACTGATAGATCTCAGTTACTTTGTTTCTCATTTGTCCCTGAATTTCTTTGAATTGCAGCCTGATGTCTAGCTTTTGAGGATCTTTTGGTCTACTTCACTTGTCAGGAAGGTCCTGTGCCAGTAATCAGGCCTAGGTGTGGCTAGAGAAACTGAATTCACCTTTCCAAAGATGTGATAAACCATAGTTAGTTTATGTTTTAACAGGAAGGGGGGGGGGGGGGGAGAATCCCTTTTGCACACAGGGCCATGTAGGTTTGGATTTCTTTTTACCCTTAATAATAAACACCTTCATTTAAGAAACTGCATTTTGTTTACTTGTGTTATCTTTGTCTAATGTTTAAATTTGTTTGATGATCTGAAACATTTAAGTGTGACAAACATACAAAACAATGAGAAATCAGGAAATGGGCAAACACTTCTTCACACCACTGTACATGTTTGCAAAAATCTGAAACAAGGTTTTTCTTTCAATAAATACAATATTAAATCTCAATTTATAATTAAATCCTTTCAAAAATAAAAAAAATAAAAAGACTATTACCTTTGTCAGCAATATGATCCAGAATCTTGTCCTCTGTTAACTTGCCACCCTCCATCCTCAGAAAGACTGAAGGGACAGTTTATACAGGACAACTTTTTCAGTGAGAGGACAGGAGCACATGGACAAGAACAATTGTGAAAATATAAGGAAAAATTGTTGCAAATTTTGTAGAAAAAGTTGTACATTTATGATTATATTGTAAATCTGGAGGGGGGCAATTTTATCACAAAACATGGCAAAGTTACATGGAAAAAAGTACTAAATTTACTACAAAAATAATATGCCAGGAAAAAGTTGTACATTTATATAAAAAAGTTATAACTTTCCAAGAAAATTGTTAGTTTACAAGAAAAACCTCACTAATTAGTGAGAAAACTGGACAATTATGAGAAGAAGGCACCCCCCCCCAAAAAAAAAACCCCTCAAAATCCTATAGAAAATTGAATTTATTTCTTGTGCAACTTCATTATTGTAAATGTATGACTTTTTCTTGGAAATGTGGGATTTTTTTCAGCATTTGGAAGTCGTGTATTTTCTCACGAAAATGTAACTTTTTTCTAATAAATTTGGTACTTTTTAAATTGCAAATTAGCATCTTTAATCATATTTTTGCACCTTTATTCTTGCAAATATGTACTGAAATTAGGTTTATACTGTACACTACATTTATGAACATCCCCTTGTTTAGAAATAAATCACCAACTGTGTGTAAAAACTCTCCCAGATGGCACAAAGGGTCAGTCCAGGAGAATCACAACATGAAAATGGGAATTTTATATTCACAAACACACACACCAGACACGGGTGCACCTTGGACGGAAATAAGCACCACCCATAACACACACACACACACACACACACACACACACACACACACACACACACACACACAGACAGTGATTATTGTATGCCTCTGTTTTCACCAATGCATAATAATAAGAAAAGGTGGTTCTTATTGTTTGACTGCAGCCAGCTACCAAAGGGAAATCAAAACGTGTGGGCTTCACATTTGGAGATCTATTATGCCATCTAGCTTTATAGATCATTCCTTGGTGGGAATTTCCCAGTTGCTCCCCAAAAATCTAAAATGGACTTGGATTTCTGACTATAAACATGTTCCAGTACATTTTCACAAAGGTGGAAATTCCAGATGGTTGCCCCCCCCCCCCCCCCCGTAAGCTGCTACTCTGCTACTCTGTCAGAAGTGCTAAGAAATCGTACATTTTACCCTTGCTTCCCCTTTACATAGCACGGAGATTGTTGGGAAACCAGTGAGCGACCAAAAACTGACCTGATCTCTCAACAACCTCATCGGCGTAAATATTTGGGAGATCACTGTAAGATTTTCATGGTGATCAATAGAGATCTTTGAATGATCCTTGAGAGATCACTGAGATTGCTGAGAGATCATTGATAGATGAAAAAAAATAGTGAGACTTCTCAACAATCTTTCAGTGATCTCTTAGCGGTCACCAAGATCTCTCAATAATCTTCCAGTCATCTCCATGGTCTCCACAGTTGAGAGATTGTTTTGGACAAGGTCAGGGTGTTTCTAAGACAAGATAAGTTTATTAGTCCCACAATGGAAATTCAATTGCCACCAGTCCAGAACAAACATTCACAGCATAAAAACAGCAGCAAATGCATACAATGGTATAACAATAAGATGCAATATCACCCCCCCCCAAATAAAAAAACCCTACAAATGCTCATTATATAATCTATTTGCTCCAGGAACAAAAGACCTGCTCAGTCTTTCTATGGAGCACAGAGGCATCAACAGTCTGTCATTAGAAGAACTGCAACATTTGTGAAAAAGATCATAAAAAATTGGGTTTCAAGTTGCAACACATGCTCTCATCCACCCCAATTACCCCCCCCCCCCCCCGCAAAAGAGCACAGCATAAAACAAGACACTAGCCATGATTCCCTGATTTAAAAAAAAAAAAAAAACATCAAGAAACTTCTTACTAATATTAAACAACCTTAACTTCTTCAGGAAGAGAAGTCTAGTCTGTGCCTTTTTCAAAACAGCTTCACCATTTTTCTTCCAGTTTAGTCAGTGTCCAAATGGACACCAAGATATTTATAAGACTGGACAATGTGTGGCTCACTGCCTTATTGTGGTGAAGGGGTTTGGCTGCCCTCATAATCCCAGAAGCCGTGCATTGCAGCTCGCCCCTGGTAGGGTCTCTCAAGACAAACTGGTTGTGGGTGAAGGGCCAGGCCGAGAACAGTCCAGTGGATCTCCATGAAAAAAAGGCAGCTCAAGGACCCAGTGTACCCAAAAGAGCCACATGGGTAAACCCTCCAGTGGGCCCACCACCTGCAGGAGGGATCATAGAGATCATGGTGCTGTGTGGACCAGGAGGCAATCTGAGCTACTCTGTTTGGACTGCTGCCCCTGTGCCCCAGACCCCTGGGGGTAAGTGGTAGAAGATGGATGGATAGATGGATGGATGGATAGATGGATGGATGGATGGATGGATGGGTGGATGGATGGTGTCTTCAGCTGACATCGGCATTTGGCTTTACTCTTTGTATTACCTTTGCATACAAACACTCTTCAGGGTGTCTGCTTAGGTCTGAAGTTCAACAGCAGAGCAGACTAGACTGTATCTGGATTTGCAGCTTGTCTGTTATCCAGAACATCAGTTTGTTTGTGGTCTGCCTGCATCCCAGATTGCTCTGATGAATTTCCCTGTTTTCTCCAAACTCTGGAATCTGAATTTGCCAGGCAGAGTTAAACTCTATGGCACGGCTGTTCATGAAATGTGCTTGCATTTTCTGTAATAAATGGTTGATTTCACGGAATCAGTGTTGAAATCACTGTTCTTGGTCATGGAATATTTATTAATGCCACCGTTCCTCTATAACAGAGGGCAGTGCTGGTTAGTATCTGAAAGAAAAAGACTTAACAGCTACAGTTCCTGCTGCCAACGTAAATCAGTCAGGATTATCTGGCCCTTTATAACCACACAAACATCGTGTCAGCTTTGCTGGACACTCACCTTCAGCCACCACTGCTGCAGACAAATGCATTTGTCGTTGACCTGCAGCGTGCAGGCTCAGAGGGCCAAGCTTTGTTTAAGCTGGCTGTGACACATCTGACCGGTTAGTCTACCGCCAAACTGTGGGGGACAATGCTGGAGGGCAGAGAGAAACACACCAGCAGTTCCTAGGTGACTGACGCCAACAAAGGAGGCCGCAAACAGACTGGATCTAGTGGGAAACAAAACAGAAACCTGGTTCCTAGCCTGGTAAAGACAAAGGTGCCTCATGGTATGTCATTTCAAGTCAAAATGAGATTTAAAGTCACGATTACAAGACAAAAAAGTCACATTTATAGGATAAAAGGTCATAATTGTGAGACTTACAGGAATTGAGTCATATTTAAGAGACGTGCAGATGTATATGGACACATAGGGACAGGGTCATAAGTCTGCTTCAAGGACTGTATTTCTATAAGAGATTTTCAGTAACACAGGAAACAATTATTTAAAGGGAGTCAAAGGCTTCAATAATAATTCCAGCAACAAGCTGAACCTGCCTGGTGCTTTTGTGTATTTAAATACTATAAATGAGCCATCATTGGACCTAAATAAATACATAAGATTTTTAGCGAGCATGAGCATCTTCAATTTAGAATTAGGATACAGGCGATTTGTTACTTCTTAAGGGAAATTGTAGTGTTGGGGGTATTCACGAATTTCGTATAAGGTGGATAAACTTGAATTAAATACAAGTTTGCAAGAATAAAGATACAAGCATGTGATTTAAGAAGCTCATTTACAAGAAGTCACACAGCTGCCATAAGTGGGTCCTAAATTTGTGGGGAAAAGTTATAAATTCATGAGAGAGGAAAAAACAATTTCTAAGAAAAAAAGTCATACACTTACAAGATGTTTTTTTTTTTTCTTCAGATTTACAAGAACAAAAGCCGCATGTTTATATGCATTTTGGACTTTTTTCCTTTGACAAATTTCCGTTTTTTTTCTACAACTTGAAGTTTTCCGATAAACTTGTAACGTGCTTCTTGGAAATTCATAACTCTGATAGACGTGCCACTTTTTCCTGGTAAATGTGACTTTTGAAGTAAATGTGGCCCCTTTGTGCTGTAGCTTTGACACGTCTGGGATTAAATCCTTTACATTTTCCACCCTGCATACTCCTGCTACAATGCACGGTCACAAACATGACACTCTTTTTCCTATTAATTTAGCAACTTTTTGCACATTTTCAAAACTTCTCGTTCAATTGCAACTTTCACTGACAAAGACTTGGCAGTCTTTATGGGGACGTGTGTGTGTGTGTGCGTGCGTGCGTGTGCGTGTTGATTTTGAGTCACTTTGCTAACCTTCCAGCACCTCCCTTCAACAGGAGGCCTTTCACGGTCCACGCCACCGGAGAACGTGGAGCCCCCCCACCCACCCTCCCCAGGACGGGCCGCGGGTGTGCGCGGCACAGATGGAGGTGGCAGGTGGCCGCGGGAACGAGCGCCGCTCGCGCCGTCCGAGCGCCACAGCCGCTCCTCCGTGTGCACGCGCCTGAAACCACAAATAACCTTTATTATCGATCAGAACTGCAGATATCCATATTAATGACGCACATTACTTTATTGACTTGTGTTAAATAATAATGACGTGCATTTTGATGGACATAGTAGCCAAATTTATAAAAAAAAACTATAATCTATAGGACGTAAATAATAGGAGTAATCAAAACTGGATTTTTTTGGAATATTGTTAAATATTCGTTAAATGTAAAATAAAATTAAACTCCTTCACTTGTATATTAATCTTTATTATAGGCCTGTATATTTTTACATTATAGTTCTATCAGTCAAACAGCATAAAATAAAAAAAAAAAACTAAAACGTTAAGTAAACTGACGCCACCATGAAGAAATAAAAGTTGAGCCTGTGTGTGCAGAATGAACTGATAAGGCGGCGCCGCCTCCACCTTTACAATACCACCGTCGTGCTCTGTGACTTTGTGCATTTGTTTCTAGTAGAAACCAGGGACGCGGAGGAAACTGCTGAATAGGACCAGGCGACACTTGGTTACTTCATTAAAAACAATAAACCGCCAATAGCGGCGCAGAAGGCTGCGCTTCCCGCTCCGCTGTGCGCCGTGCCGCAGTATTTAGGAGCAGGAGGAGCGACAGGAGGAGCAGGCAGGCTGCAGAGGAGGCAACAGGTGCAGCAGGCATGACCTCCTCCTCACAGGGGCCCACGGTGAAGGAGAGTGGGGTCTGAGGTTTGCGTGGGCAGCAGGAGGTGCAGATATTCGTGGGGATTATGAAGACAAAGAATGGGTGAGTAAATTTTGGTTTAATGCATCAGATGATTTTGGATTACTGAAGTGCTGCTGCTGCTTCCAGGCAACCACTGCAAACTCCAAACACAGCAACTAACCACTGGGCCGAAGATGGATTTCATCAGTTAACACAGACAATTTTGCACATCAGTCTTTCAAATAGTGATACAACATCCATTTCCCTGAATACTTCTGTGAAGAATCTTTCTTTGTCTGTATTTACGATCAGGAGGATGCCTCAAGATTTAATCAGAAAGAGAAGCCTTCCTTTTCAGGTAAGACGGGGAATGGGACATTAATGGGATAACAGCATTATTCATCCCTCATGAGAGAACCATAAGAATTGGACACAAAAGAGAACCGAGGAGCCAAAGATTAGATCCACAAGTAATACAAAAAGAGAGAGAGAAAAAAAACCCCACTTACAGCCAGAAAGTATCAAAAAGTTTAAATGGAGACGTGTCCATTTGAGAGAGTTTTTTGTTTGTTTTAAAAACACCCAGCGAGATCAAAAGCAAAACTGCATTGTATTTCAGCAAAGGGTGTGAATTTGTGATTCATCATGAGTTATACAACAGTTAGTTCTGACCCAGCAATTTGATTGGACAATAGGGATTCCAGGAGTTACTATAATCTGTGACAATTGCACTCCAACTTCACTGGATATGTATCACTCTGCTTCAAAGGTGTTCATGTAACCGGTAATTACTAACAGTAATTTCTGTTAGAATGCAAAAGATGCAATAGACTTACACAATGGTCCTCTCTGGCATACAACTAGGAACATACCGGTCGCTATGGAGGGTGAGAATATGTATGGGCACATAATCATACCATGTAGGATAACTAAATAGACGGTTATGCTGTTTCATCCCACCTAGCAACAATGCTCTGCACTGTGTGTGTTTATATATTTACATATTTATTCCATCTAGCTACAATGCTCTGCACTGGGTGTGTTTATATTTATATATCTATATATTTATTCCATCTAGCTACAATGCTCAGCACTGGGTGTGTTTATATTTATATATCTATATATTTATTCCATCTAGCTACAATGCTCCGCACTGTGTTTTTATATATCTACATATTATTCCATCTAGCTACATTGCTCCGCACTGTGTGTGTTTATATACTTGCATATTTATTCCACCTAGCTGCAATGCTCCGTACTGTGGGTGTTTATATATTTACATATTTATTCCATCTAGCTACAATGCTCTGCACTGTGTGTTCATATATTCATATATTTATTCCATCCAGCTACAATGCTCTGCACTGTGTGTCTGTGTGTGTATATATATATTTTATAGTAATATGTACATATGTATATTAGCTGCTCTTGCTTGCTTGTTTTTTTTCTTGCCTTCTGATTGTTGCTCTGAGTGTTGCTATCCCTGTGCTGTTGCAATCCTGGAATTTCCCCTTTGTGGGACTGATAAAGGCTTATCTTATCTTATCTTATCTTAATTGTCTATCAACTCTCTGACAATAGCAGTACTGTTTTGGGTACCTTAATTTCCACAGTGAGGCACTGTTTGACAAGAAATTATACATCCATGACCTGGAAGTCCCTCCCTTTTGAAAACAACCATTTCCTGCTGACTGTCATTGAGCTATCTCATGTCTGTTTAAAAACATAGGCAGTGGTAGAGTTGGATTTATTGTCTCGATTAACAAACCACAATACCTTTGTGGTGGATGGACTCTTTGTTTCATTTGAAAATGTGAAGAAAAGTGAGCAAAATGTGCTAATCACTGGCATGCTAACTACTAGCTACCGGCTAACTACGGCGTTCTGGCAACAGGTGTCATGCCGAGGAAACCATGTCTGCCGAAGAAAGCACCCTCTTTGTGGCTCTGGGGTCTTCTGCAGTACCAACTCAACAGGTGCAGTATATATTTTATAAACACATTACTTTTTGCACTTGACAATATTTTAATTTGTTTACATGTGTGTGAAATGACAACAGACGTCGTCATGCTGATTGAGATGTTTAGTAGCAGTTACTGGCTACATTTAGAAGGGACTATTGTTTTCTCAGCTGTGCAAAATAACTGGTTAAACAAACAAATCATTATATTTTGTCCAGTATTGCCATCATTTAATAAATTGTGCTTGCGGAACTGTTGTATAAAAGCAATATTACACTAAAGTTCATTACGGTATCATAAATGTACTAACTCCAGGTGTGATAGCCGCATCACAGCATGGAGGTACTATGTTCACGATACCGAGATCACTCTTGGGTAATATTGCTTAACTGAGTCAGTTCAAACAAACATTAAAGGATCATGCAATAATCAACAAATATACATGTGAAAAAGATGTTTAGAAAAACTCAGATCATAGTAAACACAAACAGATGTTCAGTTTGTATTTTCTCTCTCTCTTTGGTTGTTTTTCTTTCACGTTCTCTAATTAAAGATGCACTCCGGCGGCTCTAAAACCACCTCAAAAACAAATGTGTATTACCCAAAATATTATATTCTGGCTTGTTACCCACAAAAAAAAAAAAAAAAAAAAGCTATTTCCCTTAGAATTGCTTGGAAAGCGCTTTAAAAACTTTCACCTACTTAAGTATGTGTGGATCTATGAATATGCTAATTAGCGGCCCGCAGGGCTTGCAGGTGATTGGTCGCTGCTTTCCCCAACCTGCAAGGGCTTGCACATGATTGGTCGCGGCAACTCCTGGCTGTTAGTCTGTTCACGACTCTTCCGGATGTTAAAGTTTTGCCTATATCTTCAAAAGTAAAAAGCGAAACATTTTTTCTGAAAACAGTCGAGGTGAGAGATAGATGAATAGTTGCCAAATATGTGTTTATTTTTTACTAACAACCAGTCCCCTGTCTGCTGGCAACTGAGTGAGGGGAAGGGGGGTGATTTAAATGTAGCTGCTCTCAGCTCACAGTGCACGCTCGTCCGCTGAAGAAGTGAGCTGAGAGCAGCTCGATTTGAATATGGCTTCATTCAAATCGGATCCGCCCCCTCTCACCTCTCTCTCTGCTGCTACCCCAACTTGCTCTGCCTCAATCCTGCTGCTCCTCGGCTCCTCCCTCTTCCCCCGAGGTAGCCAAGAGTATCCGTCTGACTGGCTAATTTCCGCCACCCGAAAAGGATTAAGCAGAAGAAGATGGGTGGATGGATGGATGGTTAATGTTCTAACCAACCAGACTAAGCAGGAATGCTTACGTAGCTACTAACAGTCTGTCCAAACTCGCCCGTTTCGGGGGGCGTTACCAAACTGGAAATTCACAGCAGGAAAACAGACTTCAGACTGTGGTGAGATTTTGCTATTGATATGTCTTGTAAGTCACAAAAAAACATGTTTCAGACATGTTAACAACAGAAAAAACTTGATTTTGTCAAGTTTGAGTGTCACTTTAAGCAACATTACACAAGAGTGAGTTCGGTATTGTGATTATAGTAACTGCGGCTGTGATACTCTAATGCCCTAGTTAGTATATTCATGATAACGTTACGAATACAAGTGTAATATTGCTTTTATACAACAGTTCCGCAAGCACAATTTATTAAATGACCACAATACTAGACAAAATATTGTTTGTTTAACCAGTTATTTTGCGCAGATTAGAAAAAAACAGTCCCTTCTAAATGTAGCCAGTAACTGCTGCTAAACATCTCAATCCGCATGAAGATGTCTATTGTCATTTCACACACATGTAAACAAATTAAATATTGTCAAGTGCAAAAGTAATGTGTTTATAAAACATACCTGTTGAGTTGTATCCATTATTCTTACTTTTACTGCAGAAGATCCGAGATCAAAATGTATCCAATGCCGTGAACCACCAGTAGTTAGCTGGTAGCTAGCGATTTAGCACATTTTGCTCGCTTTTTTTTTTTTTTCTCCACATTTTCAGATGAAACAAAGAGTCCATCACCACAAAGGTATTGTGGTTTGTTAATCGAGACAATAAATCAAACTCTAGCACTGCCTGTTTTTTAAACAGACGTGAAATCACTTAATGAACTTAAACTGACAACAGGGCTGGGGTAGAGGAGCACCCTTTTCAAAAGGGTGGGACTTCTGGGTCACGGATATATAATTTCTTGTCAAACAACACCTCACTGTGGAAATTAAGGTATCCAAAACAGTACTGCAATTGTCAGAGAGTTGATAGTAAAATACTGTTAGTAATTAATGGTTACTAGAACTTCTTTGAAGTGGAGTGATACGTATCCAGTGAAACTGGAGTGCAATTATCGCGGATTATAGTAATTCCTGGAATCCCTATTGTCCACTCAAATTGCTTGGCCAGAACTAACTGTTGTATAAAGATTAATATTTTATATGATCTATAGGCAGTATAGTCATTTGTGTAACATAATGAAACCCTCACTTACTTTTACTATATTGGGAATTTTGTTTGTTTTCTTTTAATATGTCCACAAAACTAAACTTATCACAAATGAAGAGTGTGTTTAGTTGTCCTGGCTGAACTTTTGCCCCTCATCTCTCTGAGCTGGTGGTGACGGTGAGGCAGTGTACTGCTGCTGGCTGTGTGCTTTGACTGACAGCTGTCAGCTGCACTCCTCACTGCTGCAACCCCCTGACCACAGACACACGTCAGCTGACGGTGCCACATCACTCACTGAGCTGTAAATGTGCAAGTCAGGAATAGAGATGGGAGAAAACTCAGTTTTGCCTTTTTGCATACTGATAAACATGTGGCTGGCCATCAGTTAGACACAGTCAAATATATGCATTTGCATTTAGACTGAGTGGTGCCTGGTTGGGAGGCAGTGTAACGTTAGCTGTTGTCTCTTTTTGGCAGCTCACACTACTCTGCCGCCTAAACAGTTACATTTGACTGTAATTTTCACTCTCTCTATATATACGTATATATATATATATGTACATACATGCATTTGAGAACCGACAAATGACATTGATCAGGATTTATAAAAGATGACACAGGAAAGAATCTGAGGCTGAGAAGGAGTCATCGTCTGTCTTCCTGTGGGAGGCTGGAAGGCAGTGTCTTGTTAGCTGGTGGATTCTTCGTGTGCCAGCTTACCTGCTACTGCCCTCCAACCGTCCATTCAGTCCAGACCAGCACAGACATCTGCAAACACTTCTCACTACAGTGAGTTCCTACTACTTGGACGACAAGATTTAAACCTCATATTCTGAGTTTTTAGCACTTTATAACACAGGCAGCTCAGTGGCCAGCACTGTTGCCTCACAGCAAGAAGGTCATGGGTTCAAGCCCACCTTTTCTGTGTGGGGTTTGCATGTTCTCCCTGTGTCTGCGTGGATTTCCCCTGAGTACTCCGGTTTCCTCCCACAGTCCAAAAACATGCACGTTAGGTTAATTGGCAACAACTGTGGATAAATTGTCCTTGGGTATGAATGTGAGAGTGAATGGTTATCTGAAACTCCGTGTTGGCCCTGTGATGGACTGGTGGTCTGTCCAGAGACTGTAATGTGTGTACCCTGCTTCTCACCCTGAAATGCTGGGATAGGCACACTGCCTAAGCAGTTAAGCAAGCACCAATCTGAGTACAAATTAAGTACCTAATCCTTGATCTGAAAAATCTACATAATTTCTCTAGTTTTTGCATGTACAAGATTTAGGGAAAAACTGACCTCTGACCTTGACCTGCAGGTCAAAAGTCACCCAAATTCAAATTCAGAGATTTCTTATAGACACAATTATGGTATCAATTTGAAAAGCCTGTATTATTTAGTTCTCTGTGTTGACAGCACCGCCGCTGTCACCAACGCCCATCCTCCTGGGAGCAATGCTCCTTCAGCATTTTTAAGCTGAGGCAGGGGTGTCAAACTCATTCCATGGAGGGCCAAGACCCTGCATGTTTTGCTTCTACCCAGTGTCATCAGCAGGTGTTTTCACTGATCAGCAATCAGTGTGAAGAAATTCAGTGAAATCACCTGCTGAAGACACTGGGTGGAGGTAAAACCTGCAGGGTCTTGGCCTTCCATGGAATGAGTTTGACACCTGTGAGCTGAGGGGTAAAAAATGGGAATTGTATTAAATATTAAATTCTTCCATATCTATAGTGCATCCGGAAAATATTTACAACGCTTCACTCTTTCCACATTTTGTTATGTTACAGCCTTATTCCAAAATGGATTAAATTAATTTTTTCCTCAAAATTCTACACACAATGCCCCATAATGACAACATGAAAAACGTTTTTTGGGGGATTTTTGCAAATTTATTAAAAATACAAAATCTACGAAATCACATGTACATACACTACCGTTCAAAAGTTTGGGGTCACCCAGACAATTTTTGTGTTTTCCATGAAAATCACACTTTTATTTATCACCATGAGTTGTAAAATGAATAGAAAATATAGTCAAGACATTGACAAGGTTAGAAATAATGATTTGTATTTGAAACAATTTTTTCCTTCAAACTTTGCTTTCGTCAAAGAATCCTCCATTTGCAGCAATTACAGCATTGCAGACCTAACATGATTGCACAAGGGTTTTCTAATCATCCATTAGCCTTCTGACGCAATGAGCAAACACATTGTACCATTAGAACTCTGGAGTGATAGTTGCTGGAAATGGGCCTCTATACACCTATGTAGATATTGCACCAAAAAACAGACATTTGCAGCTAGAATAGTCATTTACCACATTAGCAATGTATAGAGTGTATTTCTGATTAGTTTAAAGTTATCTTCATTGAAAAAAGTGCTTTTCTTTCAAAAATAAGGAAATTTCTAAGTGACCCCAAACTTTTGAACGGTAGTGTAAGTATTCACAGCCTTTGCTCCATACTTTGTTGATGCACCTTTGGCAGCAATTAGCGCCTCAAGTCTTTTTTACTATGATGCCACAAGATTGGCACACCTATCTTTGGGCGGTTTTGTCCATTCCTCTTTGCAGCACCTCTCAAGCTCCATCAGGTTGGATGGGAAGCGTCAGTGCAAACCCATTTTCAGGTCTCTCCAGAGATGTTCAATTGGATTCAAGTCTGGGCTCTAGCTGGGGCACTCAAGGACATTCACAGAGTTGTCGTGAAGCCACTCCTTTGATACCTTGAGTGTGTGCTTAGGGTCATTGTCCTGCTGAAAGATGAACCGTCACCCCAGTCTGAGGTCAAGAGCGCTCTGGAGCAGGTTTTCATCCAGGATGTCTCTGTACATTGCTACATTCATCTTTCCCTCTATCCTAACTAGTCTCCCAGTTCCTGCCACTGAAAAACATTCCCACAGCATGATCCTGCCACCACCATGCTTCACTGTAGGGATGGTATTGGCCTGGTGATGAGCGGTGCCTGGTTTCCTCCAAACATGATGCCTGGCATTCATGCCAAAGAGTTCAATCTTTGTCTCATCAGACCAGAGAATTTTATTTCTCATGGTCTGAGAGTCCTCCAGGTGCCTTTTGGCAAACTCCATGGGGGCTGCCATGTGCCTTTTACTAAAGAGTGGCTTCCATCTGGCCACTCTACCATACAGGCCTGATTGGTGGATTACTGCAGAGATGGTTGTTCTTCTGGAAGGTTCTCCTCTCTCCACAGAGGAACAACAGCTCTTGCAGAGTGACCATCGGGTTCTTGGTCACCTCCCTAACTAAGGCCCTTCTCCCCTGATTGCTTAGTTTAGACGGCTGGCCAGCTCTAGGAAGAGTCCTGGTGGTTCTAATCTTCTTCCATTTACGGATGATGGAGGCCACTGTGATCATTGGGACCTTCAAAGCAGCAGAAATTTTTTCTGTACCCTTCCCCAGATTTGTGCCTCAAGTCAATCCTGTCTCGGAGGTCTACAGACAATTCTTTTGACTTCATGCTTGGTTTGTGCTTTGACATGCACTGTCAACTGTGGGACCTTATATTGACAGGTGTGCCTTTCCAAATTCTGTCCAATCAACTGAATTTACCACAGGTGGACTCCAATTAAGCTGTAGAAACATCTCAAGGATGATCAGTGGAAACAGGATGCACCTGAGCACAATTTTGAGCTTCATGGCAAAGGCTGTGAATATTTATGTACACAGTTTAGTCTTAGTTTTTTATTTTTAATAAATTTGCAAAAATCTCAAAAAACCTTTTCATGTCATTATGGGGTATTGTGTGTTGAATTTTGAGGGAAAAAATAAATTTAATCCATTTTGGAATAAGGCTGTAACATAACAAAATAAGGAAAAAGTGAAGCGCTGTGAATACTTTCCGGATGCACTGTATACAGTCATGTGAAAAAAAATTAGGACACCCCATTAAATATTCAGTTCTTTATTAAGAAATGTTCACATATCTATGTCTAACCTTGCTTTTGTTTTTATTTGCATTTTTTAACATTTATTTTAGCCATTTTAAGTCGGAATGAATGTGGGGGTGTCCTAAAAAAAGATGGGGGGGTCCTAATTTATTCCTCACTATTTGTTTAGAATTACATTTTACAGCAAATTTGAAAAATGTCTTTAATTTATTTTTAGTTGTTTAGTTGTATTACATGAATCTCCCACTATTTTTAACATTGATATTAAATATCAATATGTCCAAATATGTTAAAAAAAAACCCCACAGGGTTATACAGGGTGTCCTAATTTTTTCACATGACTGTAGTTTAGAGTTGTAATCAAGATCACAGTGAGACCAGACTGAGATGAGAGTCTACCAAAACCACGACTACTGGGGGTCAACACCAAGATGAGCCCAAAACCAAGACAGGCAGAGACTAAGATCGTTACCACTGTATGGTAAATGATAGTTAAGTCACATTAAAACTGAGACTCTAATAATCACTCCTGACAGGGTGATCCCTACTATTTAAGAATCCCTTGGGCCACTTAGTTCCTCCAGCAAATCTTCTGTACGTAATCTTGGGAGTAGTTCTTGCCAGCCCTTTATCCCTAGATGCTCATGTAAATCAGCTGACTCGCTCTGCTTTTTTTTCACCTGAGAAACATTGTGAAACTGAGAGGCATGATGTCTGTGGCTGAGTTGGAAATGGTTATTAATGCTTTTATCTCTTCTCGTTTAGACTATTGTAATTCACTTTTTAATGTTCTTAACAAAACTTCCTTAAATCGGCTTCAGATGGTTCAAAATGCTGCTGCAAGGCTTTTAACTAAAGTTAACAAGAGATCTCACATCACCCCCATTTTATCTAATTTTCATTGGCTCCCTGTTAATTTTAGAGTTCAATTTAAAATTCAGGTTTTAACTTTTAGAGCAGGGGTGTCCTATCATGTGCCATGGAGGGCCAAGACCCTGCAGGCTTTACCTCCAATCAGTGTCTTCAACAGATTTCAGTGAACATCTTCCCACTGACTGCTGATCAGTGAAAACACCTGCTGAAGAGAGTGGGTAGAAGAGAAAACCTGCAGGGTCTTGGCCCTCCATGGCACATGATTGGACACTCCTGGGTTAGAGCCTTGGATGGTCTTACGCCTCCCTACACTGCAGACCTCATTCAGCCATACTCCTCCTCTCGGCCCCTCAGCTTTTAACAGAGGTACCTCGGACTTATTTTAAAACACGTGGTGATCGAGCTTTTCAAGCTGGAGCACCACTGTTGTGGATTTCTACCCCCTTCATTCCGTTTGATTGACTCCGAGGTTATTTTTAGGAAGCAAATTAAAACACAGTTGTTTACACAGGCCTTTAGGTAAGGAGGAAGGGGGTTATTTGTTGGTTTATTTGTTTTACTTTACTTTATTTATTTGTTGTAATCTACTCTTAACTTGTGTTTTATTTTATCACTAAATTTTATTCTTTCAATTTGTGCTTCTTTGTCATTTAACCCTTTGTTTCTGTATTTTATTTCATGTAAAGCACTTTGTGACTTTTGTCTATGAAAAGTGCTATACAAATGAAGTTCCATCCATCCATCCATCTTCTACCGCTTTTCCGGAGGTCCAGGTTGCGGAGGCAGCAGTTCAAGTAGAGAAGCCCAGACTTCCCAATCCCCAGCCACCTGCTCCAGCTCTTCAGAGAGGATACCAAGGCGTTCCCAGACCAACTGGGAGAGATAGTCTTTCCAGCGAGTCCTGGGTCTGTCCCGGGGTTGACTCCCAGTGGGATGTGCCCGAAACACCTCAAGTGGGAGGCGTCCAAGAGCCATCCTGATCAGATGCCCAAACCACCTCAACTGGCTCCTTTCAATGTGGAGGAGCAGCGGTTCTACTCTAAGCCTCTCCCGGATGACTGAGTTCCTCACCCTATCTCAAAGGGTGAATCCAGCAATCCTACAAAGAAAGCTAATTTCAGCCACTTGTATCCACGATCTCATTCTTTCAGTTATTACCCAAAGCTCGTGACCATAGGTGAGGGTAGGAATGTAGACTGACCAGTAAATCGACAGCTTTGCCTTAGAGCTTAGCTCCCTCTTAACCACAATGGACCGGTACAATGTAAGAATCACAGCAGATGCTGTCCCGATCCGTCTGTCAATCTCTCACTCCATTCTCCCCTCACTCTTGAATAAGACCCCAAGATACTTAAACTCCTCCAGTGGGCAGGAGCTTGTCCTGGAGAGGACAATCCACCTTTTTCTGGCTGAAGACCATGGACTCGGACTTGGAGGTGCTGATACCCATCCCAGCCGCTTCACACTCAGTGGCAAACCATCCCAGTAAGACCTGTAGGTCCTTGCTGGATGAAGCCAACAGGACAACATCATCTGCAAATAACAAAGATGAGATCCTGTGGTCACCAAGCATGACACCCTCCATTCCCTGGCTGCGCCTAGAAATCCTGTCCATAAAAATTGTGAACAAGATCGGTGACAAAGGGCAGCCCTGGTGGAGTCCAACTCTCACTGGGAATGAGTCCGACCGAGTGTTGGCAATACAAACCAAACTCTCACAACGGTCGTACAGAGACCGGATACCTCATAACAACAAGCCCGATACCCCGTACTCCCGAAGCACCCCCGACAAAAAACCACGAGGGACGCGGTTGAATGCATTCTCCAAGTCAACAAAACACATGTAAACTGTTTGGGAAACTCCCACGAACCCTCAAGGATTCTCGAGAGGGTAAAGAGTTGGTCCAGTGTGCCACGGCCAGGACGAAAACCACATTGCTCCTCCTGAATCTGAGGTTTGACCAACGGCCAGATTCTTCTCTCCAGTGCCTTGGCATAGACCTTCCCAGGGAGGCTGAGGAGTGTGATCCCTCTGAAGTTGGAGCACACCCTCTTTTTTCCCCCCCTTTCTTGAAGAGAGGAACCACCACCCCAGCTTGCCATGCCAAAGGCAATGTCCCCGACCTCCACGCAATGTTGCAGAGGCGTGTCAACTATGACAGCCCCAAAACATCCAGGTCCTTGAGGTACTCAGGGCGAATCTCGTCCACCCCTGGGGCTCGGCCACCAAAGAGCTTTTTAACCACCTTGGCAACCTCAGCCCCTGTGATGGGCGAGTCGTCCCCCTCGTCCAAAAGCCCTGCTTCCTCTGTGGAAGGCGTGTCAGTGGGATTGAGGAGATCCTCGAAGTATTCCTTCCATCGCCCAACAATATCCCCAGTCGAAGTCAGCAGCGCCCCATTTGCACCATACACAGTGGGGACAGGGAGCTGCTTCCCGCTCCTGAGCCACCGGACAGCTTGCCAGAATCTCTTCGAGGCCGACCAAAAGTCTTGTTCCATGGCCTCACCGAACTCCTCCCACACCCAAGTTTTTGCTTCAACAACCACCCAGGTTGCCCTCCGCTTGGCCTGCCGGTACATCTCAGCTGCTTCAGGAGTCCCACAAGCCAACCAAGCTTGATAGGACTCCTTCAGGTTAATGGTCCCCCTCACCACTGGTGTCCACCACTTGGTTCAGGGGTTGCCACTACAAGATGCACCAATGACCTTGCGGCCACAGCTCTGGGCAGCCGCTTCAACAATGGAGGTGGAGAACATGGCCCATTCTGACTCTATGTCTCCAAACTTCCTTGGAATGTGGTCGAAGTTCTTCCAGAGGTGGGAGTTGAAGACCTCCCGGACAGAGGCCTCAGCCAGACATTCCCAGCACACCCTCACTATACATTTGGATCTACCAGGTCTGAATGGCATCCTCCCCTGCCATTGGATCCAACTCACCACCAGGTGGTGATCAGTTGACAGCTCTGCACCTCTCTTTACCCGAGTGTCCAAGACATACGGTCGCAGGTCTGATTACACGATAACAAAATGGATCATCAACCTGCAACCTAGGGTGTCCTGGTGCCAGGTGCACATATGGACACCCTTATGCTTGAACACGGTGTTCGTTATAGACAAACTGTGGTGAGCACAGAAGTCCAATAACTGAACACCACTTGGGTTCAGATTGGGCAGGCCGTTCCTCCCAGTCACCCCCTCCAGGTTTCACTGTTGTTGCCCACGTGTGCATTGAAGTGTCCCAGTAGGACAATGGAGTCTCCAAGAGGAGCACCCTCCAGCACCCCAGTCAGAGACTCCAACAAGGGTGGGTACTCTGAACCATCACTTGGTGCATAAGCACAAATGATGGTTAGGACCCATTTCCCAACCTGAAGGCACAGGGAAACAACCCTTTCATCCACTAGGGAAAACTCCAATACAGAGGCAGCAAGGTGAGGGGATACAAGAATACCCACCCGTTTGTCGCCTCTTGCCTGGGGCAACTCCAGAGTAGGCCAAGCAACAGCTCCTCTCCAGGAGACTGGTTCCACAACCAGAGCTGTGTGTTGATGTGAGACCGATTATATCTAGCCGGTATCTCTCAACCTCATGCACCAGCTCAGGCTCTTTCCCCACCAGAGAGGTGACATTCCATGTCCCAAAAGCCAGTTTAAGAAGCCTGGGATCAGATGGCCAAGGTCTCTGCCTTTGACCGCCACCTGATCCACATAGCACTGGACCCCCATGGTCTCTCCTGCAGGTGGTGAGCCCACTGGAGGGCGGACCCATGTAACTTCTTCGAGCTGAGCCCGGCCGGGTCCCATGGGAGAAACCCGGCCACCAGGTGCTATAACCATCGAGCCCCTCCCCCAGGCCTGGCTCCTCCAGGGTGGTGCCCCGGTAACCCCATACTGGGCGGGGTACACTGAATCCTTGTTCGAGCATTCATCATGAGAGTCTGTTGGATCGTTCTTAGTCTGGCCCTTCACCCAGGACCAGTTAATCTTGGGTGACCCTACCAGAGCCAAATTGCCCCAGACAACATAGCTCCTGGGATCACTAGGGCATGCAAACCCCCCACCACGATAAGGTGACCATCCATGAGGACAAATAAAGTTATTTTTATTATTATTATTTACATCCTGGTCTCGGTCTGGTCTTGATGTGGTCTGGATTACAACACTACTATATTTCTTCACTCCCAAGAAGCCAAAATAACCCACATCATTTACATTAAATATTATGAAGTAATTTTATTCTTGGCTAAATGTTGCACAATTTGCTGGGCTCAAATCAATCAAAGTGGCTGAAATACTTTGCTTCTTCTTAACAAAAGAGATTGTAATGTAAACATTAGAAAGAGATGGTTCAAAAACACCCTAGAGTTCTTCAGCTGCAGCAGTAGTCCTCATGAGGACTGCTCATCGTGGCTCTGTCCCCTCACACACTCTCACATACACACAAACATCCCATGATTGATGCTAATTAATATTTCCATCCTGCATTTTTCTGGGAATCTCCCCACCATATTTACTCTTCACAGTTCCGTCCCTCCTGCAGTCAGATCACAGGAAATGCAGACATAATGCAGGAGCCTCTGCCCAGTATCTGTCCATGTCCATCATAGCTCTACTCGTTTCTTCAGGATGAGTTCTCGCACGAGCGCTGTGGCCTCTTGTCGAATGCTTTCCACTGGCTCATCTGTCCGCCAGAACCGGATCACTTTTCCCTCTGGATTCACCAGAAACTTCCAGAAGTTCCACTTTGGGATTTTCTGCACAGAATCTTTGACACACACACGTCACAGCACTGTTACTAGTGGTGCAAATAAAAGGCATCAGAGGTTAAAGAAACACTAAAGCGCGTAGTTTCATAGTTGTCCAAAAATAACTTTAAAAAAAGTTGCTGTTCTGAGTTCTTAAAATTCAACAACCCTGTGAGAATGTGCGCACCATACAGTATATTACTGCAAATTTTACGTAACATAAAATTTGGAACAATCATTAGATACATACACTACCGTTCAAAAGTTTGGGGTCACTTTGAAATTTCTTTATTTTTGAAAGAAAAGCACTTTTTTTCAATGAAGATAACTTTAAACTAATCAGAAATACACTCTATACATTGCTAATGTGGTAAATGACTATTCTAGCTGCAAATGTCTGGTTTTTGGTGCAGTATCTACATAGGTGTTTAGAGGCCAATTTCCAGCAACCATCACTCCAGTGTTCTAATGGTACAATGTGTTTGCTCATTGCGTCAGAAGGCTAATGGATGATTAGAAAACCCTTGTGCAATCATGTTAGGTCTGCAATGCTGTAATTGCTGCAAATGGAGGATTCTTTGACGAAAGCAAAGTTTGAAGGAAAAAATTATTATTTCAAATACAAATCATTATTTCTAACCTTGTCAATGTCTTGACTATATTTTCTATTCATTTTACAACTCATGGTGGTAAATAAAAGTGTGACTTTTCATGGAAAACACAAAATTGTCTGAGGTGACCCCAAACTTTTGAACGGTAGTGTATATGCAGTACAAACACTATCACATAACACCTAATAAACTTTAACTTACAAAAAAACACAGTCACCAAACTGCAAAGGACAGTCTGAACTCACAGGAAAAATAAACGTACAACGGACGTACACACGTGGACAAAATTGTTGGTACCCCTCTGTTAATGAAAGAAAAACCCACAATGGTCACAGAAATAACTTGAATCTGACAAAAGTGGTTATAAATAAAAATTAACCAATGAAAATCAGACAATGCTTTTGAATTGTGGTTCAACAGAATTATTTTAAAAAACAAATTCATGAAACAGGCCTGGACAAAAACGATGGTACCCTTAACTTAATATTTTGTTGCACAACCTTTTGAGGCAATCACTGCAATCAAACGATTTCTGTAACTGTCAATGAGACTTCTGCACCTCTCAGCAGGTATTTTGGTTTGAAGGGTGCCTTCTCCAGACGGCATGCTTCAGCTCCCTCCACAGATGTTCAATAGGATTTAGATCAGGGCTCACAGAAGGCCACTTTAGAATAGTCCAATGTTTCGCTCTTAGCCATTCTTGGGTGTTTTTAGCTGTGTGTTTTGGGTCATTATCCTGTTGCAAGACCCATGACCTGCGACTGAGACCAAGCTGTCTGACACTGGGCAGCACATTTCTCTCTAGAATACCTTGATAGTCTTGAGATTTCATTGTACCCTGCACAGATTCAAGACACCCTGTGCCAGATGCAGCAAAGCAGCCCCAGAACATAACAGAATCTCCTCCATGTTTCACAGTAGGGACAGTGTTCTTTTCTTGGTATGCTTCATTTTTGCGTCTGTGAACATAGAGCTGATGTGCCTTGCCAAAAAGTTGCAGTTTTGTCTCGTCTGTCCATAGGACATTCTCCCAGAAGCTTTGCGGCTTGTCAACATGCAGTTTGGCAAATTCCAGTCTGGCTTTCTTATGATTTGTTCAACAGTGGTGTCCTCCTTGGTCGTCTCCCATGAAGTCCACTTTGGCTCAAAGAATGACGGATGGTGCGATCTGACACTGATGTACCTTGACCTTGGAGTTCACCATGAATGTGTTTAGAGGTTGTTCTGGGCTCTTTTGTTACCATTCGTATTATCCGTCTCCTCCTGCGGCCACGTCCAGGGAGGTTGGCTACAGTCCCGTGGATCTTAAATTTCTGAATAATATGTGCAACTGTAGTCACAGGAACATCAAGCTGCTTGGAGATGGTTTTATAGCCTTTACCTTCAACATGCTTGTCTATAATTTTCTTTCTAATCTCCTGAGACAACTCTCTCCTTTGCTTCCTCTGGTCCATGTTTAGTGTGGTACACACCATGTCACCAAACAGCACAGTGACTACTTGTCACCCTTTAAATAGGCCGACTGTTTACAAGTTTGTAGACACCTGTGATGTTAATTAGAGGACACATCTTGGTTGAACATGTCCCTATGGTCACATTATTTTCAATCTTTTCTAGTGGTACCATCATTTTTGTCCAGGCCTGTTTCATGAGTTTGTTTTTTAAAGTAATTCTGTTGAACCACAATTCAAAAGCACTGTCTGATTTTCATTGGTTAATTTTCATAGAATTTTTATTTATTACCACTTTTGTCTGATTCAAGTTATTTCTGTGACCATTGTGGGTTTTTCTTTCATTAACAGAGGGGTACCAACAATTTTGTCCACGGCTGTAAGTCCAGTCTGATATGAAGCACTCATAACACGACACACACCAGTCCTCCATCACAGCTCTACCTTAAAGTAGAACTGAACTCACCTTTTTGCCAAAAAAGTAGAATAGCAGATTAATTCCTTATTACCCATTGTATTTTTCAACACATAAAAGAAATTTTTAGGCCGTGCGATGGCCAAGCTATAAGCTGATAAACTTTTGCCTCTGGCTGGCAGTGCCAAACAAACCGGAAGTAGTGCAGACGACGCTGCGTGACGTCACGAGTGTGACCCTTATCAAAACAACAATGGCAGATGATAGCAGTTCCAGCAGTCAAGAACACCAGAATTTTCAGAGTGAAGAGGCATTCAGGATCGGTGACAAGACAGAGGAGGATGCAGGAGTGTCAAGTGAACAGGAAGAGAGCGAGGGAGGCATCGAACCGTACAGATTAGAGCCAGAATTTTCGGGGGATTCCGGCACCGACTCAGACCGCAGCAGTGATGGGGAGGAGAGTCGCTTATTGAATACAGAATGGTGAGTCTTTACTTTGGCATGTTTGGGGTGTCAGGATAAGGAAAATTAACAATAAAAAAGAAAGGGAAAAAAAACCATCAGCATTTTTCCAACTTATTACAGTGATCCCTCACTTATCGCGTTTAATGGGGACCAGAACCGACAGCGAAAAGTGATAAACCACGAAGTAGCGTCACCCCCCCCCCCCAAGGGCGTCACAAGCACTATTTTGCACAAAAAGGCACAAGAGAACAGCGAAAAGTGCCACTAAGCAACACGAGCGATAAAGAACAATGAATGCGGTCTTCCTTCGCTGGGTATAGGCGCTCGGCAGGGAGCGAAGCTGGGTAAAACGTCTCGGCCAATCAGCTTGCGAGATTCCCGAGCAGGCTGGGGAGCCGGGGAGAGCGGGCTCTCCGTGTTGATACCTGATGTTCTAATGTAGTCTCCCTGCCTTCTCATTAGAACATCAGGTATCAACACGGAGAGCCCGCACAACTCAAAATCTACCTCTCTGACCACCGCTCCACTCCTCTCCGCCCACCTCTTCACCGCTCGGGAATCTCGCAAGCTGATTGGCCGAGACGTTTTACCTCGCAAGCTGATTGGCCGAGACGTTTTACCCAGCGAAGGAAGACCACATTCATTGTTCTTTATCGCTCGTGTTGCTTAGTGGCACTTTTCGCTGTTCTCTTGTGCCTTTTTGTGCAAAATAATGCTTGTGACGCCCTTGGTGGGGGGGGGGGGTGACGCTACTTCGCGGTTTTTCACTTTTCGCGGTCGGTTCTGGTCCCCATTAAACGCGATAAGTTAAGGCTGCACGGTGGCGCAGTGGTTTAGCACTGTGGCAGCACAGTTTTACCCTCGGCCGGGGGATCGCGGGGATCATGAGATCGTGGGTTCGATCCCAGCCCCCGACCAACAGTGAGCTGTGTGGAGTTTGCATGTTCTCCCCGTGTTGCACGGGTTTACTCCGGGATTTCTCCGGTTTCCTCCCGCACACCAAAAACATGTAGGTTTAGGGCGCTCGCGCACGCAGCGACCAGCAGCCGGTGGCTTGTCACCAGACTGCAAACCAAGTCTACCTACGGGTACAAATAAGTAACAAAAAAAAAAAAAAAAAAGTGAGGGATCACTGTATATCTAGAAACGCATCGCTTCCCGGTCGCTTTTCCTCCCCCTTTCTTTTCTTTCGTCGCTATGACAGCTTTCCTTGGCCACTGAACAGATCTTCCCAGGTGTTGGAAGTGTTTTGTAGTCGACTATCACGACAAAGTGCACCAAAAACAACCAGTGTCGACGTGCTCGCAATGGTAAACATGAGGACTGGGTCACACTCGTGACGTCACGCGGAACTCCGGCTGCACTTCGGCGGATTTGTCTGATTTTTCAGGGCGGGAAATTCAAAATCGCGATTTTCTCCAAGATTCCGGGATTTGTGGAGGGGGTGCCAATGATAAACTAGAAAAGCACTCGGAGAGCGCAGACCTCCGCCAAGCGCCACAGTTCCCCCCATACAGTGTTTGTGTGTACGTTGTCAGATTCCTTGACCATGAAAACATCTGAGTAGCAATTGGATTCACAATGATAGGATTAGTGGTTCAGTAGTAAAAGCATTACCTCCTTGGCGGAGGTAATAAACTGAAGTGTTGGTGTTGTGTCCATGTCCTGCATCTGCAAACTCCCAGGCTGGGGGTGTTGCAATTGAATGAACGAATGAATTAATCTTTATTTCGAATAAATTAAGAGTACAGGTTAAAAGAAAGTGAATAATATAACAAAGGGGGTAATAAAATCCAACAAGGTCAAATTAGACAATAGCTCCTCTGATTATACAGTTCAACATAAGTTATCCGAAATATGTGATGGCTGAATCCGCAGCTTATATTGCCCACCCATGTTCCATCCAAGAATTCAAAAGAAAAAACAAATGAAGTCATGACACAACTGCGTACAACCCACAGGCCAATGGGTTATGTGAGCGTTTTAGATCACTGAAAGCAGCACTGAGGGCTTCACTGACGGATGCCAATTAGGTAGACGGGTTGGCGTGGGTTTTATACAAAAATCAAATGTTTATTTCAAACTCAGGGTTCATATTAAATGCAGAACTAAAAGGAGTAGAAAATAAATAAATAAATAAATAAAAGTATATACAGATCAGCAGACAGTCGGCGGTCTTGTAACAACAATAACATACAATACTGGACTCAGTATAAAATGGAACGCCACCACTTCCAAATGCTGAAGTGTTAGTGACGAGTTGACAATTGGTGATATAAGATGATTGTTACATGGCAGCAACCTTGTCATCAAACTGTAAACATCGTTACGTATCAACTCGCCAAAAGACGGAATGTTCACAGACACAAACATTTTGCTTGCAGTCGACCTTCGTGGTACATCTAATCTTTATCTTTATTGGGGTTGCGCTCCGCGGCCAAAGATGATTTGGAAAATTCCCCGGCAGAGAGCTTCTTTTTGCGGAGCTACTATGGCTGACCGGGGAATTTCTGCCAAATAATCCAGCAGCGGACAGCTGGCTGTCTGAGCTTTTGCAGCGTTGCGCAAACACAGGCACACAGCACGCTGCCGAGCAGCTGGTTTTTGCGCAGCGCCTATGGCTGCCCGGGGAATTTCTGCCAAATAATCCGGCGGCGGACAGCTGCCTGTCTCAGCTTTTGCAGCGTCGCGCAAACACAGGCACAGTGTTTTCCGCGTGCTTTTGTGCCTAAAACGTTGAAGAAGGCGGAGTTTATGTTGGTCAGACACGATGACCAGCGCCCTCCATTGCGCCTGCGCACATGTTGAAAATAGCCGTATGTCACAGTGTTAAAGAATGCTTTAAAAAATTCCTGTATCCAGACGGTGATCCGGATCATCCCCAAAATTTAATCAGTTCTTCCTTGTACCATTTCCAACAACGCCTGAAAGTTTCATGGAAATCCGTCCAAGACTTTTTGAGTTATCTTGCTAACCAACAGACCGACAGACAGACAGACAAACAAACAGACAAACCCCGGCAAAAACATAACCTCCTCCTGGCCTTTTCGGCCTGGCGGAGGTAATTATCTTTATAATTGTATGTACTATCACCCAGTGCCGTTCAATGCCGTTCAGTTCAGTTCTACTTTAAAGTTATGTTTTTGTCATTTTCTGTAACATCTATTGATTGAGGAAATATCTATGTGGAGAAATGGCTGCTGTATTATACCTAAACACCTCCAACCCCCCCCCCCCCCCACCACATTTTAAGAACAGGTAATGACGTTCTAAATAATTAACAGCTCACCTCATTATCACAGCCATTGGACAGATAGAAAATTCTCTTTAATCTCTTTGAAATTATTTCATTGTTTTTATTCTCCCAAAGACTAAATTTAGCACTACCGGGAGCAAACCAATAAAGATCTTCTCTGTAGCAAGAGTGTTCACTCTGTCAGTGTAGAAAGATTTTATGAAGAGCTAAATATGCAGAACAGATAATATCCGTTCTGTTCATCTAAAAGTCGTCCATTTCATTTAGTTATTCAGAATCAGAAAAAGATTTATTGCCAAGTACATTAACAGATCACTGATAACATACGAGAGAATTTGACTTGACACAGTAAATGAACCTGCATTTCCGTGCCGCGGCGCATCTGAAACGCGCCTATCAGCAGGAGGGTACAGGTAGCATAAGGATAATACAATAGGAAGGAGCAAAAAAATCATTGATTCAGAATACTGGTTGCATAATCAATCAATATTGTGATTACAAGGGAAAAAAAAAAAAAAAATTCATTACCTCCGCCAGGCCGCAGGCCAGGAGGTTATGTTTTTGCCAGTCTGTTTGTCTGTCTGTTGGTTAGCAAGATAACTCAAAAAGTTTTGGACGGATTTCGATGAAACTTTCAGGCGTTGTTGGAAATGGTACAAGGAAGAACTGATTAAATTTTGGGGATGATCCGGATCACCGTCTGGATACAGGAATTTTTTAAAGGATTCTTTAACATTGTGAGATACGGCCATTTTCAACATGTGTGCAGGCGCAATGGAGGGCGCTGGTCGTCGTGTCTGACGAACACAAACTCCGCGTTCTTCAAAGTTTTAGGCACAAAAGCACGCGGAAAACAGTGGTGGGCAGGGCCCGGCAGTGTGCCTGTGTTTGCGCTACGCTGCAAAAGCTGAGACGGGCAGCTGTCTGGCGCCGGATTATTTGGCAGAAATTCCCCAGGCAGCCATAGTGGCTGCGCAAAAACAAGCTCTCTGCCGGGGAAGCTTCCAAATCCTCTTTTGCCGTGGAGCGCAACCCCAATATAAAACCCACGGCAACCTGTCTACCCAATTTGCATCCGTCAGTGAAGCCCTGAGTGCTGCTTTCAGTGGTCTATGAAAACGCTCGCATAACCCATTGGCCTGTGGGTTGTACGCGGTTGTGCGATGAATTGCAACGCCCGCAGCCTGGGAGTTTGCAGATGGAGGAGACGGACACAACACCAACACTTCAGTTTATTACCTCCGTCAAGGAGGTAATGCTTTTACTAATGAACCACTAATCCTATCATGATGAATCCAATTGCTAGTCATATGTTTTCATGGTCAAGGAATCTGAAAACGTACACACAAACACTGTATGGGGGGGAACTGTGGCGCTTGGCGGAGGTCTGCACTCTCCGAGTGCTTTTCTAGTTTTAATAATGTTTTTGTTTGTAATTATAATTTTTATGTAGTTTTCATCCTAAAAAATGGTCATTAACAACCATCTTGTCTAACATTACATCTTTGACATGAAGTCTGCTCACACAGAGCACAGCGGAAGGAATAAGAGATTTTTACAGAAAGTCAGCAGTTTTAATAGACGTTTATTGGTTTATTTTATGTTTTAATGGGTCAGTTTTAATTTATTTATTGCTCTCTGATACTGATCTCTTCATTTTGCCTGGATCAAACTCCTTCTGTCCCATCTTTACCTCCGCCAAAGGGGGAGGTTATGTGATCATCGGTGTTTGTTTGTTTGTCTGTTTGTCTGTCTGTCTGTTTGTTTGTTAGCAAGATAACTCAAAAAGTTATGGACGGATTTTCATGAAATTTTCACAGATTGTCAGAAATGGGGTATCCTACAGATGATTACATTTTGGTGGTGATCCGGATCACCATCGAGGAGAAAACCGCCATTACGGAAAATGCCATTTTCGTCAATAACTAATGAACCACTAATCCAATCATTGTGAATCCAATTACTTGTCATATGTTTTCATGGTCAAGGAATCTGAAAACGTACACACAAACACTGTATGGGGGGAACTGTGGTGCTTGGCGGAGGTCTGCGCTCTCCGAGTGCTTTTCTAGTTATTAATACAAACCAACGTAGATTATTCAGAATATAACCATTCAGGTTTCCAATACACACCTTAATCCAGTTCTAGAGCCAGTTAATGTTCAGGACTTGGTTTTATACCTTTACTTTAAGATGCTGAAGAATATCGGGTAATATTAAACCACAATCAAATAGCAAATTATTGTGACAGCTTGTTCAGAAAGATAAGCCTTTATTAGTCCCACAATGGGGAAATTCCAGAATGTAGAATGTGTGTATATATATTATATATATACTGTATATATGTCAGTGTTTCCTCTGTCTTAAAGGGCCTATATCATGCTATTTTAAGCCTTTCAGAGTAAACTATATGCATGTACACTACCGTTCAAAAGTTTATGGTCACTTAGAAATTTCCTTATTTTTGAAAGAAAAGCACTGTTTTTTTTCAATGAAGATAACTTTAATTCAATTCAATTCAATTCAACTTTATTTATATAGCGCCATTTCACAACAACAGTCATCTCATAGCACTATCAACTGTAGGGGATTTCTGTAATCAGAAATACATTATAATATCTAATATACATTGCTAATGTGGTAAATGACTATTCTAGCTGCAAATGTCTGGTTTTTGGTGCAATATCTACATAGGTGTATAGAGGCCCATTTCCAGCAACTATCACTCCAGTGTTCTAATGGTACAATATGTTTGCTCATTGCGTCAGAAGGCTAATGGATGATTAGAAAACCCTTGTGCAATCATGTTAGCACAGCTGAAAACAGTTTAGCTGGTTAGAGAAGCTATAAAACTGACCTTCCTTTGAGCAGGTTGAGTATCTGGAAAAAATTATTTCAAATACAAATCATTTATTTCTAACCTTGTCAATGTCTTGACTATATTTTCTATTCATTTTACAACTCATGGTGGTAAATAAGTGTGACTTTTCATGGAAAACACAAAATAATTGTCTGGGTGACCCCAAACTTTTGAACGGTAGTGTATGTGATAGTATATTACCTTTGGTACACTGGAGAATGAATTTCTTATGAAATATGAGTTATTTTCGCGAGCTACTTTTCTAACCCGGAAGTAAGATGCCTCTATCTCTGAGGCTCCGCCTCTCCTTCTTGTGGCTGCCGCCCATTTCATGACATAACCTCTGAGCCGGCTGCTGCAGCGTATCGCTGGGTTCCGCCCACAAAAACTTAGAAGACATTGTCTTACGTAAAAAAGCAAACAGTCGTTGTCACTGAGCAGATTAGGTGCGAGAGGAACTACTTCTTCACAGCGTCAATGCGAAAGTGAAAGAGTTTTGCCGATCACCGCTCCGTTAGCTGCGTGGAGAAAGTGGGTGTGTGCGTTAGCCTGGGGGCGGTGCTGGCAGCACAGGCACTTCCTGGAGTGGGCAGCTCACCCACGTTCATACGTATGAACGTGGGGACCCAGTAATTATCAGGGACAGGGTGGAGCAGCAGCTCAGAGAGCAGGGTTGAGGAGGAATACTCAAGAGATGCGTGAATGGAGCAAAATACCACTTTGGGGGGTTTTTTGGTGAGGAATTAACATTATAACATGCTTAAAAGCTCAAAAAAGTCGATTTTGCATGATATAGGCCCTTTAAAGACCTTGGCGTGGTGGCAACATAATTTTTGGTGGGGGGGGGGGGGCATGACACAATTGTAACCGGAAATGTTAATTTTACACTATTTCTTTCTATTTATTTTTTTTATTTATTTTGCACAGTAATATTGCATAATGGAACTTACCATTTGAAGTATTGTACTACCAAGGCTTGAATGTCGGAATATTGGGCCAGCTGGGGTCCCACCCAGATGTCCTGTGTTTGGATTTTTTACTGGTGTCATCCTTCTCTCCACCCTCTGCTCTCACCTCTCCTAGACCCTCTGCCTGAACACTTTCCTCTCCTTGGCTCCTCTCTTCTGTCTCATCTTTCCCTCTCTGAGCCCTGTCTAATTCAGGTTCTCTCTCTGTCTATGGTGGTATAGAAACAGGCTAGAAAATACCAAGTGTCATGTTTTGTCCTGCAGGATTTTTTTTTTTTCATGGTTTACATAAATAACCAAAATGTGTATTTTTTGTATTTTTATTCTAGTGTTTCTTCTTTTCCACTGACAAAGAGTAGGAAAGGGAAGGGAAAAAACATTCATAATAGGAATTTACTCATTCATACAAATTATATGATCAGAGGTGGGTATAGAAGCCAGAAATTCTACTCATGTAAAAGCAGTGCTTTGAAATTAATAATTAAAAGTAGACAACCAAAAATTTCTCGATGAGTTAAAGGTACAAAGAGCACCTACTTAAAAATTTGAGCAATGACTTCAATCTTGAAGGTTTGAGTTTTTTCTCCAAAATCTATAACAATTTTCTTATAGTTTTCTACTTTTCTCTGTAAATTTATATAAATTCGAAACCATTTTCCTCAAATTTGTAATTTTCTCTTGTACATTTACTGACTATTGACTATTATAAATTTGTGGATTATTTTATGGTTAATGTTTATCTTTTTTTAACCCAATCCAACTTTATTTATAAAGCTCTTTAAAAACAACAGTTGACACAAAGTGCTGTACATCAACAATAAATAAAATATAAAAACAATAAAATACAGCTAAAGTACAAAACAGCACAAACAAAACAATAGTCATACATTAGAGACAGTAAGAACAAATAAAATCAATGTCACAAACTGGGTCAAACGCCAGAGAATAAAAATGGGTTTTAAGAGGAGTTTTAAAACTGGACAGTGAAGAGGCCTGTCTGATGGACAAAAACAGATTATTATAAAATTACTGTTTTTTTAATAAATGTGAAACAGAATGTGGCAAAATTTTTACTTTTTTCTCATACAATTTAAACTTTTGACCATAATTTTGTAGATCCAGAACAGAACAATAACTCTGAATTCAAAGAAATATAATTATTAAAATTACATTTAAAGAAATAAATTAACTTAACCCCTTGCACTCTGGTCAATTTCCCTAAAAACGCCAAAAAATAACGTGCCCAAAGTAAATCAAAAGCTGTTCTTCAACCCTTTGCAGCATCTTCATGGGGTTGGTCTCATTTAAAAGAAAACACTTTGAATTTTTTGGCAAAACAGTCATAATCTCTCTAAGTGCTCCGGCCACTGAGTAACAGTCATCTAAACATACTGAACTTGAAGAAAATAAATTTCGCCTGGGTGTTTTTTTGGATACAAATGCTTGCAAATAACACACAGCTTCAGATCCGGGCTGGAAAATGCAACAGAAATGTAGACCCAAGTGTTATCCAGCTGAGGTCAAAATTTTGTAACAATACCACAAAAAATGAATATATTACACAGCTTTGTTCTCAGGTAGTTCCCAGGCGTTTTTGAACTGTGCCAAATGGCACAGTTTGGAAAAACGTTTTAACTTTTGAATGATTCAATATAGAAGCTTCATCTTGGGCTCTAATGAAAGGTGACACTCAGGGCTGTGTGTGAGTGTGTGGGGGGGGTTGTTTATTCATTCATTCATGAATGAATGAACAAACAAGCCCCCACACACAAAGAAGCATGCCACGTAAAAAATGTGTGGCTTTTTTTTTTTACAAGAAAAAATAACCTACAGTGCACTAAAAATTATTCTAAAATATTTGTAATGTAGACGATAACAACTCCCCCCCCCCCCCGCTACAGAGGACGGACATCGGCCATCGCTACATGACTGAACAGTCATGTGGCGATGTGGCGACCGCGGCGTACAGTCCCCGCGGTCCCCACGCCCCCCCCCCCCCCCTCGCTACAGAACAGGTTTTACCTCCACCCAGTGCCTTCAGCAGGTGTTTTCACTCGTCAGCAATCAGTTGGAAGAAATTTGGTGAAATCACCTGTTGAAGACACTGGGTGGAAGTAAAACATGCAGGGTCTTGGCCCTGACCATGGAAGAGAATCCTAAACGTCTACTCTGCTGGGACAGCACCGCCTGTGGCTGAACAGGCCGATGCGCGAATGGCAGTCCCTGTCACACAGGCCGCACTTGTGGGTGGTCTTCGTGCTGCTGGGTTTGTGGCGGTTCTTCCTGCGGGTCCTTTTTTCATCTGCTGCAGCAGTCAGTCTCTCTTCACCCAGCCTTACACAAAACAACTTTCGAACTTCTGTGCTTCAATTGGCTCGCTGCATTCGCAGCCGTTGGTAGGCGGGTCCTTCTTGCTAGGTTTTCAGTCATTGGTTCTTCATGGTTTCAGAAACCCAATTCAAGGCTCTTATTAGTCGAATGAGAGGTCAATCACATCTAAACCAATCAAAGCACTCCTTTGGCTTTCTGTTCGCGGCTGTGTCTGTAGTGGAAGAACGGAAATGCAGCTTTTTTTTTTTCAGTGCCTCCTAGGACGCAGCGCCCTCGTGCGCACTTGTGCGCCCTTGTGCGCTCTAGGACACAGAGACGTGCCCACCCGCGGTACACCGGAGTGCAAGAGATTTTAAATGACCAAATATGCAGTTATTTCTGTTATAATATTTCTATGTATTTATAGTTTTTTAGAAATCTCCTCACCAACCCGACAGCAGGAAAACCTCCCTTATTTTGAAATCCAAATCTTGGCACATTTGTCTGAAGGCTGCTGATGGATTAAAGCCACTGAATTGGTGAAGTTGGGTCATCTTAACTTGCCAGGTACATAATAATGAACATAAATTATTAGTTAATATTGCAGTAGCTGGTGAAGTAAATCCTCAGTGATTCATCAGTCATTCTTGCCTTTCCTTGCAATGAATCCTAACCAGACCTGTTAGCTAAGCGACTCCTCATTGTCCCAGTTACCAGCGGGTTAAAACCACCATAAATGCCTCCACTCTCTTGTACATTTTTTCCGCGTTTAAAGTACTTTAATAAGCTCATGTTTCTCTCGGACAGTAATGCTACAGAGACATGCTCTGCCTGCAGAAACAGTCATGTGGGCGCCGGGAGGGCGGGGCGCTTCCGCGCAGATGACAGTCGCACGTTGTTCGTGTGTGCGCTTGCGGAGCATTTCTTTCATATTTAATTTTTCTTAAATTAATATGTTTTAGGCGCGGCGACAAACTTGCTTAGTGTGGCGAGCTGCCACACAGAAATGTTACCAGAGGAAACCCTGTATATATAGAATATATAGAAATAGGCTATCCACCTTATTCCTGCGGGTGCCGCTGTAGGAATGATTATGGGCGGAACTTCCGGTTTCGGCTGACATAGTGTTAAATCAGTCAGCAAGAGTGGAGTAGTGGGGCATTTAAAATAGTGTTTTTAAAAGTTTTTCAACTTCATTTTAATGTATAGTCCACATACGTGTTTTGCACTCAAGTGGCAGCTAATTTCAGCACTTGTAGTTTTTGTATTTTTTTGAATGTTTTTTTTTTTTGTTACTTATTTGTACCCGTAGGTAGACTTGGTTTGCAGTCTGGTGACAAGCCACCGGCCGCTGGTCGCTGCGTGCGCGAGCGCCCTAAACCTACATGTTTTGGCATAGTTCTGGTAGGTACTTGTTGCTGGTGTTCGTGGTTGTGCCATAGACTGTATAAATGGAGGCTTCTCACCGGCGATGCAATCATGCACTGAAAACTAAAAAGGACTGTTGGTGTGATCGGTGGTACAGACGCAAGAGCACCAGGTATGTTTTCATTTGTATGAATGTCACAGATCTGATGTTTATGCGTCATATATGTTGCCAGATGCAAGGCTGCATGAAGTAAAATAATAAATAAAAATAGTAACAGTTTAGGTCCTAAGGCTTAACAACTTAAGAAATATATCAAATAGTTTTTTGGGTTTTTTTGCATTCGTTGCACTGCACTGGAATGATATGGACCTGATATTTAGCAGCTTCAGCATGCATTAATTTTTACATTATCACAAACTATAGATCAATAAAATTTTGAACAATTGCCAGAAAATGTCTGTACGTGTTAAGTTAAATAACAGGCATTCATGGCATGACAGCAGCATGAGCATTTTAATTTTGGGGTAAAACAAACAGCTACAGCTGTTTTTTTCTACCCTGACATTAAAACACCCAAGCACAGTGTTGTGGTTCTTTGTGACTGACTAGATTCTACGTCTGCTCTAAGGTAAATCTGATTATGTCCAACATCTTTTAACAAAATGCATCTGACTTTATTGCTGTGGAGACATTGATATATCTCAGAGTTTTTATTTGTTTAGAGCGTTAGCATTTTAGCAACGGAGCTAACTAACGAAGCTTCTGTCTGCAAGGCCACTTTTTAAGGTCATCTTCCTATCCCTCGATAGCTGTGAGAAGTGGTATGATTATATATTACTGTTTTTGAGGTGCAAAAGCAGTTCCCGCATTTTTGATGCCGAAGTTATTGTTTTTTAACAAGGAAAAGAGTCCCGTTTTCAGTCACAACCACATGTTCTAAACTAGTACCGGAAGTCGTGCCCATAATTCACACAAGGCATCACGGAGGCTAGGAATAAGGTGGAGAGACATAAATGTCTTCCTGGTGAATGTCGAGAATAGGATATGACTGACAAATTTCACACAGGTTGTTTAATTTTTTTGTGCTTTATTTTTTCCCGCATAACGGCACACATGTACAGGAAGGTGTGAATTGCAGCTCAAGGACTGCCCCTTTGCTCCCAAAAGTGCCCTTTTGGAGAGCTTTTGTTAAGGTATTATAAAAATAAATTTTCCCCACAGGGACACACCAACTGCCGACCAAATGTGTTTTAATGTCCAATAACGATATTCTTCCAAATATTCTATGCGCTACCTGAGCCCTGAATGCCACCCCCCACCACCACCACCACATTTCCATGAAAAAAGTAATTTTAATTTAATTTAATAACTGGTTGGGCCCTGGTTGGGCCACCCTTAGCAGCAACAACTGCAATCAAGCGTTTGCGATAACTGGCAGTGAGTCTTTTACAGTGCTGTGGAGGAATTCTGGACCACTCATCTTTGCAGAATTGTTGTAATTCAACCACATTGGAGGGTTTTTGAGCATGAACCGCCTTTTTAAGGTCATGCCACAGCATCTCAATTGGATTCAGGTCAGGATTTTGACTAGGCCACTCCAAAGTCTTCATTTTGTTTTTCTTAAGCCATTCAGAGGTGGACTTGCTGGTGTGTTTTGGATCATTGGCCTGTTGCAGAACCCAAGTGTGCTTCAGCTTGAGATCACGAACAGATGGCCGAACATTCTCCTTCAGGATTTTTTGGTAGACAGCAGAATTCATTGTTCCATTTACCACAGCAAGTCTTACAGATCCTGAAGCAGCAAAACAGCCCCAGACCATCACACTACCACCACCATATTTTACTGTTGGTATGATGTTCCTTTTCTGAAATGCTGTGTTACTTTTACACCAGATGTAATGGGACACACACCTTCTAAAAGTTCAACTTTTGTCTCATCAGTCCACAGAGTATAGATGATTTGCTGTGACGTCACATCCTACACGCGGTTTTGTTTACGCCGCCATATTGGACGGCAAAAGCGAGTGGACGGCACATTCAGCAGCTGTTCAGCGGTGTACCAGATCTCGATATATTTACCTGATTTCAACCTACATCTTTGTTTTATTTTATGTTAGCATTGAATTAGACTATGGTGTTTCACTGCTGTGCCTTTGGGTGTACAAATCGCCAGAAAAAGGGATCCAACTTGAAGTTTTACTGGTTCCCAGCTGACGAAGACAGGCGCAGGAGGTGGGTGGCAGCGCTGAAGAGGAAAGATTGGCCCCCGTCCCCTTACTCGTGGCTATGCAATCAACATTTTATATCGGGTATGTCTGATGTATCAGTGTCTATAGATGTAATGTTATATCATTGTAAACACTGGTAAATGGTAAAGCATGAGTCTGAATGACTCCATGTTTTAATCCTGTACTCCTGGTTATAAATCAGAAACCCGCGGATAGGGTTGAATGGACCCCGGAGCGAGAGTGGGCGTTCTCGGAAGTTAAAGCAGCCCTGGCAAACGCCACACTGCTGAATGTAGTGGCTGTCTGACACTGAAGAATCACTGACTGGAAATGATGAGAAAGTGACGCCATTCTGAAACACACTCGCACAGCGCCCGAGTTGCCGTCCAATATGGCGGTATCAACAAAAATCACGTGACGCGTGACATCACTTGCAAAACATCAATTTTCCCAAAAGTCTTGGGGATCATCAAGATGTTTTCCGGCAAAACTGAGGTGAGCCTTTATGTTCTTTTTGCTTAGCAGTGGTTTTCGTCTTGGAACTCTGCCATGCAGGCCATTTTTGCCCAGTCTCTTTCTTATGGTGGAGCCATGAACACTGACCTTAACTGAGGCAAGTGAGGTCTGCAGTTCTTTGGGTGTTGTTGTGGGGTCTTTTGTGACCTCTTGGATGAGTCGTCGCTGCGCTCTTGGGGTAATTTTAGTCAGCCAGCCACTCCTGGGAAAGTTTACCACTGTACCATGTTGTCGCCATTTGTGGATAATGGCTCTCACTGTGGTTCGCTGGAGTCCCAAAGCTTTAGAAATGTCTTTATAACCTTTTCCAGACTGATAGATCTCAATTACTTTGTTTCTCATTTGTTCCTGAATTTCTTTGGATCGCAGCATGATTTCTAGCTTTTGAGGATCTTTTGGTCTACTTCACTTTGTCAGGCAGGCCCTGTTTAAGTGATTTCTTGATTGAAAACAGGTGTGGCAGTAATCAGGCCTGGGTGTGGCTAGAGAAACTGAAAGCTTTCCAACGATGTGATAAACCACAGTTAGTTTAGGTTTTAACGGGAAGGGGGGGAGCAATCACTTTTTCACACAGGGCCATGTAGGTTTGGATTTTTTTTACCCTTAATAATAAACACCATCATTTAAAAACTGCATTTTGTGTGATGTAAAAAAATGAGACCAAGATAAATCATTTCAAACTTTTTCCGCCATTAACCTGAACTATAACCTGTACAACCCAATTGAAAAACAAACAAATCTTTTAAGGGGGAAAAAAAAAAAAACTTACAATAACCTGGTTGCATAAATATGCACACCCTTAAACTAATTGTTGCAGCACCATCCATCCATCCATCTTCTACCACTTAATTATTTTTGGGTCGCGGGGGGACCGGAGCCTATCCCAGCATCTTTTAGGCGAGAGGCAGTGTACACCCTGGACAGATTGCCAGTCCGTTGCAGGGCCAACATAGAGAGGCAGACAACCATTCACTCTCACATTCATACTTAAGGACAATTTAGAATCCCCAGTTGATGCCCATTAACCTAACCTGCATGTCTTTGGCCTGTGGGAGGAAACTGGGGTACCCGGAGTAAACCCACGCAGACATGGGGAGAACATGCAAACTCCATAAAGAAGGGTCACCGATGGTCTGGGGGTGGGATCGAACCCACGATGGTCAGGGATGGACTCAATCCCATGACCTTCTTGCTGTGCTGCTACAGTGTTAACCACTGCAGCACCATGCAGCTCTGTTGCAGCACCTTTGGCTTTCATTACAGCACTCAGTCTTTTTGGGTAGAAGTCTATCAGCGTGGCACACAGCGTGATTGCCCACTCTTCTTTGCAAAATTACTCCAAATCTGTCAGATTGTTGGGGCATCTCCTGTACACAGCCCTCTTCAGATCACCCCACAGATGTTCGACCGAATTCAGGTCTGGATGCTGGCTGGGCCATTCCAAAACCTTAATCTTCTTTTGGTGAAGCCATTCTTTTGTTGATTTGGATGTGTGCTTTGGGTCATTGTCATACTGAATGATGAAGTTCCTCTTCCTCTTCAGCTTTCTAGCAGAAGCCTGAAGGTCTTGTGCCAACACTGACTGGTATTTGAAACTGTTCATAATTTTCTCCACCTTTAAGGGCCCCAGTTCCAGCTGAAGAAAAACAGTCCCAAAGCATGATGCTGCCACCACCATGCATCACTGTAGGTATAGTGTTCTTTTGGTAATGAGCAGTACAGTGATCCCTCGCTACTTCGCGCTTCACCTTTCGCGCCCTCAGTGCATCGCGGATTTTTCAAAAATATTCATCAAAAATTCAAAATTGAGAAATAATGGGCGGGCGCTAGCAGAAGGCAGGGAGACTACATTACAACATCAGGTATCAACACGGAGAGCCCGCACAACTCAAAATCCACCTCTCTGTTCGCTGTTCTCATGTTGGCTCGGCTCGGGAATCTCGCAAGCTGATTGGCCGAGACGTTTCACCTCGCAAGCTGATTGGCCGAGACGTTTCACCCAGCTTCTCTCACTGCCGAGCGCCCACCCAGCAAAGGAAGACCGCATTCATTGCTCTTTATGGCTCGTGTTGCTTAGTCTCGCCGCGTGGAACTTTTTGCTGTTCTCTTGTGCCATTTTGTGCGAAATAGTCTTCCCGTCGAGCCACTATGCCGCCTCCTGCAGCTTCTCCAGCTCTATCGGAAGCTGACCTCGACGATCCTGCGCCTCTAGCACCTGACGATGAGGCGTCACCTGAGGAGCAGTAAAGCTCTCATTAACCTGTGCAGTAAATCATCTTCATCTTGAGTTATGTATCTTGTTATAAGAATAAAAGAGTTCTAAAAACATATTTATGTACACTTTATTTACATCTACGTATGTATGTACACTTACACACACACACACACACGTATCATATGAGAGAGAGAGTGAGAGAATGAACGTACCTATTATTTATGGGTGACGTCATTAGGGGTGATGCTACTTTGCGGTTTTTCACTTTTCGCGGTCGGTTCTGGAACCCATTAACCGCGATAAGTGAGGGATCACTGTATTGTGTTTGTGCCAAATATACCTTTTGGAATTATGGCCAAAAAGTTCAACCTTGGTTTCACTGGGCCATAACACATTTTCCCACGTGTTTGGGAGATTTCAAATGTGTTTTTGCAAAACGTAGCTGGGCTTGGATGTTCTTCTTCGTAAGATAAGGCTTCCATCTTGCCACCCCAGTTGGGGGATTGTTGTTACATGTACTAAACAGCCAGTACTTGGCAGAAATTCCTGCAGCTCTTTCAAGGTTGCTGTCGGCCTCTTGGCAGCCTCCCTGACTAGATTTCTTCTCATCTTTTCATCAGTTTTGAAGGGACGTCCAGTTTGGTAATGTCACTGTTGAACCATATTTTCTCCACTTGATGATGACTGTCTTCACTGTGTTCCATGGCATATTTAATGCCTCGGAAATTCTTTTGTACCCATCTCCTGACTGATACCTTTGAACGATGTGATCCCTCCGATGCATTGGAAGCTCTGTGCGGACCATGGTTTGCGCTGTAAGATGTGACTACAAAAATGTCAGGAAAAGCCAATTAGAACAGCTGAACTTCATTTGGGGTCAATCAGAGGCACTTTAAATGGTGGCAGGTGTGTGCTGACTCTCATTTAACATGAGTTTGAATGTGATTGGTTAATTCTGAACACACCCACACCCCCACTTATTATTATAACAGGGTGTGCATATTCATGCAACCAGGTTATTTTAAGTTTTTTATTTTTTATTTTTCCCCTTAAAAGATTTCAGTTTGTTTTTCAGTTGGGTTGTACAGGTTATAGGTCACATTAATGATGGAAAAAGTTTTGAAATGATTTATCTTGGTCTTATTTTTTACATCACAAAAACCTGGCATTTGAACAGGGGTGTGGACTTTTTATATCCATTGTATATACCTCTTTGGTGGCCCAAAAAACTCTCAATGATCACTCAGCAATCTCTCAAGGATCTTTCAAAGCTCTCTATAGATCATCATGAAAGTTTCTGAAAATTGAATTTTTGATCATGCAAGAATCTTCCAAAAATTTACACAGAAATGGCTTTTTCAAGGCTTTAGGATAATGTTGCAAGATCTAGCCAATTATTGCTCTCTCAATGGTCACCTAACAATCTCTGTGCTGCATAAAGGGGCCCTAAATAAAAACTATTCAACCGACTGAGGCACGGCTTTGGGATAATTGACACTATGAGATATACAGTATACCAAGAAACAGAAATTTATGAATAAAGAGTAGCAAATTAATGAGTAAAAAGTTGGAAATTCAAGTGAAAAGAATGGAAATGTGGGAAAGTAGCAAATAAAGTTCTTCACAACTTGAATCCGTTTTTTATACCCTAGTAATTTCTTTTGGTAACTACATACTTAAAATCCCTACCTACAATTAATGTCAAAAGCAGAGGTGGGTAACTAGTTACATTTACTCAAATACATGTAGTACTTACAGTGCATCCTGAAAGTATTCACAGCGCTTCACTTTTTCCACATTTTGTTATGTTACAGCCTTATTCCTAAAGGGATTAAAGTCATTGTTTTCCTCAAAATTCTACATACAATACCCCATAATGACAATGTGAAAAAAGTGTTTTTTAAATTTTTGCAAATTCATTAAAAATAAAAAAAAACTAAGAAATCACGTAACATAAGTATTCATAGTCTTTGCTCAAAACTTTGATGATGCACCTTTGGCAGCAATTACAGCATCAAGTCTTTTTGAATATGATGCCACAAGCTTGGCACACCTATCTTTGGGCAGTTTTGCCCATTCCTCTTTGCAGCACCTCTCAAGCTCCATCAGGCTGGATGGGAAGCATCGGTGCACAGCCATTTTCAGATTTCTGTAGAGATGTTAAATTGGATTCAAGTCTGGGCTCTGGCTGGGCCACTCAAGGACATTCACAGAGTTGTCGTGAAGCCACTCCTTTGATATCTTGGCTGTGTGCTTAGGGTCGTTGTCCTGCTGAAAGATAAACCGTCGCCCCAGTCTGAGGTCAAGAGAGCTCTGGAGCAGGTTTTCATCCAGGATGACTCTGTACATTGTTGCATACATCTTTTCCTCTATCCTGACTAGTCTCCCAGTTCCTACCACTAAAAAACATCCCCACAGCATGATGCTGCTACCAACACTGGCATGGTTATGAACGGTGCCTGGTTTCCTCCAAACATGACGCTTGGCATTCACGCCAAAGAGTTCAATCTTTGTCTCATCAGACCAGAGAATTTTGTTTCTCATGGTCTGAGAGTCCTTCAGGTGCCTTCTGGCAAACTCCAGGCAGGCTGCCATGTGCCTTTTACTAAGGAGTGGCTTCCATCTGGCCACTCTACCATACAGGCCTGACTGGTGGATTGCTGCAGAGATGGTTGTCCTTCTGGAAGGTTCTCCTCTCTCCACAGAGGAACGCTGGAGTTCTGACAGTGACCATCGGGTTCTTGGTCACCTCCCTGACTAAAGATCTTCTCCCCCAATCGCTCACTTTAGATGGCTGGCCAGCTCTAGGTAGAGTCCTGGTGGTTCTGATCTTCTTACATTTATGGATGATGGAGGCCACTGTGATCATTGGGACCTTCAAAGCAGCAGAAATTTTTCTGTACCGTTCCCCAGATTTGTGCCTCGAGACAGTCCTGTCTTGGAGGTCTACAGACAATTCTTTTGACTTCATGCTTGGTTTGTGCTCTGACATGCACTGTCAACTGTGGGACCTTATACAGACAGGTGTGTGCCTTTCCAAATCATGTCCAATCAACTGAATTTACCACAGGTGGACTCCAATTAAGTTGTAGAAACATCTCAAGGATGATCAGTTGAAACAGGATGCACCTGAGCTCAATTTTGAGCTTCAGAGCAAAGGCTGTGAATACTTATGTACATGTGATTTCTTAGTTTTTTATTTTTAATAAATTAGCAAAAATCTCAAAAAAAAAAACTTTTTTCATGTTGTCATTATGAGGTATTGTGTGTAGAATTTTGAGGGAAAAAAATGAATTTACTCCATTTTGGAATAAGGCTGTAACATAACAAAATGTGAAAAAAAGTGAAATGCTGTGAATAGTTTCCGGATGCACTGTAAGTACCTTTCTCAAAAAATTGTTCTTTTGTGAGTATTTTATAGCAGGATACTTTTTACTCTTACTGTATATGGAGGAAAACCTTTTACTCATTTGATACTTGAGTTATTTTTGATTTCACAGTTTGAAAACTGGTTAGAAACATGGTTGTTTATACTTGTTTACTGCACAGGGTTACAAAAATAATTTTTTTGCAAGTTGTTTGTGTTTTTTCAACTGATTTAAGACAATTTTGCACCGCTGAATCCGAAAATGACATCCGTTTCTCTCGATCAGGTGCTAAGTAAAAGCCCGTACTTAGTACCGTGCATGTACTTAACTTGTAAATTGAATGTTACGTCATCATTGTTCAAAATTCAGAGAATTTCAAGACATAAAAAAAAGAATTTTGCATCATCCAGCCATCCATCTTCTTCCGCTTAATCCTTTTCGGGTCGCGGGGGGGTTGGAGCCTATCCCAGCATCTTTGGGCGAGAGGCAGGGTACACCCTGGACAGATCGCCAGTCCATCGCAGGGCCAACACAGAGAGACAGACAACCATTCACTCTCACAGTCACGCCTAAGGACAATTTAGAATCCCCAGTTTGATGCCAGTTAACCTAACTTGCATGTTTTTGGCATGTGAGAGGAAACCGGAGAAATCCCGGAGTAAACCCACACAGACATGGGGAGAACATGCAAACTCCACACAGATCACTGTTGGTCGGGGGCTGGGATCGAACCCAGGATCCCCCGGCCAAGGGTGAGTTGCTGTGCTGCCGCAGTGCTAACCACTCCGCCACCGCGCTGCGAGCGAAAATACCCGTACATGTAAACAAAGATGTATAAAACAACATGTGGCCATAATTCAAAAAGTTGGCCTGATTGAACAAAACCAATGTGATTTTTGGATTCAGCACATCAAAATTGTCCTAAATCAGCTAAAAAGGCTTCGACAATAAATTTGGTGTTGACCAGTGTTATTGTTTTGGTGAGTTTTTAACTTTATGTCAGTAGCAGAGTTAAAACGGTCTTCATTTAAGGCTCAGTTGCAAAAAAAAGCAAAAATATATGCAGAAAAGGTAAAAAAAAATGAAAATGATCAAATTTATGTAAAAGTCACAAGCTTAACATACAGTATATTGCAATTTTATAAGGAAAAATTGAGTAGTCTATTTTTATTATACAAGGCCACGCTTCAACAAGGAAAACACTTGCAAATTCATGAGAAAAAAAATGTAAATTTACAAGAGAAACGTCTTAAATGAATGCAAAAAAAAAATTCACAAATTTGTGTGAATAAAGCGTCAACTGTAGCTACTTGAAACAAGCAACATTTTCTGAATGTATGAATGTCCTAGAAAAAAAACATTTCTCCACCGCTTCACTACTCAAGTAACGTTTTGGATACTTTCTTACTCAGGTAATTTTTTGGTGACTACCCTCACTTGTACGCGAGTAATTATCGTCAGAAGACAACGTTACTCGGGTATCCTCTGCCTGCGGTCTGACTCCCGTCTCACCGACCTGTGAGGAACCGGAACGCGGGGTCCGCCTCTGAGCCCAGGATTTTGATCTTGCTGAAGAAGGGGAAGGTGACCCCGTAGGTGGACTTGGCGAAAGCCTCGATGTCCCGGCTGGACCCGGTCTCCGTGTCCCCGAACTGCGCACAGGGGAAGGCCAGGACGTTGAAGTGAGAGGTGCCCAGCTCCCGGTGCAGCTCCTGCAGGGACCCGTAGTTGGACTCCGTGTGCTGGCAGTGACTCGCCACGTTTACAACTAAGGAAACCTGCAGAGGAGGAACGTGGAGGAGTTACAGTTAGAAATGTGTAGTCAACACCGAATGACGCCCCCCCCCCCCCCGCACATATGAATACCCAAAATCACCCAGCTGATGATGATGATGATGTGGACTTACTTTTCCTCGGTACTTCTCCAGAGAGATCGCCCTCCCTTTCGCGTCTTTCACCTCAAAAGAATAAAAGTCCCTGGGCTTCGTGGGCCTGATCAACTGGGTGTGCAGCAGGAACAAGCAGCCCACTCCCACGGTCATGCTCAGCAGCACCGTCAGCTTCTTTGCCTTCGGGTTGGAGGACCTGGTCGGATAGCCTCCTAAGGCCTCCATGTTGGAGGAGAAAAACAAACAGGTCCGAGACCGGATTTTAGGAGCTCTCTCCTGGAGGAGGGAGGAGAGTGTCGGGCGGACCGGAGGAAGGAGGAGCCGGTTACCAGCAGGAGGCAGCAGAATAAAAACGCTGCTTCATTTGTCAGAATTTGGGCGCTTCTACCTTCAAAATATATTGTAGTAAATCTGAAACATTTTTTTTTTAGTTAATGATACAGTGTGTAAAACTTTTAGGGTAATCCAAATTATGAAATATAATGTATCATAAAATCTTAATTTAGGGCTGATATATTGCATACACTACTCACAAAAAGTTAGGGATATTCAGCTTTCGAGTGAAATTTCAGGATGCACCTAAAATGCACTACAGTATTGTGTAGGAACAAAATAAGTTCAGGCGAGACACGGCGAGCTGAAGGTTTAAGAGTTTTATTCCTCCATCATCATGAGACACACTGCAGCACTGTGTGCTGTGTGTGCACTGTTGTGAGTGCGCTCGTGAGGCATGTAAAGTCAGCTCTTTAAGACAGACAAGAGAGAATGCACTGCACATTTACATATCAATATACATATCAGTCAATACATATCAATTAAGATAAGATAAGATAAGATAAGCCTTTATTAGTCCCACAATGGGGAAATTCCAGGATTGCAACAGCACAGGGATAGCAACACTCAGAGCAACAATCAGAAGGCAAGAGAAAAAAAACAAGAGCAGCAAGTATACATATGTACATATAAATATAAATATATATATATAGACACAGTGCGGAGCATTGTAGCTAGATGGGCTAGATATATAAATATATAAACAGTGCAGAGAATTGTAGCTGGATGGAATAAATATATGAGTATATAAACACACAGTGTGGAGTATTGTAGCTAGATGGAATGAATATGTGAATATATAAACACACAGTGCGGAGCATAGTAGCTAGAATATGTAGATATATAAACATACACAGTGCAGAGCATTGTAGCTAGATGGAATAAATATGTGAATATATAGACACAGTGCGGAGCATTGTAGCTAGATGGAATAATATGTAGATATATAAACACAGTGCGGAGCATTGTAGCTAGATGGAATAAATATATGAATATATAAACACACAGTGCGGAGCATTGTAGCTAGAGGGAATAAATATGTAGATATATAAACACACAGTGCGGAGCATTGTAGCTAGATGGAATAAATATGTAAATATATAAACACACAGTGTGGAGCATTGTTGCTAGATGGAGTAAAATATATAAATATATATATAAATACACACAGTGCGGCGCATTGTAGCTAGATGGAATGAAACAGCACAACCGTCTACTTAGTTATCCTACAAGGTATGATTATGTACCCATACATATTCTCACCCTCTATAGCGACCGGTATTTTCCTAGTTGTATACCGGAGGGGACCATTGTGTAAGTCTATTGCTTCTTTTGCATTCAAAACTATTAGGTTGTCACGTCTTTTTGCTATCTCTGCGAGCAGCTCTGCTTAGGTTGTACAGTCTGACAGCCGTAGGTAGGAAGGACCTGCGAAACCTCTCGGTTGTGTACCTAGGATGAAGTAGTCTGCTGCTAAATGAGCTCCTCAGTGCATTCAGTATGTCCTGCATAGGGTGGAACTCGGACTCCAGCAGAGATGACAGTTTAGCCACCATCCTTCTCTCTCCTATCTCCTCCACTGGGTCAAGGCGCTGCCCCAGGACAGAGCTAGCTTTCTTGATCAGTTTGTTCAGTCTCTTCCTATCGGCTGCTGTAATGCCACTGCCCCAGCAGACCACTCCAAAAGTGATGGCTGATGCCACCACCGTGTCATAGAATGTCTTCAGCAGAGCCCCTTGTACACCAAAAGACCTGAGTCTCCTCAGTAGGAACGGCCTGCGCTGTCCCTTCTTGTAGAGTGCGTCAGTATTGTGTGACCAGTCTAGTTTATTGTTCAGATGAACACCCAGGTACTTATAGGATGTCACTATCTCGATGTCTGTTCCCTGTATATTTACTGGTGCTGTGAGGGGTTGTCCTTGCCTGCGGCAGTCCACCACCAGCTCCTTAGTTTTCCTTGCGTTGATCTGGAGGCAGTTCCGATGGCACCAGTCCACGAAGTCCTGGATAAGCCCTTTGTACTCAGCTTCATCTCCGTTGGAGATGAGGCCAACGATCGCAGAGTCATCAGAGAACTTCTGTAGATGGCAGTGTGTTGTGTTGTGTGAGAAGTCCGCAGTATAAAGGGTGAACAGGAAGGGAGCCAAAACCGTTCCCTGGGGGGGCCCTGTGCTACCGATGATCGTGTCGGACACACAGTCCCGGGTTCTCACAAACTGAGGCCGGTTTGTGAGGTAGTCCAGGATCCATGATGACAGGTGCTGGTCCACCCCTGCGCACAGCAGCTTGTCCTTCAGGATCATCGGTTGGGTGGTGTTGAAAGCACTGGAGAAGCTGCACGGTACGCAGTGGTTAGCACTGTGGCAGCACAGTTTACCCTTGGCCGGGGGATTGTGGGGATCGTGGGATCGTGGGTTCGATCCCAGCCCCCGACCAACAGTGATCTGTGTGGAGTTTGCATGTTCTCCCCGTGTTGCGTGGGTTTACTCCGGGATTTCTCCGGTTTCCTCCCACATGCCAAAAACATGCATGTTAGGTTAATTGGCTGTTCTAAATTGTCCCTAGATATCTGTTTCCTATAGGCCCTTAGAATAGAGGGTTAGTATTAATGAAAGCGCTTTGAGTGGTCTTTGTGACTAGAAAAGCGCTATATAAGTGCAGGTTAGTTAGTTAGTTAGTTAGAAGTCAAAGAACATGATCCTCACCGCATTCCCGGGCTTCTCCAGGTGGGACAGAGAATGGTGAAGGAGGAGGATCACCGCATCCTCCACCCCAATGCCATGCTGGTAGGCGAACTGGAGTAGATCCATCGCTGGTCCCACCAGGGGGCGGAGGTGAGCAAGGAGCAGTCTCTCCAGGGTCTTCATCATGTGGGATGTCAAGGCCACTGGTCTGCAGCTGTTCAGATCTTTGGGGTGGGAAGTCTTTGGTACAGGTACCACACAAGATGTTTTCCACAGCTGTGGTACCCTCCCCAGTTTCAGGCTCAGTTAATCAATTGAGAGATTAACTGGCGCCAGACTCCTCTCCTTACTCCAAGGATGAATAACAATAGGACAAGAGAGAATGCATGGCACATTTACATAATGCTATACATATCAGTCAATACATATCAATCGCGTGATTAACTGGTTGTCCCCCAAGGGGCTCTCTGTCCGTATGAAAATTGTTCTGCTTCCTGCCTTAGCTGAGTGTTATGAATGTCCATGTAGATTGTGGTGGGTCACCACACTATAACCTTTACAGGTGAACTTAATTTGACCTTCTCTAACCTTTTGAATGCACACGTCCAACTGTTCAATGTTTCAGTACTTTTTGCATAATTTGCTGTTCTCTAACAAGGTGCTTAACGGCAAAATTCACAACAGGTATTTCATCCACGAATCGACCAATAATTTTCTGGTTCAGTCAGAATTAATATTTAAATTTTTATATTCTTTTATATTCTGTTTTATACTTGCTTTTTTATATTCTCTTTTTTTATAATTGTGTATACTGTGATGTTGCAAGGGCCTACACAATAATGAGAGAGGATTTGGAACGTAGCAGGCATTTATTTCAACTCGCTGATTATGCAGAACAGAGGGGAGGTCATCCACACACGCTCACTTCACTCAGGGTGGCACAGACACATGATCTCTCACACGCAAGGGTTATGTCTGTAATAATAGTTGGGAGTCCTCTTATGCCATGCAGCGAACTGAACTTTTATTGACACACCCAGAAATATAGACAGGTACCGCAGCCCGCCTGACATCACCATCAGGACAGCTACGACAAGCCCGAGGGGCCACACACACGCACCACACTCTCTACACAACATTCCCCTCCCCCTTACAAAAGTGCAAAACACATACACACAATCCAGACAAACTGTCATGAACTGTGTTTGGACTTTTTCCAAACCCAGCTTCATGGCTGTTTGGCTGGATTTATTCTCCTATCTTATTTTTTGATGCCTGTTATCTGCCAGTTTACGTTTCTGTTTGTTTTCATGTATTCTGTGACAGGCAGCTGCAGGGAGTCTTTCGGGGTTTGCCCTGCCCACTGTCAGCTGGCAGCCACGCCTCCCTCTCCTGTCATTGTTTGACAGCTCTATGTAATTACCAGTCACTTTACCACTCACACTCACTCTTACACGCACACACATGCACACCACCTGTTATCACTCTGCTCACACACATTCACACACACATTCACACACACACTCACCACTTGAGTTCACGCAGCTGATTCCTCTTTCCCATGATGACTTTCCTCACTCCTCGCTCAGGTGCATCCACTCAACGCGTCATTAGTTTGTGTATTTAACCATCTCTTTGTTAATCTCTCGTTGCTGGATTATTGGGTTGTCAACCTCCTTGGATTGCCCAGTCATTTACCGTGAATACTGTTTCCCCCCAACTTGTCAGTCTCGCCTGACAGCGTTTTGAGGTTTTCTCATGTTTCCTCCCGCTTAGCGGTTTTGCCTATAAGCGCCTTGGGTACTATTTCTGTGTTTTACTCACCTATGTTCTGGAGGGCGTCCTGAGGAACTCCATGTTTGTCTGTTTCTGTTTGCTCGTTGGAGCTATGTTTAAAACTCTTTTTGTTCAATAAGCACATACTGCACTATCCTGCGTTAGGGTTTTTGTCCCTTTGCCCCTGTAGGGGCAGCAATTCATGACAGAATAATCCGGCTAGTGAAAACCCTGCGGTGGTATTGTGTGTGCTTTTTTTCCTCTCATTTTTGGTGTTTTTTTGTCCACCTGACTCCAGAGGGCCATGTCCTACCTGGGTGAGGAGGAGCACGCGCTGTGCATCTTAGAGGACGTTCTCTCGTGGACGCAGAAATCCTGCACTCCCGAGAGGATTCGAGAAGCACGGAACACCGCAGCGCGCATTGTCGGGATGTGCCGAAGCTTCTGGAAAAACCCAGAGGCGACCGACATTCTTTACTCCATCTACTCTCTGCTGTGTGAGGAACTTAAGGAGGAGGTTTTGACGCCAGAGCCGGCTCCAGTGAAGAGGAAGCGTTCCTGACACAAGAAGCCTCCAGCCTCTCCCGTGGCAGCTCCACCGCTTCCTCCTTCTCCAGAGCCCTGGCCCACTCCATCCACAGAGGAATTGGAAGAACGCAGACTGGAGTTGCTGGTGGAAACTGAGCTCCTCTTAGAGGTGAAGCCGTGGCTCCTCCTGGAATTGGCATTGGAGTTCAGAATCAGAATCAGAAAAAGATTTATTGCCAAGTACATTAACAGATCACTGATAACATACGAGAGAATTTGACTTGACACAGAAAATGAACCTGCATTTCCGTGCTGCGGCGTGCGTCTGAAACGCGCCTGTCAGCAGGAGGGTACAGGTAGCATAAGAAATAATACAATAGGAAGGAGCAAAAAAATCATTGATTCAGAATACTGGTCACATGATCAATATTATGATTACAAGGGGAAAAAAAGCCCTCAATGCACATCAGCGGACCAAGATTTCACAAGACACAAAGAGAGCAGTGAGTGAATCTTATTTGTCAGTTTGTGGATCAATATGAGTGCACTGTTGAAGCAAGTGTTGTATCAGTAAGAACAACAAGGACACTTTGGCAGGAGATGTTTTGTCTGGCTACTGGCAATCGTCCTTGGCAATTGTCCGAGCAGCTGCTGTCCAAGGCCTTGTGCTCAGTGTTTTGAAAAAACAGACTGCAGACAATCAGGAGGAATTTTTGTAGGGAAATTGAGCCAAATAGAACTGATCACAGAGAAGGAACTTTATTTTCTTCTGTAGATTCAGTACTTAATCCTTCATTGCGGGGCGTTGAGTCCGTCGTGGATAGACCTAAGCGTAATCATGATGTAATCCACCTTCCGAGACAGTTCTCCATTTGTCTCTATCAGGGTCTTCTCCAATTTTTCAATTTGATGGATGCATCTCGCCTGGCCAGCATTTTGATAGGTTGTATCCATCTTCAGCAATTTGCGGTACACCAGGACAATCCCAGTTCCAATCAGAACGATCCCAATCACCATTATTACGAAGACATACAAATCTTCAATATCTTCGATAGAGAGATTAGTCAGGCACAAGATCCTCCAATTACTTGTCTCCCGTAAATAGCCCGCGGGAGCCGTCCCTGCGGGGCAAACAGCTTCCCCCGGAGCACTTTTCCTTGTTGAAAAAATAGTGTCAATTGCGTTCAAAGCCCAGCTTATTAATTCCATAATTTCTTTCGACAGTCAGCAGTTAGACGCAGACAGACAACAGCAAGCTGGGATCCAGTTAGTTGGGGGGGAAGGAAAAAAGTCAGAAGCAAGAGAGAAGCAAAAAGGCGTCTGCTCTCTTTGGAGGCGGCGTCTGCTCTCTTTAGAGGAGCTTTCTCCGAGGGAACCAGAGCTCAAGCCTGAAGTCGAGCACATGAGCCTCCTTCTCCTCCGCGTCGCCGCTGTTCCCGCGTCGCCCATCCTCCTGCTGATACACCAGTAACCCCTCTTCCGCAGGAGGAGAAGAGTCCTGCAGCACAGCCGTTTTCCCTTCTTGCTGCCTCGCCAGCAGCCATCGTCTCCTCTACATTTACATCCACAAATGTGGGGAGGGCAGTTTCTTCCCCGGTTTCATCCGCCTCTGTGCCTGCTGGCGCGGCTCCTCTGTGGCCTACTGAGAAGTCCAGGGCTGCTATGGACACGGAGAGGGATGACTGTGCTCTAGGCGCCGCTGGAGACATCATGCACCAGGAGAACAGGCAAGTTTCCCCTTTTCCTATTTCTATTGTTGCTGAACAATCTTGCCTGATCCCTGGTCAAGAGACTCAGGTTTTGCAGTCCCCTGAGTTCTCTTCACCAGCGGCGAATGATAACCCCTCACCAGTCCTCTCCGTGTCCTTTTGCCCTCGAGAGTCCGCCGGCCCCGGAACCAAGCTGCCAGGCGGAGGAGGAGCCCATGGTCCTAGAGGACCATATTTCGGCACCAGTGGTGAGTGAAGCCCCAGCTACCATGACAAAGGAGTCACCAGCATGGATCACCTGGCCCGGGGTCAACTGGACTGCCGATATCATCAAACCTGCTGTGAAGGCCACCACAGCAGAGGTGAAACCTGCACTTGACTGTGTTGAGGTCGTGCTCAAGACGTCGTCGTCGTCGTTGGGATCAACAGAGTCCTGGACAGCGGTGGAGCTTGAGTCCAGGCAAGTACAGTCATTTGTTTCTCTCCCTTCTCAATTGGGGCAATCTCGTCTGACTCTTGGTGAGGAGCCCTCAGCCGCACCTGAACTTACCTCGCCGCTGCCGGCGACCTAACCACTTTCCTTCTCCTGTCGTTCCTGAGCCTCCTCCTAGGGTCGCCGGAGAGGATCCACCATCGCCAGGGGTCTCTGTGGATCCGGTCCTACCAGCTGATGACGTTGAAGGTCCAGCTCCCCCGGTAAAGGTCGACGCGGGGGATCCATCTCAACCCGGGACCTCCATTGGTGCTATGTTGGCCCAGGGTGGGTCCACCGTGGGTGCAACCTTTCCTCTGCCTGAGGAGCCTCCACCACCTGGATCGTCAGAGTCCTGGATGGTGGGGGAGTTTGAGCTCAGGCAAGCGCTCTCTCTTGTCTTTTCCCCCTCTATACTTGAGCAGCCTTTCCTGGCTCTTGGCAAGGAGAGCCAGGTGTAGCCACCTGCTGCGCCTGAACTCGCCTTGCCAGGCTCCGCCGCTCCCGGCAACCCTGGCTCTTCCTCTCTCTGTGCCATTTCTGAGCTCTCTCCCAGGGTTGCCGGAGAGGATCCCATATCATCTGAGGCCCCCGAGGATCCAGGTACACCGCCTGAAGGCGCTGCGGGAGCCACCGCGGATGCAGCTAAGCTCCAGCCTGGAGCCACCCTGGGTGCAGCCGTGGCCCAGCCGGGCCCCTCCGTGGGTGCAGCCATGTTGCAGACCGGGAACCCCGCGGGTGCAGCCATGTCCCAGACCGGGACCTCCGTGGGTGCTACCCTTCTCCCTTCTGAGGTCAGCGCAGATGTCGTCATGGACCCTCCTTCCTTGTCCTCACCCGGGGTCCCTTTGGTAAACCACCTCCTAGGTCTGGTGTTCGCATGGGTTGACTTGTTCTCCTTGGCTATAGCGTTGGACCAGCCGGGGCCCACCGTGGGTGCAACACTGGCCCAGCTGGGGTCCACCACGGGTGCAACCATGTCCCAGACTGGGACCCTCATGGATGCAACCATGTCCCAGACCGGGACCCCTGTGGGTGCAACCATTCTTCTTACTGAGACCAGCGAAGGCGTCGTCCCTTCTCCTCCTTTGCCAGGTGCCATCGCAGTTCCTCTAGCTTCCCTGCCAGATGCCGTCATGGCCCCATCCTCTTCCCTGCTGGATGCTGTCTAGGTCCCCTTCTCCCATCAGCCTGACGCTGTCTGGGGGTCCCTTCTTCGGTTTACTCCTCCTGTTTTGGGCCTCCCTGTGGGGGAGTCGACTCATGGGCCAGTCTCCCAGGCGTGGCGGCTGAAAGACTCTGGTTGGTCACCCGATGGACTTTGCCCTGGGGTTGGGTGGCCTGTGTTTCCTGGTAGGCCACCCGACTTGTTCCACCTGGTTGCCCGGTTGGCCTGGGACCCTGGGCAGCCTCCCAAGCCCTTTGGCTCTAGGACTTGGGGGGGGGGATTTTGTGTTTTTCTGTTGTCGGCCCTGAGCGGGGTTGTTTTTTGTTCCCTCCTAGCCTGTTCCCCCCACCTCCTGCCCTGGGTAGTTTTGTTGCAGTTCTGGCTGGGGGAGGGGGTGCAGGTTGTTTCTTTGCTGTTCTTTGGATGTTCCTTTGGGTGTCGGGTTTCCACCCCTTGAGAGGGGGGTTCTGTCATGAAGTGGGTTTGGACTTTTTTTTGTGACTTTTTGACACTACCACTCACACTCACTCTCACACACAAACACATACACACCACCTGTTATCACTCTGCTCACACACATTCACACACACATTCACACACACACACACACACACACTCACCACTTGGGTTCACGCAGCTGATTCCTCTTTCCCGTGATGACTTTCCCTGCTCCTCGCTCAGGTGCATCCACTCAACATGTCATTAGTTTGTGTATTTAACCGGCTCTTTGTTAATCTCTCGTTGCCGGATTATTGGATTGTCAACCTCCTCGGATTGTCCAGTCATTCGCTGTGAGTACTTTTTCCCCTCACTTGTCAGTCTCGCCTGGCAGTGCTTTGGGCTTTTCTCATGTTTCCTCCCACTTAGCAGGTTTTTCTGTAAGCACCTTGGGTACTATTTCTGTGTTTTACTCACCTGTGTTCTGGAGGGTATCCTGAGGAACTCCATGTTTGCCTGTTTCTGTTCGCTCGTTGGAGCTATGTTTAAAACTCTTTTTGTTCAATAAACACACACAGCACTATCCTGCATTAGGGTTTTTGTCTCTTTGCCCTTGTAGGGGCAGCAATTCATGACACCCACTCCAATTTAGGACCTGAATCTTGCACTAAGGGAAATAACAGGGAACAGTGAACTGGAATGGTCTAACACATTCACCAAAGAACAACTAAAACAGGACTGTGTCTCAAAATACGTAAAATAACCCCACAACAGCACATTCCTACACTCATGCAATCGTATAAGCATATTATTTATATCATATCAACATTTTTACAGTAAAATTATTTACGTGACACCAATGTCCACGGGCAGCAATGGGTAAAACAGGCTCAGGGGCCTAGGGCAGCCCCACAGCATGTGTGCCCCTGGCAGCTGCCTGCCCCTGGGGTTGAAGCTGACCTCCCCGGGGAGAATGTCTCTACTCCTCACCCTTGACTGCTTCTCCAGTCTGGACATGCAGTGCTGCTGCCCGGCACGCAGTCCCTCTGTGCCTGTCTGTCCGCCCCTGACCATCTCCAAAACTGCTGCAGCTGCCGCTGTTGTAGCCCCAGACACTCCGGCCCCTGTGGCCGAGCTCCAGGGAAAACCAAAGCTCGCTTATTGGCATCACCCGTCGACTCGGGTACCTCGCCGTAACGCCCAGCACCCTCGTCCAAGGTGCTTTGAGCTCCGGCACTGAGGTCCTGCCCAACCTCCGTGGCGCCCGGCACCTCCTCTCTGTTGTCCAAGGCGTCCGCTGTTTTGCCTCTGCTCCCGGCTATCACTGCTCTCTCCTGGGGCTCACAGCATCACTCTTGCTGGCATCACCCAATGACCCAGGTGCCTCGCCGCTGCACCCAACACCTTCATCCAAGGCACTCCACTGCGCTGCCTCTGCGCCTGGCTGTCGCTGCTGCTTCTCAGGGTTTTCAGCCTGCTTGCTTCTGCTCTCCTGCTTCCCGGACTCCAGCTGCGGGAAAGACTCAGTTGAATCCGGTCGCTGCTCTCCCTTTCCACTGTTGCTGCTCACCGCGCTGTTAACACCACCAGCGCTACGATCACGCACCGTGCTGAGCTTCTCGCCTGGCTCGCTGTCTCCAATAACCAGGGGCTCAGGTCTCCCCGGATACCCAGCTGGCTGCTTGTAGCTTGATTTTGGTGCGCACCTTGTATCGTGGCTAACCTTCTTGTCACCACAGACTGAGCCTTTAGCTCCTCCGAGCTAACTAGCTTAGCTTCTCTTGGCGCCAACAGTCTCACTACCCAAAGCCCCAGCTTCTTGTCCCTTGGACTTTCAGCAAAATCTCCTGCCAGCTGCCCGACAGCATCCACATAATGCTCCATCTCTCCCAACATGCCAAGAATTCTCTGACCCTCTGTGCCGAGACAGTGGACCAGAAGTGCCCGTTCTCGGTCTCCGTCGAGTCTACCCAGGCCCAGCCCAGCAATGTATCCCCCAAGCATAGCCATCCAATCTGGCCACCAGGTCGCTGGCTCCCCCGCACACTCCCGAAATGACGGCAGAGGTGGAGGTAGCCCATACGCTTCCATGATTTTTCTCTCGTCGCCAAAATGTTATGTCTGTAATAATAGCCGGGAATTCTCTTATGCCATGCAGCGAAATAAACTTTATTGAACACACCCAGAAATATATACAGGCACCACAACATGTCTGACGTCACCACCAGGGCAGCTACAACAAGCCCTAAGGGCCACAAACACGCACTACACTCTCTACATAACAGCAGGGAAAACAACACTATCACAGTCATACTTATAACACTACAACAACAACACTCAGAACACAAGAATTACAGTGGTGTGAAAAAGTGTTTGCCCCCTTCCTGATTACCTCCGCCAAGGAGGTTATGTTTTCATCGGCGTTGGTTTGTCTGTCTGTCTGTTTGTTTGTCTGTCTGTCTGTTTGTTAGCAAGATAACTCAAAAAGATATGGACGGATTTTCATGAAATTTTCACAGATTGTCAGAAATGGGGTATCCTACAGATGATTAGATTTTGGTGGTGATCCGGATCACCATCCACAAGAAAACTGCCATTACGCAAAATGCCATTTTCGTGAATAACTACTAAACCACTAATCCTATCATTGTCAATCCAATTGCTTGTCATATGTTTTCATGGTCAAGGAATCTGAAAACGTACACACAAACACTGTATGGGGGGAACTGTGGCGCTAAACCGCCATTACGGAAAATGCCATTTTCGTCAATAACTACTGAACCACTAATCCTATCATTGTGAATCCAATTGCTAGTCATATGTTTTCATGGTCAAGGAATCTGAAAACGTACACACAAACACTGTATGGGGGGAACTGTGGCGCTTGGCGGAGGTCTGCGCTCTCCGAGTGCTTTTCTAGTTTCTCATTTTTTTGTATGTTTGTCACATTTAAATGTTTCAGATCATCAAACAAATTTAAATATTAAACAAATATAACACAAGTAAACACAAAATGCAGTTTTTAAATGATAGTGTTTATTATTAAGGGAAAAAACTAAACCTACATGGCCCTGTGTGAAAAAGTGATTGCCCCCTAAACCTAAAATTGGTTGGGCCACCCTTAACAGCAACAACTGCAATCAAGCATTTGTGATAACTGGCAAAAAGTCTTTTACAGCACTGTGGAAGAATTTTGGCCCACTCATCTTTGCAGAATTGTTGTAATTCAACAACACTGGAGGGTTTTCGAGCAAGAGCCATGTTTTTAAGGTCATGTCACAGCATCTCAATTGGATTCAGGTCAGGACTTTGACTAGGCCACTCCAAAGTCATCATTTTGTTTTTCTTAAGCCATTCAGAGGTGGACTTACTGGTGTGTTTTGGATCATTGTCCTGCTGCAGAACCCAAGTGTGCTTCAGCTTGAGGTCACGAACAGATGGCTGAGCATTCTCCAGGATTTTTTGGCAGAATTTATCATTCCATTTACCACAGTAAGTCTTCCAGATCCTGAAGCAGCAAAACAGCCCCAGACCGTCACACTACCACCACCATATTTTACTGTTGGTATGATGTGTCACGATCTGAGCGTGGGGGTATTCCACTGGGCTTAGGTTGTCCGCCTTTTTTTCATATTTGTACTGCATTGTCATTTTGTCACTTACTTTATATTGTATCACAGTATAATTTATTTTCCCGTTTATATTTGTTATAGTTTGATTATTGTATTTTTGAGGTTGCTTGTCTCCATTTTCTGCCATCTTGTTATATTTGTATTCTGTTGCGTTCTTTCTCTTAGGGTTGACAGCTATAGCTTTCTGGGGTTTTGCTCTGCATGGGCGTGGCCCTGTCAGCTGTCAGCTCCGATGGCTCCTTCATCTCTCATTATTCTGAGCTGGTCTGAATTGTATCTTTGTTTTCTCCCATCTGCTCAGATTACCCACACCTGTTACTACTTGTTTCATTTTGGCTGTAGCCTTATTTAAGGGACTGTGCACCATTGTCCGGCGCAGCACCCTACTCTCGACTAACTAACATAAGTGTCTCTGTACTACCTTCTGTGTTTATCCTACCATGCGTTCCACGGCTAGTTTCTCCAGGTTTAGCCGGCGACTCCTCTCGCCTTAGCGGTTGCTATTTTTGGGCTTCTCCTGTTGTCTCCTGCTCCTATTAGTTTTTCTTGGTTTGGTCTTGTTTGTGCCTTTGTGTTTTTCATGATTAAACTTGCAACTCACAGCCGGAGTTTGGTGCCTTTATTCAGCCCTGACAAGGGAATTTGTTACATGATGTTCCTTTTCTAAAATACTGTGTTACTTTTACGCCGGATGTAATGGGACACACTGTTGTATGGTTATATATACGTATGCTTTTATTTGTGAAGTGTGGTGTAGTGGTGGCCACTTCCTTTTGAATGTGTGTGTGAATGGGTGGATAGCAGGATCTGTAAAGCACTTTGGTCATCTAGAGATGAGAAAAAGTGCTATATAAGTGAACACCATTTACCATTTCATGGACGACAATACTCCAGCTCATTGAGGTTGCATCATTAGGGAATGGCTGCTGGAGGCTGGGGTACCTCCAATGGAGTGGCCTGCACTTTCTCCAGACCTGAATCTCATAGAAAACCTATGGGATCAGCTGGGTCGCCGTGAAGAGGCTCATAACCCTGCGCCCCACGACCTCAATGAGCTGAGGGCCGCCCTTCAAGAAGAGTGGAATGCCATGCCTCAGCAGACAATAAATCAAGTTGTGAACAGCATGAGACGCCGTTGTCAAGCCGTAGTTGATGCTCAAGGGCACATGACAAGTTATTGAGACACTGACATTTTTTGTTGTGGTATACCAGGGGTCTGCAACCTTTGCCAACTGAAAAGCCATTTTGCCCTTCTCCGACTAAAATAGAAGTGGCTGAGGGCCACAACAGTGATTTGACCTTTAAAATAAAGACTATGCTGCTTATAAAGTTTTTTTTTTTATATACATACTGTAACGCTGAATATTATGGGGCATTAATGAATTCATACTACAACAGTGAAAAAACTGGCAAGCTTTATTTATAGCTTCTTTCATGAAGTAAAACTCTTACAAATATATTGCAGATTGTTTTGTACTGAAAAATAATGTGAATATAATAATAATAATGTGAATATCTGACCATAATTTTCAGTTTTTTCGAGTAAGTATGCAACTTTTTTCTAGTAAATTTGCAACTTTTTTCTAGTAAATTTTCTATTTTTTCCAGTAAATTTTCAACTTTTTTCTAGTAAATTTTCAACTTTTTCCAGGTAGTCTTGAAATTTTGGGGTAATCCAAATTATAACATAATTATTAATAATGCAGCATAAAATCTTAATTTAAGGCTGCTGGGCAATATACTGTAGCTATGAAAATGTATGGCAAGTACATCAGGGTACATGACAATAATAACAATAATAATAATACATCAGATTTATATAGCGCTTTTCATAGACACTCAAAGACACTTTACAATGGATACATTATTCATTCACTCCACAGACAATGGTAGTGGTAAACTACTATTGTAGCCACAGCTGCCCTGGGGCAGACTGACGGAAACGTGGCTGCCAATCCACGCCAATATTCTGTCTGACCGCTGCCGAACATTTATACACAAGATATATTAATTCTATTTAGTTATAGACATTAGAGGGAGAGAGTTTAACTTCATTTGTGAAATAGCTTAATAAAGTGAAAGCCCACCTCAAAGAAAATTCTTTATGCCCCTTGCAGCTGTGGTGCAAGTGTAGCATAGCCGACTACTAATCAGAGGGTCAGTGGTTCGATTCCCGCTCTGTCTGCAGTCTGCATGACAAAGTGTCCTTGAGCAAGACACTGAACCCCCAGTTGCTCTTGGTGGGTCAGGCCAGCGCTGCTATATGGCAGCTCTGCTGTCATCGGTGTGTGAATGGGTGGATAGCAGGATATGTAAAGCACTTTGGTCATCCAGAGATGAGTTAAAAGCGCTATATAAGTCAACACCATTTACCATTTTGCTTAACAAAAACTCGCAATATCAAGTAATCAAGTTTATCTACTGAGGTATCCAATTTTATTTCTGTCTGTACAAAGAAAGAAAAAGAAACAATGATAGAAATATTTTAGTTTACCACACAGAATTAATACTTAGTGGTCTAATAACAAGCGGCAGAAACAAAATTTGTGACTTATTTTTGTTTTTTATGTGTCTGTGTTCAATCAGTTCATTTGTCAAAGTGCTCGCTTTTCTTTCGTAGGTTTACTGGCTTGGATGGGAGCTCTTATTTTGAAAGCTTGCTTGCAAAGCCAGAATGATTTATACATGCACAGTGCAGATTGCTCAGCAAACATATTATATTAGTCTGTAATCCCCCATTTTGTGCACTTAAGAGACTTACTTTGATTCTGTAGGTTTAGCAGTTTTTCTCTGCTCTCAGCATTAGCTAAGTCTCTCAGCTGGAACAGTAGTGAGTGAGACGTCCTCTGTGAGCAGCAGTTAGGGGTGGCGTACACACTGGACAGTCCAACCACTGCTTCGCAAGTCAATTTCAAAACATTTATGACAATAAATACTTGAAAGCTTGAATGTGCGAAATGAATTCTCTGAAGAAAGAAGTCTGAAGGTTGTTTTTTGGTTTGTTGGGGGGAGTGAGCAGCTTCATCCTTTTTGGGTTGCAGGGCGGCTTTCGTCCCACCCCTAGCCAGCGGTGACCATTCTGTGTAGAGTTTGCGTGTTCTCCCTGTGTCTGTGTGGGTGTTCGCTAGGCATACTCTGATTTCCTCCCACAGTCCAAAGACATGCACATTAGGGTGATTGGCATCAACAGGGATAAATTGTTCTTAGGTATGAATGTGAGAGTGAATGGTTACCTGTCTCGCTGTCTCGGCCCAGTGATGGACTGATGATCTGTCCAGGGTGTACCCTGCCTCTGGCCCAACTGGGATAGGCTCCAGCACCCTAGCGACTTGAAAATGATTAAGTGGTTTAGAAGCTGAATGAATGAATAAACTTTTTTGTCATATATCTATGTTTTGTCCTTGCACATTTTCTTGCAACTTTTCATTTTTATGAATTCATAAATAAGACATTTCCATTCTTTAACTTTCTTTGACAAATTTGCATTTTTTCCTGCATACAATTAAAAAAAAATTCTCAAATTCCCAACTTTTTTCATCATTCTTTTGTAACTTTTTATTTATTCTCCTTAACTTGGGAGAACTTTCTCTTATCTGTTAGTCTGAGGAAAATAAAATGGACAAACTTTTTACATGCACTCTCTAATAGAGAGACAGAATCAGAATCAGAATCAGATTTATTGCCATTGTTCATGTAGTACACAAACTAGGAATTTGTCTCGGTGCAATGCTGCAACATTAAACATGATAAAATAAAAGAAATAAACTATACATGCAATAAAGTGTAGAATAAGAGTGAGTAATACTAGTCAGCAGTTTAAATATATTAGCGAGCAGCAGATAATGTGGAGAACCATATAGTGCAGTCGGTAATGCAGGAAGAAAACAGTGATGATTGACATGAGTCTGGTTGAACTGCTGTATATAGTGCACGAGAGTCATTAAGTCACTTAGTGTTCAGCAGTCTGATGGCAGAGGGGAAGAAGCTGTTCATGTGACGGGAGGTTTTAGTCTGGATGGACCGAAGTCTTCTACCTGAGGGGAGAGGGGCAAACAGTACGTGACCAGGGTGTGAGGGATCGGCTATGATCCGGCCAGCACGCCTCCGGGTCCTGGAGATGTACAGATCCTGGAGAGATGGGAGCTTGCAGACCTTCTCAGCAGTGCGCACGATGCGCTGCAGCCTTAGTCTGTCCCTGGCAGTGGCTCCTGTGTACCACACGGTTATGGAGGTGGTGAGGATGGACTCGATGATGGCTGTGTAGAACTGCACTAACATCTTGGTGGGTAGCTTGAGCTTCCTCAGCTGCTGCAGGAAGAACATCCTCTGCTGGGCCTTTTTGATGAGGGAGCTGATGGTTGGCTCCCACTTGAGGTCCCTGGTGATGGTGGTGCCTAGGAAGCGGAAGGAATCAGCAGTGGTGATGGGAGAGCCTGTGAGGGTGAGGGGGGGCAGAGGGGTTGTGACTTTCCTGAAGTCCACAATCATCTCCACTGTCTTCAGAGCGTTCAGCTGCAGGTTGTTGTTGTTGCACCAGGACGCCAGCTGGGCCACCTCTCTCCTGTAGGCGGACTCGTCGCCGTTGGAGATGAGCCCGATGAGGGTGGTGTCGTCCGCAAACTTGATCAACTTGACAGACTGGTGGCTGGAGGTGCAGGAGTTGGTATAAAGGGAGAAGAGTAGGGGGGAAAGTACACAGCCCTGGGGTGATCCGGTGCTGATGCTAGCAGAGTCTGAGACAGTCTTTCCCAGCCGCACATGCTGCCTCTGGTCCGTCAGGAAGTCGGTGATCCACCTGCAGAGGGAGTCAGGCACGTTGAGCAGGGACAGCTTGTCCCGGAGCAGAGCGGGGCGGATGGTGTTGAATGCGGAGCTGAAGTCCACAAACAGGATCCCGGCGTAGGTTCCCGGGGACAGGAGATGGTAATGACTACAATATTTCCTGAGTCAGAATAGAAGAAAAATTACTTCAGCACAGATTCAAATAAAATCAGCAAAGTTTCACGACCATGGATGGCATGGGTTTGCATTTCAAGTAAAGGAACGCGGAGATGGCATTACCTTACAATAAATGCACAGGTGCACGTTGAAGTTTTGTACACTTTTCTTGTGTCATCAGCTGAAAGTAGGTTTAATAAGCCATTTTTCAAGATAATAGGGTTTTTTGCCACAGTGCCAAAGCAAAAAACATTTCTTCAGGACAATGTCTCAACTGAAAACATGGCAGCAAACAGTCTAGATTTCAGCCTGATTGAAAATCTGTGGTGGAAAATGAAGACAGTGGTCCATGACAAGACTCCATCCTGCAAAGCTGATCTGTCAGCTGCGAGAGAAAGCTGGAACCTGACTGATGAAGAATATTGTTTTACATAAAGGAATTCCAAGCATCAGAGAATTAAAGCTGCCATAAAAGTTAGAAGTTTTTGCTTGAAGATTCCATCATTTGTTCCTGAAACAATTCTCATTAATCACAGGAATTTCAAAACCAGGTACTAACTTCAGCTTATTGTCTTTTCTTCCCAGGGACAGCACGATTCCAGTCAGGTGAGCTACAGACGCTTCAAGAGGAGCATCGCCCACAGGAGCACCATGGAGGGTCCTGTTGCTAGTACACCTCTGCTCTCTAGGGGGCAGTGTGAGCACAATTGTGAGCTTGATGCTGTCCGTCAGCGGCTGGAGCTTGAATCTCCTCCAAGACTGAAGGAACCAGCAGAGGGCGGTACTACACAACACAATGTGCAGAGGAACACTAATGAAAAGTTAAGGGATCAAAACAGGCCAGAAAACACATGGTCAGTGATATATTGAATCCATTAATTAGACATAATAGTGCAGCGCCTTTTGAATAGGGTGCCTTGGTATGTTAATATTTCTGTGGAAAATTACAGAATTCCACTTGTTAACTGGTCAGAACAAAAATGAAAATTTGCCGTTGTGCATTGGTGCATGGATGCCTAAAGAGTCCGTGCATATCAATGGCAAATTATTTGCTATTTTTTTGGACCTTTTAACAAGTGAAATTAGACGATTTCCTACAGACACCTGAACATACCAGGGCATCCTGGTTGAAAAAGTAGTGTTCAATTCAGCAGCAACCCGCTTAAAAAAAAAGATTTCTTCACATACCCAATGTACCATCCAGGATTTGATTATTTTATTCAGCTTTATTCAAGGATTGACATGAACGCTTTCCTGCCAAATGCTGGTGAACTGTGGCCTGTTGTTCAATCATTCTTACTGGCCGCTTTGGCAGGTGAGATATTGTTATACAAATAGTCTCAGCAAAAAGACAACTGAAATAATAAACTCAATAAGGAACAAAAAGCAGTAAAATCGTGATAAATTGGTTAGTTTTAAAAAGTCACGTTTATCGTCAGCAAGCTGCAAACTTATGAGGATGGTTAAAAACTGCACATTTATGATTAAAAAGGTTGGATGTTTATGAGAAAAAAGACACAAATTTGTGAGAATGAAGTCACAAATTTACAGGGGGAAAAATTCAGACATCAAAGTGTCCCCTTGCTGCTTACACTGGAAAACTAATGGCTAATGACGACTAAAGTTAAAGCAACAATATGTAAGAGTTTCACATTAAAATAATATTTTCAAAATCATTTTGATGCACATCAACATTTGACCAAGTGAATGTCATATCCTCCGAGTGGGCATACAATACCTGCAACAGCCTCTGTTCCTGGAAGGAACGCTGAAAGGACTACCCCTGCGGTGACTATGACCACAGTCCCAAGAGCCAATCACGGGGTAGAAGTTTAGTCACCAACAACAAAGTAACAGCTTTTGGGACTGAGGCCATAGTCACCATAGTTGTAGTCTTTTCAGCGTTCCTACCCGAAACAAGGAACATAGTGCTTCTTTAAAGTCATCCCCTGACCCGTCACCCTGGATTATTTTAGGTGGCATACTTAAAATACATGACCACTGCATAGTAGACTATATATATGAATATCAATACACAGAGTATTACTTTGGGGGAGTTTATATTTTATAATAAAACAAAAGAAATACAGCAATCCTTTTGTCGTTTATATGAATAACTTTTCTGTCAGTGCACTGTGTGCATTTATACTTACAGCAGTTTTTCCTCACCATTGATGATGATGCCTGTCAAAGCAGAGCAGATGCTGCAAATTTCTTGTTCCATTGTGAAAAATGTAGTTATATTACCTTATTTCAGGACAGTTTTTTTAGAATATACAGTATCATCATCATCATCATAGCAGTCTGTCGGGGGCGTCAATGACTGTTTCATTTAGGTCTGATCAGATTCCTCCATGCAGCTCTGTCCTTCGCCTTCAGCTGCCAAGAACTCCTGACCTCGTTAACCCGGGCGACGTCTGGGCCACTATGAGTTGCTTTCTGACTGACCATTTCATGAAACTGCTTGCAAAGTATTTGAGTACCGCTAGCTTTATCAGGCCAAAAATCCAACGTCAGTCAAAGCTGATTTTTCTTTTCAGTAGGCCTAAATCCACAGCCTTCAAAACACATGCACGCACGTACGCACAAAATTTCCCAGTGACCTGGGAGGAGGTATTCTGGTGCCCAGAGATGGTTTCGAGGCTTCTCCAGACACCGCTGATGTCACTCTGCTGCAGCTTGTCCTCCATCTTCTTCCTGTAGCTGTCCTTCCCCTCTCTGATCTTCCTCCTTAGCTCCCTCTGTACGGACTTCAGCTCCTCCTTGTTTCCTGACCTGAAGATCCTTTTCTTCTCCTTCAGCAATCTCAGGGTTGATCCAGGGTTTGCTGTTTGAGAAATACCGTATGGTCTTGGTGGGTACGGAGTTGTCCACACAGACGTTGATGTAGTCTGTGATGGTGTGTGTGAGGCCATCGAGCCTCACTAGGGCTGTGCGATATGACAAAAATTCATATCACGATATAAGTCATCTTATATTATGATAACGATATATATCACAACATGCATTTTCTGTAAATTCTACAGTTTAGATAATCACATGAAAAGGATCATCTTTTTTTAACTTTTTTTTTTTACATGTACCATTTTCCCTCATTTTGCAGTGTTGTTATAAAACAATAATGTGCATTTGAGACTTGATTCTCTTAAATTTCAAGTTTTTCTTCTAAATCATATATGAATAAAAAGTAAACATCAATAAGTTACATATTTCCTGAGCAAGAGGAGAAAAGCCAAAAAACCCCCCCAAAAAACCCCCAACAAACCACAAAACAGATACCATAAAATGTCTGAAAATGAGAAAATTGCCCATGGCTGTCACCTACAGATAGAAATTAGCTGTTTAAATCAGTGAAAATTTAAGTGTAGACCTGCAGCCTAAAGACTGCCATTCTGGCCTGATTTTTTGTTTCTTAGTAAAAACATTTCACATTGGTCATGATCTGAAAATCAAAGACACAAAAGGTAATTTAATAAAATACATGTGATGACTTTAACTTTATTTATTATCAATACTTGGTGAATTAAAATGAATAGAAATCAAATAAATTACATTAAAAGCCAACTTGCTCCTCCGACCCGTTTTAATGTATTTATTTGTTATTTATTTTGCGTGTATGTACCACCATCATACACTTTTGCAGCTTTATGATAGAAACTAAGAAACTCGCAGTAATTAAAACAAAAATACCCAGTCTGCTACGGTTTCCAGTTAGCACAACTTAGCATCGTCCATTACATTTTACAATTAGACATGGTGCTAACATTACTTACCTCCTATTAAAATGACATTAGCGAACTATCCTCTCTGCCGCAGCACAATGAAAAACAGTCCCACATCCCTGGCAAACGGGAGTAGCAGCTATCTGAACTGTTGGTTTGGAGTTAGCATTAACATCCACGGACTGAAGCCTAGCCACGTACGACACACCTGTTCCACTGTGCACACTGCAGAGAAGCGACAGGGCGCTGACAAGTAGTGGTGAGGAGCTTTACTGAATAAACCGGAGTATGTGCATTTTAAATAACGATATAAACGATAGAGTGTTCTATGAAACGACAGATGTTTTTTATATCGTCATCCAACATATATCGGCATATCGCACAGCCATAGTCCTCACCATGTGGATCACAGAGCTGCTGCCATGCAATGGATTCAAAACAGTCCCTCAGAGCGTCCTCTGTCTCTTTGGACCACATTTTCACTGTGTGGGTAACAGGAGGTTGTCTGTGTACCAGGGGTTTGTACACAGGCAGGAGGTGAACCGGGTTGTGATCACATCTTCCCCAGGGGGGGTGGGGGGTGATGAGGCGGTGTTTGCATAAAACAAGTCCAGTGTTTTATTATCTCTGGTGTGGCACGTGACATACTGGGTGAAAGTGGACAGAATGGAGGACAGGGAAACATGGTTAAAATCATCAGAGATGAGCTGGAGAGCATTTGGGGCTGCGTCTTTAGCCTGCTGGTGACTGAGTGGATGATGTTACACACTGCCTCAGCGCTCGCGGAGGGGGATACATAAATAACAATCACAATGACATGTGAGAACTCTCTGGGTAGGTATGCTGGTCGCATGCTAACGGCTAACAAATCAATGTCTTTACTACAGTGTTTTTCTTTAATCGTGATATGCCCAGGATGACACCATCTGGTGTTCACAAACATTATCAGGCACCCGCCTCTGCATTTCCCACTATCTGGTGTCCGATCTGCCTGTATTAAGTAGAAACCCTCCAGTCTGATGTTAGCATCTGTTGCTAGCTCTGTTAGCCACGTTTCAGTGAATAGCATGATGCTAACCTCTCTGAAGACGCTGTCATACTGGGACACAGCTGCTAGTTTGTCCATCTTATTAAACAGCGATCTCACATTTCCCATAATAACGGATGGTAGAACAGGCTTCTACCTTGTCTTCCTCGTGCATCGCTTCGCTCCAGCTCGATATTCTCATCATTTTCGCCTGATTTCTTGAGGGATATCGGGTCTCTATGGGATTTATTCAAGAATGAGGATCTGGAAATGTACACACAGACTGTATTACACTACATTATCTTCTGTATTAATCAGGTGACTGTGGAAAAACGCATCAGAGTTTTTCTTAACCAGAAGCCTTGGATGACAAAAGGAGTCCAGGCACTCCTCAGAGCTCGTGATACAGCCTTCAGGTCAGGGGATACAGATCTGTATAGCACTGCCCGGGCTAATCTGAAGAAAGGCATTAAGGAGGCTAAACAGACCTATAAGAAGAAAGTCGAGGACCATTTTTCTGATAAGGATTCGACCAGTAGCATTAACACCCATTGTTATGAAGTGCTTTGAGAAAATGGTATTGAAACATCTTTTGCCTAGTCTCCCCCCAGACTTTGATCGGTACCAGTTTGCCTATGTAACTGAGGTCATCCTGCGCAGTTCGCCCTACACAGGATACGAACCCGCGACCTCACAGTCAACTACAAAGTTCGAGCATGGGAGACACAGCACGATCGCGCTGAGCTAAAGGTCCGACTGATAGCTCAGCGCTACCGATACTGTATGAGGCTTTTTCGGGAGGGAGGTTTTTATTAACGTTCTACGCCGAACAGTACTAGTTGGCATCCGTTACACTCTCCCCCTTAAACCTCACTCCCATCCTGGGTTCACGGCACCATTGTAACTGAGGTCATCCTGCGCAGTTCGCCCTACACAGGACACGAACCCGCGACCTCACAGTCAACTACAAAGTTCGAGCATGGGAGACACAGCACGATCGCGCTGAGCTAAAGGTCCGACCGATAGCTCAGCGCTACCGATACTGTATGAGGCTTTTTCGGGAGGGAGGTTTTTATTAACGTTCTACGCCGAACAGTACTAGTTGGCATCCGTTACACCTACAGGCGGGGCAGATCCACTGAAGATGCTATTGCTATAGCTCTCCACTCGGCATTCAGCCATTTAGAAGACAAGGGGAGCTATGTAAGAATGTTGTTTGTTGACTATAGCTCGGCATTTAATACAATTATTCCCAACATTCTCATCACCAAATTGCTTCAGCTTGGTCTGCCTACTCACACTTGCAGCTGGATTAAGGATTCCTAACAAACAGAACACAGACTGTTAGACTCGGACCCCATTCCTCCTCTACAGTCATGCTTAACACAGGCTCGCCACAAGGCTGTGTGTTGAGCCCCACTTTGTATTCATTGTACACATATGACTGCATACCTGTTCATCCCACAAACATTATAGTGAAGTTGCAGATGACACAACAGTAGTGGGGCTCATATCAGGAGGAGATGAGTCCGCATACAGAGATGAGGTCCAGAAACTGGTGAGATGGTGCTCAGATAATAATCTGCTATTCTCATTGTTGATTTTAGGAAGAATAGCAGTGAACCGCCTCCTCTATATATAGGCAAGGAGCGTGTGGAGAGGGTGGAGGCTTTTAAGTTTTTGGGTGTTCATATTTCTCACAACCTTACCTGGGCAGTTAACACCATAGCTACGATAAAAAAGGCTCAACAACGTCTACACTTTCTGAGGCTCCTCAAGAAGAATGGCCTGAATGCACAGTTGCTGGTTTTATTTTATCGCTCTGCTATTGAGAGCATTCTGTCATATGGCATCACGGTTTGGTATGAGGGCTGTTCAGCTGCAGACCGCAAAGCCTTCCAGAGAGTGATCGAGACTGTGCAAAAAATCACTGGCTGTTCTCTCCCTTCCCTGGAAGAGATTTCCAGGTCTCGCTACCTCAACAGAGCTACTGCCATCATTAAAGACTGTGCTCATCCAGGCCATGATTTCTTTCACTTGCTCCCCTCGGGAAAGCGGTACAGATCCCATAAAACCCGGACTACCAGGTTTAATCATAGTTTTTTCCCAGCAGCAGTACGTATTTTGAATGGATTTATGTAACACGCACAGACTGCTGATATTTTTTGTTATTTTAGGTTATTTTGTAGCAACAACCCTGTGTGCGTAAGCTGGTCTTTTGTATTTATCGCTCAGTATGTTTTTCATTATTGTTACGTACATATTGTATTCAACTTTTACTAACTAACTAATTAACCTGCACTTATATAGCGCTTTTCTAGTCACAAAGACCACTCAAAGCGCTTTCATTAGTACTAACCCTCTATTCTAAGGGCCTATAGGAAACAGATATCTAGGGACAATTTAGAACAGCCAATTAACCTAACATGCATGTTTTTGGCATGTGGGAGGAAACCGGAGAAATCCCGGAGTAAACCCACGCAACACGGGGAGAACATGCAAACTCCACACAGATCACTGTTGGTCGGGGGCTGGGATCGAACCCACGATCCCACGATCCCCACAATCCCCCGGCCAAGGGTAAACGGTGCTGCCGCAGTGCTAACCACTGCGCCACCGTGCAGCCTTTTAGGTAATTTTGTTTCAAGCATTATTTATTGTTGTAATTATAAGAATGTTAAATGCATGAGTGAACTATGAGTGTGATAGTTTGTTTATAGTTTGTTTTTAGGGAGCAGCATCTCAATTTCGTTGCATTGTTCATTAACAATGGAATGACAATAAAGGCACTTTGACTTTGACTTTGACTCTCAGTTAGCACCATGGAGCAGCACAATGCTAACAATTGACTCCAACTGTAAACAGTGGCTCCTCCACTCACCAGGTCAGTAGTCATTGGCGATATGAGTAGAAAGACGGCTATATTAGTGTCACGATATTAGTGTCCTTGGTGTCTGTGATGGATAAGGGGTAACAAGATCAGAAAAGTTGTGACAAAGAAAAAACGGATAGCAAATAAAAACGAGAAAGAAACTCAGAACTGAGCCGCTGCTGCAAAAAAGCTGCCGACTCGTGTGGCGCTGGATATTTACAGGAAAGGAAAGGTGTTCATTGGCAACTTCCTTGGGGTTTTACCAATGTGTCCTGGCAGATGCTACAATACGTAAACTACTTATTCTTAACCTCAGATCTGTTAGTGCCTAACCTCTGTTGAATTCCTCTGTGCACAGGTGGATTGGATTCCCTGACAAAGGCAGATCACGGACAACCGACCTTCACACTCGGCTGTACGTCTCCACACCAATCCAACCCGTAAAGACTGAAATTCACCGTGTGTTTCCCCCTTCACCTCCTACCTGCAGTCCGGACTCCAGGAGGAGACTGGAGAAACATCAGCTCCTCACTCATGTGGTTAGAGAAGCAGCCCAGGGAGAAGAGTCACAACTCTAACCCCTGTCAATTATGTAAGAAAAGCATTATTGAAATCTGCACATTCAAGCCGCTCACAATATATTCTCCATCTCCCTCATTTTTTCCTGCAGGGTTGCCAGGTTCTCGCTGCACACAATATTCATTCACAATTTCTCAATAAAACTTGTTAAACTTCTCTTGCTGTGTGTGATTGCTTCTGCTCTTGGGTCTGTACTACTAAAATATGTCAGTTTATGTCATGTGTCTGAGGTTCCTTGTTACCCTTAACCTCACACACAGGTTACTGTTGTATTTTGTCTCCTTGTTTTGCCCACTTATTGTCTGGATTTATTCTGTGTTCTGTTTTTCCTCTCCCTCTTTCTGCAGGCGCTTCCCATTGGCTGCGCAGCCTGCCGTTGCAGTGTGCAGCCTGTAATCAGTACACCTGTGGCTGTCGCGCACCTGTATTCACTCTGCACCATCAGTTGAATGTGTATTTATTTTCCGTCAGTCCATTTACCCTTTGTCACAGTGTTAGTCAGCATCCTGCACGCAGTTAGCCTCTCTGTCAGCCTATTCTCTGTGTTTGGATGATTTTTTCCCCCTGGACCGTGTTTGGTGTTGTTTTTCCCAGAGCCCAGCTGCGCTCCGACACTTTCATGTAAGTCCTCCTTTTCTCGGTTTGCATTTCTTGTTTTACCCCAGCGGCCAGTGTTACCCTGGGGCGTGATGTGAACTGTTTTTCTCATAACCAAACCAGACCCTGCTGTACTGTGGTCACCTGCTGCTTAGCTGATCCTTTTGGTTTTTTATGTTGGACTCTGTTGCATTTTTGACTCTTTATTTAATAAACACACTTTTCACCTGCAAGTGGGCTCGTCTCTTTCCATTTCTGCGTGTGTAAAAGTGCACGTACACTACCGTTCAAAAGTTTGGGGTCACTTAGAAATTTCCTTATTTTTGAAAGAAAAGCACTTTTTTTCAATGAAGATAACTTTAATCAGAAATACACTCTATACATTGCTAATGTGGTAAATGACTATTCTAGCTGCAAATGTCTGGTTTTTGGTACAATATCTACATAGGTGTATAGAGGCCCATTTCAAGCAGCTATCACTCCAGTGTTCTAATGGTACAATGTGTTTGCTCATTGCGTCAGAAGGCTAATGGATGATTAGAAAACCCTTGTGCAATCAAGCCACTAGCTATGGCTACTACCTCTCTTTCCTCTCCTCCTCTGGTGTGCTCTCTCTGTCAGATGTTTAGCTACACCTCTGCCTCTTTTAGTGATAACGGTAAATGTAATAAATGTTGTCTTTTTGAGGCGCTCGAGGCGAGGTTGTCTGATTTGGAATCCCGGCTCCGCTGCATTGAAACACCGTCTGCGCCAGTTAATCTCGACGGACGCCCATTAGCTGCAGCGGAGCTAGCTAGCTTAGGTCCCCCTGTCACCGGTTCCCCGGCTCTCCTCTGCAGCGAGGAGACTGGGTGGGTGACGGTGAGAAGGAAGCCTAGTCGCAAAGCCCCGGTTCACCACCAACTTGTTCACGTTTCTAATCGTTTTTCCCCGCTCAGCGACACACCCGCTGAGGAAAAAACTCTGATCATTGGCGACTCTGTAGTCAGAAACGTGAACCTAGAGACTCCATCGGCCATAGTCACATGCATTCCTGGGGCCAGAGCAGGCGACATCGAGTCAAATTTGAAAATGCTGGCTAAAAGTAACTGTAAATATTCCACAATTGTTATTCACGCCGGCATTAATGACATCCGTCTCCGGCAGTCGGAAGTCACGAAACTTAATATAGAATCGGTGTGTGACTTTGCAAAAACGATGTGTGCCACTGTAGTATTCTCTGGGCCCCTCCCCAATCTGACCAGTGATGACATGTTTAGTCGCTCGTCATCCTTGAACCGCTGGCTGTCTGTGTGGTGTCCTAAAAATGACGTGGGCTACATTGACAATTGGAGCTCTTTTTGGGGAAAACCTGGTCTTATGAGACGAGACAGCATTCATCCCACTTTGGATGGTGCTTCTCATTTATCTAACAATCTGGCATCTTTTTTATCCAAATTTCCAAAACCATGACTACTCAGAGTTGGGACCAGGAAGCAGAGTCACAGTCTTACACGCCTCTTTGCAGCTCCTCTTCATCCGCCACCCCTCAGCTTAGCCCCTGTCTTCCCCATCAGAGAATCGTTGTCTGCTCCCTCCAAAGTAAATAAAAATATAATGTATAAGCATCCCAAAGTGATAAAGCAAAATATTGGTAAAACTCAAATTAAACATAAAGCCTCTAAATTGAATGATTTGGCCTCTGTTCCTCCTCATAATTTAAAAATTAAATGTGGTTTATTAAATATTAGGTCTCTAACTCCCAAGTCTCTGTTAGTCCATGATCTGTTAATTGATCATCAGATTGATTTAATTTCCCTTACAGAGACTTGGTTAGGACAAGAGGATTATGTTGGTTTAAATGAATCAACTCCCTCTGGTTATTTAAACTGTCAAAATCCCAGAAGTTCTGGTCGTGGAGGAGGAGTAGCATCAATTTACCATTCCAAATTACTAGTTAATGTAAAGCAAAAAACGTGTTATAATTCCTTTGAGGGCCTGGTCCTCAGTATTGGGCACTTTAGCAATTCCAGGTTAAACCCAATTTTATTTGCCATAGTTTATCGTCCCCCATCAACCTATTCAGAATTTTTATCCGAATTTCCTGATTTCTTAGCTGATTTAGTGCTGAAATCTGATAGAATAATTATAGTAGGGGACTTTAATATACATGTGGATGTAGATAGTGACTGCCTTAATGTGGCTTTTAATTCAATATTAGACTCGATTGGATTTTCTCAGAAAGTAGGAAATTCTACTCATTACCTCCACCATACATTGGACCTTGTTCTGACATATGGCATAGAAATAGAAAATCTTGTAGTGTCTCCTCATAACCCTGTACTGTCAGACCATTGTCTGTTAACCTTTGATTTTACTATTTCTGACTATTTGGCTCCTAAAGAAAAATATTATCACAGTAGATGCCTCTCAGATGATGCTGTTTCCAAATTTATGCAGATTGTTTCCTCTATGCCATGTGTCAACACAACGGAAATAAGCTATAGACAGCTTGCTCCTTCTGTAATTGATAACATGGTGGATAGTGTTTCAGCTTCTCTGCATCAGGCTCTAGACTTGGTGGCCCCCTTAAAAAAGAAAAAGTCTAATCAGAGATTTTTAACTCCTTGGTTCAACACAGAAACTCGTAGCTTAAAACAGAAGACTCGTCAATTAGAAAGAAAATGGCGCTCTACTAATTTAGATGAAATCTATTTAGCTTGGAGAAATCATCTTTTAATTTATAAAAAATCTCTTAGAAAAGCTAGAACGAGTTATTACTCTGCATTAATAGAAGAGAACAAGAATAATCCCAGGTTTCTTTTCAGTACTGTAGCCAGGTTGACAAAGAGTCAGGACTCTGTCAATCCTAGCATCCCCTTAGAGCTTACTAGTCAGGACTTTATGAACTTTTTCAATAATAAAATTTCATCCATCAGAGATAAAATCAATCAGATTCTTCCCACAGTTAACTTAAATACTGTAACTACTACAACTCCTTCTATTGATGTCTGTCTTGATGAGTTTACTCCAATCGACCTTTGTGAGTTAGACAAAATAGTTTCCTCATCCAAACCTTCAACTTGTCTTTTAGACCCTATTCCTACCAGGTTATTTAAAGAAGTCTTCCCACTTATTGGTAGCTTTATTCTTCATATAATCAATTCTTCATTAACTTTAGGCCATGTACCGCAGGCTTTTAAAACGGCTGTAATTAAACCCTTACTCAAAAGGCCAACGCTAGATCCAGGAGCTTTAGCTAACTATAGACCAATCTCTAATCTCCCTTTCATTTCAAAAATCTTAGAAAGAGTTGTTGCTACGCAATTATTTGACCACCTGCAGGGAAATGGTTTATTTGAAGAGTTTCAATCTGGGTTTAGAATCCATCATAGCACTGAAACAGCCTTAGCGAAGGTCACTAATGACCTCCTCATTGCATCTGATAATGGACTAGTTTCTGTACTTGTCCTTTTAGATCTTAGTGCAGCTTTTGATACTACTGATCATAATATTCTACTTGATAGATTAGAACACTATGTTGGACTTAATGGAACTTCGTTGCAGTGGTTTAGATCTTATTTATCTGATAGGTTCCAGTTTGTTCATGTAAATGATGAGTTTTCTCAAAGCTTAGTCATGGAGTTCCACAGGGATCTGTGCTTGGCCCTACTCTTTTTAGTTTATATATGCTTCCGTTAGGCAACATTATTAGAAAGCACTGTATACATTTTCACTGTTATGCAGATGACACACAATTATACCTGTCAATGAAGCCAGATGATACTAATCAATTAGCCAAGTTAGAAGCCTGTCTTAAGGAAATCAAAGTTTGGATGACTTGTAATTTCCTGCTATTAAATTCAGATAAGACTGAAGTCATTCTTGTTGGTCCAAAAAACCTTAGAAATTCCTTTCCAAATCAAACTTTCAGTTTGGATGCAGTTACTCTTTCTCTTAATAGCTCTGTGAGGAACCTTGGAGTTATTTTTGATCAGGATTTGTCCTTCAATTCACATATTAAATTTGTTTCTAAGACTGCCTTCTATCATTTGCGTAATATTGCCAAGATTAGGAGCATCTTGTCTCAGAGTGATGCTGAGAAGCTGATCCACGCTTTTGTTAGCTCGAGATTAGATTATTGTAATTCTTTATTATCAGGCTGTCCTAAAACATCTTTAAAAAGTCTTCAGCTGATCCAAAATGCTGCAGCAAGAGTTTTAACAGGTACTAGAAAGAGAGATCATATCTCTCCGGTTCTGGCCTCCCTTCATTGGCTTCCCATAGAGTTTAGAATTAAGTTTAAAATCCTTCTTCTTACTTACAAAGCTCTAAACAATCAGGGTCCTTTTTATTTAAAAGATCTGATACTACCGTATCATCCTAACAGAGCACTACGCTCCCAAAATGCAGGTTTACTTGTAATACCTAGAATCTCCAAAAGTACAATGGGAGGCAGAGCCTTCAGTTATCAAGCTCCTCTCCTGTGGAATCAGCTGCCAATCTGGATTCGGGAGTCAGACTCGATCTCTGTTTTTAAGAATAGGGCTAAAACCTACCTTTTTGATATAGCCTACAATTAGGGAGGGATCATGTGTTTCTGAACCCTCCCTTAGTTATGCTGCTAATAGGTTTAGTCAGCCGGGGGACCTCCAGTAATGCACTGGGCCTCACTCCTTTCCTCACTCTCTATGAAATATTTTTTTTTTTGCTGGTCATTAACATTTGTTTGTTCTCTCCCATAGATTGAGTCCCCATCGTGCTGTTTGCTCTCTACATGTCTGTTCTTTTCTTCTTCTCTGTCCCCTCACCCCCCAGCCAGTCGCAGCAGATGACTGCCCCTCCCTGAGCCTGGTTCTGCTGGAGGTTTCTTCCTGTTAAAAGGGAGTTTTTCCTCTCCACCGTCGCCAAGTGCTTGCTCACAGGGGATCGCCTTATTGCTGGGGTCTTTCTGCAACTGTGGGGGTCCTCCCTACAGTTGATAGTGCTATGAGATGACTGTTGTTGTGAAATGGCGCTATATAAATAAAGTTGAATTGAATTGAATTGAATTGTTCTAATGGCACAATGTGTTTGCTCATTGCGTCAGAAGGCTAATGGATGATTAGAAAACCCTTGTGCAATCATGTTAGGTCTGCAATGCTGTAATTGCTGCAAATGGAGGATTCTTGGACGAAAGCAAAGTTTGAAGGAAAAAATTATTATTTCAAATACAAATCATTATTTCTAACCTTGTCAATGTCTTGACTATATTTTCTATTCATTTTACAACTCATGGTGGTAAATAAGTGTGACTTTTCATGGAAAACACAAAATAATTGTCTGGGTGACCCCAAACTTTTGAACGGTAGTGTACATGACAAGTTTGCAGTGATTGCAACAAAATATTAAGTTAAAGGTGTCTTCATTTTTGTTCAGGCCAGTTTCATTGTTTTTTTTTTTAATGATTCTGTTGAACCAAAATTCAAATGATGTCTGATTTTCATTAGTTAATTTTCAGATAGTTTTAAAATTAATTATTACTTTTGTCAGTTTCAAGTTATTTCAGTGACAATTGTGGGATTTTCTTTCTTAAATGGAAGGTTATCAACAAATTTGTCCACGTCTGTAACTGTTGGGCATGGGCATTTTTATAGAAAAAAACCCACCACAACTTCTGTGTTTACCTTAGGAGCAATTCCTCTGTGAATTTATCAAAAAAATAAGAAGTCCATTGACTCTGAACTGTTCTGGTCGCCTGTTACCCTGCACAACTCAAAAAAAGAAGAAGAACAAGAAGAAGAAGAAGCTCGAGTCTCTCTCCAGGAGACTGGTTCCAGAGCCTGAGTTGTGCATTGGGGTGAACCTGACTATGTCTTGTTGGTGTCTATCACTCATATATAAGCTCAGGCTCCTTTCCTACCAGTGACATGAAGTTCTATTTACTTAAAGCATGGTTGGATGGTTGGGGATAAGGCCGCTGTCCACTGCATGATTTACATAGCACCAGACCTCTATGAATCCCCTTGCATGTGATAGATCGTCAGAAGAATGGACATATAGTACGTTGCTAGGCACAGCTGTTATGTCTGGGTTTTGACAAAAACCAGAGGAGAGTGGAGTTTGCTGGGAACACGAACTTTATTACAAAAGAGCTAACTATGGTGGTACAGAGATGTTGTCGGTTGGGAGGTTGAGCACCAAAGACCCTGTAAAATGGCCGTCCCTTACATTTACATGTTCAGTGTGATGATGTTACTGAACGGCCGCATCGTCACACCGACTCTGACCAATCCTGTGGTTTGAAACATCACATTCTACAACCCCCACCCCCTCGGAAAACAAAACACAATCAATTAGCCAATTTGGTAAATGTAGAACCCCAAACCTAGCTAGAGCCAGCGGGTGGACTACCGCATGGCCCAGCATGGCTGAGTGAGTTATTTTGCCCCTATGTTGGCAGCCATGTCTGTCATGGATGGCCCTCACGAGCCATCAATAAGACGTCACATATCAACCGGTAAGTTTGCACAGTTTATTAAGGAAAGGATGAATGACAAAATAACGAGCCATGAGGAGCTAAAACTCACTACAGCGGTAACTCAATCTATGATGAGGAAGAACAGATTCATAATGAAACACACTTATGACAATAGATGAAGGGTTGTAAACGTCTGACCAGAGGAATGCTCGATGATGTCAGACGAGGGGTTGTCCGACGAGACTGCCGCACCTTTCGCCCTCAGCTGCCCTCTTAAGTAGGGCTCAAGGTGGAACAGCTGATGAGGCGATTAATGCAGCTCAGCTGTCAGAGCTGAGGCTCTGACAGCCGGAAGCCCCTCCAAGCGCTGTCACAATAAAAGCTCGGAGAGCCATAAGGAACACACACACGCCAGATGGGAGGAAATTACTGCATGGCCCGAGCATGGACGAGATCGGCGCTCAAACCACGACAGTACCTCCCCCGAGGCGGCGAACTCCGGGCGCCGTATGACACCCAAGCTCCCCACCCCACCCCACCCAGGGTGGGAGGATGGGGGAAAGGCCCGGAGGGTGAGAACCAGAAAAGACAAAAAACACCAAGACGATGACACGGGAAAACACAGGGAACAAACGAAGCAATTACAGAGTATGGTAGGGAAAAAACCCCCACAATACTCCATAAAGCAAGGATGATACATAGACAGGACAAAAAATGCAAATAACAGAAGGAGGCCTAAACTAAAACACACAGGCCTATAAGACATAATGTGGTAGATACAAATCATCCCTCAGACAGGGGAGGGGAGTAAAAAAAAACATGCAAAACAGCGGTAATACACAGATCAAAATAAGGCACATGACAGCACACCAAAAGTGACCTTAATATCTGGAGGAAATACAAAACATACAGGGATGACGGCAGGCAGAGTCCAATAATACACACAGTTCTGGTGGTCTCCCTGCATCCAATGTCCAAAAAGCTGATAGGGGAAAAAGGGAGCGTTCGGGCGGCCTACCCCAGTCCCAGGCCCGGAAAAACAGGATCTCTGGCGGCCGGACCAGGTCTCCAAGCAAACAGTCCAGTTGGTCGGGCGGCCGACCCAGAACACCAAATGGCCGAGGCAGTCCTTCAGGCGGCCGACCCGCATCGCTCAGCAACCAGGACTGCAGGGGAGAGAACGGCAACAGCTTCCCTGTAGAGGGGGATAGTGAGGGATAGTGAGGGAGAGCCAGGCCGAATATGAAGAACCCCAACGGCACCCAGTGGAGTAGGTTTGGAGGAAAGATGAGGGGCCAGCCCGGCGTTGCTTGGCGGAGGATCTGCAGCTCCACCTCCGAACGTTACCAGAATAGGCGCTGTTTTCCTGTTGGACCCAGGGTGAGCCCGCGCTGCACCCACGATGGACCCCGATCGGATCGTGGCTGCACCCATGATGGACCCCGATCGGGTTGCGGCTGCACCCACGTCGGACCCTGATTGGGTTGTGGCTGCACCCACGTCGGACCCCAACTGGGTCAGAACAGCTCCATAGATGACCTCCAACCCCGAACCCGGAGCCTCCAGCACAGCGACCGGGGTTGACTCCACACTGGTGACCCTGGGAGAAGGCTCAGGAGAAGAAGAAGAACCGGAATCAGGATCACCGGTAGTGACAGAGCCCAGCAAGATGAGCTTGGATGCAGCGGACGGCTGCCCCTGGCTCGTCTCCCCAAGAGACAGGCAAAAATGCTCTAGAACAGATAGTAGGAAGGAAAAATAGAGCACTTGCCTGCACTCGAGTTCTGTCGCCATCCAGAACTTCGACGATCCGGGCTCAGGACGAAGAAGGACATCTTCTGGCTCCCACTCAGCTACTGCGAGCTCCGCAGCCGGCATGATGTTTTCCGCAGTCTGAGGACCCTTCAACACTGACGGCCATGCCGATGACCTGCAAGGCGTGGTGGCAGGGGATCCTCAACCCGCTGGATTGAACCGCTCATCGATGGAGACCCGGGGACATTTCATCGTCGGCCCAGGCTCCACACTGCAGTCCGCTCTTCTTCTCTACCCGTGACGTGGCTGCGGGGCTGGAACCAGGCTTTCCAGGACCGCAGGCCCCCTCCTCATCCGGCGACGTAGGCCTGGCGTTGTGGACCGCTCAGCGGAGGGAGACACAGAGGCAGCAGGTTCAATGTCAGAGGCTACAGCAGGTGGTGGGAGCTCGGTGGACTGCGAACCCCGAACTCCACCCTCAGGAGTCAGACAAGGCAAATCACAACAATGAGGAGAAGAATGAAATTTCACTTGCCTGTTCCCTGGAGGACCGATGGTGCCTGCTGTAGTGGGCGGAGCTCTTCCCTTTCCCCTCCGGATGGTGACGGCCGGCCCCTTGGGAAGACGAGGAGGAGCCGCTCGCGGTGGATTGCAGATGGGCCTCGCCGAAGCAGGACTCACGGCACTCACAGCAGCCGGAGATGACGTTGAGGAGGAGGGGGTGACAGCCGAGGCGATACGGGCACGATGAGCTGACGGGACAGCGGGGCAGATGACCCGGGGGGAGCGGCTGCAGGGATTCCCTCCTGTCGTGACGTAGGAGAAGCAGCTGACTGGGAGGCTGAGTCCCTCCGACGACCCAGAACTGGATCCGGACGGGATTCTCGCTGAGGCCTATTTGGGACATGGCGACAACGTTTCCTGGCTGATGGTGAGACGATGGGACCAGGAACACATGGCATTGGGACTTGACGGGTGGCAGGCACTGAGTCCCAAGGCGAGGAGTGGGGAACTCCATTGGCCTCCTGCCGGGGTTCCCCTCCTGTCCACGGATCTTCCCCCTCGTCGGGGATGCCGTACTCAGGGGAGAAGGAGAGGGTTCCTGGGCCGCCTTTTTGATCAGTTCACGTTGTGCCACAATTCATGTCACCCTTTCCTTTCCTTCCGGAAAAGAGGTAAGGTGATATTTTAATATGGCCCTCTGGGTGAGAAACAGGTAATCATGTGCCGCGTGAGTGGCCAGATAGCCGTCGATCTCCAGGAACCACTCAGGGCAAAACCCACGCTCGAGGGCGGACATACTTTTAACAACAAGCCTTAGCAAAGGGAAAAACTCCAGCCCACGGCAAACTCACAGTGACAGGCTTCTCAGTCTGGCGGCAGTGTACTGTCATGGAATGGCCCTCACGAGCCATCAATAAGACACCACATATCAACCGGTGAGTTTGCACAGTTTATTAAGGAAAGGATGAATGACAAAATAACGAGCCACAAGGGGCTAAAACACACTACAACGGTAACTCAATCTATGACGAGGAAGAACAGATTCATAATGAAACACACTTATGACAATAGATGAAGAGTTGTAAACGTCTGACCAGAGGAATGCTTGATGATGTCAGACGAGGGGTTGTCCGACGAGACTGCCGCACCTTTTGCCCTCAGCTACCCTCTTAAGTAGGGCTCAAGGTGGAACAGCTGATGAGGCGATTAATGCAGCTCAGCTGTCAGAGACAGCCGGAAGCCCCTCCTAGCGCTGTCACAATAAAAGCTCGGACAGCCATAAGGAACACACACACGCCAGTTGGGAGGAAAATACGGCATGGCCCGAGCGCGGATGAGATCGGCGCTCGAACCACGACAATGTCCCTAACTAAACACAGTTTGTGTTGAGGAAGGCAGCTCAGTTCAGAGGTCCCTTGTGGCGAGCCCATGGTGGACGCACCCCTGGAGGTGCAAAGGCCCGTGGACCGGGATCGTCTTGGCTCCCACGTAACTGTTTCATCTGGGGCAGCTGCTCAAACTTGATGGAGATGGTTGGCGTGCCACACCGAACCATCTGCCAGCTGGAAGGTGACTGGCCCCAACTTCACAGTGATGTTTTCAGCACACAGACTGGAAGGTCTTCAAAATAGCAGCCTCCCAGGAAGACAGGACAGATGTGGAGGAGTATGCTGATTCGGTCACCAGCTACATCGCGAAGTGCACAGAGGATGTCACTACAGTGAAGACCATCACTATGCGGGGTAATCATAAGCCCTGGATGACTGCAGAGGTGCGCTCGCTGCTCACAGCCAGAGATGCAGCCTTCAGAGCGAAGGACAGGATCGCCCTCCGCTCAGCCAGGTCTGCGATTTCTAAGGGAATTAAGGCGGCAAAGCGCGCCTATGCGGAGAAAATCCAGGGACACCTCTATGACACTAGGAACACCAAGCAGATGTGGCAGGGAGTTCGGACACTGACGGGCTTTAAGCCTAGGCAGGGGGTCGATGATGACGACGCTTTGCTTCCAGACAGGCTTAACGACTTCTTTGCACGTTTTGAAGCATGAAACTCGACAATCAGAGGGAGGGCTGGCCCTCCCCCACCATCGGTCGGACCAGCTTTTACCATCAACACAGCGGACACACGGAGGACCCTAACCAGAGTCAACCCACGCAAAGCTGCAGGTCCAGACAACATTCCGGGACATGTGCTCCGAGACTGCGCAAGCGAGTTGGCGGATGTCCTGACTGACATTTATAACATCTCCCTGAGTCAGGCCATCGTTCCCAGATGCTTCAAGACCTCTATCATTGTACTGGTGGCAAAGAAACCAGTGGTGTCCTGTTTGAATGACTATCGTCCTGTTGCACTGACACCAATTGTGATGAAGTGTTTTGAGCGGCTTGTCAAACCACACATTACAGCCTGCCTCCCTGCATCACACGACCCGCTCCAGCTTGCATATTGTTCAAACCGCTCCACGGAGGATGCTATAGTCACCACCCTACACTCTGTCATCACCCACCTGGACCAGAAAGACACCTACGCCAGACTCCTGTACATTGATTTCAGTTCAGCATTCAACACCATTATTCCCCAGAGACTGATGGAGAAATTACTCCTTCTTGGTCTGAACACCGCCACATGTCTCTGGATCCTGGATTTTCTGACTGAGAGACCTCAGTCTGTCCGGGTTGGAAACAACATCTCCAAGTCTGTCACGCTGAGTACCGGATCCCCTCAAGGCTGTGTACTCAGTCCACTGTTGTTTACACTTCTAACACATGACTGTGTATCCAGACACGAGGGGAACCAGATTATTAAGTTTGCAGATGACATCACGGTGGTGGGACTTATTCAGAGGGATGAGGAATCAATGTACAGGGAAGAAGTGAGAGACCTGGAGGGCTGGTGCAGGGAGAACAATCTGGTGCTCAACATGGACAAAACGAAGGAGATGATTATCGACTTCCGGCGGTTGCAGCCTGAGCACGCCCCCCTCAGCATCGGCGGCCGTTTAGTGGAGAGAGTAGAGAACATCAAGTTCCTCGGAGTGCAGATCTCGCAGGACCTGACCTGGAGCAAGAATTCCTTGGAGATCAGGAAGCGGGGTCAGCAGAGACTGCACTTCTTGAGGAAACTCAAACAGGCCTCTCTCCCCATCTGCATCCTCAGGACCTTCTACAGAGGTGTGGTGGAGAGTGTTCTGACGTACTGCATTGCTACATGGTACTCCAGCTGCAGTATGTCAGACAAAAAAGCCCTGCAGAGGATAGTCAAGGGGGCGGAGAGGGTAATTGGAGTCTCCCTCCCCTCTGTCCAAGAACTTTTTCAGAACCGTTGTAGGAGCAGGGCACTAAACATTGTCAAGGACAATGGGGGGTAGTGCCTCTCGGGAATGTGGGCTCACCTGGGCGAGGGGACTTCTTTAGACGTGGGGGTCCCCGGGGTGTGTGGCTGAGGCGCTGGGGCGGGACCGCTGTGGGGGTACCTGGGGGGGCTCGCGCCGGGGGGCGCTGGCTGGCCTCTGTCCTGGGGGGTGGGGTCGCTGGCCTCCTGGTGCCTGGGGCCCGGGGGCGGATGTTGGCCCCGCTGGGGGGATGGGGGTCGGGCGGGTCCAGGGGTGTGGGCTCACCGCGCCGGCCGCCGGGCGGCCTGCCCTCCCTTGATCATCTCTCCGGGGGTGGATGCTTGGCTTTCCTGGGGCTTGCTGACCTCGGGGCTGGGGGTTGGTGGCGCTGCCTTGCCTGCTCGGGGTCCTCGGGGGGAGGGCTGCTGCGACCGGCCCTCCGCTCGTATGTTTCCTGACAAACCACTCGCATGCACACACTTATTTTGCGCGCGTTCTCATATATAGGCACACAGACATACATGTACAAGTGTCTCTCCTTTAACAGGTGCAGAAACCAGACTCGTGTTGAGACATCTCCGGTGGAAGAAGCAGTTTGTCTTTTGTTTGTTTTTTTTAAAATTTTATTTAATTTTATTTAATTTTATTTTTTTTGTCTGTTCCCCTCCCTTTTCTTTCCCCCCTTCACACACTTCCTTTCCCTCTTCCCCATCCTGTTGAGTCTTCCATGGGTAAAACAATTAAAATAAAGTATTAAAAGTTATTACAGGAGGAGTTTACAACAATATACAGTGCAAAGTTAGGCACTGTATAGGCTTCTCTTGGCAAAGTAAATCTGTTTTGGCACAGTAGGGTGACAGATCCCTGTTCTGTTTGCCTAGCTGCCTGACAGGACAAAAAAAAAAAAACAAAAAACAAAACATTGTCAAGGACCGTTCTCACCCTCTGCATAAACAAAAAAAACAAAAAAAAAACAAAAAAAAAACATTGTCAAGGACCGTTCTCACCCTCTGCATAAACACTTTGAACTTCTTCCATCTGGTAAACGATTCCGGAGCATCAGAGGCAGAACCACCAGACTGATCAACAGCTTCCTTCCACAAGCTGTCAGGATGCTGAACAGTTGACCCGGAATCTCTCATACACACTACAGCACCTAGGGACATTTTGTATATTATAGTTAGTTATTCTTTTTTTTCCCCAAGTATGTCTCAGGGATGTGTGAATGGATGGGGGGGTGGGGGTGGGGGGGAGCTATGTGGGAATGTGTCTTATATCATGCTGCTTCTTATATGGATGCCGAGAGAAACGCAATTTCATCTTGCCTGCACTACAGTTGTATGTACAGCAATATGACAATAAAGTTTGATTTGATTTGATTTGATCTTGATGGGTGCCGGTAGTGGTGGAGACAGTGTTGAGGCTGACTGCAGGTCCGTTCGTTCGGTTCTACGGACCTGGACCCAGTCCATCACTGTGAGTGGCACTCTGTTCGGCTGCACTCGGCGTCGTGGTTGTGATGGTGTGGCTCTCACGTCCAGACTCTTCATCCTGCAGCTCAGCGGCGACTCCTTTAGGCTGATGCCGGGCGCGGATTCGAAAGCAGTCCGGTGGCTCAACTGTGTTTTGTTGAATCACAGACACTTCATCCTGCAGTTCAGTGGCCACTCCTGGAGGCTGGTGCCGGGTGTGGATTCAGAAGGAGTCCAGCCTCTTCTTCCCCTCTCCTGGGAAGTCTGGTCATGGCAATGTGTTGCTGTCCCTGTTGATAGAACTTGCGGCAGGTTGTTGTGTCTCGGGGTTCATAATAGACATGGGCTCCCTCTCCTGCAGCGCTACAGTGGCTCCCTGAGGCTTATGCTGGGCGAGGATCTGAGTCCGGTAGCTGCTCCTTCTCCGGGCAATGCTCCTCTTGCGAGCGTGGTGTGGCTGTACCCTCGTCGTCGTCATCTGGATGTGTTGCCTCCCACTCGTCGTTGGTCTAACAGTGTCCATTACGTGTCACGGATGGTGAAGCCAAGCTGATAGAACAGGTCACACCCTAGTATGTTGTCTCCATGCGTAGCCACCTGGAAGACGAAGTCAGGAACGACTCTTGATGCGTAGCAGACCATTAGTGTGATGGTCTCTACATTGCTGATGCAGTAGTTACCATACCCGTACAGCTCCACTGGGCTTTTCCTGATTGGGTGGTTGGGGAAGAACTTCTTCACGGTGACCCAGTTCAGCATCAATCTCACTGCGGCAGTGTCGAACAGGAGAGCTAAGCTTGCGTCGTCCAGCCTTACCTTGCAGAATGCATACGCTGTGCCTCTGGAGCTCATCGTGTGGATGGTAGTCACTGGTGAGTGACTTGAACTGACCAGCAGGCTTGTTGGTGTTGCTGCCCCGCAAACCTTGGCGAAGTGGTTGAGTTTGCTGCATCACTGACATTGCTGCTCCCTTGCTGGGCAGGAACGTGCTCTCTCTCAGTGCGTCCGAGAGCCACAGTTACCACATGGGAAGTGCCTCGTAGCGTTCCTTTGATCCGTGGTGTTTATCTCGGCCTCTTCTGCCGTGTCACTGGGCCTTTCTGTGGTTACCGCATGTGATAGTGGTGTCTGGCTTGGCTATTGTTGTTGTTGCTGCACACCTAGCACCGATGCTAACCTGTCGGCAGCCTCTAGCTGGAATGCTAGCTCAATAGTCCTGGCTAGTGTCATGTTGTCTGGCCCAATTAGCATCTTCACCCGCAGTATGGGTTGCTAGTGTGCTCAGCCAACTGGTCCCATACCATTTCATCTTCCAACAAACCAAATTTGCACGTGCTATCTAGGTTGCGAAGGTCCACAATGAATTGTTGTGGCATCTCTCCCATCTTCTGTCAACGTTGGTGGGACCTGATGCGCCGCACCAACAATGTTGGGTGTGGCGAAGTAGCTAGCTAGCAGCTCGACTGGGTCAGCAAATGTTTCTGTTGGTCCTAGTGTGTAGAAAATATGTTGGCCTTCTGTGCCCAGGATGTGTACGAGTAGAACTCACATCCGTACCTTGTCTAGCTTGCCCAGGTCCAACGCTGATATGTAAGTGGTGAAGCAACTGTACCAGTGCGGCCACGGTACAAGCGGCTCTTCGGGAGCCTCCAGAAAAGGCTGAAGTGGCCTCAGACATGCTTCCATGGTTTATTCTCGTCGCCAATTGTTGTGTCTGGGTTTTGACAAAAAACAGAGGAGAGTGGAGTTTGCTGGGAACATGAACTTTATTACAAAAGAGCTAACTATGGTGGTACAGAGTTGTTGTCATTTGGGAGGTCGAGCATCAAAGACCCTGTAAAATGGCCATCCCTTACATTTATATGTTCAGCGTGATAACATCACTGAACAGCCGCATCACCATGCCGACTTTGACCAATTCTGTGGTTTGAAACACCACAACAGCCAGACCCAGTGGGTAAAGCACCAGCCACCAGGTGAACTCCTCCCCATGTCTTGCCCCAGAGTATTTTATTTTCATTTTGTTTAATTTTAAACTTTAAATTATTTCACCAAATTTTAAAAAAATTAAATATTTAATCTAAATGTATTAGCATGATACATTATAAATGTTGATATGCCATACTGTTTAAACTTTGTTCTGTTCTCAAACTTTTTCCTTGATCTGCCACAGCTCACAGTTCTCACAATTTTAATCAGACTAATAATCACAAGACAAAATAATGTATTTATGTTTGCATATCTACTCTAAGTCTGTCTGTCTGTCTGTCTGTCACCACTAACAGTTCCAGTAGCAAAATGCAGCTTTTGCTGCAAAATGATGTCACAAATCACCCCTCAGGGCAGAGCGAAAGACCCACGCGCTGGACTGTGAGTTTGTAGTAATTTATTACAAACATAAAGTGCACAACATAACACAAAAGCCAGAGAGAGATAAACCCCATGACAAGAAAAAACGCAGAGTGTAAAACTTACTTCAGAGAATTCTGACATCCGTCAAGACCGCCGCAAAGAATACAAAGAGCAGCGGTCTTAAATAAGGCATAATACAATGGACCACAGGTGTGGATATCAGAGCGGGCAGGAGAAAACCATGATTAATAATCTGGACCAGCTGGGAGTACTGAGCACAAAACCGGAAACACCACTTGACAGCTGTCCACCCCAACAAAGAACACCACTGTAAGAATATAAAGAATAATGAGAGAGAAGCGACTGGACTTGACAGCTGACAGGGCGACGCTCACACTGAGCACAAAACTGGAAACGACATTGACAGCTGTCAACCCTGAGAAAGAACACCACTGTAAGAATATAAAGAGTAAAACATCACCAAATGCAGACTGATAAATAATTACAAATTAATAGAAAATATGAGTGTAACAAAACTAAAACATAAACAGGAAAACAGAAAACAGTACGAGAATAACGGAACCCAAACAGCACAAAATACAACGAATATATAAATATAGAGAAAAAGCCATGAGACTGAGTACGGAGGAACCCTCCAGTACTCAGCTCATGATGATGGGTAAAATGGGTCAATTGATGGTTTTTATAAATCCTTTATTACATTTTTCACGTATTAAATTAAAAATTCAGCCATTAAAACAATAGTGGTTAGATTTGGGAGTGTAAATAAACTGACATTCATTAAGAAGTTGTCAATTTGTTTGTCAGGTCTTGACTCAGCAGCCATGGTTTGGACTGTGTAGTCATTTTCTTTGTTTCCATCCTTTCCATTTCAAACACTAACCTTTTTATAGGAACCAGAGAAGGGAAGATACAAGTAGAGTTCTTCAAGTGAGTGCATGGAGGTTGGAAACTAATTGTGGTTTGAGGGTCTTTGCAAGTGGAAGCTCCTCTGTGAGTTCAGTCAGCAAGATGAAGGTTTGTGGTGTGTGTGTTTTCTTTTTACTCTTCAGTTGTGGGATGATGAACAGAAACAGAACATGAAGCATCTGTCATCACATGTGGTTGGAGCGCTTTTCTGGAAATGAGTTATTCAGCACGTACACTGACAATCAATATTACTCAAGCCCCACTGCAAATGAGGTTTTGTGCCAAAATTTACAAACTAGAAGTTGTTAGCAATGAGTAAATCAAATAAGAACAGTTTTAATAGCTCAACACACTTAATAAGTGGTTTCTCCAAATTCAACACAAAATGTCACTTTTAAATGGGCAGCAAGGTGGTGCAGTGGTTAGCACTGTTGCCTTACAGCTATAAGGTTCCTGGTTCAAATCCCCAGGCTGGCAGGGGTTGGAACCTTTCTGTGTGGAGTTTGCATGTTCTCCCTGTGCTGCGTGGGTTTACTCCGGGGGCTCTGGTTTCCTCCCACAATCCAAAGACATGTATGTTAGGTTAATTGGCTGTTCTAAATTATCCCTAGATATCTGTTTCCTATAGGCCCTTAGAATAGAGGGTTAGTACTAGTGAAAGCGCTTTGAGTGGCCTTTGTGACTAGAAAAGCGCTATGTAGGTGCAGGTTAGTTAGTTAGTAAATCTCAAAATTATTCAACCCCTTCATGACAAGCATCTTTAGTACTTAGTAGAGCACCCTTTTGCTGTTATGACCTGCTGCAAATATGATACATAGCCAGACACCAGCTTCTGGTAGTATTCCTGAAGAATCTTAGTCCATTCCTCATGAGCAAAGGCCTCCAGTTCATATTCTTGGGTTTGTGTGCTGCAACCGCATTTTTCAAATCCCACTCGCAATTTTCAATGGGGTTTAAATCAGATGACTGTGATGGCCACTCTAGTATTTTCCAGGACTTCTTCTGAAACCAAACCTTGGTGGACTTTGAGGTATGCTTGGGATCACTGTCCTGTTGGAAGGTCCAATGACACTAAAGCTTCAGCTTCCTCACAGACGGCATAACATTTTCTCCCAGAATTTCCTGATACTTGATTGAATCAATCTTGCCTTCCAGGTTTCCATTGCAAGAGGAAGTGAAGCAGCCCCAGCACATCACTGTGTCACCACCATGCTTCACTTTAGGCATGGTGTTCTTTTCAGTGGATACTTCATTCTTTCCTCCTCCAGACATACCGCTGATCCATAGGCCCCAAAAGTTCCAGTTTTGTTTCATTGCTCCACACAACAGAATTCCAAAACCTCCTTAGCTTATTTATATGGTTTTGAGCAAACTGGACCCAACCTTTCAGGCCTATGGATCAGAATATTTGTGAAGTGGAGGCCTTTGCCCAGGAGGAATGGACTAAGAGGGTTCTTGTACACAAAAACACACTGTTATAAACTACCAAAATGCCAACTTTGTGCCCAGCCATTTCTCTTTTAAAAGAAACCATACTCCTATACTCCTACACGAACAAACTGTGTGGAGATGTTGACTAAGAGGATGCAAAGCATGAAAAAAAATGACCAAAACCACTGATGGCAGGTGCAAAGTGTGGCACAAATTCAGACTTTGAGTCTTAAAGGAGTGATGTACTTTTCTTTCCCTAGAAGCAGTTTTGTAACATTAGTTTTAAATTTCTTTAGAACTAAACAACAATCATTAAATGCAATGCTTAATAAGATCTAAAAATAAAATAAAACTCAGTCTTGTATCAGTATGGATTTCTTACCTGTCTGCTTGTATGTTCACATTTTTTTCCAAGCACTGATCCATCAATCCATGATGGATTATGTGTGTGTGTCTTTGTTGTCAGGCAATGGGCTGCTGTCCATGACAAAGGAAGGTGATTGCTACAAGAGGTGGATGGAAAGATGGAGAGCTGAGAATCTGGAACACACTTTCAGCATCTTTTTTGACGTCTGCCAGGACAAAGTCACAGGCACACAAGAAATAAAGTATATGAGAGATATTTGTACATAAGTAAAAAATTAGATAGCATAAAAAAAAAGATTCCCTTTGCAGATCTTTTTTCTATTATGGGCTGCGAGAAAGAGGTCTGGTAACAGGTCATGGCCTTCCTCTTAAGCAGGTCATATCCTGGATGTGGGAGCTTCCTTCCCTCAGCCTGGTCTCCCACGCAAAGGTTTGAAGGCTGGAAATGTGGTTAATGTATTGCTAGTACAAGCCTCAACTATTTTTTACAGCAGCAGGGAAAGGAAGGAGGCCTGGAGGGTTACAGACGTGGACAAAATTGTTGGTAGCCCTCTGTTAATGAAAGAAAAACCCACAATGGTCACAGAAATAACTTGAATCTGACAAAAGTGATAATAAATAAAAATTCTATGAAAATTAACCAATGAAAATCAGACAATGCTTTTGAATTGTGGTTCAACAGAATTTGTCATGGCGGCCGCTGGGCCATCATCAGTCCCAGCTTCGCGCACACCTGCCACCAATCTCCAGCGGGCTATAAGAGCCAGACCTGCTGACAGCTCAGCACGGAGTCGTCTGTCAGCATCACAGAGCCACGTTCCGCGTTCCCAGCCTCAGTCTCATGCAACGCCTGACCAAGCTCTTCACGCCTCGTCACGTAAGCTATCCACGCACTCACCTTGCCAAGTCGTTCTCCCCTGTGCACAGGTGGATCCTCCAGGCGGCGGATCAGCCCTCCTTGGCGGCGGTACAACTCCTCCTCATCACCGGAGTCGCTCCTCCGCCTCACGACGCCAAGCAGCACGCTCACCTCCTGGCTGTCGTTCCCAGAGCAAGCAGAGGATCAGCATCGTCACCTGCAAGTAAGCGGCACTCATTATTACACTCCCCGCTGTGGTGCAGTATTAATCCCTCTGCTCTGTGTCCCTAGGGTTGCCAGGCAGCAGCGAGGCTCGCTCAGCTCCAGCACGCATCCAGCACCTCACACACTAAAACATACATGCACTCATATTACACACTTGGGTGAATAAAGGAGTTAAACTGTACTACTCAAGTCTGTCTTCTGTCCCCTGGGTCCAACCATCATGTGAGTACGACTCCGTCAAATATGACCCAGCGGACAGCGCGCTAACGCGCCGTTTTAACACCTTAAATGCTCGAGTAGAACAGCTAGCTTATCAGCAGAATGTAATTCTCACCCAACTAACCCAGATTAACAGCCGGTTGGATTGCCTGGAAAGACAGGAGGCGTTTCCCCCGGCCGCCGGGGCGCCACCGGGCCCCGCCAGCTCCCCGCCTAGCCAGGTTAGCCAGATTCCCCTAACTCGTCTCACTCCTGTGCCGACACCCACTCGCTTCAGCGGAAAGCTCGGGGAGGCACCGGGATTTTTGTTACAGTGTGAGACTGTTTTCCATCGAGTCCCGTGGGACTTTCCCACCGACCACAGCAAGATCGGCTTTATAGCTAACCTGCTAGAAGGTAGAGCGCTAGCCTGGGCCTATGCGGTAATGGCTAAGCCCAGCTACGCCAATTTGTCTTTTCAACAGTTCTTAGCGGATTTCACTGAGGTGTTCGACCACACCGATTGGGACGCTGTGCTAACTTCCCGGTTGTTAAACCTTCGGCAGGGCAGCCGGGCTCCTGTTGACGGGGTGATTCGGCCCTGCGCCTTCTTCTCTCGCCGCTTGCAACCCGCTGAGAGGAATTATGGCATTGGTGACAGAAAGTTGCTGGCGGTTAAGCTCGCCTTGGAGGAGTGGAGGCATTGGTTGGAGGGGGCTGCTCAGCCGTTCGTCATATGGACCGATCATAAAAATCTGGAATATCTGAGGATAGTGAAACGACTGAACTCCCGCCAGGCCCGCTGGTCCCTCTTCTTTGGGTGATTTAATTTTACTATCACCTACCACCCCGGGAGCAAGAACCTGAAGCCGGACGCCCTCTCCAGGCAGTTCTTGGCGGAGACGTCTGAAGAGCAGGAAGAAACCATCCTCCCGCCGTCCTGCGTTGTGGGCGCCCTCGTGTGGGAGATCTGGGATAAGGTGATGAAGGCACAGGAGGCAGAGCCCGATCCGGGAGGTTGCCCTCCGGGACGATTGTTTGTTCCCACGTCGGTCAGGGTCGAGGTCATCCAGTGGGCCCATGCCTCAAAGTTAGCATGCCACCCTGGGATTTCTCACACCATCACACTTCTTCAAAGGGCGTTCTGGTGGCCGGGGCTGAGGAGGGACGTGACCAACTACATCCGGGCCTGCGCGCAGTGTGCCACCGGGAAATCCTCCTCTTCTCCTCCGGCTGGTCTGCTCCACCTCTTGCCGGTCCCTACTCGCCCGTGGTCTCATGTGGCTTTGGACTTTGTGACAGGTCTCCCCCCCTTCCAACCACTTCACCACAGTCCTGACGATCGTAGACCGCTTCTCCAAGGCAGCCCATTTCGTGCCCCTTCGGGGGCTGCCGACGGCACGGGAGACGGCGGACCTTCTGGTGCAGCTTGTGGTCCGCCTCCACGGTATTTCCTCGGACGTTCTGGGCCCCAGTTTGTCTCCCAGGTTTGGAGGGCGTTCTGCCAGGCGTTGGGGTCAACGGCAAGCCTGTCATCGGGGTACCACCCCCAAAATAATGGCCAGTGCGAGCGGGCGAATCAGGAGCTGGAGGCCGCCCTTCACTGTGTCATCTCATCTAACTCCTCTTCTTGGAGCAACTTCTTACCTTGGATCGAATACACCCACAACTCCATGGTGTCCTTGGTGACTGGGATGTCCCCCTTCAGGGTGTTGTTGGGGTATGATCAACTACTGTTCCCTGAGGAGGAGAAGGAGGTGGCAGTGCCTTCTGTCCAGGCTCACGTCAGGCGCTGCCGCCGGCTTTGGACCACCACCTGCAGGGCTCTTCTCAGGACCGTGGAGCGCAACACTAGGACGGCCAACCGCCACAGTAGACCAGCACCGGAATACAAGGTGGGTCAGCAGGTTTGGCTCTCCACACGCAATATCAATGTGCCGGCCGAGAAACGCAAGCTGACTAAGCGTTTCATCGGGCCCTTCCCTATTACCCGTATAATCAACCCTGTGTCTGTGCTCTTAGCTCTCCCCTCTTCCATGCGCATCTGCCCTACCTTTCATGTTTCCCAGGTGAAGCCCGTCGCTACCGATCCCCTCTGCCCGCCCCCTGCGGCGTCTCCCCCTCTGAGGATGATCGACGACCACCCGGCTTGGGGGGGGGGGTTACCGCCATCTTGGACATCCACCGGTGGGGTCAGGGCTTTCAGTATCTGGTGGATTGGGAGGGATTCGGCCCCGAACACCGGTCCTGGATTCACCCAGCGTTGATCCTTGACACCTCTAGAGGGGGGAGTACTGTCATGGCGGCCGCTGGGCCGTCATCAGTCCCAGCTGCGCGCACACCTGCCACCAATCTCCAGCGGGCTATAAGAGCCAGACCTGCTGACAGCTCAGCACGGAGTCGTCTGTCAGCATCACAGAGCCACGACCCGCTTTCCCAGCCTCAGTCTCATGAAACGCCTGACCAAGCTCTCCACGCCTCGTCACGTAAGCTATCCTCACACTCACCTTGCCAAGTCGTCCTCCCCTGTGCGCAGGTGGATCCTCCAGGCGGCGGATCAGCCCTCCTTGGCGGCGGTACAACTCCTCCTCATCACCAGAGTCGCTCCTCCGCCTCACGACGCCAAGCAGCACGCTCACCTCCTGGCTGTCGCTCCCAGAGCAAGCAGAGGATCAACATCGTCACCTGCAAGTAAGCGCCACTCATTATTACACTCCCCGCTGTGGTGCAGTATTAATCCCTCTGCTCTGTGTCCCTAGGGTTGCCAGGCAGCAGTGAGGCTCGCTCAGCTCCAGCACGCATCCAGCACCTCACACACTAAAACATACACGCACTCATATTACACACTTGGGTGAATAAAGGAGTTAAATTGTACTACTCAAGTCTGTCTTCTGTCCCCTGGGTCCAACCATCATGTCAGAATTATTTTAAAAAACAAACTCATGAAACAGGCCTGGACAAAAATGATGGTACCCCTAGAAAAGATTGAAAATAATGTGACCATAGGGACATGTTCAACCAAGATCTGTCCTCTAATTAACATCACAGATGTCTACAAACTTGTAATCAGTCAGTTGGCCTATTTAAAGGGTGACAAGTAGTCACTGTGCTGTTTGTTGACATGGTGTGTACCACACTAAACATGGACCAGAGGAAGCAAAGGAGAGAGATGTCTCAGGAGATTAGAAAGAAAATTATAGACAAGCATGTTAAAGGTAAAGGTTATAAGACCATCTCCAAGCAGTTTGATGTTCCTGTGACTACAGTTGCACATATTATTCAGAAATTTAAGATCCACGGGACTATAGCCAACCTCCCTGGACGTGGCCGCAGGAGGAGACAGATAATACGAATGGTAACAAAAGAGCCCAGAACAACCTCTAAACACATTCATGGTGAACTCCAAGGTCAAGGTACATCAGTGTCAGATCGCACCATCCGTCATTGTTTGAGCCAAAGTGGACTTCATGGGAGACAACCAAGGAGGACACCACTGCTGAAAACAAATCATAAAAAAGCCAGACTGGAATTTGCCATACTGCATGTTGACAAGCACAAAGCTTCTGGGAGAATGTCCTATGGACAGACGAGACGAAACTGCAACTTTTTGGCAAGGCACATCAGCGCTATGTTCACAGACGCAAAAATGATGCATACCAAGAAAAGAACACTGTCCTTACTGTGAAACATGGAGGAGGTTCTGTTATGTTCTGGGGTTGCTTTGCTGCATCTGGCACAGGGTGTCTTGAATCTGTGCAGGGTACAATGAAATCTCAAGACTATCAAGGTATTCTAGAGAGAAATGTGCTGCCCAGTGTCAGACAGCTTGGTCTCAGTCGCAGGTCATGGGTCTTGCAACAGGATAATGACCCAAAACACACAGCTAAAAACACCCAAGAATGGTTAAGAGAGAAACATTGGACTATTCTAAAGTGGCCTTCTATGAGCCCTGATCTAAATCCTATTGAACATCTGTGGAAGGAGCTGAAACATGCCGTCTGGAGAAGGCCCCCTTCAAACCTGAGACAGCTGGAGCAGTTTGCTCATGAAGAGTGGGCCAAAATACCTGCTGAGAGGTGCAGAAGTCTCACTGACAGTTACAGAAATCGTTTGATTGCAGTGATTGCCTCAAAAGGCAAGGTTGTGCAACAAAATATTAAGTTAAGGGTACCATCATTTTTGTCCAGGCCTGTTTCATGAGTTTGCTTTTTAAAATAATTCTGTTGAACCACAATTCAAAAGCATTGTCTGATTTTCATTGGTTAATTTTCATAGAATTTTTATTTATTACCACTTTTGTCAGATTCAAGTTATTTCTGTGACCACTGTGGGTTTTTCTTTCATTAACAGAGGGGTACCAACAATTTTGTCCACGTCTGTACATAGACACTAATGAATTTATACATCTGCACTATCCAAGATCAAACTCAACACACAAAAACTTTTATGAGACAGATTAACTGGCTTAAAAGTATCAAAAGTGGCTATATAGCATGATATGAGGTGTCACAGTTTGGCATTGTAAGTCAAAAGGCATACTTGGCATAAATTTCTTTGTGCATGATCATCGTCTATGTATGGTCTTTATTTCCTCCAGTCATATTCTGGTGTTTTTTGTGTAATAATAAATATTTCTTCTTATAATTTGCTGCTGTTGTGATAAAGGAACTATTTTTGCTGAAACATCAGTGCTGAAGAAGTATTAAGACTTTACTCCATATAATACCATCAATCACATCTACATGTGTTTTCTTGGGTGTTTGGCCAGATTTTTTTTTTTGTCAGTGTAATGTAATCATCACTCCCCACCCCCATTTTAGTTAAAAGAAATCTTATTTATAATTTCTTCCCACCTGGAGAAATAGAATTACTGACTGCTATTTATGATACCTTGGGAACTTTAAAAATTTTGTGTTTGGTTAAGGAGCCCCTACTATGCTTTTTGGGGTTTCCCCTTTAGTCTAGTGCATTTTGTAGGCTTTTTGTGACATTAAGTGATCTGCAAAGTCAAATAGCCCAAACTCCACCTGCACAGGAGTTGTTCTCTCCCACAGAAACTACAACTGCAGCTCTGCCTGAAATGCTTCATTTTGATTTGTATGGTCACTTCTGTGAGGTTATATCATTACTTAGCAGACCTGATATAAACCTGCCCTGTGGCTAGTCTGGCATTCTTTCTCATTGGAGGAGAAGAAAAAGTTTGCCACTGAGCCTCAGAGCTTACATACAGTAGCTACAGTGCATCTAGCTTAGCTAGTGACCACAGGAATGATGGACTCTTAGGCAGGCAATACTCCAGTGCAAACACAATTTATTACCAAAAACACTAATACAGCACGGGGGCTGTGAAATGAGGAAATCACTGGCAATATCATGTTGATTTTCTTCAGATTTTTCCCCACAATAAGCGCTCTCAAGGCAGGATAAAGCAGACTGAACATGTTCTAAAAGTTCTGTCTGAAACAGTCTGTTTTCAGCCTGACATTAATAAGCCCAGAATGCAGTGGCGGACCGTGTATTTTACAACTAGGCCTTCAGTGGTGATCTACCTGATTTAAGTGCCATTCATACCAAACACCACAAAAATAGCCTATAGGGCCATCCACACAAAGTATGTTAAAGATAACTTTAACTATAAAATTATAGTTTTAAAAATCTTTACCTTTTCATTGTAGAGCTCTGTTTCTCTGCGCACCTGTTTGTTGAGCTGCAGATCCACTCGTTTCCCCAAAAGTTTAAAAGTATTGTTGCTTGTCCAGCTGGTGGCTGCTCTGGTGCTTCGCTGCTGCCTTGGTTAAGGCCCTGTCACACCTGGATGATTTAGGCAGTGTTTGCAAAATGTATGAAAAATTAAAAAAAAGTTAAGACCACATTGAAGCACGTTGGTATACGGCGTTGCTTCCCAAGCTCCTCTGAAAATTAATTTTCAGCATGCTGGAAATTTTCCGATGTACCCAGCATATGGCTGATACGTCCCGCATTCACAGAGCAAATGGCACATTTGCAGGGTTGGTCCACAGGAAAAACCCGTACAGAGCTCTCTGCCTGCAGTGCATACGCTTGCACACACACACACACACACACACACACACACACACACACACACACACACACACACACACACACACACAGAGAGTGTGCTAAACACACGGGACCTGTCGGGTTTTTTTTTTACATTTAACCAAAGTCTTTACGATCATCTGTCCTGTGTTTTTCTGATAGATATGCCAAAATGTCAGAACACCAGAGGAGGAGGACTCAATCAGCTGATCACCTGAAGCGCAAAGCACAGCTATTTGCTGTTGGATGCGCTCCTAGCAAAAGCACACTATGTATTATCTTGATTTTATTTTTTTCACTTGATTGAAAATAATCTTCTTTATCACCATCAGTTCGCGTGTCTTTGAGCCAGGTTGTGACAACTGTCATCTGATGTTCCTGACGTGTTGCATCAGCTGTTTTAGGCACGACTGACCTGACAGATTTGACAGCTCTGCCAGGTTGGTCACACCCCCCACCATGGTCTCTGGAGGGGAGAATCATCTGGGTTAAACAGAGATGATCTCTCACACATCTCGTATTTTTATTTATGTTGATCCATGGCCTGTGTATACTCTGTCGTAAAACTTTTAACAAGAGCCCTTTATCCACAATTTTTTTTAAAATACAAGTTATTTAAAAAAATCAGACTTTGTCATGAACGGGGATGATGGCCAGCCCCGTTCTTTGACTTGTGGCTGCAGTTTTCATTGTTTGGTAGTGTTTTTAGCTGGCAGATCTTTGGAGCCCCTGTCCTGGGCTCTCTGCCAGTCTGCAGCCAGCCTCTCCGTCTCCTGGCATCCACCTGTGCCTATCATCATTATTATTATTATTTATTCCTTCCCCTGTTTTTTCATATTCTCATTTACACACATACATGCACTCATGCACGCACACACACATATTGGTCTTGACACACATGCACGCACACACACAGTCATCCTGGCACACACTCATCCAGTAATCATTCATTCCATGTTTCATCTGCTACCACACCTGCCTCCACTTTTCTCTCATCAGGATTCTGAGTATTTATGTGTGACGGTGTGTAGCAGGCGTTGTGGTGGCATTGGCAACACTGATGGTCAAGCTCCTCTGTCGGTTCCTTAGCTGCATGGACTTTGTGTGGTGTTGTTTCCCAGAGTCCGTTGAGCTCCGACCCAACTTGTAAGTCTTCTTTTCAACTTTTGCCTCCTTGTCTGCTTCAGTTCCGTCTGGAGCGCGTGGGCCTGCCTGCAGAGTGTAGCTGATCCTCTCCTTCATAATTCATGTTTGAACTGTTTGGACATTTTGTGTATGTATGTCTTTCTGTTATTAAACACATTCACTTCACCAGCGTTTGGGCTTAACCTTTTCACCTGCGTGCTGCGGAGCACGTATCTGAAAAACTTAAGTAATGTTTATTTTAGGTGACTTTCATCGAGTCCTGCACTTGGTTCTGAACCCTAATAACACTCAAATCTTCTCTGCTGGAGCTGATCACCGCTTTCATATCTGAAATCTTTAGTTATCAACAGTGTGGTTAATGGACTTTATGTTCTGTGATGTTCACATACACCACACATGCAGAAAAGCATTGGCGTTGTTCGCTTTCTAAGTAATACCTTCCTGTTATCATTTCCTTCCCACTGAACCACAATTCAGACCCAGCTTAGCATCATTTCACATTCTTTGTGTGCCTTCTTCATGCATGCAATAGTGTGGACTTCCTGGTGCAGCAATATATATATATATTTCACCTTAGCACTGGTTGTATAAAATTAGTTTGTCACATAAAACTTATTAATACTTCTGTGTTTTGTGAGTGCTTCTACTTTCAGTATATTGTGTGTTGTTTTAAATGTATTTTAAAATGTAGGATGTTGTCATCTGTCAGCAGAATAATGTAACGTAATGAAAAGTATGTGTGCAAGTACAGAATAAATTGGGTAACCTAACAGCAGCATATAATCTGAATGAGGTTGGATTTATTATAACTATTTTTTAAATAAGATTTTCCTTTAAATGTATTTAGAATATTGTGATCAAGCCCTGAATGTTTGAAGCTGATTAATACTTTCTAAAACATAGGTGTCAATAACAAGGCCTAGGGGCCAGATATGGCCTTTAAGTATATTGTTTTTGACATCCTAATAAACCTGTGTGTGTTAAATTGACCACTTTTTCTACTTCTCATGAATTTGCACCCCCCCCCCCACACACACTTTCCTGTCTTATAATTTTGAGAGTCCTTTCTTCAGTCTTGTAATTCTGCAACTTCACCCACCCACCCCCACCCCTTAACGTCCAACTGTTTCATATCTTGTAAGTTTGTACTTTTCATCAAGTCTAAATTGGCCGCTGTTCCTCCATCTCTCAAATTTGCAACCTCCCATACGCATCTGTGACTTTTTGACCATTTTCCCCCCTCACATAAATTGAAAACTTGCTTCTGCATCCATCCTTGATAGTTTTTTTTTTTTTAAGTTTAAGATTTTTAAGTTACAATATTTGACAACAAACACACCGATGCACTCAGAAATCAACAGAAAGTAGAGCAAGTCCTCCTGGCAACTATTTACACTGGCGGGGGGGGGGGGGGATCAATCTTGCAAGTATGTGGCCAGGCCAGCTTCAAAAGAACACACTATTCAAAGGTTGTGGTGAAGACTTCCGTTAAAAAAGAACAAAAGCAAGACTCACTTCTGGCGGCACTGGAAACATGCTGTCACAATAAACCACTGTGTGAGTGTGTATACATGACAAGATTTAGGTTTTGTCACGTAAACTTGAACAGACTGTTATGTAGGAATAACATGAGACCGGAGCCACATTCAGAATCAGAATCAGAATCAGAATCAGGTTTATTGCCATTGTTCATGTAGTACACAAACTAGGAATTTGTCTCGGTGCAATGCTGCAACATTAAACATGATAAAATAAAAGAAATAAACTATACATGCAATAAAGTGTATATCACTAAATATATAGTGTATATGGCTGTGTTGTTAGACATGTATATGTTGGACACTGCATATGTGATTTAACCTCACGATGAAGGAGAGCCAGCCCCCTGCGGTGCGGAGCCACAGAGCCTGGACCCCCTGCGGAGGACAGGGGACAGAAGACTTCCTGACCGCTGAGGCTCGAGAGGAGAGAAGGGGGAGTTATGTAAATAAAAGGTTAATGAATGTGAATAAAGAGATTTTGAAATAGATGTGTGATTTCCCCTGCGAGGGAAATGGTTTGATGTGAGAATGTTTAAAAGGGAGAACTTTGGTGTGTTCACCCTCTTTGTTCGCTGCTCAGGAATGAGAGCAGACAGTGGAATGGTTACTTGAAATAAACTGGAATTAAAGGCAATTCGGTTTCGTTATTCAAGTCTCCCCACATTGGTGACTGACGACGTTGAGAATGAACGAAGAAATTCTCAGGGTCCCGGACTCACAGCGCTCAGAGCTGGCGAGCGCAGTGGCCGTTAAGCTGCCTGATTTCTGGCAGGATAACCCACGGTCGTGGTTTCTGCAAGCAGAGTCGCAGTTCGCGCTCGCAGGAGTAACGGTGGATGACACTAAGTTCCACCATGTCATCGCTAAACTGGACAACAGCACAGCTCGGTGTGTGCAGAGCTTGGTGGAGCAGCCACCCGCGACCGACAGGTACGGCAAGCTGAAATCCACCCTCATCAAGTTTTTCACCCCCTCGGCTGAAGTGAGGGCGAGGAGGATCCTGTCTTTGCTAGACCAAGGTGGACACAGGCCGAGCGCCCTGATGGAGGAGATGATACAGCTGAGAGGGTTGGACAACGATGATTTCATTTTTCAGTTCATCTTCCTCTCCAACCTCCCGGCGCATGCGAGAAGCACGCTGGCCGGCAAAAAGTGTCACACCCTGGAGGAGTTCCGGGAGCTGGCCCAGGAAGCAGATGGGATCCTGGACGCCTGCGGCGGGCAAGCAACCACAACGGCGACCCGAGACAGCGGGGAGCCAGAGGCGGCAGACCCAGACTGGCCGACGACGGCGGCAGCACGGCCGCGACGAGGTGGAGCCAATGGCCCGGCGGCAGAGGCGCGGACACGACACAGCGGAGGAGAAGATCTCTGCTTTTACCATCGGAGGTTCGCAGAGAAGGCACGCAGGTGTGTGCCGCCCTGCAACTTCAGGAGTTCGGGAAACGGCAAGACCGGGGGTCGCTAGCAGCTTTGACCCTCGGAGAACGCAGCAAGCTGCTCTACATCACGGATGCGCGCTCCGGACGAGAGTTCCTCATCGACACTGGAGCACAAGTGAGCTTCATCACCCCAACATACGCGGACCGGGTGGCTGGACCCCACGGTAGCGGAGCTACAGCGGCAAATGGCTCGAACATCAACACCTATGGGAGAAGGACCTTGCCTTTGTGCTTACATGGCCGCACATATGAATGGACTTTTGTAATAGCGGCGGTGAGTTTCAACATGTTGGGCGCGGATTTTTTGTGTTCACACAATCTGTTAGTTGATCTTGCTAATAGACGGCTGGTAAATGCACTCTCTTTTTACTCTCTCCCCTGTTCAGCTCGAGTGTCCCCGCCACCAGTACAGACCCACGTCGCTACAGCAGGTGGTAAGTTTCACACACTCCTCACCCAATTTCCAGCGCTCACTGTGCCCACTTTTTCGGCGACGGTCGCGAAGCACGGGGTGAAACACTTTATCCCCACGTCGGGTCCTCCCGTGTTTGCAAAAGCTCGGCGCTTGGATGCAGTTAAGCTCGCCATTGCGCGCGAGGAGTTCGCCAGCCTGGAGAGGCTAGGCATCGTTTGTAGGTCGAAGAGCCCGTGGGCTTCGCCGCTGCACATGGTACCGAAAGCCAATGGCTCCTGGAGACCGTGCGGGGATTACCGCAGGCTAAACAACGCTACGGCGCACGATCGTTATCCCATCCCGCACATTCAGGATTTTTCGGTGCACCTGGTGGGGGCGCGCATTTTTTCAAAGATTGATCTAGTTCGCGGCTATCACCAAGTCCCAGTCCAACCGGAGGACATTCCTAAAACAGCGGTAATAACCCCGTTCGGACTTTTCGAATTTTTACACATGCCGTTTGGTCTCAAAGGGGCGGCGCAAACATTTCAGCGGATGATGGATGCCGTGTTACGCGATCTCCCTTTCGTGTTTGTGTACCTCGACGACATTTTGGTCGCGAGTACTTCAGAGGACGAACACGAAACGCACCTCACAGCAGTTTTTAGGAGGCTGGGAGAGCACGGCTTAATAGTTAACCCAGCCAAGTGCCAGTTCGGCGTCGAGCGGATCGATTTTTTGGGTCACCGCGTCTCCCCGGAGGGAGCGGTTCCGTTACCAGATAAAGTACGTGCGGTAGCGGATTTTCCCCGTCCACAAACGGTCAAATCACTACAGGAATTCTTGGGGATGGTGAATTTTTATAACCGATTCCTGCCCCACGCAGCTCAAATCATGCAACCGTTATATGCCGCGCTCAAAAAACAAAAACCGACCCAGGCGGTCAAATGGTCCCCGGAGCGGGAGCGCGCGTTCACAGAGGTTAAAAAAGCCTTGGCTGACGCTGCGCTCCTGGCCCACCCAGACCCTGCAGCACGTATCGTGCTGACGACAGACGCTTCAGATTTAGCCATAGGGGCCGTTATTGAGCAACAGGTAGCCGGAGTTTGGCAGCCTTTGGCTTTCTTTAGCAAATCTTTAAGCGCGGCTGAATGAAAATACAGCGTGTTCGACAGAGAACTGTTGGCGCTGCATTTGGCTATTCGTCATTTCCAGTTCTGGCTGGAAGGACGGTGCTTCACCGCTTATGTGGACCACAAGCCGCTCACATACGCCATGGCCAAAATTTCAGATCCGTGGTCCGGCAGGCAGCAGAGGCAGCTGGCCGCAATCTCGGAATTTACCACTGACATTAGGCACGTCGCGGGCAAATTCAATGTAGTAGCAGATTGTCTCTCGCGCGCGTTCACGACTCCAACACGCGCAGAGGCAGAACGGGCCACCGTGACCGCGCCGCAGGAGAGCGGCACGGTGGCGCGCGCAGCCCCGGTGCATGTGGGTATAGATTACGCAGCCATGGCAGCGGACCAGGGGGCGGACGCAGACGTGCGCGCGCTCCAGTCTGGACCAACAGGGTTGAGGCTGGAGAGCAAGTGTTTACAAACCGGTATGCCCCCCCTGATCTGCGACATGTCGACGGGGCGCCCGCGTCCAGTGGTTCCGGCCACGTGGCGCCGCCGTGTTTTTGACTCGGTCCACTCACTGGCGCACCCGGGCGTGCGCGCGTCGGTGAAACTAGTGGCGGAAAAGTTTGTTTGGCCGTGCCTGCGCAAGCACGTGAAGGAATGGGCAAAAACCTGCATTTCCTGTCAACGGGCCAAAATTCACAGGCACACAAGAGCCCCGTTAGAACCGTTCCGCATTCCGGCCAGAAGGTTCGACCATGTGCACGTCGACCTTGTGGGCCCCCTACCGGCATCACAGGGGTTCACGCATCTTTTGACAATGGTGGACCGCACCACACGTTGGCCGGAAGTGGTTCCACTTGCGACGACCACGGCCGCGGAGGTGGCTCGCGTTTTTTTAACAGCTTGGGTGGCGCGCTTCGGGGTTCCGTCGGACATTACGTCCAATAGAGGACCGCAATTCATCTCTGAGCTGTGGTCAGCGATGGCCAATGGCTTAGGAGCCAAAATTCACCGCACTACGGCTTACCACCCTCAGGCTAATGGTTTATGCGAGCGTTTTCATAGGTCTTTGAAGGCAGCACTCAGAGCGTCGCTCACGGATGCAGATTGGGTAAATAAACTGCCATGGGTTTCATTAGGGTTGCGTTCTGCGCCTAAAGAGGACTTAGACGCCTCCCCAGCGGAGCTGGTATTCGCACAAACTCTGAGGCTGCCGGGCGAGTTTTTACCAGAGCCCCCAGAGCCCCCACCTCTCTCTGCTCTGGGACCGTTAGTCGGCACGGGAGCAGACACGCTCCCGGGTCCGGTTCATCACGCTTTTCCACGAGTTTTCGTCCCCAAGGCTTTGAAAAATGCCGACTTCGTTTTTGTCAGGCGCGAAGCCCTAAAAGCAACGCTCAAACCACCTTACGAAGGGCCATTTCGAGTGCTGGAGGCAGGTGATAAGCAATTTGTGCTAGATTTTGGAGACAGAAAAGAGACAGTCAGTATTGACAGACTAAAACCTGCTTTTGTCATGAAGGACGTGTCTGTACCGGTCGCAGTGGCGCCTCGACGAGGCAGGCCCCCGCAAAGGGCAAATAATCACTCTCTTCCTCAGTCAACAGAGCCGAAGCAGAAAAGCGCCGCAGGCAAGGCGGGGCCAACTCACAGCAGATTCGGCAGACGGCTGAAGCCCAAGCGGCGCACAGACTGAATGTTGGTGTTGATTATTCAGTAGTGAGTAAGGTGCTATTAAATTTTAGGAATTAGTCTGTTCTTCATCGTTTGGGGGGGTTATATGGCTGTGTTGTGAGACATGTATATGTTGGACACTGCATATGTGATTTAACCTCACGATGAAGGAGAGCCAGCCCCCTGCGGTGCGGAGCCGCAGAGCCTGGACCCCCTGCGGAGGACAGGGGACAGAAGACTTCCTGACCGCTGAGGCTCGAGAGGAGAGAAGGGGGAGTTATGTAAATAAAAGGTTAATGAATGTGAATAAAGAGATTTTGAAATAGATGTGTGATTTCCCCTGCGAGGGAAATGGTTTGATGTGAGAATGTTTAAAAGGGAGAACTTTGGTGTGTTCACCCTCTTTGTTCGCTGCTCAGGAATGAGAGCAGACAGTGGAATGGTTACTTGAAATAAACTGGAATTAAAGGCAATTCGGTTTCGTTATTCAAGTCTCCCCACAGTGTATATCAATATGTGTATATCAATAAAGTGTATTCCACTGAGCACTGAACTAACTTTATTATAGAAACACAGCTCAATATTTTCCCAGCCGTAGCCCGCCTGACGTCATCACCCACAACCCCCCGGTCAGGCTATGGAAAGCCCCAGATGTCAAACCCCACACAACATTTCACCCCCCCCAAAAAACACAAAGAACCCCCAGAACATGAGTAACAAATCTTCTCCCTTTTTTTCACTGAACACCCAAAACTCAGTCAACTCAGTGGGCGTCTGGGTAGACTACCAGAACGCCCCTGTGTGTTGGGGCAGATTATTCTGCCGCCCATTCCCAACACGCATTCACCAACGCTATCTTCAAAACATAGTCCTCCAGGTACCTGGGCCTCTGACGTGTTCTAGATGAGCACCCCCTAGAAGGGGAACCTGCTCCAGGCACCTGTTGTGTATGGGATTTGGGTGTCTGGGATGCTGTGCCCACCCACAGGATGACGTCAGGCGGGCACGGCCCACTCTGTATATAGTAGAGTAGAGTGTTCTGCTTAATAAAGTTCAGTTGGATGTCCCTCAAGAAGCTCTCCGTCTCGTGTCATTTTTACGATATAACATTTGGCGATGAGGAGACCAATGGGAGTGTGCTGGCTTAATCAGCGGCTGTTGCCATTTCTGGAGAACCTGGGTGAGCTGTTAATTTCATAGCCACAGTGGAGATGGGAATTTGAGGAGTATGTCGACTCACTGGGTTTCCCTCGGCTTGACGAGAGACAGTGGTGGGGCCTCCTGGCTCGTAACCTCAGTGCGGAGGGCTGGGTACGAGTGGGGGCTACGTGGAGTCTGTTGGGCACATGGAGGCACACTTCACGGAGCGGACGGGGGCCAGAGAGATGCGGGCGAAGAGGCTGGTGGCGCTGGACACGCTGGAGCTAGTTAGCTTGGGAGAGCTAATGGCTCAGTTGAAGCCTATGGACAGGCTAGCTAACAGGCTAGTTTCGTGCCGAAACAGGGCTAAGGGCGCAAAACTGTGCCTCGAGGCAGAACCGGGGCCATGTGTGGAGGAGCCCCTGGCCACTGACGACAGCAGACAAGGTGTCAACATCACGCACCCCGAAGGGTGGTCTGGACCGCAATGGGTGGTGAAACTGGACGGTGTGAGGGTGCCAATGCTGTTAGCCACCGCCACCCCACGCTCCATTGTGAGTGAGGCCTGGGTTCGGAGGATCACACCCCAGCGCCTGGATGCGGCGGAACTGCTGGACAACAAGGACCCTGGGAACGGCAGGTATATAATGCTGGTGGTGCAGTATGGTGAGAAGACCCTTCCCACATTCAGGCTCCAGGTGGCATGCTGGGGTGACCTGTTTGAAGAGGTGGGTTTCACTTTTGAAATTGGTGGACAGACAGTCAACGGCCCAGGACCTATACATGGGCCTTGCGGACGTGGATGCGGCCGAAGACCTCAGTATGAGTGAAACAGACAGCGAATGGGACTCAGGGAGAGACTATAGCTCAGATGATGAAGATGAGATGGACGATGAGCAGGACCCAGAATTGCCCTCACCCCTCGAGCAGCCAGAGCCGGAGCGAAGATGGAGAGACCCCGAGTTAAGTGAGACCAACACCGGCGGAGAGGTGGCGCAGCATGAGTTAGCCCCGCAGCTGGAGGCCATGCAGTAGGAGGCTGGACAACGGTTAAGCAAGACCAACACCAGCGGAGAGGTGGCGCAGCAGGAGTTAGCCCCGCTGCTGGAGATCATACAGGGGGAGAGCACGTTTGGCACTGCGCAACGCTGCCTCGGGATGGACCTGATGCCGGGTCTCATGCTGCCCTGGAAGAGGGTGCTGGATGGCATGCCAGGACCCCAGGGGTGGCCTTTAAGGACGGGGTGCCCACTGCAGAAGCGGGCGAGTGGGGCAAGGCAGGCTGAAGACCCAGAGGAGGTACAGCAACCGCAGGACACGGTGGCAGCGCAGCAGAGCACCAACGCTGAGACCGCTGATTGCAATGGTAAGGACCCCAGGTCGGTGAGCGGGCCCGACGAGGGTGATGGTGCATGTCCTGAGGTGAACAGGAGCCGATTATGGAGGCTACACAACATGACACATGGAACGAGGGAGTCGAAAGCTGCGTCGAGGTGCCCAAGCCGGAGAACGATGCCGGTGAGGATGATGCTGTGAACCACAAAGGTGAGCAGCAATAGCCGGACATGGTGACAGCAAGCGGTGCCTACGAGCGAGTTTCGGCGGTCCCCGGAGCATGACCACAGGGGGTTGAAGTGTTCGGGGCCAAGAGAGGAGAGAGTGGAGCGGGACAATTTGCCACGGTTCTGCAGAGCGTCAAACGCCATCACTGGGGCGAGAGCTTGGACCGGGTTGGCGGGACAGCACGACGCAGGAAGGAGGTCCTGAGACGACGTGGTGGGCATGGGAGACCGGGTTGGGTTCCCCTGCGAGTCGACAGCGGGGTTTGGCCCAGAGAAGAAAAAACAGTTTGGAAGGTTGGAGAAAGGCTGTCCAGAGAGGGATGTTTCGACCCTGGGGGGCGGCAGCGGCCGAACTTAAGGATGCCGTGGGGATGCCCAGGCCCTCCGTGGCTGTATAGAAGATGGTGGCTACCCAGAGACGTTGGGGTTACCTGAAGTTTTATTTTTCTGATGTGAATGTCTATATATATATACAGTATATATGTGAATGAATGTGTGTAGTTTTACTGTTTGGTGCCCTCGTAAATTTATTTAAAAAAATAGAGAAAGTACAGCAGGCATGTTTAATTGTTTAGTTGTGAACCTAGGGTGTGTGTTTACAAGACTTTATTAGCCAGGATGGTGGTATGCCTGATTTAGTACAGTGTTTTGGAATGCTACTGTTTGATTGGTATTTATATGATAAGTTTTGCAGCCTGAGGGGTGGTGGCTCAGTACTTAATTACGTGTATGTTAATTTGAGCCCAAAAGGTTCATTTAAATTATTGTAATTGAACACCCAAAGTGATTTTGTTTTGAATGCCCATGGTGGGGTGGGAGTTGTGGTGGGGGCCGACAGTAGTGTGTGTGTTGTGGTTTTGTGTGTGATATTTATATGGTATTGTTAAGGGGATTGTTTTGAGTTAGAAACATGGCCTTATTTTGTTTTGTTAAATTGTTCTCTTTTAGCGGCAGAATAACCCGCTTAGCCGTGTAGGGGGCGCTGGCAGTTTACCCAGCCCCCCAGCCTTAGTTGTGTGAATGGATAGGAGTTTATTTATTTTTGTACATATGTTCTTCCCCTTTTAGAGCATGAGTCGGGTGACAAATTAGGGTGGGTTATTTGTGTGCTTGACGTTTTTTAAAAGGGGGGGGGGTGGAATGTTGTGTATGGAATTTGGGTGTCTGGGATGCCGTGCCCACCCACAGGATGATGTCAAGTGGGCATGGCCCACTCTGTATATAGTTGAGTGTTCTGCTTAATAAAGTTCAGTTGGATGTCCCTCAAGAAGCTCTCCGTCTCATGTCATTTTCACGACATAACAGCGCCATTGGCCGCACCTGCGAGTCCCCGACCCCCCCATCCAATAAGTCTGAACCCATACCAGTCCGTTCTGACATAGGTCCTGGACTCTGTGCAGACAAGGACTTCCTGAGTCGGCTGGAGTGCCACCGTGACCCGTTCGAGAGGTCAAACGTGTCCCGGTCCCGCCGCCTCACGATCTGTAGGGGCCCCGTCCAGACAGGTTGCACCTTATATGTGTGGTTGGGGTGTTTAATCCAAACCCGATCGGATACCTCCAGTCCATGGGCCCTCACCCTGAACTTCCTGTCGAACCGTTGTTTCATCTTTCGCTGTTGGGCAGCGACCCAGTCCTGTGGAGGGTCCGTGTTTCCTGGAGAAGGGGTCATGGATGGTCTCAGTCAGTCCAGAGGCAGGTGGAGTTTGCGCCCCAGCATGAGTTTTGCCGGGAAGCACCCTGTCATAGCATGGGCCGTTGCCCTGTCGTGGAGGAGTGTGCTCTGGAGAGCGTCCGGAAATGTGAAGCCGTTTTTCAAAGTCTTGTTGAAATGCTCTTTGGACCCTGCAATGGTAGATGCTCTGCAGAGAGGGGAGTGGAGTGGGCTCCATGCCGCCATTGGATTGGGGGTATGGAGCCCTTCTCTGCAGAGCATCTACCACTGTAGGGTCCAAAGAAGAGCTGATGCCATCCTCCGGGACCCCACCTGTCCCCAGCACAGACTGTTCACACTTCTACCCTCAGGCCGGAGGTACTGAAGTGTGAAATGCAGGACAACCAGACTGAAAAACTCCTTCTTTCCCACTCCCATCAGGCTCCTGAACAGAAAACAACTCCCAAAACTCCCTAACACAGCTTTGCATATAGGAACTCACACACCGGCTGCTAAATTTGCACACTGTTCACCTGTACAGTAGATATAGTCTCACCCGTCTGATGTCCATATCATCTCTGCTGCTAATTATCATCTGTGTTGCTTCTTATCATGCACAGTCTACTGGTACTACCATTACAGAAATTAGCACTGGGTACTAATTTTTTATAATTTGTAATCATACACTGCTCGTTGCACAATGCTCATTTGCACACTGTGCATAGGTCTATGCCATCTCAGGTTTACATCAGGTTGCACAATGCTCATTTGCACACTGTACATAGTGTTATTAGTACTCATTAGTTTTAGTATTTAGTATCAAGGTGTACTTAAGGAGTCCAAACTGTCTAACTGTGTGTTGGTGTGTGTGTTATTAGCATCCATTAGTATTAGGAATGAGTTACTGTGTTAGTTTGTCATGACCTTATTAGAATTGTTGTTCCTGTACCTATTACAGTGGCATACTTTTGGAAAGCAAAGTAAGAATTTCATTGCTCAGGAATTGTAACATTTTTTAGCTGTGCACATGATAATAAAGCCTTTGAATCTTGAATCTTGAATCTTAAATTGGCAGCATATATACAGTAATGACTTTGCAGACCAGTTACCATTTCTGATACAAAAATGGAAGGACAAAAAGAGAATGAGCAGGGTCAACAGTCTGGAATGAGAGGCGTAAGGATGCAAGGTGGAAGAATAAGAGGAAGAGGAAGATAGACCAAGTACATAGGTCTATTCCTGATTACATTAGGGCCACAGTTGTTGACAGTGTTCTAAATCATGGTCTTACAATTCCTGAGGCTGGTCAAAGGATACAGCCAAATATTGGGAGAAGCACTGTATCCTTTTTTTTAAACCTGTCCTGTCCAGCAGCTTGGGAAGCAGAAGATATATCTGCTTGCCTTATTTTGCCAAACAGATTTACTTTTCCAAAAGGAGTTCTGCTTATATTTTATATGTACTGTATGTACTGTATATAAAAAGTATTAATAGATTCCCCTTGTTATATAATAACTCCATCAATCCATCCATCCATCCATTCATCATCTACCACTTTTCCGGAGGTCAGGGTCACGGAGGAAGCAGTTCAAGCAGAGAAGCCCAGACTTCCTGTCATGAATCGCCCTTTTCAAGGGTGGACTGAAGACGCCAAAACGCAGACTGTGAGCTTTTGCACATTTATTAAAGAACACGCAAAATAACAAATACAAACACTTACGGACAAGTAGAGAAACGGGCAACACCCGGAGGATACTACAGACGGACCATACATGACATACATGACCATAGGTCAGGGTAGGAACGTAGATTGACCGGTAAATTGACAGCTTTGCCTTAGAGGTCAGCTCCCTCTTCACCACGATAGACTGGTACAACGTCCCCATCACTGCAGATGCTGCTCCGATCCATTTGTCAATATCTCGCTCCATTGTTCCCTCACTTGTGAATGAGACCCCGAGATACATAAACCCCTCCACTTGGGGCAGGAGCTTGTCCCCAACCCGGAGAGGACAATCCACCTTTTTCTGGCTGAGGGGGCCAGACAACCAGGGCCTTGATTATCCAAACATTTTGTTGGGAGAATAGGTAGGCAACGCGAAAAATGTGCACTGTACTGAACATACAGAAATACTGTACACTTACTGTAAAATGTCAAAATGCATACTTCAGTAAAAACAGTACAGTAAAAACTTTGAATGATATCCAGTGTCTTTCAGTCTATTCCCGTCACACAGTAATATGTGTCTTTATAGATTTGAAAATGCCCTGCAACACAGAGAAAAACCTTGCCTTGTGTCAATTCGTGGGTTGGGCCCATGTCCTTGCCTTGTGTTTTAGTTTTTAATTTCCTGTCACCAGGAAATCTGCTCAGCCCACGTCCTCGCCTTGAGTTGGTTTTTGTATGGTTTTCTGTCTTGACTCTTTGGTTTTCAGTTTTGCGATCATGGCTCTATTAATGTTCCTTGTGAGTTCTGTCCATGAGTTTCGTGCGTAAAATCATTGCCTTGCCTTGCTTTGTGTTTTTCCTAAGTTGAAGTTTGTTTTCAGCCCACATGATGTTGCTTGTGTTTTTGAGTCTAGGCTGATAAATTACCATCTAGCACCATATATCTACCTGTGCTTGAGTCCTGTGTCCACCCCACCTTGTGACAGAATGTTGCCACAATCAAAGGACTCGGCAGGCAGATGCTCATTTATTATTAGCATGGGGTGGGAGCTTTGCTGTCCGGCCATCAAAATCGACCAGCTTATTTCTGGGGCTCACTCAGCTCTCACCCCACAGTCAGCCTTGTGCTACCTAGGGCTCACGGAGGCAGCTGTTTGTCTCATAGAGCATGCCAAAGGGGTAGAGCTGATCACTGTAGTGGCCAATTTGCAGTGCCAGTTCCTTGGGATGGTGGGGAGCTTGCAGAAGAAGCCAAAGCCATTGCTGATGAAGAAGCATCCCCTGGCTCTGGCGTCCCCTCCTTCTTGCCATTCACCAGCTCCAGCCCCATCTCCACCTCCCAAGCTGCAGCCCACTGCACCATGGGCCCCTTGGGAGAGCTCTGCCACTGAGAGAGACCTGTTTTGGGGATCTCGGTTGGCATTCGGCAGGCCCGGATGGAAGGAAAGCTCAGGGAGACGCCGTTCCTCCCGGCACTCAGTACCAATGCGGGCCCTGGCTCTTCACACAGTTCCAGCTGTCCCCGAGGTGCACACTAGAGTTCCAACCATTTCTGTGGCCAACGCTCCCCTGTCGCGTCGGCCACTGACTCTGAGGCCATCTGAGGCCATTGCTTCTGCAGATCATCCTTAGGTAGTTGTCCCTGCAGCCCATCCTAAGGCCATTGCTCCTGCAGCTCATCTGGAGGTGGCCACCCCAGCAGCAGTGGACTTGTAGCTAAGGCAAGTTCTTTTCTTTGTATTTATGACATCAATTTTAGAAAAGACTTGCCTTGCTCCTAGTGACTTTAGTGTTGCCTCACTCACTCCCTGCCTTTCTCCCTTGTCTGAGGTGGCTGCCATGGGGATGGCTCTCCAGGCCTCTGGGCTGGACGTTCTTGCACCTCAGCAGCTGTCTCTGGTGGTCAGTGCACCCTAGCCGTCGCCTGTTCCTGAGTTTAGTGAGCCTTCATCAGCTGTTCCTGAGACCAGTGCGCGTTGCCTGTTCCTGAGTTCAGCACGCCTCAGTCATCAGCTCCAGTGGTCAGCACACTTCAACCATCTGCTCCTGAGGTTGGTGCGCCCCAACCATCAGCTCCTGAGTTCAGTGCGTTCGAGCCATTAGCTCTTGGGGTTGGAAAGCTCCAACCATCAACTCTTGAGGCAGGTGTGCCTCAGTCATCCACTCCACAGGTTAGTGCACCTCCCCCGTCTGTTCCAGAGGCTGGTGTGTCTCCGCCATGTGTTCCTGAGGCTGGTGCACCTCCATCATCCGCACCTGAGGCCGGTGCACCTCCGTCATTTGTAATGGAGATGGGTACGTCTCCATTATCTTTACCCCAGGCCGGTGTGCCTCAATCATCTGTTCCGGAGTTCAGCGTACCCCTGTCATCGGTTCCTGAGTTCAGCACCCCCCTGTCTTCTGTTACTGTGTTTAGTGTGCCCCTGTTTGCCCCTGAGATTAGCATGCTTCAGTCGCCTGTCCTTGAGCTGAGAGTTTCTCAATTGTTGCCCCCCGAGTTCCTAGCTCCTGCACAGCCTTGCTCTCCAGTGTGAGGGCCCATGGACTTGGGTAGGCCCCCTGACCCATCCTGCACTCTGGGGGCTCATGGATTTGGGTAGGCGCCCTGACCCGCCTGGTTCTCTGGTCCGATGGCCTTGGGACGACGGAAGACTCAACTCACGGTGTTTCCTGTTTTGGGGCCTTGGAGTTTGGTGGGCCCCACAAAACTGTGTATTTGGGTTTAAACTCTGTTGGGGGGAAGGATTGTCATGAACTGGGCTCTGTGATGCTGTGGCTATTTCGTCTCTTTGTGTGTTTATGCTTCCCATTTACCATCAGGCGCTCTCAGGGAGCCTCTGGGGTCCACTCGGCTCCCTGACAGCTCAGCCACACCTCCCTCTCCTGCCAAGTTTATCAGCTGTGTGTCATTAGCGCTGTTCTCTGTTCATGTATGCACACACACATATACATGTTTCCTCTCGCTCGTGCACTCATGCACTCTCTTGCACGCATACACACACACCCATTCATCCTCACTCTCATGCTCACAGACGTTAATCCACACAACTGTTTCCACTCAGTCCTGCCCACTCATTCCCACACACACACTCACTACACACACCGGCAATCTCTTTGCTCATTAGGCTTGGCATTATTTAAGCCCTGGGTCTGCTGGAAGAGATTGCCGGATCATTGTCCCACACTGTATAGTTCCCCTCAGCATTTGTTATCCGTCAATCATGTCTAGATGCCCTGTCTATTCTTCAGTACTGCATCACACTGGGTGGCGTTGATTATCTGTAACTGATTGTTTGTGTTTCGTCTGAATTATCACTTGGATCTACTCGTACTGTTCCAGCCTGCATGAGTACAGACTGTTTTGCCTTTGTCGACCAGTTCCGCCTGGCAGTTCCTTTCCTGGGCACTTTTCCCGTTCCTCCTCTGCAGTCCCGTCTGCCACGGAACATTTACCCCTGTCTTACTCACCTGTTCTGTTGAGTGTCCTGGAAGACATCCTTGTGTATCCTGTACTACTCACTTGTCATTTTGTACTGTGTGATCACATTCTGCCATTAAATACCCACAATTTTCTCCTGCATGTGGGTTTTAATTCCTTTCTCCATGCGTTGCGTGAAAGCGCACAAGGGGAATCATAACAGGGATCCGGTATTTTTAAATTGCCAAAACAAAAATGTATTGTATAGACTGTTTAAATCAGGGGTGTTCAATCATGTGCCATGGAGGGCCAACACCCCGAAAGTTTTCTGTTATACCCAGTCTCTTCAGAAGGTGTTTTCACTTATCAGCAATCAGTGGGAAGAAATTCAGTGAAATCTGCTGTTGAAGACACTGGTTGAAGGTATTTTTGTTATGGTAATCATTTAAAAATACCAGAGTGGTGGCCTAGTTAGTAGAGCATCCGTCACACAACTGGAAGGTCATGGGTTCAAATTCCAGAACAGGGAAAGGAAAGTTACCCCCCCACACTGCAGCTTTCACTACTCACAGCAGCTGTGTGGCCTAGGCTCAGTGAAATGGAGATAGGCGGCGCTCCATACATCACATGGTGTCCCACATGCTGTGGAAGGGGGATTAATGGTTTTACACAATCAATTAGTATTACGGTAACTGGAAAATATTATGTTCAAACGACATCATTATTTCGAACAGCGTGACATGAATGAAATAATTTGGTTTAACAAGCAATACTTAACTGGGAGGAAGAGGAAAAGTATGTCAATTGGACACATTTGGGTCATGTGGGACAGATGTACACATTAAAATCAAGTAAATTCAAAGAACTTTTTTTTCAGTGCAGATAACTGCAGGGGCACTTTAAGTTCATGTGAAAGCAACAAGAAAATCTTAAACTGAGGAGCTGATAACAAAGAACCCTTAAACACAGGAATTAACACAGAAACCTTAAACTCAGGAGATAATGACATAGAGGCTTCAGACCCAGGATACAACACGGGACCCTTCAGCTCTGGGGATAGTAACACTAGAGTCTTTTGCTCTAAAACTGATGACTGAGGTACACTAACCCCAGTAACCAATGATTTGTGCATGCTGGCCTCCGGATGAGATGGCTGGGGGGTGCCAGCCTCTGGATGAAATAGCTGGAGAGGGCTGGCCTCTGGAAGAGACGGCTGGGACACACTGACCTCCGGATGAAACTGCTGAAACGTGCAGACCTCTGGAACAGATGACTGAAGCGCACCGACCTCGTGTGCTGATGGTTTGAGCGTGCTGATTCCTGAATGAGACGGCAGGGACGCACTGACCTTAGGATGAGATGGGGCGCATCCAATCCAGATGCCCAGGAATCCCTGCCCAACGCAGCCACCTCAGATGTGAAGGAAGAGATGGAAGATGGATCAATACAGGAACAGGCAGTGGAGCTCAGAGCAGGAAGGCCAGAAGCAGAGGAACACTGCAACCGCGTTCTCTTGTCAGGAGTTAGGCAAGACTTTTTAACCATAGATGTTAAGAATACAAAATAAAGTACTTGCCTTAACTCCTGCTCCACTGCCAGTGAGGACCCCAGTGACTGGAGCTGGAAAGATGATGACCATCTCAGGAGATGCTGAAGGAACAGCAGATGAGACAGTCAGAGGCACAGCAGTGGGCGTGGGCACCAGCACTGGAGATGTTGGAGCTGGCACTGCAGGGGTGATGACAGGCGAGATTGCAGACATAATGACAAGTAAAGCTGGTGGAGCGCGAGCTGAGGTGTGTGCCGAGGAGAGAGCTGTTGCTGTGGCGTGCGCCTCAGGAACAACGGGAGTGGGTGTGCACACCTCAGGGATGGCTAGAGTTGCTGTGTGTACATCAAGGATGGCTGGAGCTGTGATGCGCACCTCGCGAACAGCTGGAGCACTCTGGAGGAGCCTGAGCAGGTGGTGGTACGTGGCGTTGAGTGGAATGGTGTGTCCCAAAGCCTTCTTTCCACCCGGGGTCCCTGAACACCAGCTTGCTACCACAGAACTCTCCCCGCTCCGCTGGAGAGAGAATAGGTGCCTGGAAGGCTGGGTCCAGCAAGGAGGAGGCAGATGGCAGTGGTGGTAGTGGAGGAAGGTAGAGATTCTGCATCCGGGGGTGGGAGCACACGCTCAGTCTGGCTTCCATCAGATTAATGACTCCACCCCAGCAAAACATGTCATCCTCTTGGGAAGAGCATCGGTCGCCATGTCCTCAATCATGGCCACCACCTCCAGCTCATCCCGGCTCCACTTTTTTCTCCTCCTGCTAGACTCGCCCGCTTGGTCTATAACTGGTGGTATCCTTTTGTCATAAAAGCAATTGCCCCTCTGGGGCGAGAAAGAACAGGAGGACCCAAACGCCAGGCAAATCTGGTAAACCATTATTTATTCTTCAAACAGAGAGAAGAAATCAAAAACTGCTCGTGGGCAGAAACAGAAACAAAACTCAGGCTTGGCAGAACAAGAACACAGACTTGGCAGGAGTGTGTGTGAAATGCCGACACAAACTAAGGACACCACACAGGACACAGGCTGAAACGCACATACGTAGACAGGGGAGCAATCAAGACAACACCGGACAGGTGAGCACCATCAAAGGCAATCAGGCAGCACAGGACGGTTGGGGCTGGACAATCACAGAGGGGATACACACAAAACATGACAAATGAGTCAAAAACAAACTCAAAGCGTGGACAGGGTCACCCTGTCCAGACCACTACAGTTCACACACTCTGAAGATCTTCCCATCATGCTGTCTGCATACAGCGTTATGTGTTTTCCTCTTTTTGGCTAAAACAAACCTTACTAAATATGTATCTTGGACTACAGCTGTTTACTGATCTACCAGATGAAAGGGCCATAAAGTGGTAAAAGTTAAAGTCCATAACAATGGATGCGGATCAACAGTGTGGACAGCCCCATGGAGACAGGACTACAGATGGCAATGTCAGAGCAGGAGCTTTTCCAGGCCAACATGATCCCCCTGTTTTTGGATTCCTAGCTCCAGTCCAAACGTGAAGTCACGAATTATAAAACTATAACTGTATATGCTTTACTATAATACAATGCAAATACAGGACTAAAGGGTGGTTGTGGCTCAGGTGTAGTGCGATTGACCTTTGATCGGAAGGTCAGTGATCAGTGGTTCTGTTAGATCCCCCCTCTCTCTGCAGTCTGCATGTTGAAGTGTTCGAGTTGCTCCTGGTGCGTCAGGTCAGCGACTTGCATGGCAGCACTGTTGCCATGTGTGTGAATGGATGGAGAGCAAGAATTGTAAAGTGCTTTGGTCATCCAGAGATGAGAATAAAATGCTATACAACCAGAGTGGTGGTCTAGAGGTAGAGTATCTGCCCTACAGCTGGGAGGTCATGTTCAAGTCCCGACCTTCTGGCTGGGTCATGCCAAAGACCATATAGAAATGGAACTTCCGGCCATCCAACTTGATGCTCAACAAAAATGAAACGGAGGAGGGAAATGTGGGCGGCAGTGGCTCAGGAGGTAGAGCGGATTGTCTAGTAACCAGAGGGTTGGTGGTTCGAATCCTGCTCCCCCCAGCCACCCTGCTGTTGTGTCCTTGGGTAAGACACTTTACCCACCTTGCCTCCAGTGCCCATGACACTGGGTATGAATGTGTATAAATGTTCAGTAGTGGTCAGAGAGGCAGTTGGCACAGATTGGCAGCCATGTTTCCATCAGTCATCCTGAGAAGCCTAATGGACCGCCAGGAGGCGTTCCTTGAGGGGGAGGCACTGTCATGGTTGGTGAGCGCGCGCCCCCTCCTTCCCGTTGTTTTTCCCCAGGTCATCAGTGCACCTGGGTGAGGAGACGCACCTGCTACTTCTCATCAGCCAGCGTTAAAAGGATCAACTCTTCGGTGCGCTAAAGCTGGCTCGTCTGGGTATACTGCCTAGCAGACTGGATCTCAGCAAGCTCAATAGTACATTCAGGTGTATTGTTACTCACCTGTTCTTTTCCTCTTCTCTCCTCAGGTTGCTGCCATCGTGCGGGTGCATCTGTGGGGACTGCGTGCACTCACTGCCCCATCATCACCACTCAGCTGCAACTATTCTCCACCTGGTCAGACACCACCGACTCCATTCACTTCACCCTGCTGGTTCGTCTATTCCCGAGTTTGGGGCTCTGCTGGTTCTCCCTTATCTCCCACGTAAGTGGTTATTGTCATGACTCGCCACTCATCATTGGCTCCTGCTGCGCGCACACCTGCACCTCGTCAGCAATAGACTATTTAACCCACTCAACCCTGTGCTTCGGCCTGAAGCCGTCTGTTCCCTTCGGCTCGTCTTCGCTGTTGGAACCCCCATTACCAGCAAGACAACGCTCATCCGTAAGCATCTTACCTTTTCTCTACAGTCCTCTCCCCTGTGCACAGGTGGATTCCTCGGCGGCGGACCCTCGTCTTCGCCACTTCATCCACGCCGTTGCCACAGGCTCCGCAGGTTGCTGTCTTTTGGGCTCTTTCCTTGCTGACACCAGCCACCTGTCATTCCAAGTAAGCAGCAGTCATTCTCACAGTCCTGTCTAGGTGTGGTGCCCTTTACCTTGTCCCTCTGCTCTATCGTTATAGGGTTGCCCGGCTGTACAACGGTCTGCTCTGCTGCCTGCGCTCTGAAGTTCATCCTCAATACATATCCATATCCCACTCACGCATTCATTCATACCTGTCTGTTAAATAAAGCTGTTAAATCTATTCTGAGCCTGCGTGTGTGTCTCCTGAGCCGGACATTATGTCAGTTATTTGGCTTGTCCAATTCCCCTGTCTCCATTCCTCTGCTTATGGCTCTCATATTCTCTCCACAGGCTGTTCCAATGGCGAGTTGACGTTTTCTCTAGCTGAGCAGTGGTTTTTGCTATTTAATAAAATCCTAAAACGTGTTCCTGTGTCCAAGTGTTCCTTTGTTGTTGTACCGTGCCTGTGGGCTGTTCTGGGTTTGAATCATGACAGTTCTTGGTGTGCAGTAATGTGTTTCTAGTAATCTGAGGTGGTCAGTTTCAAGGTTTTACTGTCTGAGAAGTTTGGAAGGGGAAAAAAGTAAGAGAAGAAAATAAAATTGCTGTGGAAATTTATTTATTAGGATTAGCCCTTTGAGATGCCTTTTATGTCCAAATAAATGAGGAGGCGAGGTGACATTTTATAATGTTTATTAATACGAACTATGTACACACAGGGAGACCCTACCGCGAGTACGGGAGTAACAGCAAAAAGACAATATATCTCACTTCAATTCAGTTCAGTTTTATTTATATAGCGCCACATCACAACAAAGGTCATCTCATAGCACTACAAAATGCAGAGAAAACCCCACAATTTCAGAAAGACCCAGCAATCAGATGATCCCCTGTGAGCAAGCCCTTAGTGACGGTGGAGAGGAAAAACTCCCATTTAACAAGAAGAAGCCTCTAGCAGAACCAGGCTCATGGAGGGGCAGTCATCTGCTGCGACTGGCTGGGGGTGAGGGGATAGAGAGGACGAAAAGAACAGACAGAAAGAACAGACAGAAAGACATATAAGCTGCTCCAGGCTTATATACTCCAGGTGACGCCACCCCCCAAAGGCGGGGCATCACCCCTCCCAGCATAGGGCACCGCCATACTAATATATTATACCTATTTTACGATCCTATATTCCCCCCCCCCCCTTGAAAAAATGCAAGCACACACATTACCCAACCAAATAATTTTCACCTGATTCACACACTAATACAAGAGGGAATAGGCCTACTCACTCACACAACACACTGGCCCAGCGGAGCCCTCCGCTATGTAATCAAATAGTCCCTGAAAAGAAAAAAGGGCCACACACCAAACTAAATTAATCCCGTTAAATCTAAAGCCATACAGTACATACACTATGGCGCTACCCCAACCCTATAAACTCACAGGATACACAAAATTACACCGGGGGAACCTGGGTTCAATCCCAGCCCACCGACCAACAGTGATCTGTGTGGAGTTTGCATGTTCTCCCCGTGTCTGCGTGGGTTTACTCCAGGATCTCTCCGGTTTCCTCCCACATGCCAAAAACATGCAAGTTAGGTTAACTGGCATCAAACTGGGGATTGTAAATTGTCCTTAGGTATGACTGTGAGAGTGAATGGTTGTCTGTCTCTCTGTGTTGGCCCTGCGATGGACTGGCGATCTGTCCAGGGTGTACCCTGCCTCTTGCCCAAAGATGCTGGGATAGGTTCCAGCGCCCCCGCGACCCAAAAAGGATTAAGTGGAAGAGGATGGATGGATGGATGGAATTCCCCAAAACAAAACACAGTTTTCACACTATAGGGCAATTAACATAATCATTCACACCCAGGTGTTACTGCACCTCACACTCACTAAATAGTCACACAACAAAGGTGGTCTTGCACCTCTAATCCCTTAATCACCCCGTTACAGTGGCAGATGTTTCCTATTGCTCACAAGAACGTAAACAGCCATAAAGACCACACCACAGACAGGGAAATAAAACACAGCATCAAGTGCTGGAAATAGAAATAAAACACAACATTGCAAAATACTGTAAGTAGTTACTCTGGCAAAGAGGTGACACACACAAACAGGTCAATTTGCAATAAAACAATTCTATAAACACAGTTTTTTTAAACTGCAGAACGAACTAAATATTCACATAAGTTGTACTACTAATAGGATAAACGTCTGTAGGAACCAACTTATACACATTACACATCGCTCACATGGTTCTCTTCATCCCCATTCCCATACAACTTCAACATGTGAATACAGTCAGAATATATCAAACATAATAACCGTAGTCATAACATATCAATTAATAAATGCACATTTCAGACACACCGTAAGGCCTCACACATTCAACCCGGGTCTCCCAAAGGCCCCCCCCCCCCCCCCCCCCCCCCCCCGGAGTGTCCGTCACGCGGCCCACTTCCAGACCATCTCCATTTCTTTGTGACAGGAGACGGACTGCATAGATGCCCTTTTCTGCTCCGACGTCGCAGCTCGTTGGGATACCGTCTCGACCCATCAGTCAAACTCAGGTAGCCGTTGCAGCCGGACTAGACCACCTGCGGATTATCCTGTCCAGCAGTCAGTTTCCTAGAACTGCGTACCCAAGCCAAGGCTCGACCCTAGGGCGCACGTCATCACCCTCACCCAGGGGAGCGCTCACTGGCTTCCTCCGTTGTCTGCGTCATGATCTGGCACCCTTATGACTCCTCAGCGGTTCGCCAAGTTGACTCGAGCCATGTCCCTTGCTTTTGTTATCGGCACGGCCAGGGTTCGTGCCATCTGGTAGTACCCCAGATACCAGATGTTGTTGCGTTGGAGCGGCATCAGTCACTGTTGGCTCAGCAGCCGGAACTCGTCGGCCACCGGAGCCCTGTAGCTCATGTTCTTCGGACCTTTCCGCCACCGCAGAGGTCAAACCATGCTGTTCGAGTCCACCGTCCAAGGGACGACAAATACTGGCACGGGACCCCCGCCTTGTCGGCGTACTCAAGTGCTGGCGGTGTCCCTCTCCACCTGGAATGGGCCACCCAAAGTTCCACACTTCTTTGCCACTTCCCACATAAAATGGCCGGTCCCATAATCCATCACCTGACCACTCCTCCACTTCACCGCAGGTGATGGTGAAACTGAGCCCATAGAATAAATCACAGCCCATTAGGTTATTACTGTCCCGCACACCATGAACTCGTTGGCGCACATGGAGGCCCCTTTGTACCTCACCAACAGCCAAACTGAGCCCACAACATCCAGCGGGTGGCTACCATAACCATAAGAGGTAATGTTAGTGTTACTCACTCTGTAGTGGGGAAAACACCGACTTACAATTTCCAAGTTCAAAATGGAGGTTGCCGACTCCATGTCCACCAACATCAGTACTGGCGTCCCGTCCGTGTTGGGAGAGACAGTGTCGACTACTGTAGGCACCTCCTTCTTTCCACTGTCCCTAGCAGACCTCCGTTCCTCCTTGTCGAAACTGTGACAAACTCTGGCGAAGTGATGGAGCAGACCGCACCGTCCACAACGCTTGCCCTCTGCCGTGGCTCCAAAGCGGTGCCTGCTGGATCCGCAGCCGTAGCATCTCGGCGTCCCCGGGGTGGACTTTGTTTTCACAATGGCCACGCAGTCAGAGTCGCTTCCATTGTCCGAATCCAAGGCCAAGGTCGTCCCATTTGTGTCTGTCCTCTGTGGGGCTTTGCTGTCCTTAAGACGTGTCGTCAGCCATTCCGCTGTCTCACTTTGTTGTGCTAGCTCCATGGCTGCTATTGGTGCTAGCTCACCAGCGCGGGTTAGCAGGCGAACTCTTGCCGAGGAGCCGGCCGCATGTTCCGCTAACTGGTCATGGACCAACTCCTCCTCCAAAGTCCCAAGCCTGCACTCACCCGCCAGTCGCCGAAAGTCTGCCACAAACCGTCGAACCAACACTCTGGGTCGCTGGTTCTGCTGCTTGACTTGCATGCGCCGCCTTATGATGTTTCCAGCGGAACGAAAGTAGCCCGCCATGAGCCTCGCCACATGGCCGAATAGGTCACCTCCTCCAAACACGCTCAGGACCCTCCGGCTCTCCACATCCAAGTTATGGACCAGGATAGCCCTCTCACATAATGTATCAAGGTCGTCGAGGTGAAACGCCAACAGATAGTATTCGAAGGCTGCCCGCCACTTGGTCCGCAGGACCAGTGGCTCACCTGGAGCCTGCAACACAAAGTGCAGCGCGGCAGCAGCCCTCTCTATCTCCGTTTATCCTCGTCGCCAAATGTTGTGTCCGAATAAATGAGGAGGCAAGGTGACGTTTTATAATATTTATTAATACGAACTACGTACACACGGGGAGACCCTACCGCGAGTACAGGAGTAACAGCAAAGAGACAATATGTCTCCCGCTCCAGGCTTATATACTCCAGGTGATGCCACCCCCAAAGGCGGGGCATCACCCCTCCCAGCCTAGGGCACTGCCATACTAATATATTATACCTATATTACGATCCTATAATTCCACATCTTGTTTTCAAGGAGGTCCCAACATACAACACATTAGAATAAAAATAAAATACAGAAGAATGGAAATATTAAGTCAAAACAGGACAAGCAAAACACAACAAAAATACTCAATAAAACACACACACACACACACACACACGCACACACACGTCATTTGGAATACAATTAAAAAAAAAAAAAAAAAAAAAATAAAAAAAAATATATATATATATACAGTATATACTGTATATATATATATATATATATATATATATATATATATATATATATATATATATATACACTACCGTTCAAAAGTTTGGGGTCACCCAGACAATTATTTTGTGTTTTCCATGAAAAGTCACACTTATTTACCACCATGCACACTTATTTACCCCAAACTTTTGAACGGTAGTGTATACACTACCGTTCAAAAGTTTGGGGTCACTTAGAAATTTCCTTATTTTTCAAAGAAAAGCACTTTTTTCAATGAAGATAACTTTAAACTAATCAGAAATACACTCTATACATTGCTAATGTGATAAATGACTATTCTAGCTGCAAATGTCTGGTTTTTGGTGCAATATCTACATAGGTGTATAGATGCCCTTTTCCAGCAACTATCACTCCAGTGTTCTAATGGTACAATGTATTTGCTCATTGCGTCAGAAGGCTAATGGATGATTAGAAAACCCCTCTGCAATCATGTTAGGTCTGCAATGCTGTAATTTCTGCAAATGGAGGATTCTTTGACGAAAGCAAAGTTTGAAGGAAAAAATTATTATTTCAAATACAAATCATTATTTCTAACCTTGTCAATGTCTTGACTATATTTTCTATTCATTTTACAACTCATGGTGGTAAATAAGTGTGACTTTTCATGGAAAACACAAAATAATTGTCTGGGTGACCCCAAACTTTTGAACGGTAGTGTATATATATATATCATGGATTAATAAATACCAATATGGATATACAGGTGAAAAAATACTCCTATCGAGGAAAGCAAAAAAAGAAAAAATTTGTGCATGTGCAACATGAAACAATATAACATTGAAATGGGTACCCACACTTCCCAGAGCTTTATTTGCCAACATGTTTTTAATGGACATTTGTTTCATGGTCGTTTAGTGTAATACTGAATCAGATTCACATACCAAACTCCTAAAGAACACTAACTAGAATCACCTTGGTTATAGATACACTTGCTTGAGCTAAAAATAGACTACAGGTTGGAGCTATTTTTAGCACCTCCAATGAAAGGATATTCACAGTTCTCCTGGCATTCATTTGCAGTGACATAGTTTCCCCTGTTGTCACACTGCATGTAAACTGGTTGACTAGAGCAACTTTACAAAGAAGTAGTTAAGGTGTCGTACAAAAGCAGTGTTAAATAAACAATGCAAAAATTTCAATAGAAATCCATTTTGTGTAAGCTGATATGCGCTATGTGTATTATTTCAAAAGGAAAGTAAGCAGATACACCTGTTTTGTCTAAAAATAACTGATTAAATAAAAGCTTCCTGACAGACAGGCAGTATCTTTGGACCCTCCCCTTTCTTCCACCTCTTGCATTACCTCACACTTCAGGACAGAAGCTAAAATCTTCCTTCAGAGAGCACCAACAGGAAAGCGGAGAAATGAGATGGGATGAGTTTGGAAAAACGTTGATGATAACTAGACAGCCTATGGTCACTTGTTTAAAGAGAAGGAAGGAAAGAAAAATCTTATCTTCCACAAAACCAAGCAGGATTCTCCTGAATGTGTGCCAGTGAAACACTGATTCTGCAGCAGCTGGCCATTCTGAGTAAGCATTTAGAAATGTCTTTTGTAATACAATGTAACAGCCAAAAGATCAATTACTTTTTGTAGGCTATTTTGTTGTGTTGTAAGTGTCCAGTCTGCCAATTTGGGATCATTAATGAAATAATACATTAAAACCTTGTTATAGTTCATATTGCAGCTGTTAATGCCAGTAAAAGACAGAAATGGGTCGTGTTTGTTTGTGTCCCCTCGCAGTCCATGTGTCTTTTTTCATGTTTTGTGTGTCATTACAGTTATAGTGGCTCCTCTTGAGTCAAATTTTGTTCCCATGGATACTCAGGCGTAATATGAGGTTCCTCATGCCTAAAGCAATTTTAGCTCTTCTGTTGAACTGCTGGAATTTGTGTGTCTCTGCTGTTAAGCCTTTGATTTTGTCTCTGTTATTATGCTGTGCATCCTTGTATTAACTTGACCTTTACAACTTCCACTCCTCTGCAAAATGCTGTGCCTTTGCAGCTGTGTTGTCATTGTTTTTGGTCATTTCACTTTTGCATCATTATAGAACTGTGCCTCCTCATTGTAGTTATTGTGCGTGTATGTGTGTGTGCATGGATGTGCGTGCATGGACATGTGTCAGTGCAACACCCCTTTTTAGAGTGTTGCACTGACTTGAATAAAGTAAGCAAAGGGATACACTTTTCAATACCACTTACAATTAAAAAAGAAATTGCAGCATTGAAATTTATTTACATCTTGCCATTGTCTGGGGGTGAGTTGCAAAGTGACACTGGAACTGTGGAAAGGCTAAAGCAGCTTAAACAATGTAAGATCCGTGGGACACTTCGAAGCTCACAGACAGACCCTCCCCCCAATATTTCAAGGACTTTGGGGCTGGATTACCCGCAGGTTCAGTCTTGGCCATTAAACTGGATTCATGCTGCCTTTCCTCTCTGGTCCAGTTTGGTCTGTGTCTGCTTTGGATGAGGCCGGCACGCATGCGGGTCTGTATATTCTACACTTTTTTCATCTACTAGGCTAAACGGCTGACGTATGAGTACAACTGTTATTGTTCCAAATTATTATGCAAATGATATTTGTCTCCGATTTTCCCCAATAGCTGATGCAAATGACAGTCAAATTTTCAAGTCATCAGCCGATAGAACATAATTCTATTGAATAAACCTCCCAATGAAAACAATTTTTTTGCAAAAATAATAATAAAAAAAAACTCAAAATGCATGATACCAAATTATTATGCACAACAGTTTCAAAACATTTTATTCGTTGTAAAGAACTGAAAATGGTCATTTGTTAAATTTGCAGCATTAGGAGGTCCGTCGGCCTCCGTCGGTCTATGATGACCATGGAAGAGAATCCTAAACGTCTACTCTACTGGAACAGCACCGCCTGTGGCTGAACAGGCCGATGCGCGAATGGCAGTCCCTGTCACACAGGTCGCACTTGTGGGTGGTCTCCGTGCTGCTGGGTCTGTGGCGGTTCTTCCTGCGGGTCTTTTTTTCATCTGCTGCAGCAGTCAGTCTCTCTTCACCCGCCTTGAGCTGTCTGGTCAGGGTGCCTCTCCATTTGGAGCGGTCCGTTGCAAGGTCCTCCCAGCGCTCTGTGTTGATCTCCAGGGCCTTCATGTCTCTCTTGCAGACGTCTCTAAAGCGCAGCTGTGGGCGGCCAACGTCTCTCCTGCCAGTTGCCAGTTCTCCGTAGAGGACGTCTTTGGGGATTCTGCCATCCTCCATACGGTGAACGTGGCCTAGCCAGCGGAGCCTGCGCTGCCTGAGTAGAGTGAACATGGAGGGAAGGCCGGCGCAGGACAGAACTTCTGTGTTGGGCACTTTGTCCTGCCAGGATATGTCCAGGATGTGGCGAATGCAGCGCAAGTGGAAGGAGTTCAGTCTCTTTTCCTACCGGGCGTATGTTGTCCACGTCTCACTCCCATAGAGCAGTGTGCTGATGACGCAGGCGTTGTACACTGCCATCTTCGTCTTGACAGAGAGTTTGGGATTCTCCCACACTCGTGTGGTGAGGCGAGCGAGTGTGAAGGCTGATTTTCCAATCCTCTTGTTGATCTCTGTATCAAGGGAGAGGTTGTTGCTGATCGTGGACCCCAGGTACGTGAACTGATTCACGACCTCCAGCTCGTAGTCGTCGATGGTGATGGTTGGTGGTGCTTCCGTGCCTTGCGCCAAGACGTTAGTCTTCTTCAGGCTGATGGTAAGCCCGAAGTCCTTGCATGCCTGGGAGAAGCGGTCCATCAGGGTCTGAAGCTCCTGCTGTGTGTGGGTTGCGACTGCAGCGTCGTCTGCGAACAGCATGTCTCTGATTAGAGCCTCGCGTACTTTGGTTCTGGCTTTCAGGCGGGCGAGGTTGAAAAGCCTGCCGTCAGATCTTGTGTGCAGATAGATTCCCTCTGTTGCTTTGCTGAAGGCATGCCTCAGGAGCATACAAAGAAAATCCCAAAGAGGGTTGGCGCAAGTACACAGCCCTGTTTCACTCCACTGCGTATGTTGAATGGCTCTGAGACGTTGCCGTCGTGCTGCACTATCCCCTGCATGTTGGTGTGAAACGATTCGATGAGGCTTTGCAACTTTGGTGGGCATCCTATCTTTGGCAGGATCTTGAAAAGGCCCTCTCTGCTGACCGGATCGAATGCTTTGGTGAGGTCGATGAAGGCGATGTACAGGGGCATGTTCTGTTCTCTGCATTTCTCCTGGAGTTGGCGGATGGAGAATATCATGTCTACCGTCGATCGCTCAGCGCGGAAGCCACACTGAGACTTGGGGTAGACACGTTTGGCAAGCTTCTGTAGACGAACAAGAACAACTCATGCGTAGACTTTGCCAACAACGCTGAGGAGGGAGATGCCCCTGTAGTTGTTGCAGTCGCTTCTCTCCCCTTTGTTTTTGTAGAGGGTGATGATCTTGGTGTCCCTCATGTCCTGTGGTACGGCACCTTCCTTCCAACACTGGCAGAGGACGTCATGCAATGGCAGCAGTAGGGCGGTCTTGCAGTGCTTGATCAGGTCAGGGGGTATGCCGTCGTTGCTGGGTGCCTTGCCAGCGGCCAAGCTATCAATGGCCTTGCTGATTTCGTCGATGGTTGGCTCGGCATCAAGTTCGTCCATGGATGGCAGGCAGTCGATGGCATCAAGGGCTGACGGTGTCACGGTGTTCTGTCTGGAGTAGAGGTCGGAGTAATGTTCCACCCATCTCTCCATCTGATTGTTCTTTTCGGTGATCGGTGACCAGATCGAATGCTTTGGTGAGGTCGATGAAGGCGATGTACAGGGGCATGTTCTGTTCTCTGCATTTCTCCTGGAGTTGGCGGATGGAGAATATCATGTCTACCGTCGATCGCTCAGCGCGGAAGCCACACTGAGACTTGGGGTAGACACGTTTGGCAAGCTTCTGTAGACGAACAAGAACAACTCGTGCGTAGACTTTGCCAACAACGCTGAGGAGGGAGATGCCGCTGTAGTTGTTGCAGTCGCTTCTCTCCCCTTTGTTTTTGTAGAGGGTGATGATCTTGGTGTCCCTCATGTCCTGTGGTACGGCACCTTCCTTCCAACACTGGCAGAGGACGTCATGCAATGGCAGCAGTAGGGCGGTCTTGCAGTGCTTGATCAGGTCAGGGGGTATGCCGTCGTTGCTGGGTGCCTTGCCAGCGGCCAAGCTATCAATGGCCTTGCTGAGTTCGTCGATGGTTGGCTCGGCATCAAGTTCGTCCATGGATGGCAGGCAGTCGATGGCATCAAGGGCTGACGGTGTCACGGTGTTCTGTCTGGAGTAGAGGTCGGAGTAATGTTCCACCCATCTCTCCATCTGCTTGTTCTTTTCGGTGATCATCTCCCCAGTGGAGGATTTGAGGGGGGGCGTCTTGCTCTGAGTCGGACCAAGTGCTTTCTTGATGCCATCGTACATACCACGGATGTTCCCTGTTATGGCAGCAGTTTGAATGTCTTGGCTGAGCTGAGTCCAGTACTCGTTGGCACAGCACCGAGCAGTCTGCTGAACTTTGCTTCTTGCAGCCCTGAGAATCTGGAGATTCTTCTTGTTTGGGTACTTCTTGTACTCAGCAAGTGCTGAGCTCTTGGCTTCAATGACGGGGGTCATCTCGATCAACTTGGCATCAAATCAGTCCTGTGACTTCGAGGTCTTCCTCCCAAAGGTAGCCAAGGCTGTGCGGTGGATGGTGTTTTGCAGCTCTTCCCACTTCTGCTTTGCAGATTCTCCTTCTTGTGGTACACCAAGTTCCTTCTCAAAGGTGGAGGCAAACTGCTCAACAAGTTCTGGTTGAGCCATCTTGCTGGTGTCAATCCGTGCCTTTCCAGGCTGTCTAGCACGATGGAATTTCTTCAGCTGCAGCTTGACCTTGCAACACACCAATGAATGGTCTGTGTCGCAATCTGCACTCTGGAACGAACGGGTGATTAACATGTTCTTCAGTGAGGTGTGCCTGGTCAGGATCAAGTCCAGCTGGTGCCAGTGCTTTGAGCGCGGATGTTGCCAGGAAACCTTGTGTTGGGGCTTGGTCTTGAAGAACGAGTTTGTGATGCACAGATCGTGATATGTGCAGAACTCGAGCAGCCACTGTCCGTTGTCGTTCATTCTGCCCACGCCAAAAGGTCCAAGACAGGAGGGCCAGGAGTCATGGCCAGCACCCACTCTGGCATTGAAGTCTCTAAGGAGAATGAGTTGTTCAGAGTTGGGGATGATCCTGACAGTTGTTGCGAGACTCTCGTAGAACTCGTCTTTTGCCTCTGGTGTGGCTGTCAGTGTTGGGGCATACACACTGACGAGGGTGACTGGGCCTTGAGTGGTGTTCAGGCGGAGGGTGAGGAGTCGTGCAGAGCCAGTGCTGCCCGGTTCCACCATCTTCAGCAAGGTGTTCTTCACTGCGAAGCCCACTCCATGTTCCCTGTGTTCGTCACTGCCCTTTCCCTGCCAGTAGAACGTGTAGTCCTTCTCTCTCAGTGTGCCTGCGTCAGCCAACCCTGTTTCCTGGAGAGTGGCGATATCCACTCCCAGTCTCTTCAGCTCATTATTGATGATGGCAGTCTTCCTGGTGTTGTTGATGTCCTTGAGATTAGCAGCGAGTCCTGTCATCATAGTGCGGATGTTCCAGGTTCCCAGTTTTAGAGTTGGTCTCTTTTGTTTTATTGTCTTGCCTGGTGTGAAGGTTCTCAGCCTGCTGTTCGGACTTCTCCTCATCCCCATGCACCCAATGAGGAAAGCAAGCTGTGGCGGGACAACACCTTATTGGCTGGGGGCTGCCCAGCTTGAGGCGGGTGGTAGCTGCCCAGTGAGAGCCGATGATCCCTCCCACCATCGGGAACAACCCCTGGCGCCGCGCTCTACGCCAATTGAGCGGTGGCTTATAACCGGTAACTGTCATTCCCCGTGTTTTGTCTATGCCAAAGGCGAAGCTGGAGTATCCTCTCCAGTGATCCGGTGTTCTACCTTCCAGCGTTGGGCGTTGGTAGGATTCAAGCCTGGGCAGGAAGATATGGAGGACAAGATGTTGCCCATGCAGCATGTCCCCCCTCTCCACGTCACTGATGAATCCAAAGGAACAGCAGGGCTGCTACAATTTGGCACCAGCGCCGTTGCAGGAGCTGCCAGAACGATGTTGAGCACAACATAGAACTGCCTTAGGGGCTCCGACTCCGGATTTTTCCTCAGGGTTGACTCCTGAAGCCTTTCCCGTGACCGGGTATGCCGCAAGGCAGCAGAGGTTTGAAATCAGGGTTTACCTTCCCCTAGTTGGGCTACCTTCCCAGGTTGACGAGCCACCATCTACCCGAAGCATCTGGTTTTAAGGCGCCAGAGATCCGCCCTCGCCCCTTCTCCTATTAGTAAAAACAGTTCCGCCGGGCTTAGAGACTAAACCACAGGGGCAGGCTAGGAGTTGGACTTAGTTGTCAGAGGCTTTTCGAGACGCACACCATAAGGAGCATTTTATGAGCACTGGTTGCTTAACCCCAGTGCCGCTCCTGGCTATGACAACAGGAGGTCATATTTACTGAAATCAAAAGCTATTTCAATCAAAAACATCTTAACAGGCCAAGTTACATGTTAACATAGGACCCCTTCATTGATATAACCTTCACAATTCTTCCATCCATTGAAATTGTGAGTTTTTGGAGAGTTTCTGCTTGAATTTCTTTGCAAGATGTCAGAATTGCCTCCCACAGCTGCTGTTTTGATGTGAACTGCCTCCCACCTTCATAGATCTTTTGCTTGAGGATGCTCCAAAGGTTCTCAGTAGGGTTGAGGTCAGGGAAAGATGGGGACCACACCATGACTTTCTCTCCTTTTATGCCCATAACAGCCAATGACACAGAGGTAATCTTTGCAGCATGAGATGGTGCATTGTCATACATGAAGATAATTTTGCTACTGAAGGCACAGTTTTTCTTTTTGTACCATGAAAGAAATTGGTCAGTCAGAAACTATATACTTTGCCAAGGTCATTTTCACACCTTCAGGGACCCAAAAGGGGCCTACCAGCTCTCTCTCCATGATTCCAGCCCAAAACATGACTCTGCCACCTCCTTGCTGACATTGTAGCCTTGTTGGGACATGGTGGCCATCCACCAACCATCCACTACTCCATCCATCTGGACCATCCAGGGTTGCACGGCACTCATCAGCAAACAAGACTGTTTGAAAATTAGTCTTTTTTCTGGGCCCACTACAACTGTTTCTGCTTGTGAGCATTGGTTAGGGGTGGCCGAATAGTAGGCTTATGCACAACTGCAAACCTCTGGAGGATCCTACACCTTGAAGTTCCAGAGGCACCAGCAGCTTCAAATACCTGTTTGCTGCTGCTTTGTAATGGCATTTTAGCAGCTGCTCTCTTAATCCGATGAACTTGCCTGGCAGAAACCATCCTCATTATGTCTTTATCTGTGCTCTGAATCAGCCACAAATTTTTTCACAGTCCACAATGATCACGCTTAAGTTTTCGTGAAATAGCTAGTGTTTCTACACCTTGTACAAGGCATTGCACTATTTGACGCTTTTTGGCAGCAGAGAGATCCTTTTTCTTTCCCATATTGCTTGAAACCTGTGGCATGTTTAATAATGTGAAACATCCCTTTTAAGTAGTTTTCCTTTAATTGGGCTCACCTGGCAAACTAATTATGACAGGTGTCTGAGATTGATATTAGTGATCCAAAGAGCCCTGAGACACAATACATCCATGAGTTTAATTGAAAAATAAAAAAATTGAATGTTTATGACACTAAAATGCTATTTGCGTAATAATTTGGAATGCGGTGTAGTTTCACTCCAGCCCTATGGGTAGTGCAAATGTGCTAACACGCCAGTTTGTTCACGGGCTATAAACGCGAGAGCAACACGCATTTTTTTGTAGCAACAACAATGGCATTGTTTCAAGGAAAAAGGAGGAATTATCATTTTTCAGTGCTCTTCTCTGCTCAAGCTGATGCTGCTGCAAAATGATTCATATATGTTTATTCTCGTCTTTCTCTTCCTCTTTGTCTTCTTCATCTACTTTGTCTTTGTATGCTATGTTGGTAGTGCCACCTCATGAATAAGCAGTTCAATCTTGTGCATGCACAGTCAATGTGGTCAAGCCGTGCGATCAGAAAATTTGGGCTGCACACGGACGTTTGCGGAGAGGCTCTGCGGACGTCCACAGACTGGAGACAATGACGTAAATTTCACCACACAAATCTCGCGGTTGAGTGGACCCAGACAGCAGAGCTGCAGCATGAATCCAGCTTTATTGTGCCTGCGTATGCATGTGGAAGAGGACTAGTGTGGTACAGTAACAAGGTTAAAAAATTTGGGAGCTTGGGACGTCCAATGGCTTAGTGGCCTAAAACTCATACCACATCAGCTTGCTGTTCTGTGGTAATGCCCTGTTCAATTCCTTGCCAGAGTGATCATTCCTGCGAGTCTCTCCCTGGTCTTCAAGTCATTTTTCACTCTCTTCACTGCTCCTCTCTAAATAAAGCATAAAAAGCCGAAACTAAATCCAAATAAGTATGGCTTAACTCCAGTATTATGGTTATAAAGGAGTCTTTCCACAAACACACATCTGTTGTTCTGAACACTGCAACACTCAACATAAAATATGCACTCCTATGGAAGAAATTAATGCACTTCTTGAATTATGTTGTCATACTCTGTTGTATTCTCTGTTCTCTCCCCTGACTCAGTGGTGTACCATGGCTTAGCAGTGGGACAGATTTCCTCACAATACATCCTGGTTCACAGATCAATGCCATGGGTCAAAGCCAGGGAGTTCTGTCAGAGGCACTATGTTGACCTTGCTGTCCCCAGCAAAAAAGAGCAATACTTCACTCTTCTCAACGCCACTCTTGCAGACCAGTCAAGCTTCTGGCTTGGTCTGCAGCGCCGGAGCACCTCCAGTGACTGGCAGTGGGTGAATGGGGAAAAGCTGGCCTACAATAACTGGTTGAGGAGAGGACATGAAGGAAGCTGTGCAAGTTTGGAAGCAATGTTGGAACAAGAAAAGAAGATGCTGGCTCGCTACTGTGAGGAGTCACACATGATGGTGTGTCAGGGTCAGTATTACATAAAACTGGTTTGAAAAGTAGCACAAATCAAGATCCAAATATGCCAAACATACTGCATACATAATCAGACAGTTTTGTTGTCCTGATCACGGAGACAACAATAAGAATCTTTGAAATATAAGGTTATTGTTGTAAAATGCGCCCCTTCACAGCGCACAAGTGAGAAGACTGGACCCAAGCACTGGAGCTGTAGTTTGCAGTGATTTATTTTAAGCAAAAAAAAAAAAGGCAAGACGTGACATGAACTTGGCTAATGTGACATAACTTGGCATAATATGACGCAAAAGCACAGTAGATTGCCACGCCGAGGGCAATGTGTGGCGTGTCTAAATAGTGCAACAAATCAACAACACCCATGGACAATCAGTGATCAAAAACCTCGACCCAGCTGTGCATGCTTAATAGATCAGGAAATAACAGAAAGCGCTGTCAACAACAAAACCCATCCGAAATTTCAAGACAGGAGCAAACATCACGAGAATACTAATCACCAAAAACCAAACATAATCAAAACCATGATAATAAAACCAAAACAATGCCAAAAACATGATACTATTAATAAAGAAAGTCTAAACATGAACGTGGTTCCGGTTCCGCCGGACCGGTGGCGCCACACGAGTTGGCTGCCCATTGCAACAGCCTTTTTTTAATCTTCCTTCTTCTTTCTACACCTTTCACTCTGTATATATATCACGGATGCACGGATCGCCCCGGAGGTCTCCCGGGTCGGCGGACGGAGCCACTGTTTACAGCGGGAGACGTTACAGCGGGGAGGAGCTAGTGCTAGCTAGCACTTGCCCGCCGCCCGGTGCTAATGGGAAACTCGACATACCGGGAGCTGTAGCGAAAACGACGCGGGTGCCGGGCTGGAGTTTAGGCGGCGTGCAAGAAATATAAGACAGAATAATAAAGAGCGATGGCAAGAACCAAGCAGACCGCCCGTAACATCTACTGGAGGAAGAAGCCCCCCAGGAGACAGCTAGCCACCAGGGCTGCTCGGAGAGGCGTTCCGGCCACCGGCGGAGTGAAGAGACCTCGCCGTTACAGGCCCGTGGCTCTGAGAGAGATCCGTCATTACCAGAAATCCACGGAGCTGCTCATCTGTAAACTGCCCGTCCAGCGCCTGGTGAGGGAGATCGCTCAGGACTTCAAGACCCACCTGCGCTTCCTGAGCTTCGCCGTCATGGCTCTGCAGGAGACCAGAGAGGCCCACCTGGTGGGTCTCTTCTTCGCCAAGAGGGTTACCATCATGCCCAAAGACTTCCAGCTGGCCCGCCGCATCCGCGGAGAGAGAACTTAGACTTTCTGCTGCACATTCACCAACCATAATGCTCCGCACTGTGTGTCTATATATATACATTTATAGTAATATGTACATATCTCACTTCCGCCCTCCCAAGAGAGCAGACGCTTTTTTCTTCTCTCCTGCTGATTTTTTCCTCCCCTCCTGTTACTAGATCCCAGCTTGCTGTTGTCTGCCTGCGTCTAACTGCGACCGCCGAAAAGAAATTATGGAGTTAATAAGCTGGGCTTTGAACACAATTGACACTATTTTTTCAACAAGGAAAAGTGCTCCGGGGGAAGCTGTCTGCCCCGCTGGAACGGCTCCAGTGGGCTATCTATGTGACACGGGTAATTGGAAAATGCTGTGTCTCTCTAATCTTTCTATCGAAGATATTGAAGATTTGTTTATCTTCGTAATCTTGGTGATTGGGATAATTCTGATTGGGACGGGAATTGTCTTGGTTTACCGCAAATTGCTGAAGATGGATTCAACCTATCAAAATGCTGGCCAGGCGAGGTGCATCCAACAAATTGAGAAACTGGAGAAGACCATGATAGCGACTACTGGAGAACTGTCTCGTAAGGTGGATTACATCATGGGTTCGCTCAGGTCTTTCCACGACGAATTCAAAGCTGCGCAATGAAGGATTAATGTACTGAATCTACAGAAGAAATACAAGTCTTCTCTGTGATCAGTCCTATTTGGCATTATTATTCCCCATGAAAATTCCTCCTGGCTGTCTGCAGACTGTGTTTTTTTCAAAATCATGAGCACAAGGCCTTGGACAGCCAGCTGCAGCGCCAGATAAGACTGGGCGCCAGACAGACAAAACATCTTCTGCCAAGGGTCCTTGGGTCTCTCTTATTATCATCAACACTGCTCAACACCGCACACACATTGATTCATGAACTGATTAAAGATACTGTACACTGCTCTCTTGTGTCTTGTGATTCTATTGTATGCTAATGCATGAGGGTTTTTTTCTGTGTAGTCAAAATTTGGCTCACATATGAGCGTTTATTCTGATTACTATGTTTTTTCTCTCTCCTATTGTGTTTTCCTCCCCCTCCTCTCCCCTCTTTACCTCCACTGTTGACAGGCGCCTTGTATGGCGACGCGTCATTGGATGCGCCTAACGTGCGCGTCTAATGTCAAGTCAAATTCCTTGTGTGTTTACTTGTAAATATACTTGGCAATAAAGCTGATTCTGATTCTGATATGTTTACTAGATGTTCTTGTTTTTTTTTTTCTTGCCTTCTGATTATTGCTCTGAGTGTTGCTATCCCTGTGCTGTTGCAATCCTGGAATTTCCCCATTGTGGGACTAATAAAGGCTTATCTTATCTTATCTTATCTTAAAGCAAGGATATAACCTGATTCGAATCCTGATAACAGACAGACATAAATAAACCAAACATAACCGTGACTACGATAAACATAATACTGATAAACAGGACTATGAAAACTAAACTAAGACTGAAGTAAGGAGAATGATAAAACAGAACTAAGAAGGTAATTATAGCAGACAAAAATATATGGCAAAATACAAAGGAACATAATTAGGGACATGACCGTGAACATAAACCCAATAACCAAAGTGAGCTGAGGTAAGAAAAATACAGAGAATAACAGAAATAAACTGAAAGTGTGAGCCATGCTCAGAACCTGACAGTTATCTTGAGCTAAAACCCTGTCTTACCTGCTCTACCTGTCCTACTATAGCAGGTTTCTAACACAATATTTCTTGTTTTTCATCTGTTATTAGCAGATCTTACAGGACTGACAGATACAAATTTCCCATCCCATATTTAAACCAGTGAGAAAGAAACAAAGACATAGAAGGAGATTGCTTTTAATGATAAATATCTTGCCCATGGATTTCCACCTTACCATGGTGGGGGGTTTGTGAGCCCTAGTGATCCAAAAGCTATGTTGCCCCTGATAGGATCTCCAAAGACAAACTGGTCCTGGGTGAAGGGCCAGACCAAGAGCAATCCAATAGACTCTCATGATGGATGTACAATCAAGGACTCAGTTTACCCCACCCGGAATGGGATTACTGGGGTCTCACCCTGGAGCCAGGCCTGGGGGAGGGGCTCAGTGGCAAGCATCTGGTGTCCAGGTTTCTGCCCATGGGACCTGGCTGGACTCAGCCCAAAGGAGCCACATTGGTCTGCCCTCCAGTGGGTTCACCATCTGCAGGAGGGATCATGGGGGTCCAGTGCAATGTGGATTAGGTGGCAGTAAAAGGCAGGGACCTTTATGGTCCTGTAACGGAAATATGGAATATTAATAAATAATAAATATGATCAGGTATGAATCATTTAATTGATATTGATGTATTGGAATCTGAGCTCAAATCTCATTTCATATACATCAGAAAAGTTAATAACACTCGTAAGGGGCACCAGCTTCTATCTTTAAGAAGAAATTTGATCTTTAATTTCACTTTATACCTGTTTGATCACTCAAATTAATCAATAATCAGTCTCAAAAATTTTCCGTGAATTCGATACCTGGGCTTGAAACAGACTCAGAATGAAATAAATTCCCAACAACTTCTCTCATTTTTAAATATTTATTAAATGAAATGATGAACAGACATTGTAATTTCCTTAATCAAATCAATCTTGTAAATGATAGATTAACAATGTCAATATTTTCGGAACCAGGGTTAAACTGAGAGATGAATTTCTATCAGTTTGAGTTAACAGATTATTAAAAACAACGCAAATTTATGAAGAAAGTTTGCTAATTATGAAAAAGTCCTAAATTAATCTTAAGAAAATAAAAACGGAATTTTAATGAAAAGAAGAGTTATGTTAAGGGCTTCTTAATTTGCATCTGATTAGATATACAAATTATTACCGAACCTCAGACGTTAATTCAGCAGTGGAATTAAAGTTTGCAGCTCACGTGCTCCTTGGTCGATGATAGTTCTGTTGTTGTCCTCAGCCCAAGATTTCGTGGATGTTAGGGGAAATATCTGCCCGCAGATATTTCAGCATCCACAGTTCGACCTTTAAATTCAAGCAGTCGAAGAGGCTGGATTCTGGGCTGTATGACCCAGAGTTGTAACTGAGCTCGGAGCCAGATGATGACGTTTCTTCAGAGCGTGATGAACAGCTTTGATTCCTCAGCTGCACGTGACGTGGGAGCTGCGTCTTCAAGAGGTCTTCGATAATAATTAAAAGATATCTAATCCGATCTCAAATTAAAAAGGCTTCGGACTTTAGATAAAAATAGTAGCTTCTGGTGGGTGCTTGGTCAAGAAAAATATTATAAAAATAAAGTCAAGATTAAGTTTACATTAAAATCAAACAAACGGTGGTTTTACAGAAAGTTTAACAAAGAAAAAGTGATGAATAAAAATTGGAGTTTAACTCCGATTAAGAATTGAGCTCAAAGAAATAGGAATTCCTAGGCATTTAAGAGAAAAAGAAAATACAAAGTTACATAAATTACGAGTTATCTGCTCTGTGTTCAGAAAAGCGACATGTGGTAAGACGGTCCTTTGTTCTTCCTTGCTGTGTGTAGACAACGAGAGCAGCCGAAAAGAGAGAGGCGAAAAGAGCAGGCGAAAAGAAAATGGGGGCAGGGGTCTCTCTGCTTTTATAAGCTCTGCTGAGTTTCGCGGGCTCCCGGCCTGACCGGAATCTCAGCCAACGAGCGTCCTTCGTGGGCGGGCTCGATGAACTTTTAGTCCAATGAACAAACAGTCTATTGTTCGGAGTCCTTTGGAATGAAGAGTTGTCATGCAGAGATTGGCTGTTGGAGTCACATGTGATATTGAGGCAAAACTTTGACTGGAAGTTAATATTTCCCTTTATGTATTAAACTAAGATAACTTTAGTGATTAGTATAAATTATAAGCAGTGCTTCTAAATCAACATGCAGGAATAAACATTCATATAAACATTAGCATGCATATATATAAGATCACAGATTAATGCATTTCACACATATTGATTTTCCACATCAAAAACATCAGAGTCCAGCTGCATTTTCATAGTTCTGAAAAGAATGAAGGTTTAGAATTGAGTTTGTAATAATGTACTTTTAAAGTTCACTGGTTAAATCCAGCGTTTCCCAGAATTTAAGGAAATTTGTGGGTCTGTGTGGCCAGGTCTGTTGCATGTTTATGGGGGCAATAAAAGTGAAGCCGGACATTGGGGAAATTCCTTAGGCTGGTTTTAACAAAAGAAAGGGGATTTCAGCTGTGGCCTGGGGGAAGAAAATCCATTCCTTTGCGTTATTCCTGGATGAAACAAAAATGTCTTTAAGCAGGAGAATAATTATTGCTGAGCCAAAGTGAGATGATGCTACAGTCCAGTTCCTGGATTTCTAAATTGGCTTTTGGGACATGAAATTCCACCTCTATGGCAAGGGAAGGAACTTGAGCTGGTGCACAAGGTTGAGAGATACTGGCTAAATGGGGGCGGCTGTGGCACAGGTGTAGTGTGGCTGACTACTGATCGGAGGGTCAGGGATTCGATTCCCACTCTGTCTGCAGTCTGCATGTCGAAGTGTTCTTGAGCAAGACACTGAACCCTCAGTTGCTCCTGGTGGGTCAGGCCAGTGCCAGTACATGGCAGCTCTGCAACCATCAGTGTGTGAATGCGTGTGTGAATGGGTGGATAGCAAGATCTGTAAAGCGCTTTGGTCATCTAGAGACGAGAAAAAGCGCTATATAAGTGAACGCCATTTACCAAACATAGTTGGGCTCACCTTTACAGACAGCTCCAGTTCTGGAACCAGTCTCCTGGAGAGGGGCTGGAAGTTGGCCTACTCTGTAGTTGTCCCAGGTGAGAGGTGGTGAGCAGGGGTGAGTATTCTTGTACTGTATTCCCCCATCTTGCAGTCTCTGCACTGGGGTTCTCCCTGGTGGACAAAGGGCTGTTTCCTTGTGCTTTCAGGTCAGGAAAGTGGACCTTAACATTATTTGTGCATATGCATCAAATCATGGTTCAAAGTAGCCACCCTTTTTGGAGTCTCTGACTGGTGTGCTGGAAAGTGCTCCTCTTGGAGGTTCCATTGTCCTTCTGGGGGACTTCATTGGACAACAGTGAAACTTGGCGCCTGCCTGATCTGAACCCAAGTGGTGTTCAATTGTTGGACTTCTGTACTAATCATAGTTTGTCCATAATGAACACCATGTTCAAGCATAAGTGTGTCCATATGTGCACCTGGCACAAGGACACCCTAGTTCGTAGGTCAATCACCAATACAGTATCATCGATTGTGTCATCAGACCTACAACCGTATGTCTTGGACACTCGGGTAAAGAGAAGTACAGAGCCTTCAACTGATTACCACCTGTTGGTGAGGTGGATCAGATGGCAGGGGTGGATGCCATTCAGTCCCGGTAGATTCAAACATATAGTGACAGTGTGTTGGGAATGGCTGGCTGAGGCCCCTGTCCGAGAGATCTTCAACTCCCACCTCTGGAAGAGGTAGTCTGGAGACATGGACTCTGAATGGGTCATGTTCTCCACCTCTATTGTTGAAGCAGCTGCCCAGAGTTGTGGCTGCAAGGTCGTTGGTGCAACCCCTGAACCAAGTCGTGGACACCAGTGGTGTGGGAGGCCATCTGTCATGAATCACCCCTTGGGGCAGAGAGGAAGACCCAGACGCTGGACTGCTAGTTTGTGGTATTTAATGAAAAACAAAACACAAAGTCCAAACAGTGCTCCAACACAAAATCCAAACTGACATACAAAGTAAACTCATGGATTAAACACACCAGAACAAGGGCAGGGTTCCGGTGGAGATGAGGGAAGAGACTCCAGCAGTGAGTGAAGAAAATAACAACCCTTAAATAGGACAAGAAACAAATGAGCACAAACGATGGCAGGTGTGGATACTATGAGCGGGCAGGAGGAAACAATGATTATAAACTCGGATCAGCTGGGAGCAATGAGAGGGAGAGAGGGGACTGAAAGCTGACAGGAGCACCGCCCACAACAGAGCAAAAAACCCGACAGTGCCACTGACAGCTGCAGCCCTGAGAAGAGAGGAGACACAGCAAAAATATAATGATAAAAAAAAGACAAAAACCCCCAAACATATAAATAATAACACTACAATGAATGCAACCAGGAAAATAAATCATACTAAGAAACAATACAGAATATTTGAAAATAAACCAAAGATAAAATAACAGGAAAAGAACTCAAAAATACAATCCAATACAAATATAGAAAAAAAACCCAAAGAGACAGAGTACGGCAGAATCCCTCCGTGCTGAGATCATGACACCATCAAACTAAAGAAGGAGTCCTATTGTGCTTTGTTGGCTTGCAGGACTCCTGAAGTATCTGAGGTGTACCGGCAGGCCAAATGAAGCACAGTCCGGTTGGTTGGTGAACCAAAAATTTGGGTGTGGGAGGAGTTGTGAGGCCATGGACAAGACTTTCAGTCAGCCTAGCAGAGATTCTGGCAAGCTGTCTGGAAACTCAGGAGGGGGAAGCAGTTCCCTGTCCACACTGTGCATGGTGCAGATGGGGCGCTACCGACTTTGATTGGGGATATCCTTCCACTGCCTGGACGGTGGAAGGAGTACTTTGAGGATCTCCTCAATCCCACTGACATGCCTTCTATAGAGAAAGCACATCCTGATGAGGCAGACGACTCGTCTATCACTGGGGCCGAAGTTACTGAAGTTGTCAAAAAATTCATCAGTGGCAGGTGTTATGTCTGGAAAATACCTTGGCCAAGGATGAGGCAAGATGAGTTGGTGAACCCAGCTTTATTAAAGAGAATGGACAGCATTACATGAGATGGCACCTAGTGTGGGCATCGGGCATAAGAGACAGTAAGATGGCACCCCTGCCTTATATATGAGCAGTGCGGTGACGTGACAGGATGTCCACGTCACCACACCGCACTTCACAATAAAGTGCCCTTTATTTATATATTACATTTCTCCCCCCTTTAGAAAAGTCCAAAACCACACACAATTCTCCCCAAATTTGGGACCCGAATCACGCACTAAAATAATGAAAAACAATGTACTAAATTGGCCTAACACATTCACACAAAATAACCTAAAATAGAGCTGACGGGTGGACTACCGTGCACCCCGCATGGTGGGGTGGATTATTCTGCCACCTGTAGCTAAAGAAAAGTCCATACATTAAACTAAAATTACACGCCATGCTCATAAACTAAATACATAAAATAATCTCAAATCATAACATATATATGCAAGAACAGCAGAACTATAAACAACCCATTATTTACAGCACAGCATAGTAAATGGAAAAGGTAGTACCAGCATGAGGAAAAACAGTTCAGTCAGAGGAGCTTTGAGGTGGTCCTGTGGCGGTCTCCTCACTGGAGCCCCGAAGCAGGCCCACGGCGGCACCCCCCCTTGGAGTTTTGAAACGGGCTTTTGGCGGCCTCCTCCCAGGAGCTTTGAAGCAGGCCCATGGTGTCCCCCCCACCCCCCAACCGGAGTTTTGAAACAAGCTCTTGGTGGCCTCGTCCCAGGAGCTTTCGGACCCCCAGCTTTCGGACCCCCAGGTCTTCCTGACGTCCGGACCTGAGTCCCACACTGCGGCAGCCGAACTCTGTGGAGCCCCTCTATCTGGAGCCACCGCCCAGACACACCACAGCTTGCTCACATGCCACAGTGAATCGTCCATCAGCCGAACACACACTGTTTCCAGCTTCTCCCCTCTCCTCAGCGGCGCCCGTTGTTTTTCTGGCTGTGGTCTGATCAGTTGCCTTTCTGGCCTCCTGCTGGCACAAACCCGAACCCGGTCCATGACTTGTAATGGCGCTTTACCTGGTTCAATGTGCTGCCGTGTGCTCGCCAGCAGTGTGCTCTCCTTCGGTCTGGCACTTTTGTTACACTGTGGCAGTTCAGCAGTCACCGTTGTCGTAGCGGACCCCTCACCCGTTGCTGGCTGAAACTCAACCTGAGTGCTGAAGGCGTCCAGTGCTTCCCTGGTGTTGCTCGTCAGAACGGACCCTCCGCCCGCCAACTTGGTTGCTCCCGCTGCAGCCGGCCGAGCGTGGGCACTGAAGTCATCCGGTTCCTCCACTGAGCTGTTCGAAGTGTTCTGCTGAGATGTGTCGTGCACTGCATTTGAGTTTGTCTGCTGTCGCTGTGCGTTGTTGCCCTCTGCATGCTTGGGCCCCCCTTCCGGGCAGTTCTCCCCCTGAGAGTGTGGAGCAGACGTCCCGGTATCGGTGATGTCCATAAAAACCTTGTTGGTGTTGGTCTCGCCTAACTCGGGCTCTCTCTCCTTCAACTCTAGTTCTGGCTGCGGAAGGGGCGGAGGCGATCCCAGTCTCTGTCCTTCCTCCATGTCGTCTTCACCGCCTGTGCCATATCCACTCTCTGCTTTACATTCACCGTCCACATTCTGCTCTTTGGCAGCACCCACGTCCACGAAGCCTGGGTGAACTGGGCCTGGGCCGCTGACCGTTTGCCTGCTGATTGTGAAAGTAAACCCCAGCTGATTGAATAAATCCCACCCCCATAACATTTCCACCCCGGTGTGTCACCTGGAACAGGAATGCTGGAATCACTTTTTTGCCATACTGCACTGCTTATGTGACGTTCCTGCCGGCACCGGAGCTCCTGTCGTCCAGTAATTCCATCACATCAGGGCGCCGGAGATTGAGCCTCCGAACCATGGCCTCACTCATTATAGACTGCGTTGCGATGTTGGCTATCATCATGGGCACACTCATGCCATCTAGCTTCACACCACGTTGCAGTCCTGACCAACCTTCGGGGCTTGCAATGTTTATGCTGTCTCCGTAGGGTGTGGGGTTAGCTAGCTTAGCTTATCGTTGACGGCGACGGGTTTTCGCTTGTTGTGCCATGTTTTCAGGCTTAGCAAAGTAGCTAGTTAGTATCTCAATGGCCTCCTCATAACAGTTCGTTGGGCCAAGCATTTGAAAAACTCTGACCTTCTGAGCCGTGATGTAGGATTCAAAGGCCCCCAACCAGTCAGGCCATGGCACCTGTGGCTCGCCGGGAAGCTCCAAAAAAGGCTTCAGTGGTGTTAACACGCCTCCATGAGTTAATCCTCAGTTGCCAAATGTTATGTCTGGAAAATACCTTGGCCAAGGATGAGGCAAGATGAGTTGGCGAACACAGCTTTATTAAAGAGAATGGGCAGCATTACATGAAATGGCACCTAGTGTGGGCCATTTATATATTACAGTAGGGCCCCACGGGTGGTTGAGATTCATCCCCAGTACCTCAAGGCTCTGGATGTTGTAGGGCTGTCATGACTGACACACCTCTGGGGTGGTGATTCCTCTCTTTAAGAAGAGGGACTGGAGGGTGTGTTTCAACTTTAGAGGGATCACACTCCTACGCCTCTCTGGGAAGGTCTATACCAAGAGCTGAAACAATGAATTTAAAATTTAAGTGCAATCAATTTCTCATGCTGGATTAAAGGGAATAAAAGTGGATTTTAAGACGAGTTTTAAAAACAGACAGAGAGGAGGCCTGTCTAATGTGCAATGACAGATCATTCCACAACCTTGGCGCAATGACAAAATAATTGATCAATAACATTATGGTGAACAGTTTGACAGCATTATGGTGATGTTCTTTGCTTTAATTAAGTATAAATATGGTATACTTCAGATTTGTATTCTTGCTGCATAACAAAAATTTCTGTCTTTTTTTGCAAATTCTAACTTTGCATGTGACGGTATAAGCGTAAATGCTCTGCTTTGTTCAACTGTTTTTCTGAAAAATTTCCAGGGCCAATTTCAAATAAACATCTGTTTTTGTAATGGTGAACCATAAAACAACAACTCTACTGCATATATTTAATAATCAAATAATTATTTCTTTAATTCAAAAATTAAAATACTAACATCGCAATCATTCCTCTGGTTTGTTGACACAGGTCCAGTCTCCCCACAGTCAGTGACGGTGAACTCAGTAAGTGACCGTCAAGTGAATCTGAGCTGGAGCATATCTCCATTTATGCAAATGATTCCACATAGTTACAATGTGACGATATGTACCAGCACCTGTGAAACACACCTGTACTCAGTCATCAGTGACTCTGCCATGAACATCAGCATCTATAATCTAACATCCGCAACGGAGTACTTCATTGAGATATCTGCTTTTGTTGTTCGGCCTGACAGTGCTTCTGCTGGAAAAATCATCATTCAAAATAATCCCACAGTGTTACACATTAAAACAGGTGAGAAGACTTTTGATTTTAATTTGGAAGTGTTGGATTTTTGTAAGTGTGATTTGTTTTACTGCTAGACTAAACAAACCTGTGATACAGTGGTGCTTGAAAGTTTGTGAATCCTTTAGAATTTTCTACATTTCTGTATAAATATGACCTAAATCATCAGATTTTCACACAAGTCCTAAAAGTAGATAAAAAAAGAATCCAGTTAAATACTGTAAATGAGAATTTTTTTTTTTACTTTTTCATTTATATATTGAGGAAAATGATCCAATATTACATATCTGTGAGTGGCAAAAGTTTGAGAACCTTTGATTTCAGGATCTGGCGTGACTCCGTTTTGCAGCAATAACTGTAACTAAACGTTTCCAGTAACTGTTGATAAGTCTTGCACATCTGCTTGAAGGAATTTGATCTCATTCCTGTTTGTGCCAGGAAGGGCGTCCAACTAAAATCTTTGCCTTAAACTTAAATATGAAAAATCACCAAGAATGAGATTTCCATACCGGATCTGTCAAGGCCTGGGTTAACAACGAGCCCTACTGGTGCTGTTGACCAACAGGCTGCCAGTGGAAATTGTGCTTCTGTTGGCCAAAGACAGACGAGGAGATAGGGAAGGCATGATTGGAGGGAGAGAGAGAAAATGAAAGGCAGGAGTGTGGAGGTGAGAGTAGGGACTTTAAATGTAGGGACTATGACCTGAAAAAAGAGAGTCTGCTGATATGATGAAGAGAAGGAAACTAGATATACCATGTCTGCAAGAAACCAAATGGAAGGGAAACAAGGCGAGGAGCATTGGAATGGGAAATGGAAGAGGTAGTCAGACAGGATCATGAGTTTGAAGCAAGAAATCACAGGTGTGATGCTGAATGTTATTAGCTCGCATGCCCCACAACCTGACTGTCATTTAAAAGAGAACAAGGAATTCTGGTGTAAGTTGAATGTGGTATTAGAGAGTAGAGAGGGAGGGTGGTACGTCTAATCATACTTTCTTTTGACAGGTGACCTTTGACCCGACACGCTCCCTGACATGACTTATGTAATTATCTGGGGATTATCTCTAGTGACATGGATATTAGCGTGGGTATTGAATGTCAAATATGATTGACCTATGGGATTAGTGCGGGGATTAATGTGGGTATAGAATGTCAATAATGTATGCTTTTAAAAATGATCTTTGACCTGTGAGATTAGTGTGAGAATGGAATGTCAGTTATATATGCTTTTAAAAATGATCTTTGACCATATGGGATTAGTGTGAGAATGGAACGTTAATTATGGAGGGAAGCAGCTTTCAAGGATAATCAATGACATGTTTTTAGTTTGTTCATTTTACAAAACACACATCAGTCAGAGTGACCAAATAACCACCAGAATTCTCTCACTCTCTTTCTCTCTCTCTCTCTCGCTCTCTCTCGCTCTCTCTCTCTCTCTCTCTCACACACACACACACACGCACACACGGCATCTTTCCTTGTCCTGATCTGCCCATCACAAAAGTGTAGCATCAACTTTTTGGATTTTCCTGAGCACATTCAGATAAGGATTCCTACAGAAAAAAAAAACTATTGCATAAACAACTGATACATTTAAATTTTCAAACAACTAAATACTTAAATAAGAAAAGCCATTCACTTAGCTAAACAGATGAGTTCCACAGACCTTGAATGTGACTGTAGGGGCCAGACCAAAGGTATCGGTTTACTCTGAGATCTGTCTGCCCCCCATGTAACATAAGCTATTGCTTGTATGAGGGGGATCAGCAAACCCCTACCCTCTTCACCCCCCCTTCCCACACACACACACTCCAAACAGGTCATTTCCCTCTTCCCCACATGCTTTCAAAACACAACCTCCGTGGCGGACATTGAAGTGCTCCATCTGCTTGGCAAAACTCTGGAGTATCACCATGAGAAATGTGTTTATAGAATGTCAATTATATATGCTTTTAAAAATGATCTTTGACCAAATGGGATTGGTGTGAGAATGGAATGTTAATTATATTTGAGGGTGAACGAGAAGGCACTTAAACACACACACACATATTGATACACACTATTGTTTTTACTCCGTGGTTCATTCACATTCCAAACCCTTTTTCCAATTTCCCTATTGGGGTCTGCCCTGTGCATAAGTGCATAAGACTGAACCAATTCTGAAACCCATCTTCACACCCAAAGGAATGTGACTCAGGCAAGATGCAAGGTGATATTTTCTGACTTTCAAAACTTTCTAAAAAAAACCCTTTTTTTCTCAATTGATAAATAAAACTTTGCTCATTTTTAGAAATTATTACACTTGCGGAAATTCACTCACCACCAAGGTACCCCGGTAAGCATTATTCATTTTATTTTTCTATTGCTCGATCAACTTTTTATCTGCTTTTGTGAGTTGTCTGTGAAAAGTGCTATACAGATAAAGCTATTATTATTCTTTTATAAAGCATTTATCTCATAATTTGTCTCAAAGTCAGAGCCGGTTTTAAATCATGTTTTTCTGTCTTTTTTAAAGTTATTCCCGCTCAGTTGGTCATTATTGCATCTATAAACATTATGGACAGTCCTTGAAAAGAAATGTACTTACAGATTTCGAGGAGAGTGAGAACAGGCGGTGGTCCAATGACGAAGACAGTCTGGTAGGGCTTTTGGATGAGATTTGATGCGCTGAAGATGATTCGGCAGTTTTAACGGGGCCTGGATAGAAAGTGCTCAATGTGGGGCATCCTGCAACCCTTTGTCACACTGCAGCTCCACCACAGAATAATGCCAGATGTCCAGCACCATAGAATCCGGCTGTTTTTACTGGTTCAATAGCTAGTATTCAGCTGGCAGATGGATTGCTTGGGAGCATTTTGCCGACCAGGTGTAAACAACCAGCGCGGTGGAGAGACAGACCGACCTTGGTACCAACCGATGCTACAGCGCGTGGTTCCAGTAAGCTATGCCCTAGTTTAAAAAAACCCCAAACTTTTCATTGATCCAAAATGATCGTTGTCCTCCCCAAAACCACGTTGATACAATGTTCACGGGTGATAGCGTCACCCTTTGATGATGTGGCAGGTCACCATTGGCCCTCTCTCAGTGTCTCAGGGTGATGATGTAAACGTTCCCCGCGGGGTCATGTATTGGTGGCTGGCGCCATTTTGTGGCAATCTTGTGTTTTTAAACAGTGTAAACCGCATTATGGTTTTTTGAATGTGAAATAAAGTTATTATTATCTTACAAAATACCAGCCAAGGCCTTCGACATTGACCGGAGAGGGTAGGACTCCCGAAACCGTTCATCCACCTTCGAGCTCAGGTGTTCAGAGCAGACTGACATGCTCTCGTAAAAATACCATGTCGGTGAAATGTTCACCTAACGGTATGTACTTACAGACCCGCATCCTGTATCATTATTAAATCCTCGAGCCCGTCATCATGTGAACCTGCATCATTCACCCGTAGACGCCAGTGCAGCAAAGCATGTGACGTTGAGGAGGAGGAGGAGGAGAAGGGGGACCATGCTGACTGCCAATGTTAGACGATTCATTAAAGGTGTGTAATTAAAAATACAATTTAAAATGACCTTCTTGGTTGGAAGATAATTCACCATCTCTAAATAAGAATAAAAACTGAAATCTGCATTTTATTATTTTTAACATGTTTTCATGATTAATTGTACAATCTATTCACCACTTTGGTCAACCGAGGTTGTTTTATTTGTGTATATACAGTATATACAGTACACACATATACGGTATATATATATATATATATATACCGTATATATACCGTAGCCCCCAAAGCATTGCAAAAACACCTCCACACACTGGACATGAACTGCAGACCCTGGTCGGAGACAACGTCTGCGGGGATTCCATGCAGACGCACAACGTGCTGCACCAGAAGGTCCGCCGTCTCTCGTGCTGTAGGAAGCCCACGTAGAGGGATGAAGTGAGCAGCCTTAGAGAAGCGGTCAATGACGGTCAGCACAGTGTCGAAGGAGTTGGATACTGGGAGACCGGTCACAAAGTCCAGAGCCACGTGAGACCATGGCCTCCCAGGGACAGGCAAAGGATGGAGAAGTCGATGTCTTCCCGGTGGCACACTGGGGGCAGGCCCGAACGTAGCTGGTGACGTCCTGACGGAGCCCTGGCCACCAGAAGGATCTCTGGAGCAGGTCCACTAAATGGGAAATCCCAGGGTGGCAGGCAAATTTGGAGGTGTGGGCCCAGTGGATCACGTCACCCCGAACAGCTGATGGTACAGTCTCCCGGTGGGACCCCCACCCGGGTCCGGTTCAGCTTCCTGAGCCCTCAGGACCTTATCCCTGATGGCCCAGGAGAGGGCGCCCATGACACACGAGGCCGGGAGGATGGTGTGCTCCTGCTTCTCGGTGGTCTCTGAGGCAAACTGCCTGGACAGGGCATCTGGCTTTGCGTTCTTTGACCCCGGGCGGTAGGTGATGGTGAACCGGAAGCGTCCAAAGAACAGGGACCAACGCGCCTGGTAGGCGTTCAGGCGCTTAACCGTCCTCAGGTACTCCAGGTTTTTATGGTCTGTCCAAACCACAAAGGGTAGCGCGGCCTCCCCCAGCCAGTGCCGCCACTCCTCCAGCACGAGCTTAACCGCCAGGAGTTCTCTGTCGCCGACGTCGTAGTTCCTCTCGGCGGGTGACAAGCGCCCAGAGAAGAAGGCACAGGGGCGGATAACCCCGTTCACCGGGGAGCGCTGAGAAAGGACTGCCCCCACCCCAGAATCTGAGGCATCCACCTCGACCAAGCACTGCAGTGCGGGATCCACCTGCGTCAAGACCTGGGAGGAAGAGAATTCCGTCTTCAGGATCGAAAAGGCCGACGCAGCCTCCTCCGTCCACCGGAACGCCACCTTGGGGGAGGTGAGGCGGGTCAGGGTGGCGGCGATTGAGCTGTCCTTGGGCACAAACCGCCAGTAGAAGTTGGCAAACCCCAAAAATTGTTGCAACTGTTTCCTTGACAACGGGGGGCAGGGGGGGGGTGCAATCCACCACCGCCCTCACCTTCTCCGGGTCCGGAATGACCTGGTTGTGTGAGATAATAAAGCCCAGGAACGAGGTCTTCTCAGTGTAGAACTCACACTTCGCAGCTTTCACGAAGAGCTTGTTCTCAAGTAGCCGTTGAAGGACCCGCCTCACGTGAACCTGATGCTCCTCCCGGGATTTGGAGAAGATCAGGATGTCATCCAGGTAGACGAACACGAAGGACCCCAGGAAATACCAGAGGACGTCATTGATGAGCCGCTGGAAGATGGCCGGAGCGTTGGTGAGCCCAAACGGCATGACGAGATACTCAAAGTGGCCGCTGGGGGTCCGGAATCCCGTCTTCCACTTGTCGCACTCCCGAATCCGCACGAGATGGTAAGCGCTGCGGAGATCCAATTTCGTGAACCAGGAGGCCCCCTGGAGGGAGTCGAAGGCAGAGTCCATCAGAGGTAACGTATACTTGTCCTTGATGGTAATATCGTTCAAGGCCCGGAAGTCGATGCAAGGACGGAGAGAACCGTCTTTCTTCCCAACAAGGAAGAAACCCGCCCCCACTGGAGATGATGATGGCCGAATGATGCCCGAGCTGAGCGACTCCTTGATGTAAGTTTCCATAGCTTCCCGCTCCGGAGCAGATAAGCTGTACAAGCGGCTTGACGGCAGGGGGGCGCCCGGGTGCAGGTTAATGGCGCAGTCATATGGGCGGTGGGGGGGAAGAGACAACGCCTGGGCCTTGCTGAACACCGCTCCCAGGTCGTGGAACTCAACCGGTACTCTGGACAAGTCGGGGGGTGGAGGGGCGTGGAGGAGAGGGGGACCGCTGGAGAACAGGCTGCCGATTGGAGACATGCGCTCAGGCAGAACGAGCTCCAGGCGAGAACACTGCAAGTCTGCCAGTCAAAGGTGGGGTTATGTAAGCGCAGCCAGAGGTAACCCAGGATGACCGGGGCCGCTGAGGTGGAGAGAACAAAGAGGCGGGGGTCCTCACGATGGTTCCCAGAAATGATGGCTGAAACCGGGGCAGTCCGGTGCGTCACCCTCCCTAGGGGAGCCTTCAACAGGGTGATAAGGTTGAGGGGTGTTGGCAGAGCTTGGCAGAAGAGCCCCAATCGGTTTGCCAGTTCTTTAGAAATAAAGCTCTGTTCAGCCCCCGAGTCCACCAGTGCGTGCGTGAGGAACTCCGTGCGGTTGTAACAAAACCTAATAGGCAGGAGACATCTGGATAGGGGAATAGACCGGAATGAGTCCGCGAGGCCCCCTATAGTGACTCGCAGACCCCCCCTTTTGGACGAACCGGGCAGGACTCAGTGTTGTGCTGGTCATCCCTGCAATACATGCAGAGTCCTAAATCCCTACGGCGCTGTCTCTCTGCCTGTGAGATCTTAGTTCGTCCTACTACCATGGCCTCGGGCTCATCCGGGCCCTCCAGCGCCGGCAAAGCCAACGAGGAGGATTGGGAGGAGCGGCGAAGTAATTTGCCCGGACGGCCAGAGGACCTCCATTCGGCCGCTCGCTCCCTTAACCTATTAATCAAACTAATGGCCAAAGAAATGAGCTCGGTGAGCCGCTCAGGTTTATCTAGGCAAGCCAGCTCATCCCGCAAACTAGGGTTCAGGTTACGGGTGAAGATGCTGCAGAGCGCAGCATCCTCTCACCCTACTTCCGCCGCCACCACCCGGAAGTCGACAGCGTAATCGGCCACAGACCAACTACCCTGGCAAAGATTAAGTAGACGGGTGGTTATCACACTATCACGATCGAATGGTCAAACACTTCGTGGAAATCTCGGACGAACTGGGCGTAAGTGAGGTTAGCGTAGCTGGGCTTCGCCATTATGGCATAAGCCCATCTAACGCTTGCCCCTCCAAGAGATTAGCCACGTAACCAATTCGGCTATGATCGGAAGGGAAGTCCCCGGGAACGTGCTCGAACACCGTCTCACACTGGAGGATGAAACCCCACGCCTCCCCGAGCTTCCCACTGAAGCGCGTGGGCGTGGGGATCGGTGTGAGACGCGTGAACGCGCCTGGGCTAGCCTGGCTAGGTGGTGAGCTAACGGGAGCTGGCCTGCTGCTCTGGGCTGGAGGGAACGCCCGCTGTCCTTCCAGGCGATCCAACCGGCTGTTTATCTGACCTAGCTGGTTCAAAACTACCTGCTGCTGGTAAGCCAACTGATCGACTCGAGCCTTCAAGATGTTGAAGTGGTGTGCGAGCCCACTGTTCGCTGGGTCATTCTGACGGAGCCGTACTGTCATAATGTTGGACCCAGGGAACACACACACACAGGCTCAAGTTCAATACAGTTATCTTTATTGAATACCAGCAGGTGCGTGGATGCGTGTGTGCGATATGTTAATGTGTTGTGGGTGAACGGGATGCAGCCGGGGGAGACACAGAGCGCCGTACAGCCTGGCAACCCTAGAGACAGAGCCAAACACAGATGTTAGACCTCAGCCGTGTTATTATGACCAGAGAATTAACAGGCTTACTTGTTGATGTTCTATAGGCGATGTTGGCTTGGCCTTGGCTTCCTGTCAGGGAGACAGCGTCTGGCGAGCACACCCGGTGAAGCGCTGTGGAGCGCGGCGAGGAGAGAAGGGCGATTCCGCCGACGCGAGGGAGAGAACCGCTGCCTTAGGGATCCACCTGTGCACAGGGGAGAGCCTGGGAAAAAGGTAAGTGGAGGATGTTGAGCTTACGTGCCAACGGAGAGTCCAGGGAAGATGCGCGGGGCTGAGAGGAATCAGACGTACGCAGGACGATGAGCGTTGCATAGCAGACGGCTCCATGCCGAAGCTCCAGGCAGGACGGGCTATATAGCCCGGGGCTGGTTATTCCCAGGTGCGCGCACAGCTGAGGCAGATGACGGCCCAGAGTGAGTTGTAACACCTGTTCAGATAAAAACTTTTTGACGCTTTAAACCCCGACCTTCTCCCCCGTTTCATCTTGCACGTCCCTCCCCTACGGAGTCATTCTACACCTCCGAAGCTACCTGGGTATGAGGGGTTGTAATACACCGTTTTCATGAAGCATGTCTCTGACATGATGAAACCAGAATGAGAAAAAAAGACAGGACAGAGGTTCTTTATTCACCTTCTTTTAATTAAACATCTTTATACCAGCGTTACAACATAGCGACGGATATGTGAAAAACACTTTTGATCGAAGATTTAAAAAATAACCAGGACGGTTAAAACAATTTCTAAAAAATAACCTAAAGCTAACACCTACACACAATAAAATGTGTGAAAAGTAAAAAAACAAAAAAAATCTAAGTCTAGCACTACAAAATGTATCAGAAACTTAGCACCCACCTTTTATAATAGATAAAGTTTGAGCTAGGACACAATGATCTACAGTACTACTGTCATGATTCCGAGCGCAGGCCAGAGCCGTGCTCGGGTCTCAAGGTTTTGCTGTCCATTTTCTGTATATGTATTTGTTCTTGGTTTTATTCCATTGTGCTTTGTGCTTTTATTTTCAATTCAATTCAACTTTATTTATATAGCACCATTTCACAACAACAGTCATCTCATAGCACTTTCAACTGTAGGGGAAACCCCCACAATTGCAGAAAGACCCCAGCTATCAGGCAATCCCCTGTGAGCAAGCGCTTGGTGACGGTGGAGAGGAAAAACTCCCCTTAACAGGAAGAAACCTCCAGCAGAACCAGGCTCAGGGAGGGGCAGTCATCTGCTGCGACTAGCTGGGGGGTGAGGGGATAGAGAAGATGAAAAGAGCAGACATGTAGAGAGCAAACAGCATAATGGGGACTCAATCTATGGGAGAGAACAAACAGATGTTAATGACCAGCAAAAAAAAAAAAAAATTCATTGAGAGTGAAGAAAGGAGTGAAGCCCAGTGCAATTATTGGCAGTCCCCCAGCTGTCTAAACCTAATAGCAGCATAACTAAGGGAGGGTTCAGAAACACATGATCCCTCCCTAATTGTAGGCTACAGTATATCAAAAAGGAAGGTTTTAACCCTATTCTTAAAAACAGAGATCGAGTCTGACTCCTGAATCCAGATTGGCAGCTAGTTCCATAAGAGAGGAGCTTGATAGCTGAAGGCTCTGCCCCCAATGTACTTTTGGAGATTCTAGGTATTACAAGTAATCCAGCATTTTGGGAGCATAGTGCTCTGTTAGGATAATACGGTAATATCAGATCTTTTAAATAAAAAGGGGCCTGATTGTTTAGAGCTTTGTAAGTGAGAAGAAGGATTTTAAACTTAATTCTAAACTCTATGGGAAACCAATGAAGGGAGGCCAGAACCGGAGAGATATGATCTCTCTTTCTAATACCAGTTAAAACTCTTGCTGCAGCATTTTGGATCAACTGAAGACTTTTTAGAGATGTTTTAGGACAACCTGGTAATAAAGAGTTACAATAATCTAATCTAGAGCTAACAAAAGCGTGGATCAGTTTCTCAGCTTCACTCTGAGACAAGATGCTCCTAATCTTGGCAATATTACGCAAATGATAGAAGGCAGTCTTAGAAACGAAATTAACATGTGAATTGAAAAACAGATCTTGGTCAAAAATAACTCCAAGGTTCCTCACAAAGCTATTAAGAGAAAGGGTACCTGTATCCAAACTAAAAGTTTGATTTGGAAAGGTATTTCTAAGGTTTTTTGGACCAACAAGAATGACTTCAGTCTTATCTGAATTTAATAGCAGGAAATTACAAGTCATCCAAGCTTTGATTTCCTTAAGACAGGCCTCTAAGTTGGCTAATTGATTACTATCATCTGGCTTCACTGACAGGTATAATTGTGTGTCATCTGCATAGCAATGAAAATGTATACAGTGCTTTCTAATAATGTTGTCTAACGGAAGCATATATAAACTAAAAAGCATAGGGCCTAGCACAGATCCCTGTGGAATTCCATGACTGAGCTTTGAGTTGAAAGAAAACTCATTACTGACATGAACAAACTGGAACCTATCAGATAAATAAGATCTAAACCACTGCAACGAAGTTCCATTAAGTCCAACATAGTGTTCTAATCTATCAAGTAGAATATTATGATCGATCGTATCAAAAGCTGCACTAAGGTCTAAAAGGACAAGTACAGAAACAAGTCCATTATCAGATGCGATCAGGTCATTAGTGACCTTCACTAAGGCTGTTTCAGTACTATGATGGATTCTAAACACAGATTGAAACTCTTCAAATAAACCATTTCCCTGCAAGTGGTCAAATAATTGTGTAGCAACAACTCTTTCTAAGATTTTTAAATGAAAGGGAGATTAGAGATTGGTCTATAGTTAGCTAAAACTCTTGGATCCAGCATTGGCTTTTTGAGTAAGGGTTTAATTACAGCAGTTTTAAAAGTCTGCGGTACATGACCTAAAGTTAATGAAGAATTGATTATTTGAAGAATAAAGCTACCAATAAATGGGAAGACTTCTTTAAATAACCCGGTAGGAATAGGGTCTAAAAGACAAGTTGAAGGCTTGGATGAGGAAACTATTTTGTCTAACTCTAAAAGGTCAATTGGAGTAAACTGATCCAAACAGATGTCAGTTGAAGGAGTTATAGTAGTTACTATGGCTGTGTTGTGAGACATGTATATGTTGGACACTGCATATGTGATTTAACCACGATGAAGGAGAGCCAGCCCCCTGCGGTGTGGAGCCACAGAGCCTGGACCCCCTGCGGAGAACAGGGGACAGAAGACTTCCTGACCACTGAGGCTCGAGAGGAGAGAAGGGGGAGTTATGTAAATAAAAGGCTAATGAATGTGAATAAAGAGATTTTGAGAGAGATGTGTGATTTCCCCCGCGAGGGAAATGGTTTGATGTCAGAATGTTTAAATGAGAGAACTTTGGTGTGTTCACTCTCTTTGTTCGCTGCTCAGGAATAAGAGCAGACAGTGGAATGATTACTTGAATAAACTGGAATGAAAGGCAATTCGGTTTCGTTATTCAAGTCTCCCCACATTGGTGACTGACGATGTTGAGAATGAACGAAGAAATTCTCAGGGTCCCGGACTCACAGCGCTCAGAGCTGGCGAGCATAGTGGCCGTTAAGCTGCCTGATTTCTGGCAGGATAACCCACGGTCGTGGTTTCTGCAAGCAGAGTCGCAGTTCGCGCTCGCAGGAGTAACGGTGGATGACACTAAGTTCCACCATGTCATCGCTAAACTGGACAACAGCACAGCTCGGTGCGTGCAAAGCTTGGTGGAGCAGCCACCCGCGACCGACAGGTACGACAAGCTGAAATCCACCCTCATCAAGTTTTTCACCCCCTCGGCTGAAGTGAGGGCGAGGAGGATCCTGTCTTTGCTAGACCAAGGTGGACACAGGCCGAGCGCCCTGATGGAGGAGATGATACAGCTGAGAGGGTTGGACAACGATGATTTCATTTTTCAGTTCATCTTCCTCTCCAACCTCCCGGCGCATGCGAGAAGCACGCTGGCCGGCAAAAAGTGTCACACCCTGGAGGAGTTCCGGGAGCTGGCCCAGGAGGCAGATGGGATCCTGGATGCCTGCGGCGGGCAAGCAACCACAGCGGCGACCCGAGACAGCGGGGAGCCAGAGGCGGCAGAACCAGACTGGCCGACGACGGCGGCAACACGGCCGCGACGAGGTGGAGCCAATAGCCCGGCGGCAGAGGCACGGGCACGACACAGCAGAGGAGAAGATCTCTGCTTTTACCATCGGAGGTTCGCAGAGAAGGCACGCAGGTGTGTGCCGCCCTGCATCTTCAGGAGTTCGGGAAACGGCAAGACCAGGGGTCGCTAGCAGCTTCGACCCTCGGAGAACACAACAAGCTGCTCTACATCACGGATGCGCACTCCGGACGAGAGTTCCTCATCGACACCGGAGCACAAGTGAGCTTCATCACCCCAACATACGCGGACCGGGTGGCTGGACCCCACGGTAGCGGAGCTACAGCGGCAAATGGCTCGAACATCAACACCTACGGGAGAAGGACCTTGCCTTTGTGCTTACATGGCCGCACATATGAATGGACTTTTGTAATAGCGGCGGTGAGTTTCAACATGTTGGGCGCGGATTTTTTGTGTTCACACAATCTGTTAGTTGATCTTGCTAATAGACGGCTGGTAAATGCACTCTCTTTTTACTCTCTCCCCTGTTCAGCTCGAGTGTCCCCGCCACCAGTACAGACCCACGTCGCTACAGCAGGTGGTAAGTTTCACACACTCCTCACCCAATTTCCAGCGCTCACTGTGCCCACTTTTTCAGCGACGGTCGCGAAGCACGGGGTGAAACACTTTATCCCCACATCTGGTCCTCCCGTGTTTGCAAAAGCTCGGCGCTTGGATGCAGTTAAGCTCGCCATTGCGCGCGAGGAGTTCGCCGGCCTGGAGAGGCTAGGCATCGTTCGTAGGTCGAAGAGCCCGTGGGCTTCGCCGCTACACATGGTACCGAAAGCTGATGGCTCCTGGAGACCGTGCGGGGATTACCGCAGGCTAAACAACGCTACGGCGCACAATCGTTATCCCATCCCGCACATTCAGGATTTTTCGGTGCACCTGGCGGGGGCGCGCATTTTTTCAAAGATTGATCTAGTTCGCGGCTATCGCCAAGTCCCGGTCCAACCGGAGGACATTCCTAAAACAGCGGTAATAACCCCGTTCGGACTTTTCGAATTTTTACACATGCCGTTTGGTCTCAAAGGGGCGGCGCAAACATTTCAGCGGATGATGGATGCCGTGTTACGCGATCTCCCTTTCGTGTTTGTGTACCTCGACGACATTTTGGTCGCAAGTACTTCAGAGGACGAACACGAAACGCACCTCACAGCAGTTTTTAGGAGGCTGGGAGAGCACGGCTTAATAGTTAACCCAGCCAAGTGCCAGTTCGGCGTCGAGCGGATCGATTTTTTGGGTCACCGCGTCTCCCCGGAGGGAGCGGTTCCGTTACCAGAGAAAGTACGCGCGGTAGCGGATTTTCCCCGTCCACAAACGGTCAAATCACTACAGGAATTCTTGGGGATGGTGAATTTTTATAACCGATTCCTGCCCCACGCAGCTCAAATCATGCAACCGTTATATGCCGCGCTCAAAAAACAAAAAACAACCCAGGCGGTCGAATGGTCCCCGGAGCGGGAGCGCGCGTTCACAGAGGTTAAAAAAGCCTTGGCTGACGCTGCGCTCCTGGCCCACCCAGACCCTGCAGCACGTATCGCGCTGACGACAGACGCTTCAGATTTAGCCATAGGGGCCGTTATTGAGCAACAGGTAGCCGGAGTTTGGCAGCCTTTGGCTTTCTTTAGCAAATCTTTAAGCGCGGCTGAACGAAAATACAGCGCGTTTGACAGAGAACTGTTGGCGCTGCATTTGGCTATTCGTCATTTCGAGTTCTGGCTGGAAGGACGGTGCTTCACCGCTTATGTGGACCACAAGCCGCTCACATACGCCATGGCCAAAATTTCAGATCCGTGGTCCGGCAGGCAGCAGAGGCAGCTGGCCGCAATCTCGGAATTTACCACTGACATTAGGCACGTCGCGGGCAAATTCAATGTAGTAGCGGATTGTCTCTCACGCGCGTTCACGACCCCAACACGCGCAGAGGCAGAACGGGCCACCGTGACCGCGCCGCAGGAGAGCGGCACGGTGGCGCGCGCAGCCCCGGTGCACGTGGGTATAGATTACGCAGCCATGGCAGCGGACCAGGGGGCGGACGCAGACGTGCGCGCGCTCCAGTCTGGACCAACAGGGTTGAGGCTGGAGAGCAAGTGTTTACAAACCGGTATGCCCCCCCTGATCTGCGACATGTCGACGGGGCGCCCGCGTCCGGTGGTTCCGGCCACGTGGCACCACCACCATGTTTTTGACTCGGTCCACTCACTGGCGCACCCGGGGGTGCGCGCGTCGGTGAAACTAGTGGCGGAAAAGTTTGTTTGGCCGTGCCTGCGCAAGCACGTGAAGGAATGGGCAAAAACCTGCATTTCCTGTCAACGGGCCAAAATTCACAGGCACACAAGAGCCCCGTTAGAACCGTTCCGCATTCCGGCCAGAAGGTTCGACCATGTGCACGTCGACCTTGTGGGCCCCCTACCGGCATCACAGGGGTTCACGTATCTTTTGACAATGGTGGACCGCACCACACGTTGGCCGGAAGTGGTCCCACTGGCGACGACCACGGCCGCGGAGGTGGCTCGCGTTTTTTTAACGGCTTGGGTGGCGCGCTTCGGGGTTCCGTCGGACATTACGTCCGATAGAGGACCGCAATTCATCTCTGAGCTGTGGTCAGCGATGGCCAACGGCTTAGGAGCCAAAATTCACCGCACTACGGCTTACCACCCTCAGGCCAATGGTTTATGCAAGCGTTTTCATAGGTCTTTGAAGGCAGCACTCAGAGCGTCGCTCACGGATGCAGATTGGGTGAATAAACTTCCATGGGTTTTATTAGGGTTGCGTTCTGCGCCTAAAGAGGACTTAGACGCCTCCCCAGCGGAGCTGGTATTCGCACAAACTCTGAGGCTGCCGGGCGAGTTTTTACCAGAGCACCCAGAGCCCCCACCTCTCTCGGCTCTGGGACCGTTAGTCGGCACGGGGGCAGACACGCTCCCGGGTCCGGTTCATCACGCTTTTCCACGAGTTTTCGTCCCCAAGGCTTTGAAAAATGCCGATTTCGTTTTTGTCAGGCGCGAAGCCCTTAAAGCAACGCTCAAACCACCTTACGAAGGGCCATTTCGAGTGCTGGAGGCAGGTGATAAGCAATTTGTGCTAGATTTTGGAGACAGAAAAGAGACAGTCAGTATTGACAGACTAAAACCTGCTTTTGTCATGAAGAACGTGTCTGTACCGGTCGCAGTGGCGCCTCGACGAGGCAGGCCCCCGCAGGGGGCAATTAATCACTATCTTCCTCAGTCAACAGACCCGAAGCAGAAACGCACCGCAGGCAAGGCGAGGCCAACGCACAGCAGATTCGGCAGACGGCTGAAGCCCAAGCGGCGCACAGACTGAATGTTGGTGTTGATTATTCAGTAGTGAGTAAGGTGCTATTAAATTTTAGGAATTAGTCTGTTCTTCATCGTTTGGGGGGGGTTATATGGCTGTGTTGTGAGACATGTATATGTTGGACACTGCATATGTGATTTAACCACGATGAAGGAGAGCCAGCCCCCTGTGGTACGGAGCCACAGAGCCTGGACCCCCTGCGGAGAACAGGGGACAGAAGACTTCCTGACCACTGAGGCTCGAGAGGAGAGAAGGGGGAGTTATGTAAATAAAAGGCTAATGAATGTGAATAAAGAGATTTTGAGAGAGATGTGTGATTTCCCCCGCGAGGGAAATGGTTTGATGTCAGAATGTTTAAATGAGAGAACTTTGGTGTGTTCACTCTCTTTGTTCGCTGCTCAGGAATAAGAGCAGACAGTGGAATGATTACTTGAATAAACTGGAATGAAAGGCAATTTGGTTTCGTTATTCAAGTCTCCCCACAGTTACTGTATTTAAGTTAACAGTGGGAAAAATCTGACTGATTTTATCTCTGATAGATGAAATTTTATTATTGAAAAAGTTCATAAAGTCCTGACTAGTAAGCTCTAAGGGAATGCTAGGATTGACAGAGTCCTGACTCTTTGTCAGCCTGGCTACAGTGCTGAAAAGAAACCTGGGATTATTCTTGTTCTCTTTTATTAATGCAGAATAATAACTCGTTCTAGCTTTTCTCAGATATTTTTTATAAATTAAAAGATGATTTCTCCAAGCTAAATAGGTTTCATCTAAATAAGTGGAGCGCCATTTTCTTTCTAATTGAGGAGTCTTCTGTTGTAAGCTACGAATTTCTGTATTGAACCAAGGAGTTAGAAATCTCTGATTATGATTTTGATTATGATCTCTGATTATGATCTTTGATTATGATCTCTGATTTTGACAGCACTGTCATGTTACTTCCTTCTGTGAAATCTTTTCGTGGCCTGTCACAGCTGTTTAGTTGTCTTTGATTACTTTCTTACTCACGTGTCCACACCTGATCCACATTTGGTCTCTTCCCAGCTACCTATTTAAAGTCGCTTGCTTGATTCATTCCTGGCAGCGACCTTCTCTCTGCGCAGAAAGGAATCCCCATTTGGTTCCTGTTTATTTTTGCTCTGTTCGCAGCCTCACCTTATTATTAGTAAGTTACCCTCCGTGGTTATTTTTTGTGTCTTCTGTAAGTTACCCTTTGCGGTTATTATTTGTGCTCTTTGTTATTAAATGTGCAAACTCACAGCTGGCGACTGGTGCCTTATTTCTGCCCTGAAAGGGCCAATTATGACAACTACGAATGACATTGTGTATTTTCAGAAGTTCACCAAAGATGTCGATAGGGTGTCTGGCTTGCAAAAGTTCTGTGGTAACATCAACAAACAAAGTGTAGAATGCAAGTAGATGACTAGGCCCGAGAGGGTTGTTTCCCATTCCTTTAAGGATCTCTCTAAAACTGTGGGAGAAGTTGGAGTTGCATTCAGTCACACAGACCCGTACCAGTCTTTTCCATGGTGTATGAATGGATAAAGTCCCTACTTTTTCTAGCAGGTTCTCCAGTCTCTCAAACTCCATGTCACCCCTTACACCTGCTACATTTTTATTTACTCTGCTATCAATAACACGATACAATTGATTTGCTAAGTAAAGAGACTTAAGATGGCTCTCAACCTTCTCCAAAGTTTCTCGATGAAACTCACCATTCTCTACATTTTTCTTTTAGATGTCCCAAAACAAAGGGTTCATCCACAGCTCTGTGGCTTTCTGGAGATGGACCGGGTTGATCTTATTTTTTCCAACCAGTTTCTTGTACAAATCGTGAATGGGCTCATGGATGACTCTGGTCGATTGTAGCTCCAATAGAAGATTCTGGGCCATAGTTTTGATTTGTTGATCATCAGCCTGAATGTTGTGGAATTGTAAGAGGTGTCGGATGCCTGGAATAAACCTTGGTGTGTAGAGTGTCCACATCAACCAGTAAAAAATTTCCTGGTAGAAACCCTCGGTGATCACATCCAAGCATTGATGCTGCCTCTGACTGGGGTGATTAATACGACAGCCCAGACATTTCTCATGCTGGTACTCCTCCAGAGTTTTGCCGAGCAGATGGAGCATGGTTGATTTTACAACTTTGAAGAACACGTCGCTCATCCACCCGTCAGACTGGTCTTCTGCCGATGTTACCAGTGTTGATGGTGAAATGGGGTGTGATAATGTAGGTGAAGGGTGTGGGATCAGACACTCCCCACAGTCACACTTGACATCCATGGAACTCGGGGTTTTAGGACAGTCGATATCATCGGTGTCCAGTTCTGGAGCCTGAGAGAAGGGGAAAGCCGCACCAACCGAGTCCTGAGCCGGTGTGTCTGGAAGATCTACGGGTTGTAGAGGGTATTGGCTCTCTGGGATCTCCTCGGACAGCGGGGGCTCCGGGGTCTCTGCACGTTGCATGGATGCCTGGGCCTCTAGGTTCTGCTCGGGCTGTAGGATCTCTGGGGTCTGCAAGAGCTGCTGAGATTGCGGGGCTGGAGCAAGCCGTTTCTCCGCCAGTTTGATGTCTGAGGTTTTAATTTTGGACGTAAGCATGATACATCTGGTGGTGTAGTTTCTCTTTGGATAGCTCATAGTTTTACCAATGGTGGTTGATATCTCAACTGAGGTTGTGCTTTTAAAACATGTAGGGAGGAGGGAAATGTACTCCTTGGAGAGTGTGTGTGTGTGTGTGAGAGAGAGAGAGAGAGAGAGAGAGAGAGAGAGAGAGAGAGAGAGAGAGAGAGAGAGAGAGAGAGAGAGAGAGAGAGAGAGAATTCTGGTGGTTATTTGGTCACTTTGACTGATGTGTGTTTTGCAAAATGAACAACTAAAAACATGCCATCAATTATCGTTGAAAGCTGTTTCCAACCATAATTAACATTCCATTCTCACACTAATCCTATATGGTCAAAAATCATTTTTAAAAGCATATACTGTATAATTGACATTCCATTCTCACACTAATCTCACAGGTCAAAGATCATTTTTAGAAGCATATATAATTGACATTCCATTCTCACACTAATCTCACAGGTCAAAGGTAATTTTTAAAGGCATATATATTTGGCATGCCATTCTCACTAATCTCACAGGTTAAAGATCATTTTTAAAAGCATATATAATTGACATTCTATACCCACATTAGTCCCCGCACTAATCCCATAGGTCAATTATATTGACATTCAATACCCACACTAATCCCCATGTCATTAGAGATAATCCCCAAATAATTACATAAGTCAGGTCCGGGGGCGTGTCTGGTCAAAGATCACCTGTCAAAAAAAAGTATGATTAGAGGTACCACCCTCCATCTCTGAGAGTGTTCCCGAGAGGAAAGAATAACATTTGGAGCAAACTTTAATAGGCATGTAGGTGAAGGGAACAGAGGTGAGCTAGGTAGGTATGATGTTAAGGAGAGAAAGTGGAGGGACAGATGATTGTTTATTTTTGAAAAGGATAGAAATAGCTTTGGTGAACAGATATTTCAAGCTTCTTCTTCTTCTTCTTCTTCTTCTTCTTCTTCTTCTTCTTCTTCTTCTTCTTCTTCTTCTTCCAGCTGCTTCCTTTAGGTGGGTAGAATAGATCATCTGCCTCTACTCTCATCCTATTCCTTGCATCTGCTACTGTAACACCAACCTTCTCCATATCCTATTTCACTACATCCATGAATCTTCTCTGTGGGCTACCCCTTTTCCTACTGGCTGGCAGCTCCATCTCCAACATCCTTTTCCCAATATATCCACTATCTCTCCTCTGCAACCTGAAATGTTGCTCTGATATACTCATTTTTGACATGATTTAACGATGACACACCCAAAAGCAGACAACAGAGAGAACAACGGTGGTTTGACAATAATCTATATTGAATGTGGCGTTACAGCCCCACTCCTCCCCGGAGAGGGACCTCTGTGTGTTTTTTTGTGTTGTAGGTAGAGCTGTGAAGGACTGCCCCTGGCTGAGAGGTGCCCTATTTAAGCCACACCTGCGCACTTGTCAGCAGCTTTTGGCTCCTTCTAGAAGCTGGTCGCCTTTCTGTGTGTTTGCACTCTGAATGATGCCTGCTGTCCATTGCTTGGTTGGGGTTGTGCTGGTGGCCCCCGTCTGTGTTGTCTGTGGCCTGTGGGCTCTTGGTTTTGGGTTGGCCGCTGGGCATAGTTACAGCCCTGACAGAGGCGTGTGGTTGCTGGGTTGCCCAGTGACTAGTCTGTTGTTGTTTTGTTTGCTTCATGCATCCAATACTCACATCCACCACTGAATATTACAGACACCCTTTTATTTTGTTTTGGGTTTAAAAAAAACCCAAAATAAAAAAAACAAAACAACAACTTGTGTTTAAATTGGCACTTCCATGTGGTCTCCCTTCTTTGTCCAGCCTCAAGCTGGGCTGTGACAGTGGTGATAAGCTACGGCGAGAAGTTTGGCAACCCTGTGGTAGAAGGGAGAGGTCAAAGGGTAAGTGTGGTAATATTTCAGAGATGATTAATGACAGTAATTTGCTTGTTTGCTTACAGGTGTTTTAGGTGAAGTTGGACAGTGAACAGGGTGGCTGGAGACTTCTGCGCTGCAGTAGAGGACTCCAGAGCAGGCAAGGCCCCAGGGAGTAGGATGTGTGCTTATGGGGGAGTAGGAAGAACAGGTTAGGGTAAAGTTGGTAAGTACACTTACGGGATTGGGAAGAGTCCAGGAAAAGGCTTCACAGAGTGTGGATCCAGTCCGCCTCAAGGGAAGGATGAGATCCACTATCCGCCTGAGAGTCCTGGAGAGATGAGGGGAAAATGCAATAGAAATAATGTGCTTTCTTTCCTTACAGCAAGTTGGAGGAGAGGACTGGCTCCACAGCATTGGGAGATGGCATGGAGGTAGTCTAGCGATCTCTTGATGAGAGGAAGACGCTGGAGCTATTTGAGGGGTATGGTGATTGTCGGCAGGTGGTGAGTACAGCTGTGGGAATGAGATGATTAGTGGGAGAGACAGAGATCAATGTGCAGCCAGATCACTACAGAATCCCCTTCAAGGAGTGACCCCTGGCACCCGAGACTTGTTCGGATGTCTCTTGCAGAAGTCCTGGATGAGACTGACATCTTTAACGAAAGAGCTCAGGACCCAGGACTATTCCTCCGGACCGTGCAACTTCCAATCAGTGAGGAACTGGACCCCCTAACCCTGACAGCGAGTGTCCAATATCCTGTTGACTGTATAGACCAGACCACTGTCGACCATTCTCAGCGGAGGAAGTAGCTTGGATTGAGGGCACAGTGGGCTGGTGGAGACAGTTTTTGGATGGGAGACATGAAAGAGACCTGATGGGTGGATGCAGAGAGAGGGAGGAAGTGTGAGTCGGACAGAAGAGGAGTTTGTAATCTGGGAGATGGGAAATGGACCAATATACCGGGGAGACAGTTTTTTTTAATCAGTCTTGAGTGGACTGTTTTTTTGTAGAAAGCCATACCTTCTGTCTGACCCTGTAGGTGGGTGCTGCACTACTCCGTCAATTGGCCCATCTGGCGTTCTGATCTGCCATCCACAGAAGTGCCACCTTGGTAGCCTTCAAGATCTGGCAGCATTTCCGGATGTGGTGGTGGATGGAGGGCACTGCGATGTCAGCCTGTAGCAGCGAAGGTGGCCAAATTGGGGGCGTACTCCACCCAGAGGAGATAGGTGCTCCATGAAAAGGGGTTGGTGGAGGTGACACATCGTAGGGCTGCCTCCAACTCCGGATTGGCCAGCTTGTGCTGACCATTTGACTGAGGATGATAGGTGGAGGTAAGGCTGACAGTGGCCCCAATGACCTTGCACAAGGCATGTCAGACCTGCGAAGAGAATTGAGGACTTCGATCAGAGACAATGCCGTACAGCCTTACTACGTGTGTAGTTAATAGGTCTGCTGTCTCCTTAGCTGATGGCAGTTTGTGGAGGGGAATGAAGTGGGCAGCCTTGGAGAACCTATCAACAATTGTCAGAATGGCAGTGTGTCCATTGGGTGGGAGCAGTCTGGTGATAAAATCCACCGCGATGTTGGACCAAGGGCGAGCAGGAATAGGGAGGGGTTGGAGTAACCCAGCTGGGGGGATGAGGGCGGTGAGGGACATCCCCATGGAACACTGGGCACATGTCTTGACGTACTCCTGGACGTCCCTCTCCATGGCGGGCCACCAGAAGGCGCCTTTCAGATGGGAGAAAGTTTTGGCTACTCCTGGATGGCAGGTGAACCGAGCAGTGTGCAGCCAGTTGATTACCTCTCCTCGGAGTGCTGATGGGACGAATAGCCATCCAGCAGGACCCCTCCTGCGTCGGGTTTGGTCTTGAGGGCCTCACGACCCTTCCTCTCAATCTCCCATGAGAGTGCACCTACCACGCACTCTGCTGGAACGATGGTCTCTGGGTGGTCGTCAGTGGACTCAGCGGAGAACTGCCTGGAGAGGGCATCTGGCTTGGTGTTACGAGAGCCAGGATGGTAGGTGATTTGCCTCTCTTGCCTTGCCTCTCTTGTGAACTGTCCATGGCTTTGGATGGCTGACCTCAGGTGTTCAAATTTTTCTGCCTTCACTATCTCGACTCAAATCTTCACCGTTACACTGTCTCCCTCTCTTTCACACACATGTAGTCTGTCATACTTCTATTACCTTTCATTCCTCTTGCTCAAGTGCATACATCCACCTCTTCAGGCTCTCTTTTACCTGCTTTTCTACTTTTACTACAGATCACAATATTATCTGTGAACGTCACCCAAATTGGTTGCCGGAATGATCTATAGACAACATGGCATCCCACATGCTGTGGAAGGAAAATAATTTTAAATGTTATCATTTCTAGAATATCCACTCTCTGAATGAAGTCCTACACAGTAGGAATCATCTTGATTATTGATAGTGTTAAAGATGGACTCTGGTGGATATAAATCTCCTATAAAATCTAACTTTTATAAATCTACATTGTCTAAAATGGTATCTTATGCCCTTTTTTCTACCAAAAAGCTTTCATTGTCTTATAGTTTCGTGTCAGCATCTTTTCACTTTTCCTCCTTCAAATGGCATGATCTGTAACTACTCCCACTCACATCCCACAAGGCTAATAGTAGATAGTGCTACATTAAACAGAATAAATCCTGTGATAAAAAGACTTACCACTTGAAGGACATGCCCAATTGTATACACGGTGGCCCAGGATAATGACTGAAACTGATCCAGTCCTTAAAAGCAGTTTAATGGTAAAACTCAAGTTTTCAAAGCAGCTGTCCAAAAATGCTAACTGGCCCTGGAGGCTAACTTCAGTTAGGTCAGAGAGTCCTGATTGGCTCAACACTGCTGACCTGCTATAGTTACGTCACCAAAAACATTCCATCTAAACTCGCCTTTTTTCAGGGGGCGGCATTTAACTGATACTTTAAAGCAAAAAACCCCCCCCAAAAAACAAAACAACAGAGACATGACACCATGGAGTGATTTCACTCTTGATATGTCTTGTTAGTCAAAAAACATGTTACAGACATGTTAACAAGAATTTTTTTTTTTTTGGCAGAGTGTCACTTTAAAGTTCATCTATGTATGTATGTGTCTTTCCAGCAGATTTCAGTGAACCACAGGGAATCATCATTTCATTCTTGAAGTTGCTGAAGTTGATATCCCTGGTGCCTCCAATTTTGATTTTTTATCATTTCCTGAAAAAATACAAGCCTTGCACCTTTGGTAAGAAAATTAAGATCCTCAAATGCTCTTTGTTCAATATTCCAGATAACTTACAACATTTTTTTTGTCATCTCAAAATGATTTAATTTTGGCAGATCCTGGGAACCTTTTAAATGGAGATTCACTTCTTGACTCAGTGCCACAGAAAACAGGAGTGTTGGATGAAAAGGTGAATGAAACACTTGGAGGCGCAAAGGACACAGAAAAAATGACTTGTTCATTATCATTATTACCATGAATATAAAGGGCTATATAGATATAAAGGGCCTTATTATGATGATGTAAAGCATGGATTTACACTACGCTTTGTGTCTTGTGCAAGTGGTGTGATCAGTTTCTATCAATGCACTGTCTTTTTTTTTACGTTGTGTGCCCTCGCCTTCTAAATTGCGTCTGACTGTGTACACAGTTTGCACTTATAGGAGAGGAGTCATTTAAAGTTGGAGTTCAGCTCTTCCATATTATGCTGCATTCTCTGTCAATGTGCCATTGATCAACAAAAACCAGCTCCAAAGTCACTGGTGAATTATCAATTGACAGACTTAGTTTTTAAAAATCTGTCATAATCCATTACCTGATCTGCGATTTTAAATTTCATGTAAAAAAGGCTAAACAGTTTTGTTCTCATTGGCATTTTCAATTATGATCATGAACTTACAGGACAAGCATACAGATTAGGTACTTATTTGTTTATTCTCTCTTTAAGTGACATCACAGAGACCATGGGTCACTCGGTTTTTGGGTTTCATTTTTTTTTGACACTGAACTCATCTGTGGACTGGTGCCCTGTGAGGCCGGTAAACAACCATCACACATGGCCCAAGTAGAGCCTGCCTGCTGGGATCTGCACACATCCTGCCGGAACAATGCTGGATGAGAGCTGCTGAAATAACGCCTCGCTGTCCCTCGGTCTCCCTGTCACAGATGATTCTGGAGGCCAGCCATGGTGGGTGGTCTGCAGGTTTCCTCCGGTATATTCATCTCAGGATCATATGAATCTGTTTTGCGTTGAACAGGTGACCCTACAGTCTCTGTTGATCACTCACATAATAAATGCAGTCTAAGGCTACAGTCACACTGCAGGACTTGATGCTCAATTCCGATTTTTTGCTGAGATCCTATTTTTTTGTGTGGACATTTACATTACAACTTAAATGTGACCCCCATCAGACTCCAGTGTGAACAGTCTACAGCTATGAAGTGACCCGCATGTGCAGAAGAAAACATAACGTTAGACACAGAGTTGTAGAACGATTGGGGGGTGGGGTGGGGGAGGGGCAGAACTTCTTAACCCTGGTGCAGTGCAGCAAAATAAAAAGTTAAAATCATAAATATGACACCAGGTTCATTCCTCTACAGGCCGGATGACCGCTGTGATCAGCTCTGCTTTAACAGAACCGATCGATTAAACAGCCCTTAAATGTGCCATTACTGTGCGCCTGTAATGTCTGATGGTTTCAGCTCCGACTCCCCCCCCCCCGCCAAAATTTTTAAGTTATTGTACAGTCGGAGCCAAAAAAATTACAATCCAGTGATAAAGGGAAGGAGATTGATTAAAAGAGAGCACAAATCAGCTGTGTCTGCCATGTATCCTCCACCTCAGAATTGTAGCATCTGTCTCACTTCAGTGAGGAAAAAGTTGGATGAAATGCGACATGACCGTTCAGACTGAGGTCGCTTTGGAAAATATCAGATACGTATTCGAATTAGGACCACATATGAAAGTGGCCTGGGTCTGGTGTGAAAAAATCAGATATGTGTTGTTCAGACTGTCATTAAAAAATCAGATATGGGTCACATTTGTGCAAAAAAATCGGAATTGAGCATTAAAACCTGCTGTGTGCCTAAAAGACACAGAGAAGAGACACTGTGATTGGTTTATAGCATGTTACACTCAAAGCACACAAATAATTAAGAGAGTTCAGACAGCCCCTTTGCACTTTCCACTGGCACAGATATAGGGCCCTATTTTGATATTCATCAGCAGACTTTTCTGCCATACTTTCCGCCCGATGCCATAGTTTTTTTAGTTTCTGTCAGTGCATTGTCAGTTTTCTTATGCTCTGCATCATGCCATCTAATTACCAGTTGACAGTGCGCCAGCCTTGCACTGAGAGGTGGAGGCTCATTTCAAAGAGGCGTGGTGGTGTGCAATCTCAGGCGCATCACTATTATGATACATGTTACTCCAATGCGCTTTTGATCAGGAAAAAGGTGGTCTGTCGTCAGAAGCAGATTGTTTAATGATATTTCAGTGGCATGTTTTGAAATCACCCAGCTTCGGAGCTTACGGGGAAATGGCACACGCTGGGTTTTTGTTATTTAAATGGAGGGAGTAATAACAGTCATAATATAATTGCCCGTTATTTTATTTATAATATGATCACAGTGTAAATTGTTTTTTATTCCATCCACACTCTAATTTTAGTTGTGGACTTACTATTGGGGTCTATAGATTAGGGATTAATGTGTGAGTGTTTTAGAGGAATGAATGAGTGAATGAATGAACAGGGCATGTGTGCGTTCTGGTTTCGGTGCATGGATGTGTGGGGGGGTAGGCTACTGTCAGTCTTAACATTTTAAACTACAGCTCTCCTCTGTGAAAACGTTTTGTCCACTAGTCTGTTGTGTGTTGTCATCATATGGCATCATCATATCTTGTGTCCATTTGTGCTCACGCATCCTGATTAATGAGAAAACACACTCAGCCGGTGTTTTCTGATAAATGAGGACAGTTAAATATGAAGCGTTTGAATACACAACAGGGTTTTTCACTACACAGAGGAACAAGAAACCTTATGTGGGTTTATGATTCAGTTCTCTACCGGACTGCAGCTGGACCAGGCTCCTATTGGGAAAACAGCTGTCACCATGACCCAGGAGAAGAGAGGTATGTGCGGACAAACTCAATATTCAGTATCTAATGATAACAGTTTTAACCTCATTCACTGTCATTCTTTTAAAAGAATGATTCAAAATAAAAATATCTGACAGGTGTTTTGAATTAAATCTACAATTTTGCATTCACCAGACCAGATTAATACAGCTCAGGCTGCAATGAGCGGATCCTCTTCCTTGGTTTAAAAGAGAAACTCTGATGAACAATAATACATTTCTTAGTGAGATCAAGTTGACGATAATATAACTGAAGGAAACTCTGTCAACCTCGTAGATAAAGAGAAAGACTGGCAAGATCTCTGAATTGTAGCCGACAGCTCTCATCCACTGGTCAAGCAAGACTGTGGAGTTAAAAAGCTCCTTGCTTTTAAATGCATTTTCACTTCGTGAATGAGCCAGCATTGTCCTCAGCGCAAAACCTCTTTCCTGTTAGCATCACGTCTTTGATCTCGTGCCCGTTTATTAAAGGGAATGAGAACAAAGGCAGTCATTGGCTTATTTGACATTAGGCCCCAAACACGCCTTTGAACAATTAAGAGCATTAGGACAACCCTTTTCGACTTTGTGTCTGGTGGAAAATTCATTTTTGTGCTGTTGTGATAAGGAAATTAACTTGGAAATGCCCATAAACACGTTCTGTGACTGACTGACTGTGTCCTTGTAATACGGCCCTTAGTCTTTTCCACTGCTGCAATCGTGAAATGGACATGCACATGATCATAAATGCGCTTTGCACCTTAGATATGCCCAAAATATCATGAGCAAAATGAAAAGAGAAGTTATCCATATTTCAGTATCTTTCTAGGTTATGCTTGCTACTACTTTCTTACCCGTTTACTTCTACTCCATCACAAATTTCCATCCACTATTTATTCATGCAACTGTGCGCTGACTAGGTTAAAGTTTTCTGTGAAGACTCATGTTGTTTTCTGGTAAAACATAACCAGCTTGGATCTACTGAACATTTAAAGCTTTTTGAAATATAACCGCCTTTTTCTGGACAGCATCTTCCAGATTTTTAATGGTGTGAACACAAATGTGTCAATATTGCTGCTGCTGCTGCTGCTGCAAAGGACTGAATCATTGAAAAAACAAGGTTGCCTGATTTCTCCTGCTTGGTGCCAGCCCAGATTTTAAAATATCTGAAGATATTTCTAATTTGTGGGTTACTTTAAACTATTGATGAGAAAGTAGACTTAAGAGGAGAATATGAAGGCATTTGGTTCTACAATAAGGAAAACAAATATCTCATCAACAACACTGAACTAATTTAATGTTTTTTTCCAGGCATTAAATGAAATAAATACATAGGAAGTGAAAACTGCAGTTTAAGTGTACCTCTAGATATCACTAAGTTTATGATATTGAACTCCTATTATCTTACACTTTAGTGATAGAAAGAAATGCAGTGCTTGGATTTTTACAGCACTTGTGTGTCATATATTTCTTATATGCTCTTTCTGTCATGATTTGCCCCCTCTGGGCAGGAACAAAAGACCCAAGTGCTGGACTGCTAGTTGTGTGATTTATTAAGGAAAATATAAAGCTCAAATAGTGAGCAAAAATAAACTTACATCAACTGAAGAGTGCGGGTAACAACAAGAAGATTACAGGAGTTCACGTTAGAACAGGGTAGGGGTTCCGACAGAGGAGAGAAACGCAGAGACAATCATGAGGCACTGACAATTGGGTGGCAGGAAAAGCATTCTTAAATAAGGCAGGTAATCAAACACAATAAGTGCCATCAGGTGTGGATCTCATGAGCGAGCAGGTGACCTAATTACCGAGCTGAGTGCACAGATGAGATGAAAAAGGAGGAGGGAGTGTCTGGAAGAGGAGAGCTCGTGCTATGAAGACTACATATAACAAAACCCACACACACAGAAATAATATACAAACTTGAGAAAACACAGGATAAGAACAACAATAGAGAGGCTAAGAACGAAGTAACACCGCACTCCGTCTCAAGATAGAGCCCCCCCCCACCCCAAGGGGTGGATGCCAAACACCCCAGGGTAACATCAAAAAAGAAAGCGACCCCCCCCCACACACACAAAAAAGGTATAACAACAAACCAACCTGGGTGGGAGGTGGGGAGAACAGGCTAGGAGGGAACAAAACAAAACCCCGCTCAGGACCCACACCAGGCAAAACCAGGCCCTAGGTCCCCTGGACTAAAAAGCTAGACAGTTAAGGTGGTCAGCCAAAGTCGAAGGCCCAGCAGATGGCATGATGGAAGGAGTTGGGTGGCCTCCCAGAGAACATGGGCCACCCAACTCCACGGCACAGTCTGTCAGGTGGTCTGCAAGAGTTTTTTAACCACCTGAACAGAAAGGTTGGTCCAGGAGGTGGCTGCCTAACAGGAGGAACCAGCGCTGAGCCAGATGGAATAGTCGGGGAACCCGAGCCAACATCAGGGTGAGGAGAGGAAACCACGACGGCCTCAGGCAGAGGAGGGGGAACCACGACGGCAATCTGGCAGAGGAGGGGGAACCACAACGGTGTCTGGCAGGGAGAGGCAACCACAACGGTGTCTGGCAGAGAAGAGGTGACCACGATGGCAACTGGCAGAGGAGAGGGGACCACGACTCCCTCGGACTGGCCTGTAGCACCCTCAGTGGTCCAGGAATGGGACATAGCAGCACCCGTGGTGGCTCCAGGCTGGAGCAAAGCAGCACCCGTGGTGGCTCCGGGCTGGAGCAAAGCAGCACCCGCGGTGGCTCCGGGCTGGAGCAAAGCAGCACCCGCGGTGGCTCCGGGCTGGAGCAGAGCTGCACCTGCAGTGGCTCCGGGCTGGAGCAGAGGAGCACCCACAGTGGCTCCGGGCTGGAGCAGAACTGCACCCGCGGTGGACCCGGACTAGGCCAGAGATGCACCCGCAGTGGACCTGGACTGTGCCAGAGCTACACCTACGGTGGCCCCTGGGCTGGAGTGTAATGCCCACAGCGGGCCCACACTGGAGCGCAGCATCCAAGTTAGTTTCAGACTGGGGTGCAGCACCCACATTGGTCCCCGACTAGGACACAACACCCACGGAGACCCGGACTGAGGAGGAACTGCATCCATGGAGGTCCCGGGCTGGGACGGAGCACCCGTGATGACCTCATCAGACGGGGAAGTAGCACCCTTGGAGGTCCCGGGCTGGGACGGAGCACCCACGATGACCTCATCCGGAGGGGAAGCAGCACCTTTGGAGGTCCCAGACTGGGATGGTGCACCCACGACAACCTCATCCGGAGTGGAAGCGGCACCCGCGGAGGTCCTGGGATGGTACGGAGCACCAGCGATGACCTCAGCAGGAGGAGCTGGACCCACGAAGATATCAGGTGGCGAGGCTGGACCCACGGAGACCTCTAATGAAGTTGGACGAACCTCAGTGACCCTGGGGAAAGACTCCGATAGGAGGGACAAAGAGGCAAGGTCAGGGTCACCGGCAGCAGTGGAGCCCGGCAAGGTGAGCTCAGGTGCAGCTGATGGCTGCACTTGGCTCTCCCCACCAACAGCCCAACAAAATCTCTGCAAAATTGGAACAATGAAAACAAAGGAGAGCACTTGCCTGAGCTCAAGCTCCACCACTGTCCAGGACTCCGTCGATCCAGACAGCGACGTCTCAGGCCTGGTTCTCTGGAGATCCAACTCCGGCTCTGCTGCAGCGGACCCTGCAGCAGGCATGGTGGTTGGTGCTGTCCCGGGACCCCCCAGCGAGATGACCCATACAGGTGGCTTGCCCTGTGTGGCGACGGGAGGTCGGCTTCTTGCTGGCACTGGATCCTGCTCAGCTGAAGCCTGGGGGTCCTCCTTCATCGGCGCAGGTATCAGCTCAGTCTCAGCTCTGTCTCAGCGCTCCCCCTCTGTCCAGAGCATGGGTGCGGTGCTGGAACCATGTCCTGCAGGGCCGCCAGCGGCTCAATCCTGGGGCTGACAGACACTCAAAGGATAAAGGAGGAGGCACGGAGAGAGCAGGTAAAAGGTGTGTAGCTGCAGCAGGAGGTGAGGACTCAGAGGACTGCACAGTCTGAGCCTCACCACCGGGAATCAGGCAAGACAATTCATGCGTTAAAGATGGAGAATGAAAAAACACTTGCCTGTGTTCCCGGGGCATGATGTTTTCTGCTGCAGCTGGTCTACAGTCATCCCTCTCCATGACTACGGTGGTTGTGGGCCCCTCAGAAGATTGTGGAGGAGCCACCCCTGCTGTCACGGAGACGAGCAGAGCCGGGGAAGAAAAGATCGACCCCCTCAGCAGTGGGAGGAATCGCCTAGGAGGAGGGGGAGGTAGCAGCAGCCGAGGAGTAAGCTGACGTAACAGCCGGAGAGGAAAAATCATAATCACCACCACTCAATTTACGTATTCCCAGGTCTTCTTTGGTCCGCAGGCGGCGAGAGCTTCATCCACAAAACTTTGGATAAATTCAGCAGCCCACTCCACTTCCAGGCTCGACCCAGCGGGCAATCATCCTTTGCTTGCTGAAGGCTGGCAAGCTGGGGATTTGGTGATGCTCCGGACAAAACAAGTGCGTGAAAAACAAAAGGCAGAAACTAGCAGCAGCTGGGTCTTAACTGGTCAGTGCCTACTGTCATGATTCGCCCCCTTGGGGCAGGAACAAAAGACCCAAGTGCTGGACTGCTAATTGTGTGATTTATTAAGGAAAATATAAAGTTCAAATAGTGAGCAAAAATAAACATCAACTGAAGAGTGCGGGTAGTGGTGAGAAGATTACAGGAATGCACGTCGGAACAGGGTAGGGGTTCCGACGAAGTAGAGAAAGGCAGAGACAATCATGAGGCACCGAAAATTGGGTGGCAGGAAAAGCATTCTTAAATAAGGCAGGTAATCAAACACAATGAGTGCCATCAGGTGTGGATCTCATGAGCAGGAGGGTGACCTAATTACCGAGCTGAGTGCACAAATGAGATGAAAAGGGAGGAGGGAGTGTCTGGAAGAGGAGAGCTCATGCCACGGAGACTACACATAACAAAACCCACACACAGAGAAATAATATATAAACTTGAGAAAACACAGGATAAGAACAACAATAAATACAGAGCCTGAGCACGGTGAAACACCACACTCTGTCTCATGACACCTTCATTCTTTTAACTTACACCTAGGTGGGTAGAGTAGCCAGAAATTGTACTTAAAGCGTACCTGTGGTGGTCGTGAAAAAAAAGATATTATATTGAGCCCCTGTCTCACGTTCTAGTTCAAGTTTAAGTTGAAATTCACGTTCAAAGCAATTTGATATAAATCCATTGCTGATCTGCTGGTTCAGCTATGTCAGCAAAACATGGGTACAGCCATACTAGCGGCTACAGGGACTTCCAGGACGCTTCCTGTGATGTAATTTCGTTGACACCGCGATCTGGATCAGTATTGGCTGAGCCTCGAGTACCCGGATGTGGAGCGGCTTCGAGGATATTCAAATTCAAACGTTTATTTCAAACTCAGGATTCATATTAAATGCAGAACTAAAACGAGTAGAAAATAAATAAATAAATGTTTAAATTCTGCGAGCCGTCTTTTCTGATCTGAGCTCATAAATGCCGATAATTCTAACACTGCGATCTGAGTACCCGGATGTGCGGCGGCTTCGGGGATATTCAAATTCAAACATTTATTTCAAACTCAGGATTCATATTAAATGCAGAACTAAAACGAGTAGAAAATAAATAAATAAATGTTTAAATTCGGCGAGCCGTCTTTTCTGATCTGAGCTCATAAATGCCGATAATTCTAACACTGCGATCTGAGTACCCGGATGTGCGGCGGCTTCGGGGATATTAAAATTCAAACGTTTATTTCAAACTCAGGATTCATATTAAATGCAGAACTAAAACGAGTAGAAAATAAATAAATAAATGCTTAAATTCAGCGGCTTGTCTCATCTGATCTCGGAAGATGATTCTAAAACTATCTACAGAGCAGCAGACACTCGTTGCTCTTTTCAAAACAAAAACATACAATACGATATGGATATCGCAACATGGCAGAATGTAAAGCCTTTGGATGTCTGAATAATAAGCGAAAAAAACAAAGAAACACATTTTTTGTGTACCCAAACCCAGCTCACCTTGTCAGAAGATCGGAGCGGAAACAGGGCACAGACGAATAATTTCAGACGGAATTGCGTTGTGTGTGAGGACCACTTCGTCACTTTAACCCTCAGAAGACCTTTCTGGCTCAAACCTGTAGCCATGTTGGACAAATTCTTCCTCAGAGTCCGACAATTCAGCCATAATAGAATAAAAACACTCACAACAGCACCCTAGTCTCTCATGCAGGCGGAGCATTGACTGTTGAGTATCAACGAAGTGACGTCACATCCGCATGTGTCACGGCTGCGCCCACAGTTTTCATTGGCTGCCCATGGCCAAGGTCCTATTTGAATATATGTCTGGTGGTATATGGCTGGCAAAAATTATTTACCAAAATAAGAAATACTTTTTCATAATGTTTTCAAGTCAAATGCGTCTTCACGACCACCACAGGTACGCTTTAAGTAAAAATACTGCTACCTTACAATATTAATTACTCAAGTATAAACAGAAGTCACTAAATAATTACTTGAAGGAAGAATCTGCTAAAAAAGTTACTTGAGTGGTGAGTAAACATATTTCTGTTTTTTCCTGAGAAGATAAATCTGTTCACATTTACCTTGTAATATAATCTATATCACTTAAATAGACAATAGACAGCAATAAATATCTTTCAAGGCAGAATTTTAAAAACAATGATTCTGACACTGATTTTAATTAAATTCAATAATCAAAAAAAAAAAAAATCTAAAGGGCCAGTTTTTTCTGATTAGCCCAAGCTAGAAACAAAACATTTAAATAGCTTCAAATCAGTGAAATCAAAATTTACTGAAAGACTATGAGCAAATTTACTTGAGTTAAAGTACAGATTTTCAAAAATCAAAAGATTCAAAGATTATTTGTCAAAACTTCTATACATATAGGAGAACTGAAATGCCGTTTCTCTCTCTCTTAGTGGTGTGCACAATATAGAAGAAAAGAAGGAATAAGGATGAAAAACAACAACAGCAGTCTATGTACAGTAATGCTACCCGTAATGCAAATAAAGACAAACAATAAAACCCAGCAATCCTATATACAGAAAAAGTGGAGTCATAATACCAGTAACTGCAAGTTCAATGCAGTAGTGTAGATGCAGACAGTGACAGATAGAACTGCACATGGTCAATATTGCAATAACAGACAGTAGCAGATATTGCATTTGTGCAAATGGTTGCAGTAAGGTGCAGAGACATACAGCAGCAGATGTATTACTGTTGGTGTGCCAAGTCTTTCTGTACAAACAGGTGAGGTAGTTATTGTGTGGGTGAGTGTGTTATGGTCCAGGGATGGGGGGGGGCAGAGTTCAGGGTCATGATGGCCTGGTGAACAAAGCTGTTAAGCAGTCTTGTGGAGTGGGCCCGGAGGCTCTGGCACCTGTTCCCTGAGGGCAGGGGGCTGAAGAGGGAGTGTGAGGGGTGAGAGGTGTTGCCTGCAATGTTGATGGCTCTGCAGGTGAGGCGGGTGTGGTAGATATCTGGGGGGGGGGGGAGGAATGAGCTTGCTGGTGGCTTTCACTGTGTGTTGTAGTGTCTTCCGGCAGGAGGCGGTACAGCTTCCGTACCACACCGTGATGCAGCTTTTGAGGATGCTCTCAATGGTGCCCCGTTAGAATGAGCACATGATGGGGGGTGGGACTTTTCTACCCCACTTCATTAAACTTTTATTTCTATCCTTTGTAAATGTCATTGTGTAACACATGATTATAGGCTCAATTAACCTTAGGTCTACTTAGTGGTGCAGCGGCAACATGGTGTTGTAGTGGGCTGCACTATTGCCTCACAGTACAAAGATCGTGGGTTCAAGTCCACCAGCTAGCAGTACCCATCTGTATAGAGATTGCATGTTGTTCCTATGCTTGCGTGGATTTAGGATGCTCTGGTTTTGTCCCGCATTACAAAAACATGCAAGTAAGGTTAATTGCAGACTCTAAAATGGTTCTAGGTGTGAATGATGAAGGCACTGGTGCCACACTGTGGATGCCCTTGAATTCCCTCTGGGATTAATAAAGTATAAGAAACAATATTTAGCAGCAGAATGTGAACTTTCATTGCAAATTTAATGTGGGGGGCAGTTGTTGCTTTTTAAAAAATTATTATTTAAACTGTCTCTGGATAAGATGGCAAATTTTACACTTCATTTGACTGCAGCGGAGAATGAAGAGGCTGATGCATGTTTATTCATGTGGAATCAGAAAAAAACAGCAGGAAGAAACTATAAAAAATGTGCAAAATGTAGATTTTTTTATGCATAACCTATTACCCACTTAGTGTATTTAAAAAAAAAAGTCATTTCATGTAAAGTGTTGAAGAGTTATCTAAAAATTGTGTGTTTGTGTGTGTGTTATGTGTGGGATTGTACTTAGTGTTCCTGCTTGTACAAAGTAAACACTAAATAAGAAAAGTGGCAGCAAATTCTAGACATGCAAGTGGCGCAGTGATTTAGCACTGTGGCAGCGCAGTTTTACCCTCGGCCGGGGGACCGCGGGGATCATGAGATCGTGGGTTCGATCCCAGCCCCCGACCAACAGTGAGCTGTGTGGAGTTTGCATGTTCTCCCCGTGTTGCGCGGGTTTACTCCGGGATTTCTCCGGTTTCCTCCCGCACACCAAAAACATGTAGGTTTAGGGCGCTCGCGCACGCAGCGACCAGCAGCCAGTGGCTTGTCACCAGACTGCAAACCAAGTCTACCTACGGGTACAAATAAGTAACAAAAAAAAAAAGTATTAATTTTTATATTGAACTTTTTTCTTTTATGTTATATTTCTTGTTTCTATTTTGTTTAATCAATATTCTGTTTTTGAAGCATGCTTTCTATAGAAGCCACAAATTAGTATTATTTAAATTGTGTCAAATTTAGTAAAAATGACATAGTTCTCATTTCTAAAAGCAAATCAGAGGTTTTATCATCTAGGCCAGGGGTGTCCAACCATGTGCCATGGAGAGCCAAGACCCTGCAGGTTTTACCTCCAACCAGTGTCTTCAACAGCAGATTTCTGTGAACTTCTTCCCACTGATTGCTGATAAGTGAAAACACCTGCTGAAGAGACTGGGTAGAAGAGAAAACCTGCAGGGTCTTGGCTCTCCATGGCACCTGGTTGGACACCCCTGATCTAGGCCTTTAAAGTGAAGTCAACACATTGCTGATCTCATGCTCTCCAAGCTTCAAAGAGGTATTTCTTTAGTTCTGTGATGCATTTAGGATATTGCATAACTCTCTGTGTTTTGTGGTAAACACTAGCAAATAATATACAGAAATGTACTGAAGAAAATGATTTGTTTTCTTTGGCGGCTACTCATTTAAACGCGAGTTGCTTAAATAAAAAAATGTGCTATATTTATTATTGGTTGTGTCTTTTATTATCCCTTTCTTTGCCCATTCCCTGCTACCATCACTGTCTGGATCAAAGGTCATGTTCTCTGTTTGTTTTTATTTAAACGCCCCCAAAAATCTGGAGCCACAAAATATTTTGTGGTCATCCGCCAGTATTTTTCCAAACCTTTCTCATTTTATCATGAGGAAAATTGTGGAGACTAACATAACGTATATTCACTGGTTCTCTTTGAGCTGAACATTAGAGCAAGAGCAGCAGGATATGGTATTCATATAATAAAATATAATAAAGTTCAGATGAAACCAGAAGTTACATACTGTACACTGTATAAAAAGACATAACCTTTTTTTTCTTCACTGTCAGACATTAAACCAGACTAAACTTTTCCTGTTTTAGGTCAGTTAGGATTATGGAAATTATTATTATTATTTTTAGAATTTTTTTAGAATGTTTTAGAGCATTTTTTATTACTTTCTTCAAAGTCAGACATTTACATAGATTTCCTTAGTATTTGGTAGCATTGCCTTTAAACTGTATGACTTTGGTCAAATATTTTGGGTATCCTTCCACAAGCTTCTCATAATAGTTTGCTGGAATTTTGGCCCGTTCCTCCTGACAGATGTGGTGGAAATGAGTCAGGTTTGTAGATCACCTTATTCACACGTCTTTTGCCCACAAATTTTGTATGGGATTGAGATCAGTCCTTTGTGAGGGCCACTCCAAAACATTGACTTTGTTGTCCTTAATCCACTTTGTAACTAATTTGGTGGTATGCTTAGTGTCATTGTCCATTTGGAAGACTCATTTGCACTCAAGCTTCAACTTCCTGGCTGATGTCTTGAGATTTTATTTCAATATCTCCACATAATTTTCTTTTCTCATGATGTCAACTATTTTGTGAAGTGTGCTAGTCCCCCCTGCAGCAAAACACCCCCACAGCATGATGCTGCCACACTTGTGCTTCACAGTTGGAATGGTTTTCTTAGGCTTGCAAGCTTCTCCCTTTTTCCTCCAAATGTAACAATGGTTCATGGCCAAACATTTCAGTTTTAGCTTCATCAGACCATAGGACATGTCTCCAAAAATTATGGTCTTTGTCTCTGTGTGCATTTCAAAACTATATTTCAAAACTATATTTCAAAACAAAGAATACCCTTGATTTTCAAATGACTGTTGGCATTCACTTGTCCAAACAAATGGTTTTGAAAGACTGGTTAAAACTGAAAGTGGTGCTGCGATGGTGGAAAAGTTCATACAAAACCAATGATAGTAACCAGCCATCCCAAGAAAACGATGAGTTCTCTTCTGGTACTTGGTGCAGGGAAGGCAGCAATAGCCTCTACTTTTGCATCAGCAGGGTGTAGGTGTCCCTGGCCTACTTGCTGACCAAGGTAGAGAACAGTGCCTTTTCCAAATTCACACTTGGCAAGATTTAAAGTTGAATGAATGAATGAATGAATGAATGAATTTATGAATGAATGAATTTATTTCGGATAGTACATTACAGGTTAAAAGAAACTGTATAATATAACAACAAGGTCAAATTAGACAAAGACTCCTTCTACTATACAATTCCACGTGAGTTATCCGAAATGGGTGATGGCTGAAGCCGCAGCTTATATTGCCCACCCATATTCCATCCAAGAATTCAAAGGAGAAAAAAGAGAAAACAAGACAAGAGCGATTACAATTTAAAACAAGGCTAAGACAAAATATGACTGAGAGAAAAAGAAAACTGAGCTAGTCTAAGTTAAGCGGTTACTATTCAAAAACAAATCTAAGACATAGTGTCACAGAGAAAAAAGAAAAACTAAGCTATAACACAACACAGGCTGGAAATGTCAATCCTTATGTGAGTTTACATGTCGTCTTGTAAATATGTTTGGAGTATTTCTTCCTTTAGTTTTTGTTTAAATTGTCCAAGCTTTGTACATGATTTTAATTCAGGTCCAAAATCGTTCCATAATCTGACACCTTGCACTGAAATACAGTGTTGCTTGGTAGTTGTTCTCACTGTAGGCTTTTGAAATATACATGTTCCTCTGAAGTGATATCGTTTCTCCCTTGTTTGGAACAACTTTTGGATATTTGCGGGCAGTGATAGATTCTTCACTTTGAACATTATTATTGCGGTTTTAAAGTCGATCAGATCTTTCAACTTGAGAGTTTTTTGTTTAAGAAAAAGTGGGTTTGTTGGTTCCCTGTAAGCTGCTTTGTTGATTATTCTAATAGCTCTCTTTTGAAGCATAACGAGTGGATATATGTTTGTTTTATATGTATTTCCCCATACTTCATTACAATATGTCATGTATGGGAGTATTAATGAATGATACAAGGTGTATAGTGTGGGTTGATTCAGCAAATTTTTCACTCTGTGTAATATTGCAATTGATTTGGATACTTTACCTTTTATATAATTAATATGTGGCTTCCAACACAGTTTGTTATCAATTATTACTCCAAGGAATTTAGTTTCGGATACCCTTTCAATCTCTACACCATTTACACTGAGTTTGGGTACTGGGTAGTTGTGATGGTTGTTAAAGACTATAAATTTTGTCTTGCTTAAATTGAGCGTTAATTTGTTTGAATCAAACCACAGTTTCAGCTTTCCTAATTCCTTTCCGAGTGTATCCAGAAGTTGTTCCAAGTTGTTTCCACTGCATAGCAGGTTAGTGTCATCAGCAAACAATATTAAGTCCATTTTTTCTGAAACTTTACATATATCATTTATATACATATTGAATAATAATGGTCCCAAAACTGAACCCTGTGGGACTCCACAGGTGACCTTCAGTAGCTCTGAGTTTTTGTTGTTAACACATACAAACTGATATCTATTCTTTAAGTAACTTCTTAACCAGGACAGTGCTACCCCTCTGATACCACAATTTTGTAGTTTCTTTAATAATAGATTGTGATCTACTGTATCAAATGCTTTTTTAAGATCCAGGAATACTCCAACTGAATACTCTTTATTTTCAATGGCTGTTGATATTTTTTCTGTAAATTCCATTAAGGCATATGCTGTTGTCCTTTTGTGTCTGAACCCATATTGCTGCTCACACAATAAATCATTCTTCAGTATGAAGTTGTCAATTCTCTCATAGAATATTTTTTCAAGTATCTTGGAAAATTGCGGTAATAGTGAAATTGGTCTGTAGTTGGAGAGTTCCCCTCTGTCGCCTGTCTTGTAAATTGGAATTACTTTAGCTATTTTCATTGCATTGGGAAATATACCTGATTGGAGAGACAGGTTACAGATATACGTCAGTGGTTTCACTATGCATTCGATAACAGTTTTGACTAGTAGCATATCAATACCATCGCAGTCAGTAGATGTTTTACTTTTGAACGATTTAACAATTTCAATGACCTCTCTTTCGTCTGTGTTCTTTATGAAGATGGTGTCTTTTACAGCAGTGTTATTGCATATTGAATCACCTGTTGGCACCGTAGTGGGTATTTCTCGGGCCAGTTTAGGGCCAATGTTAACAAAAAAATTATTAAATTCATCTGCAGGTGAAGCTATATTCACATTCGGAGTCGATTTATTATTTTTTGGAGTGTTAGTTGGGTAGCTGGTATTTCTGCTTTTATTTCCAAGGATACTGTTGATTATTGTCCATGTATTTTTAATATTGTCTTTGTTTTTTTCCAGTTCTTTACTGTAATAGTCTCTTTTACTACATCTTATTATATATGTTAACTTATTTTTGTATGTTTTATACCGCTGCTCTGCTTCTTTTGTCCTTTTCTTTATGAAAGCTTTATATAATAAATTTTTCTTTTTACACGCCTTTTGTAGTCCTTTGGTTAGCCATGGTTTGTCAGTAAATTTGTGTTTAAGCTTTTTTTTAACTAATGGGCAGTTTTTTTCATAAAGAGTGGTTACAATGTTTGTAAATGTGTCATAGGCTTCATTTACATCTGATACATAGACTTCTGTCCAGTCTTGCTTCAGCAAGTCCTCTTTAAAAGAACTGATTGCGTTTGGTGATTTGTGTCTGAACGATTTTGAGATTTTTTCTGGGTTGGGCCCCGTGTGGCCATGGATAAGTGCAAAGATTGGCAAGTGGTCGCTTATATCATTTATCAATAATCCACTTTCTATTTTCTTGTCGAGAACATTGACAAACAGGTTGTCAATAAGTGTAGCAGAGTGAGCTGTGATTCTACTGGGATGTGTTATTGTGGGATATAGACTCATGCTGTACATAGAGTTCATGAACTCTGTAACTACATTTTGTTGATGTGGATTAAGTAGGTCAATATTGAAATCTCCACAAATTGCTACCATTTTCTTACTAGTAATATTATTGTACAGCTCGACTAATTTATCTCTGAATGTCTCAATGCAAGTTCCCGGCGTTCTGTATATGCAGCTTATGATTAGATTTTTTGTTTTGTCTAGGTCAATCTCAACAGTAACACATTCCAGAATCCCTGGTAGTGCTAAGGACATTTCATTTACAAGCTTACATCTATATAGGTCATCAATATACAGTGCAACACCACCACCCTTTTTTTGAGATCTGTTAATGTTAAACATCTGATATCCCTCTATTGCCATCAGGGGAGCCTGGTCTGCATTAAGCCAGGTTTCAGAGACTGCTATAGCTGTGAATTTTCTGTTTAGCTGTTTTAAATAGTCCTGAATCTGTGAGAAGTTTTTGTTAAGACTTCTGCTATTGAAGTGTATTATTGACAGTTTACCATCTAATTGCACTTGACTTTTGAATTGCTTTTCAGTGTAATATTCACAGTGGTTATGAATATTATTGAAAAAGTGGTTATCAGGATCAATATCATTCTCCATCTCTTGTGGTTTATGTTCAGCATAGTGGCATATTTTTAGAGTTTGAGTTTCCTCACTCTGTGTTTCATAGTCAGTGTTCATCTGTATTTATCTAAGTCAGTAGCATCTCTGATCATTATACTTTTTGCTTGCTCAGGTGTTCCATTTAGTTTAATCCAAATTCTACAATTTCTTGTCCAGGTTGACTGTATCTTATTATGTTTCTTTAGCATCCGTGCCTGCCCTGCTAATTCAGCGTTTTTTTTTTGTCAGGTGTTCATTTAGGTAAACTTGAGTTTCCTTTAGTTTTTTGGCCTGCCTCAGTATGTCATTTTTCACCCTCCTGTTCACAAAGCGCATCACAATTGATTTCTTTGTTTTGTTATCTTTCTTCGGTAAAGCATAACAGGCTGAGATCGCATTGGCTTCTACCTTAATGTCTTTATCATTAAGGAACTGAAGCACTTGGTTTTCTAAGGACATTGATTCACTTATGGAAGCATGTTCACCACTCAGTCCTGTAGCGGCATGGGCGTACGACTGATATCTGATGTCTAGTCCACTTATAACTATGTCATCAATGCGAGAACCTTGTTCAAGATCCTCAACGCGTTGCTCCAAAAGACGCCCGTGTTGCTCCAGGTCCATAATTTTTTTGTCTTTTTCTTTTATTATTGAATGTAGGGCTTGTACCTCCTGTATTAGGTCTAATATTTTGTCCTGCTGGCTAGTCACTTTGGCCAGTTCATCTAACACAAAGTTCAGAGTTTTTTTAATTTCTTCCATTTCCTCTTTTTTGGGTGGCATTTTACTGACCTGTGGATAGAAATAAGCAGAGAATCCGGCTAGGCCTCAACTAGCTCGGTCACTACTGGACCCGCCGCTCCTGCGCAGCTTCTCCGCCGAGTGACGCTGCTCAGCTCCGCAGATCACCGCCGTCTATCGCCTGCCTCCGTCTACCTGGCCAGTTGTGTCGTGCACCGCCGGCGCAGCCGGAATCCACCGATCACAGCCACTCGTCGCCGTCTGGCTAGGCGGCTCCTCCGCTGGGCCCCGTCTAGGCCCCGTCACCGACCGCCGTCAGTCTGGTCGTTCCTCGGCTGGGCCTCGCAATTGAGCACCGGTTCAGACCACTGTCCTGCTGGATCCAGGTGGCCCCCGTCTCTCACCAACGCCGCGCCCGAGCTCCCAATCGCCGCCTCGGTTGGTTCGTCCTCCTTTTAAATCCTTCTCTCCTCGGCTCCAGATGGCCAGATGTAAAGAATACCTTCTCACTGCTGCAGTTACTCTGGGTTAGCATCTGGGTTAGCATCAGAGGCGAGCCTTTAGAGGTCGGAAACGGGGCGAAACGGAGCCAGATCTACCAGAACCTTCACCAGGTCAGCACTGGGTCGTAAGGGTATTCCCCACGTTTGTTGGTAGCCAACAGAAGTCCTTATTTTGATGGTTTTGCTTAAAATTCTCGGCTCATATCAAGCATTACAAGTGCTGCACCGGAAGTACCGCCGGAAATCCGGCGGTACTTCCGGTTAGTGAAGTTAGTGATGCTGCCAACAGCCTTCGGAAAATTTCTCTTAAGGTATCCACATGACTGGCCCAATCATTAGAATATACAACAATTGTTCTCTTTTAAGATAAGATAAGATAAGATAAGCCTTTATTAGTCCCACAACGGGGAAATTCCAGGATTGCAACAGCACAGGGATAGCAACACTCAGAGCAACAATCAGAAGGCAAGAAAAAAAAAAAAAAAACAAGCAAGCAAGAGCAGCTAATATACATATGTACATATTACTATAAAATATATATATACACACACACACACACACACACAGTGCAGAGCATTGTAGCTGGATGGAATAAATATATGAATATATGAACACAGTGCAGAGCATTGTAGCTAGATGGAATAAATATGTAAATATATAAACACCCACAGTACGGAGCATTGCAGCTAGGTGGAATAAATATGCAAGTATATAAACACACACAGTGCGGAGCAATGTAGCTAGATGGAATAATATGTAGATATATAAATACACAGTGCGGAGCATTGTAGCTAGATGGAATAAATATATAGATATATAAATATAAACACACCCAGTGCTGAGCATTGTAGCTAGATGGAATAAATATGTAAATATATAAACACACACAGTGCAGAGCATTGTTGCTAGATGGGATGAAACAGCATAACCGTCTACTTAGTTATCCTACATGGTATGATTATGTGCCCATACATATTCTCACCCTCCATAGCGACCGGTATGTTCCTAGTTGTATGCCGGAGAGGACCATTGTGTAAGTCTATTGCATCTTTTGCATTCAAAAAACTATTAGTTTGTTACGTCTTTTTGCTATCTCTGCGAGCAGCCCTGCTTAGGTTGTACAGTCTGACAGCCGTTGGTAGGAAGGACCTACGAAACCTCTCGGTTGTGCACCTGGGATGATGTAGTCTGCTGCTAAATGAGCTCCTCAGTGCATCCAGTATGTCCTGCATAGGGTGGAACTCGGACTCCAGCAGAGATGACAGTTTAGCCACCGTCCTTCTCTCTCCTATCTCCTCCATCGGATCAAGGCGCTGCCCCAGGACAGAGCTAGCTTTCTTAATCAGTTTGTTCAGTCTCTTCCTATCGGCTGCAGTAATGCCACTGCCCCAGCAGACCACTCCAAAAGTGATGGCTGATGCCACCACCGTGTCATAGAATGACTTCAGCAGCGCCCCTTGTACACCAAAAGACCTGAGTCTCCTCAGCAGGAACAGCCTGCGCTGTCCCTTCTTGTAGAGTGCGTCAGTATTGTGTGACCAGTCTAGTTTATTGTTCAGATGAACACCCAGGTACTTATAGGATGTCACCATCTCGATGTCTGTTCGAGACATATGTCATTTTAGTGACATATTGGGATTTTCAAAGGGGATATTGCATTCGCACCAGACCGCTCCTGTTACAACATCAGTCAAAATAAGGGACACAAAAGTTCTAGCCTCAGTGTAGTAACAGGCATGTGTGCACGTTCATGCCATCTAAACACGCTGTTGAAAAAACAGTTGATAATGCCCTGCTGATTTCAGACCTGCTTTTTCATAATCAAATGTGCATTGATATATTATAAAGAAAAACATAAAGAAATGATAAAGAAATAACATTTAATGAGTACACCACCTTTGAATACCATGCCTTTGTTTTTAACAGCCCCCCAATTTCCTGCCTTACAGTTTATAGACCACCAAAACCATGTGCATTTTTTATTAGTGAATTCTCTGACATGCTGTCAATCATCCATGTAAAATATAATAAGGTAGTCATAGCCAGTGAGTTTAATCTTCACATACTAGATGATGCTTCTAACTCCTGTTCTAGTAAATTTTAAACCTTCTTAACTGTATGGCTTTTGAACAACACATCATGCAGTCAACTCACAGCAGAGGACACACCTTAGACCTTGTTGTCACCTACGGCCTGTCCACTAGCGTGTCCTCTTGTAGACTTCTCTCTCAGTCCACTTCTGTGTGCTTTTTAACGTCACCAGTTTTATTCAGCGAGAGACCCTGGTGAGAACTGTGAGGAAGCGCCATCTGACTTCTGAAGTGGCTGCAAATATTATCAGGGTTTCAAGTGATGCTCCTGCTGAGGTTTTAACTGCATCATGTGATTTTATTACTGACACTTTTAACTATAAACTAAAATCAGCACTGGACTTGGTTGCACCATTAAAAACCAAAACCACAAAAACTAAACCTATCCCACTTTGGTGGAACGAGAGAGGTAAAACAGCAGAAAAGAAAATGCAGGGGAGCAGAGAGAAGATGGAGAAAAACAAAATTAACTGTTCACTACCAAATTGTACAAGAAAAACTGAAACTATGTAATAGCACTGAAGCAAGTCAGAAACTTCCACTTTTCCAAAATAATAAATAATCACAAAAACAATCCTAGATTCCTTTTCTCCACTAGTGATCACCTGATCAACCCTGATTTTAAGAAGTCCAGCATGATACCAACATACTAAGTGAGGACTTTGCAGATCACTTTGGAAGTAAAATAGAGGTTATTAGAACCAATCTTTTATCACAAGATACTGTTTTTAGTACTATTAAACCTCTACTTTGATCTGAGGAAACGCTGGAGAGTTTTGTCCTGGTTGCTGTTGAAACTCTTGGTTGAGTTTTCTCCCAATTCAACACAACAACCTATCTTTTGGATCCCATTTCCACATCACTTTTAAAAATATTCTGTTGATTTTTCCAGGAGGAACTTTTAAACATAATGAATTACTCTCTCTAGAGGGGTGTTTTCCCTGCTGTCTTTAAAACTGCAGTGGTGAGACCCCTCCTGAAGGAGAGTAATTTAGATCCTGAAAACTTTAATAATTACAGACCAGTATCCAACTTACCATTTTTTAGCAAAATTTAAGAAAAACTTGTTTTTACTCAGTTAAATTATTATTTTTATTAATATCAAATAACATATTTGATGAAAACCAGTCTGGTTTTAGGATGAACCACAGTACAGAGACAGCCCTGGTCACAATTGTTAATGATCTAAGGGTGCATTCAAACGGCCACTGTTTGGTCGGGACCAAAGGACCAAACAGTGGCTTCTGTGGATAGTTCGGTTCATTTGGTGCAGTCTGAATGCACATTGGAACTCTGGTTTGCACCAAACAAGCGAAGTCTGGTCTTCCTGAAAACATGGTCTTGGTTTTCTTGCAAACGAAGTCTGGTGAGCTCTGCTTGCAGTGTGAATCCAAACGGAGCATTCAGCGGACCAAAGGGCGGAAGTGCCCCTCAGCGTTTGTGTAACCATATCAACATGCAGTCTCAGAAGAGGGAGTAGCATTTACCATAGTCCATTTTGGGTGGAAAATAACAATATAGACAACCACGCAAATCTGAGAAATCCTTTTACTGGTGAAAGCCGAGGAGAAAAGTTAAAAATGTCTTGTTTGTGGCAGACAAACAACCCAGTTGAAGGAAATGGATTTCCGTTTTCGGTCCTGGCCAATCGATGAGCCTGACTTTTCTTCTTCACCAAGATTTTTTCTTTCTGGTCAGTGATGGTTTCGGCTACAGTGCCCCAAAAGGCGCAGTTGTTCTAATTGCGTGACGTTAAGAAGAAGACTTAACAAAAATTTTTGTGCTGCCAAATGTGCTCAACAACACAAATTCCATACTTCCAACAGATACTTTTCACATCGATGAGGTAAATGAGAAGTTAATTGCTGGTATTGTTAAAACACTGTCAAACTCAAAAACTAATGATATCTACAATATGAGCACCTCCTTTCTCAAAATGCGCAGCAAAATATTAATCAAACCACTGACTCATCTCATTAATCTCTCCATTAGGTCTAGTACATTTCCATCTGGCTGGAAAAAAGCTGTCGTCATACCAGTTCATAAATCAGGCAGTAAAGACGATATATGCAATTACCGCCCAATCTCTATTTTCCTATCTAAGGTTCTTGAAAAAGTTGTAGCTACACAGCTGATAGACTACTTACAAGACAGTCAACTTCTTCATCCACATCAATTTGGTTTTAGACCAGGATACTCAACAGAAACAGCAAATTGTTGCCTTATTGAAAACGTCAAACAGTCCTTGGACAGGGGTAATGTGGTAGGAGCTGTTTTTCTAGATCTCAAAAAGGCTTTCGATACTGTAAACCACAGTTTGCTTTTATCCAAAATGGTATCTTTTAACTTCTCCCCAAATACATTAGAATGGTTTGCATCTTATCTCCAGAATAGAGAACAGTGTGTAAAAGTTCACCAGGATAAATCTTCATTTTTAAACAACTGCATGGGTATCCCACAAGGGTCCATTCTTGGTCCTTTACTTTTCAGCATTTTTATTAATGACTTGCCGTTACACTGCTCAGCTGCAACATGCCAATTTTATGCAGATGATGCAGTTATTTACACAGCTGCCAAGACTCCAGCACAGGCTGCAGATGTACTGTCTACAAGTATGGTTGATGTCCAAGAGTGGCTCCTCAAGAACCATCTATTGCTGAACCTTCAGAAAACAGTCTCAATGTGCTTTTCAATCAAAAAATGTAACCTGCAACGTTTTAAAGTTAATATACATGATCATGACATCAGTTTAGCTACAGAATTCAAATACCTTGGCATTGTACTAGATCCTCAACTCAAATTTAATCTTCATATAAAGAAAATTTCAAAAATAGTAAAAAAAAATCTGAACTGCTTTAAATTAATTAGATATTACATACCTTACGAAGCAGCTGCACTGTATATGCATTCTATGGTTTTTTCTCATATATCATACTGTTTGACAGTCTGGGCTCAAGCAGCCCCTTCCACAATAAGACATATAGGTTCATTATATAATCAAACCCTAAAAATCTTGGACAAAAAGCCCATTAGGTGGCATCTGACATAACGTTCGGCTCAGGAGACGCACACACACAGGCTCAGAGTAGTTCAAACTGTTTATTAACAACAGGGATGTTTGGGTGCGTGTCTGCGGAATGTTAATGTGTTGGTGGTGGCGTCTGCTTCGGACCCAGAGGCAGGAGACCGTTCAGCCGGCAACCCTATGGGAGAAATTGGACACAGGGTGATGAGCACACACCAACACAGGAGGAGAATAGGCGAGGGAGAGAAGCTTACTTGTTTGGGCAGATGACTGGCGCTTCAAGGATGGAAGCCCGGGAGACAGCCACCTGCAGGGCTCGGTGCAGCAGCGAGGAGAGACGAGGGACGGGGTTGTCCGCCGCCGAGGAATCCACCTGTGCACAGGGGAGCAGACTGGAGAGATGAGGTAAGTGAACTTCTTACCGGTAAAGAGGATGCTGAAGAGAGTGTGGTAGAAGTCCATGCAAGGAAAATGAAGTCTACGGCTTCAGGCCGACGCTCAGGGCGAGGCGGCTTTTATCCTTCGCCGCTGACGAGTAGCAGGTGCGTGAGCAGGTGGCGCCGCTGATGAATGGCGCGGCGTGACAGTACTCCCCCCTCTAGCAGCGCCTCCTGGCGATGGCTTATCCGGGTGCGCTCGGTGGAAGTCCGCGATGAGCGATGGGTCCAACACAAACGACGGGGGCACCCACTGTCGATGCTCGGGCCCATAGCCCTCCCAGTCCACCAAGTATTGCAACCCACGACCCCGGCGCCGGGAGTCCAGGATGGAGGAGGCGGACCAGGCCGGATGGCCACCAATCATCCGGGGCGCGGGTTGTGCTGCAGGAGGAGGGCAAAGGGGGTCAGTAACCGCCAGTTTCACCTTCGACACGTGGAAAGTAGGATGAATGCGGAGGGAGGGGGGAATAGCCACGCGCACAGCCACCGGGTTGATGATCCGGGTGATGGGGTAGGGACCCATGAAGCGCTGTGCCAGCTTTCTCCTCTCGCCCTTTAGAGTGACGTCCTGGGTGGAAATGTAAACAAGCTGCCCAACTCTGTACGCCGGGGCAGGTCTCCTACGCCGGTCCGCCACAGTCCTGTTGCGCTCCGCTGTGCGTAATAGCGCATGGCGCGCGGCAGCCCAGGTGGAGCGGAACTGCCTGAGATGGGCCCTAACTGACGGGACAGTTACCTCACTCTCCTGCTCCGGAAACAGCGGGGGGTCGTAACCCAGGGACGCTTTGAAGGGGGACATCCCTGTAGCAGAAGAGCGAGCGGTGTTGTGGGCATATTCAACCCAGGCAAGATGGTTGCTCCAGGACGCGGGTTTGGATCTGGACACACAGCGGAGCGCAGCCTCCAGCTCCTGGTTGGTCCTCTCACACTGCCCGTTGGATTGGGGGTGATGGCCAGAGGAGAGGCTCACCTTGGCTCCGATGGCGTTGCAGAAAGACCTCCAAACCTCAGATGAAAACTGGGGGCCCCGGTCCGAGACCACGTCCACCGGAATCCCATGCAGCCTGACCACGTGTTGGACGAGGAGGTCCGCCGTCTCCAGGGCAGTAGGGAGGCCTCGCAGGGGGACGAAGTGCACGGCCTTGGAGAAGCGGTCCACGATGGTCAGGATGGTGTCATAGGAATTGGAGATGGGGAGTCCGGTGACGAAATCCAGAGCGATGTGCGACCAGGGCCTGCCAGGGACGGGCAGGGGCTGGAGCAGACCCGCTGGAGGGGCATTTCCCGACTTGCAGGTGGCACAGATTGGGCAAGCCCGGGCGTAGCGGGCTGCATCCCTCCGCAGGCCTGGCCACCAAAAGGACCGTTGGAGGAGATCTATCATCCGGGAGGTGCCAGGGTGACAGGTGAGCTTGGAGGTGTGGAGCCAGTGGATGACCTCTCCTCGGACCGCGGATGGCACGAACAGCCTCCCCTCCGGTCCGCCGCCAGGGTCAGGTTCCACCTCCTGTGCCTTCCGGATCTTGCTCTCAATGTCCCACGAGATGGCTCCCACGACGCACGACCTGGGCAGGATGGAGTGGGGCGCCTCCTCCGACTCCACGGGGGCGAACTGCCTGGAGAGGGCGTCAGGCAGGACGTTCTTAGAGCCAGGCCTGAAGGTGATGGAAAATCGGAACCTGGCGAAGAACAGGGACCAGCGCGCCTGGCGGGCGTTCAGGCGCTTGGCAGACCGTAAGTATTCCAGGTTCTTGTGGTCCGTGAGGACCACAAACGGCAGGCTTGCCCCCTCCAACCAGTGGCGCCACTCCTGCAGGGCGAGCTTGATGGCCAAGAGCTCTCTGTCCCCCACATCATAGTTTCTCTCCGCCGGGGACAAGCGCCGGGAGAAGAAGGCGCACGGTCGCTTGGCGCCATCGTCCGGTGACCGCTGGGACAGCACTGCTCCCACTCCCGTGTCCGAGGCGTCTACCTCTACTATGCACTGCAGCGCGGGGTCGACCTGGCGAAGGACCCGGGAGGAGGAGAATTCCGCCTTCAGCGCCTCAAAGGCGGCAGCGACCTCTTCGGTCCACCGGAACGGGACCTTCGGGGACGTGAGGCGGGTCAGTGGTCCCACGATGGCACTGAAGTTGGGAACAAAGCGGCGGTAGAAATTGGCGAAGCCAACAAATTGCTGCACCTGCTTCCGGGATGCAGGTGTAGGCCATTCCACCACCGCCTTTACCTTCTCTGGGTCGGGGAGCACCTTATCGTGGGCGATGATGAACCCCAGGAAGGACGTACTCCTGGCGTAAAATTCACACTTTTCCGCCTTAACGTACAGACGGTTCTCCAGCAGCCTTTGGAGGACCCGCCTCACGTGGACCTGGTGCTCATCCCTGGACTTGGAGAAGATGAGGATATCGTCCAGGTAGACGAACACGAAAAGGCCAATGAAGTCCCGGAGGACGTCATTAATGAGGCGCTGGAAGACTGCAGGAGCGTTGGTCAACCCGAACGGCATCACCAGATATTCAAAGTGGCCGTTCGGGGTACGGAAGGCCGTTTTCCACTCATCTCCCTCCCGGATCCGGACGAGGTGGTAAGCGCTGCGTAGGTCCAGCTTGGTGAACCAGGTCGCCCCCTGGAGGGAGTGGAAAGCAGTGTCCATGAGAGGCAGGGTGTAACGGTCCCTCTCCGTGATATTGTTGAGGGCCCGGTAGTCGATACAAGGGCGGAGGGACCCATCCTTTTTCCCCACGAAGAAGAACCCTGCCCCCACGGGTGACGATGATGGGCGGATAATCCCAGCACTTAATGATTCCTTCAGGTAGGCGTTCATCGTCTCCTTCTCCGGCGCAGACAGGCTGTAAAGGCGACCAGAAGGTAAGGGAGCCCCCTGGCGGAGGTTGATGGCGCAGTCATAGGGCCGATGAGGGGGAAGAGACATAGCTTTCGCTTTGCTGAACACCATGCCCAGGTCGTGAAATTCTGGGGGCACCAGAGACAGGTCCGGGGGTGCAGCGTCCGTCGCAGGGGGAGGAGCGGACGGAGAGCAGGCAGCGGACTGAAGGCAGGTGCCCATACAGAACGTACTCCATGCCGAGATCCCAGCTGATTTCCAATCCAGGACCGGATTGTGAAGGCGGAGCCAGGGATACCCCAGGATGACGGGCGACACAGAGTTGGGAAGGACGTAAAAGGTCATCTCCTCCCGGTGGTTTCCCGAGATGATGACCGGTAGGGGAACAGTTTGATGTGTCACTCTCCCGAGGGTGGCACGGGAGAGGTGGATCAGGGAGAGGGGAGTGTTGAGTGCCTGGCAGCGGATGCCCAATCGGGTTGCCAGGCTTTGTGAAATGAAGCTGCCTTCTGCGCCCGAATCCACCAGTGCGTGGGTGAGGTGCCCAGTAGAGTTATGGCAGAAACGGATGGGCAGCTTCAATTGAGAAAGTGATCCTAACCGATTGACATCCGCGAGGCTTCCAACAGTGACTCGCGGACCCCACCGACTGGCTTTCCGTGGACAACGCTCCACGGTGTGTTGGTCGCCTCCGCAATACATGCAGAGGCCCAACTCACGGCGGCGTTGTTTCTCCACAGGGGAAAGTTTAGTCCAGGCCGTCACCATCGGCTCCGACTCCTCGGGGCGCGATGCTGGCGGCGCCGCCAGGGGGCGAGCTTGGAACAGGTGCGGCGAGGCTCCACGAGGGCGAGAAGAAGAAGACCTCCGCCCCGAGGAGCGCTCGCGCAGCCTGTTATCCAAACTTATCGCTAAGGATGTCAGCTCCGCTAGCGTCCCAGGGATATCCCGACCAGCCAGTTCATCCCTCAGATCACTATTGAGGCTGCGGAGGAACAGGCCACAGAGGGAGCGTTCCTCCCAGCCCAATTCCTCCGCCGCTACCCGGAAGTCGACCGAGTGGTCCGCTGCCGACCGGCTTCCCTGCTGGAGAGCGAGAAGCCGATCGACCTGGACCGTTTCGGTTTGTGAGTGGTCAAAGACCTCCAGAAAGCGCCTCACGAATTGGTCATAGGTGAGGGTGGCATAACTGGGCCTCGCCATTACGGCGTAGGTCCAAGTTAACGCACGCCCCTCCAGAAGATTCCCTATGTAACCAATTCGGCTGTGATCCGAGGGAAAATCTCCGGGCACACGGTGGAACACGGACTCACACTGCATAATAAACCCCCGCGCTCCGCCGAGCTTACCGCTAAAGCGGGCGGGGGTCGGAATCGGCGTGAGCCGAACCGGTGCCACTGGAGCCGGCTGGACGGCCGCTGGAACAGCAGGAGCCGCGCCACCCTGGTGAGTCGGGAGGAACGGCTGTTGGGGGTCCAAGCGGTTCAATCGGTTAGTCAGTTCTAATAATTGATGAAGAACCACCTGTTGCTGATAAACAATCTGATCCACCCGAGCCTCGAGGATGGTAAACCGGTGTGCGAGCCCGCCGTCTGCCGAGCCGCTCTGCTGAAGCCGTACTGACATAACGTTCGGCTCAGGAGACGCACACACACAGGCTCAGAGTAGTTCAAACTGTTTATTAACAACAGGGATGTTTGGGTGCGTGTCTGCGGAATGTTAATGTGTTGGTGGTGGCGTCTGCTTCGGACCCAGAGGCAGGAGACCGTTCAGCCGGCAACCCTATGGGAGAAATTGGACACAGGGTGATGAGCACACACCAACACAGGAGGAGAATAGGCGAGGGAGAGAAGCTTACTTGTTTGGGCAGATGACTGGCGCTTCAAGGATGGAAGCCCGGGAGACAGCCACCTGCAGGGCTCGGTGCAGCAGCGAGGAGAGACGAGGGACGGGGTTGTCCGCCGCCGAGGAATCCACCTGTGCACAGGGGAGCAGACTGGAGAGATGAGGTAAGTGAACTTCTTACCGGTAAAGAGGATGCTGAAGAGAGTGTGGTAGAAGTCCATGCAAGGAAAATGAAGTCTACGGCTTCAGGCCGACGCTCAGGGCGAGGCGGCTTTTATCCTTCGCCGCTGACGAGTAGCAGGTGCGTGAGCAGGTGGCGCCGCTGATGAATGGCGCGGCGTGACAGCATCACTGTAATGTTTTAAAAAAATACAACCTATTGAGTTTTGAGAGCTTCATTGACCTCTGTTTTCTGAAATTAACGTTCAAACGTTTCCTTAAATCAGCACCCGAGCCACTTGCTGGTTTCGTCCAAAGACAGGACAGCAGCAGAGCCACCAGGAGTTCTGTTAACAATAACTGTAAAATATTCCACCGCAGAACCACATTTGGACAAACAGCTTTCTCTATAAAGGGCAGTCACATCTGGAACACAATGCCAAATGTAATTAAAATAATAACGGACTTTAAAACATTCACTAAAAAGGTTAAAAACTGGCTGAAAAATAAACAAGAATGTACTCATGTATGAATTAATTGTCTGCAAAGTGAGAGTGAATGAAGGGAAGGAATAAATGTGTTTGTTTATAGTGAGTGACGAAGGGAGGGAGGCCTGAAATAGGCAAACGTGGGTTATATGTGTTAAATGTGAGTCAGGCTGTTATATTTGCGTATTTATAATATTTATAATATTTATGTTAAATGTGAGTCAGGCTGTTATATTTGTGTATTTATAATATTTATAATATTTATAATTGTGTATTTATAATCTTTCTGCATTGATGTATGTGGTTATTGTGTATATATTTTTTTTTTCATCTTCTACTTGATTCTTTTTTCTAAAGCCCATCCAGGGACAAGAGTTGCAAATTAGCTAATAGCTATACACTCTATGTGCAACACATCAGATTGATTGTCTTTGATTAATTGTCTATGTTTATTGCACTGTCCCTGTCAAATAAACTAATCTACTACTACTACTACGTGGTCCACTGCAGTGTGAATGCAAACCAAACCAAATGAAGGTGTGAAAACTGCTGCCTTTGATACAGTAGACCACCATATTCTTTTAACCACACTGAAGGATCTGGTTCTCCTCTCTGGTACTGTTCTTAATTGGTTCAAGTCCTACCTCACAGGCAGGAACTTTTTGGTAAGTATGGATACATGTTCTTCCAGAGTCTACAAAATTAATTGTGATGTGCCCCAAGGTTCAATTTTAGGTCCAGTGCTTTTTAATCTGTACATGCTGCCCCTTGGGGATGTCATCAGGAGACATGACATTAATTTCCATAGTTATGCTGATGACACACAACTATATATCGCTGTGTCTCCTGATGACATGGAACCAATCAATACTCTTTATAACTGTATTTTAAACATTAAGTCATGGATAGCAGTAAACTTTCTTCAGCTCGACAAGGACAAAACTGAAGTTTTAGTCATTGGTCCTGAAGCTCACAGAGAGAAAATTTTACCCAAATTACATAGTCTGTCCTTTACCCCATCCCAGCAGGTTAAGAATTTGGGCATCATTTTACACTCTGAGCTCTGTTTAACTCCACACATTAAAAATATAACACAAACAGGATTTTACCATCTCAAGAACATAACCACAGTCCACCAAATTTTCTCTCAAGCAAACACGGACATACTGATTTATCACCAGCTGTACTGATGACTGTAATGCCCTGCTCTCTGGTCTTCCAAAAAAAAAAAAGACAACTTCAAATCTACAGTTATTACAGAATTCTGCTGCACATGTTCTGATGAAGACCAGGCGGCGGGCTCGGCTCACATCATGCCAGTTTGAAAGTCACTGCATTGGCTCCCCGTGTCCTTCAGGATCGATTTTAAGGTTCATATGAGCTCAATATATGAACATATGAGCTCCCACGGTCCCTGAGGTCCTCTGGCACTGGTCGTTTAATTATCCCTACCTTCAGAACACACACCCTGTCACAATGCGGAACACGGTGGGAGTACTCTGCTCATGCTTTCAGTTGCTGTAGATTTATTTTCTGTACTTCCTCATCTCAGATTATTTTGTATTTGTGCATGGTTTGGTTTGTATCCTGTTATCTGAGTTTGCCCTTGTTTCTGTTTATTTTAAGCTGTCCTGTTATTGTATCTTAGTTTGGTCATGATAGTCGTGCTTATTATTTTATGGACCATCATCATGTATTTCGTATTATATACTCCTGTATTTGGACTTGAGCCTTCTCTCACCCACACCTCTAGGTTCCTGTTGAGTTAGTGACATTTATTTTTTTCCCCAGCACCTTTAGCATTCTTGTTTGTACTTTATCTTGTCTTTGCCTTGATGGGTTATTATTTTCTTGATCTATATTTTGTCTGGATCTCATTTTGTATTCATGTTCTCCTGTGCTTTTATTTTGACAGTCACCTTTATTTACTTCTGTTGCTACTAGCTTAGTCCTTCCCAGCTGTCATCATTTAGATCAATTATCCTCTCTCCTGTTACCGTCACCTGACTATCATTTGTTCATTATTCCTTGTCCTATTTAAGGGGCGCTGCACCGCTATTCGGCGCAGCGTCCTTCACTTTGTATCAAGATGAAGGACGCTTTGTACACTTTGTATCAAGAAGGCAAGACGGCACCATTGTGTGTGGCTGGATGTCTGCCTGTGCTATGTCTTTTGTGTTTAGTTGTTTTGTTGTTTCTAGCTCAGAAAGTGTCATCCCTACTGGTTTATGATCGCCTGACTCTTCTAAATATTCGCAATTCTGTGGTCAAATTCTCGACCTATGAATTTAATGGTCAGCCTCCTCCGCCTCTATTGGCGTCTATACCACCCTATCTGAAATGTGCACCCAGTGGACTGTTTCGGAACAGCCGCCACAAAAGAAGAGGTTGGAGAGGCGGTGTGTCATGCAGACTGAGGGCTTACCTGGCCTCTTCTTCAACTCACAACCCTCGTCAACTGCTGACTGAGCTCTCCAGGAAGTGTATCGGTTTTGACATACGTCAATCCATGGATTATCGCAACTTTGTAAAGTTGTAAAGTTTTCAATGTGTGAAATGCACCCAGGAGTCACGTCCTTTGACTTTCACGGCTGTTGGTGTCGCCAGGATGACTTTGTGTGGTCCTTGCCAGGGAGCGTTGGCCCAGTTTTTCTTTTTGATGACTTTGAGAAGGAACAAATCCCCCAGCTTGGCCAAGATGGGTGCTTCCCCATGGTCCCTCCTGGGAAGAGCAGCATGAACAACATCTCTGCCAGTCAACATTCTTCGCATGTAATCAGCTAAGCACACCTCCTCATCACCTGAATTAAATGGCCTTAATGATGGGAATAGGTAGGGTTTGCCATTCATTATTACCTCCGCTAAGGAGGTTATGTTTTTACCGGGGTTTGCTTGTCTGTTTGTCTGTCTGTCTGTCTTTTACTAACATAACTCAAAAAGTTATGAACGAATTTTGACAAAATTTTCAGGACAAGTCCAAAATGGGACAAGGAAGAAATGATTACATTTTGGGAGTGATCCGGATCACCGTCTGCATTCAGGAATTTTTTTAAAGGATTCTTTATCATTGCGAGATAGGGCCATTTTTAACATATGTGTATATAACGCCACAATAAATGGTCAGGACGCTTGCCAAAAAAATACAGGATAAGATCCCAATAGGTTCTAGGAAATATCAAAGACTGATCCCGATCCTGCAAAAAATCCAGATACTGTGATCCAGAAGAGGAAATAATAGGGGATCTTTGCAATTTTCATCACTGTAAGGTAACAAATTAAGATATAAACATACAACAAACACCAAAATATAGCCAAGACACTGAGGAATCAGGAGTGTGCCAATGGATTTGTTGTATCTTCAAAAGCTATGGAGCTATATCCAGAAGAAAACCGCCATTACTGAAAAAGTGATTTTTCTCAATAACTACTGAACTAATAAAGATATCAATGTGAATCCAATTGCTAAAGGTATGTTTTGATGGTCAAGGAATCTGAAAATATAGATAAAATAAATGTAGGACTATTATATTTGGGGAAAATCCCAATATTAGGGGGAACTGGGGTACTTGGTGGAGGTCTGCGCTCTCCGAGTGCTTTTCTAGTTTTTCCTATTTCTGTCACTATTTTCCTAAGCCTTCTTTAACAGTCTTATTTGTGCATTACACTAATCCTGCAGATTGTTGATGGTAAGCTGAGTGGTTTTCCAAGTTAATGTTGAGTGTTGTCAAATCAAATTTACAAAATGTGTTCCATTATCTGAGAAAATCTTTTCAGTTATTCCAAATCTGGGCACAATTTCTGCTAACAGTTTCTTTGCTACTGTAGCAGCATTTGGGTGAGTGCAAGGGAAGTCCATTTGGTAAACATGTCACAAATAACCAAACAATATTTTTTGCCTTCACATTTATTTAACTCAATGAAATCCATGCAAATGTCTTGAAATGGATAAGTTGATGCAGGAAAGGTGCCTTTTTTAAGGCCTTAAGTTCCCTTAAGCATTTGTTTCTTCTGACAAAATTGAGTAGCAAATTTTTTTGATTTTTTTTTGATTTTATATACTTTATTGATCCCCAGGGGGGAAATTGAGGGCATCCACCTGGATGGATGAAGCAGCCATGGTACGGCGCTATTCCTTTACCATTCACACACACATTCACACCTAGGGCCACTTTAGAGTCTCCAATTAACCTAACCTGCATGTTTTTGGCCTGTGGGAGGAAACCGGAGAAATCCCAGAGTAAACCCAATTTTAGATTGAGTAGCAAATTATTTTTACTTATCATACATTATTAATTATTCTACTAACCATAACCCCCCCCCCGATACATGGGAAACCACATGTATCAGAGTGGAGGCCTGCTGAAACAGTTTGCGTGTCATGTGATATATATATATATATATATATATATATATATATATATATATATATATATATATATATATATATATGTATATTGTGGCGGTTTGGTGTAAACCCCCACAAACAGACTGGACAGACACAGCATTCGGCTAGAGCAATTAACAGAACAGTGAAATGTGTGTATTAATGTCTACAGGCAGCCCCGCTTCTTCTGGCTCTCTACTGTGATGTTAATGTCACCTTTCATGCATTGTGTTCATGCGTCCTGTCCTTACTGTGACCTAGAGACAGATCAATATGTAGATGTGCCTTGTAACCTCTTTGCCCTGCAAGCTGGAGCAGAAGCGAGCAGTCTGCCTATTGTTATGTATGTCTCTCAAATGCAAATGTCTCATGCCTGTTCTGCAGTCCCTTTGATCGTACCAACTGCTGTGAATCCTCTTTGATGTATTGTCTGAGTTGGGTATAAATACTGTACAGGTTCTGTAACTCACTCTCTCATTCACTCACTCTTCAGCTGCTGCTGGAGACACGCACTTTGTGTCTCCTCCTCTGAGAGCCGCTGGGCTCGCTCCCGGCGCGCATGCACGGCGCCGGGAGTGGAGCTGGTGACGGCGGTATGATTTAATAAACTTCACTTAAAACTACCTCATCGCTGCATTTATTTTATCATGCTGCCGCAATATATATATATATATATATATATATATACTGTATATATACTATATATATATATATATATATATATATATATATATATATATATAGTATATATATACGAATAATGACACCTGCTGCTTTCAGGTCCTCTATGACCAGTTTAATGCCTTCTTGGGCTTCAGGACGTAGAGGATGCTGCCTTTGGTAAGACCTATAATGAGATTTAGCATTTATTTTAACCAATTCTGCATTTTTTATTAAGTCTACATCCGCCTCTCCTGTTAACCACAGTGAATTTAGAATTTGTGAGAGTGTGTGTTCCTTTCCTTCTGTTAATGTAAAAAGTGATCACATGGGTGAGTGGGGAACATCAGTGTGGACTTCTTTCTGCACTGTGGTCACCCAGTTCAAAGGCAGTAAGTAGGTGTCCAGTTTTGGGGAATACTGTACCTTTGGATCAGAACTTTGTTTCCAAGATTGACCACATTCCTCTGCGGAATGTTTTTCCATAATTTGTATCTGGGCCACTCAAATGTCTGGCAACAATATTAGTCTGTGGCCTGCATTACATGTACTTCTGCCACATGTGGAAAATGTGATGCTCTCATACCGTTCTCCGTTGGGAAACTTTATTGGAATGTCCTGAACCTGCAGTGTCACTTCAGGTAAACACTGCATTGTTAACATCAAATCAAAGAATGGTAAATGGATGTCTGTAATGTCAGTGTTAGCGTCAACAGTTGTACTTAGCTTTGGTGTGGTCAGTCAGGTTGTTGGCCTGTGGGGTCCTCCTCCCCCTCTCTGCTGCTGCTGCCGTCCAGGACATTGCCTCCGCCAACGGCTCTTTTGTCCACATTGATGATAAACATCACATTCCCCTTTCTGCGGCCTGCTTGTACCATGTCTCCCTCCGTCCCTCCTCCACCACTGGGATCCAGTTCCAGTGCCACCTTGAAAAACAGAAATGGGAGGAAGCCCCCCCCCCTTGTGTCAACAATCACACAAACAGGAGTTGATTTTTCTTTCACTTTTCATAAGTTAACACATTGCCAAATGCACAGGTGTGGTATGTGACCAAATGTTAGCAGATGTAATCAGCTAGATGTGGGTGCATGTTTTGCAAAAAGGCACTTTTCAAATGCTGTCAATAAGGTTCTATTCCTGAATCATTAGCAGCCTTAGATAAATCAGAATGCCCATCAACCTTGTGTAACCTGGTTGTATAAGCTTCAGCACTTTCATCATTACCTTGTTTGTAATTTGGATTGTTCCATATAAGCTGTATTTAAAGTTCAATCATCCAGTATTTTTCAATGACAACATTTTCCATAATCTTCAGTTTTATTGATCATATTTGTCATATGGCTGAGCGCGGTGTTTCACTGGGTTCAGGCTCTCAATTTATTTCTGAATATTTTCAGTATTTTTCCTGCCTTGTGTTTTTCTGTGTACTGAGTTATGATGTTTTCCTTGGTGGTTTATTGTTCTGTTAGTTATTTATGTTTTAGTATTAGTATTATTTTTGTCAGCTCCTGTAGTTTAGGAATTATATTTTTGTTTCTTTGTTACATGACTGCTTTACCTCCTCTTCCAGACACTCCCTCCCTGTCATCTGCTCACTAGTCATTCCAGCTGTGAGTAGTTGCACAATCAGGTCACCTGCTCGCTCATGCTCCCCGCACCTGCTGCCTATTTGTTCCACTGCTATTTAAAGACTGTCTTGTTGTTTCCTCACTGTGACAGTCTTGTTTTCCTCATCATCACTAGAGCCCAATTCTGCTCTGGTGAATTGATCCTGAATCTTCTTCGCTTGTAAGTTTTTTCCTCTGTGTTTGAACTTAGTTTCTGTGCACCTTTGGGACTTGTGTTGCTTTTTTATTTGTAATAAATTCCACTAATGGCAGTTCAGCGTGTGGGTCTCATTTCTCTGCCCAGAAAGGCAATTCATGACAATATTGATGGTGAGTGTGGAGTGAACATGTGTGCACATCTACTTAACTCCTGGGCGCCCCGGTGTGACCACTCCGGGTAGAGGGTTGGAGACGAGCAGAGGCGAGATGACGTCAGCCACAGCTTCCCCAGCAACGAGTTCTGTGAGATCGGGGTATGGACTGAGCGGCGAGGGAGTACAAAGGAGGAGGAGCAGAAACACAGCCCCCCTGCCCCCACGCCAGACTCATCATGCAGCATAGAAGAAATAAAACACATATTAGTCAAATCTTTTTTCTTCTATTTACCATGGTCAGTTTCTCAGATTTATCATCAGATTTTGATTTTACCGTCCAAGTCAAGCCCAAGTCAGCCTGTTGCCCCCCGCTTTTATTCTCTTTTCCATCTAAAGCCACTGTTGTCCCTCAGTTGGAGAGATAATGCAACTGTGAGCTAGAGAATACAATTACACTGCAAAAGTCAAATATAAGTCAAATGAAATAACCTAATGCTGTTTGCCTGCCTTCAGGCTGTCATGAACTGGGTTTGGACCTTTTCCAAGCCCAGCTTCATGGCGGTTCGGCTGCTTAATCTCCTGTGTTGTTATTACTGCTTGTTGGCTGCCTGTTTATATTTTGGTCTTTCCTCTCATTTTGTGAAGGACAGCTGGCAGGGAGCTTTCCGGGGTTTGTCCTGCCCCCTGTCAGCTGACAGCCATGTCTCCTCCTCCTGTCAATGGTTGACAGCTGTATACCATTATTGTCTGTGTCTACTATTCAGCTCACTCACGCACACACACACTAATACATGCTTGCACTCATCCACACACACCAGACTCCACTCAACACACACCCACTCTCATGCACACACACACACACACACACACACACACACACACACACACACACACACACACACACACACACACACATTCACAGCTGCACTTACTCAACTCTCACACACCGGCAATCACTCTGGTCATTAGGTTCTGTGTTATTTAAGCTCTGTCTGTCCACTGTTTGTTGTCAGATTATTGTATCATCATCTGCACAGTCTCCTGTATTGTCCTCTCGGTGTACTTGGATAGACTCGGATCGCTCCAGCCCTGTGAGTACAGTTTTGTTCTCCCCGCTTCCAGTTCCGTCTGGAGTGCACTGGGTTTTCTTTTGTATTTTCCCCGCACCTGCTGCCTACCTCCTGCCAACCCCCAGTATCCACACTGGAGAAGTCACCGGCAAGGGTCATGGCAGTCGGGGGTAATTGGACTGCAACCACCATCAAGCCTGCTGTGGCGGCTGCCGCAGCAGAGTCGGGGCCCGAGCCCGAACTTCCATCCTTGCCTGGATTGTCGGAGTCCTGGATGGCGGTGGAGCTCAAGTCCAGGCAAGTGCTCTCATTTGTTTCTCTTTCTTCCGTACTTGAGCAACCTTGCCTGACTCTTGGGGAGGACAGTCGGGTGCAGCCAGCAGCTGCATCTGAACTCACCTCACCGGGCCACGCCCCTGCAGGTGACCCTGACCTTGTCTCTTCCTCTGTTGTTTTCGAGTTTCATCCCAGGGTCGCCGGGGAGGATTCGATCCAGCTTAAAGCCCTTGTGGACCTGGGCGCACCAACTATGGACATCACAGGTCCAGTTCACTCACAGCCTGCTGAACCGCCACCATCTGGATCATCGGAGTCCTGGACAGCAGTGGAGCCTGAGCTCAGGCGAGTGCTCTCTTTAGCGCTTCTCTCCCCAGTTTCTGAGCATTCTTGCCTGGCTCTTGGTGAGGAGACCCAGGTGCAGCCACCTGCTGCACCTGAGCCCGCCTCACCAGGCTCTGCCACTGCCAGTCACCCTGACCCTTTGTCTCCCTCAGTTTTTGAGCTCATTCCCAGGGTCACCGGAGATGAACCTGTCACTCCAGAGATCTCCAAGGGTCCAGGCTCTCCGCCCAAGGCAGCCTGGGGTCCAGCCTTCACGGAGGAGGTCATGGGTGTTCCGTTACAGCCCAGGACCTCCGTAGGTGTAGCTGAAATCCTGCCCAGGTCCCCTGAGGGTGCGACTGTGCCCCAGCCAGGGCCCACCATGGGTGCAACACTGGCTCAGTTAGGGCCCACCCTGGGTGCTGCATTGGCCCAGCCAGGGTCCACTGTGGTTGCAGCCCTGTCCCAAGCTGTTTGGACTCCTTGGTCTGGGGGGCTTTGTCCTATGGTGTTGGGTTTTGGGGAGTTTTATTTTGGTGTTTGGTTGTGTGGGTCCTGAGTGGGGTGTTTATGGTTGTTCCCTCCTAGCCTGCTCCCCCCACCACCCACCCTGTTTAGTTTGTGGTAGTTCCTGTTGGGGGGGGAGGGGTCTTTTTTGTTCCTTTTAATGTGTTTTTTGTTTTGGGTGTATGGTATCCACCCCTTGAGGAGGGGGGGCCCTGTCATGAACTGGGTTTGGACCTTTTCCAAGCCCAGCTTCATGGCGGTTCGGCTGCATTAGCTCCTGTCTTATTATTACTATCTGTTGGTTGCCTGTTTACATTTTGGTCTTTCATCTCATTTTGTAATGGACTGCTGGCAGGGAGCTTTCTGGGGTTTGCCCTGCCCCCTGTCAGCTGACAGCCATGCGTCCTCCTCCTGTCAATGGTTGACAGCTGTATATCATTATTGTCTGTGTCCACTACTCAGCTCACTCACGCATGCACACACACACACACACACACACACACACACACACACACACACACTCATACATTTTTGCACTCATCCACACACACCGGACTCCACTCAACACACACGCACTCTCATGCACACATACGCACACATACACACATACACACACACCTGCACTCACTCAACTCTCGCGCACTGGCAACCACTCTGGTCGTTAGGTTCTGTGTTATTTAAGCTCTGTTTCTCCACTGTTTGTTGTCGGATTATTGTATCGTCATCTGCACAGTCTCCTGTATTGTCCTCTCGGTGTGCTAGGATAGACTTGGACCACTCCAGCCCTGTGAGTACAGTTTTGTTCTCCCCGCTTCCAGTTCCATCTGGAGCGCATTCGGTTTTCTTTTGTATTTTCCCCACTATCTGTTCTGTTAGTAGCTCCTTGGATCCTCTTTTCATGTACTCACCAGCGAGCTGTAGCGTGTCCTAGAGTCATCCCTGTTGTCTTGTACCAGTCGTCTGTTTGTTTGTTTGGACTGTTATCACATTTTGGTTTCAATAACTACACACATCACCCTGCATTTGGGTTTCATTCTCTCCTACCTTAGAAAGGCAGGAATTCATGACACAGTCATCCCAAACAAAAGAAAAATCAAATTTTCTTGCTCTGCTGGCAGGTAATTTTACTTAAAATGAGCAAATGTTAATTAAAAAATAAAAATATATCTGCCAATAAAGCAAGATTAAATTGCTTAACACAAGTAACTATCATAAAGCCACCAAAAACCCCACAAAAAACTGCACAACAAAAGAAATTACTGTCAAAACTATCTTGAGATAAAAAGCAAGCATCTAATACCTTTCATCTTACCAAAATCCCCAATTCAGTGTGACCTTATTATTGCTTTAGCACAAAACAAGTTAGTTCTTTCACGCACGCACACACATACAATAGCAAGCCCAAATGAGCACACACACCTTAGTAAGCAATCCCAAAGCCACTTATAATAAGCAGATCTGGCAACTCAAGGTTCTCATCGTCAATCATCTTCTGCTGCTTTGAACACACCTTCATTTTTTCCTCTCTTTTTCTCACCAAAATAAACCATCCATCCATCTTCTTCCACTTAATCCTTTTTGGGTCATGTGGGGGGGGGGGGGGGCTGGTGTCTATCCCAGCATCTTTTGGGCAAGAGGCAGGGTATACCCTGGACAGATCGCCAGTCCATCGCAGGGCCAACACAGAGAGACAGACAACCATTCACTCTCACATTCATACCTAAGGACAATTTAGAATCCCCAGTTTGATGCCAATTAACCTAACTTGCATGTTTTTGGCGTGTGGGAGGAAACCGGAGAAATCCCGGAGCAAACCCACGCCGACACGGGGAGAACATGCAAACTCCACACAGATCACTGTTGGTCGGAGGCTGGGATCGAGCCCAGGATCCCCCGGCCAAGGGTGAGTTGCTGTGCTGCCGCAGTGCTAACCACTCCGCCACAGCGCTGCCCCAAAGTAAACCTTAAAACTCTAAAAACACACATGAACAAGCACATGAATGACCAGACAAACAAACTACAGTTATTTATTTGATGTATTTATTTTTCTTTTATTATAATTTGAGGTCATTTTATCGTGTATATATTTTTAAGGATTATCTTATTTTATTTTAGACCTGTTTTGAATTATGCCTTCAGGTATTTTGGTTATTATTATCACATTAGAGTTTATCCTTATTATATTAGCACTATTTATCTTTATTTTAAGGTTATCCCTCACTTTATCCCTCTTCGATGCTCACATGTGATGTAAAGAAGATCTTGCATTGATATTTTTCCCAACTCTATGCTCACTTGTGATATTAAAAAGATCTTGCATTGATTTTAATGTATGCTCACTTGTGATGTAAAAAAGATCTTGCATTGATTTTAATACCTACGCACGCTCTATTGGTCCACTTAACATAGTGGAAATGCACATTTCCGTTGCGACCTTGAACCGGGACCACCAAGCTTCTACCTCGTCCAAAACCTGATTTAGACTTTGTGGTATCAAATTCTTGGCTTACAACCTTTTTACGCATATTCTCAGACCGACTGCGGACTCGAACCGGGCGTCACCACCAATTAAATTTATTCACTGTGATCCGCCTGTGGGTTGGCTCCGTCACTCTCCGGCACTGCTCCCAGCGCCTCTGGACTCTGCCCCACTTCCACAAAACCGGCTCTTTGGCACCGGCGGGGGAGGCAGCTGTGAGCACTCGCTGTGGTCCCAGAACGCCGGAAGAAGGCAGGAAAGATATATGGAGTCTCTGTGGCTCGAGCACCAAGTATGTTAGAAAAATTCTTGTAAACCTTATGTCAAAAACCAGGCTGGATCAGAGTTCCAGCAAATTTAATTACACTGGCTGGTGGAGAACAGTACAAAAATAGTGTCAGAGCCTATTAGCAGACCATTCTGACTCAAACACACATCACTCAGTTCTTTAGGCCCTCCATTATCTGAGAGGTGGAGAAGCATTTTGTCCATCATGATTGGTCCAGTACATCTGGTCAAAACTTGGTGTACAGATTATCTTTTTCTCAGGAACCATGACGCTCACTCAGTACCAGTCACACGGGAGCCGCACAGAATGGACTAAAAACAAGATGATAACTAGCGCAGCTGCATCCTTGACACTTTTACACAGACTCTGAGGCAGACTCCAAGACAAAACAATTCACAAATATAAGACAAATATGAAATTTTTCTATCGATTACCCAAAATCCCCTGGGGATAAGGGGCAGGAAGTTACCCGTGCGCTGTCTGAGGAATGTGCTTCGTTTATTCTGCTCTTGACATTTGCAGTCATTAAAGCCGAGTTATTGCAGTCAAGTTGTCCCGAGCTGTTCATGACAGCATCACATCACATGGTGTCAGAAGCTGTCGCTTATTGAAAGAGGACCCCACTGAGTAGAGCAGCATGTCGAAGTTCAGCGCACCAGAGCCTTTTGACTTCAGTCAGCTGACAGCGTGGCCTATATGGATACAGAGGTTTTCACGTTTCTGCATCACCACAAAATTGAACAAAGAAGATGGTGTAGTTCAGCTGAATTCTCTGCTGTATGCCATGGGAAAAGAGGCAGAAGCTGTATTTAATTTCCTCACTTTTGCTGAACCAAAGCATGCTAATGACTACAACCAGCTGGTGGCTAAGCTAAATGAACATTTCATCTCTCGGAGGAACGTAATACATGAGAGGGCCTGTTTTCACCAGCACTGTCAGTGGGCTGGCGAGTCAATAGAAGCTTTTGTGAGAGGACTGTATGAACTGGCTGAACACTGTGAGTTTGGGACATCAAAGGAGGAACAGATTCGGGACCATCTACTAATAGGCATCGCAGACCGTGAAATTTCCCCAAAACTGCAGATGGAGAGTGAATTGGCTCTGGAAAAGCCATCTAAATTGCCCACCAAGTAGAGCTGATTAAGATACAAAATATTTCTGCAACAGCTATAGCAGAAGTTAAAAAGCCCTACACACAAGTGTAGGCACTTACCCTACATTAAAATGCCTCTTACCCCTAAGAGGGGTAAGAGGCATTTTAATAAGGAGAAACGGTTACAGGAGTCTCGATGCACTAGATGTAATCATACACACAGTCAGCAGAATGAATGCCCAGCATGCAACAAACGGTGTAGAAAGTGTAATAAACTGGGACATTTTGCAGTTGTATGCAAGAGTAAAGTAGTCAAAGCTGAAGCTGTTAATGAAAGGGCAGATGAGAGTGAGTCATATTTTCTGGGGAGAATGCAAGACAACGACTCAGATCAGCAGTGGCAAGTAAATTTGACAGTAGGGGGCAGAACGGTGTCATTTAAGACTGTGGTGTAATCTAGGCATTACATATGTGGAGCCACTAGGGGGCGACACAGACCGGATGTTGTCAGGTGTACAGCATGATGGTGATTAATATGGCGGAGTTCGTGTGTTAATGTGTTGCAGCCAGTCAATAAAGGAGGCTCCGTGAACACCCAAAGCAGCAGTCTTTATTTATAAAAGAACCCAACACAACATGGTGCCAGAAGTTGGTGCGCTTTGAGGTGAGAAAAGTCAGCTTTGCAACCGGCTAGCGGCTATGCCAGACGAAGTTCAAAGAGCTGCAGCTGCGCCAATTGATCCAGTAATGGCGGTGGCTACTCCAGCGGCAACCTTCACCATTAAACCACCGGAGCCCTTCGACTTTGCGAGACCCCAAGAGTGGGAAAAGTGGATAAGACGTTTTGAGCGTTTTAGACTGGCAAGTAACCTGAATAACTCAGCTGAGGCGAACCAAGTAAATACGCTGGTTTATTGCATGGGAGATGAGGCTGACGACGTGCTAAGAGGGCTCGAGCTAACGAGCGTGCAGCGCCAGCAGTACGAGGCCGTTAAAACAGCCTTTGATAGACATTTCGTTCCCAGAAAGAACGTGATTTATGAACGAGCAAAATTCAACAAGCGAGTGCAACAGCCGGCAGAACCAGTAGACTCGTTCATAACAGCACTCTATGCACTGGCAGAAAACTGTGAGTACGGTGCACTTCATGATGACCTCTTGAGAGACAGGCTTGTAGTGGGTCTAAAAGATTCGTCGCTGTCAGAAAGAATGCAGCTTGACAAAGATCTTACCCTAGCTAAAGCTATAACAATGGCAAGACAATCTGAAGAAATAAAACGACAACAAACTGACCTAAGAGGTGAAACTAGCATTAACAGAACAGCCGTGGATGCGGTACACATCAGAAAAGCCAAGCCAAACAAGTTCATAATCAAGGAACAAAAACAGATTAAGTCCTCAAGGCCTCAGCAGACAAAACAAGACAGTAAAGTTTGTTCCAAGTGTGGCAAAGCACCAGCACATGCAGCAGTACAGTGCCCAGCTAAAAACGCGGAATGCCATAACTGTAAAAAACGTGGACACTATATTAGAGTCTGTAGGTCCAACCCAACTGTGAATGAGGTCGCTGACAATGCAGACGGACTTTTTCTGGGTGAAGTGGATCTAGGGGAGGATCCATGGCTGGCAGACATAAACGTGAGAGGAAATAAAGTGACTTTTAAGTTAGATTCCGGAGCGGACGTCACAGCGGTTTCTGACCAAACATTTGAAATCTTCAGGAAGAAAAATGAACAGTTGGAAAAGGCATAAAAACCACTCTACGGACCGGGTGGAACTGCACTAACCGTGTTGGGGTCTATGACAGAGACTATTACATACGGTGACAAGAGCGCTACTGAGAAAATCTATATTGTCAAAAATCTGCGCATGGCACTACTGAGTAGAACAGCTTCCGTGAGACTGAAACTAATTGCCAGAGTTGACACTATAGACCAAGAGACAGTGAGAAAAGCGTACCCCAAGTTATGCGATGGACTTGGGCTTGTTCAAAAGCCATACACAATTAAACTGAAACCTGATGCTAAGCCCTTTTCGCTCAAGGTGCCAAGGCGTGTGCCACTGCCGCTCATGGGTAAAGTGAAAGAAGAGCTCGAGAGGATGGAAAAGTTTGGAGTCATCAGTCGCGTGGAGCAGCCAACAGATTGGTGCTGTGGCATGGTTGTAGCTCCCAAAAAGGACAAAGAAAAGGTGCGTATCTGTGTGGACATGACACCTTTAAACGAGTCAGTGTGTCGCGAAAGATACATCCTCCCATCTGTGGACCAATCGCTAGGCATGCTCACAGGTGCTCAGTATTTTTCAAAGCTTGATGCAAATATGGGATTTTGGCAAATACCACTGTCTAAAGAGTCGGCCTTTCTCACTACATTCATTATGCCATTTGGCAGATACCACTTCAACCGTTTGCCATTTGGTATTTCCAGTGCTCCTGAACATTTCCAAAACATGATGGTGACAGAGGTTACATCGGGTCTCGACGGAGTCGTCTGTCACATGGACGATATCCTGGTCTGGGGATCCACCAAGGAGCAGCACGACGCAAGACTGCATGCTGTCCTGAAGCGCGCGGAGAAAGCCGGCGTTACGTTGAATATGTCAAAATGTGAGTTTGGCAAAAGAGAGGTCAAATTTCTTGGGTTTATTGTTTCAGCAGAAGGAATGAGGCCAGATCCAGACAAAACCCAAGCTGTTCAGGACATGAAAGAGCCAAGCAACGTGAGTGAGCTCAGGAGCTTTCTCGGAATGGTGAACCAGCTGGGGAAGTTCATTCCGAACCTTTCTGAAAAGGACAAACCATTGAGAGACTTGCTTTCAACAAAGAACATGTGGTACTGGGGGCATGAACAACAAAATGCGTTTTGTAACCTCAAACAAGAACTGTCCTCTGCTCCTGTATTGCAGCTCTATGACCCAAACAAACCACAGAAAATATCTGCAGATGCCTCTTCATACGGATTGGGGGCAGTCATGCTACAGAAGGAGAGAGATGTGTGGTCACCAGTTGCTTACGCTTCCCGATCATTGACACCTACAGAGCAGCGCTACGCCCAGCTGGAAAAAGAAGCGCTGGCTCTCACGTGGGCCTGCGAAAGATTCAATGACTTTATCCTGGGTCTGCACTTTGAACTAGAAACTGATCATAAGCCACTAGTGAGCCTACTGGGAGGACAAGCTTTGGATGCGCTTCCACCGCGTATACAGAGATTTCGTATGCGCCTAATGAGGTACTCATACACTATAAAGCACATCCCTGGCAAAAGTCTCACCACTGCCGACACGCTCTCACGCTTACCGCTCACAAACAGTGTTACTCACACAGACACAGATCTTATGGAGGACACTAACATTTATGTTGACTCTGTGCTAGAGGGACTCCCTACAAGCAGCAAATATCTTGCAGATCTCCAAGAGCAACTGCAGTCCGACAGCGTCTGTTCACAAGTCATGAAATACTGCACAGAAGGCTGGCCGGATCGTAACCAGCTACAGGGAGCGGTGAAGCACTACTGGTCTGAGAGAGCCGTTTTGAGTGTGCATAACGGACTACTACTGAGAGGCACGAGGTTAGTTATCCCTGCTAACATGAGAAATGCAGTTTTGGACAAGATACATGAGGGCCACCAGGGGGTGGTTAAATGCAGAGAGCGCGCCCGTCAGGCTGTATGGTGGCCAGGTTTAAGCAACCAGATCAGTGAAGTTGTACTCAAATGTAGACAGTGCATACAGGAAAGAGTTAATGTGAGAGAGCCTTTAATGCCCACAGATTTACCAGAAAGGCCATGGCAGAAGTTGGGAGCTGATTTGTTCATGCTACAAGACAAAAACTACCTGTTATTAGTGGACTACTTCTCTAGGTATATAGAGATTGCCCAGCTCAGCCCAACTCGCTCTGCCAATGTCATTGTGCATTTAAAGTCTATGTTTGCACGTCACGGAATACCAGAGATACTGATCACGGATAATGGCCCGCAGTTCGCAAGTCAGGAAATGGAAGACTTTACAAAGGAGTAGTGTTTTGAGCACGTGACCAGTAGTCCCAGGTACCCCCAAAGTAACGGTGAGGCAGAAAGAGCTGTCCAAACAGTCAAAAACCTTATCAAGAAAGCCAGTGATCCATACAGAGCACTGTTAGCCTACAGAACCACAGCGTTGGCAAATGGCTACAGCCCAGCACAGCTTCTCATGGGGCGTAGACTTCATACCACCCTGCCAATGCTTCCAGAGGCCTTGCAGCCATGCGTGCCGAATCTGCAACAAATTCGTCACGTGGAAAAGGAGAGACGGATGAGGCAAACAGAATGTTTCAACAAAAGACACAGAACGAGAGATTTGGATAAACTGTTACCCGGAAACTCTGTTTGGATTACAGATGCGAAAGCACAGGGCACAGTGACATCTGTCCACAAAACTCCACGGTCCTATGTCATCAGTGGACCACAAGGGACAATCAGGAGGAACCGCACTCATCTTGTGCCTATGTCGATACCAAAGACTGAGATGGAACCACAACGGACCCAGTCAAATGGAAAAGACACTCCTACAGAAACTGTTTCTGAGCCCAATGCACAGGAAACACCAGGTGTTGTTAGAACCAGGTCTGGTAGAGAAGTGATAAAACCAAAGAGACTGGATCTGTAGAGTTGCATGTTAATATTCGTGAAAGCAGAGTTGAGTTCTAAAAATGCCTTCCTTAAATAGAAAATAAGAGGCCTTTGCATAATATGTTCTTACATGGCAACAGTGTGAAAAAAAAAAAGAAATGTTACAGATTTGTTAAAGGGGGTGATGTGTTAAAATTTATGCTGTCATAGTTAGTTGACAAAAGGGAACGGAAAAAGATCTCATATAAAAATGTATTTTGTGTTTTCAGCTAAAAGGGGTCAACCTAGCTTCAGTAAGGGGGATGTGGTGTAATCTAGGCATTACATATGTGGAGCCACTAGGGGGTGACACAGACCGGATGTTGTCAGGTGTACAGCATGATGGTGATTAATATGGCGGAGTTCGTGTGTTAATGTGTTGCAGCCAGTCAATAAAGGAGGCTCCGTGAACACCCAAAGCAGCAGTCTTTATTTATAAAAGAACCCAACACAACAAAGACAGATACAAGGGTTGACATTACATAAATGTCACACAATACATACAGAAGTATGTACTGGCTGTGAATGTTAATGCTGAATTGTATTTGTTATGTTTGTTTTGAATGTAGCTACTGCTAGGCCTCCTACTACTTTTTACCTCTTTTTTCGACCCAGCCGGTCGAGGCGGATGGCCGTCCTCTATGAGCTCTGGTTCCACTCGAGGTTTCTGCCCGTTAAAGGGAAGTTTTTTTCTCGCCTGTGTTGCCGCAGTGCTTGCTCTTAGAGATCTCTGCTGGGTTCTATAAATTTGAGAGTGTGGCCTAAACCTACTCTTTTTTTTTTTTTTGTTAAGTGCCTTGAGATAACCTGTGTTGTGATTTGGCGCTATATAAATAAAATTGAATTGAATTGAACAGAAGCCGGAAACAGTCCCTTCCTCTGTTAGAAATGGGTATAACGCCAAAAAGTTCAGGAAGTGATGTGGAGATAATGGGTAAATTCCCAGCTCAGGTTTTATATAAGGGGAGAAAACATAAATTGTGGATTTACGTAGTGAAAGGCTCCTATGCAAACAATCTCTTAAGGAGTACATCAGTCAGCATGGGGTTAGTTCACAGTAGATCAGATTAGTTCCAGAGTTTTTGGGGAAATAGGACTACTGAACTGCAGACCAGTTAAGATAGACCTAAAGCCAAATTCTCAGCCATATAGTCCAGCTACCCCACATAGAGACCCTTTTCCACTAATGGAGAAAGTTAAAGCTGAGCTTAAGGGAATGCAGAAAATGGGCATCATCCGAGAGGTCACAGAGCCTACAGAATGGTGCGCTCCCTTGGTTCCTGTAAGAAAGAAAAACTGCAAGTTGAGAATCTGTGTGTGGACTTAAAACACCCAAAATAAAGCAGTAAAGAGAGAGTTGTTTAACCTCCACACCCTAGATGAAATAACACCAAAGCTAGCAGGGGAAAGCATATTTTCCACACTCAATGAATCCTCAGGGTTTCGGCAGATCTTGTTAGAGCCCGAAAGTGTCAAACTGGCAACCTTTATCACTCTTTTGGTGTCACTTTTGTTTCCAGCATTTACCATTTGGAATAAAGTCAGCTCCAGAGGTCTTCCAGAGAAAAATGAGCAACCTGCTGAAAGACCATGATGGGACAGTAGTTGTAATGGATGATATTGTAGCCGCACATGGGGAAAACATAATGAGTAGCATCTTAGATAAGAACAAAGAGCAGAGTTTTCCTTGGAGATAACAGGAAGTTGTGAAGGATGAATGCAGTGTGATCTTTTGTGTGTCAGAGACTGCTAGGAGGATCTTTTGTGTATCAGAGACTGCTAGGAGGATGTTAAAGGATTAAGGAAGTGAATGCAATGTGACCTTTGATGTGAATGCAATGTGACCTTTGATGTGTAGAAGCTGCTGTAAGAAGGCCTGAGTATTTAAGAGAAGAGTTTTGTCTGAGATGCTCTCTTTCTGACTATGCTTACGTGTGAGATGTGTAATAAACTGAGTCAAATCCACCTCGTCATTTACACACTCCACAATATATTAGTTTTTGGCCATGATACGTAAAGCCAGCCATGAGAAAAACCTGGAAGCAGTGGTCCAGATGATCCAGGAGTCTGGACTGAGATTGAACAAGGAGAAATGTTGCGTGGGCAAAAGTGAACTGCGATACTTTGGACACATTATTAGTGAGTGTGGTGTCTGCCCTGACCCTGACAAAGAGAAAGCCATCGCAGCAATGCCCACCCCCACAGACATCACACAACTGAGGCAAGTCCTGGGAATGATCAATTACCTAGGGAGGTTCATTCCAGGTCTCTCCATCGAGCTCCACCCCATCACAGAACTTTAAAAGAAAGAGACAGCATGGGTATGGGACACACCTCAGCAACAAGCTTTTGACAAGACCATGTTAATAACAGCTCCTGCACTTGCTTACTATGACATGGGAAGGCCCACCATAGTCTCAGCAGATGCCAGCAGCTTTGGCCTAGGTGCAGTTTTACTATAGGTCCACGGAGAAAAGATTCTTCCCATAGCCTTCTGTTCACATTCACTCACCTCAGCTGAGCAGCGGTACTCACAAATCAGTACTTACAAATCGAAAAGGAGTGTCTGGCTGCCGTGTGGGCATGCAAATGTTTTTATCTGCAGGACCTGAGTGAGTTTTCCTTACAGAGAGACCACAAGCATCTGGTCCCGCTAACATATGCGATCTTGATAAAACACCAGTACATTACCAGCGCCTGCTTACTCGCCTGATGAGTTTCAATGCCAAAGGAGTCCACATTCCAGGTAGCAGACACACTGTCACGCCATGCACTCAAAGACAATAGTCATTCAGACACAGAAGATGTAGTAAAAACCTATCTGGACACAGTGATAGACTCCAAGCCAATATCTGAGCCAAAACTACAAAGCATTAGAAAAGCTATGAGCTCAGACCTCAACTTTATCCAGGTCATGCACCATATTAAACATGGTTGGCCCCATCATGACCCCCAGGAACTGAAGGAGTTTCACGCAGCTCAAGCCCTTCTGTCCGAGGTGGATGGATTACTGCTTTATGGAGACAGGATTGTAGTTCCTAGCAGTCCGCAAGACGACATTCTCAACCGCTTACACAGTGGGCACCAGGGCCTGACCAAATACCATAAATGGCTAAAATATCTGTTTGGTGGCCCAGCATTGGAGTTGATATTGCCAGAGTAGTTTAGGGCTGTAGATTCTGCCAAGAACATAAGCCAACCCAGAGAAAAGAGCCTCTTATTATAACACCACTCCCGCTAGGTGTCATGTTCACTGCGCAAACTGCGCAGCGAACATATGAAATGGCAGCGAGCCCAAAATGCAGAGCAAGTAACATGTTTATTTACAATGGGTGAAAGTGTGGAGAGTCCAAATACAGTCACAGGTAAAGGGTGACACACCTGGCTACAAACTTGGCTGGTTCAAAAATGCCTAACGCACTCCAAACAGGCAGGAGCGGAGAAAAAGACACAGGGACTTACAATTGTGTCAGAGCGGAAAGGCTCTGGAGAAACAACACGATTTAGTCTCAGGGTGAACCCACAGAAGCAAGCCTGGATGTCTGGAGTAGACATTGCAAAGTTGCCACAACAGCTGGTCACATTCTACCCTATAAATACACAAACCATAAATGAGGGCAAATGGACACAGCTGTGTGGCCACCTGGTGCGTGACTGATTGAACAATGTGTGTATGCGTGCGTGAATGTGAATGTGAGTGTGTGTGTGTATGTGTGCATGCATGAGTGTGTGAATGTGTATGTGGTGAACCATACCGCTGGTGGATGCCTGGTGAGGAGGAGGTATGGCTGTGAGACTGATGGAGAGCAAGGCTCAATCCATCAGCTGGAATTAATAATCAATAATTAAACCCAACAGCCACAAGTCACGCTCGGGGTGATGACCCCGAACGTGACAGTGCCCCTCCTCAAGGGGTGGACACCAGACACCCACCGTACCATCAAAGCAAAGAACAAAGCCCCCCACCCCCCACCCAAAAGACCAACACACCAAACCAGTGCAGAAGGTGGGGGGATCAATCAAAGATGGGGAACATCACAAAACAACACACTCCCCAACCCCAAAACTAACTAACCCACCCCACCCCCAAGGGTCCCACAGTTCAGGGGGCCGACCAGAGTCCAAGGCCCAGCACATTGCCATAAGTTCGGGGAGCCGGCCACAATCCCAGGGCCAATGGGCGGCCTGCAGAGCAGTGTCCGACGGTCTGCCAGGGCACACGGGCCACCTGCGAGGGAACCCTGTTTTTCGGGCGGCCTACCCACACGATTAGGCCACCAGGACTGGAAGGGCAAATGAGGCGATGGCCTACCCACTGCAAGACTGAGAGGTGGGTGGCCGGGCAGAGGATGAGGAACCCCTGCAGTCGCTGGCGGTGGAAGGGAAAGGACTCCGACGGTGCTTAGCAGAAGGAGGAGGAACACCCACAGGGCCTCCAAAAGGGAACGGATGGCCCCGGCGTCCCCAACAGTCCTGTGGCACCCCCGGTGATCCCAACGTAGAACAGGGACTTTGTAGCACCCGCGGTGGACCCGGGCTGGGCCATGGCTGCTTCCATGGTGGTCCCAACCTGGGACAATGTTGCATCCACGGTGGGCCCCGACCGGGCCATGGTTGCACCCATGATGGAGTCCAGCTGGATCCCTGCTGTGCCCGCTGTGGGACCCGGCTGGGCCACTGCTGACCCCAACGCCATCTTGGCCATGGGCCAGCCGACCCGTCTGAGCACCCAAGCAAGGAGGCGATCAATCACGGGCACCCTGGACTGGGACTGGGTACCCCCGACAACCACCTCGCCTTGAACCTCGGTGGCCTCCGGTTGCGAACCTGGATCCACAGACTCGTCCAGCGATGGAAGACCCTCTCTGAAGACTCTGGAAATGGACTCAGAAACAGAGGGGGAAGGGTCAGAGTCGCCGGCAGCGGCAGAGCCTGGCGAGGCAAGCTCAGGTGCAGTGTTTGGCTGCAGCTGGCTCTCCTCACCTAAAGCTAGGCAAAAATGCTCAATTATGGAAAAGGGAACACTTCCCTTAGCTCAAGCTCTACCACCAGACTTCGGCAAGCTGGGCGATGTCTTCTCAGGTTCAGCCTCCACAAGGTTCTGCTCCAGTGCTGACTCTGCTGTGGCGGCCTCCACAGCAGGCATGATGGTCTCTGCAGTCTTAATTCTCCCAGCTGCCATGATCCACGCTGGTCACTCCTCCGGCGTGGCAGCTGGGACCTGGTTCACCATGGCTGTGAGAGGACATCCCCCCTGGACCTCTGGCTCCTCCTGATCTAGACTGCTCAGCTCTGGTTCTGGCAGGCACACCAAGGGAAGAGGAGAGAGGGCTGGTGAACAGTTATAAACAGCAGCAGGTTTGGAGAGCTCAGAAGACTACTTTCCCTGAGCCTCCCTACCGGGAATCAGGAAAGACATTTCATTATTAATATGAGTCAAACGAAAATGTACTCGCCTGCTCTCCCGGTTTGCGGTGTGAATTGCAGCTGCTGCTGTTTGAATGTCTCCACCCGTCCGTCTGGGAAAGGCGGTGCTAGGCTCCTCTGTAGAAGGTATGGGACCCGCCCCTCTCACCACAGTAACGGGAGATCCCGATGAAAAAAACTGGCGCCCCACTGCTGCCGATGAACAAACAGAGGAAGAATACCTCGCAGCGGATACGAAGGGAGATCCAGCAGACGGGACTGCTCGGGACAGATGATCCACTGCGGAGGTAACTGGGCTCGGTGTCGGAGCGGGAGCAGATTGTGGGGTGAAATTGTTCTTCCGGGATTCCGGGTGACGTCGACAATGCCGACCTGCTGGCTGCCATCTTGGAATGGTGGACGGAGGAGAAGAGAAGATGGCCGCCAACGGAGGAGCGCGTAACACGTTACTTACTGCTTGGGCTCTTTTTGGTGGCATCTTTCTGTCATGTTCACTGCGCAGTATGAAATGGCAGCAAGCCCAAAACACAGAGTAAGTAGCGTGCTTATTTACAATGGGTGAAAGTGTGGAGAGTCCAAATACAGTCACAGGTAAAGGGTGAAACAACCGGCTACAAACTTGGCTGGGCCAAAAATGCCTAACACACTCCAAACAGACAGGAGCAGAGAAAAAGGCACAGGGACTTACAATTGCATCGGAGCGGAAAGGCTCTGAAGAAACAACATGATCTAATCTAAGGGTGAACCCACAGAAGCGAGCCTGGATGTCTGGAGTAGACATTGCAAAGCTGCCACAACAGCTGGTCACATTCTACCCTATAAATACACAAACCCAAAATGAGGGCAAATGGACACAGCTGTGAGGCCACCCGGTGCATGACTGATTGAACAATGTGTGTATGCGTGTGCGAGTGTGAATGTGAGTGTGTGTGTATGTGTACGTGCGTGCATGAGTGTGTGTGCATGCATGAGTGTGTGAGTGTGTATGTGGTGAATCATACCGCTGGTAGATGCTTGGTGAGGAGGAAGCATGACTGTGGGACTGATGGAGAGCAAGGCTCAATCCATCAGCTGGAATTAATAATCAATAATTAAACCCAACAGCCTCAAGTCATGCTCGGGGTGACGACCCAGAACATGACACTAGGTCCATGGTTTTGAATTGGAGCGGACCTGTGTGAACTCTCAGGTAAACATTACCTTGTGGTGGTAGACTACTATTCAAGAGACATTGCGATAGCTCATCTCAGTACACATCCAGCAAACACGTCATAGCCAAACTAAAAGGCATGTGTGTGCAAATGGGGCATCCCAAGAGAACTTGTTTCTGACAATGGGACTCAGTTCAGTTCTGCTGAGTTTGCCCAGTTTTGCTCTGACTGGGGTATTACTCACATCACCAGTCGCCCACATTTTCCCCAGTTGAATGGTGCTAGCCAGTTTAGCCAGCAATCCCACTGATATGCCTTCCACAGAGGAAGCAGGGTTTGGGGACGAGGGGGATGACTCGCCTATCACAGGGGCTGAGGTCGCCAAGGTGGTTAAAAATCTCCTTGGTGGCCGGGCCCCGGGGGTGGACGAGATTTGCCCCGAGTACCTGAAGGCCCTGGATGTTGTTGGGTTGTCATGGTTGACACGCCTCTGCAACATTGCGTGGAGGTCGGGGGCAGTGCCTTTGGCATAGCAAACCGGGGTGGTGGTTCCTCTCTTCAAAAAAGGGGACCGGAGGGTGTGCTCCAACTTTAGAGGGATCACACTCCTCAGCCTCCCTGGGAAGGTCTATGCCAAGGTACTGGAGAGGAGAGTCAGGCCGTTGGTCGAACCTCGGATTCAGGAGGAGCAATGTGGTTTTCGTCCTGGCCGTGGCACATCGGACCAGCTCTTTACCCTCTCGAGAATTCTTGAGGGTTCGTGGGAGTTTGCCCAACCAGTTTACATGTGTTTTGTGGATTTGGAGAAGGCATTTGACCGCGTCCCTCGTGGATTTTTGTGGGGGGTGCTTCGGGAGTATGGGGTATCAGGCTTGTTGTTACGAGCTATTCGGTCTCTGTACGACCGTTGTGAGAGTTTAGTTCGTATTGCCAACACTCGGTCGGAGTCATTCCCAGTGAGAGTTGGACTCCGCCAGGGCTGCCCTTTGTCACCGATCCTGTTCATAATTTTTATGGACAGGATTTCTAGGCGCAGCCAGGGAATGGAGGGTGTCATGCTTGGTGACCACAGGATCTCATCTCTGTTGTTTGCAGATGATGTTGTCCTGTTGGCTTCATCCAGCAATGACCTACAGCTCTTGCTGGGACGGTTTGCCGCTGAGTGTGAAGCGGCTGGGATGAGAATCAGCACCTCCAAGTCCGAGTCCATGGTCCTCAGCCGGAAAAAGGTGGATTGTCCTCTCCGGGTTGGGGACAGGCTCCTGCCCCAAGTGGAGGAGTTTAAGTATCTTGGGGTCTTGTTCACGAGTGAGGGGAAAATGGAGCGAGAGATCGACAGACGGATTGGAGCAGCATCTGCAGTGATGCGGACGTTGTACCGGTCTGTTGTGGTGAAGAGGGAGCTTAGTTCTAAGGCAAAGCTGTCGATTTACCAGTCAATCTACGTTCCTACTCTCACCTATGGTCACGAGCTTTGGGTAATGACCGAAAGAACGAGATCGAGGATACAAGCGGCTGAAATGAGCTTTCTCCGTAGGATTGCTGGACTCACCCTCAGAGATAGGGTGAGGAGCTCAGTCATCCGGGAGAGGCTCAGAGTAGAACCGCTGCTCCTCCACATTGAAAGGAGTCAGTTGAGGTGGTATGGGCATCTGATTAGGATGCCTCCTGGACGCCTCCCACTTGAGGTGTTTCAGGCACGTCCCACTGGGAGGAGACCCCGGGGCAGACCCAGGACTCGGTAGAGAGACTATGTCTCCCAGCTGGTCTGGGAACACCTTGGTATCCCCTCTGAAGAGCTGGAGCAGGTGGCTGGGGAGAGGGAAGTCTGGGCTTCTCTGCTTGAACTGCTGCCTCCGCGACCCGGACCTCCGGAAAAGCGGTAGAAGATGGATGAATGGTGCTGCAGAGCGAGCTGTAGCAACAGCAAAGTGAATTTTACGTCAGCAAGACCCTTATTTGGCTCTCACGAGTTACAGAACCACCCCAGTAGCCGCTACAGGGACATCGACTGGCCAGTTGATGACAGGATGTCGAATCCGGACCACAGTCCTGATTCTCGAGAAAACACTGCAACTCAGACTCATCAGTAGGAGGAGCACTGCAGCCCATGACGCCAAGGCAAAAGCAGCCTACAATTTCTTCTATAACAAGCATCATTCAGCTTGTTCTCTTACGGCACTACACCCCGGTGAAGGAGCGCTTCTCAAGTTAGATGGAGAGAAGAAATGGGGCACCCCCAGCACCATAATGAGCACAGCACAGGAGCCTCGTTTGTATTTGGTGCAAACACAGGATGGAAAAATTCTACGCCAAAATCACATACACCTACAAATAGTGCCAGCCCCAGAGCTCCAGCAAGATAATCTCACTGACTGTTCTCCACCACAAGAGCCTGGAGAACCTATCACACCCTCTGAACCATCTTCAACTACAGTGATGGGCAAGGTTCCTTCAGGGCCCAATTCCAGGTTCAAAACTACTAGGTTTGGTAGGGCAATAAAGCCTCCTGTTCATTATCAGGACTAAAGATAACAGGGCTAATAAAGGCGATAAGGGCAACCAACAGATTTATACAAATGGATGTGAGAAAATTTAATGTGTTGCAGTTAAAGATGTGCCTGTCATGAACGCCCCTCCGGGTCAGAAAACAAACCCAAGCGCTTGACTGCAGTTAGGCATTTATTAACAGACAACACAAAAAGTCTAAAAATAACAGTGCAGGTGATACCAAAAATGCAAACAAGAATCACTTACACAAATGACTCTCCAGAGCTGAGGACTCTCTGGAGAGTGAAGGAGGGGGAGACTGACCGTGGAGAGAAGTTCAGTCTAAACACAATTGTGGTTGCCACAAAGAAAGAGTGAAAGGGCAGTGTTTAAATACATGGAATACAAATGAGCAACAGGTGCAAGCGCCGAGCTGGCAGGGGCTAAGTGGATAACTGCCCCCAGCTGATGAGAGGGCAGACTGAGAGCATAGAGAGGGAAGAAAGGCAGGTGTCGTAAAACACAATCACTCACAGCTGATGGACTGACACAGACTGTGAGAGAAAGGTGGGTGTGTCTTCATCTTCTTCTTTTAGATTTGATTGGTGGTTGGCAACCAGCCCACAGGTGCATTACCACCACGCACTTCACTCTATATCATCACTCTGTCTCTGGCCCATGCTAACATCACTCTCGGTGGGTGTGTCTGGGAACGGAGGAGAGAGGCTATGTCACCCAAACAACATAACAAACATAACAAGAAAATAATAACAGAAAGAAAAATACTCGAAATTACAAAGGCAGTCTGAGCTCTGGCTCAGACTCATGACAGTGCCTTGTTATATTTACGTGCACAGTTATACTAAGTTGGATTAATGGAAGAATGTTGAACAATTCTGGGTACAGAGCACAGACTAGTTTTGTACAGTTAAAAAATGGAGTGATCTTGTAGTTCAAGCTAAGTCTGTTACTATACCATAATGGAATTGTACCTTAGGGGTTGCCATAGCCTGGTCTGGGCGGGGTGGAGTGATGTCAGGCGGGCTACAGCTGGGCATATAAATATAAATGTTCTTGTTAGTAATAAATGGAATGTTCCTTCCAGCTTCCTCCTGACTCTCCGTTATTTTCAGACATAACATTTTGGCGACGAGGATTATAATGACGGCATGCATTGGGCACATGCCTGTGTTTCTGGAGCGCCCAGGTTTACCGGCTGTGTCATGGCCTCATTGGAAGCAGAGCTTCGGGACGTTCATGACAGCGGCGGGCCTGGATTCGGCCAGTAAGGAAAGGCGGAAGAGGGTTTTAATCCAGCACCTCGGCACCGAAAGACAGAGAATCACTCTTGGTCGATGCCAGGATGTCTCGCTGGAGGATTTCATGAGGGTGTTGGACGAAATGTTTGGCGACCCCTCCATGGTCTCGAGGAGCCGGTGAGAGACGGCATTTATGAGAGATGGCAACAAGAGGGTGTGTCGCTAAGCTCGTTTCTATTGGAACTTATTAGCCTAGCGCATAAAGGTAACATTGGGCCGCAAGCATATGGACTGGTTAAGGATAGGTTGGCGCATGGCGCCAGATGCTCGCGGTTAGCATCTAGGTTGCTGCTAGCTGTGGAGCCGACGTCATGGAAGGAAGTAATGGAGTTGGTGAAGAGAGAGGACTCTATGGCCCAGTTGGAGCAGGCGGCTAAGGCTAACCAGGGGCCGCCCAAGCACAGTTTCCTGCCGAACGCAGAGGTTGGCGCGCTGACGGGGCGGCGTAGTGGAGGTAGAAGAAAGAAAAAGACGAAGAAGAGGCGAACAAAAATTGGAGTGGCTTCGTGGGTGGGAAGACCCGGAGGCCTGACTCAAGTTCATGCTACACGGATGGGGAAAGGCCCACTGAAGTGGTATGTCCTCAAACTGGACTGAGTTGACACACCGCTCATGGTGGATTCGGGGGCTGGGAGATCTATCCTGAGCCTCCCAACACTGCAACATCTGTTCCCTGCGAAACAAATTAAGGGTGGAGCAGTGAGACTTTTTGGATACGGCCACATGGAGATTGAAATGGCGGGCACGGCAGACTTCAAGGTGACTTGCAGGTCAAAGAGGGTCTCTAGTTTTACTTTTCAAGTAACGCGTCAAGGAACCGACCTGTTGGGAGTTGACCTGTTGGGACAATTGGGTTTCTCCATAATGGACCCTGGGGGCTCGCGGGTGCTGTCCGTGGGTTCAGACCGGCATCTCCGCTGGCCGAAGCTATTTGAGGGCCTGGGCCGCATTGATGCATTTCATCATAGGCCTCTGGTGAATGAGAACATCACGCCGAAAATATAGCCTTTGAGGAAACTTCCGCTGGCGCTGCAGGCTGATGTGTTAAACAGACTGCTGGAGTTGGGTGTCATCGAGAGAACTGATGCTTCTCCATGGATCTCCAACCTTGTGGTGGCATAAAAGAAGGGCAGGGGCATTAGAAGGTGCATCAACCTCAGAGTGGTGAATAAGGCAGTTGTCCCGGATAAGTACCCGCTGCTCACGATGGGGGAACTCACAGCAACGTTCCGTGGGGCGAAGGTATTCTCGAAACTGGATCTGCGGCAGGGCTATCTGCAGGTGCCGCTACACCCGGAAAGCAGAAATCTGACGGCCTTCGTGACACACATGGGGGTATTCCGTTATACCAGGATGCCTTTCGGGCTGAGCTCGGTGCCTAGCTGCTTCCAAAAGGTTATGGCTACCATATTAGCCGGCCTGAAGGGGGTGGTCATGCACCTTGACAACATCATGGTGCACGGGGCGTCGAGTGAAGAACACGACGAGCGTTTAGAAAGGGTCCTGGGGACACTGCAAGAACACGGGGTCACGCTGAACAGCGACAAATGTGTCCTGGCGGCAGAGACAGTGGACTTTGTGGGATTCCAGCTGTCGAGAGATGGGTTGAAGCCACTGGTTTCGAATGTGGAGGCGGTGCTCCGCCTTGTGGACCCCTCCTCGCCGGCTGAGATCTCATCATTCCTGGGGATGGTGAACTTTTAAGGATGGTTCATTCCAACGTATTTCGAGACAATTGAGCCGTTTAGGGCGTTACTGAAACAGGACGCACCTTGGGTCTGGACTCTAGCCTGCTCAGTGGCAGTGGAGAGCCTGAAACAGCAGCTTACGTCACCTCCGGTCTTGGCTCATTTTGACCCAGACTGCGCTACGATTGTGACCTGCGACGCATCTGGTTCCGCCCTGGGGGCAGTGATGTCACAGGTGCAGGATGGTACAGCGTGTCCGGCTGTTTTTGTATCAAGATCTCTGTCGGAGACTGAGAAGAGATACACCATCGGCAAGAGGGAGGTGCTGACCTGTGTGTGGGCCTGTGAGAGGTGGCATATGTATCTCTATTGCCGGCACTTCACATTGAGGATGGATCACCGCACATTGACAACTTTGCAGGAGACTTCGGGGTCGGGCCACAGGCCGCTGAGGATCCACAGATGGTCCGAGAGACTGAGGGCTTCCAATTTTGAGATGAAATACACTCCAGGCAAGGACAACGTTGTAGCGGACCTTCTGTCTAGGGCCTTGACGTGTGCATTGATACCGGATTTGGGGGCTGTGGACTCAGTCGAGACGGAACTTGTCCACACCCTACATGGGGCTCTCCGGGAAATTGTGTCTCCTCGGGAACTTAGAGGGGTTTCGGAAAATGACCAGGTGATGAAGAGATTGCGTATGGCGATCAGGGAGGGCTGGCCAGCAGGAGCGTTGGGTGAGCTGGCCCCATTTCATCAGTTTAAGGACGAGCTCAGCTGTTGGGACAAAGTGTGTGTGGCGAGGAGACATTGTGCAGTAATCCCGGCAGTGCTGAGAGGGCGTGTGCGGGATATGCTACACGAGGGTCACCTGGGGGTGGTTAAAGTCAAACAGCGTGACAGAGATGCAGTTTGGTAGCCGGGGATTGACAAAGACATTGAAACAATGGTCAGAAACTGTGTCCTATGTCTGGACAGCGGAAAAACTGGGAGACCTCCACCACCTCCACTGCGGCTGGTCACGTATCCTGCGGGGCCCTGGGAGCACATTGAACTAGATATCTTTGGCGAACTGCATGCGCCCCCCCCCCCCCCGGGTAGCAGGTTCCTGGTGGTGGTGTGTGACCTGTTTTCTAAATAGCCAGAGGTGCTTCCGACTGGCTCAGTGACGACTGAGGGGATCACGGGTTTCCTGTCGCCGTTGTTTGCCAGATAGGGGACTCTTCAGTCATCACTGACAATGGCCCACAGTTCATTTCGGGGGTTTTTGAGACTTTCCTGAGAGCCAGAGGGGTGGAACACATTACAACGGTGGTGTATCACCCTCAGGCTAACGGAGGAGTTGAGAGAATTAATAGGACACTAAAGAATGGCTTGAGAGCTCATCTGGCGGATGGGTTTACGTGCGCCGATGCACTGCACAACACCCTGCTCCATTATAGGGAATGCCACGATGGGTCATTCTCCGGTGGCTCTGATGCTGGGACGGGAGTTGCCGCTTCCGGTGAGACGACTGGGGCTGGCTCACAGGGAGTGCAGTGAGGACTCAGGGACACTGAGGCTCCGGGTCATGGAACATCAATGGAAAATGAAGGATTTCATGGCAGTGGCAGTGGCAGTGGCTCAGGAGGTAGAGAGGGTTGTCCAATAATCAGAGGGTTGGTAGTTCAAATCCCGCTCTCCCCAGCCATCCTGCCGTTGTGTCCCTGGGCAAGACACTTTACCCACCTTGCCTCCAGTGTCCATGACACTGCGTATGAATGTCTATAAATGTTCGGTAGTGGTCAGAGGGGCCGTTGGCGCAGATTGGCAGCCACGTTTCCGTCAATCTGCTTCAGGGCAGCTGTGGCTACAGCAGTAGCTTACCACTATCAATGTCTGTCTGGAGTGAATGAATAATATACTCACTGCGCTTTGAACGCTTTGAGATGTCACCCAACATGTAAAGCGCCATATACTATAAATCTAATCCATTATTATTATAACTCCTCCATGAAGCATTTCTTAAACATTTACCCTTCACTCTTATCTGTTTCATTGTTATCACCTTTTACTCCCTGGCCTCCAACCCAGTGCGAGACATTAATTTTATCGAATGAAATGGATTTTTATTTATTTATTTACTTCTTTTACCTTTCATTGTTTCTATTGACTGTGGTTTCTACTCGTGCTGAGTTTTGTATTGTTTTTGTGTTAGTGTCCTGCTCCTTGCTCTTATGTTGTTATGTGCTTTCTTGTTGTAAAGCAGTTTGTGTAGTGTGTTGCTTTTTAAAGTGCTTTATGAATAAAGTTGATTGATTCCCTCTGAAACATAAAAAGATGAAGAGAAATGAAAGTCTCACTCCTCCAACTGTTTCTCACCACAGTCATGCATGATTCAGCACAAGCACACAGCAATGATGTGACTTCCATCAGGTTAAAGAAGTTTCCACCACAGGGTCTCAGTAAAAATTTTGTACCAGTAAATGAGACCATAGTTGCTTGGGCTTTTGTGTCATGCTCTTCTTGGTGTCTCATAACTTTGACCACATCCTTTGAGGTTAACACAGAAATAGGGACGCTGATCAGGGGGGCTTCAATCCTTTCAGCATCAGATCAAAGAGAGACAAGAAGAAATGTCCCACTCTATGCGTTTCAGTGTTTTATCGTGTTTGGTTTTCCTCACTTTACAGTCAGGTATGTAAAATTTTCTATTGTGTTGATAACTTATGACATATTTTATTTCCATTCATCAAATGCGTAAGTGCAGTCTGTGTGGGTGCATGTGTGCACTTTTTTTGTCCTTTGCTTTAGTTAGCTTGTAGGCCAATTTATGCACAATGAATGCACAATGTGAAAATGCACAAACAATGAAAAAAAAGCACAATGTGTAAGTGAAAACCAATCCACAAATAATGAAGTGTGACGTCATTTCATATGATCACAGCTTCAACAGCAGGTTGATTGCTGAGCTTTGGGGTTAAACCATATGTGAGGCAAGTTGGTGCCTAATATACTAAGATGTTTGTTTTTGTGTAGTCTGTAAAAATTAAACATATGTCCTATCATTTACCATTGTTCTAAAAACATTTTATGCTTTGAAGAGCTATTGAATGTAGTCTGTACTCTACATGGTCATTTCATTCTTAATATGCAAAGGAGAAATGCTCTTCTACCATTGCTGACAAACTTTTCCTGCTTTGGAGGGTCCCATGTTGATCTTACAGAAATTAATAACGTGGTGGTCCTAGATCCTGTAGAATAGCAGCAGGAAACTGTTAACATTCTATGATTTATCAAACATTTCCTTCACCTTAATGCACTTGATTCTGTTCAACTTCCTGTCTTTGTTTTTCTTCATTTTGTGACCAAATATCCATTCAGCTGTGTGCACATAACTTTGCCCTTGAACTTACATCAGCCAAACCAATTCCATTCATTATTTTGTCTTTTGTGTTTGTTTAATCACCTACACGTGACTCCAAAGCCAAATCCTGCAACTTGTTGAAACTTTTTAAGATTTTAGATTTCTTTTCTGTATTTCTTTGTGTGTTTGTGTCCCAGGTCATGGTTCTGAGATTATCGGTGGGGAAGAAGTTGAGCCTCCTCATTCGTTACCCTTCATGGCTCTGCTGAAGACTAAACAGCCAGTTTGTGGAGGGATTCTGATCAGTCCAAAATGGGTCCTGACTGCTGCGCACTGTGAGAAGTAGGAGTCTGAAAAATGCTTTTCTAAAATGCTGAAATCATAAAATATATATTTATTTTTAACCAATCAAAGTTATAGCACAGATTATCTTGTTCATATTTACATCTCCAATTATATAACAGCCAGTAACCATTGTTTTGTTTAAAATGATCTCACTGACAATTTGATGTACTGAAATGTTAATTCTTCATTAACTCTTATTGATATTTATCTTTTTTCTGTAAAAAATGTTTCTATTATGTCTGACAAGATGTAAAGCACAGTTACTTGTATAGACCTAAAAATAATGACTGCATAAATGTCTCACTTTAAACACACACACACACACACACACACACACACACACACACACACACACAGACACAGACACAGACACAGACACACACACCAGCCATATGACTTGAGAGGATTTTTCCTGTTGAATCTTTAACTTTTCATCTGCTCTTTTGTTTGCTGCTGAGAGAATAACTTGTATGAAAAGCAAAAAACCAAACCAAACCAAAAAACAACCAATAATCTATATATGTTAAGTCAATAGGAGCTTCTTTTGTCGCATATTATAAATAGGTCAATAAATGCCAGACCATTCCAGGTGATTACACTTAAAGTAATTGTTGTCACTTTAAGCCCTCTTCCTGTTAATCTTTTATATCAGGGAACCATTACCTATACTTTGTTTTTCTACTCTTGCAGGATTACAGAGGTGCTGCTGGGAGTACACAACATCAAACAGGAAAACGATTCTCGGCAGGTCAGAAAGGTGAAGGAAAGCATTCCCCATCCCTGCTATGATAAGGATGACAAAGTCAACGACCTCATGTTGCTAAAGGTAAATGACATTATAGTGTGGTGAAGCAGAGAGGCTACAGTCTGAACACGCTGAGCAATTTCTTTACTCCATGTCTTTGCATTTTTACCCAACTGTTTCAAAATGTGAAAAATCAAGACTTTATCACCCTATTCACTGGTACTAAAAGTTATCATTTCCTACCTGCTACAATACAGTCATTCAAATTGTCAAAAAAAAAAAGCCAGCAGATTATTCTGTTGCTAGTTAAAAATGATCATTTTTAAAATATGTGGGACAGTATAACGTGTCGAAAATTAAGAATCCTTTCATACATGCAGAAAGCATGGATATACCAAAAAGTGTATCAGTAACTTAGAATATCATGATTTATAATTCAGTTTCAAAAACAATAACCATAATCATCACAATTAAATAAAAAAAGAGTTGAAATAAAGCACCATGCATGTAATGAAACCATGTGCATGCAGTGCAGAGTGAAATAATTCCACAATATTGTAATGTATGAAGATGCATTTTAGTAGGCATGAAATGTTTTGAGGATGGCAACATCATTGCGTTTTATGAGCATTTCATGTAGCTTCACAATTTCAACACCACTGAAAACCCAACACAGAGGTGGGTGTGACGGCACAAAAAGCACCATCCATGCTGGAGATCTGTGATGTCATCCCGTCTTACCACTTTACAGTTCATCCAGAAAGTTTACACAGTGCTTTACTTTTTCCACATTTTATGTTAGTCTTATTTCAAAATTGATTCATTTTTTCCTTAAAATTCTACTTCAAATACTGCATAATGACAAAGAGAAAAAAAAGTAAATTTATTAAAAATAAAGAATGAAAATATGACGTGCATAAGTATTCATAGCCTTTGCTCAATACTTTGTTGAAGCACCTATGGCAGCAATTACAGGCTCAAGTCCTTTTGAGCATGATGCTACACGGTAGGCACACCTATCTTTGGGCAGTTTCTCCCATTCTTCTTTGCAGCACCTCTGAAGCTCCATCAGGTGCACAGCCATTTTCAGATCTCTCCTGGGATGTTCAAGTGGGTTGAAGTCTGGGCTCTGGCTGGGCCACTCAGGGACATTCACAGAGGTGTCCCGTAGCCACTCCTTTGTTATCTTGGCTGTGTTTGGGTTGGTGTCCTGTTGGAGGATAAACCATCGCCCCAGTCTGAGGTCCAGAGTGCTCTGGAACAGGTTTTCATCAAGGATGTCACTGCCCGGGCTGGAGACCGGCCCACGCCCCTGGCGTGAGCTCCCCAACCCCACTGCCATATACCCCAGGGACCCCCATGCCCAAAGAGGCCCCCCCATATAGGGGAGTCCACTTAGCTGAGAAGCACCTAAAAAAATAGATTTTTTCCCCTCAATCCAGCACCTCCTGACAGACACACCCATTCCCATACATTCACACCGTCATGCTGTCATACGCACCCACATGCACTCACTCACTCTCACTTGCTCACCCACTCCCCCACACAGTCCCACACTCACACTCCCGTACCCACCCATTCTCTCTCACTCCTGTACCCACTCAATCTCGCTCCCACTCGCCCTCAGGGTCACCCACTCTCACTCACATTCACCCATACACATAATCTCACTCACACTGACCTACTCACATCCATCTGCCCCCTCCACACACACACAAAAAAAGTAATAAAGTTTCAGTCTGGGGTGTGGGGTGGGGGTACCAAAATCAGTATAATTAAACCTCATTGTCTAATTATGCTGAAAATTTAAATGGCCAGTCAAAAGAGCACTCTGGACATTAAAGTCAAAGGGGCAGGGGCTCAAGCCCCTAAAGCGCCCCCCTCTGCATGTGCATGCTGTCATGTGCCTTTTACTGGGGAGTGGCTTCCCTCTGGTCACTCTACCATACAGGCTTGATTGGTGAAGTGCTGCAGAGTTGGTTGTCCTTCTGGAAGGCTCTCCTCTCTGCACAGAGAAATGCTGGGGCTCTGTCAGAGTGACCATTGGGGTTCGGATCACCTCCCTGACTGAGGCCCATCTCCCCCAATACCCCAATTTGGCCGGGTAGACAGCTCTAGAAAGAGTCCTGCTGGTTCCAAACTTCTTCCATTTACAGATGATAGAGGCCACTGTGCTTATTACGACCTTCAATGCTGCAGAAATCTTTCTGTACCCCCCAGTTGCCTCAACACAATCCTGTCTCGGATGACTACAGACAGTTCGTTGGACTTCATGCTTGGTTTGTGCTCTGACATGCACTGTCAACTGTGGGACCTTATATAGACAGGTGTGTGCCTTTCCAAATCATGTCCAATCAACTGAATTTGCCACAGGTGGACTCCAGTCAAGTTGTAGAAACATCTCAAAGATGATCAGTCGAAATAGGATGTACCTGAGCTCAATTTTGAGTGTCACGGCAAAGGCTGTGACTACTTACGTGCGTGTTATATTTTTGGTGTTTATTTTAATAATTAAAAAAAAAATTAAATTTCACTTTGTTATTATGAGGAATTGTGAGTAGAATTGTGAGCAATTAAACCATTTTGGAATAAGGGTTTAACATAAAATGTGGAAAGAAAACAAATGTGGTTTGTCTGTTGGAGAACAGGTTCAGACATTTTACCTCAGCAATAAAGTTCAGTTTTTTTCTGTTTTGTGCTCATTCCTTTTACTATATGTATTTCTACAATTTTTAAAGTGTAATTTGCAGTAATTATTATTTAAATTTCAGCTTGACAAACAAGTGAAGGAGACCAAGACGGTGAAATATTTTAAGCTGGATAAACCCATCAAAGAGCCAGCAGCTGGCAGCAGCTGTCAGGTTGCTGGATGGGGATGGACCAAGAACAAAGCCAACAAAATGTCTGATGTCCTGATGAAGGCCAGTGTGACCGTGATTGACAGAGCCAAGTGCAACTCTCCTGAATATTACAATCTCAAACCTGTCATCACCAGCAGCATGATATGTGCTACTGGTTCAAACAGTAAAAAAACTGCTGACACCTGTTATGTAAGTAATCTCCAGAGTCCACTTTACAGACTAAAATGCTATGTGTGAGCTTGCAAAACTCTTGTGATTGTGTTCTTCACAGGGTGATTCAGGAGGACCACTGTTGTGCAATAATGCTGTCGTTGGAATTACTTCTTTTGGGGGCAAGGATTGTGGCCTTATAAAAAAACCTGGCATTTATTCTTTCCTCTCAGAAAAATATCTCGGCTGGATTAAAAAGACAACGAAGAATAAACTGCATGAAGAATAAACTGAGCCCTCATTCTGAATGGCTTTATTTGTTTTTTCTTTAGCTGCTGATATCCTTATACTCATGGATTTCACTGATAATCGCAATTGGTTTACTGCCTGTGACTATTTTAAAAAGCAGAATTTAAATCTCAAACACAGGATTACTCCCCACGGGCAGAAGAATCAAAAACTGTGCACAGTTTTCATCAAAAGCAACATTTGTGTTCTTTGTTTCCTTGGTCTTGTTGAGAATAAACTTTATTTTCTACTCCACTTTAAAATGTGATGTGAGGAGTTGTTTAATAAAACCCATGTAAAGAATCCTAGCCTGTGCTACCCGATTCTTAACAACTGAGTGTTTTCTCTAATATGTGGAATTTAGTTCTGGTGTCATTTAGAACAATGGTTCCCAACATTTTTTCCATGGAGACCCCCTGCCTTGTGTCAAAAGTTCGCCAGGCCACCAACCTAACCTGCACACGCACAAGAAGAATAAAGTTGTTCATATATGAAAAATATATTTTATGTGTTTTAAATAGGGATGTGCTCAAATATTCAATTATCCTAATATTCATTGGATACATTGGCGTCCAGTTTTCAAATTTAGTATTAGGGTATTTGCTTCCCCCCACCATCCCTGAAGAGCTTGATTTTAATAAAGATAAATAACAAATTTACTAGATGGAAAAAAAATTGCAAATTTCTTAGGAAAATCTCATAAATTCATAAGAAAAAGCAGCAACGTGGTGATAATGTCCCCAAAATTTGCCAAAGAAGTCAGAAATTTACATCAATAATTTTGCAAATACTCATATATAAAATAAAACTCAAACATGACAAATATATATACTAGATTTATGAGAGAAGCTGCAAATTTAGGGAAAAAATACAATTTGCAGGGAAAAAATTGTATATTTACAAGAAAAAAGGGGTCTCAAATTTACAAGAAGCTGCATGAAAATAATGGATGCATAAATAGTTACATGTTTATCGAAAATGTCACATTTCTGAAAAATAATGATACTGAAGCAGTTTATGGAGGAAGAAAAAAGTTGTAAATTTACTAGAATAAATATGCACATGTATCACAAAAAGCTGTTAATTTAAGAAAAGTCACAAATTTATCAGGAAAAACTTAACATATTTATGCGAAAAAAAAACTATGTAAAAAAAATCCTAAAAGAAAAAAAAGTCAGTCCATCGCAGGGCCAACACAGAGAGACAGACAACCATTCACTCTCACAGTCCAGGGTGTACCCTGCCTCTCGCCCAAAGATGCCGGGATAGGCTCCAGCGCCCCCGCGACCCGGAAAGGATTAAGCGAAAGAAGACAGATGGATGGATGGAAAAAAAAAGTCACAAAATTACAAATGGACAGAATATTAGGAGCCGCAAAACTGGTATTAAAGGCGGTTCTAATTTTAACTGGGTTTATGTTTTCACTTATTTTATACAGACTTCTGACTATCTGTTGTTATTTTGATTTAATATGCACAAATATAACTTTTACAACCTCAAAGCAGGCAAAGCCTCATACGCCAGGATGGGAGCCACTGATTTAGAATAGGGTCTGGTGCAAACAAAGACAGCAGTATAAAAGGCATCCGTGAGGTAATTCAGTGTTCGTAGATTTTGCACATTAAAATTTAACATCTGGCCTTATATTCAGCATGCAACAAACAGAAGGTAACACTAAAAGACTTATGTGAGACAGACTCATAGTTTTTTCCAGCTCTACAGTTTCTAACCATGAGGCAGTAACTAATGCATGATCATTATGGCTGTGTTGTTAGACATGTATATGTTGGACACTGCATATGTGATTTAACCTCACGATGAAGGAGAGCTGCAGTCCCCTGCGGTGCGGAGCCGCAGAGCCTGGACCCCCTGCGGAGGACAGGGGACAGAAGACTTCCTGACCGCTGAGGCTCGAGAGGAGAGAAGGGGGAGTTATGTAAATAAAAGGTTAATGAATGTGAATAAAGGGATTTTGATATAGATGTGTGATTTCCCCTGCGAAGGAAATGGTTTGATGTGAGAATGTTTAAAAGGGAGAACTTTGGTGTGTTCACCCTCTTTGTTCGCTGCTCAGGAATGAGAGCAGACAGTGGGATGATTACTTGAAATAAACTGGAATTAAATGCAATTCGGTTTCGTTATTCAAGTCTCCCCACATTGGTGACTGACGACGTTGAGAATGAACAAAGAAGGTCTCAGGGTCCCGGACTCACAGCGCTCAGAGCTGGCGAGCGCAGTGGCCGTTAAGCTGCCTGATTTCTGGCAGGATAACCCACGGTCGTGGTTTCTGCAAGCAGAGTCGCAGTTCGCGCTCGCAGGTGTAACGGTGGATGACACTAAGTTCCACCATGTCATCGCTAAACTGGACAACAGCACAGCTCGGTGCGTGCAGAGCTTGGTGGAGCAGCCACCCGCGACCGACAGGTACGGCAAGCTGAAATCCACCCTCATCAAGTTTTTCACCCCCTCGGCCGAAGTGAGGGCGAGGAGGATCCTGTCTTTGCTAGACCAAGGAGGACACAGGCCGAGCGCCCTGATGGAGGAGATGATACAGCTGAGAGGGTTGGACAACGATGATTTCATTTTTCAGTTCATCTTCCTCTCCAACCTCCCGACGCATGCGAGAAGCACGCTGGCCGGCAAAAAATGTCACACCCTGGAGGAGTTCCGGGAGCTGGCCCAGGAAGCAGATGGGATCCTGGACGCCTGCGGCGGGCAAGCAACCACAGCGGCAACCCGAGACAGCGGGGAGCCAGAGGCGGCAGACCCAGACTGGCCGACGACGGCGGCAGCACGGCCGCGACGAGGTGGAGCCAATGGTCCGGCGGCAGGGGCGCGGACACGACACAGCGGAGGAGAAGATCTCTGCTTTTACCATCAGAGGTTCGCAGAGAAGGCACGCAGGTGTGTGCCGCCCTGCAACTTCAGGAGTTCGGGAAACGGCAAGACCGGGGGTCGCTAGCAGCTTCGACCCTCGGAGAACGCAGCAAGCTGCTCTACATCACGGATGCGCGCTCCGGACGAGAGTTCCTCATCGACACCGGAGCACAAGTGAGCTTCATCACCCCAACATACGCGGACCGGGTGGCTGGACCCCACGGTAGCGGAGCTACGGCGGCAAATGGCTCGAACATCAACACCTATGGGAGAAGGACCTTGCCTTTGTGCTTACATGGCCGCACATATGAATGGACTTTTGTAATAGCGGCGGTGAGTTTCAACATGTTGGGCGCGGATTTTTTGTGTTCACACAATCTGTTAGTTGATCTTGCTAATAGACGGCTGGTAAATGCACTCTCTTTTTACTCTCTCCCCTGTTCAGCTCGAGTGTCCCCGCCACCAGTACAGACCCACGTCGCTACAGCAGGTGGTAAGTTTCACACACTCCTCACCCAATTTCCAGCGCTCACTGTGCCCACTTTTTCAGTGACGGTCGCGAAGCACGGGGTGAAACACTTTATCCCCACATCTGGTCCTCCCGTGTTTGCAAAAGCTCGGCGCTTGGATGCAGTTAAGCTCGCCATTGCGCGCGAGGAGTTCGCCGGCCTGGAGAGGCTAGGCATCGTTCGTAGGTCGAAGAGCCCGTGGGCTTCGCCGCTACACATGGTACCGAAAGCTGATGGCTCCTGGAGACCGTGCGGGGATTACCGCAGGCTAAACAACGCTACGGCGCACGATCGTTATCCCATCCCGCACATTCAGGATTTTTCGGTGCATCTGGCGGGGGCGCGCATTTTTTCAAAGATTGATCTAGTTCGCGGCTATCACCAAGTCCCAGTCCAACCGGAGGACATTCCTAAAACAGCGGTAATAACCCCGTTCGGACTTTTCGAATTTTTATGCATGCCGTTTGGTCTCAAAGGGGCGGCGCAAACATTTCAGCGGATGATGGATGCCGTGTTACGCGATCTCCCTTTCGTGTTTGTGTACCTCGATGACATTTTGGTCGCGAGTACTTCAGAGGACGAACACGAAACGCACCTCACAGCAGTTTTTAGGAGGCTGGGAGAGCACGGCTTAATAGTGAACCCAGCCAAGTGCCAGTTCGGCGTCGAGCGGATCGATTTTTTGGGTCACCGCGTCTCCCCGGAGGGAGCGGTTCTGTTACCAGATAAAGTACGCGCGGTAGCGGATTTTCCCCGTCCACAAACGGTCAAATCACTACAGGAATTCTTGGGGATGGTGAATTTTTATAACCGATTCCTGCCCCACGCAGCTCAAATCATGCAACCGTTATATGCCGCGCTCAAAAAACAAAAACTGACCCAGGCGGTCGAATGGTCCCCGGAGCGGGAGCGCGCGTTCACAGAGGTTACAAAAGCCTTGGCTGACGCTGCGCTCCTGGCCCACCCAGACCCTGCAGCACGTATCGCGCTGACGACAGACGCTTCAGATTTAGCCATAGGGGCCGTTATTGAGCAACAGGTAGCCGGAGTTTGGCAGCCTTTGGCTTTCTTTAGCAAATCTTTAAGCGCGGCTGAACGAAAATACAGCGTGTTCGACAGAGAACTGTTGGTGCTGCATTTGGCTATTCGTCATTTCCAGTTCTGGCTGGAAGGACGGTGCTTCACCGCTTATGTGGACCACAAGCCACTCACATACGCCATGGCCAAAATTTCAGACCCGTGGTCCGGCAGGCAGCAGAGGCAGCTGGCCGCAATCTCGGAATTTACCACTGACATTAGGCACGTTGCGGGCAAATTCAATGTAGTAGCAGATTGTCTCTCGCGCGCGTTCACGACTCCAACACGCGCAGAGGCAGAACGGGCCACCGTGACCGCACCGCAGGAGAGCGGCACGGTGGCGCGCGCAGCCCCGGTGCACGTGGGTATAGATTACGCAGCCATGGCAGCGGACCAGGGGGCGGACGCAGACGTGCGCGCGCTCCAGTCTGGACCAACAGGGTTGAGGCTGGAGAGCAAGTGTTTACAAACCGGTATGCCCCCCCTGATCTGCGACATGTCGACGGGGCGCCCGCGTCCGGTGGTTCCGGCCACGTGGCGCCGCCGTGTTTTTGACTCGGTCCACTCACTGGCGCACCCGGGGGTGCGCGCGTCGGTGAAACTAGTGGCGGAAAAGTTTGTTTGGCCGTGCCTGGGCAAGCACGTGAAGGAATGGGCAAAAACCTGCATTTCCTGTCAACGGGCCAAGATTCACAAGCACACAAGAGCCCCGTTAGAACCGTTCCGCATTCCGGCCAGAAGGTTCAACCATGTGCACGTCGACCTGGTGGGCCCCCTACCGGCATCACAGGGGTTCACGCATCTTTTGACAATGGTGGACCGCACCACACGTTGGCCGGAAGTGGTCCCACTGGCGACGACCACGGCCGCGGAGGTGGCTCGCGTTTTTTTAACGGCTTGGGTGGCGCGCTTCGGGGTTCCGTCGGACATTACGTCCGATAGAGGACCGCAATTCATCTCTGAGCTGTGGTCAGCGATGGCCAACGGCTTAGGAGCCAAAATTCACCGCACTACGGCTTACCACCCTCAGGCTAATGGTTTATGCAAGCGTTTTCATAGGTCTTTGAAGGCAGCACTCAGAGCGTCGCTCACGGATGCAGATTGGGTAAATAAACTGCCATGGGTTTTATTAGGGTTGCGTTCTGCGCCTAAAGAGGACTTAGACGCCTCCCCAGCGGAGCTGGTATTCGCACAAACTCTGAGGCTGCCAGGCAAGTTTTTACCAGAGCACCCAGAGCCCCCACCTCTCTCTGCTCTGGGACCGTTAGTTGGCACGGGAGCAGACATGCTCCCGGGTCCGGTTCATCACGCTTTTCCACGAGTTTTCGTCCCCAAGGCTTTGAAAAATGCCGACTTCGTTTTTGTCAGGCGCGAAGCCCTAAAAGCAACGCTCAAACCACCCTACGAAGGGCCATTTCGAGTGCTGGAGGCAGGTGATAAGCAATTTGTGCTAGATTTTGGAGACAGAAAAGAGACAGTCAGTATTGACAGACTAAAACCTGCTTTTGTCATGAAGGACGTGTCTGTACCGGTCGCAGTGGCGCCTCGACGAGGCAGGCCCCCGCAAAGGGCAAATAATCACTCTCTTCCTCAGTCAACAGAGCCGAAGCAGAAAGGCGCCGCAGGCAAGGCGGGGCCAACTCACAGCAGATTCGGCAGACGGCTGAAGCCCAAGCGGCGCACAGACTGAATGTTGGTGTTGATTATTCAGTAGTGAGTAAGGTGTTATTAAATTTTAGGAAATAGTCTGTTCTTCATCGTTTGGGGGGGGTTATATGGCTGTGTTGTTAGACATGTATATGTTGGACACTGCATATGTGATTTAACCTCACGATGAAGGAGAGCCACAGAGCTGCAGTCCCCTGCGGTGCGGAGCCGCAGAGCCTGGACCCCCTGCGGAGGACAGGGGACAGAAGACTTCCTGACCGCTGAGGCTCGAGAGGAGAGAAGGGGGAGTTATGTAAATAAAAGGTTAATGAATGTGAATAAAGGGATTTTGATATAGATGTGTGATTTCCCCTGCGAAGGAAATGGTTTGATGTGAGAATGTTTAAAAGGGAGAACTTTGGTGTGTTCACCCTCTTTGTTCGCTGCTCAGGAATGAGAGCAGACAGTGGGATGATTACTTGAAATAAACTGGAATTAAATGCAATTCGGTTTCATTATTCAAGTCTCCCCACAATCATGCTCTTTGTCAGACTTGACCACAAAAGAAATTTCACATGCTCTCTCAGTCCACTTTTCAGAAAATGAGCAACACATTGATTCTCATAGATAAGAAATATTTCCATCAAAGAGGACATTTGACATTATTGTTAACATCAGCACATATAGGACAACATTCTTTGTATGAGAATATAAAGAGATTATCATAGAAAGATTTCTCATTTATAGACTATAATGGCGTGTGCAGATTGGGGGCAAAAAGTAAACAGTGTATAATAGTAGCATAATGTCAATTTGCATTGTTTTACGTTGTTATTGAGTCAGATGTAATAATAATAATAATAATAATAATAATAATAATAATAATACAGTCATCAACCCAGTTGGTTCCAAGGTTGTCATAGCCAGGAGCGGCACTGGGGTTAAGCTCCCAGTGCTCATAAAATGCTCCTTATGGCGTGCGTCTCGAAAAGCCTCTGACAACTAAGTCCAACTTTTAGCCTGCCCATGTAGTTTAGTCTCTAAGCCCGGCGGAACTGCTTTTACTAATAGGAGAAGGGGCGAGGGCGGATCTCTGGCGCCTTAAAACCAGATGCTTCGGGTAGATGGTGGCTCGTCAACCTGGGAAGGTAGCCCATCTAGGGGAAGGTAAACCCTGATTTCAAACCTCTGCTGCCTTGCGGCATACCCGGTCACGGGAAAGGCTTCGGGAGTCAACCCTGAGGAAAAATCCGGAGTCGGAGCCCCTAAGGCAGTTCTATGTTGTGCTCAACATCGTTCTGGCAGCTCCTGCGACGGCGCTGGTGCCAAACTGTAGCAGCCCTGCTGTTCCTTTGGATTCATCAGTGACGTGGAGAGGGGGGACATGCTGCATGGGCAACATCTTGTCCTCCATATCTTCCTGCCCAGGCTTGAATCCTACCAACGCCCAACGCTGGAAGGTAGAACACCGGATCACTGGAGAGGACACTCCAGCTTCGCCTTTGGCGTAGACAAAACACGGGGAATGACAGTTACCGGTTATAAGCCACTGCTCAATTGGCGTAGAGCGTGGCGCCAGGGGTTGTTCCCGACAGTGGGAGGGATCATCAGATCTCACTGGACAGCTACCGCCCACCTCAAGCTGGGCAGCCCCCAGCCAATAAGGTGTTGTCCCGCCACAGCTTGCTTTCCTCATTGGGTGCATGGGGATAAGGAGAAATCCAAACAGCAGGCTGAGAACCTTCGCACCAGGCAAGACAATAAAACAAAAGAGACCAACTCTAAAACTGGGAACTTGGAACGTCCGCACTATGATGACAGGACTCGCTGCTAACCTCAAGGACATCAACAACACCAGGAAGACTGCCATCATCAATAATGAGCTGAAGAGACTGGGAGTGGATATCGCCACTCTCCAGGAAACACGGTTAGCTGATGCAGGCACACTGAGAGAGAAGGACTACACGTTCTACTGGCAGGGAAAGGGCAGTGACGAACACAGGGAACACGGAGTGGGCTTCGCAGTGAAGAACACTTTGCTGAAGATGGTGGAACCGGGCAGCACTGGCTCTGCACGACTCCTCACCCTCCGCCTGAACACCACTCAAGGCCCAGTCACCCTCGTCAGTGTGTATGCCCCAACACAGACAGCCACACCAGAGGCAAAAGACGAGTTCTACGAGAATCTCGCAACAACTGTCAGGATCATCCCCAACTCTGAACAACTCATTCTCCTTGGAGACTTCAATGCCAGAGTGGGTGCTGACCACGACTCCTGGCCCTCCTGTCTTGGACCTTTTGGCATGGGCAGAATGAACGACAACGGACAGCGGCTGCTCGAGTTCTGCACATATCACGATCTGTGCATCACAAACTCATTCTTCAAGACCAAGCCCCAACACAAGGTTTCCTGGCAACATCCGCGCTCAAAGCACTGGCACCAGCTAGACTTGATCCTGACCAGGCGCACCTCACTGAAGAACGTGCTAATCACCCGTTCGTTCCAGAGTGCAGATTGCGACACAGACCATTCATTGGTGTGTTGCAAGGTCAAGCTGCAGCTGAAGAAATTCCATCGTGCTAGACAACCTGGAAAGGCACGGATTGACATCAGCAAGATGGCCCAACCAGAACTTGTTGAGCAGTTTGCCTCCACCTTTGAGAAGGAACTTGGTGTACCACAAGGAGGAGAATCTGCAAAGCAGAAGTGGGAAGAGCTGCGAAACACCATCTACCACACAGCCTTGGCTACCTTTGGGAGGAAGACCTCGAAGTCGCAGGACTGGTTTGATGCCAAGTTGACCGAGATGACCCCCGTCATTGAAGCCAAGCGCACAGCACTTGCTGAGTACAAGAAGTACCCAAACGAGAAGAATCTCCAGATTCTCAGGGCTGCGAGAAGCAAAGTTCAGCAGACTGCTCGGCGCTGTGCCAACGAGTACTGGACTCAGCTCAGCCAAGACATTCAAACCGCTGCCATAACAGGGAACATCCGTGGTATGCACGATGGCATCAAGAAAGCACTTGGTCCGGCTCAGAGCAAGACGGCCCCCCTCAAATCTTCCACTGGGGAGATGATCACAGAGAAGAACAAGCAGATGGAGAGATGGGCGGAACACTACTCCGACCTCTACTCTAGACAGAACACCGTGACACCGTCAGCCCTTGATGCCATCGACTGCCTGCCATCCATGGACGAACTTGACGCCGAGCCAACCATCGACGAACTCAGCAAGGCCATTGATAGCTTGGCTGCTGGCAAGGCACCCGGCAACGACGGCATACCCCCTGACCTGATCAAGCACTGCAAGACCGCCCTACTGCTGCCATTGCATGACGTCCTCTGCCAGTGCTGGAAGGAAGGTGCCGTACCACAGGACATGAGGGACGCCAAGATCATCAACCTCTACAAAAACAAAGGGGAGAGAAGCGACTGCAACAACTACAGGGGCATTTCCCTCCTCAGCGTTGTTGGCAAAGTCTACGCACGAGTTGTTCTCGTTCATCTACAGAAGCTTGCCGAACGTGTCTACCCCGAGTCTCAGTGTGGCTTCCGCGCTGAGCGATCGACGGTAGACATGATATTCTCCATCCGCCAACTCCAGGAGAAATGCAGAGAACAGAACATGCCTCTGTACGTCGCCTTCATCGACCTCACCAAAGCGTTCGATCTGGTCAGCAGAGAGGGCCTTTTCAAGATCCTGCCAAAGATAGGATGCCCACCAAAGTTGCAAAGCCTCATCGAATCGTTTCACACCAACATGCACGGTGGCGCAGTGGTTTAGCACTGTGGCAGCACAGTTTTACCCTCGGCCGGGGGACCGCGGGGATCATGAGATCGTGGGTTCGATCCCAGCCCCCGACCAACAGTGAGCTGTGTGGAGTTTGCATGTTCTCCCCGTGTTGCGCGGGTTTACTCCGGGATTTCTCCGGTTTCCTCCCGCATACCAAAAACATGTAGGTTTAGGGCGCTCGCGCACGCAGCGACCAGCAGCCGGTGGCTTGTCACCAGACTGCAAACCAAGTCTACCTACGGGTACAAATAAGTAACAAAAAAAAAAAAAAAAAAAAAAAAAAAAAAAAAAAAAAAAACATGCAGGGGATAGTGCAGCACGATGGCAATGTCTCAGAGCCATTCAACATACGCAGCGGAGTGAAACAGGGCTGTGTACTTGCGCCAACCCTCTTTGGGATTTTCTTTGCTATGCTCCTGAGGCATGCCTTCAGCACAGCAACAGAGGGAATCTACCTGCACACAAGATCTGACGGCAGGCTTTTCAACCTCGCCCGCCTGAAAGCCAGAACCAAAGTACGCGAGGCTCTAATCAGAGACATGCTGTTCGCAGACGACGCTGCAGTCGCAACCCACACACAGCAGGAGCTTCAGACCCTGATGGACCGCTTCTCTCAGGCATGCAAGGACTTCGGGCTTACCATCAGCCTGAAGAAGACTAACGTCTTGGCGCAAGGCACGGAAGCACCACCAACCATCACCATTGATGACTACAAGCTGGAGGTCGTGAATCAGTTCACGTACCTGGGGTCCACGATCAGCAACAACCTCTCCCTTGATACAGAGATCAACAAGAGGATTGGAAAATCAGCCTTCACACTCGCTCGCCTCACCACACGAGTGTGGGAGAATCCCAAACTCTCTGTCAAGACGAAAATGGCAGTGTACAACGCCTGCGTCATCAGCACACTGCTCTATGGGAGTGAGACGTGGACAACATACGCCCGGCAGGAAAAGAGACTGAACTCCTTCCACTTGCGCTGCATTCGCCACATCCTGGACATATCCTGGCAGGACAAAGTGCCCAACACAGAAGTTCTGTCCCGCGCCGGCCTTCCCTCCATGTTCACTCTACTCAGGCAGCGCAGGCTCCGCTGGCTAGGCCACGTTCACCGTATGGAGGATGGCAGAATCCCCAAAGACGTCCTCTATGGAGAACTGGCAACTGGCAGGAGAGACGTTGGCCGCCCACAGCTGCGCTTTAGAGACGTCTGCAAGAGAGACATGAAGGCCCTGGATATCAACACAGAGCGCTGGGAGGACCTTGCAACGGACCGCTCCAAATGGAGAGGCACCCTGACCAGACAGCTCAAGGCGGGTGAAGAGAGACTGACTGCTGCAGCAGATGAAAAAAGGACCCGCAGGAAGAACCGCCACAGACCCAGCAGCACGGAGACCACCCACAAGTGTGACCTGTGTGACAGGGACTGTCATTCGCGCATCGGCCTGTTCAGCCACAGGCGGTGCTGTTCCAGCAGAGTAGACGTTTAGGATTCTCTTCCATGGTCATCATAGACCGACGGAGGCCGACGACGACATTAACCCAGTCATTGCAGACACTGAATGACTGAAAGTCTGAACAGCAAGCAATCATTTGGCCCAACAATTAAACTTTTCACATAGAAGCCCATTGTATATCATAAATTGTATATTATGAAATTTTATAATGCAGATTTTTACTTTACATAAACTCTCAGAAGCATATAGTACAGTAAGGAGGAAAGGCAATAGATTAAAAACTAAAGCCCATGGTGGTTGGGCACATCTTTGGGTTTATCTGTAAATGACTTTCAGTCAAGTTTTCACAAGGCTGCTTTTAGTTATGAGCTTTTATTTTGGTGATTCTATTTTTGATTTCCTGTCTTTTAGTCTGAAGTACTTCCTGTCCACAGCTGCCTAACAGACTTCTATTTGACTTTTTCTACAAAAGGAAGGAGCACCTATTGTCATCATTGAAACATTTCATTGGAGACACTTTAGTGCCTAGCTGGAATTGTCATATGGTATGGTGTCTTTATATTTTCTTAGCAATATTTAAAAGAGTTTACACTACTATAGGGCATGCTTTGCTGTATAAAAATGTTGTTAACTTGTGCTTTCTGTGGAAAATATGGAATTTTTTGTCGTTTATGTCCTTTGTTATTTTATTTTATTTTATTTCATGTTTAAATTTATTGTCATAGCTGTTTTGCAAAGGCTCATTTTTATTTTATGTTTTTTATGTTTTATGTCTTCAGCTCTTACGGTGTTTTCTGGGAGAAAGGCAATGGAGGCAGAAAATAATTTGAGTATTAACTAAAGGAAGGAAGGAAGTGATTGTAATAATTGATTATAATAATATTGATAGGAAGGAACTGATTATCATAATATTGATATGTGGAAGAAAAATTCATTATATAAAGCTTTTCTAAAGAAAAGGACAAAAGAAGCAGAGCAGCGGTATAAAACATACAAAAATAAGTTAATATATATAATGAGATGTAGTAAAAGAGACTATTACAGTAAAGAACTGGAGAAAAACAGAGATAACATTAAAATACATGGACAATACTTAATGTTCTTGGAAATAAAAACAGAAATACAAGCTACCCAACCAATCATTCAAAAAAAAAAAACAAAAAACAAACAACTCAGAGTGTGAATGCAGTCTCACCTGCAGATGAATTTAATAAAAAAAAAATTAACATTGGTCCTAATTTGGCTCAAGAAATACCCATTACGGCACCTATAGGTGATACAATAAGCAAAAACACTCCATCTTCACAGATGAGAACACAGATGAGAGAGAGGTCATTGAAATTGTTAAATCATTTAAAAGTAAAACATCTACGGATTGTGATGGTAGTGACATACTTTTAGTCAAAACTATCATTGAATGCTTAGTGAAGCCACTGACGTACAGTATATTTGTAACCTGTCTTTCCAAACAGGTACAGTATATTTCCCAGAGCAATGAAAATAGCCAAAATAATTCCAATATACAAGACGGGTGACAGAGGGGAATTTTCAAACTACAGACCTATTTTACTATTGCCGCAGTTTTCAAAGATACTCGAAAAAATATTCTGTGAGAGAACTGACAACTTTATAATGAAGAATAATTTATTGTGTGAGCAGCAATATGGGTTTCAGACACAAGAGGACAACTGCATTTGCTCTAATGGAATTTATAGAAAAAATATCAACTGCTGTAGAAAATAAAGAGTATTCAGCTGGTGTATTCCTGGATCTTAAAAAAGCATTTGATACAGTGGATCATAAATTATTGTTAAAGAAACTACAAAATTATGGTTTTGGGAGGTAGCACTGTCCTGGTTATGTAGTTCCTTAAAGAACAGATATCAGTATGTATGTGTTAGTAGCAAAAACTCACAGTTACTGAAGGTTACTTGCGGAGTCCCACAGGGTTCAGTTTTGGGGCCATTGTTGTTTAATCTGTATATAAATGATATATGTAAAGTTTCTGAAAAAATGGATTTAATATTGTTTGCAGATGACACTAATTTATTATACAGTGGAAGCAATTTGGAACAACTTTTGGATACACTCAGAAAGGAATTAGAAAAGCTTAAACTGTGGTTTGATTCAAACAAATTAACGCTCAATTTAAGTAAGACAAAATTTATTATTTTTAACAACCATCACAACTCAGTATCTAAACTCAGTGTAAATGGTGTAGAGATTGAAAGAGTATCAGAAATTAAATTCCTCGGAGTAATAATTGATAATAAATTGTGATGGAAGTCACATATTAATTATATTAAAGGTAAAATATCTAAATCAATCGCAACACTACACAGAGTGAAATATTTGCTGAATCAAACCACACTATGTACTTTGTATCATTCATTAATACTCCCATGCATGACATATTGTACTGAAGTATGGGGGAATACATATAAAACAAATATATATCCAGTCTTTATGCTTCAGAAGAGAGCTATTAGAATAATAAACAAAGCTGCTTACAGGGAACCAACAAACCCATTTTTTCTTAAATTAAAAGCTCTCAAGTTGAAAGATCTGGTTGATTTTAAAACTGCAGTAATAATGTTTAAAGTGAAGAATCTATCACTGCCTGCAAATATACAAAAGTTGTTCCAAATTAGGGAGAAACAATATCATTTCAGAGGAACATGTGTATTTCAAAAACCTTCAGTGAGAACTACCACCAAGCAACACTGTGTTTCAGTGCAAGCAGTCAGACTGTGGAACGCTTTTGGACCTGAATTAAAATCATGTACAACGCTTGGCCAATTTAAACAAAAACTAAAGGAAGTAATACTTCAAACATATATACAAAACGACATGTAAAATCCACATAAGAATTATCATCCTGTGTTTGTCAGGAGCTGAGCCGGTTTGGTTTTCCCTGGCTCGGTCCTGATCTCTCTGTGGGTCTCGGGGCCGTTGTGTTTGCATGTTTACTATGTATTTCCAGTGTGTACTGTGCCCATAGCCATTGCTCTGGGGCCGGCAGCTGTGTTTCTGCTGACAGTCTGCCGGTCCGACCACACACCCCTCACTGATCACCATCAGCTGTTCCCAGCCCCTTTGATCATCTTTCCCGGGCCTCGCCCAGGTGCCTCCAATCTACCATCCCCAGCAATGCGTGTACTTGAGGAGCCTTTTTCCAGTCACGCGTTGCTGGGTCATTGCGCTAGACATACGGTCATTAATTGCTGTATGATAGTCTAAGTCGCTGAAGGACTGTGTTTCTCTCTGTGCTTATTTGGACTAACTTGGACAGCCCCTGTTCTGTGAGTATTTACTGTGTGTGTGTTCCCCGGTTATCCTCACCTGTAAACTGTGGAGCGTCCTTGAGAACTCCTTGAGCTTCGAGGGAAACCATTGTTGAAACTGTGTATCAGCATTGTTGTGTTTAATAAATGTGTGTGGTGTTAAATCCTGCATGTAAATCCTTGTCCTTTCCTCCTCCTCCATGCGCTATGGAAGAGCGCACGGGGAGTTTATGACAGTGTTGTGCTGTTCCTTAGTTTTGTTTTGTCATGTTTTGTCTTAGCTTTGTTTTGTTTTGTAATCATGCTTTTTTTTATTCTTAGATGGAACATGGGTGGGCAATATAAGCTGTGGCTTCAGCAGTCACCCTTTACGGATAACTTATGTTTAATTGTATAATCCGAGGAGTTATTGTTTAATTCGACCTTGTTGGATTTTTTTTCCCCCTTGATATATTGCTCTGTTCCTTTCTTTTAATCTATTAATCTAATCTATCCAAAATAAAGATTCATTCATTCATTCATTCATTCATTCATAATATTGATATGTCACTAGTTAAACAAGTCACTAGTTAAACAAGAAGAGATCTTAAAGCCATTAACTTACATCAGTAATTTATCATTCCAGACCGGGTACATTTCCAAACCAAATGAAAATAGCCAAGGTAATTCCATTGCATAAAACTGGGAGCAAATAACACTTCACAAACTACTGACCTGTCTCATTACTGCCACAATTCTCAAAAATATTAGAAAAATTGATCAACAATAGGTTAGATTATTTTTTAGAAAAATATAAATTACCCTCAGAGAGTCAGTAAGGGTTTAGATCCAACACATCAACATCACATGCAATAACTGAATCCATAGAGGAAATAACAGATGCAATAGACAATAAAAAATATGCAATTGGAGTATTCACTGACCTTAAAAAAGCATTCGAAACAATTAATCATGATATATTAATCATCAAATTAGAGAAACTACAAAAGCACTCATAGAGTGCATACCTCCGCCAAGGCTCCTTCCGTTTCTCATGAATCACCTCCAAAATGTAATGGGTTTGTGTGTAGGTCTATAGCCACTTGTGGTGAAAATTGCATCAAAATCTGTTCATCAGTTTTGGAGTATTGTTGCTAACACACTGTGAGAAGATAAGAGCCTTGGCTGAGGTATGCATTCTCAGATCATCACCAAAATATAATGGGTTCCTCTCTAGGCCAAGAACCACCTCTGGTGAAAATTTCATCCAAATCCATCCAGTAGTTTTTGTGTAATCCTGCTGCACAAACAAAGCCCTTAGTGGAGGTATGCACTCTCAGATCATCATCAAAATCTAATCATCTGTTTCCCGTGCCATTACGCACCTTTCCTGAAAATTTCGTCAAAATCCGTTCATAACTTTTTGAGCTATGTTGGTAAAAGACAGACAGACAGACTGACTGACAAACCCCGGTAAAAACATTACCTCCTTGGCGGAGGTAATTAGGTATAAGAGGCATTGTACTGGACTGGGTCAGAATTTATTCGGATAAACAATAACAGTTTGTGAAGCTGGACAATGACATAATGCACGGCTCAGGAGACACACACGCAGGCTCAGGGTAAATCCAATAGCTTTATTGACAACAAGTGTGTATGAGTGCGTGTCTGTGAGTGGATATGTGTTGGTGGTGGCGTCTGCGTCAGGCACGGGGGCAGGAAGCCGTTCAGCTGGACAACCCTATGGGAGAAGCAGAGGGAGAAGGGAAACGGGCACCACACCAACACAGGGGATGTAATAATGACTGTTGGCTTACTTGGTTTGGGCAGGTGGCTGGCGTTAGCAAGGGCGTAGCCCGGTAGACAGCGACCTGGAACACCTGACGCAGCAGCGAGGAAATGACGGCTGGAGAACGTTGTCCGCCGCCGGGAAATCCACCTGTGCACAGGGGAGCAGACTGGGAGGAAAAGGTAAGAGAGTCTTACTTGGAATTCTTGCTTGGTGAAGGGGATTCCTTGCAGCAAGTGATGCCGATGTGAACAGACGGCTTCAGGCCGAAGCCCAGGGCGAGGCGGCTTAAATCCCTCGCCGCTGACGAGGTGCAGGTGTGCGCACAGCTTGCGCCGCTGATGAGCGGCGAGACGTGACAGTACTCCCCCCTCTAGCAGCGCCTCCTGGCGATGGCTTCTCCGGGTGCGCTCGGTGGAACTCAGTGATGAGGGACGGATCCAACACAAATGAAGAGGGCACCCATTGCCTATGTTCAGGTCCGTAGCCCTCCCAATCTACTAGGTACGGTAACCCGCGACCCCGGCGCCGAGAGTCCAGGATGAAAGAGACTGGCCAGGCCGGATGGCCATCAATCATCCGGGGCGCGGGCTGCGCAGCAGGGGGAGGGCAAAGGGGGTCGGAGACTGCCAGTTTCACCTTGGAAACGTGGAAGGTGGGATGGATGCAGAGGGAGGGGGGAATAGCCACACGCACAGCCACCGGGTTGATAATCCTGGTGATGGGGTATGGGCCCATAAAATGCTGTGCCAATTTTCTCCTCTCACCCTTAAGAACGACGTCCTGAGTGGAAACGTAGACACGTTGGCCCACCTGATAGGCAGGGGCAGGTCTCCTGTGCCGGTTCGCCGTAGACTTGTTGCGCTCCGCTGTGCGTAAAAGTGCGCTGCGCGCCGAAGACCAGATGGAGTGGCACCGCCTGAGGTGCGCCCGAACTGAGGGGACAGTCAATTCACTCTCCTGCGCAGGGAACAGAGGGGGGTCGTAGCCTAGGGATGCCTTGAACGGGGACATCCCGATAGCAGAAGAGCGGGCGGTGTTATGGGCGTATTCCACCCAGGTGAGGTGTGTGCTCCAGGACGCAGGCTTGGATGTAGTGACGCAGCGGAGCGCAGCCTCCAGCTCCTGATTGGTCCGCTCACACTGCCCGTTGGATTGGGGGTGATGGCCGGAGGAGAGGCTCACCTTGGCTCCCAGGACGTTGCAGAAGGACCTCCAAACGTCCGAGGAAAACTGGGGGCCCCAGTCCGAGACCACGTCTACCGGAATCCCGTGCAGCCTGACCACGTGTTGGATGAGGAGGTCCGCCATCTCCAAGGCAGATGGAAGCCCCCGCAATGGGATGAAGTGAGGGGCCTTGGAGAAACGATCTACAATGGTCAGGACTGTGTCGAAGGTGTTGGAGACAGGGAGACCGGTGACGAAGTCCAGGGCGATATGCGACCAGGGCCTGCCAGGGACAGGCAGGGGCTGGAGCAGGCCCGCGGGGGGGGGGGGGGGGGGGGGGCGTTACCTGATTTGCTGGTGGCGCAGACGGGGCAGGCCCGGGCGTAGCGGGCAGCGTCCCTCCGCAGACCCGGCCACCAAAAGGATCGTTGGAGTAAGTCGATCATCCGGGAGGACCCAGGATGGCAGGTGAACTTAGAGGTGTGAAGCCAGTGGATGACCTCCCCCCGGACAGTGGACGGCACAAAAAGCCTCCCCTCCGGTCCGCCGCCAGGGTCCGGTTCCAGTTCCTGCGCCTTTCGGATCTTGCTTTCAATGTCCCATGAGATGGCCCCCACGATGCATGACCTGGGCAAGATGGTGTGGACAGTGTCCTCTGATGCCTCAGGGGCAAATTGCCTAGAGAGGGCGTCGGGTAGGCCGTTCTTGGAGCCAGGCCTGAAGGTGATGTTAAAGCGGAACCTGGCGAAGTACAAGGACCAATGCACCTGGCGGGCATTCAGACGCTTGGCAGATCTTAAATATTCCAAGTTCTTGTGATCGGTGAGAACCACGAACGGCAGGGCAGCCCCCTCTAGCCAGTGGCGCCACTCCTGAAGCGCGAGCTTGATGGCGAGGAGCTCTCTGTCCCCCACATCGTAATTACGTTCCGCCGGGGACAAGCGCCGAGAGAAGAAGGCGCAGGGCCATTTGATCCCATCGGTAGGTGACCGCTGAGACAACACCGCCCCCACCCCCGTGTCCGAAGCGTCCACTTCAACGATGCACTGCAGCACGGGGTCGACTTGGCTGAGGACCCGGGAGGAGGAGAACTCCGCCTTCAGTGCCTGGAAAGCAGCTGCGGCCTCTTCAGTCCATCGGAACGGGGTCTTAGGGGAAGTGAGGCGGGTCAGAGGACCGACGATGGATCCAAAGTTCGGGACAAATTGGCGGTAGAAATTGGCAAACCCAATAAACTGTTGTACCTGCTTCCTTGATGTAGGAGTGGGCCACTCCACCACTGCTTTAACCTTCGCTGGGTCCGGGAGCACCTGGTCATGAGAGATGACGAACCCGAGGAAGGGGGTAGTCTTAGCGTAAAATTCACATTTCTCAGCCTTGACATATAACCGGTTCTCCAGCAGCCTCTGAAGGACCCGCCTCACGTGGAACCGGTGCTCGTCCCTGGACCTGGAGAAGATGAGGATATCATCCAGATAGATGAACACGAACAGGCCGATGAAATCCCAGAGGATGTCATTAATAAGGCGCTGAAAGACGGCTGGAGCGTTGGTCAACCCGAACGGCATAACCAGGTATTCGAAATGGCCGTTCGGGGTACTGAAGGCTGTTTTCCACTCGTCTCCCTCCCGGATCCGGACGAGGTGGTATGCGCTGCGAAGATCCAGCTTAGTGAACCAAGTTGCCCCCTGGAGGGAGTGGAAGGCGGTGTCCATTAGGGGCAAGGTGTAGCGGTCCTTCTCCGTGATGTCATTAAGGGCGCGGTAGTCAATACAGGGACGAAGGGAGCCGTCCTTCTTGCCCACGAAGAAAAACCCAGCGCCTAATGGTGACGACGAAGGGCGGATAATTCCAGCACTCAGCGACTCCTTAAGATAAGAATTCATGGCCTCCTTCTCTGGCGCAGACAGGCTGTAGAGACGTCCCAAGGGTAAGGGTGCCCCCTGGTGGATGTTTATAGCGCAGTCGTAGGGACGGTGCGGAGGAAGAGACATCGCCTTGGATTTGCTGAAAACCATACCCAGGTCGTGGAACTCCGAGGGCACCAGGGTGAGATCCAGAGGAGCGGCGTCCTTGGGAGTAGGAGGAGAGGACGGGGCGCAGGCAGCGGATTGAAGGCAGGTGCTCATACAGAAGGAGCTCCAGGCGGACACTCTGGTGGACTTCCAGTCCAGGACAGGATTGTGGAGGCGGAGCCATGGGTATCCAAGAATGACGGGTGACACAGAATTAGGTAGGACGTAAAAGGAGATCTCCTCCCGATGGTTTCCAGAGATAATTACTGGGACGGGGATGGTCTGGTGAGTTACTTTCCCCAGGGAAACATGGGAGAGATTGACTAGGGCGAGAGGAGACTTGAGGGTTTGGCAACGGATGCCCAATCGGGTTGCCAGGCTCTGTGAAATAAAGCTTCCCTCCGCGCCTGAGTCCACCAGTGCATGAGTGAGGTGCCCTGTGGGATTATGACAGAATCGGATGGGCAGCATCAATTGAGTGAGGGGAGTTAACCGATTAGCGTCCGCGAGGCCCCCTACAGTGACTCGCGGACCTCCCCGTTTGGCTTTTGTGGACAAAGCTCCACCGTGTGTTGGTTGTCTCCGCAATACATACAGAGACCCAACTCACGGCGGCGTTGTTTCTCCGCTGGGGGGAGCTTTGTCCAGCCTGTCACCATCGGCTCCGACTCCTCGGAGTACCCCGGTGATGGCAACGCCAGGGGGCGAGCTTGGGGCAGGCGAAACGAGGCACCTCGAGGGTGAGAAGAAGAAGACTTCTGCTCCGAGGCACGCTCGCGCAACCTGTTATCCAAGCTGATGGCAAGGGAAGTTAGCTCCGCTAATGTCTCCGGGATATCCCGTCCAGCCAATTCATCCCTCAGACCAGCGCTGAGACTGCGAAGGAAGATGCCGCAGAGCGAACGTTCTCCCCAGCCAACCTCCTCCGCAGCAACCCAGAAGTCGATCGCGTAGTCAGCTGCCGACTGGCTTCCCTGCTGAAGGCTGAGAAGACGATCGACCTGAGCGCTCTCTGTACGCGAATGATCGAACACTTCCAGAAACAGTCTCACAAACTGGCCATAGGTGAGGGTAGTGTAACTGGGCTTCGCCATTACGGCGTAAGCCCAGGTAAGCGCTCGCCCCTCCAAGAGGTTCCCTATGTACCCAATCTGGCTATGGTCAGAGGGAAAGTCTCCGGGCACGTGGTGAAACACAGACTCACATTGCATGATAAACCCCCGCGCTCCACCGAGCTTACCGCTAAAGCGGGCGGGGGTTGGAATAGGTGTAAGCCGTGCCGGTGCAGCCGGAGCAGGCTGGACGGCCACTGGAGCAGCAGGAGCCACGCCACCCAGACGAGCCGGGGGAGAACGGCTGTTGGGGGTCCAAGCGGTCCAATCGGTTAGTTACTGTACTTAATTGATTTAAAATCACCTGTTGTTGGTGGGCTATTAGATCCACCCGAGCCTCAAGGGTGGAAAGGCGGCGTGCGAGCCCGCTGTCTGCCGAGCCGCTCTGCTGAAGCCGTACTGACATAATGCACGGCTCAGGAGACACACACGCAGGCTCAGGGTAAATCCAATAGCTTTATTGACAACAAGTGTGTATGAGTGCGTGTCTGTGAGTGGATATGTGTTGGTGGTGGCGTCTGCATCAGGCACGGGGGCAGGAAGCCGTTCAGCCGGACAACCCTATGGGAGAAGCAGAGGGAGAAGGGAAACGGGCACCACACCAACACAGGGGATGTAATAATGACTGTTGGCTTACTTGGTTTGGGCAGGTAGCTGGCGTTAGCAAGGGCGTAGCCCGGTAGACAGCGACCTGGAACACCTGACGCAGCAGCGAGGAGATGACGGCTGGAGAACGTTGTCTGCCGCCGGGAAATCCACCTGTGCACAGGGGAGCAGACTGGGAGGAAAAGGTAAGAGAGTCTTACTTGGAATTCTTGCTTGGTGAAGGGGATTCCTTGCAGCAAGTGATGCCGATGTGAACAGACGGCTTCAGGCCGAAGCCCAGGGCGAGGCGGCTTAAATCCTTCTCCGCTGACGAGGTGCAGGTGTGCGCACAGCTTGCGCCGCTGATGAGCGGCGAGACGTGACAGACAACAACAAACATGTGTTTGGACATTGCTTGTGGTGTCCCCCGGGGTCAGTGTTGGGACCCAAACTGTGCATTATCTATCTATAAATTCAAGATCTCTCTGTCTGTGTGTGTGTGTGTGTGTGTGTGTGTGTGTGTGTGTTCCTCAGCTATCTCTCAAACCGTTTGTCACACTGACCTAAGATTTTAATCATGCTTTGCTGAAGCTACGAGGGTGTGCGTCCCTGAATATGGAGTCACTCAGTCAAAATACGTATGTAATTTTTATCAATAAAAGTTTAGCCACCGCTGTGTGACTGCTCTATGTCTTCATCCCCTGGCTTCAAGAAGCGTGGGCAGGGTTTCGGATTGACTTCATGCTCATTGGAGAATACGCCGCATCACGACCATGCTGACTGGACAATACACGGCATCATGACCATGCTGATTGGATAACACAGCATCATGACCTGCCAGTCACCACAACGCTTTGCAAACAAAGATTTTAGAAGTGCTGCTTTGCTCCTGAGGTTACGAGGGTGTGTATCCACAAGTATGGAGCCGCTCAGTCAAAATATATACCATAAAGTTGTATATTCGCCAGAGAGAAAAGGGGGGGGGGGCTGCCGGGGACCCACGCATCCATGAGTATGGAGCCGCTATATACCATAAAGTTGCATAGGGCTAATGGATATATTCGCCATAGAGAACACGAGGTGCGTGGGGGGGAGAGGAGGTGCGCTGCCGGGGACCCATGATGCCATAATGACATCACTGGCACACGGGTAAGGCAGCAGCCGAGACTCCCATTAACTGACCAACACCGGTGTCCCACCGTGCGCTCCACGAATGTTTGGGGGGAGGCACGCTCAGCCTGCCCGGTCAGTGGTACACAAAAGTCCCGACTGCTTCTTCATTGTGGAGAGGAATGCCCACATCAACTGCATATTAGATCTTATTTATCTGATAGGTTCCAGTTTGTTCATGTAAATGATGAGTTTTCTCTCAGCTCAAAGCTTAGTCATGGAGTTCCACAGGGATCTGTGCTTGGCCCTACTCTTTTTAGTTTATATATGCTTCCGTTAGGCAACATTATTAGAAAGCACTGTATACATTTTCACTGTTATGTAGATGACACACAATTATACCTGTCAATGAAGCCAGATGATACTAATCAATTAGCCAAGTTAGAAGCCTGTCTTAAGGAAATCAAAGTTTGGATGACTTGTAATTTCCTGCTATTAAATTCAGATAAGACTGAAGTCATTCTTGTTGGTCCAAAAAACCTTAGAAATTCCTTTCCAAATCAAACTTTCAGTTTGGATGCAGTTACTCTTTCTCTTAATAGCTCTGTGAGGAACCTTGGAGTTATTTTTGATCAGGATTTGTCCTTCAATTCACATATTAAATTTGTTTCTAAGACTGCCTTCTATCATTTGCGTAATATTGCCAAGATTAGGAGCATCTTGTCTCAGAGTGATGCTGAGAAGCTGATCCACGCTTTTGTTAGTTCGAGATTAGATTATTGTAATTCTTTATTATCAGGTTGTCCTAAAACATCTTTAAAAAGTCTTCCGCTGATCCAAAATGCTGCAGCAAGAGTTTTAACAGGTACTAGAAAGAGAGATCATATCTCTCCGGTTCTGGCCTCCCTTCATTGGCTTCCCATAGAGTTTAGAATTAAGTTTAAAATCCTTCTTCTTACTTACAAAGCTCTAAACAATCAGGCTCCTTTTTATTTAAAAGATCTGATACTACCGTATCATCCTAACAGAGCACTACGCTCCCAAAATGCAGGTTTACTTGTAATACCTAGAATCTCCAAAAGTACAATGGGAGGCAGAACCTTCAGTTATCAAGCTCCTCTCCTGTGGAATCAGCTGCCAATCTGGATTCGGGAGTCAGACTCGATCTCTGTTTTTAAGAATAGGGCTAAAACCTACCTTTTTGATATAGCCTACAATTAGGGAGGGATCATGTGTTTTCTGAACCCTCCCTTAGTTATGCTGCTAATAGGTTTAGTCAGCCGGGGGACCTCCAGTAATGCACTGGGCCTCACTCCTTTCCTCACTTTCTATGAAATATTTTTTTTTTTGCTGGTCATTAACATTTGTTTGTTCTCTCCCATAGATTGAGTCCCCATCGTGCTGTTTGCTCTCTACATGTCTGTTCTTTTCTTCTTCTCTATCCCCTCACCCCCCAGCCAGTCGCAGCAGATGACTGCCCCTCCCTGAGCCTGGTTCTGCTGGAGGTTTCTTCCTGTTAAAAGGGAGTTTTTCCTCTCCACCGTCGCCAAGTGCTTGCTCACAGGGGATCGCCTGATTGCTGGGGTCTTTCTGCAACTGTGGGGGTCCTCCCTACAGTTGATAGTGCTATGAGATGACTGTTGTTGTGAAATGGCGCTATATAAATAAAGTTGAATTTAATTGAAAGTTGAATATTACATGCGGACACGTGCTTTGACTAAATAACAGCAAGAGGCAAAAATGTCCAAATAACGAAATATATCATTTTTATTTAAATATTTGCAGACAAATGGGCAACACTGATGCATAACTTGCAGCCAAATGGGTCATTCTGCTCTTTGTGTGTGTGTGTGTGTGTGTGTGTGTGTGTGTGTGTGTGTGTGTGTGACTGGTGAAGGAATTGGCGCTGTACCATGGATGCACTGAATTTCTCTCTGGTGATCAATAAAGTATACAAGATACAAATACAATAATAATAATAATAATAATAATAATAATAATAATAATAATGTTCGGTATTTTGTAATTAAAATATTGCTAAAATATAAAAGGATGCACTACAGTGGGTCTCAAATATTTGTAAATGTGTCCTGTTATAGTACTGCATGACCTTATTGATGAAAGACTATAAACTACACATATAAACTAAATTATAATGGTGACTGAACAACTCCCATTCCCCAAAGTGCAACATGCAACATTTATGAATATAACTCATAAAAGATCACACAAATAAGTGATCTGACAAAAAAATAAACAAGTGGTTCTTAAACAGTGGCTAATATTGGATGTCCCTGTGGTGGACACACATACGGGACCTGTTTTGTGACTCACATTTTAGGTCAGAACAAAGGCAGAGCAGCTTCCTTAGTGATTACAGGAAGCTGCAAGAATCTTAGCTTTGGTATGCAAGGCTTGAGACTGTGGGGGGTTTAATTAAAGGATTAAAGAAGGGATGCATTGTAGACAGTGGAAGTGATATCATGGAGAGAAAATGCATTGTGACTTTCTTTATAATGCAAGGTGGTCTGTGAGACATGTGACCTGTGAAGTGTAAGAGTCGTGATATTTAAGGACGAGAGTTTACTGTGTGGATCTCTCTTTTCTGTTATGAGATGATGGTGATGTGAATAAAGCTGACTTGAGAGAGAATTCTGCCTCGTCATTCTCACATCACTACATCCCATTCATTTTCAATTATTCTATAATTAATATTCACACAGTCAAATAAATGTCTGTTCAGTCCCTTTCATATTTGTCAAAGTCTAACATGTGTGATTGTCTACATATAGGTTACACCTCTGTATTCCACTTTCAAACACAGCCTACATTTGGGCCTGGAAAGCCTGATTGGGCTACCTGTTTCAGACAGGAATATTTGCTTTCTACGGGCATGCACTAGTGTACACCAATGACATTTGTAATATATATAAACTATTAAAACTGGTACTTTTTGCAGATGACACAAACATTTTCTGTGCAGGTGAAGATTTGAAACAACTATAACAATCTATTGAGAAGGAACTGAACATGCTAAAGTTGTGGTTTGATTGTTATAAATTATCGTTATATGTGAACAAAACAAAATTTATGATATTTGGGAGTCACAGAATAGACACACGAGTACAGATAAAAATAGATGGGATAACAATTGAAAGGGTGCAAGACATTAAATTTCTAGGGGTCACGACTGATGACAGGATTAGCTGGGGGCCACCTTTTAAGCATGCTCAGTCCAAAGTATCAAGAAACAATGCCATCATAAACAAAGCCAAAGACAGTCTAGAGTCTAGACTGTCTATGGCTTTGTTGATTTAAGGTCAACAAAGCCTAGACTTAAGGTCTAGGCTTTAAGGTCTAGACTCTAGACCTCAAATCACTCCATACTCTCTATTGTTCTTCAGTATTGCCATATTTACAATATTGTGTTGAGGTTTGGGGAAACAGCTACAAGAATTCATTGCAGTCACTAATCATACTACAGAAAAGAGCAATAAGGATTATTCATAAAGTAGGATATCTAGAACATACTAAAACACTCTTTTTAAAATCAAATCTATTAAAATTTACTGACATTGTGACTTGTCAAACAGCACTACTAATGTAAGATAAGATAAGATAAGATAAGATAAGATAAGCCTTTATTAGTCCTACAATAGGGAAATTCCAGGATTGCAATAGCACAGGGATAGCAACACTCAATAATTTAGAAGATAAGAAAATAAGAGCAGTGAGTATACATATGTACACATAAATATATAAATATATATACACACAGTGCGGAGCATTGTAGCTAGATGGAATAAACAGCATAACCGTCTATTTAGTTACCCTACATGGTATGAATATGTACCCATACATATTGTCACCCTCCATAGCGACTGATATTGTCCTAGTTGTATACTGGAGGGGACCATTTGTGTAAGTCTGTTGTGTCTTTTGCATTCAATACTATTAGGTCGTCACATTTTTTTGCCATCTCTGCGAGCAGCCCTGCTTAGGTTATACAGTCTGACAGCCATAGGTAGGAAGGACCTGCAAAACCTCTCGGTCGCGCACCTAGGATGATGTAGTCTACTGCTAAATGAGCTCCTCAGTGCGTTCAGTATGTCCTGCATAGGGTGGGACTCGGACTCCAGCAGAGATGACAGTTTAGCCACCATCCTTCTCTCTCCTATCTCCTCCACTGGGTCAAGGTGTTGTCCCAGGACAGAGCTAGCTTTCTTGATTAGTTTGTTCAGTCTCTTCCTATCGGCTGCTGTAATGCCGTTGCCCCAGCAGACCACTCCAAAAGTGATGGCTGATGCCACCACCGTGTCGTAGAATGTTTTCAAGAGCACCCCTTGTACACCAAAAGACCTGAGCCTCCTCAGTAGGAACAGCCTGTGCTGTCCCTTCTTGTAGAGTGCGTCAGTATTGTGTGACCAGCCTAGTTTATTGTTCAGATGAACACCCAGGTACTGTACTTGTAGGATGTCACCATCTCGATGTCTGTTCCCTGTATGTTTACTGGTGCTGTGAGGGGTTGTCCTTGCCTGCGGGAATCCACCACCAGCTCCTTAGTTTTCCTCATGTTGATCTGGAAGCAGTTCTGATGGCACCAGTCCACGAAGTCCTGGATAAGTCCTCTGTACTCCGCTTCATCTCCGTTGGAGATGAGGCCGACGATCGCAGAGTTGCCAGAGAACTTCTGTAGATGGCAGTGTGTTGTGTTGTGTGGGAAGTCCACAGTATAAAGGGTGAACAGGAAGGGAGCCAAAACCGTTCCCTGGGGGGCCCCCGTGCTACCGATGATCGTGTCGGACACACAATCCCGGGTTCTCACAAACTGTGGCCGTTTAGTGAGGTAGTCCAGGATCCATGATGACAGGTGCTGGTCCACTCCTGCGCACAGCAGCTTATCCTTCAGGATCATCGGTTGGATGGTGTTGAAAGCACTGGAGAAGTCAAAGAACATGATCCTCACCGCACTCCCGGGCTTCTCCAGGTGGGACAGAGAACGGTGAAGGAGGAAGATCACTGCATCCTCCACCCCAATGCTATGCTAGTAGGCAAACTGGAGTGGATCCATCACTGGTCCCACCAGGGGGCGAAGGTGAGCAAGGAGCAGTCTCTCCAGGGTCTTCATCATGTGAGACGTCAGGGCCACTGGTCTGTAGCTGTTCAGGTCTTTGGGGTGGGAAGTCTTTGGTACAGGTACCACACAAGATGTTTTCCACAACTGTGGTACCCTCCCCAGCTTCAGGCTCAGGTTGAAGATGTGCTCCACAATCCCACACAGCTGGTCTGCGCAGGACTTGAGGAGCTTCGCGCTGATGCCGTCCGGTCCCGAGGCCTTCCTTGCCTTGATCTTCCTCAGCTCCGTCCTCACCTGGGTCTTAGTGAGGGTCAGGTTGGAGGGCTGTGTGCTGGGAGTGGGGGGGGGGGGGTGTTGGTGGAGTGGGGTGTGGACAGCAGGTCTTGACAGCAGGTCTCCCTGTTCCTCAACCTGAAGATCCTCTTCTTCTCTCTCAGAAGTGTTTTAATCTCAGGGTTGATCCAGGGTTTGTTGTTCGAGCAACACCGTATGGTCTTGGTGGGTACGGTGTTGTCCACACAGAAGTTGATGTAGTCTGTGATGGTGTGAGTGAGGCCATCGATGTCCTCACCATGTGGATCTCAGAGCTGCTCCCAGGCAGTGGTTTCAAAACAGTCCTTTAGAGCGTCCATTGCCTCCTCAGACCATAACTTCACCGTGCGCATAACCGGAGGCTGTCTGTGTACTAGGGGTTTGTACACCAGTAGGAGATGAACCAAGTTGTGATCCGATCTCCCGAGTCGGGGGAGTGGTGATGAGGTGTATGCCTCATTAGTGTTTGCATAGAATAATTCCAGTGTTTTGTTGTCTCTAGTGTGGCATGTGACATACTGGGTGAACGTGGGCAGAATGGGGGACAGTGAAATATGGTTGAAATCACCTGAGAGGAGGAGAAGAGTATCTGGGTGTTCTGTCAGCAGCCTGCCAGTTACTGAGTGAATGGCGTCATGCGCTGTCCCCGCGTTCGCCGTCGGATTTGCATAAATAACAATGCAGATCACGTGTGAGTATTCCCTCGGGAGATAGGTAGGCCACATGCTAACAGCTAGCAACTCAATGTCTTTGTTGCAGTGTTGTTGTTTAACCGTGATATGTCCCGGTCTGCACCAGCTGTTATTAACATACATTATCACTCCTCCGCCCCTTACCTTCCCACTGTCTGGTGTCCGGTCTGCCCGTATTGCGTGGAAACTCTCCAGTTCGATGTTAGCATCTGTTGCTAGTTCTGTTAGCCACGTCACCACGTCTCAGTAAACAGCATTATGCTAATCTCTCTGAAGGTGCTCTCGTAGCGGGAGATAGCTGCTAGCTCGTCAGTCTTATTGACTTCGCATTCGTGTTTTCTGCACAACAGATTTCTGCAGCCATGGCCAATTCTACGTTGCCACGAGCAGAGTTGCCAGATCAAGCAGTCTTCGTATCCTTGCTCAAGATGAAGAAACTAAGCAAAAGCGTCACAATAACATAGACTGTGAGCTCAGCAGATGGTAATAGTGGAGCTCTATGCACAGAAATTAACATCAAAGTCTCTTGCTCTGGATGTGACGATACAGGTGCACCTTGCTCCAGGGACAGTACCTGCAGAGTTCTTACCTCAGGAACACCTGTTGGTGGCGTGCTGACCTCGCGCTGACCAACAAAACAGCAGGTGGAGATGTGCCAACCTCAGGAGCTATGGTTGGAGATCTCCCGACCTCTGAAGTATCGGCTGGAGGTCTCCCGGTCCCTGGCAAATTGGCTAGAGGTCTCCCGACCTCTGAAGCAATGGCTGGAGGTCTCCCAATCTCTAAAGCAATGGCTGGAGGTCCCCTGACCCCAGGGAAAACAGCAGGTGGAGGTCCCATGACCTCGGGCACAATGGCAGGTAGAGGTCCCATGACCTCGGACAGAACGACAGGTGGAACGTGGTCCTCCTGCAACCCCATCCTCAACACAGCCACTTCGGACGATGGAGGGAAACAGGAGGTCAGTGAGGTGACACCACAGACATTAGCAGCAGAGACTGGAGAGAAGGGCCCAAGAGCTGGTGGTGCGCTTGGGTCCCCAACCAGGTGTAAGGCAAGCATTTTCTATAGTAGTAGAAGATAATGAAACAAGTACTTGCCTTATCCCCTGGTCTCCTGCTGCCGGGGTGACCACCTCACAATCAGGAGCTGGAATAGTGGGCTCTCGGTGAGCTTCAGGTGGAACAGGTACTGGAGCTGGCACAAGAACAGGGAGGCACCGTGGAGCAAGCTCTGGAGCCAGGTGGCACCGTGGAACTGGTTCTGGGGCTGGGGAGGGATGAGAAGCTGGAACTGGAGCTGAGTCTCTCCGTGGGGTTGGTACATCCGTTGCCAGCTAGTTCCAATCCAGCTGGGACATGTGCTCTGGAAGAAGCCATGATCTGTAGTCCAGCATAAGCTCCTTCTGGACGAGCACAGCCTGTCGGTGCTCCTCCTGCTCCTCCTTGTCAACTGGACACTGGGACTCCAACGTCACAAACCCAATCCGGCAGACCACTGGGTTCTCAGGAACTGTGGGCTCTTCCCAGATGATCCGGTTGCCACCCAGGATCGGCAGACACTCAGAAAACACAGGAGTGGACACAGGATATGCAGGTGAGGATGGTTGGATGGAAGCAGCTGTAGCAAAAATTGTAGCAGATAACGGTGGAGACAGCTCAGCAGTGGTTTCAATTAATTGCTGCTGAGCCCCCTTACTGGGCACAGAACAAGGCCTTTCAGTGGCAGATTAAAAAAAATGGAAAGTTACTTGCCTCTGTTCTCGCTCTGCCACCACGAGAAAGTCGGACGAGTCCTCCCAGGAAAAGCTGAAGCTCGTCTGATGAAGAGCTAGAGTCGGAGGCAAGTGACGTCAAGAGGAATGGTGTCCCCCGGTGCCTTTCTTCCACCTGGACGTGCCGAATGCCAATTGAGATTCATAAACCTCTCCCTCGGCAGCGGACTCCGCAGGGGATAACAGTGGTGGGAGGGCTTCTGGCTCTGGCGAGGAGGAGGCGGTGGGAAGCACTGGTGGCGGAGGGATAGGGAGGTCCTGCACCCAGGGGTGGGAATGGATGTCCATGTTTGCCCCCATCAACGCTGCAGCAGCCTCCCAGTGCTCCACAGCGTCCTCAGAATTAGAGCAGCATCATGCAGCGACTGCACATTCCTGTACCTGGATGACCACACAAGGCTGCTCCGTTCTACACCTCTTCTCGCTTCTCCTCCTTATTTTGCCCACTGGGTTCTGGACTGGCGGTGCCCTTCTGTTATAAGAGCCCCTCTAGGAGGATGAAGAGGACCCGGTCGCAAGGCAAGGTTGGTAAACCGTAATTTATTACAAGACTCCATCTTAATACAAGACATTATTACAAGACTCGACTGAACAGAAAACAATGCAGCTCGAGGGCTGAACTAAGGTAAAACTCAACAGACTTTGGACTGTCAGGATCGTTCTCGACAAGGCAGGAACAGACTGGACTGAAGCGTGGGGAACACGCAGACATGAGACAGACAGAAGTGTGGGTGAGATGCCAACATACAACAAGGACACCGCACAGGACACAGACTGAAACACATATACATAGACAGAAGTGATCTTTTTTTTTCATTTCATTTCATTTTTATTTATTTCAAACATGTAGACAGTGCTCTACACAAGATATATACAAAAAAAGCATTATATATGTATATTACAAAATAAGGCAAAATACAATAAAGAATCTTATACTACTTCATATTAATAGTCTACATATCTGAAAAGGAGTGGGTGGAAGTTTACACTTATATAATCCCACCCCTTTTCCATAAGTCATCTATTACTTAAGAAAGGACTCGACTTCTTTATACATATAATAACAAAAACAAGGGTAAAAAAAAAGAAAAAATAGGATTCAACTTTTCCACTCCCATAAGTGCCACCATATGTAACAAACTAAATATCCTACTTCTTCATTCATCACGGCATTTCAATCATCCCACATTATTATCATCATGGCAATACAGCACAGGTGGGGAGAACAATCATGACAATGGCTGACACATGAGGAAAGCAGAGATGACAGGAAGGGGCTACACACACACACACACACACACACACACACACACAATCACAGACAGAGGATACACAGAACATGACAACAGGACTAAGGGCAAAGTGGGGATAAATAATGCAAAATTAAAGCCACAACTGGAACCTGCACAAGAACAGAAAATTCTGTCAAATTAAATTCAAAACCAGTGATGACAGGAATAATGATACAGAACATAAACTCAAGATACAAATAACAGTAAATACAAAGAAAAACAGAAATAAACTCAAAGAGTGGGCATGACCCTACGGTCATCCGCCTAGACCATGACAGGTTGATTTGTCTGTTACCAACATTAACTCAAAAAGTTATGAACGGATTTTGATGAAATTTTCTGTAAGGGTGTAAAATGGCACGGGGAACAGAGGATTAGATTTTGGTGGTGATTCGGTTCATGACGTGGATGCAGGAATTTTTTGAATATTATTTTATATATTAATCTGGCGCTTTTCATGTACTGGCCCTTTAAGATGTGTCCACTCAGTTACGTGTGTGGTCAAGCCATAGGGCCACGTGCCTCGGCAACCTGGAAGCCAAACACTGCAGAAAAAGTATTAAGGAGTGTCCACCAAATTCATTTTTCCTGCTGTGGGCAACTATTTTCTATTCATTCTCTATGTAGTCCAGTGTTTACACCACTGAGGGCCCTCAGTGGTGAAACGCTTTGAGTGGTGGCCGCTTTTTGTCACAGTGCTCAGGGCAGAAAAAAGTCCAATTTGTCAGATTACTGTACAGCTACGCTCGTCAATGTCAGACCTTTCTAAGCAGCCAATCAGAATTAAGGAAGGGCTCCCCAGGGCTGTCAGCCCAGTACAACTGTCAGATCCACTGGGCTGGCCATGCGCCTTGTAGTCCGATGGTCTCTGGAGAACATCGTCCCAGGTGTGAGAAAGCATACATGCCCCCTCATCCCGATTCATGCTGTCTTTGCCCCACTTTCTGATTTCTATAGCCTCCTTGAACCAACGTTTGTGTCTGTTGCTCTCCGATCCAATGATTTTTGCGTTGGATCAGACCAATGTAGCATTGTGAAATGGGATATCCAAATAATGGCTGTGTTATATCGTAGAATGACACGAGATGGAGAGCTTCTTGAGGGACATCCAACTGCCCTTTATTAGACAGAACACGCAACTATATACAGAGTGGGCAGTGCCCTCCTGACATCACCCTGTGGGCGGTCACGGCATCCCAGACACCCATATCTCATACATAACAATCCCCCCTTTACAAAACTGGGAAACCACACACACAATTGAACCTCCCAAATTTAGAAACCCGAATCACACACTAAGAACAGGGAGAATAATATACTGTAATAAAACAACCTATCACATTCACACCAAAACAACCAAAATGGACCATGTCTCTTGAAAATACATAAAATAATCCAAAATTACACACATTCTCACTCACATCAGCCTCAAATATACACAAACTACACACATCTTCTCACATACTCTATATATACATGTAACCCCAATGTCTCTGGGCAGCCACCATCCACAAAACTGCCTTGGAGGCCCCGGGCAACCCCACAGCATATGCGCCCCTGGCCTCTGTCCACCTCCAGGATCGAACCCCCCTGGCAAACATGTCCTTTTGCCACCAAAATCTTCTATACAGCCACGGAGGGTCTGGTCATCCCTGTGGCATCATTAAGTCCGTCCGCTACCTCCCCCCAGGGTCGAAACACCCCTCCCTGGCCAAAATGTCTCTAACTGCCAAAACTTGTTTTTCTTCTCTGGGCCGAGCCACGCCGCTGACCCACAGGGGAGCCCGACCCGGTCTCCCGTGCCCGCCACGTCGTCGCTGGACCTCCTCCCTGCATCGTGCTGTCCCGCCGACCCGGTCCAAACTCCTACCCCAACGATGGCGTTCGGTGCTCTGCAGAACCGCACCAATTTTTTCCGCTCCACTCTCTTGTCCTTCAGCCTTGGCAGCCCTCTTCACGGGGACCCCGCAGTGCCGTCCGGTTCCCACACCAAGGGCAACGCAGCCACCGGCACCGGGGTCAGCCCTCGCTGGGTTATCATCACACCAGCCACAATTATCTCCCAGCTCGCCAGACCAGCTCGTGTCCCGAACCGCGTCGTCAACCACGTCTGGCTGTAGTTGCTGTCGCTCGGGGCTCTCTGTGACACTCCCACCGGCTCCGGCTCCCGACCCGGACATGTCACTAATCTCGGCCCCCTCACTCCATGTGTCTTGCTGCGTAGCCTCTGTATTTAGCTGCTGTTCACCTCCAGGACACGCACCATCACCCTTGTCAGGCCCGCTCACCGACCTGGGCTCCTCATTGCTGCATTCAGTGCTCTCGGTGTTGGTGCTCTGCTGCGCTGTCACCGTGTCCGGCTCTTGTCGTTCACCTTCGAGGATCATAGCGTCATCCTCACCGGCATCGTTCTCCAGTCCAGACACCCCGACACAGCTCTCGACTCCCTCATTCCAAGTGTCTTGTCATGTAGTCTCCGTATTCGGCTGTTGCTCCCCTCCAGGGCTGTCAGCCTGCCTGGCCTCGCTCGCCCGCTGCGTAGCTTCCACAAGCAGCTGTTGCTTCTCCTCCCTGGGGCTGTCAGCCTGCCTGGCCTCGCTCGCCTGCTGCGTAGCTTCCACAAGCAGCTGTTGCTGCTCACCTCTGGGGCTCTCAACATCACCCTCACCGGTCACGTCCTCCGACACCGGCTCCGGGCCGCTGTTCCCAGCACTCACAGTCTCGGTGCGCCGCTGTGCCGTTACTGCGTCTTGTTGCCCAGTTAGCTCGCGAACCTTCGCTCTCGGCGGGAAATTGCACGTGGTCGGCCCCATGCTAGCCTTAGCCACTAGCTCGCGCTGGATCACGGACTCCCTCTGCTCCACCAAGGCCAACACTTCTTCCAATGACGACGGCACCTTAGCTGCCCTCAGTGTGTACATCAGCCAAACGTCGCTGGTGTTGTGGGCCAATTTATCCCTCACCATGCCGTCCTCCACAGCCCCAAACCTGCACTTCTAAGCTTGGCTACAAAGCCTTATCAGAAACGATGTAAGGGACTCACCTGTCCGCTGGCTAAGGCACATGAATTTGCCTCATCTCCTGGAGACCTTGAAAGCGTCCTCACACACGTAATTCATAATTTAGAATAACACCGATTTACCTCGTCGGTAAATGTTATATCGTAAAATGACACGAGACAGAGAGCTTCTTGAGGGACATCCAACTGCCCTTTATTAGACAGAAGACTCAACTATATATAGAGTGGGCCGTGCCCGCCTGATGTCACCCTGTGGGTGGGCACAGCATCCCAGACACCCATATCTCATACATAACAGGTTCATTGGGTTTATTGTTATACGTAACCTGGAATGTTATAAGTTATAGCAAGTAATATGGAATATTATGAAGACATATTTTAAGTAGTATACTTAAAAAGTATACTTAAATGTAATGTTTAAATTGATACTTTAAATAAAGATGATTCCTTTGCACATCCTCTCACTTTTTTGTATTAACTTTTGCCATGTCTCTTCTAATCTATGCTCATGATTTGTATTTACTGTACCTGTATCGGGTCTTGGAAGATTTTTTTTTCAGTGAACAAGTGCATTGTCAATATTTATTATCCTTTAAAACATTATAAGTGTTAGTTCAATATTCTTTGTCTTATGCTGTTGATAAACAAGGAGAAAGAAAAAGGAAAGTTGTTTACCCAGCCATAGGGGGAAGAGCCAGTCACAAACCCAGGTAAATGGGAGGGTTGCCAAAACAAATATGTGGGCCCATGATCCACTGTGGCAACCTCAAACAGGGTAGCATTTCACTGGGCTGTGACAGCTTGAGACTAATTGAAGAATGGCATTCTTAAGAGAGTTTCCAAAATGTCTTTAAACATTCTCAGCAGTTCTGATTTTCCTCTTCTGAGTCACAGGGTTTTGCACTTGTCCCACAGGAATATTGAACATGTTTAAAAAATTAGTGCAACAGCTTTTCTCTCAAAATAGTCTGAGTCATCGTAGGAGTCTCAAACCCATCTCTGTCATGAATCTGGGGTTGGAGAGCAAACCCAGTTCTGACTCACTGTTATGTTTTGCTCTAGTTTCCTCCTGACAGCTCTGGCACGCCCCCTCCTCCTGTCAAGTGCCGTCAGCTGCACTGTCACGGGGGTTCACACACATACACACACGCTCACACTCCATTCATTCCCATTCACATGTTCATACACGCACTCCTACACACCTGGTCCAATCATGTTCAGCCCACACTTCCTCACACCAGCAATCTCTTTCCTCGTTTGCATCAGGATAATAAATGCGCTGCGTTTGGGAAGAGAGATTGTCGGAGCATTCACCCTCATTCGTGGCAGCGTGTACCTCCATGAGTGTTGTACGACTTCCTTCATGTTTTCAGCCTAACATTTCAAGACGGAGGATTCCTTAACATCAGTGTCTGACACTGCCTTTATTCCCCGCTCACCAGACAACACGGACAGCCTCGGATCTTCACAGCCGTAGTACGTGTGCCTTCTTCTGTGTGCTCAGCATACGTCAGCACCAGGCATCTCCCCAGGCTGTGTGACATCCGGGTGGCTTCCCTGTTTGTCTGGTGGCCATTTTTCCATCATTACAACTGTCTGCATTGGTGTGATACTGGACTTGTTAATTTGTTACAGTTTACATTAATAAATGGCATGATCTACTCCAGCGCTTGAATTTTTCATTCCCTCCCTCGTGCGCCGCGTGATGGCGCATGAGAGATCATGACAATCTCAACCTCGTCTTGAACCCTATACTCAATTAAGTTTCCATGAGTCTGTAAGTGTGAGAAAACTAAGACAACTTTGCACTGGGTTGGGAACCTATCAAATTAAAATTCTGACTGATTAGAGACTAACACCTGCAGCAGTTGTGACCGTTTGGAGAGGTGGAATGGCTGGTAACTGTTTATTATAGTATGCTTATTATTACACCAAATCATTGCCCAGAGCCTAATATTGAGGTGCTTTTTGAATAATACCCTGGTTGGAGAGGTGAGTGTCATTTTCAGTCTATCCATTGTCATGTTTGTATATCTGCTTGTCATTTACTGATGTTGCAAAAAATGTAGAGTTGTTATTATGAGTTTCTTTGTCAGCCATAAGTGTGGGGGATTAGGCTAATTCCTGCTCTTTTTCCCTGTATCAGAGCTGGAGTGGGCAAGTGGTTATTGTTATCGAAGTGAACTATTTTATTAACAAAAAATATTTACCACTCTTGACCACTAAGGGTTATGTCACAATTCGGCAACAGTCACACTCAGAGAGTTAATATGTGGACATATCTAACATTTATAACCCCCCCCCCCGAAAAAGCTCAAAACATTATCAACTCACAGCAGCTGTATTTTTTTTGCTTTGTTTTTTCTTTTTACAACAGGTAGAGAAAACAGAACCTTGGGACACTGGGTAGACTGCCGGTTAACCCTGCACGACTGTGTGGATTATTCTGCCACTATTGAATTAGTATCTAAACACATCAAAACACAGTCACTGCTTACAGTTCACCTTTAGGGGCCACAGTCGCGCCCCCGGAGGCACCAGCTGCAGCGGACCTGGGCGCCATCTAGCTGGAGTCATGGCTCGTTTATCCACAATGTCCCAGCCCGGGTGCCATACCAGCTGGATCAGTTCCAGCGCTGCACCCTGATCTGAGGCAACTGCTCTTACCTTTTGCAGATGGCTGGCATGCCATCTTGAACCATCAGCTATCTGGATGGCGGCTGGCCTCTTTCGTGCAGCGATTCTCATCCGCAGTGATTGGACCCTCTGTGGGTCCATGCAGTCGGATCATTGGACCCAAACCTAGCCAAGTAGTGTGTGCAGCGATGGGTTCAGCTGCACTCGGCGCTGCTGCTCGCTTGTCTCTGATGCTGATTGCTGCTGTGGTGGCATGCCACCACACTGGCAGCAGGACGTGCCCTCCTTTGGTGTTGCTCTGCTGGGTCCTGCTGGGCCACGAACTCTCCATCCTGCTGTGCTGCAGCAGCTCACTGAGGTTGATACTCGGCGAGGATGCGGGATGAGTTTGGCTTCTTCTCTCTCTCACCTGGTGCTGGTTGTGGTCATGGTGATGTGTCGCTGTTGTCGGCGATGGGACGTGCGCTGGATTGTCATCAGTCACTGGAGTCTCCTTTCTCCACAAACTCCCTCTCCTGTGGCTCCACAGTGGCTGCTTGAAGCTCATGCTGGGTGAGGATCAGAGGTGAGTCCGGTCTGTGTTCTCTCTCCATGCTGTGTTCTCTCTCTGCACTGTATTCTCTCTCCATGGTCTGGTCTTTGGCTATACCCATGTCCACAAAATCATACTCTCCCACCCGTGATGAGGCTGCAGCTCGAGGACGCTCATGCTGCACAGGGACTGGCTCCAGGTCCTGTGTGGCTGTGGATTTGGGCTCATGTGGCTGCTCCAGTTCTGCTGGGTTCTGTTTGGCGTGCGGTGTGAGGCAGGGAGTGGCTGCATCCATGTCTGAGTGCAATGGACCCGGACTGTCATCAGTCAGCAGGGGGTTTGTGATGGCGAGGCCCAGTTCACAGAACAAATACCACCTCATAACGTTATCACCATGGTGCGTCACCTGGAACCGGAACGCTGGGATTGTTCTGTTGGCGTATTGCACTGCAAACATGATGTTTCTGCTGGTCTTAGAGCATCCGTCGTCTGGCAGTTCCATCGCTTCAGGTTGCCGTGGCGTAAGCCTTCTAACCGTGGCCTCGTTTACCAGGGACCGTGAGGCAGCGGTGGCCATCATCATTGATACACTGACGCCATCCAGCTTCACTACACACTGCAATCCTGACCAGTTCTCGGGGCCCACAATGTTGATGCCGTCCATGTCAGATGTGGGGTTGACAGGATCAGCAACCAGGACAACCGTCTGCACCAGTGGAGATGATTGTGGGGAGTGCGGGCCGGGGCCCGCCAACTACAATACTAACTAAACAGCCTCTTCACACTCCAGCCGGGAAGCTATCTCCAGTGCTTCAGCTAGTGTGAGGCCATCCGGTGCTGTGAACAATTCCACCCACAGCTTGCTATTTGCAGTGTTCTCCACCAACTTGCCTCACACAACCTCCTCCTCTAAGCATCCAAACTCACATACACCAGTCAAACTGCGGAGGTTGGCAACAGACTGCTGGACCGACTCACCCGCTCGCTGTTGGTGCTGGCCAAACCTGGCTCATTTAGCTGCCAAACTCTCCGGCCAGGGAGCCCGACACACGCCTCTCTTCAGGGAAAGCATCGGGTTTTCCCTCAGAAGGCCAGTTTTTCTCCTCGTCACCATTTGTTGTGTCTGGAAATAGGACAGCAGAGGCAGGAATCAAACCAAACACAAACTTTATTACAAAGACAAAAGATGGTACATGTGTTGTGGTAATATAGTAACAAGCTAACACTGGGCTGATATAGGCTCTAGCTGTTATGAAGGCAGAGCGCCAAAGACTCTGATTCCCGCCGTCAGTCTTCCCAGCATAGGCATGGCGTGATGACATCACCTGCGCCTGTGTCCTCATGTCTGTGCTGCCTATTGTTAAAATGGGGACATATCTAATAGTTATATATGCTTTTTCTATTATTTCTAGAGATTACCTGGCATGTTTATTGCGTACATGTGTTTGTATTGTGTCAGTCATTTTACGGGTGCACTGCTGTGGAAAGAAGCTGCAGCGGACAAGCAGTGAAAACATTGTTATTCCATTGTTTGTTGTGGTTCCCAGGCATCTGTAATTGTTTTGTATATATGAGTTTGACATCAGATGATGAAACGATCACTGGAATGGATATCTGTTGTGTGAGGGTTGGGCAGCCATTGAGGAACTGTCGTGAGAGCAAACACAAATTAAATTTTGTCTTGTGCATGTTGCAAGAATGTCCTGCAACACTTGCACGACATGTATGCAAACACCCAGAGAACTTTGCCAAAATGTTGCTGGGAGTTTGTGTAACTTTACTGCAACATACATGAGACAGTGCGATTTCAAGTGAAAACTGTGACAAATTCTTGGATTTGTCTCATGTGTTTTTATCTCCAACTATTTGCAAGCTGTCTGAGCCCAGTGAGATACTACCCACAGGAAGCAGCCGGAAGGGGGGTGTGTGTGTTGTGCAAGCAAAATGATGGCAGTAAAAGTGTATGAAGTGCGCACGAAAAACACTTTTGTAGTATAAATGGTACATTTTTAGTGAGTAGGAAAACATGCTGTTCATACTGCTTTTGGCTAGATTGGGTTGCATTTCCTCCTGAGGAAATGCTCTAAACAGATAAAGTCAGTTGTGATAAAGTCACTCTAAGTTGAGTATCATTGCATTCAAACTTCAGATGAGAAGAGATGTTCTGCCTGAGGGGGTTCCGTGTTTTCATCCTTTCTGTCACCTTGCTCAGTGATTACTCAGGTAAGCACTGCTTATACAGTATTCAGTCATTTTCAGTTTTATGAAGCCAGTATTGCAGAGGTTGACCAGTGCTTTTTCTGCTCATCTGTTTTTATTTTTCAAATTTGATTGTTTTTGTTATAGGTCACTGTTCTGAGATTATTGGAGGAAAAGAAGTGAAGCCTCACTCCCTGCCTTTCATGGCTTTGCTGATGGGAAAAGACAATACTTTCTGTGGAGGGATATTAATCAGTCCTGAATGGATCCTGACTGCTGCCCACTGTCTGAAGTAGGAGCCTGAAGTATATGCTTTTAACACTGTCACAGCTAAAGATAGATGTTTTTAATTATTCATGATGACCTGACAATAAGATTATTTTAAATAGCCTGCTAGATTAAAAGATGAAGAAAATTAGTTTATATGATCATGAGTTCTTCCCTGATATCAAAAAATATACACATATAAATGTTTCATTTCTGGATTAATTTATACTGCAAAAAAAAAAAAAAAAATTAATGAAAGAAAAAAATTGGGAAGCTTTACATCCAGAATCAAAATTTTTTGCAAATGTGTACATAAAAAAATTCATTATTAATGTCACATATTTAAAGTGCATTCAGACCAACTGCAAACGGGCAAATTTTTTCACGCAGCGCGATTACAATTTAACACAATGTAAACACACGAATACCACATCACACTGCATGACATCCAACATCACAATACATTCACCCTTAAACCCCCCGTCCACTGTTTACCCTCTGCTTCCTGACTGAGACGCTGTCTGACTCAGTCAAGTCTCTACAACTCTACAATATGCATTTTGTGTCTGCTACAACACTCCTATTCATCTGCAGAGCTCCCGGTCCATCTGTCTCCAGGTGCGTGTCAGTCTCATTTTCAAACTAGTTTACCCTCCAGTATTGATACTTTTACTCCGGTGATGCAGAATCTCAAGGCCATTACTAGCTAGTGCTATCCCTCAGATGTGAACGCGCAAATGCACGAGATTCACGTGCTTGCCTCTTTCCACTGACTTTGTACTGTACGTAGTCGCACAGTGCGAAAAATTGGCTCCATGCTTGTTATGAACGCACCTTTAAAAGTTTTACCCATCAATTTGCAGAGCAATAGAACAATGATTTCAACTCTGATTTTGCATAAATAAAATTATAAATACCAGTTTTATTAATTAAAATCCATAAAATGAGCAAAGATGCAGTATTTTCTGCCATATTTATATTTACCGTGTTTTTTGAAACCGAAGTGTCTGCAGGTATGCATTCTACTCTTACTGAATAAATTCAGACAGACCCAAAACACTATTCATAACTTTGCAGAATAATCAGCCCGAGGCTGCCATCATACAGCATTATGAGAAGGCAGGCAGTAGGTCACCTGTGGAACAGCTGCAGGCGCTTGTCCCCTCGCCTGGGGACTTCCGGAAGATGGCGATCCGGACCAGTTCGCTCTTCTAAACCCGCATTCTCCAGCCCCGAAACTTGGACAATAACTCATATTCAGACTGAAAACATTTTCAGAGCTGACAGCTTCAAAGCAAGTAAATTCAATTGGTGATTTTGAACGCAAGTTTCTGTCACAGGAAACTAATCAAATCCGACTAATATGTCCGGCGGGAAAACGAACGCTAAGCTAACAACAGCTACTACTGACCATGACTACACCCCGATGGAAACCTCTGTTAGTAGCGGTCCTGGTAAGAGAAAAAGTTCTCCCGTCACTCCAACTAAGTCCTCTGCTCCGCCACTTTCAAAGATGAAAACCGCCCAAGAGCAATCTTACGACAACTTGGTAGATGCTATCACAAAACTAACCACCAAAGTTGATGATTTTGGAGCGCAGTTAAGGGAGACCGCCACAATGGTAGCCAGCATCACCCGTCTTGTTGAAATTAATACTGCTGACATCAAAAATTGCCAGACCAAACTACAGAGCTTTGAGAGAGACATCCCCAAGCTTATACAAGAAAACGAAGAGCTAAAGGAAAGGATTACTGAGCTGGAGAGGTACAAGAGGCGCTGGAACCTTAAAATACACGGGATCAAAGAAAAGGATAACGAAATGATCCGTGAGGAGGTAATCCACATTCTGTCAGAAATTGCACCGCAGTGGGCAACGACCATGGGCACTATTGTTGATAATGTCCACCGCCTGGGAAAACGTGAAAATGGGAGAAACCGCCAGGTTATTCTTCAGTTTGTCATGAGATACCACTGTGAAGAAATTTGGAGGCTGACCAAAAACTCCAAATTCTGCAGAGTAGCAGGGATCCGATTCAAGCAAGATTTCTGTAAAGCCGACAGGGATGCCCACGCAGCAGCATGGCCACAGATGGAGCAAGCCCGTGCAGCTGGGAAAAACGTCTGGTATAAAGGCCATGTGGGATACATCGATGGTAGAAGAGTCAGCATCTAAGGGTCTGGTTCACAACTATGGCTGAACAAGCACTTTGACTCTTTAATGTTTGTACATGTTGCTAAGCTACTTCAATGTTTACTTTATAGGGAGTCATTTCATAGTCCCCTTTTGAAGTACGCTGTGTTCCTGGCAGCTGTCATTTGGATATGTTTACATGCTACTTTTACTCAGGTTCCTGAATCCTTTTTTTTTGAAGGGTAGATTTATAAGGCAGCTCCTTTTCAATGCCATTTTGATAATTTGCATTACATATTTTCGATAATTTTATAGATTTGGTTTTTGGATTCTGTCATAACAAGCGTGCAGCTTGGGGGAAAAGGAGGAAGGGAAAGGGGAAAGAAAAGGGAAAAAAGGAAAAGAAGGAGAAGGAAAAAAGAGGAAGAAAAAGGAAAAAAGGGAAGGAAAAAAAAAGGGGAAAAAAGTTATGAGTTAAAACATATATTTAGCAATTTAATCAGGGGCTTTCTTCAAGTGTACTTGGTCCAAAGTAACAACCTAAACCGTTTATCTACTTGTTATTTTTATTTTATTATTATTTTAATTTTTTCCTTATTCTTTTTCATCCTTTATGTCTTTTATTACAACCTTTTCTTTTGCATCACTTAATGCTAGGGGTTTACGAGACTCTATAAAAAGAAAGGCTACATTTCTATTCCTTAAAAATGAAAAAGCACATTGTTATCTTATTCAGGAGACTCACAGCAACAATACAGATGAAAAAATGTGGACAAATCAATGGGGAGAAAAAATATACTATAGTCATGGCACAAATAGATCAGCAGGGGTCGCCATACTCCTAAATAACTTTCCTGGGAAAGTAGTTGCAACCGAAAGAGATGACACAGGACACTGGATTATTTGCGTTTTTGAAATACACAAACAATTCTTGATTCTTGTTAACATTTATGGATTTATTAACCACAGTCAGAACAAACAATTAATTACAGACGTGACTAACATATTGAAGGAATTATCCCAAATATATATCAATCCTGTTTTTGTGTTGGGTGGCGACTACAATATGGTTATGGATGAATGGCTTGATAGGCAACCTTCAAGATTTCCTAATCATCAGTATAATACCACTTTACTAGACTTCTGTAACACATTTCAGCTTAGTGACATATGGCGTGCGTTAAATCCAGATACTCAAACCTTTACCTGGTTTAAACCTGATGGCACCATTAAATCGCGATTAGACTACTGGCTTATTTCTGAATTCCAACCTAATATAGACATAAATACCTCAATTTCTGCAGCTCCGCTTACAGATCATTGTATGATCAAGTTAACCATAACTCCCACTAGTGCAGTCAGAAGAAATAAAGGCTACTGGAAATTTAATTCAAATCTTCTAAAACATGACCCTTTCTGTCAGGATGTTAAAAGGACAATCGACAGTATAACTAAAGATACATTATTGTCAACTTACAGGGAGAAATGGGAATTTCTTAAATTTAAAATCCGTCAGATTTCCATTTCATACAGCAAAGTCATAAGCCGAGCCAATAAACAAAAAGAAATGGATATTGTAAAAGAGATCCATTTAATATGCAACAAACATTCCTTATGTGAAGAGGACAAACAAAAACTGATTTTATTGCACTCTTCCCTAGATAACATCTATATTAATAAAGCCAAAGGAGCATATATTAGGTCAAGAGCGAAATGGATAGAGGAGGGAGAGAGAAGCTCAGCATACTTCTGTAGGCTTGAGAAAAGAAGACAAGAACAAAATGCCATTAAGTCTCTTATAATTGATGGTAAAGAATGTACTGATTCTGTGAGGATCTCTAAAGAAATATTTAAATTTTACAGTGAATTATACTCCTCCTCTTACTCGCATACTAATGCAGAGGGTTTCTTTGAATCCATTTCAGGACGGATACCGAAAATTGATGAATATTTTAGAAAATCATGTGACGCAGAGATCCAAATGGAGGAAGTTGAGAAAGCTTTAAAATCCTTAGCTCTAGACAAATCACCTGGCTCAGACGGCTTGACAGCCAACTTTTACAGGCACTTCTGGATTAACCTAAAAGACTTATTTTTTAATATGTTAAAGGAAATCCGTGCTACATCAGTTTTACCAAATACTATGAAACAAGGAGTCATCACATTAATTCCCAAACCTGGCAAGGACCCAAAATTGATTGATAATCTCAGACCAATTACTTTACTTAATAATGATTACAAAATTTTAACACATATTTATGCCAACAGACTCAAAACTGGCATCACTGATCTTATCTCAGAGACACAATCAGGTTTTATTAAAGGGCGCTCAATACACAACAATATACGCCTGGTATTGGACTTACTTGACTATAGGGACCTAATTGACGAGGGGTTTATTTTATTTTTGGATTTTTTTAAAGCTTTTGATATGATTGAACACAAATTTATGTTTAGGACCTTAGAGCTTTTTGGTTTTGGGGAGCACTTTTTAGACTTTATAAAACTAATTTACACGGATACCAACAGCTCAGTTCTATTACCACATGGTACCTCCCCTAGATTTTCAATAGGCAAAGGAATAAAACAAGGCTGCCCGATTTCGCCTCTGTTGTTCATTGCAGCAGCTGAAATGCTCTCAATTTTTATAAAAAACTCTGACTTTGATAAATTAACAGTATTTGGAAAACAACTAACAATCAGCCAACTGGCTGACGACACAGCCATATTCATGCACAACTCTGATCAAGTCCCTAAAATTCTTAATTATATAGATGTTTTCTCTAAAGCCTCTGGGCTTAAACTGAATCTAGGTAAATGTGAATTATTACCTATTCATGATTGCAGTCTATCAGCCATTCATACCATTCCCGTCAAACAAACAGTGAAATATTTGGGCATGCATATCACTAAAGATGTTGATCAATTAGTCAAGCTCAATATATGGAATTGCTTGGAGAAATCAAAAACTTATCTCAACTCCTGGTCTCAAAGAGATATTTCCATCATAGGAAGAACATTTCTGACAAAAATGGAATGCATCTCCCGATTTATTTATCCAGCCCATTCATTACCAATGCCCAAAGATGCCGTTAAAGCCATCAACCAAACCATTTTCAATTATATCTGGAAAGGGAAAACACATTATATTAAAAAAGGTACCATGATTCAAGAATATGAAGAAGGTGGTGTTAAAGCAATAGACTTTGAATGCATTAATGGCACCATCAAAATTAACTGGCTGAGACAATTTATTAAACAACCCAAACATTTCTGGTTTCATATTCCCAATGAAATTTTTGCTAAATTTGGGGGCATTGAATTCCTGCTCAGATGTGACTATGACCTAAAAAAGCTCCCCTATAAACTCTCCTCATTTCATCAACAGGTCTTACTATATTGGAGATTGATTTATAAACATAATTTTAGCCCTCATATGACCCCTCTGTGGAATTGTAGATATGTACTATATAAACACAAATCAATATTCCTACAAAACTGGCAAAATAAGGGCATTTGGTCTGTACTACACTTATTAGACGGCACAGGGAATGTTTTAACTTTTGAGAACTTCTGTGCTAAATATAACATAAATGATAAACGAGAATATAACCAAGTAATGGAGGCAATACCTCAGACAGTTATACTAATGGCCTCAACTTTAAATAGATTTGGCTGTTGCCCAAACCTCCCTTTGCTTTTGGTGAATGGTTTCCGCCTAGATGACTCAAAATTAAACAATTTAACGATTAGGAAAATATTTAATAAAGAAATCTTCCCAGCAACAGTTTCTAGAGCTGCTATTCTTAATTTTTTCTCCAAAAAAGAAGCTCAAATTCTAAGATCTAAATTCTTTAAATTTCCTATTTCACCGAAAGCAAAAGAGATCCACTATAAAGTTTTAAATGGAATTTATCCTTCTGCTGAGTTTCTAAGTAAACGCTTTGGCTTTGAGAACAATAACTGTTCCTTTTGTAATGAACATATAGAAAGTACAGATCACATTTTCTTTTACTGTATGTACACCATTGCGTTTTGGGATGATTTTCATCACTGGTTATCTAAACATGTACCAACCCCTGTTTTTAACTGTCAGAATATTTTGTATGGCTTTATTATTAAGAACTCATTGCATGATATGTCTATTAACACCCTCGTAATCTTGGGAAAATTTTATGTACACAAAAATAGATTTTTAAAATGCAAGCCAAATTTTAATGTATTTCATAAAGAACTCTGCCTTTTTTTCTCATCACTGAAACACATGAAGAAGCGGAATGCTGTGAAACTCCACTGTTTGGTCGATGATCGGAAACTCATGGAAAACCCCTAGAACTCTGGACACTCTGGACTGAAAAGAACCCCCCGTTTCTCTTTTTGTCTACTTTTATTATGCTTTTAGTTACTTTATCTTATTATTATGTACTATTCTTATTACTTTATCTTATCCTTCTTACCTCTTGTAAGACTGTTAAAAAAAAGTTAAAATAAAAAAAAAAAAAAAAAAAAAAAGCTTGTCCCCTCGCCTTTGCTGCTGCTGGGATAGGAAAGGGATGATGCATTCACTTACACTCAGAAGTTTGACTTTACATCAGAATTAGTAAAATATGAAGTTTGACAGCAAAGACAGTCTGGGCCTTTTTTCCGTTACTTTAATACATTTAGCAACATTTATTTCCATTTTTTTTCTTTTTCTACCTAAGCTTTTCAACTCCACTTTTTTGCTTTCTTTTGTCCATTTTCATCTGACACTTCTCCCACACAAATTCTTCCACACTAAACTCAGCTCTGAAAAGTGCAGAAGCCATGAGAGGAAGGGAGCGGTGGGAGGTAGAGGTGCGTTAGACACAGTCTGTGGATATAATTCCCCTACAAAAACAAATTTTATGCCCTTTTTCTACAAAAAAACCTTTTCATTGTCTTACAGTTTCACGTCAAAATCCCCCCCCCCCCCCCGGGCCAGAATCGGTGATTACTAGGCTCAACCACATACCACAAAGCTAATAGCAGCTAGCACTACATTATCAGAATAAATCCTGAGATAAAAAAGATTTACCAGTTGAGGGACATAATGACTGAAACTGCATTGGTCCTTAAAAGCAGTTTAATAGTAAAATCCTGTCATGAGTGGCCCCTCGGGGCAGAAAGACAGATCCACGCGCCAACTGCGGTTTGTGGCATTTATTAACAAATACAAAGTTCCGATGTGCATCAAACCAAAAAGCCAAACAGAAGACAAGGTAAACTTACTGATATAGTCACGCCACAAACTCACCAGAACGGAGAACGGGTTCTGGTGACGAGGAGGAATGATTATTAAGACTGCCGCAAAAATGAAATGAAAATTCAGTCCTTATATAGAGTCAGAACAAATGACACAAGTGATGACAGGTGTGGGGTCACATGAGGGGGCAAAAAGGTAGCGATGATTAATGATTAGGATCAGCTGTGAAGTAATGAGAGGAGAGCGCCCGGCTGACAGCTGACAGGGCTACACCCACACGGAGCACCAACCAGGAAAAGCCCTGACAGCTGTCAACAGCAATAATAAGGAATGGGAGAATAAAATATAAACAAATACAAACTGAGAAATAGACACCAATTGATGCAGAATCAGAACATAGTAAAACGAAGACATAAACAGGAAAAGAAAAAACATGCAGGGATAACAAAAACCAAAAGGCACAAAAATACAACAAATATATAAATACAGAGAAAAAGTGACAAGACTGAGCATGGCGGAACCTCCAGTGCTCAGCTCATGACAAATCCATCTTAATTTGGGTCAAGTTTCCAAAGTAGTTTGTTAAAAAATGCTAACTCGCCTCGAGGATAATGTCAGTTAAGCCAGAGAGTCCTGATTGGCTCAACACTAAATGGTAAAACGGTAAATGGCGTTCGCTTATATAATGCTTTTTTACTCATCTCTGGATGACCAAAGCACTTTACACATGCTGCAATCCACCCATTCACACACACATTCACATGCTGATGGAGGCAGAGCTGCCATGCACAGGTGCTGGCCTGACCCACCAGGAGCAACTGGGGGTTCAGTGTCTTGTTCAAGGACACTTCGACATGCAGACTGCAGCTAAAGCGGGAATCGAACCACTCATCCTCTGATCAATAGTTGGCCACGCTACATCTGTGCCACAGCTGCCCCCTACCCACATGCCAGCACCATGAATAGTTACGTTGTGGGGGACCTAGTTAATGCAATTCTCCACTCAGACTGAATGGCTCAGGAGGAGATGCTTAAAAGCTGTTAAATGGATATGCAAGACAGCCTGTGATTTTCTCCATAAGAATGCATGATAATATGAGTCCTCCTCCGAGTTGCATAATAATGCACCGACAGGCTGGGTGACAAAGGGAATTGTCATTGTAAGTCTATGTATCGTAATGTGAACCCCCCAGGTCGTGAGGTGAGTTTGAAAAAAAGTAAAAGAGAGATGCCAGCGACCTGGGTTAATTCTTCTTGTGGAATGATGTTAGAGAGAGAGAGTAATAAAGTCTGCTCTGCTCACTGCCTCACCTGCTTATTCCTCTCTCTACACTGGCAACCCTTGATGCATAATGGAACTCAACGCAAACACCCTGGATGCTGGATGCGGCCCGGTCTGCAGGTGCCAGCACCGTGTGCGCCATTTCGGTCAAGCTCCCAGACTTTTGGCTACATGACCCGAAGTCTTGGTTCCTCCACACCGAGGCGTGATGGCGGATGACACTAAATACTACTACGTGGTTGCAGCGCTGGACGCACACACAACACAGCAGGTGGAGAGCCTGCTCCAACAGCCCCCAGCCCATGACAAATACGATGCTCTCAAGACCGCGCTGACCCGGCGCTACATGCTCTCGGACGGCGAGAGAGCCGAAAGGCTCCTGACGTGCTCCAAGTTGGGTGACGGGTCGGCGGTCGAATTAATGGAGAAGATGTTGGAGTTAATGGGCACAGATGAAGGGCATTTCCTCTTTGCCCACCTTTTCCTCCGGAACCTTCCGACAGCGGCCAGAGCGGTCCTTGCCAATTCGCCGGTGCTGGCCATGCACAACTACCGGGCATTGACACAAGAGGCAGATTGGATTACCCTGGTGACCAGAACCTTCGCTGTGAACGGAGCGGCGTCAGAACCCAGCAAGATGGCCAGCGGGGGCGAGGAGCCAGCAACAGTGGCCGCAGCGGAGGCTAAGAAGCACTGGAGGGACACGCTCTGATTCTATCACCACCGCTATGGAGAAGACGCACGCCGATGCATGCCACCGTGCCAGTTCAAGCGCTCGGGAAACGCCCGGGCTAGCAGTCGGTAGCAGCTGCGACCACCGGTGACACAAACAAGCTGCTCTATGTGACGGACTCACACTCAGGGAGACGGTTCCTCGTGGACTCCGGCTCCCAAAAGAGCCTCATCCTGCCGTCCTATGCAGACCGGCTGGTGGGAAGTAGCGGCCCCTAGCTGGCTGCTGCAAACGGCTATGACATTAAAACTTTTGGTAAGAGGACACTGACTATATCCTTGCACAGCCGTAAATACCAACAGACATTCGTCATAGCGGCATGTAACTTCCCCATTTTGGGCACAGATTTTTTGTGTGCACACGGACTATTAGTCGATGTGGCTAACAGACGCCTGATTAACGCAATGTCTTTTGATTCTCTGCCCTGTACAGCTAGAGGAGCCAGGTCCACAACACTAGCCAACGTCACAGCTCCAGGGGTAAGTTCCGCACACTACTCAGTTCCCAGCACTCACGGTTCCGACGTTTTCGGCGGCCGTCACTAAGCACGGGGTGGAGCACTTCATTACCACCATGAGGCCACCCGTTTTCGCACGACCTCGGCGCCTGGACACAGCTAAACTGGCCAGTGTGCACGACGAGTTTGCCAACTTGGAAAGGTTGGGCATCATCAGGCGCTCAAATAGCCCATGGGCATCCCTGCTACATATGGTGCCTAAAGCCGAGGGATTGTGGCGACCATACAGAGATTACCACAGATTAAACAATGTTACAGTGCACGATCGCTATCCAATCCCCCATATTCAGGATTTTTTCATCCACCTCACCGGGGCACACATTTTTTCCAAGGTAGGCCTGGTCCGCGGTTACCACCAGGTCCCGGTGCTCGCGGAAAACATACCCAAAACAGCAGTAATAAACCCATTTGGTCTTTTTGAGTTCCTATGCATGCCTTTCGGGTTAAAAGGCGTGGCGCAGACATTCCAACGCATGATGGATGCGGTCCTGCATGATCTGCCATTTGTGTTCGTCTACCTGGACGACATCCTGGTGGCCAGCGCATCCAAGCGCGAACATGTAGCCCACCTCAGGACGGTTTTCCAGAGGTTGAAAGAGCACGGGTTAATAATCAACCTGGTGAAGTGCCAGTTCAGGGTTACGGTAATTGATTTTTTGGGCCACCGCATCTCACCGGAGGGCGCGATACCCTTACCGGACAAAATGCGCGCAGTGAAAGATTTTCCCCAGCCTCAGACGGTCAGGGCGCTGCAGGAGTTTTTGGAGATGGTTAACTTTTACAACCGATTCCTCCCCCGCATAGCCCAGCCCATGCAACTGTTGTACGCCGCTCTTAAGAAATGGAAACCATCGGACAGTGTCGACTGGACTCCTGAGCGAGAGCAGGCATTTTCCGAGGCCAAAACAGCTCTAGCGAACGCCGCACTACTGGCGCACCCGGACCCGGAGGCTCAGATAGCGCTCACTACTGACGCATCGGACGTGGCCATAGGGGCCGTCATGGAGCAGCGCGTCGCCGGTTCTTGGCAGCTGCTCGCCTTTTTCAGCAGGTCTTTGCGTGACAATGAGCGTAAATACAGTGCGTTTGACAGGGAGTTACTGGCTCTCAACCTGGCTATACGCCACTTCCAGTTCTGGCTGGAAGGGCGCAGCTTCACTGTGTTTGTGGACCACAAGCCGCTAACGTATGCTATGGGCAAGGTTTCGCAACCATGGTCGGGCCGGCAGCAGAGACAGCTGGCCGAGTTTACGACCGACTTTCAGCATGTGGCCAGTAAACTCAACGTGGTGGCAGACTGCCTCTCGCCCGCATTAGTGGCCCCAGTCTACGCAGGGATAGATTACACGGCCATGGCCGCTGAGCAGATTGGCGATGCGGACGTTTGCACGCTCCAGTCTGGACCACCAGGGTTAAGGTTGGAGAGCAGAGTACAGGGGCCCCCCCAATCTGTGACGTCTCCACAGGCCGCCCACGCCTGGTGGTCCCACGTGCTTGGCACCACCGTGTTTTTGAGTTGGTTCACTCCCAGGAGTGCGCGGGTCAGTCAAAATGGTGGGAGCAAAGTTCGTGTGGCCGAGCTGCAAACAAGTGAAAGAGCGTGCCAATGAGCCAAGGTGCACAGGCACACAAAGGTCCCCTTGGAGCCATTCCATGTCCCAGCTAAGAGGTTCGGCCACGTTCACGTGGACCTCATGGGCCCCGTCCCGTCATCGCAGGTGTTCACGCACCTCCTGACAGTGGTGGACCACACCACGCGCTGGCCTGAGGCGGTGCCGCTAGCCTCCACCGTGTCTGCAGAAATTGCACGCGCTTTTTTGACGACATCGGTGGCACGCTTCGGCCCCCCTTTGGATATCACATCTGACCGGGACCCGCAGGTTGTTTCCGACCTCTGGTCCACAATGGTCTGGAGCCTGGGCATCACAATTCATTGCACGACCGCATACAACCCCCAGGCCAATGGGTTATGCGAGCGTTTCCATAGGTCGCTTAAAGCAGCACTCAGGGCTTCGCTTATGGATGCAAATTGAGTGGACCAGTTGCCGTGGGTTCTATTAGGGTTGCGTTCAGCACCGAAGGAGGATTTGGCTGCCTCCTCAGCAGAGCTTGTTTTTTCCCAGGCGCTGCGGCTCACCAGAGAATTTTTGACTGACAACCCCGCGCCGAACACCGATCCATCCCTGCCTTCAATACATAGCGTAGAGGCACGGATGGTAATCGGCCCGTCCACCACTGTTTTCACCGCGCTTTCTTGCCAAGGACCTTGAAGGATGCGTCATTCGTGTTTGTCAGGCACAATGCCCACCGGACCCTGTTGCGCCTGCCCTACGACGGCCCGTTCAGAGTGTTGGAACCTGGGGATAAACATTTTGTGTTAGACTTGGGGGCACGCAGAGAAACAATCTGCATAGACAGGTTTAAGCCCACCTTCGTATTAGCAGATGAGCAGGTGGTGTTGGCCCGAGTTCCTCAGCGTGGACGACCCCCACTGAGAACTCCCCAGGTAAATGACTCGTCAGCTCAGTCACAATGGCATGGTGAAGATGTGTCCCCCCCCCACTGTCCCCCCACATACGGACGCGCCTCCAGAAGCCCCCCACCGGCACAGCAGCACCTTGGAGCCGGTGACCCCCCTGCTTCAGCCACTATGGATGTAGGCTGAAGCCCACAGGACATGAGGGTTAAGGAACAGTCTGAGTTTTCGGGGGGGGGGTACCTAGTTAATGCAATTCTCCACTCAGACTGAATTGGCTCAGGAGGAGACGCTTAAAAGCTGTTAAATGGATATGCAAGACAGCCTGTGGTTTTCTCCACAAGAATGTAGAGAAAGACTGTAACAGGTACTGTAACAGGCAAATGTGAATCAGGTTTTTATATTGTGTATTTATAATTTTGTTTGCATTGATGTATGTGGATAATGTTTATACTGTTTTCATTTTGTTTTTTCTTCATCTTTTTCTCTTTTTATCTGTTTCTTTTCTCTAAAGCCCATCCAGGGACAAGAGTTGCAAACTAGCTTAATGCTATACACTCTCTGTGCAACACATCAGATTTTCTTTTTTGTCTATGTTTATTGCACTGTCCCTGACAAATAAACAAATAAAATAAAATAAAATAAAATAAAATAAAATGCATGATAATATGTGTTCTCCTCCAGGTTGCATAATAATGCACCAACAGGCTGCATTTTAAGTCTATGTATTGTTATGTGAACCCCCCAGGCTGCGAGGCGAGTTTGTATGGTATAAAAGAGAGATGCCAGTGACCTGGGCTAATTCTTTTTGTGGACTGATGTTAGAGAGAGAGAGTAATAAAGTCTGCTGTGCTCACTGCCTCACCTGCTCATTCCTCTCACTCCAACGTCACCAAAAATGTTCCGTCTCAACTCGTCTTTTTTGAAGGGGGCGGTGCTTAAGTGAAGCTTAACAGCAAAAACAAAAACAAATATGAGGCATTTGAAGAATTTCACTCTTGATATGTCTTGTAAGTCATAAAAACGTGTTACAGACATATTAACGGGAAAAACAACTCAATTTTTGGTGGAGTGTCACTTTAAGAGAGTTGATTGGGCAGTCCAGTGTCAGTAATGAAAATAATGAATGGGCAGTTGTCAGTGCCTCAAAGGCTGGTGCGCAGCATTCCTGGAAGCTGTACTTATATAATTATATTGACGACGACCCATCGGCCCATAGGCATGTTGGCCCACTGGGCAAACACCCGGTATGCAAGACTATCAGTCCAGCCTTGCTGTCAACATAGCTCCTGGGATCATTAGGGCACACAAACCCCTCTACTATAATAAAGTAGCAATCCATGGAGGTGCATTTCAATAATGACCATGTTTACATGGTTACTAATAAACTGATAACTGGCAATAGCCAGATAATAGTAATAAACAGATTTTATGCATCTGCATTTTACACATGCACTTCAGTAATCTGTCAACTGAACACCCCCCCCCCCCGTATACATGAGCTAGTCAATAACTGGATTTCTTCCCACATGTAGTTGACATACAGTAACAGAAGTGCATGACATAAAACACAATTGACGTTATTTTCAAAACATTTTCTCCACATTTCTGTTAAACTCCACCTCTGCAATTTTCATGCGAAGACACGCTTTTAAGAACTTCGACATTTCTGTGTTTCCTTCCGTCAAGAAGATGAAGAACGTTGATATCCTTCATTTTGTTAACCATTAACCTAGTTTCCTCCTTGCTCTAAAAATATTTGCCGGCATTCAGTATCTTATATCTACTTCCGTTTTACCTACTTCCAAGTATGCATAGATGTAAAAGGAAAGAAGAAAATGTTTTTTTAATGTATGCATGCCCTGAATAGTGTGTTTATAAGTTTTCTAATAAACAAATAATGGCCTTTAACCAATAAAGATTATTGAATTATGCTGTTTACATGACAGTTTACAGTGCATCCGGAAAGTATTCACAGTGCTTCACTTTTTCCACATTTTGTTATGTTACAGCCTTATTCCCCCCTCATGGATCGTCACCTTATCGTGGTGGGGGGTTTGCGTGCCCTAGTGGTCTGGGAACGCCTTGGTATCCTTTCTGAAAAGCTGGAGCAGGTGGCTGGGGAGAGGGAAGTCTGGGCTTCTCTGCTTGAACTGCTGTCTCATGTTTGGGGTCGTTCACCCCGTCCATGACTTGTGGCTGTAGGCTTTGATTATTGCTTATTAATTCCAGCTGGCAGATTGATCCTTGCTCTCTGCCAGCCCTACAGTCACGCTTCCTCCTCACCAGACATTCACTGGCTGCATGGTATCACCACACACACACACACACACACACACACACACACAGAGTTTCAATCAGTCACGCACCTGCTCGCCACACAGCTGTGTCCACTTGCCTTCGTTTAGGTTTTGTGTACTAATAGAGAGGAGTGTGACCAGCCAGTGTGGCAGCTTAACGTCAACTTTGGACGTTCCGGCTCGCGTCTGTTGGTTTTCCCCTGGACTATACTGTGTTGTGCCTCAGAGCCTTTCCGCTCCGACATGTATGTAAGTCTTTCCTCAATCATGCCTTTTCTCTCCGCTCCTACCCTGCCTGGAGTGCGTATGGTATTTAATCTAAGCCAGTGGAGTTCGTAGCCGGTTGTCTCATCTTGTCTCAACAGTGACTGTTATTTGGACATTTTGTATATTTACCCCTTTGTAAATAAACACGTTACATACTGCACTTTGGGGCTCGCTGCCAATTTATATGTTCGCTGCGAGATTATGCAGCGGACATGACAGCCTCTGCAACCCGGATCTCTGGAAAAGCGGTAGAAGATGGCTGGATGGATTGACAGCCTTATTCCAAAATGGATTAAATTCATTTTTCCCTCAAAATTCTACACACAACACCCCATAATGACAAAGTGAAAAAGTTTTTTTTTTTTAGATTTTTGCAAATTTGTTAAAAACTAGAAGGCATTCAGAGAGTGCATACCTCTGCCAAGGCTCCCTCCCTCCCTCCCTTTGTCCTCCCCTCTGTCCCTTTGTCCGTCCATTGCGAGATAGGGCTTTGGTGGAGGTATGCACTCACGGATCACCTCCAACGTGCAATGAGTTCATTTTTGGGCCAAGGGCCACCTCTGGTGAAAATGTCATCCAAATTCATCCATGAGCTTTTGCATGATCCTTCTAACAGACAGAGAAATGTCAGCAAAAACAGCTAACAAAGCACTCAGAGAGCACAGATCTCTGGCAAGCAGCTCATTTCCCCCAAATGACATTGTTAGAACTGCATCAGTTTTCTAAATGCAAAATTTCTGCATTTGATATTGATGAAAAATACTAATTCAAGTTTCCTTCGATAAGATTTATTGAAATAACAAATAAATAGTAATAGGTAGCTTAGCTACAGAAATTCTGGTGTACCAGCAAAAGTAAAATTTAACCAAGTTGGCCCTGATTTTTCCTAAAAATTCCTGGATCCAGGTAAAAATTCCTGGATTTAAGTGGTGATCCGGATCACCACAAAAATGTAATCATCTGTTCCCCATGCCATTACACACCTTTCCTGAAAATTTAATCAAAATCTGTTCATAGATTTTGGAATAATGTTGCTTGTAGACAGACAAACAAAGCAATGGCAAAAAGTGACCAGCTGCCAAAAATTGATCACCAGGTGCCATATTGTAGTTATGGGGTTATATTAGCAGTAAAATATATATTTCAACAGGTAAACCACACTGAGTTAGGTATAATAAGATATATTTAACACTTATGATGCATTTTGAACCAGAAACAAATCTGATGTAAAAGCAATTACACAAGGTTGCATGGAAAAATACATAGATTTACTGGATATATACATGTAGATACTATATAAATACTGTACATATTTTATGCATCAACAATGGACAATTACAGTGTACTTTTTGTCACGACACCAGGCAAAAACATTACTTCCTCTGCTTGGCAGAGGTAATAAAAATGAAACATTGTCCAGTGTTGTGTGTTTACATACTGTGTGAGTAACATACCTCGCAAGACAGCCTTAGCATGTCTGCCAGTACTTTGTTCCTCAAGCCATTACACACCTTTCCTGAAAATGTCATCAAAATCTTTTCATAAACCGCAGTTTGCTTGCTTTTTGTTGGCGTCTTCGGATGAAATAATATCAACCCTCACATACAGTGTATGGGTGCGGAGGTGAACGTAACTCAGTGGACACGTCTTAAAGGGAAAGCTTGATTGTGGTGACCCACCACAATCTACAGGGACATTCATCCTCACACTCAAAAGGTCCGGAAGAAGCAGAGGACCATTCACATACGGACAGAGAACCCCTAGGGGGACAACCAGAACAATGGACTATTGTTTATACATCCCCGGATTAAGGAGGAGACGCCCGGGCACCAGTTGGTCAGGCTAATCATATGTATTGACTGATATGTATATCAATATGCTAATGTGCCATGCATTCTCTCTGTTTGTATAACATGTATAAAAGAGCTTGCTATACATGCCTCAAGAGTGCAACACAATACAGCACACACAGCACAGACAGCACAGCACTGTAGCGCACAGCGCTACAAGTGCGTCTCATTATGTTGGAGGAAATAAAACTCTGCAACCTTCCAGCTCGTCATATCTAGCCTGAATTTATGCCTCCACACAGGTGACCCTTGACAAAGAATGGAACACGAGGCGAACACCCCGGAGATGACCCAAACGGGAAGCCCCAGCACGCGTCATGGTGCACCCCTCGCCTCATCTTTTACCTCCACACTGGTGACCTGACGAGGGAGAATGACCGTCTGCTCCCTCTCACCGCGCTGTGGATCCCAGAGGACCAGAGAACGACTGCAACCTCTTCATCCTCACCAGCGCGCGCTCCCTGGAGCAGGAAACGCTTGGACCGACACGCACCATGAACAGCGACACGAGCGAAACGAAGGAAGCAGCCTGAACAGGGAAGACATCGGCGCCGACTGCGTTGATTTCCACCAAGCTCCCCGACCCTGACTCAGCTCGCGACAAGCGGACCTCTCGTGCACAGAAGCCCCACATGCACACCGCAGGATTATGAGGACAGCGCAACTGCCAGCTAATGTGGTCACTGCGCCACGAGCGCGCCATGCACAGGGTCAAGCCAGCTCCACAGACCTATACAGCGTCCTCGCCAGCCTCTGAACCTTCAGGGCTGCTCACGCACCTGAAGCAGACATGCAGCCCGCACACAGCACTTTGTATGGGTTTCTCAGCCATGGCGCACAAGGGGAATTTAGCCGATTGCTGTCCCCGATGGCTTTAGGGCTGCTTCCCACACCTAAAAGCCAAACTGCCAGGTCTCTCACACAGCTGCAGTTGTTTCACAGCTGCTACGCATCCTTGGGGAATTTGGCCGCTCGCCTTCCCCACATCCTCGCTGGATCGAGCCGCGAGAGGAGTCAGAGACATAATTTTTTTTTCACAGCCACTGTGGATCTCCGCCAGGTTTACCAGGAAAGTCCCTCACCATCGCAGATCCACACGCAATTTTTGTGTGGCCCAGACACCTTTGACGTCCTGGGCCGGCACTCACTTACTCCCACCCCCTTCTCCCTCCTCCTCCACAGCGCTCTTCCCGCACCTCACTCCCTAAAGCCGGCTGATCGCTGTCTGGTTCCATTATGCACGACTGCACACCGGCCCTGGCGCCCACGATCCACGGCCGTTCAATGTGCTGGAACTCGGAGCGGTGCACACTGTCCTTTCCACACCTCCCCCGTTCCCCCCACAGACTGACATGTCCTCTGACAGTTCTACCGGAGCTGGAGCCAAACAACGGGGGGGGGGGGCTGTGTCACAGCCCCTTCTGAGTGTTCTGGGGGGGAGCCCTGTGGTGGCCCACCACAATCCACAGGGACATTCATCCTCACACTTATCCTCACACTCATATCTCATATCTCGTCATATCTCGCCTGAATTTATACCTCCACATGATATTATTTTCCCAAAAACAAATTCCTGCATGCACACTGTAATCCAGATCACCACCAAAATCAAATCATCTGTTTCCCATGCCATTACACACCTTTCCTGAAACTTTCATCAAAATCCGTTCAGAACTTTTTGAGTTATGTTGCTACCAGACAGACAAACCAACAAACCAACCAAGGTCACTAAAATCATTACCTCCTCCCCTTGGCAGCGGTAATAAAAAACTAAGAAATCACATGTACATAAGTATTCACAGCCTTTGCTCAATACTTTGTTGATGCACCTTTGGCAGCAATTACAGCTTCAAGTCTTTGGGGAGTTTCATCCATTCCTCTTTGCAGCACCTCTCAAGCTCCATCAGGTTGGATGAGAAGCGTCAGTGCACAGCCGTTTTCAGATCTCTCCAGAGATGTTCAATAGGATTCAAGTCTGGGCTCTGGCTGGGCCACTCAAGGACATTCAAAGAGTTGTCCTGAAGCAACTCCTTTGATATCTTAGCTGTGTGCTTCGGATTGTTGTCCCGCTGAAAGATGAACCATTACCCTAGTCTGAGGTCAAGAGTGCTCTGGAGCAGGTTTTCATCCAGAATGTCTCTGTATATTGCAGTATTCATCTATCCCTCTATCCCGACTAGTCTCCCAGTTCCTGCCACTGAAAAACATCCCTACAGCATGATGCTGCCACCACCATGCTTCACTGTAGGGATGATATTGGCCTGGTGATGAGCGGTTCCTGGTTTCCTCCAAACATGACACCTGGCATTCACGCCAAAGAGTTCAATCTTTGTCTCATCAGACCAGAGAATTTTGTTTCTCGTCATCCTTCAGGTGTCTTTTGGCAAACTCCAGGTGGGTTGCCATGTGCCTTTTACTTAGGAGTAGCTTCCATCTGGCTACTCTACCATACAGGCCTGATTGGTAGATTGCTGAGAGGTGGTTGTCCTTCTAGAAGGTTCTCCATAGAGGAACACTGGAGCTCTGACAGAGTGACCATTGGATTCTTGGTCACCTCCCTGACTAAGGCCCTTGCTCCCCTATCGCTCAGTTTAGATGGCCGGCCAGCTCTAGGAAGAGTCCTGGTGATTCTGAACTTCTTCCATTTACAAATAATGGAGGCCGCTGTGCTCATTGGGACCTTCAAAGCAGCAGAAAATTTTTTGTACCCTTCCCCAGATTTGTGCCTCGAGACAATCCTGTGTCGGAGGTCTACAGACAATTCCTTTGACTTCATGCTTGATTTGTGCTCTGATATGTACTGTCAACTGTGGGATCTTGTATAGACAGGTGTGTGTCTTTCCAAATCTTGTTCAATCAACTGAATTTACCACAGATAGACTCCAATTAAGCTGTAGAAACATCTCAAGGATGATCAGTGGAAACAGGATGCACCTGAGCTCAATTTTGAGCTTCATGGCAAAGACTGTGAATACTTATGTACATGTGATTTCTTAGGTTTTTATTTTTAATAAATTTGCAAAAGTCTCAAAAAAACTTTTTCACGTGTTATTATGGGGTATTGTGTGTAGAATTTTGAAGAAAAACATTAATCCATTTTGGAGTAAGGCTGTAACATAAAATGTGGAAAAAGTGAAGCACTGTGAATACTTTCTGGATGGACTGTAAATAATCAGGTAACTCCATAAAACTGATCATAATCAGTTTATTTGTGACCATGTAAACAGGGTCATTGATTAGATAAATAAAATGAAGCAGTATTCTGATGCAATTACACTTGTGTTTTACATAGTAAAATACTGTATATATAGTCATTTGTATTAATCAGGTTATGTCATGTACTGTAGTTTGTGCTGAGCTACGTATAGGGGAACCCTGTTTTTGCTCTTATAGGATTGAGGAAGTACTCCTTGGGGTGCACTCCATCAAGCAAGACGAAAAAGAGTCCAGGCAGGTCCGAAGTGTCAAAAACAGTTTCCTTCATGACTGGTACTGTGATGTCGAACAAGGCAATGACATCATGTTGATCAAGGTAAGTTTACTCCAGAAACTGGTTATAAGTTTTGTACATGTAAAGCAGACAACACTATTCTGATTTCATGCAGAGAAATATTGCACTGGTGTGGAAGGCTAACTAGAGCATTTGCAATTTTTAATAACCATCAATTACCTAAGCTATCAAATACTGTTTTATTACTTTTAAAAAGTGAAAATGCAGTACGTAGGATAAATCAATAATCATGTAATGTTACAATGTTCTTTTTTAAATTTTAGCTCGACAAAAAAGTGAAACAAACCAAGACAGTAGAATGGCTTGAGATGACTGGAGCTGTCAAAGATCCACCTGCTGGCTCCAGATGTCTGGTGGCAGGTTGGGGAAGAACCCAAAACTATATGAATGAAGGATCCGATGTCTTGATGTCTGTCAATGTAACTGTGATTGACAGAGCAAAGTGCAACTCTCGTAAACATTACGACAATGATCCTGTTATCACCACAGATATGATATGTGCAGGTTCAGACAGAATGGATACCTGTGAAGTAAGTACATTTTACATCAACTGTAGCTCCATAATATCATCTTACCTCATATAAACAAAACAAAAAAAGTGATTACAATGTATTCTTTTCTCTGTATCTCCGCAGGGGGACTCTGGAGGGCCACTTTTGTGCGATGGTGTGCTAACTGGAGTCACTTCCTTTGGCGGTACCATTTGTGGCTCCAGTAAACACCCAGGAGTGTACTCTTTTCTCTCTGCGGGACAACTGACATGGATCAGAAACACATTGAATTCATTTTAAATGTAACTAGAAAAGCACCCAAAGAGTGCATATCTCTGCCAAGGCTCCTTCCTTCCCTCCCTTTGCCCATCCATCCGTCCATACCTCCCTGCCTCCATCCCACCATACATTGCAAGATAGGGCCTTGGTAGAGGTATGCACTCAGAGATCAGCTCCAAAATCTATTGGGTTCTTCTGCAGCCCAAGGACCATTTCTGGTGAAAATTTCAGCAAAATCCTTCCAATACTTAGTTTTTTGTTTCTTATTTCAGACAAGGATGAAAAGGAGATGGTTTAACTTTACCTTGACATGTTTTGACTGGTGTCTGAGGAAGACTGCAGACGCCAGTCAAAACATGTCAAGGTAAAGTTAAACCATCTCCTTTTCATCCTTGTCTGAAATAAGAAACAAAAAACTAACAATTGAAAAGAAGACAGAATGAACCTACTTGAACTATCCATCCAGTAATTTTTGCATAATCCTGCTAAAGCACCGCAAGAAGATTGAGCCTTGGTAGAGGTTTGCACTCGTGGATCACTTCCAAAATGTAATAGGTTCCTGTGTAGGCCAAGAGCCACATCTGGTGAAAATTTCATCCAAATCCATCCAGTAGTTTTTGGGTAATCATGCTGCACATATAAAAACAAAGCCCTTGGTGGAGGTATGCACTCTTAGATCATCACCAAAATCTAATCATCTGTTCTCCGTGCTATTACACACCTTTCCTAAAAGTTTCATCAAAATCCGTTCATAACTTTTTTGAGTGATGTTGCTAACAGATAGACAAACCAACCAACAAACCAGCGCCAGCAAAAATATTACCTCCTCCCTTGGTGGAGGTAATAATGAATGAGGAGGTGTAGTCCACACAGAAGTGAGCATGGGCTTCCTCTTCAAATGGCTTTGTTTTTCTGATGCTTAACCTGCTTTAAAAATAACCAGCATGAGCAATCTATTTACTGTTTCTATTGATATTAATCATTATTTCTATTTTCATTATATATAGCATATCTTTGTTTTGGTGGCCTGTTGATTAGACTTTCTAGTGCAGAAATTTAATTAAAAAAAAAAGCTTGATGTTGCAAATTCTGATGTTGTGCATTTTTTTACAGACCGCTGTCATGACGACTGAAACTCTGCATATGATGTACATGCTGGATGCTTAAAGCTGAACAACTGAGTCAAAAGGATGTTTATGAAAGGGAGATATGATCATAGAAATTTGCTTTTTTCTGTCATGATCCCTGGCATGGATGGGGGCCATGGCCAGTCTCCCGTCTGACTTTATTCTGTTTCTGTTTGTTGGTTTCTTTGTTCATTATTTTCTTCTGTATTTGGTCTCTGTTTGTGTTTGAGTTGTCTGTATTCTCTGGTTTGTTTCATGGTTATTTCATTTTTAGTTTCTGTACATTCTTTTCTTGGTTGGTTCCCGACCCATGCAGGCACTGTGACAGCTCGTGCGTCATTTCCAAATGTCAAATTCTGTTCACAGGCTGTCACAGGTGCCTGCAATTATTCTCTCTAGTGATCCCACAGTGGTTGCCTATCAGTTTGCCTTATTTAAGCCGGTTGTGCCACTTCCAAGGTGCAGCAGCGAAAATCCTTCTCCAGTCAGGTGTTCCCTGTTCCTGGCAGTGTTTTTTTGTAAGTAGAAATTTACTTGCTTGTATTTACGAAGACCCACATGATGAAGACCCTGGAGGGACTGCTCCTTGCTCACCTTGGCCCCCTGGTGGGACCAGCGATGGATCCACTCCAGTTCGCCTACCAGCATAAGATAAGATAAGATAAGATAAGCCTTTATTAGTCCCACAACGGGGAAATTCCAGGATTGCAACAGCACAGGGATAGCAACACTCAGAGCAACAATCAGAAGGCAAGAAAAAAAAAAACAAAAAAAAACAAGCAAGCAAGAGCAGCTAATATACATATGTACATATTACTATAAAATATATATATATACACACACACACACACACACAGACACACAGTGCAGAGCATTGTAGCTGGATGGAATAAATATATGAATATATGAACACACAGTGCAGAGCATTGTAGCTAGATGGAATAAATATGTAAATATATAAACACCCACAGTATGGAGCATTGCAGCTAGGTGGAATAAATATGCAAGTACGTATATAAACACACACAGTGCGGAGCAATGTAGCTAGATGGAATAATATGTAGATATATAAAAACACAGTGCGGAGCATTGTAGCTAGATGGAATAAATATATAGATATATAAATATAAACACACCCAGTGCTGAGCATTGTAGCTAGATGGAATAAATATATAGATATATAAATATAAACACACCCAGTGCAGAGCATTGTAGCTAGATGGAATAAATATGTAAATATATAAACACACACAGTGCAGAGCATTGTTGCTAGGTGGGATGAAACAGCATAACCGTCTATTTAGTTATCCTACATGGTATGATTATGTGCCCATACATATTCTCACCCTCCATAGCGACCGGTATGTTCCTAGTTGTATGCCGGAGAGGACCATTGTGTAAGTCTATTGCATCTTTTGCATTCAAAAAAAAACAAAAACAAAAACAAAAAAAACTATTAGTTTGTTACGTCTTTTTGCTATCTCTGCGAGCAGCCCTGCTCGCATTGGATGCGAGCAGGGCTGAGGGCGAGATGGAGGATGGAGGTGCATCCTCCACCCCAATGCATGGCATTGGGGTGGAGGATGCAGTGATCTTCCTCCTTCACCGTTCTCTGTCCCACCTGGAGAAGCCCGGGAGTGCGGTGAGGATCATGTTCTTTGACTTCTCCAGTGCTTTCAACACCATCCAGCCGATGATCTTGAAGGACAAGCTGCTGTGCGCAGGAGTGGACCAGCACCTGTCATCATGGATCCTGGACTACCTCACTAACCGGCCACAGTTTGTGAGAACCAGGGACTGTGTGTCCGACATGATCATCGGTAGCACGGGGGCCCCCCAGGGAACGGTTTTGGCTCCCTTCCTGTTCACCCTTTATGCTGCGGACTTCTCACACAACACAACACACTGCCATCTACAGAAGTTCTCTGACGACTCTGCGATCATCGGCCTCATCTCCAACGGAGATGAAGCGGAGTACAGAGGACTTATCCAGGACTTCGTGGACTGGTGCCATCGGAACTGCCTCCAGATCAACGAGAGGAAAACTAAGGAGCTGGTGGTGGACTGCCGCAGGCAAGGACAACCCCTCACAGCACCAGTAAACATACAGGGAAAAGACATTGAGATGGTGACATCCTACAATAAACTAGACTGGTCACACAATACCAATGCACTCTACAAGAAGGGACAGCGCAGGCTGTTCCTGCTGAGGAGACTCAGGTCTTTTGATGTACAAAGGGCACTGCTGAAGACATTCTACAACACGGTGGAGGCATCAGCCATCGTTTTTGGAGTGGTCTGCTGGGGCAGTGGCATTACAGCAGCCGATAGGAAGAGACTGAACAAACTGATCAAGAAAGCTAGCTCTGTCCTGTGACAACGCCTTGACCCAGTGGAGGAGATAGGAGAGAGAAGGATGGTGGCTAAACTGTCATCTCTGCTGGAGTCCGAGTCCCACCCTATGCAAGACATACTGAACGCACTGAGGAGCTCATTTAGCAGCAGACTACATCATCCTAGGTGCGCAACCGAGAGGTTTTGCAGGTCCTTCCTACCTACGGCTGTCAGACTGTATAACCTAAGCAGGGGTGCTCGCAGAGACAGCAAAAAACGTGACGACCTAATAGTATTGAATGCAAAAGACGCAATAGACTTACACAATGGTCCCCTCCAGTATACAACTAGGACAATATCGGTCACTACAGAGGGTGACAATATGTATGGGTACATATTCATACTATGTAGGATAACTAAGTAGACGGTTATGCTGATTATTCCATCTAACTACAATGCTCCGCACTGTGTGTATATATATTTATATATTTATTCTATCTAGCTACAATGCGCCGCACTGTGTGTATATATATTTATATATTTATATGTACATATGTATATTCACTGCTCTTGTTTTTCTTGTCTTCTTGATTGTTGCTCTGAATGTTGCTATCCCTGTGCTGTTGCAATCCTGGAATTTCCCCATTGTGGGACTAATAAAGGCTTATCTTATCTTATCTTATCTTATCTTATCTTATCTTATGTGTGTGTTTCATGCTTCTCCTCTTTGACCCTGGTGTTTCCTCGCCCCAGCCGCTGTGCTGTGTAATGTAAGACTTTTCTTTGTTGTGCGTTGTGTTTTTCGTATTTCGTGTTTCTTTTCTGTTAAATTTGCTAACTCTCAGTCTGTGATTGGAGTCTCCATTTGCCATCAGAGAGGGCAGTTTATGACATTTTCAATACTTTTCTACATCTATTTGATTATCACTGAGTGGCTACTAAGGGAAAAGCTCAATCTTGTCACTTTGTTAGGATCCTTGGTCTCAGTATCTCTCATTAAATGAGCTAGGGCTTGGTGATACACCAAATATATTCGTCATATCGATACAGTCCACTATGTGCCATGCATAAAATGACTTTATCCCGGATATCGAGCATAAATTGTTGCGGCAATATAAGCCGTCAGCATTTGTTTATCCATTTGAAGTCCTTTCACACAGCTGCACTGCAGCTCAGTGACTCCCACTGTGGCTGCTTTTTTTGAGCCTGTTTTTGTGGAGCAGAGACACTTGCTTTTTATGCACAATCTGGCAACACTGGAAAAGCACGGGGAGAGGGAAAATGAGGTGAAGCGAAACACACAATGGTTGCAGTGGAAAGTAAACTTGAACAAAATAATTCCAAGGAGAAAAAGCACCGGCTCTGTTGTTTGGCAGTGGTTCGGAATTCAGAAGGAAGACACTGAACAGAAGACAGTTTTCTGCAATATATACCTTAAAGCCGTTGTCTTTAAAGGTAGCAGTACCACTCATTTGTTTCACCACTTGAGAAGTCATCCACAACAATATGAAGAATGCATTAAAATTCACTTGTTAAAATTCCAGGGAGCCCCCACAAAAAATAACATTAAAGGAACCAAGGATTTCCAAGGTAAATGACTGTGGCTTCTTCCTTTCCAATCACATCCAACAGTGATGTTCGATGTGATGGGTCAGAGCTATGAAATATTAAATCATCCATCTTTGCTCACTGCATCTTAAGCCTTTCTGATTCTTAGGTGTGTTGAATTGCAGGTTATAAACTTCTTTTTAAAATGCACCAAGTTTATCATGTTTAACAAAGGTCTGGCATTCACATACAGCCAAGTGATACAATTTGGACACCCTATTAAATCCATCCATCCAGCCATCTTCTGCCACTTAATCCGTTTCGGATTGCAGGGAGGCTGGAGCCTATCGCAGCGAGAGGCAGGGCACACCCTGGACAGATCGCCAGTCCATCGCAGGGCCAATACAGAGAGACAAACAACCATTCACTCTCACAGTCATACCTAAGGACAATGAAGAGTCCACAGCTGATGACAGTTAACCTAACCTGCATGTCTTTGGCCTGTGGGAGGAAACCGGAGTACCCAGAGTAAACCCACGCAGACACGGGGAGAACATGCAAACTCCACACAGAAGGGTCTCTGATGGTCAGCGGGTGGGATTGAACCCACGATGGTCAGGGGTGGAATCAATCCCGTGACCTTCTTGCTGTGCTGACACAGTGCTAACCACTGTGCCACCGTGCTACCCCATTAAATATTCAGTTAATTATTAAATGTTCATGTTGATGCCTAGTGTTTTTTGTTTTTTTATTTTAGCCATTTTAAGTGGGAATAAAGGTGGGAATGTCCAAATTTATTCCTCACCATTTCTTTAATGAAATTTTAAAGACTTCTGTTTTGTTTAATTATGTAATGTGAATCTCCCAGTATTAACATTAATATTAAATATCCATATGTCTAAATATGTTTAAAAACACACAGGCTTATACAGGGTGACCTGATTTTACACATGATGCACTTGTGGCCACTTATAAAATTAAAGCAAACGTTTCACCACAGTCCTTCCACATTTTAACTCTCACATACTGTTCATATATTGTGACAGTATCCCCTCATAATTAAACATTTTAACACCACAAATAACCCATTCAGTCACTGATTAACTCTTAACCTTTAAAGTCTACTACTGATGTACTACTGATAGATTTCAAAATGCACACTGAGCTGAAAGGCGGGAAATTTTTATTTCACACAATATAAAAAATGCTCACAATGGCTTATTGTGAAAATGTATGTTGTGATTAGTTGGAAGGCACGAGGTAACACATCCAGGCTGCACACACTCCATCGCCTATCTGCAGCAAGCAGCTGTACAGCCAGATGATAAGTTTTGTCCATTCTCTCCAGTGCAGGCTTCAGGCGGCAACACATGTATTGAAATGTCCCTCTGGACATACAGAAATAATTTGTACACTGTTCAACCTTTTTTCTACTCTGCCCCGGATTTGGATGGTGAGGAGCATTGCGCAATGAGCCGCAGCAACGTCTGAAACACAAACAGTACATGTTACAATACCATCTGAAATATTCAGTTATTAAATTATTATAATCATCTCAACGACGAGTAAAATACCATCTGAAATATGCATCCATACGACACACATACAACTGGCGAATGTTTAATAAGTTAGACTTTTGTCTGCAGCGCTGCTTTTTCTCCCTCCATGGAATGAAGAAGGGCCACCGGCCGTTGGATTCTTCGTGTTTCCAGACTCTCTCTGTGAATTCCTCTAACCTCGACATTAAACGCCCCATTTGGCAGTCCAAAATAATACCGTGATGAAGAACATGAATGCTGTAGCCTCCTCACTCTCCATGTTGGCTTCCTTGTTGTTGTTGAGTGTGGCGCTTAAGTACATGTCACTGTCACAGATCCTTGTGTCGCACCAGACCCTAACACACCTCCTCACTGCCTGTGCAAATGCTAAATGAAAAGGTTCCCCCAGGGGAAGGTAGTTCCTAGAACTAAACAGTTCTTAGAACTGAGTTCTTAGAACTTCTCTGTCCAAAAGCCCCTGATGGTGCCTCTATAGAAGGTGGTAAGGTTAGATGGATTTGGGTGAGCCCTTTTCAGCCTCCTCAGGAAGTGAAAGCGTTGGTGTGCTTTTTTGATGAGCAAGGAGATGTGCAGGGACCAGGTCAAAGTATCAGACACATGAACTCCCAGAAATTTCATGTTCTGCACCTTCTCCATTGCTGTATTGTTGATTAATACAGAGGTGTTGTCGTGTGCAGGTGAGCACTTGCCCCTCCCATCCTGTTGAACTTTCTCCTAGTACCGCAGGCAATCAGCTGACCTGCGGGATTGGTCTCACCTGTTGTCTCTTCCATGCCAGTGCTTAAATAGACCATCTCTTCAACGCCTCGGCGCTGGCTCGTTGGGTAAACTACCTGTGCAATGAGTAAGTGTTTGGTTTTGTTCAGAGGGAATTATTTCTCATGTTTCCTCTCCTTTTCTCCTTTTTTCAGGTTGCTGCCATATGTGTGGTGTGCTTCTGGGGATTGTTGTGCACTCACCCGCTCCATCGTCCTCATCCCGTCTCAGCTTCCTCACTTCACCCGTTCAGACCACTTTCAATCCACCCTCTACCAGCTTCATCCTGCTGGTTCGTCTAATCCTGTTGGTGCTCTGTCGGGGTCTTTGCTCGGTTCACGTGAGTTGCCTATTTGTTTTTCCACATCATCTGATCCCTGCTCTCATTAACCTCTCCTGTCCTCCCCACAGGCCCAGTTTTCCTCTTGCGAGTGACGATTTTCTACAAGAGTTCCTCTTTTGAAAATTATCAATAAATCGTCTAAACTTGTTTGTGTGTTGAGTGTTTTCTCTGGTGTTGCTCTCTGCACGTGAGCTGTTCTTTCTATCAATATGACAGATGTGCACAGGCCGTTTCCTCCTGAAGTCAACTAGCAGTTTCTTGGTTTTTTCAACATTCAGGAGCAAGTTGTTATTCCTACACCAGTCTGTGAAGAGGTCCACCTCCTCCCTGTAGTTCCTGTCATCATTGTTCTGAATGAGACCCACCACTGTTGTGTCATATGCATACTTTGTGATGTGATTTGTACTGAATTTGGCATAAGAGTCATGTGTCATCAAAATGTAGAGTAGTGGGCTCAAAACACACCCCTGAGGTGAACCAGTACTTAATGAAGTAGTGGCTGATCTGCTGCTCCCTACTTGCACAAATTATGGTCGGTCTGTGAGAAAATCAAGGATCCAGTTCTGAAGGGGTGTATTCATACCCAGAGGGCCCAGTTTGTTTACCAGATGCTGAGAAATTATGAAATTAAAAGCCCAACTAAAGTTGTCAAACAGCATCCGGACCCATGTGTTCTCCTCCAGGTGTTCCAAACACAGGTGCTGTGCAGTGGATATTGCATCCTCAGTGGAACAACTTGGGCGGTATGCAAATTGATGTGGATCAAGTGCAGGTGGCAAGATGGAAATGATATGATCCTTGACTAGTCTTTCAAAGTTTTTCATTATTAGGGAAGTGAGCGCAATTGGCCAATAGCCGTTTAAACAGGTGACTGAGGATTTTTTTGACACACGGATGATGGCTGAGATTTTATAGCAGGATAGAACAGCTGCCTGACACAGAGTTCATGTGAAGATGTCTGTGAAGACATGTGAGTTGTTCTGCACACTCTTTTAACACACGACCTGTTAGTTTGCCATGAACAGCAGCCTTCTGGGGTTGGTTTTCCTGAAAACCTTCAGGGTTTTCTGGATCAAAGCTCAGCACCTGTTCATCATGGAGTTGAATGGCCTTTACTGCTGGTGCATTACTTAGTGCATCAAACTGCCCAAAATAATTATTGAGCTCATTTAGAAAATCAGGATAGTCATTACAGGGAAGGGGAGAAAATTTGTCTTCAGTAATAGACTGAATTCCCTGCCACAGTCTCCTAGTGCCCCTGTGGTTCTGAACGTACTCCTGGATATTTTGTCCATAGGTTCGTTTCACTGTTCTGATCACTTTGTTCAGATTGGCTTGAGTGGACCTGAGGGCAGTTGTATCACCAGATTTGAATGCAAGGTTTCTCATTCTCAAGAGGGTTTTCACTTTTGCAGTCATCCAGGGTTTCACATTCACCCTGTTTGTAATGTTTTTTAATCATACAGACATTCATGCATTTATAGTAGTAATAATCGTAGTATAATATAGTAGTAATATACTAGCCAGAAACAGCATCAGCATATTCATTAATGTCTGTCCCCTGATCATTGGTGGCCGCCTCTGAACACTGGCCATTCTGTCCTGTCAAAATGGTCCTGCAGAATAGCCATAGCTCCATCTGGCCAGACCCTCACCTGCTTAGTGGAGGGCTTAGATCTGGTGAGCAGAAGTCTGTATGATGGAATTAGCATGACAGAATTGTGATCTGAAGAGCCAAGATGTGGGCATGGCACTGCTTTAAATGCTGACTTGACATTGATGTAAACATTGTCCAGTGTGTTAGCTCCTCTAGTTAGCACTAGAGGAGCTAGTTATCACTAGCTAATTAGCTAGTGCTAAATTTTAAATTGCATGCAATTAAAAAAAAATGCAATACAAGGGGATCTGTTTCTATTATGCTGGTGTCATTCTATGCAAATGTAACATGTATGCTGAGGGTAGTTAAAACAAAACCATAATTTTGCAAGGTTACAAGGTTGTTTAAAAACCAGGTGAAGAGTCACAAGTAGCAATCAAAGGGCAAGTTCTTAAAATGAAGACGTTTAAAGGAATTTATCTGCATAAAATATGTACAACACAGCCCACTAAAATAAAAAGCCTAAACTAAAACCTAAGAATTAAAACTATCTAAGAAATTAAAATAGGATAAAATGGCAACTGAAAAAACCTAAGCTAAAAAACTAAAAGTGGGCTAAAAAACAAAGTCCATAAAAGCTGAGGAGAAAGATCGACTCTTCCAGGCCAGATTCCGTCTGCCACCAGGACACCAACGCCCTCAGGAGACCTGTAAAGGGAAAGAAACTTGACAGCACTATATCCAGATATTTATTGTGATAAACATCATCATCGTCATGGGGTGCTGCTATCTGGGAAACAGATACTTACAGCCCAGACAGAGCTCCTCACTCTGCCTCTTGCTGTCCTTCACCTGCAGCACCACCAATTGCTCCACACAGAAGTATCTTCCCTCAAATGCCGGCATCATGGCGGTCCTGGCCATTTCTGCTCCTTCTCCTCAGTCATGCCCTCCTGCATAGTGATGTCACACTCGACACCGCCCACTAGAGACTGACTCGAATAATATAACACGGAAGTGTCACGAGCAGAGCGTCGAACACTGTGTCAACATGCCCACAGTCACGTGGCTGTAGCGAACGAGGCCTCGTTCTCACATCATGTGATTTGAGACCTGGCGGGAAAATTTGACAGGGCTCGGCGTTGCATTCGTCAATAGTGAAGGATTTAAAAAGGGTGTTATTCACCACTCAAACTGTGGGTTTTAGGAGAGGAGGAGATTCGTTATCATTGATATTTCAGTACAAGTCAGGGACAGTACACCAGTTAGAGTTAGGTTTAGATACATAAAACAACACATTACATTTACTAAATATATTACACATAGCTAGATACACATACAGTACATTGATACATAACACACAACACACACTTATTCACACAAACACAGCAGACATATAGGACAGGTTTAGACATAGATTAGACAGTTTTGGCCCTTTTCCACTAGTGTCAGTTTGGTCCAGTTCTGTTCGGTACGGTATGCTTTGTAGGCTTTTCCATTAGGGACTGTAACGGTAACTATCCCAATTTTTCGGACCTGCTGGAGAGTGGTTCTAACCGTGTCGTACCGACCTGAAAATGTGACGAAAAAACACTGCAGGCCACTGATTGGTCCGGGCGTAACGTTATGATGGCGGCGTTTGAGGCTGAGTTTACAGAATTGCGAGCCGCCATTTGCAAAGATTCGTCCATGAGCCAGCCAGCAAGCAAGCGATATAAACAACAATAGAGTGGCTTTTCAGAAATCAGACCCACAGAAATCAACACCACGGTCCCGGAGAGTTTTCTGTGCCTTTCAGCTGATGAGAGAATCCAGAGGGAAGTAGACGGAGCCACCCAAAATGAATTTATGGCCACGCAAGCACCCAACTTCAGCAGTTGAAAGCCATGATATGAGGATAGAGAGGATGGTGAGCGATGTGATATGATGTGAAATTATGCGTCTTTTTCATTATTTATCCCAGCAGTGGAAAGTTCACTTTGAACAGACAACAATGTTGTTGCTCGTGTGCAAACAATTAGCTAGCTAGTTAGCCTTAAATGCTAACTCCATGCTCTCCTTGTATTTTGCGCTTGTGTTGACAATATCTGATGAAATAAGCTAATTGTAATCCCGGTTAAAAAAGGTGATTTTTTACATGTTGCTCTTTTGTGCTCAAACAAAATATTTACATTTGACTATGATATTTTGCATGCCTCTAGTGGCAGAGCACGGCGCTGCACCTGTCATCTCACTCTGACATGATCGGCTCCATTGACGATTTGTACTGATTTGTACTGATCTGCCAGTTTCAGAAGGTGGCAGACATCCGTTGGAGGACTCAATGGATGACACGTAATACACCAAAGAAGAAGAACTCCTCATTTCCTTTTCCTGTTTTTAGCATTTTAGCCCAGAAATCTAATATGGCTGCCGTCTGTCATTGTGCACCATCACTTAGTCGGCTTTGTACGTGGAAAATAGCCCCGGGATACAAGTGAAATTTATGTGGGATAATCATAAGACTTTGTACTGTAGATGTAGTAGAGAGCGTAAATGACCGACAGAATGCAAAATAACAACCACGATGGGTGAAAATGCAGTGACCACGGCAGCGAGCAAGTCCCCTTAGCCACCGGTAAGTGAGGAATTTCTGTGGGGTTTTTTAAATATTGTACTGATTTCTTGTTCATATACTTTGAAGATAAGATGATGAGGTACCTCTGTACAAAAAAACGGTGTCAAAAGACTGAACCATTCTTTGTGTAAATATGTCCAAAGTCCAGTTTTGACTGAGTGATGGAATTTAAAGAGGTGCTGCGACATTATGCAAATTTGATGCATAAATTTATTCCTATCTGAAACTTTGGATCATATTTGTCATATCCGGCTCTAGGGAGCCGGGCAATCAGAGCCAGGGACAAGCCAGTGAGTCGAGATGTTTTATTCTGGGTAAGGGATAAGGGATGAGGAGAGCACAGACACTCATACAGACGTACATTCTCAGGCTGCACAGCGCAGGGGTAGGTAGCTCGTACCGGACATGGGGGTAACAAGACGTGCATACTCACAGCGGGATACAAACACCGGAATGCTGCAAGAGGAGTTGAGGCTGACACCAGACGAAGGGGCTTCAGCCTAGCAGTGCTTATGTCGCAGCCCCGAATGATCGAAGCTGCTCCTCTTTATACTCATTAACAGCGCCCCAGCTGATGAGGATTAATTGGCCCCAGCCGTCCCGTGACACTGACAGCTGGGAACCAGCTGAGGCACTGCCCAATGAGAGGCAGGGATAAAAGGAGCATGGGCTGAGCGCCGAGCCGGCGTCTCACCCCATGGTGACAGAGCCTCCCCCTCACGGTCGGGCTCCCGAACGACCAGGAACATCCCAGCCCCCCCCCCCCTCCCCACCTAGGGTGGGCGGAAGGGAGGCAGGACCGGAGGGGAAGATGCAAAGGGAAGGACAAAAAAAAAAAAAAAAAAAAAAAAAAAAAAACCAATAGACCAATGTAGGGCAGCAGGGCAGAGAAAAAAAAAAACCAAATACAATACCCTACAACACAGGGAAAAGGATTAACCCAGAGCACAGTTAGGGAGAAAACTGAGTTAGAACACAGGTAGGGAAAATACCAAATACGACTACAGACAGCATACAAATAACGTATAGATCGGGGCAAAAAAAAGAAAACCAAAAACCCACCAAAAAGGTGGCAGGAATGAATAAAGCAATCACAGAGTATAGTTAAGGGGAACAAAACACACTACTCCATAATGCACCAACAAGACAAAGGTCAGGACAAAAAATGATGAAAAACGCTGTGCATGGATACTAAAGAAAACAAAACACACAGCACCGAATATATAAAAGATCACCTAAAGAAACAGAGGTGACAAGGACAAATGGGTAATAATGAAGTACGGTTAAGTGGGGATGAAACACATTACTTCAAACAATAACAAACACAGTCAATGTTAAAGCCGGGGCCAGGGAAGGCCCCCCACGAGGATAATAAGACAGAATGGGGTGATCACAGAGTATGGTTGAACAGGAAACCACACGCATACTCCATGATGCACCGACGAGGCCAAGGCAAGGATGAATGAAAACGCTGAGTAAAGATAAGAAAATGCAATACACAGCGCGATACACAAGGTGAGTCACCAAGAGGAAAAAAGGTGACAGGGTAACAGGATAACAATACGATAAAAATGCTGAGTATGGTTAAAAAAAACAACACACAGCACAAAAACATATATTCCCCTAATGGACAAAGAAACTACACCCGAGTGACCTCAATAATAATAAAAGTAGTAAAGGACACCCGAGGAGACGGCAGGCAGAGTCCAAAACGGCCGGAATTGTTCTGGTAATCTCCCCGCCCATTGTCCAGTTGGCAACCCGGGGAAGAGAAATGTTCGGACGGCGAACTCTGGGCCCAGATCCCAGGAATCCAGTCCAACGGCTGCCGAACCAGGCCGCCCAAAGGCAAACACAGACCAGTGGGGGGAAACCAGATCGCCGAACCGAAAGTTTTGCGGGTCGGGTCGTCGACCCGCATCACTCAACCACCAGGACCGTTGAGACGGACGAAGGGTCAGAGCGGATCCCGGTGGAAGAGGCTCAGGGGAGAGCCGATGACGAGGGCGGCGGGCCTCAGGGAAACGGCCACCTCCTCACCGGACCTGGACAACACTGGGGCAGCACCCACGTCGGACCCCGATCGGGCCTCAGGCGAACCCACGTTGGACCCCGATTGGGTCTCGGGCGAACCCACGTTGGACACTGCACCAGAACCGACCTCCAACGTTGAACCCGGACCCTCCAGCACCACGAGGAACAGCAACTCCTCGCCGGTGACCCTGGAAGAAGGCTCAGAAGAGAAAACAGAACCGGGATCAGGATCACCGGCAGCGCCAGAACCCGGCGAGACGAGCTCAGACGCAGCGGACGGCTGCACCCTGCTCGTCTCCCCTGGAGATAGGCTGAAGTGCTCAAAGATAAAAAGAAAGAAAAGAAAGGAGAGCACTCGCCTGATCTCGGGTTCTGACGCCGTCCAGGACTGCGAAGATCCAGGATCCGTCGTCAGGAGGTCGTTGTCAGGCTCCCATCTAGCCGCGTCAGGCCCCGCAGCCAGCACGATGGTCAGCGCAGCTTGAGATCCCTCCAGCTCAGGTAACCCCGCCGACGACCCACTCGGCGTGAAGCCAGAAGAATCTCGTCCCGCTGGACCGAACCGCTCCTCCGTGGAGACCCAGGGACGCTCAGTCGTCGGCGTAGACTCCACGCAGCAGTCAGTCCCCCTCCTCCGTCCGCAATGTAGCTGCGGAACCACAGGCCCTCTCCATATCCCACCACGTTGACCCGGAGCCGGGGACCGCTCGGCGGAGAGAGACACAGAGGATGCGGGATTAGGAATACAGGTTACAGCAGGTGGGGAGAGTTCAGGGAGCTGCGAACCCTGAACTTCTCCTCCAGGGATGTGACAGAGCAAATCATTAAGCAGGTGTGAAAAAACAATGACTTGCCTGCCCCCTGGAGGTTGAGTATCGCCTGCTGTAGTGGAATCTGCTTCTTCCTCTCCCCGCCCGGCGATAACGGAGGACCCTCCGGGAATTCGTCTGAGGATCGCTCGCGTTGTCTCCAGCAGAGAGCTCACCAGGCCGGGATTCCAGGCACACACAGCGGTCAGGAAGCGCGTCGAGGAGGAGGGGGAAACAGCCGGGGTGAGCCAGCCCGAATGTCCAGGAATGACAGCGGGGGAACGAGGCTCAGGGGACGAGGCTGTAGAATCTCCACACTGACGAGGCGAAGGGATGACAGCTGCGTGGGAGGAACGGTCCTGACGATGACCCAGAACTGGATCCGGACGAGGTTCGTGCAGAGGTGACTCGGCGATGTGATGACGACTACTCCCAGGGGACGAAGCGAGGGGGAAACCCAGGATTCGCCGCTCCAGATCGGAGATCGAGACGAGGAAGGCGTCGAGCACGGGAAGGCTTCGTAGCCCTGAAGTCCTCACCATCAATCTCACTGCCGCCGCCACATGCCTGAAGGTGGTGACAGGAAACACAGTAGAGCTCGCGACAGCCACTCGACCCCGGACATAACTGCTGTCAGCTGCGGCTCCTCGAAGGGAATCCCGAGTGACGTGGCGCAGGTCGGGGGAAGTCCTCTGGTTGGCGCGAACTCCCGGACTGGAATGGCGGCAGGAACGGGACTCCGAAGCGGGGAAAGACGTCGCCCACTTCGACTCCCTGCCGGGATTTCCATCCACCCCGTGGAGCTTCTCTCGTTGTGTACCTGCAGCGTCTATCCTGGCACTGTCCTCCAGATGGTACAGAGAGTGAGGGTGACAGTCCAGGAGTTCCTCAGCACGGCCCGGATGCCAGCGTCTCGCGTTGGAGGCGTCGTGCAGGGTGAAGAACGTCCCGTCGACTGCCTCCGAGATGGACCTCAGCCCGTCGCCCTGGCGCCGGAAGTGACTCCTGGGAAACGGCATGCTAGCAGCGCTGACACCCGGACAGAAAGGTACATTTCCACAGCGACTCACGGCCGCCGGCAACTCTTCTGGCTGCGACATACTGTCATATCCGGCTCTAGGGAGCCGGGCAATCAGAGCCAGGGACAAGCCAGTGAGTCGAGATGTTTTATTCTGGGTAAGGGATAAGGGATGAGGAGAGCACAGACACTCATACAGACGTACATTCTCAGGCTGCACAGCGCAGGGGTAGGTAGCTCGTACCGGACATGGGGGTAACAAGACGTGCATACTCACAGCGGGATACAAACACCGGAATGCTGCAAGAGGAGTTGAGGCTGACACCAGACGAAGGGGCTTCAGCCTAGCAGTGCTTATGTCGCAGCCCCGAATGATCGAAGCTGCTCCTCTTTATACTCATTAACAGCGCCCCAGCTGATGAGGATTAATTGGCCCCAGCCGTCCCGTGACACTGACAGCTGGGAACCAGCTGAGGCACTGCCCAATGAGAGGCAGGGATAAAAGGAGCATGGGCTGAGCGCCGAGCCGGCGTCTCACCCCATGGTGACAATATTTTACATCTTTCTAATTGACAGTAAGCCATTTTCTCTTACCACTTTCAAGTTATAGCCTTGGAAATCTGAACTATTTTATTGACAAAAAATATTTACCACTCTTGACCACTAGGGGTTATGTCGCAATTCGGCGAGAGACACACTCAAAGAGTTAACTTGGGCAGAGGAGTGAGCTTGTCCTCCTCATTTGGACAAGTTCACTCATTAGGCTAACCCTCATTAGGTTAATTGGTTGTTCTAAATTTTCCCTAGATATCTGTTTCCTATAAGCCCTTAGAATAGAGGGTTAGTACTAGTGAAAGCGCTTTGAGTGGTCTTTGTGACTAGAAAAGCGCTATATAAGTGCAGGTTAGTTAGTTAGTTAGTTAATTTCTGTTACAGGCCGAAGTGGGGATAAGTCAATAAAGTGTTTGATGAAATATTGTTTGCCTGGCCATTTTATAGATCATTCTGATCAAACATAAGAATTTATTACTCACATTATAAAAATGCAGAAAAAAGTCCTGACTCCCACAAAGCTGTGCACTTTGCACATTTTGTCAGCTTGGCCACAGCTCTCTGGCGCCCAGCAATATTGTGCAAAAACACACAGGGCAACATAAAATAATTTCCCCACATTTTCTCTGGTGTGCACAGCAGCATTCCTCTCAGTGGTCCAAAGCATTTTTTTAAAACCCCAAATGCAGTGCATGACCTTGGCTCATGCACTTCTGTGTGTGCAAAACTTGTTGCGGTTTACCCTGTGGAGTCAGCTCACCAATAGTGAGCTGTGTGGAGTTTGCATGTTCTCCCCGTGTTGCGTGGGTTTACTCCGGGATTTCTCCGGTTTCCTCCCGCATACCAAAAACATGTAGGTTTAGGGCGCTCGCGCACGCAGCGACCGGCAGCCGGTGGCTTGTCACCAGACTGCAAACCAAATCTACCTACGGGTACAAATAAGTAACAAAAAAAAAAATAAAAAAATTATCAACTACTACATAACACAAAACTTAGTCAAAGAAATACTTTTTAAGAATATTAATTTAACAAAGTACTCATGCAGGAGATGATTCCTTACAGTGCAAAAATAATATATTTTAAAAAATAAAACAACTCCTTGAAAAATCCTGAGCTCAATTACAACCATCTTCTTCCGCTTAATCCTTTTTGGGTTGCGAGGGAGCTGGAGCCTATCCCAGCATCTTTGGGCGAGAGGCAGGGTCCACCCTGGACAGATCGCCAGTCCATCCCAGGGCCAACACAGAGAGACAGACAACCATTCACTCAAACCATAAAAAAATATTTCAGAAGCTAACAGTTTAAGGCTGTGTGTCCACTGAGTGCATAAACACGCTCTTGATCTGTTTTTCTGGACACTCTTATGACCAATTAATGCAGAAAAGCAGGTGATTTGGTGTGTATGCTTTCTCTTGCCACTGTATTTAAAACCAGGAAATATGACTGTATAGTTAAATGTTATTTCATTAAAAAAAATAAACTCACAAACACACACAATTATAGCATGTTCAAAAATATGTGCAAAAATCTGGGAACCTTAATTAAAGACCAATTTTTTTTTAAATTGCCAAAATACAGTATTTATTACATGCCATTGTAAACCATTGCATCTCAAGAATGTTGAATTTTCATAATTTTATTCATAGGGCTAAATCATCAAAATTAACAAAAGGAAAAGGATCAAAATAGCTTGCGTTAGGTGAGGAATATAGAATATATGTTTCACTTAAACATATCAGTTTAACTTGACTGGGGGCCTTCATCTGTGCGGTAATGACTGGGTCATCAGTTCCAGACAGTGGATGCCATTCGTGAAGCCATCTTCACCACATGGATCAATGTTCCCATCAGCCTCCTGGAAACACCTGCATCAAGAATACCTAAATGAATTTTTTAAGTTAACAACAAGAACGGTGGGGCTACTCACTATTGAGTCCTATTATGACACTTAATTCTGTTTTGGGGTTTTTTGTGTTATGGTCTTAAACTTTTGGTCAGCTGATGAACAGCCTGTCTGAGTTTAAATCCAGTTTTCAATAAAATACCTACTCTCTATTTTTTTGTCTCTTGCTCCCGTTTCTTCTTTTTGCATTTTGAAGCTGTACTTACAGTACAATCTGGTTATAATCCACCAGAAATGCAAATGTTTGTATTTTTTCCCCTGGTCTTAATACTTTTTTCAGGAGTGTATAACATTTATTAACAGCAACTGATTGTGACTGGAACACTCCTGCAGGGAAGAGAGTAGGAAGAAGAGATGGTAAGTACAGTATCTCACAAAAATGAGTACACCCCTCATATTTTTGTAAATATTTTATTATATCTTTTCAAAGGCAACACTACAGATATGACTCTTTGATACAATGTAAAGTACTCAGTGTACAGCTTGTATAACAGTGTAAATTTGCTGTCCCCTCAAAATAACTAAACATACAGCCATTCATGTCAAAACCGCTGACAACAAAAGTGAGTACACCCCGACGTGAAAAAGTCCAAATTGTGCCCAAAGTGTCAATATTTTGTGTGGCCACCATTATTTTCCAGCACTGCCTTAACCTCTTGCGCTCCGTTGTACCGTGGACGGGCAAGTCTGTGGTGTAGATGGTGATGTAGGTGGTGATGGTGATGTAGTGGCATCCAAGCGTGCACTGAAAATAAAAGCTGCAGACACAGCTGCGAACAGATTAGTTCATCTGATTGACCTCTCATTCGACTAATAAGAGCCTTGAATTGGGTTTCTGAAACCTTGAAGAACCAATGACTGAAAACCTAGCCAGAAGGACCCGCCTGCTGTGAATGCAGTGAGCCAATTGAAGCAGAGAAGTTCGTGAGCTGTTTTTTTTAAGGCTGGGTGAAGACTGACTGCTGGAGCGGATCAAAAAAGGATTAGACGTTATGAGACGTTATGATTTCTTCCATGGTCATAGACCGACAGAGGCTGACGATGAAGGCTGAGTGACACACACGCCTTCGCCAGTCTTTTTTTAATTACTACTGTTATTTGTTTTGAAAAATCGTTTGCCAAAAACCGCAATCATCGAAGCACAAAACTGCAATAATGGAATTATGTTTTGACCGGGTCGCGAGACCAGAACCAGAGCGGACCAGCGTCGCGTTCGTCTGACAGTGAGGAAGAGAAGTTGGCCAGGACAATGTGGCTGCGAAGAGGTAAGGTGTTATAAGCCAAATTATTTTTTATCCCTGAAAATTGTAATCCAAAATGACTTTTGACCGATCGGTAAATTACAACTGTGCTTCGCGGCGCAGTTCGTGCGCCGCTGTACAAGGGGTTGTTCACCGCGTACAGACTGTGAATGCCCCCCCACCCCCGCTATTCTTCTGCAGCGAGGGGGGGGAAGCCGCGGTGATTGCGCTGCTGTCCCACATCACCACATGAGGCTAATCCATTGTGTAGCGATGGCCGAAGTCCAACCTCTGTAGCGAGCGGGGGGGGGGGAGCAACCCCCCCCCCCACTCACACACAGACAGCCCTGAGTGTGACCTTTCATTAGAGCCCAAAATGAAGCTTCTATATTGAATTGTTCAAAAGTTACAGACGTTTTTCCCAAACTGTGCCATTTGGCACAATTTGGCACAGTTCCAAAACGCCTGGGAACAGCCTGAGGAAAAAGCTGTGTAATATATTCATTTTTTGTGGTATTGTTACAAAATTCGGACCTCAGCTGGATAACACTTGGTTCTACATTTCTGTTGCATTTTCCAGCCCGGATCTGAAGCTGTGTGTTATTTGCAAGCATTTGTATCAAAAAAAACACCCAGGCCAAATTTATTTTCTTCAAGTTCACTATGTTTAGATGACTGTAACTCAGTGGCCGGAGCACTTAGAGAGATCATGTTTTTTTTTTGCCAAAAAATTCAAAGTGTTTTCTTTTAAATGAGACAAACTCCATGAAGATGCTGCAAAGGGTTGAAGAACAGCTTTCGATTTACTTTGGGCACATTATTTTTTGGCGTTTTTAGGAAAATTGACCAGAGTGCAAGGGGTTAACTCTCTTGGGCATGGAGTTCACTAGAGCTTCACAGGTTGCCACTGGAATCCTCTTCCACTCCTCCATGACGACATCACGGAGCTGGCAGATGTTAGAGACCTTGCACTCCTCCACCTTCCGTCTGAGGATGCCCCACAGATGCTCAATAGGGTTTTGGTCTGAAGACATGCTTGGCCAGTCCATCACTTTTACCCTCAGTTTCTTTAGCAAGGCAGTGGTCATCTTGGAGGTGTGTTTGTGGTCATTATCATGTTGGAATACTGCCCTACGGCCCAGTTCCCAAAGGAAGGGGATCATGATCTGCTTCAGTATGTCACAGTACATGTTGGCATTCATGGCTCCCTCAATGAATTGTAGCTCTCCAGTGCTGGCACCACTCATGCAGCCCCAAACCATGACACTCCCACCACCATGTTTGACTGTAGGCAAGACACACTTGTCTTTGTACTGCTCACCTGGTTGCCACCACACACGCTTGACACCATCTGAACCAAATAAGTTTATCTTGGTCTCATCATCTCATCACTCCTCATCATCACATCTAGCTACAATGCTCCGCACTGTGTGTTTATATATCTACATATTATTTCATCTAGCTACAATGCTCCGCACTGTGTGCGTTTATATATTTACATATTTATTCCATCTAGCTACAATGCTCCGTACTGTGTGTGTTTATACAGTATATCTACATATTTATTCCATCTAGCTACAATGCGCCGCACTGTGTGTTTATATACTCATATGTTTATTCCATCCAGCTACAATGCTTCGCACTGTTTATATATTTACATATCTTTCCCAACTAGCTACAATGCTCTGCGTGTATATATATATATATATATATATATATATATATATATATATATATATATATATATATATATATATATATATGTACATATGTATACTTGCTGCTCTTGTTTTTTTTCTCTTGCCTTCTGATTGTTGCTCTGAGTGTTGCTATCCCTGTGCTGTTGCAATCCTGGAATTTCCCCATTGTGGGACTAATAAAGGCTTATCTTATCTTATCTTATCAGACCACAGGACATGGTTCCAGTAATCCATGTCCTTAGTCTGCTTGTCTTCAGTAAACTGTTTGCAGGCTTTCTTGTGCATCATCTTTCAAAGGGACTTCCTTCTGAGACGAGAGCTATGCAGACCAATTTGATGCAGTGTGTGGCGTATAGTCTGAGCACTGGCAGGCTGACCCCCCACCCTTTTAACCTCTGCAGCAATGCTGGCAGCACTCATACATCTATTTTCAAAAGACAACCTCTGAATGTGATGCTGAGCACGTGCACTCAACTTCTTTGGTCAACCATGGAGAGGCCTATTCTGAGTGGAACCTGTCCTGTTAAACCACTGTATGGTCTTGGCCACCGTGCTGCAGCTCAGTTTCAGGATGTTGGCAATCTTCTTATAGTTCTTTTTTCAGATCCTCATAGAGTTCTTTGCCATGAGGTGCCATGTTGAACTTCCAGTGACCAGTATAAGAGAGTGTGAGATCGATAACACCAAATTTAACACACCTGCTCCCCATTCACACCTGAGACCTTGTAACACTAACGAGTCACATGACACCGGGGAGGAAAAATGGCTAATTGGACTCAATTTGGACATTTTCACTGTGTGTTGAGTTATTTTGAGGAGACAGCAAATTTACATAGTTATACAAGCTGTGCACTGACTACTTTACATTGTAAGTAATTAAGTAAGTAAGCTTTATTTATATAGCACTTTTCACAGACATATAAAGTCACAAAGTGCTTTACAGTGCAACAACAATCAAAACAATTAAAATACAACTAAAATACAAATTAAAATGCAATAAAATACAATAGAAATACAATAATACAGTTAAGATACAGTTAAAATATGAATTAAAATAGAACTAAGAAACAAAAAATACACTCTATGCAGTCAGGTGGTAACAGCCTTCAGTCAATCTTGGAATTAAAATGCCTGTTTAAACAGGAATGTTTTCAGGTAAGTTTTAAAACTCACAACACTGTCCATGGCTCGAAGGTGCAGAGGGAGGTCATTCCACAAGCGTGGTGCTACTGCTTTAAAAGACCTGTCACCTCTGGTAGCAAAGCGGGTGTGGGGAACCATGAGCAAGTGCTGTCCTGAGGATCTCAGGCTGCGGGTCGAGCTGTAGGGCTGAATCAGAGCAGCCATATATGCGGGGGCCTGACCGTGAATTGCTCGGAAAGCGAGCACCAGGATCTTAAAGTGGACACGATACAGAACAGGGAGCCAATGGAGTGATCTAAGGACAGGTGTAATGTGGTCTCTCCTGTTTGCACGTGTCAGAAGCCTCGCAGCAGAGTTTTGAACAAACTGCAGACGAGCCAGTTCCTTTTTGTTCAAACAAGTAAAAAGGCTGTTACAGTAGTCCAAACGTGAGGAGACAAATGTGTGAATGATCATCTCCAGCTCTTTGTGTGAAACCATGGTCCTGAGCTTGGAGATATTTCGCAGTTGGAAGTGACAGTTTTTTATCAGTTGTTTGGTGTAATGTTCCAATGACATGGCCTTATCAAAGATGACACCCAAGTTTCTCAGCTTTGTTTTAACTGTACTGCCCAAGTCACCAAGGTATTGTTTTATGCCTGATATGTCGCTGTCTGGGGCAATGATCAAAGTCTCCATTTTGCCAAAGTTTAGCTGGAGGCTGTTGTCATTTAGCCACTGCTTTATGTGGGACAGGCAGTTTGTTAAGGAGCTGAGTATGTGGAGCTCAGACTTGTTGAACGAGCAGTATATCTGGATGTCGTCTGCAAAGAGATGATAGGAGATGTTATTATACTGCTGTATGATGCGGCCAAGGGGGAGAATGTACAGTAGGAACAGTAGTGGCCCCAGGACAGAACCTTGGGGCACACCATACTGCAAATCAGCTGAATTGGACCGGATGTTATTAGAAGATACACTGAAGCTTCTACCAGTCAAGTAGGAGGAGAACCACTTCAGAACAGGACCTGTCATCCCCACCAGGTCCCTCAGTCTGTTTGTCATAATGGTGTGGTCCACCGTGTCAAAGGCCGAGGAAAGATCCAGCAGGACCAGGACCGTAGATTTCCCAATATCAGCCGACATCATGATATCACTAGCCACTCTTACTGAAGCAGTTTCAGTCGAGTGGCGTTGTCTGAACCCAGACTGAAACATGTCATAGATTAAATTTGTCTCCAGAAAGGCAGTGAGCTGTTTGGACACCACTTTCTCAAGAAGTTTGGCTAGGAAAGGAAGCTTTGATATGGGCCTATAGTTTTTGAGATCGGTGGGGTCCAAGTTAGTTTTCTTCAGTTTTGGCTCAATTATGGCATGTTTGAAAGAGCTGGGGAACTGAACAGTTGAGAGTGACAAGTTAAAAATTTTGGTGACCCATGGTCCAATTGTATCAAACACATTCACAACAAGCTTCGGGGGGAGGAGGTCTACTGAATTTGAGGAGGGTCTCGTTTTAGCTAAAAGTGCTGAGACATTCTCCATTGACACCATGTTGAAGGAGGACCATGTTTGAGGGGGAGGGTCAATTCTGGTCATAGAGCCAGAAGATGGTGGGATATTGTTTTTTATATCCCTAATCTTGTCTACAAAGAAATTCAGGAAGCTGTTGCTATCAGCTTTACAGAGCACTGGGGTGGTGGGGGCAGCGGGGGACACAAGAGAATGTATTGTGTCAAAGAGCACTTTGGGGTTTTTCTTATTAGTGGCTATAAGATGTTGAAAGTAGCTGGATCTTGCCTTCTTAATCATATTATTTAAGGAGTTTATCAAATCCTTGAGGTGTAGCCTATGAACCTCAAGCTGAGTAGATTTCCAAAGGCGCTCGGTTTGACGACATGTTCTCCTAAAGTTTAAAATATTTTCGGTGATCCAGGGGCAGGGCCACTTCCGAGAGGCATTGCATTTCAGGGGTGCTACCTTATCTAAAATAGAACTGCAGTGTGTGGCAAAACCCTGCATAAAGCCATCAACATCAGAACATTCATTAAAAAGACAAGGGTCAAACAGAGTACAAAATTCCTGAGCAGAGGATTCTGTAATAATTCTCCTCTTGGCCCTTATGGATGCAGGCTTTGGCTCAAGAGGTACACATAAGTCAAAAAACATAGCACAGTGGTCACTTAGGTGGACATCCTCAACACACACATTAGAGGGATGCAAACCCAATGACAAAACCAGGTCCAGTGTATGCCCCTTTCTGTGGGTGGGGCCAGAGACATGCTGTGTTAAATTAAAACTGTCAGTCACAGATAAAAACTCAGCCGCTGGGCTAGAAGAGGCATCATCAACGTGCAAGTTAAAATCGCCAAGTATTAAAACCTTCTCCAGTTTTATTATTGATGCTAAAAATTCACTAAAATCATTTAAGAAGGGCCCAACAGGGCCGGGGGGGGGGGGGGGGGACGATAGATTAAAAAACAGTAAAACACACTGGAGGAGCCCACTTTAAGTGTTAGTAACTCAAATGATGGATAACTGTCAGACTTCATCATTCTGCATACATACTTGTCTTGGTACACGGCAGCAAGGCCCCCACCACGGCGATGGGGGCGGGGCTGACCCACAGCAGAGCATCCAGGAGGGCACAGTTCAATTAGATGGATGAACTCCTCATTCTTCTGCCATGTCTCTGTGACAAACAGTACATTCAAGTCTCTGTTCGTGAGTAGCTCACTCAAGGAGAAGGATTTATTAGTGATGGAGCGTGCATTTATTAATCCAAAACGACTCGGCGATGGTGACGTCACACTGTTCACGTCTGCCGCGTGCAACGGGATTGGCCTCAGCCACCTCTCCCGGTCACGTGACGTCCACCTGGGCCGGCAGGTCAGATTCCGGTTCATCCATGTAGGCACGAAAGTCCAGGAGGGTCTCGGGGTCCAGGCGGTCTGTCCACGTCTCCTCCGGCGTTGGGTTGGGTCCGGTCCACACGGTGAGGGAAACGGCGATAGACGACTGTCTCCCCACTCGTCTTGATGAAGGGGGACCGGCGTCAGCCACCTATGTCGGTCCTGGCGAGGATCGCCTGCAGACCATGTAACCCACTTTGTTTTGGCTTGGATGCCAGCTTTGCGGCCACTTCTCCTCTCTTCCGATTACCTGGAGGACACAGTAGCAGCAGGTGTTCCCAGGAGGTAAGTGCACAAACAAATGGTGGAGGGAAGGTTTGTCTGTAGCTGTCCCAGTCATTGCAACTGCTTTCCATTGACGTTTTGATATTGAGCAAAGAGCCGTGATCATATGTCAAAACAGCACAGACGCAAACAAGCAGCAGTAGAGATGCTACCTGAAGCTCACAGCAGCAGTGGAGATGTTAGCTGAAGCTCACAGCAGCAGTGGAGATGTTAGCTGAAGCTCACAGCAGCAGTGAAGGTGTTAGCTGAAGCTCACAGCAGCAGAGGAGATGTTAGCTGAAGCTCACAGCAGCAGAGGAGATGTTAGCTGAAACTCACAGCAGCAGTGGAGATGATAGTTGAAGCTCACAGCAGCAGAGGAGATGTTAGCTGAAGCTCACAGCAGCAGAGGAGATGCTACCTGAAGCTCACAGCAGCAGTGGAGATGTTAGCTGAAGCTCACAGCAGCAGTGGAGATGTTAGCTGAAGCTCACAGCAGCAGTAGTGGAAAGTATTTTAAATTGTATCAAAGTGTCATATCTCCAGTGTTGTCCCATGAAAAGATATAATAAAATATTTACAAAAATGTGAGGTGTGAACTCACTTTTGTGAGATACTGTATGTGATTTCCAAGGTAGGTATAACTGATGTGATTTTGTTTTCTTACTTTGCAAGGGACAGTGGAGCTGCAGATGCCAGCAGATAGATGGAGTTTCTCCACACAGAGGCAGTGAGTAGATTGCAGCAGGTGGGGTGTGGAGGTCTGATGAGTGTTGACAAAGAATAGGTACCCAGGCCCAAAGTTTTGTTGTTATTTTTCCTGCAGGTGGGGGTACCATATGATTGAATCAATTATATAAAGTGCATCCGGAAAGTATTCACAGCGCTTCACTTTTTCTACATTTTGTTATGTGACAGCCTTATTTCCAAAGGGATTGAATTCATTTTTTCCCTCAAAATTCTAGTGAGCAGCAGTGAATTGGTGAGCAATTCCAGCTGCAGTGTTGAACCGATTCACCAGTGAGAGCCTTTGCATAATCCTGTCACCTAAACCAAAGCAGTGTGAGAAACTAGTGATGTCCTGTGGGTGCTTGCTCAAAGCAAGGGCCTACTATCATGGTCTGGTGAGCGCACTCCTCCCCCGCTCGTCTGGTTCAACCTTCACCTACTCCGCGGGCAATCATCTCCACCTGCGTGAGGAGATACATCTGTTCCTCTGACTCGCCAGCGCTTAAATAGATCTTCTCTTCAATGCCTTGGCACTGGCTCATTGGGTATACTACCTGCTTCAGCAGTAAATGTAATTTATCCTTAAACTTGAAAAACCCTTTAATCTTTTCCTCTTCACAGGTTGTTACCTCCTTTATGGTGCGTCTCCAGGGTTGTTGTGTGCTCACCTGCCCCATCTCCATCACCAAGTCAGCGACCCTCACCACCCGGTCAGACACCTCACCCAGCTTCACTCCTGCCATCCTGTGTCATCAGGGGGTTTGCTGTAAGTGCTGGGTTCTTCTGCCAGGCTCTCTTATACTCCCACGTGAGTGTAGTCCTATTTATCGTTGTTTGAGTCCCCCTCCTAATTCTCCTACTCTCATCTCTTGCCTCAAGCTGTGTGTTCCCCTGGCAAGTGGCGTTTTTCCCTTGTGAAAGTGTTCCTTTGCATTAATAAAATTCAAACCAAACTTTCTACTCTGTGACATAGTGTTTCCTCTGTTGTCATTCCCTGCATGTGAGTTGTCAATAATTGCTAATCATGACAGAACGAGCCAGCCATGGTGCAATCTCAGCAGGAGTGACAACAGCAGAACACTCCGCTTTAGACCATTTTGATGCCACAGAGAGGCAGGTGACCGTGCTGACTCAACAGCTGCAAATCATTACACAGCAGCTGGGCACGGTTTCCAAACATTTAGGCCATTTGTCTCAGCCAGTTCCTATCCCTCCGCCTGTCGCCCCAGCTTCTTCCATCATGCGCTGAACCACCTCCATTTCCTCGCCTGCTCCGTATACGGAGGAGGTGGGGAAATGCAAGGGGTTTTTGTACCATGTTTGGCTGTATTTGGGCCAGGTTGGAGGGGCGTACCCGGATGACACAGCTAAAATTCATTTTATGACCCTCCTTCTGTGGGACAGGGCCCTCAGCTGGGCCCAAGCCATTCTCGACAGTCCGGAGGGTCGGACTTATTCATTTGAAAGATTTGTGGCCGAATTCACTCATGCGTTTGACCGTACAGAAAGCGAGGGAAACATCATGAGCCACTTAATGTCACTCCATCAGGGTAGCTGGTCAGCTGCCGACTACTCCGTGGAGTTTTGGGTCGTTGCGGTGGACTCGGGATGGAATGACTTTTTGTTACAAAGTGTCTTCTTCCAGGGTTTAAATGAACACCTCTGAGACAGCCTAGCAGTTCATGCAGTTCCCTCCTCCTTGGATGGTTTAATTGATCAGGCTGTCAGTCTTGACAACTGATACTGCGAGCGTGCGGAGGAGTGCCAAGCATCCTCCTACCTGCCCAGTGCGCGCACATCCCCTTCGACTTCTGACACAGCTGGAGCCAATTCTTCCTCTGAGCCTATGGAGTTTGGCCGGGTCCATCTGAGTCCGGAGGAACGCCAGAGGCAAAGGAGAATCAGTGCCTGCATGTATTGTGGCTCCCTCAACCACACACTGCAGGGGTGCCAGGTGAAGCCAAAAGATGCGGCCTGTCAGTAGCCGTGGGGGGTCTGACGGGCGGGAAATCCAGTCATCCCCCCGGTACCTTCTCTATTTCGGCTCTCATTCAGTTGCCGGGGGTCGAGAGGAGGCCTAAGGCCTTGATCGACTCAGGGGTGGAGCAGAATTTCATCTCTGCGCACTTGGTGTGGGATGTAGGCATCCCCACAATCAAATTGCCCATGTCCCTAAATGTTTTCACATTATCTGGAGAAAGGGCGGCCACTGTCACCGAGAAAACTGAGCCTGTGTCCGTCCTTCTTTCAGGCAACCACCGGGAGACCATTTTGTTTTATATTCTCCCTAAATCTGGTCACCCGATGGGTCTCGGATACCCGTGGCTCCGGAAGCATAACCCTATAATTAATTGGGCAAATAATTCCATCTCTTCCTGGAGCCCGTATTGTTTGGCATCTTGTCTCAGCTTGGCCGAGTGTTCACCTACGCTGTCCATCTCTTCCCCTCCGATAGAGCCGCTGGACCTCAGCCTAGTGCCCAAGGTCTATCTTGACCTCGGAGAGGTCTTTGGCAAGTCTAGAGCGCTTTCTTTACCTCCCCATCGATAGCAAGGTCGATAGCACATGATTGTGCTATTGATCTTCTCCCGGGTGCGTGGCTGCTGTCCAGCCGGCTCTACAGTATTTCTGGACCGGCGAGAGAGGCAATGGAGAGCTACATTAAAGATTCTCTGAACACTGGCCTTATTCAGCCTTCATCGGCTCCTCTTGGGGCAGGATTCTTTTTTGTTGGGAAGAAGGACGGTTCCCGATGCCCGTGCATTGATTATCGTGAGCTTAATGCCATTACAATTAAGGACAAATATCCTCTGCCCCTGATAATGTGATGGTTCGCTCTGGCTGCTTATCATCTTCAGCTGCGCGCACACCTGCTCTCCCTCACGACCAGGGCAATTTAGCCCACGCTGCACTCGGATCAGCGTGGAGTCGTCTGTCTCCATTCCTGATGAGATCTACACTCGCCTTCATCCTCGTTCCAGAGTCTCCTTGCCTCAGCCTACCCTTGTCTTCGTATCTCGTCTCCTGTCATCCCTCGACAGGAAGGATCATCACCACAGCTCCAAGTAAGCCCTCACTCAATTCACCTTTGTCTTCACTCGTTCCGCTGTGCACAGGTGGAGATCCGTAGCGGCGGACCACTCTCCCTCCTAGTGGCGGACCGAGTTGCACTGCGCTTCCCCAGACTCTCCAACCACCTCCAGCTGCAACCGGGACAGTGGGCACTGTCTTCCTGGCCAGAGCCACTGAGCTGAGCCTGAGCCCAACCCCATCTCTACAAACATTAAGCACTGGACAATTCTGTACATCCCCTCCGGGGTCCACCACTAACTCTCCCTGTCTCTGTTTGTCCTTAGGGTTGCCAGGTTACACGGTGCTCTGCTCACCCCCAGCTGCTACACTATCACACACACATGCACACACACACACTAATCACAATAAAGATAACTGTATCTACTTTTGAGTTTTAGTCTGGTCTCTGGGTCAGTAAACCATGTCAGTACGACTCCGCCAAAGCGACCCAGCAGACAGCGCGCTAGCACACAAAGTTAACAACCTAGAGGCTCGAGTAGATCTATTAGCTTACCAACAGCAGATCATCCTTACTCAGCTGACCCATATAACTGATTGGTTGGATCGCCTGGCAAGTCCGCAGGCTTTCCCTCCGGCCCCAAGTAGCGCCTCTGCTCCCACTAGTTCCCTATGCGGCCAACCCGTGCAGGCTCCCACATCCCGGCTTACACCAATCCCCACTCCCAACCGCTTTAGAGGCAAGCTAGGGGAGGCCAGGGGGTTCATTCTCCAGTGCAAGATAGTTTTTCAGCGGGTGCCCAGGGACTTTCCCACAGACCATAGCCATATCGGCTACGTTGTCAACCTCCTGGAAGGGTAAGCACTAGCTTGGGCATATGCAGTAATGGCTAGGGTGAACTACGCTAGCTTGACATATAACCAGTTCATCAGCGAGTTCAACGAGGTGTTTGACCACTTCGACCGAGACAGTGTGCTTACCTCCCGGCTGTTAAACCTGAGACAGGGAACCAAGTCCGTAGCAGACTATGCTGTCAATTTCCGGGTGGTGGCCACGGAGGTGGGGTGGGAGGACGCCTCGCTATGTAGTATTTTCATCAGGAGCCTTAGCCCTAGCCTGTGGGATGAGCTAGCCCCCTTGGAAAAGCCAAGTAGGCTAACTGAGATGATTTCCCTAGCCATTAGCCTTAATAACAGGCTAAGGGAGCGGGCAACCAAGCGTAAAGCTTCCGGTCGCTCAGGCATCCAGTATCGCAGCTCCTTACAGTCCCCCCTATTGGCCCTACCTCCCTCTGATTCCCCGGATGCCCCGGAGCCAATGGTAGTAGGACACTCTAAGCTGCCGTTAGTGGAGAAACAGCGCCACCGCGAGCTGGGGTTGTGCCTCTACTGTGGGAGCGAGGAGCATGAGGTAGTGTCATGCCCCATACGGCCAAAAGAGGGAGTCCCTGCATCGCAGTAGGGGGACTCACGGATTCACCTCAATCTAATCCCCTCTCTAGATTTGTCCTTCCTATCCGCTTCATTCACAATCAGACTGAAATAGCCAAACGTGCCTTGATTGATTCGGGGGCTGAGCAGAGCTTCATCTCAGGGGAATTGGCAACCCGGCTGGGGCTCCCTTGTCAATCGTTAAAGACCTCACTCAAACTCATTGTCCTGTCTAAAGCCCCTCTTGCCATAGTATCTCAACAGACCGTCCTGGTGTCAGTCATTGTGTCTGGTAATCATCGGGAGGAGCTGAGGTTATTCGTGCTGCTGGTTTCCTCTTCCCCGGTAATCCTCGGCTATCCCTGGCTCTGACTTCATAACCTATCTATTGACTGGCGCTCTAGGAGTGTGGTTTCATGGAGCTATTCAGCCCTCAGTGCCTACCTGCAGTCCGCTGCTTGCTTGCTGCCCATGCCCCTGGGTGCCCCATCACCAAAGTCCCTCTGGAGTATCATGACTTGGGGGCCGCCTTCAGTCAGACCCAGGCCCTATCCTTCCCCCCTCACCGCCCATATGACTGCACGATCAATCTCCGTGCTGGAGCCCTGCTGCCGTTGAGTCGACTCTATAGCCTGTCAGCACCGGAGCGGGAGGCTATGGAATTCCTATATTAAGGAGTCGTTAAACTCGGGCATAATCCAGCCTTTGTCCTCGGCGGTGGGGGCGGTGGGTTTTTTGTGGGTAAGAAAGACGGCTCGCTGGGACCGTGTATTGACTTTCGGGAGTAAAATAATATCACCATCAAGGATAAGTACACCCTTCCCTTAATTAATACAGTGTTCGATTCCCTCCAGGGGGCCTCCTGGTTCACCAAGTTGGACCTCCGCAATGCTTACCATCTGGTGCGGATCCAGAAGGGCGACGAATGGAAGACGGGCTTCCGGACTCCTAGCGGGCATTTTGAGTATCTGGTGATGCCGTTTGGGCTGACCATCGCCCCCGCCATATTCCAGCGCCTCATTAACGATGTACTGAGGGACTTTTTGGGTTCATTCGTTTTTGTCTATTTGGATAATATCCTGATTTTTTCTCAGTCCTTGGATGAGGATCAGGTGCACGTGAGGCGAGTATTGCAGCGGCTCCTGGAGAGCAAGCTCTTCATGAAGGCTGAGAAGTGTGAGTTTCACACCTCCAAGACATCTTTTCTTGGATTCATCATCTCCCACAATGAAATCATCCCGGACCCCGACAAGACAAAAGCGGTGGTAGATTGGCCTGCTCCTTCCTCCAGGAAGCAGCTCCAGCAGTTTTTGGGATTTGCCAATTTCCACCGCGGCTTCATTAAGAATTATAGTATTATTGCTCTTCCCTTCCCCCTCATGGATCGTCACCTTATCGTGGTGGTGGTGGTGGTGGTGGTGGTGGGGGGTTACGTGCCCCAGTGATCCCAGGAGCTATGTTGTCCGGGGCATTCTGCCTCTGATAGGGTCACCCAAGACAAACTGGTCCTGGGTGAAGGGCCAGACTAAGAACGATCCAACAAACTCTCATGATAAATACTAGATCAAGGATTCAGTGTACCCCACCCGGTATGGGGTTACCGGGACCCCACCCTGGAGCCAGGCCTGGGGGAGGGGCTCAAAGGCTAGCGTCTGGTGGCCGGGTTTCCACCCATGGGACCCGGCCGGGCTCAGTCCGAAGGAGTTACATGGGTCCACCCTCCAGTGGGCTCACTACCTGCAGGAGGGATCATGGAGGTCCGGTGCTATGTGGATCAGGTGGCGGCTTTTGGTATGTGGAATGTCACCTCTCTGGTGGGGAAGGAGCCTGAGTTGGTGTACAAGGTTGAAAGATACCGGCTAGATATAGTCAGCCTCACCTCAACACACAGCTCTGGTTCCGGAACCAGTCTCCTGGAGAGGGGCTGGAGCTTGGCCTTTTCTGAAGTTTCCTCGGGTGAGAGGCAACGAGCAGGGGTGGGTATTCTTGTATCCCCCCACCTTGCTGCCTCTATATTGGAGTTTTCCCCGGTGGACGAAAGGGTTGCTTCCCTGCGCCTTCGGGTTGGGAAACGGGTCCTGACCATCATTTGTGCCTATGCACTAAATGATGTTTCAGAGTACCCACCCTTTTTGGAGTCTGTGACTGGGGTGCTGGAGGGTGCTCCTCTTGGAGACTCCATTGTCCTACTGGGGGACTTCAATGCGCATGTGGGCAACGACAGTGAAACCTAGAGGGGGGTGATTGGGAGGAATGGCCTGCCCAGTCTGAACCCGAGTGGTGTTCAGTTATTGGACTTCTTTGCTAACCACAGTTTGTCCATAACGAACACCATGTTCAAGCATAAGGGTGTCCATATGTGCACCTGGCACCAGGACACCCTAGGTCGCAGGTCGATGATCGATTTTGTTATCGTGTCATCAGACCTGCGACCGCATGTCTTGGACACCTGGGTAAAGAGAGGTGCAGAGCTGTCAACTGATCACCACCTGGTGGTGAGTTGGATCCGATGGCAGGGGAGGAAGCCATTCAGACCTGGTAGACCCAAATGTATAGTGAGGGTGTGCTGGGAATGTCTGGCTGAGGCCCCTGTCCGGGAGGTCTTCAACTCCCACCTCCGGAAGAACTTCAACCACATTCCGAGGGAGTCTGGAGACATGGAGTCTGAATGGGCCATGTTCTCCACCTCTGTTGTTGAAGCGACGGCCCAGAGCTGCAGCCGCAAGGTGGTCGGTGCATCTCGTGGTGGCAACCCCCGAACCAAGTGGTGGACACCAGGGGTGAGGGGGGCCATTAAGCTGAAGAAGGAGTCCTATTAAGCTTGGTTGGCTTGTGGGACTCCCAAAGCAGCTGAGGTGTACCGGCAGGCCAAGCGGAGTGCAGCTCGGGTGGTTGCTGAAGCAAAAACCTGGGTATGGGAGGAGTTCGGTGGTGCCATGAAACAAGACTTTCGGTCGGCCTCGAAGAGATTCTAGCAAACTGTCCGGTGGCTCAGGAGGGGAAAGCAGCTCCTTGTCCACACTGTGTATGGTGCGGATGGGGCACTGTTGACTTCGACTGGGGATACCGTCGGGTGGTGGAAGGAATACTTCGAGGATCTCCTCAATCCCACTGATACACTTTCCACAGAGGTAGCATGGTTTGGGGACGAGGGGGATGACTCGCCTATCACAGGGGCTGAGGTCACCAAGGTGGTTAAAAATCTCCTTGGTGGCCGGGCCCTGGGGGTGGATGAGATTTGCCCTGAGTACCTCAAGGCCCTGGATGTTGTTGGGCTGTCATGGTTGACACGCCTCTGCAACATTGCGTGGAGGTCAGGGGCAGTGCCTTTGGCATGGCAAACCGGGGTGGTGGTTCCTCTCTTCAAAAAAGGGGACCGGAGGGTGTGCTCCAACTTTAGAGGGATCACACTCCTCAGCCTCTCCGGGAAGGTCTATGCCAAGGTACTGGAGAGGAGAGTCCGGCCGTTGGTCAAACCTCGGATTCAGGAGGAGCAATGTGGTTTTTGTCCTGGCCGTGGCACGTTGGACCAGCTCTTTACCCTCTCAAGAATTCTCGAGGGTTCCTGTGAGTTTGCCCAACCAGTTTACATGTGTTTTGTGGACTTGGAGAAGGCATTTGACCGCGTCCCTCGTGGTTTTTTGTGGGGGGGTGCTTCGGGAGTATAGGGTATCGGGCTTGTTGTTACGAGCTATTCGGTCTCTGTATGACCGTTGTGAGAGTTTGGTTCGTATTGCCAACACTCTGTCAGAGTCATTCCCAGTGAGAGTTGGACTCCACCAGGGCTGCCCTTTGTCACCGATCCTGTTCATAATTTTTATGGACAGGATTTCTAGGTGCAGCCAGGGAATGGAGGGTGTCATGCTTGGTGACCCCAGGATCTCATCTCTGTTGTTTGCAGATGATGTTGTCCTGTTGGCTTCATCCAGCAATGACCTACAGCTCTTGCTGGGACGGTTTGCCGCTGAGTGTGAAGCGGCTGGGATGAGAATCAGCACCTCCAAGTCCAAGTCCATGGTCCTCAGCCTGAAAAAGGTGGATTGTCCTCTCTGGGTTGGGGACAGGCTCCTGCCCCAAGTGGAGGAGTTTAAGTATCTTGGGGTCTTGTTCACGAGTGAGGGGAAAATGGAGCGAGAGATTGACTGACGGATTGGAGCAGCAGCTGCAGTGATGCGGACATTGTACCGGTCTGTTGTGGTGAAGAGGGAGCTTAGTTCTAAGGCAAAGCTGTCAATTTACCAGTCAATCTACGTTCCTACTCTCACCTATGGTCACGAGCTTTGGGTAATGACCGAAAGAACAAGATCGCGGATACAAGTGGCTGAAATGAGCTTTCTCCGTAGGATTGCTGGACTAACCCTCAGAGATAGGGTGAGGAGCTCAGTCATCCGGGAGAGGCTCAGAGTAGAACCGCTGCTCCTCCACATTGAAAGGAGTCAGTTGAGGTGGTATGGGCATCTGATTAGGATGCCTCCTGGACGCCTCCCACTTGAGGTGTTTCAGGCATGTCCCACTGGGAGGAGACCCCAGGGCAGACCCAGGACTCGGTGGAGAGACTATGTCTCCCAGCTGGTCTGAGAACGCCTTGGTATCCTCTCTGAAGAGCTGGAGCAGGTGGCGGGGGAGAGGGAAGTCTGGGCTTTTCTGCTTGAACTGCTGCCTCCACGACCCGGACCTCCAGAAAAGTGGTAGAAGATGGATGAATGGATGCTCTTTCCTTGACCCATCTTACGTCTTCTAAGGTGCCCTTCCGGTAGACGGAGGAGGTGGCAGCAGCCTTTGCTGAGCTCAAGGGTAGATTCTCTTCCTCTCCCATTCTGGCACAGGTGGATCCCACCGTGCAATGCCTGGTAGAGGTGGACGTCTCGGACTCGGGGGTTGGAGTCGTTCTGTTCCAGCACTCCCCGGTTGATGGCAGGATCCGTCCCTGTGCGTTCTTCTCCCATTGTCTATCACCGGCAGAGTGAAATTATGACATCGGTGACAGGGAACTCCTGGTGGTCAAGCTCACACTGGAGGAGTGGCACCATTGGCTAGAGGGGGCCTCCCAGCCGTTTGTCATCTGGATGGATCACAAGAATCTGGAGTACCTCAGAACGGCCAAGCGCCTGAACGCTTGCCAGGCCCGCTGGTCCCTGTTCTTCAGATGCTTCGATTTCACCATCACCTACTGCCCTGGGTCCAAGAATACCAAGCCGGATGCCCTGTCCAGACAGTTTTCCCCGGGAGCTGCGGAGGTGGCAGAGCATCCTATTCTTCCCCCATCGTGCATCGTGGGTACCCTCTCGTGGGGCATCAAAGAAAAGGTCCTGAGAGCGCAGGAGGCTGAGGCGGACCCAGGCGGGTGGCCAGCAGGGAGACTGTTTGTCCCATCTGCCGTTCGGGGCGAGGTGATCCATTGGACCCACTCTTCCATGTTTTTGTGCCACCTGGGGAGGGCTCGCACGGTGGCGCTCCTTCAAAGGACATTTTGGTAGCCTTCGCTCCAGAAGGACACCAGGGAGTGCATCCGCACCTGCCCCCAGTGCGCCACCGACAAGACATCCTCTTCTCCTCTGGCTGGTCTGCTCCATCCTCTCCCCACTACCGGCAGGTCCTGGTCCCATGTGGTGTTGGACTTCGTTACCGGTCTCCCACCTTCTAACCACCACACTGTAATTCTCACCATCATAGACAGGTTTTCTAAGGCAGCCTACTTCGTTCCCCTACAGAGACTGCCTATGGCGAGGGAGACGGCGGATCTTCTCGTTCAGCATGTGGTGAGATTACATGGTATTCCCCTGGATGTCGTCTCCGACCGGTGACCCCAGTTCATTTCCTATGTCCCCGTTGGAGGCCTCGCTGGGCTACAACCCCCTGTTGTTCCCTGAAGAGGAGAAGGATATCGCCATTTCCTCCGTCCCAGCCCACCTGAGGCACTGCCGCCAGCTGTGGAATGCAACCCGGACCGCGCAGAGCACAACTCCACGACCGCTAATCGGCACAGGACGACGGCCCCTCCCTACCGGGTGGGTCAGCAGGTATGGCTACCTACCAAACATATTAACCTGAAGGCGGAGGTGAGGAAAATGTCTCAGCGGTTCACTGGACCTTTCGCCATAACCCATATTATCAACCCTGTGTCTATGCACCTAGCTCTCCCCCCCCCCCTCAGCATCTGTCCAACCTTCCATGTCTCGCAGGTCAAGCCTTTCTGTTCCAGCCCTCTGTGTCCTCCTCCCAGGTCTCCACCTCTGCCAGTGGTGGTCGACGGCGACCCAGCGTGGAAGGTCAATACAGGATGGTATTGGGGTCACGGCCTGCAGTACCTGGTGGACTGGGAGGGTTACGGCCCAGAATGGAGGTCCTGGGTGCATCCCTCCTTCGTGTTGGACAATCAACTCATCAAATACTTCCTCCGGACGCACCCAGGCAGACTGAATTGGCTGCCGAGAGTCGTCTCATGGGGGGGAGTACTGTGATGGTTCGCTCTGGCTGCTTATCATCCTCAGCTGTGCGCACACCTGCTCTCCCTCACAGCCAGGGCAATTTAGACCGCGCTGCCCTCAGTTCAGCGTGGAGTCGTCTGTCTCCATTCCTGATGAGACCTACACTCGCCTTCATCCTCGTTCCAGAGTCTCCTTGCCTCAGCCTACCCCCGTCTTCATATCTCGTCTCCTGTCATCCATCGTCAGGAAGGATCATCACCACAGCTCCAAGTAAGCCCTCGCTCAGTTCACTTTTGTCTTCACTTGTTCCCCTGTGCACAGGTGGAGATCCGTGGCGGCGGTCCACTCTCCCTCCTGGCGGCGGACCGAGCTGCACTGCACTTCCCCAGACTCTCCAACCACCTCCAGCTGCAACCAGGACAGCGGGCACTGTCTTCCTGGCCAGAGCCACTGACCTGAACCTGAGCCCAACCCCATCTTTACAAACATTAAGCACTGGACAATTCTGTACACCCCTTCCGTGGTCCACCACTAACTCTCCCTGTCTCTGTTTGTCCTTAGGGTTGCCAGGTTACACGGTGCTCTGCTCACCCCCAGCTGCTACACTATCACACACACACACGCACACACATACACAGTAATCACAATAAAGATAATTGTATCTATTTTTGAGTCTGAGTCTGCTCTCTGGGTCGGTAAACCATGTCAGATAAACTCCGTATTTGAGCTCCTTCAGCACACCTGAGTATTTACTAAATTGGGCTTGCGGAACGCATATCGTCTGGTCCGCATTCACGAAGGGGATGAGTGGAAGACGGCCTTTAAATCACACCTGGGGCAATTTGAAAGCTGGTGATGCCATTTGGGCTCACCAATGCCCCCCGCCGTCTTCCAGCGTATGATCAATGACGTCCTCCATGATATGGTCAATCAATTTGTTTTCATTTACCTCAACGACATTTTGATTTTTTCACGTATGCCAGAGGAATACACAATCCATGTGAGGGCCATTTTGCAATGGCTCCTGGAGAATCAGCTTTATGTTAAAGCTGAGAAGTGTGAGTTTTCCACCCGCTCCACTTCTTTCCTGGGTTTTATCATGGCTGAGGGAGAGCTGAGGGCTGACCCAGCCAAGGTGGAGGCTGTGCTAAATTGGCCTACACCCCACTCCCGCAAGGAGCTTCAACGCTTTTTGGGGTTCTTAAATTTTTATCGCCGTTTCATGAGAAGCTATAGTGGGGTAGCACAGCCTCTGACCCAGCTGACCTCAATAAAAGTGCCCTTTAGTTGGCCCGAGGCACCTGAACAGGCCTTTCACAAATTGAAGGGTTTGTTCTCCAATGCCCCTATCTTGGCCTAGGTTATCCCCCAGCTCCAGTTTATTTTAGAGGTGGATGCTTCTGACTCAGGGTTGGGTGCTGTCCTATCACAGCGTTCAGCCTCAGATCAGAAGCTCCACCCATGCGGGTATTTCTCTAGGCGGCTCATGCCTGCCGAGAGGAACTACGACATAGGAGACCAGGAGCTGTTGGCCATTAAATTGGCCCTTGAGGAGTGGAGACACTGGTTGGAGGGAGTGGCCCAGCCAATAATTGTGTGTACCGACCATAAAAATTTAGAATATCTTCGGTCGGCCCACAGGCTGAATGCCAGGCAGGGCCGCTGGACTCTATTCTTTGCTAGATTCAATCTTAACATCACTTCTAGGCCTGGCTCCCACAATGTTAAACCGGACGCTCTCTCCCGCCAGTTCTGCTCGACCTGTCATGCGTCTGAGCGTTGTTCACAGTGCTCAGACTCCCTTTGTAGTTTTTGAGTATTTTTTCTCTGTTATTATTTTGTTGGCAGTTCTGTGTGTATATTTTGGTTTGTTTAAACTCTGAGCCCTTCCCTCTTGCTAGTCACTCCCACCAACTACTCATGCTGTCTCCTTGCCATCTCAGCTGGGTGTAATTGTTTAATCAGGCCACCTGCTCACTCAGCTCCCCGCACCTGTGCCTCATTTGATTGCCTTGTATTTAAACACTGCCTGTCTATTCTGTATTTGCAGCAGTCTCATATGGATGTACTGGACTACTCCTCTGTTTTCTCCTACCTGCACTTGCAGGGCAATTTTGGCTCCGGAGTGTTTTGCCTGTAAGTTTTCCTTATTTGTATTTTTTGTACGTCATGCAGTGTTTGGATTTTGTTTGTCTTTTTGTTGAATAAATGTCACACTACAGTCCAGCATGTGGACCTGTCTTTTTCTGCCCCAGAGGGGCCTATTCATGACAGGTGACTGCCGCCCTAATTAGGGTCCAGCTGTTGAAGTGTGCATTTTTTCTTTTTTTTTTTTTTTTTGTTACTTATTTGTACCCATAGGTAGATTCGGTTTGCAGTCTGGTGACAAGCCACCGGCTGCTGGTCGCTGCGTGCGCGAGCACCCTAAACCTACATGTTTTTGGTATGCAGGAGGAAACCGGAGAAATCCCGGAGTAAACCCGCGCAACACGGGGAGAACATGCAAACTCCACACAGCTCACTGTTGGTCGGGGGCTGGAATCGAACCCACGATCCCCGCGATCCCCCAGCCGAGGGTAAAACTGTGCTGCCACAGTGCTAAACCACTGCGCCACCGTGCAGCCCAGATTTAGTTCCCTGACCGGGAATCGAACCCGGGCCGCGGCGGTGAGAGCGCCGAATCCTAACCACTAGACCACCAGGGAATTTTTTCTTTTGTGCCTTTTACTAACCTGCCAGCGAAGCTGTGATGTCTCCATTAGGCAAAGTTGACCGGAGGAGGAGGAGGTGGAGCCGGGATAAGCTTGAATACGTCTCCGTGATTGAGGACATGGTGATAGGGGCTCGTAACTGTTCATCCTGTAAAGACGAGAAGCTGTGCTGGGGGGGAGTCACCAATTTGCTGGAAATTAAACCCAGCGTTCGCTTCCATCCCCGGGTGCTGAGACTCTCGCTTCCTCCACTTTCACCAATGCCATCAGCCTCCCCCTCGCCTTCCCCAACAACTTCGCGGAGACAGCGGAATTCCACTTCAGATCATCAGAGGAGTACTCCCTCCTCTTCAGCAGCCCTTCTCCTGGCACCGAAGCAGAAGCAGTGATACAGCCTTTGGTCCTTTTTTCATCGGCTGAATCGTAAGCTTCTCTAAGCTCTGTACCTGTCTCTCCTTGCTTCCCTTCGGTGCGCTTTCCCGCTGCTGAGAGGTCTTCCATACGTTTCCCGATGACACCCACTTCCGTGTTTACAGGGGCGGCTCCTCCACCCTCTTCAGAGGGGCCCAGGCTCACCATAGACGCAGGGAGGGATGACTGTTTGTCTTCTGCTGCAGAGAACATTGCACACCGGGATGACAGGCAAGTTTCATTTCATTTAATGCCAATTTATAATGATATGCCTTGCCTGATTCTCAGTGATGAGAGTCAGAGTTTACAGTCCTATGAGCTCTCACAACCTGCTGTAACAAATAACTCTATTCTCTCTGTGTCTCCTCCACCTAGACCTCAGGGTTCGCCGATCCCAAATCTGAGCCACTGGATGATGGAGGAGCCTATGGCCCTGGAAGACCTGATCCCAGCGTCAACACGGAGCCGACCCCCAGCTTCCACGCCGGAGGAGCCACCAGGGTGAGTTATGGCACCTGGGGTGACTAAGACTGCTACCGCCATCATGCCTGCTGGGGAGGCCACCGCAGCAGAGTGGGAACCTGAGTTGGACCTCCAAGAGGCTGGGCCTGAGACATCCTGGATGGCAGTGGAGCACGAGCTCAGGCAAGTGCTCTCTTTTGTCTTCCTTCTCTCAGTTGAAAAGCAATCTTACCTGGCGCTTGGTGAGGAGAGCCAGGTGCAGCTGCCTGCTGCATCTGAGTTCACCTCGCTGGGCTCCGCCACTGCCGGCGACCCTGACCATGTTCCTCTGTTGTTTCTGAGTCTTCTCCCAGGGTCGCCAGGGAAGATCCACTCCAGCCAGAGGCCTCTGTGGATACAGGTTCACCATCAGAGGACGTCGTGGGTCCGACTTCCCCTACAAAGTTCGCCGCAGGTGTACAGACCCAGGCCAAGTCCTCAGTGGGTGCAGCTCCCCTTCTGCCCGAGGCAGTTGTCTGGGTTCCTCCTCGGTCCAAGTCTCCATGGGTGCTGCATTCCGGTCAGGGACCCATGTGGGTGCTGCGCTCCAGCCTCAACCCGACGTGGATGCTGCGCTCCAGTTTGGGTCCACCATAGACACTACTCCCCAGCCCGGGGCACACCGAGGGTGCAGCGTTGGCCCAATCTGGGTCCACCGAGGGTGCTTCAGTCCTCCAGTCCAGAGCCACCACGGGTGCTGCAACTCCCCAGTCCAAGACCACTGATGGCATCATGGTACCCCTTCTTCCTCTGCCACCAGACATCGTTGTGGTTCCCCCTCCTCGGCTCTCCTCTCCAGTATTGGCTCTCCCAGTGGGGGAGCTGCCTCCCAGGCCACCTCCCCCGTTTAGGTGGCTGAAGCACTCGGGCCGGCCACCTGAAAGACTGAGCCGCTGGGTCGGGTGGTCCATATTCTCTGGCAGGCCACCCGACTCATACCACCTGGCCATCCGCCAGGCCTGGGACTTCGGTTGGCCCCCTGAACTCTTGAGCTCCTTGGGCCGGGGGGGGGGGGCTAACTCTGTGTTTCTCTGGTGGGGGTCCAGGGGGTTGGTTTAGCACAGGTGTGGGTCTTCAGTGGGGTTGTATTTTCCCTCTGCAGCCTGTTTCCCCCATCTCCCTCCTGGGGTGATTTTTTGTTGTTTCCTTTTCTTTTGGGGGGGGGGGGTCCTTTTGGTGTTGCCTGGTGGTGTCTGGTATCCACCGCTTGGGGGCGGGGCTCTGTCATTTTTCTGAGCGTTGTTCACAGCGCTCAGACTCCGTTTGTAGTTTTTGAGTATTTTTACCTCTGCCAAAGGGGGAGGTTATGTGATCATCGGCATTGGTTTGTCTGTCTGTTTGTTTGTCTGTTTGTTTGTCTGTTTGATTGTTAGCAAGATAACTCAAAAAGTTATGGACGGATTTTCATGAAATTTTCACAGATTGTCAGAAATGGGGTATCCTACAGATGATTACATATTGGTGGTGATCTGGCTCACCATCCACAAGAAAACCGCCATTACGCAAAATGCTATTTTCGTGAATAACTACTAAACCACTAATCCTATCATTGTCAATCCAATTGTTGTGAATCCAATTGCTAGACATATGTTTTCATGGTCAAGGAATCTGAAAACGTACACACAAACACTGTATGGGGGGAACTGTGGCGCTAAACCGCCATTACGGAAAATGCCATTTCCGTCAATAACTACTGAACCACTAATCCTATCATTGTGTGTATCAAGTGTCCCGTTCCAGTAACAACCATACATTCTGAACTAGTATCGGAAGTTGCTACCATAATTCATGCATGTTATGATCAGGTGAGCGCACTCCCCCTCCCGTCCTGTGGGAAGGTCCCCGGCTCCGCAGGTAATCAAGACACCTGCATGAGTGGACGCACCTGCTGTCTCATCACTGCCAGCACTTAAAAGGTCCAGTCTGTGAACGCTCCAGTGCTGGCTCGTTGGGTATACTGCCTATACTGAAATCTAAGTAAGTAAGATATTCTATACTGTGGAACCCAGAGAAGTTACCGTTTTTCTCTTTCTCTCTGATTCTCAGGTTGCTGCCATCTCTGTGGTGTGTCCCCAGGGGTTTGTTGTACACTCACCTTCCTCCTCATCTTCGTCGGCTTCACCCCTGATTGCCTTCTCCACCCGGTCAGACTTCCACCAGCCTGCAGCATCTGTTCTTTCTTATCCTGGCCTTCCTGGGTTCCTCGTTGGGCTCTCTGCTCCCACTCGTAAGAATTCCTAAGAATTATTATCACCTGTCTCTCTCCTCGCTCTAACTTGCTCTCATTTCTTTCATTACAGGCCGGGCGCTCCTCTGGCGAGTGAGGTGCTTTTCCCGCTACATTTGCTGTGCTGTTTTTTTTCAATAAAATTGCATTTAAACTTTGCTTCTCGGTGTTGTGTGTGTTCTCTGGTGTGGCATCTTGCACGTGGGCTGACTTAACTAGTAAATCATGACAACGCAAGGCATCATGGGGCCTAGGTTAAGGTGGATAAATACATGTTAAATTGATTAATTGTTCTCAGGTGAATCTTTCACTTATGAGGGGAAATGTGTTAAGAATTAGGTCAACAAATGAAACTTCCAGTTCTTTAGAACAGCTCAGAGGTGAATTCTATAAACCAGGGGCCACCAACCTTTTTGAAACTGAGAGCTACTTCAAGGGTACTGAGAACTGCAAAGGGCTACCAGTTTTATACACATGGAAAAAAGTTGCCCCATTTAACTTTATATTGTGGGGGAGCTAGGTGTTAGACTCTCCACCCAGAGAGTAATGGCCCAGGAGAAGAGAGGCTGACAGGGGGTCCAGACAGAGCAGCAGAGGTGGAATTACACCCCCCCCCCCCCCCCACGGGAGAAGTGGAGAAGCTGGCTGCCGGGAGAAGGAAGTAGTGCGGCACCAGCGTACTGTTATGTTAATGCACCGTACAGGCTTTGTCTTGCAACATGTATGATGTCTGAGCCCCAGGCCACTAGGCAAATGATTAAAGATATAAAAGTGAGATGCACTGTGGCCTGGGAGCTCTTCTTGTGAATTCAACTTGCTAAAGAGAATAAAGTCTGTGCTGATTCAGCTCATTGCCTAGTCTGGTTCATTCTCTCTACACTGGTGACCCTTGACATGCAATGCAAGATGAGGCGAGCACCCTGGAGACAAGCCGGAGAGGAAGCGCCAGCGGTGCATGCGCTGTCTCAGTCAAGCTCCTGGACTTTTGGCTGCATGACTCGACAGCGTGGTTCCTTCACACAGAGGCCCAGTTCGCTCTCTGCGGGGTAACAGCAGACGAGACCAGATATGACTACATGGTTGCCGCGCTGGACGCACACACAACTCAGCAGGTGGAAAGACTACTCCAAGAGCCGCCAGCCCACGGTAAATACGAGGTGCTCAAGAAGACGCTGACCCAGCGCTACACGCTCTCGGAGTGAGAGAGAGTGGAAAGGCTTCTGACGCGCTCTGAATTAAGGGGACAGGTCAGCAGTCGAGCTGATGAAGAACATGTTGGCGTTAATGGGCAGAGATGGTGAGCTGTTCCTTTTGGCCCACCTGTTCCTCAGAAACCTCCCGGCAGTGGCGAGAGCGATCCTGGCAAACTCACCACTGGTGGCTACAAAGAGCTATCGCGCACTAGCGCAAGAAGCGGACCGGATAATCCTGGCGACCAGAACCATCGCCGTGAACACAGCGGTGCTGGAGCCCAGAGAGACGACCAGCAAGGGTGAGGAGCCGCTGATGGTGGCTGGTGCAAATGCCAGGAAGCATGGGAAGGACACAATCTGCAGGACGGTTTTCCAGAGGTTGGAAGCGCACGGTTTAATAATCAACCTGATGAAGTGCCAATTCGGGGTGACAGCGATCGACTTTTTGGACCACTGCATCTTGCCAGAGGGTGCAATCCCGTTACCGGACAAGGTGTGCGTTGTGGCAGATTTTCCACATCCTCAGACGGTAAGGGCACTTCAGGAGTTTTTAGGGATGGTTAATTTTTACAACCGTTTCCTCTCCCGCGTAGGTCAGCTGATGCAGCCGTTGTACAACACGCCTTAAAAAAAAGAGTCCCGCGGACAGCATCGACTGGACTCCTGAGTGGGGTCAGGCTTTTTCGGATACCAAAACAGCTCTGACGAAGGCCGCATTACTGGTGCACCCAGATCCGTTGGCACGGATAGTGCTCACTATGGATGCATCGGACGTGGCCATAGAGGCCGTAGTGGAGCAGTGCGTTGCAGGTTCTTGGCAGCCGCTCGCGTTTTTCAGCATGTGTTTGCGTGACAACGAGCACAAATACAGCACATTCGACAGAGAGTTGCTGGCTCTCCACCTGGCAATATGCCATTTCCAGTTCTGGCTGGAAGGGTACAACTTCACTGCATTTGTGGACCACAAGCCGCTAAAGTACACCATGGCCAAGGTTTCGGAACTGTGGTCGGCCCGGCAGCAACGACAACTGGCTGCAAGCTCTGAGTTTACGACCGACATTCAGCATGTGACCGGTAAACCCAACATGGTGACAGACTGCCTCTCGCGTGCATTGGTGGCCCCGGTCTACGTGGGAATAGATTACACTGTCATGGCTGCGGAGAAAGCCGGGGATGCGGACATTTCCACGCTCCAGTCTGGACCAACAGGGTTAAGGCTGGAGAGCAGGGAACTGCAAGAAGGTGGCCTTTCCCTACTCTATGACGTCTCCACAAGCTGCCCACGCCTGGTTGTCCTGCACACTTGGCGCCGTCAAATTTTCAAGTCGGTCCACTCCCTTGTACACCCGGGAGTGTGTGCTTCAGTCAAACTGGTGGGTGTGAAGTCTGTCTGGTCGCGTTTGCGTAAAGAGGTGAAAGAGTGGGCAGCAGCTTGTGTCATGTGCCAACGAGTCAAGGTGCACAGGCACACAAAGGCTCCCCCCGAACCATTCCACATCCCAGTTAAGAGGTTCGACCACGTCCACATGGACCTGGTGGGGCCCCTTCCACCGTCGTAGGGGTTTACGGATCTCTTGACAGTCGTGGACTGCACCACGTGCTGGCCCGAAGTGGTGCCACTACCTTCTACCACGTCCGTGGAAGTAGCACGTGCTTTTTTGTCAACTTGGGTGGCATTCTTTGGAACTCTGTCAGACATCACGTCCAACAGGGGCCCACAGTTTGTTTCTGACCTCTGGTCTGCGATGGCGCGGAGCCTGGGGGTCAACATTCACCGCACTACCACGTCCAACCCCCCAGGCCAATGGGTTACGCGAGCATTTTCACAGGTCACTTAAGGCAACGTTCAGGACTTCGCTTACGGACGCAAATTGGGTAGACCGTCTGCCGTGGGCTCTTTTAGGGTTGCGTTCTGCACCGAAGGAGGATTTGGCAGCCTCCCTGGCAGATCTCGTGTTTTCTCAACCGCTGCGGATCCCCGGAGAATTTTTACCCGACAACCCCACGCCCGAGGCCGAGCCGTCCTCACATTGTCTACGTGGTGCAGAGGTAGGGAGTGTACTGGGCCCGGCCCACCACTATTTACCCCGCGCATTCATCCCAAAAAGCTTGCAGAATGCATCGTTTGTGTTCGTCAGACACGATGCACACCAGACCCCGTTGCCCCCACCATACGATGGACCGTTCAGAGTGTTGGAACCTGGGGCGAAACATTTTATGTTAGACTTCGGGGGACAAAGAGAAACCGTCTGCATCGACAGGCTCAAGCCCACTTTTGTGTTGGCAGATGAACAGGTGGTATTGGCCTGAGCTCCCCGGTGTGGACGCCCCCCGTTGGGGGCTCCGCAAGTTAGTGATTCGTCAGCAGGGACAGGAATTCTTGTTGAGGATGTGTTTTCTCCCCCTCCCCTTTTCCCCCCACAGATGGACGTGCCTCCCGGGGTACCCCATCAGCAGAGCAGCGCCACAGAGCCGGCGACCCCCCCCCCCCCCCCCCGCGTTACAGCCGCTATGGATGTTGGCTGAAGCCCAAAGGACGGGGGGGTTAAGGCCCATTCTGGGTGTTTGGGGGGGAGGGGGGCTAGGTGTTAGACTCTCCACCCAGAGAATAATGGCCCAGGAGAAGAGAGGCTGACGGGGGTCCAGACAGAGCAGCAGAGGTGGAATACCCCCCCCCCCCCCCCCCCAGGGAGAAGTGGAGACGCTGGCTGCCGGGAGAAGGAAGTAGTGTGGCACCAGCGTACTGTTATGTTAATGCACCGTACGGGCTTTGTCTTGTAGCATGTATGATGTCTGAGCCCCAGGCCACTATGCAGATGATTAAAGGTATAAAAGGGAGATGCACTGTGGCCTGGGAGCTCTTCTTGTGAATTCAACTTGCTAGAGAGAATAAAGTCTGTGCTGATTCAGCTCGTTGCCTCGTCTGGTTCATTCTCTCAACAATAAATTATTATTAATGGTTACTAATATTCATCTATGTGAAGATACTGATCACATTAATAAATTCCCAAATGATTTAACAAGGTAGGAAACAGATACATTTCAACATCCAACACTTTATTTCTAATCTCTGTAAATGTCTCATTTTCAAATGATCACTTCTACAACATTTCATAGGAAATCTTCATGTCCCATTTTTAACAAATTTTGAACCATGTTTGTACAAGTTGATTTTATCAACTTTATCAATTATGTAAGACTACAAAAATCAACTCCTTCAGATTTTTAAATCTTATCACATTTTTTAATAATCACCAATTCTACAGCATTTTAACAAAATTATATCTCTCACACTTTATGAAAATATTTGAAACATTTTTTAACATTTAAATTTAATCTTGCCATGCCACTACCATCATCTGGTCTGTTTGTCAGTTAGTGAGAAGCCTGGCATTGCGTGCTGTAATCTGTGGTGCAGCGTGACACTGCAACTCTGAGTCTTGCAGATGTGCATTAGTGAGGCATGGTCTGTGTTTGTTTTTGATGAAGTTCATGTCAGGAAAGGCTGATTCACAGAGATGGGTTGAACCAAACAGGCTGGCAATCTTCATAGCTGCTGTGCATATACCATTGTACTTTTCTGTGTCAACAAGGCATGAAAAGTTTGGTGCAGCCTGCTAGGCTTTGAGGTGGAGGTCGTTTTGCAATGTTACAATTTCAATCTCCAGCTGTCCAGCATCCAAGTTGAATGTTGCACTTAGTTGTTCAGCAGTGCATATTAGGTTTACTTGCATGAGAGGATTGGAAATGAATGACACACATGGCTTAAGCTGATTGAAGTCACAAAACCTGTTCTCAAACTCTTGAGAACTCTTGAGAGTACTTTTCTGCAACTTTGTCAAAAGTCTCAAATGCACAAGCATTGTCTTTCAGCACTGACTGCACGGAGGGAAAGTGCAGCCCTTTTTTTCTCTGTAATTGCACAGAGAAAATGTTCATCTTTGCTTTAAAATACATTTACAGCACTAATCATGTCAGCAACAGTCTTGCCTTTGCCTTGCATCTCACAGTTCAAAAGGTTTAGTTTCCCGGTGATGTCCATTAACCCTTAGATGCATAAGTGGGGTAACAGTGACCCCTGTGGTTGTTTTTTTTTGCAATATCTTTGTAATTTTAATTTTTTATCATTTAATCTTCCACGTATTCCTCAAATAGGTTGTCTTTGACATGAGGCCATTTGGATTTGTATCTAATTGTTATATTTTTTAAGTAATTGCATTTTTTGTATCAGTATCACACTATTCCATATGTGGGGTCAAAAATGACCCCAAGCATTTCTCAAAGCTGTCCCCTTGGAATTTCACCATGGTTATAAGTAACACTGTAGACGCTGCAATTAACATCACAGACTGGATGCCGAGGGTAAACAGAGAGGGTAAACAGATGAGGACAATAGGTTTTTTTAGATGCATATGTGGGGGGGTCAAAAATGACCCCAAGCTTCTCCAAAGCTGTCCTCTTTTCCCCTTTTCAATTTCACCACGGTTATAAGTAACACTGTAGATGCTGCAATTTGCATCTCAGACTGGCTGCCGAAGGGTAAACAGAGAGGGTAAACAGATGAGGACAATATAGTGTATACAGTGAGGACAATGTAGGTATTTTTAGATGTATGGGTCAAAAATGCCAGAGCGGTTGTTTTTTTTTTTTTTTGCAATATCTTTGTAATTTTAATTTTTTATCATTTAATCTTCCATGTATTCGTCAAATAGGTTGTCTTTGACATGAGGCCATTTGGATTTGTATCTAATTGTTATATTTTTAATTGCATTTTTTGTATCAGTACCACACTTTTCCATATGTGGGATCAAAAATGACCCAAAGCTTTTCCCCAGTTTGGTGACCAAAATATATTTTATAATAATAATAATAATAATAATAATAATAATAATAATAATGATAATAATAATCACCCAAAATATAATAAAAATAATCATCTTTAACCAAAATGAAACAAATTTCTTAAGTTTACAGCATAAAGCACACACATTCTAGTTGGGGTCATTTTGACCACACTCATGGAAGAGTGTTGGAATTGGTTGGTCATGCATCTAAGGGTTAAAAATGCAAAGTCAAATATCCACTCAGGGTCCTTCAGCAGTGAGACGTCTTTGCCTTTGGATTGCATGAGCACTTTGATTTCACATAAAATGACAAAAAAAATGCTGCAAAACTCGTCCCCTGCTGAGCCATCGGTTTTCTGTGTATAATAAAAGATCACCATATTCAGCCGATAGCTCCTCCAGTAGCACCTTGAATATCCTGTGTTGTTTGGGTTTGGAGCGGATGCCGTTTATGATTTTCATGACAGGAATCATCACATGCTCAGATCCAGTCACTTTTGCACATATGGCCTGCTGATGAATGATGCAGTGGTAATGCAGGAAAGGTGGGAAGTCTGTGCCACATTTACAGAGCACGATGAATCCTACATGTCGGCCAGTCATAGCAGGAGCCCCGTCTGTAGTCACTGATACCAGCTTTTCCAATGGTACCTTTTTCTCCGCTAAAAACTCCTTCACAGCATTATAGATTTCTACTCCCCTTGTAGTGTAAGGAGTTCATCTTTTGTGGAGAAATCATCAAATACCATCTGAATGAAGATCATCAGCTGCGCTGTACTGCTGCTGTCCATGGACTCGTCACACTGGATGCTAAACCACTGGCACTTTGCCAGATCCCGGTCCAGATGCTCTGTCAAATATTTTTAAATCCCCACACCACAGTAGGGTTTAACAATTTAGTTTCTTTTATTTTCTGTTGTTTATAGTTTAAAATACAAATTAACTTTCAATTTTTGAAAAGGGTTTCAGTTCATTTCCTGGGAAGATTTGTTCATTTCAGTTTAGTTCTACTGAGTAAAAATGACTTGTACTGTCATTTTCATTTTATTGTGATTTTTATTATCTTCAAATCTCTCACTTACGTAAGTGCTAGAAGTCCATAATCTCATAAAATATAACTTTATTCTACATTTATTCACAGCACTTAACCAACAGTTAACTACTGTATCCATAGTTTGTAAAAGAAAACACCATCATGCCGGTTAAATTATTAATTTACGACACAGATGTTAAAACAAACAAATGATATTTTACTTACAATTTCAGCCGCTCCAAGTCTTCCTCTGTTCACGAGTTTCAGCCAATCTCTGTGCGTTTTGAAGTCTTTATGTGTTTATCAGTTGTCAACTTTGTTCCAACTCAGCACTGCACGAGTACAAAACTGTTTATCCCCGCTTTATGAAAAATATTTGGAAGCTGTTGAAGACAGTCTTTACGGTGACTTTTGTTGATAAATTAAGAAACACGCACATTAACAACTCCGCTTGTGTAAAGATGTGTGCATGCACTGCAGGGAACTCTTGCCTGATGAGAACCGTTTTAACACTACAGAAGAAGAACTAGCATATCTGTTAGCTTGTTAGCTGTGAGCTACGTTAGCACTCCGGGTGTTTCTGGCTCTTTGCCGCTGTTCCTGACTCACCCAGTTTCGACCCAATCAGAGTCGGCAGACGTTCACAGACATTAAAGCATTATATTAAAAGATCGATCCACAGATTTTGTAGATCGATAATGGGTCAGTAAACCGTGGATCGATCCAGTTCGTTGCATCGATCTTTTGAACCCACCTCTACTCATGGGTGACTCATGCAGTCCCTGCAGGTGACCTGGTGCCCGCAGACACCGTGTTGGTGACCCCTGCAAAACCTTCAATGTGCAGCATATATAAAGCCTTAAGAGAGCAGTTACCATTTCTGACAAAAATGGAAAGAACGTCAAGAGAATGAGCAGGGTCAACAGGCTGGAAGAAGAGGCGTATGGATGCAAGGTGGAAGAATAAGGAGACAAATCATAGGACAAGGAAGTCAAGGCCAAGTATATAGGCCTGTTCCTGATTAAATTAGGGCCACAATTTTTCACCATGTTCTAAATCATGGTCTTACAATGGCTGAGGCTGGTTGGAGGGTGCAACCAAATATTTGACAACCACTATATCTTTGATTATCCAAAAATTTCATTGGAAGAATCCCAGGTAACCCAAAAACTGTGCAGTATACTAGGGCTGGGCGATATGGCTTTTAACATGTATCACATACTTTTAGGGTTTTATTGTGATATACAATATATATATAGTGATATTTTGAGATCCCCTCTGATCCACTGTACAAATGTTCATTTAAAACCTTTGGGTCATGGGGTGGAAGTATTTTATTGTTTGGGAGATTTTATATAGTTTTAAGTTTATGTTGCATGTTTTATAAGTTTGCATGTTTTGCAGTTTTTATATTTTAATCAGTGTGCTTTTAGTTGGAAATGTTGTCTGCTTGAACCCTGTACTTCCCCAATTACTGATCAGCAGCACCTGGTTGATTGGGGATGTGCAGCACCTGTGGCTGCACATAAGAGGTGCTCTGGCAGTCCAGAGGAGAGTTTTTGCCCAAAGGGAGGAGCCCTGCCTGAGGGAAGGCCCGGCTGGATGAGGACCTGCTTGGAGGAGAGTCCTGTCTGAGGAAAGGCCCTGGCTGGAGGAGAAATCTATCAGGACAGCCAGCCAGATGAGAGCTTGCTGGACCAGAGAAGGCTGCTGGTGCCAGGAAGATGGCTGCAGGAGTAGTGATGTTAAAACCAAGGCCTCATGAAACAGTGAGCAACTTTGAGACAACTGCTTCACGAGCGACACGGTGTTATGAAACATTTAATAAAGACTGCCGTCTGGTGACTGACTGTCAGAACTGCATTGGAGTTGAAAAATTGAAAAAAGGTAGTGCTCTACATCAGAGGTTCCCAAAGTGGGGGTCCTGAGACACTGGGGGGGGGGGGGGGGGGTCGCGAAATGATTTTCAGAATCCTCCTGAGGTGATTACCCAAGTGACACGTCATTTTAACTGCGCCACAGTAAATGTCACAGGTCACACACAGGTCAGTGTGCACCATTACATTTCATCTGAACAGCTCAAATCAATACACTACGCTTTAAGCTAATTAAGGATATTATTTTTAAAAATGAAATGGTGGTTAATTTCGGACCAAAGGCAACGCAGAGAGGCGAGCGGAGATGGCAGCAGAGAGCGGAGAAATGCCGTCAGAAAGGCCATCGACTTCTGGCGCAGGGGAAGGACGAGGAGGAGGACGAGGAGGAGGACAGCACCGTACAAAGCTCCATAAGCAGTAAGACCAACCGCCAAGCGTCTTAAGTATCGAGAGGAATATATTCAGTATGGATTCATGCATCGTTATCAGTGAAGTACAACATCCCCAATGTGTAGTGTGAACCGAGGTGCTTGCACATGAGAGTTTAAAGCCCTTGAAAACTAAGCACCCATCTCTTGCCGCTAAACCAGCAGATTTTGTCCACCTAAAGAAAGTCATAACTAATCAAATAACAACCACTACCAAAGCTCAAAGGTGGCATATTTAATTGCACAGGCAAAAACACCACACACAATCAGAGAAATTCTAATAAAACCCACTGCTATCGCAATGAGTCAGACAATGCATTGGGATAAACAGGTGCGGGAGCTGGAAGCAGTACCGCTGTCTGACGGGACCATATCCCGGCGCATCACGGACATGGCCCAGGACATAAAGTGTCAGCTGACTGACAGAGTGAAGAAAGGGAAATATGCTGTGCAGCTAGATGAATCTACAGATAAATCAAACTGTGTGCACATTTTCTTATGTATCACTCGGGGATAGTGGGGGTTGCCAGTCTCTGTCACCATTATTTTGGGAGTAGCGGGCTGAAAAGTTTGGGAACCCCTGCTCTTCAGTGGTGCGAAAAAGTGTTTGTCCACTTCCTGATTTCTCATTTTTTTTTGAATGTTTGTCACACTTAAATGTTTCAGATCATCAAACACATTTAAATATTAGACAAAGATAACATAAGTAAACACAAAATGCAGTTTTTAAATGAAGATGTTTATTATTAAGGGGGGAAAAAATCCAAACCTACATGGCCCTGTGTGAAAAAGTGATTGCCCCCTAAACCTAATAACTGGTTGGGCCACCCTTAGTAGCAACAACTGCTATCAAGCGTTTGCAATAATTGGCAATGAGTCTTTTACAGCACTGTGGAGGAATTCTGGCCCGCTTATTATTGCAGAATTGTTGTAATTCAGCCTCATTGGAGGGTTTTCGAGCATGAACCACCTTGTTAAGGTCATGCCACAGCATCTCAATCGGATTCAGGTCAGGACTTTGACTAGGCCACTCCAAAGTTTTCATTTTGTTTTTCTTAAGCCATTCAGAGGTGGACTTGCTGGTGTGTTTTGGATCATTGTCCTGCTGCAGAACCCAAGTGCGCTTCAGCTTGAGGTCACCAACAGATGGCCAGATATTCTCCTTCAGGATTTTTTGGTAGACAGCAGAATTCATGACTTCATTTACCACAGCAAGTCTTCCATGTCCCGAAGCAGCAAAATAGCCCCAGACCATCACACTACCACCACCATATTTTACTGTTGGTATGATGTTCCTTTTCTGAAATGCTGTGTTACTTTTACGCCAGATGTAATGGGACACACACCTTACAAAAAGTTCAGCTTTTGTCTCATCAGTCCACAGAGTATTTTCCCAAAAGTCTTGGGGATCATCAAGATGTTTTCTGGCAAAACTGAGATGAGACTTTATGTTCTTTTTGCTCAGCAGTGGTTTTCATCTTGGAACTCTACCATGCAGGCCATTTTTGTCCAGTTTCTTTCTTATGGTGGAGTCATGAACACTGACCTTAACTGAGGCAGGTGAGGTTTGCAGTTCTTTATATGTTGTTATAGGTCTTTTGTGACCTCTTGAATGAGTTGTCGCTGCACACTTGGGGTAATTTTGGATGGCCGGCCACTCCTGGGAAGGTTCACCACTGTTCCTTATTTTCGCCATTTGTGGATAATGGCTCTCATTGTGGTTCGCTGGAGTCCCAGAGCTTTAGAAATGGCTAGAAAATTGAACTCAGCTTTCCAGACATATGATAAACCACAGTTCATTTATGTTTTAATGGGGGGGCAATCACTTTTTCACACAGGGTCATGTAGGTTTGGATTTTTTTTTACCCTTAATAATAAACACCTTCAATTAAAAACTGCATTTTGTATTTACTTGTGTTATCTTTGTCTAATATTTAAATTTGTTTGATGATCTGAAACATTTAAGTGTGACAAACATACAAAAAAATGAGAAATCAGGAAGGGGGCAAACACTTTTTCACACCACTATATATCACAGATTGCACTACACTTTTTGTTATGCCATTTTCTCAGACACCCTTGTAAAAATTCTGTCATATATCATTTTAATTGACTTTAACTGCATCACCCTCCATGTAATCTGTCAAATGATAGACAGCTTTCAGAATTTGTAGCCATTGCTGGCAAAATTCAGTGGAAGGACTATTTTCAGTGAACAAAACTTCTGATAGATAGATAGATAGATAGATAGATAGTATGCAGGGCTTGACATTAACACCGGTCAATGGTTGGTGAATTTCAGCATTGGCCGGTAAGACAGCTACATTATACAGCCACTTTGGCCATGTGCAGCCATGAAGGGGTGTCCCAATTCATAGGGGTAGGGGGTCCAAATGAGAATTGGGAGGGACCCAAATTTACCTGCACTTCATTGTCATATTGCAAATATTTTCCTCTACCATTTTATAGTATTTACTGCTCTTCATAAATAACGAAACATCATGTTTCTGTTGGAGTGTTTAAAGATTTTTATTCAAAAAAATAAGCATTTCCACAGTGCGTGGTTTCAGTCTACTTCTCTTGTGGCTAACTACCTCTCCAGCTTTGGAGAAGACCCGCTCACATGGCACTGACGTTGTTGGCATGTGGAGATACTTCATTCTCCCTTCATTCTCTTGTAAAGAGTGGAGTATGTAGTTTGGTGTGTTGCCCAGTAGCAGAGTGGGTATTCTTCTCTGGAGAGGTAGGGCTCAGACAAATATTGTTTAACTTCCACTGTGGCATCTGCTGTTGCACTTTGGCAGTGCTGTGTTTCACCTAAACAATAAGAAAAATGTAATTAGCAATCTTTTGTAATTAGAAAATGATGCGTTAAGTTAAAAAAAAATACAAACCAACTCTGCTATCCAAGAACTCCCAAAAGTTGTCTTTTGCTGAAGGCCCAGGTTCTCCTTGGCTGCTGACTGATGGAGTTGATAACATTTTGATACATGTTGATAGACAGGTTTGGAAAACACAATAATAATATGGAATAATACGGTACACTACCTGTGATGTTGATGGCATTGGCATCTCAGTGTTGATGGTTGCAGCACATTTCACAGTCAATTTTACCATGGTCTCTTTTGCACACGTGGCATTGCCAAAACCTTTTACAAACACCTTTTAAAACATTTTAAACCGTGGGTCCAAAATGGTTGCCAAGCCCTAAACTCTTAACATTTTTAAAAGTGCACTATTTGACCAGTTCATGCTGCAGTTGTTTTATGAGATGAAGTGCTGTTTCATTTTTAATGACTGAGGCCTTTTCAGCCAGTTTGATTTGATTTTTGATTTTGTGTATTTTATTGATCCCCAGAGGGGAAATTCAGGGCATCCACCTGGATGGATGAAGTGGCCACAGTACAGCGCTATCCCTTAACCATTCACACACACATTCACATCTAAGGCCACATTAGAGTCTCCAATTAACCTAACCTGCATGTTTTTGGCCTGTGGGAGGAAACAGAGAAATCCCGGAGTAAACCCACGCAGATACGAGGAGAACATGCAAACTCCACGCAGATCACTGTTGGTCAGGGGCTGGGATCAAACCCGGGATCCCATGGCCAAGGGTGAGTAGCTGTGCTGCCACAGTGCTAACTACTGCACCACCGCACCGCCCAAAGATTGTGCTGTGTGTTACAGACAGTTTGTGCTGTAACCCTCTGATGAGTGGAATCACTTTTGAGGCAGAAACATTCTTTTCTGCTGACGTCTCTGCGGAGACCAGATGGAAAGGTGCAAGAACCTCCAAACACACTGACCGTCTGGTAGTCCACACGTGTGAGAGGAGGAATGTCTGTTGTGAGGGATGCCACTGTTGCATCAACTGGTTCATGTTGCTCATACAGTCTTTCTAACATGAAATATGTAGAGTTCCATCGGGTTTCAACTTCTTGAATTAATTTGTGAAATGGCTTCTGCAACTGGGTTTGCATCTCTGTCAGTTTTTCTTTTGCTTTTGTACTTGTCTTAAAAAATGTGACAATTCTTTGGCCTCTTGCTCTGATGTCTGCAAGTGAAGGAGTTTGATCCAGTGCCTTTTTTCACAAGATGAATGCTGTGGGCTAAACATGGCACATTCCTTACATTCATGAGTTTGGCACAAATGCTCATATTTGATGCATTGTCAGTGATTAAACAGTGCACTTTATTTGTCAAACCTCACTGATTAATTTGCAGCTCCATGGCATCCTTCAAATTTTCTGGTGTGTGGGACCGTGCAAAATGTTCGACTCCAAGCAGAACACTAACGAGTTTTGTGTTGTCATCAATGAAGTGGCAGGTTATCCCAAGATAGGCATCCATATTCATGGAGATCCACATGTCTGCAGTAAAACTTACAGACTGTGCTTTCTCCATTTCCTCTTTTGCCTTCTCTTTAGCCTCTTCGTATTTTTTCTGCACCATAGCTTGTAAGGCCTGGCGAGTAGGCAGGATGTAGGTTGGGTTCAGCTTCTGTACAAAGGCCCTGAAGCCTCTGTCCTCCACCACTTTAAATGATTGTCAAGCACAACCATATTAACCAGTGCCTCGTCCAACTCTGCAGGCCGACCTTACAATGAAAGTATACAAAAATTGTCATTGAAAAATTGTAACTTACAGGGTATATAATACTGTTGAATGTTTGGATTAAACCTAGAGTGTCACGAGGATGAGCACGGTGTGCCACGGTGCCCAGTGGCACCGCTGAACCAGTGTTACACCATGCTCGGGCTTTCTACTTATTCCTGAGTATTTGTCGTATTTTTTCCAGTGTTATGTGTTTATCTTTATGTGTGTGATTTGGATGTGTTCTGAGTTGTCAGTTGTTCTGTTATGCTTCGTGTCCTCATTGTGATTATTGTTATTATTATCTTGGCATTTGTTTCTAGTGTTTATATTTTGTTTTCTTTGTGATATGAGTTTGCCACCTCATCTTCCAGACACTCCAACCTTGTGATTATCTTGTTTCAGTTCACGGGGCGTCTCAGCTGTGAACTGTCAAATAACTAGGTTGCTTTCCCCGCTCATGTGATCCACACCTGCTATCAATTGTGTTGTTTTGTTTCTGGCCCTATTTAAGGACGGTTGCTTTTCTCCCTTATTGCTGGAGTCAAAAAAGAGTTGTTTATATCAGAACCCTGTCCCCATTCTGATGTTCGTCGTGCGTCTTGTCTACCCCTTGTCATTGCCGTTCTTAACTTTACTTTGTGCACAGTTTGGATTTTTGTGTTTGCACTCTGCTTGGACTTTTTGTGTTTCGTTCATAAATATCACAAACTACAGTTCAGCGTCTAGGTCTCCCCTCTCTGCCCCAAGAGGCAATTCATAATATATAGAAATTACATTAAGTTCACCTTGTCTGGTCCCCACTGAACCAGCAGCAGCAGCAAGAGCAACAGCAGCAGCAGCTGTAGTGGGTGCTGTCTCCGGGTGTTTGCTGCGCAGGTGTCGCAGCATTGAAGACGTGTTACTGTTGAACATCAGCTCTACAGCACAGATAACACACTTGACCTTCTTAGGGTTGACGATGTCAAAGTGCTGCCACACATAAGAGAGTGCTCTTTTAGCCACCGGTTGCTCCTCCATGTCCCTCACCTCACTACACTTACACACAGTCACTCAGACAAACACACCTTGCACTCTGAAAAAAATACACACACTACTCGCTCAACCACATAAATGGCCCTTTTCCACTAGTACCAGTTCGGTACGGTACAGTACGGTACAGTTCAGTTCGGTCCGCTTGTGTTTCCATTACACCAGAGTACCGTTTGATGTGGGTGGGATTTGTTACAGGAGGTGGTGCAACCCTCCCGTTACGTATAACAAGCGACCCAGGCAAAATACAAGATGGCAGGATACGAGGTGACTGTGGTGTCTGGCTTTGTTTGCCAGAGTAAAGGCAAAAAAGGACAGCCATAGAAGGCTATAGGCGGCGAGACGACACTGGAAAAGTATTGGAGCATTTAGGAAACCGTATAGAGCAGTATAAAGCGGAAGACATGAAGATACGAACTACATCACATATGAAGGTAAGCTAATGATTGCTAATGTTATTTTGCTTTAAGTCCGCCATACTACATTGTAATGTCAGCAAGTTATTGCTATTAGGTACTAAAATATGTATTCTCTGTGTGTGTGTGTTTTAGATGGCTCTCTTGTGGCAAAATTATCACTTCAAACCATGGTTCTGGGCGTTCAATACAGGCTCCCAGTGATGAGATGTCACCCCGGCTTTATGAATGCATAGAAACATAGAAACATTTAGCTTCCTGTGCAACAAATTACTTTGATCTGTGTGAAAATCATGGAAAGGCTGTTGAGACGTCATGGGATGTACCTGCTCCACCCACTGGTGTTGTGACAAAACATGATCAGCTGCCAAAACTGATTGCCAGGTCCCATATTGTAGTTATGGGGTTATATTAGCTGTAAAATATATATTTCAGCAGGTTAACAGTACTGAGTTAGGTATAATAAGATATGTTTAACAATTATGATGCATTTTAAGCCAAAACAAACTGGATCTAGGATTAAAAGCAATTAAAATAATCAAGTCACAAGGCGACATTGTCATGAGCTGGAGCTGGGATTTCTGCCAGACCCAGTCTCATAGCTTTTTCAGTTTATTTATTTGTCTCTTGTATCATTGTGCTTCTCTTAGTGTTATTCTGCCTTTTATTTTCTCCAGTTTTGTTCCAGTTATATTTGGCCATGTCTTGTTTTGTAATGGTTTTTGGGTTCATGTTTATTTGTAATTCATTTTCAGTCTGCAAGGATTATGTTTGTTATGATGCCTTCTCTGGGTTGACAGCTGTCAGGCGATTTCCCGGTTTGTGCTCTGCAGGGGGCGTCGCCTGTCAAGTTGTCAATCCAGCCGCTCCCCCTCACTTCCCAGCTGATTCAATTATTACTGTTTTCTCCTTGCCTGCTCATGCGAGCCCACACTGGTGCTCACTTATGTAATCATGTACACTTGTATTTAAGCTCTGCTGTCTCACTGCCTCTTTGCGGCATTATTGTTTGTGTCAACCAGCAATCTCTACCTCCTCCAAGCCTCCGAGCGTTTCCAGCTCTGACGCTTTCTCTTATAAGTTGTTACTTGTTATATTTTTCATCTTGTTTGCACTTTTTTGGACTGTTATGTTCTTTCAGTTAATAAATGCACAAACGTATCCAGTGCCTGGGTCTATTTCTCTGCCCCTCCGGGCCCAGTATATGACAGACATGGAAAATACATGGATTTACTGGATATATATCATATTGAGTATTGCTGACTACATGTAGATACTGTATAAATATATATTCTCTGCATCAGCATTGTACTATACATATATTCATTTCGTATGGCACTAGGAATTTTGACAATAAACCTTTGTACTTTTTGCAGATGTGTCGCCACTTTTGTTTTATGTGTAAAGGTTACCACCAAGTGACACAAATGAAATACTAAAAGATTGGAAAAGCTGTCTAAGAACAATCCAGCAGATTGAGAAATCACTTTTGTCTTGGTGTAAGTCTGCCAACAGAATTATGAACCATAAAGCAGTTTGTGTTAAAATGTTAAATCCCATTAAACCCTAACTCAGGGGTGTCCAATCATGTGCCATGGAGGGCCAAGACCCTGCAGGTTTTCTCTTCTACCCAGTCTCTTCAGCAGGTGTTCTCACTGATCAGCAGTCAGTAGATGAAATTCAGTGGAATCTGCTGTTGAAGACACTGGTTGGAGGTAAAGCCTGCAGGGTCTTGGCCCTCCATGGAACATGATTGGACACCCCCGCCCTAACCCATTATTAGGAAATCTAGATGCTAATATGGCCCAGAATTCCTCCATATACTGGCACTGTCACTAAAGTCTGCAGTGTCTTCTGCACTGGCACATCCAACAATACAGTCTTCAGTAAATAAAATAATTGTTTTGGTTACTTTTTCTTAAAAATGAGCCGTTATTTTCAACATCACTGATAAATGGTTTGCACTGTTAACTCTTTTCCCACTGGTGTCTTAACAGACAAAATAGAAAGTCATGATGCAAACACATAAGTTACTAAATTGTTTATTACAATCAGCAGAAAATTACAGATTATTTAGAATATGCAAATTCAAACTGTAAAAAAAAAAAAAAAATACAATGGGTCACACACACCGGCCACACTGCCTCACTGAGAAGCAACTGGATGTACCGCTCAAGATGCTCTCGGTTCACCAGATCTTCAGCCTACATCTCTGTAAATAGTGAGGCAAGGTCCGGTTTGGGGTGGATCATTTTCCTCTTGCCTAGATGAAAGACAGAAATGGGTGGTGGTTAATTAAAGCAAGTTTAAAACATATTTGAGAAATAATCTTGTTGCTAAAAGCCAGTGGTGGAATGTGACAAAAAAAAAGCACTTTGTTGGTGTATTTAACCACAATTCTCATGTAGCTGCACTTCAGTAAAGTAGATTTTACAAGGGATGGGTTATGTTTAAAATCATTTGTCTTTACTGTGGCCTCAGCAATCACAATGAGTTGATACCTTCAGTTGAATGGAATCTCGTACTTTAACTGAGGGTGTGCATCACCGAGTATGGAGTCGCTCAGTCAAAATATGTAATTTTTATCAATAAAAGTTTAGCTACCACTCTGTCACCTCTGTGTCGCCCTGGCTTCAAGTGTGGGTGGTGGTTTGTACTTGTATTGCTAAAATATTAAAGGAAGCACTACAACGGGTCTCAAATATTTGTAATGTGTCCTGTTACTGCATGAGTTTATTGACAATAGACTATAGACTACACATATAAACTAAATTATAATGGTGACTGAACAACTCCCATTCCCCAAAGTGCAAGATACTCTTATGAATATAACTCATAAAGGATCACACAAGTGATCTGACAAAAATAAATAAATAAACAAGCAGTTTATTTTACAGTGGCTACTATTGGATGTGCCATTCATTTTCAATTATTCTGTAATTAATATTCACACAATCAAATAAATCTCAGTTCCGTCCCTTTCATATTAAGTGGAAATTGTGCTACTTTAATTTTGCCACTTTACCTATACTTTACCTTAAAAAGCAAAGGATTCCACCACTACTAAAAAAATAACGGGATGTGCAACTCACCACTCATGATACATTGCTGTGTCGTGCTGCGTTGCCAGTGTCAAAGCAGATGCTGGTCGGACTCAACAACGAAAATACACACAACTTAAGAAAGCACAACACAAAATCCAAAACAGAGCTCAAACACAAAATCTAAAAAGACAAGCAAAGTAAACTTACAAATTACCACACCAGAACAAGGGCTGGGTTCTGGTGGAAGCAAGGGTAGTGAACTTAAGACTTCAGCAATGAGAAATTAAAATAACAGCCCTTAAATAGGATTAGAAACAATTAATACAAAAAGTAACCAGTGTGAATCACATGAGCGGGCTGGGGAGAAAATGACAATCAGCTGTGAGTCATGAGGAGGGCAGACAGAGCTGACAGGTTGACAGGAGCACCGCCCATAACCAGGGAAAAACCCGGAAGTGCTCCTGACAACTGCAACTCCAGAGAGAGAAAGAAAAGAGAAGACACTGGCAAAATAAAAGTGGAAACAGATAAGGACAAAAAAACCCAAATAACAAAACTACATTGAACGTAAACAGGAAAATAAATCATATAAAGAAACAATACCAAATAAGTGAAAACAAACTAGAAACAACATCGCCGGCATAGAACTCCAAAATACAATACTATACAAATATACTGGTTTTTAAATGCCTATACAATCTTGTTTCACCTCCTTTTTCTGGTTTGGTGGCTAGACGCTCGAGCTCTAGCAGAGCAAGCACACGAGCTTCCATCAGCGGTGACTGCATTGTCACCATGTCCAGAACTTCATTTGGTCAGTCTGCTTTCTCCATTAAAAAGAGCAAACTTATGGAACTCTCTGCCAACTCACTTAAAATTGGAGACAAATGCCAACCTCTTCAACAGAGGCGTTAAAGACTGGCTAAAATCCCACCAGCAATGTGTACATGTTTAGTCTGAATTGTTGTGTTTGTTGTGATCATGGATCTCTTGCTCTATTTATAATTTGTAATGTATTTGTAATTTTAATTAGCTTATAAATTTTGTATGTATAGGGTAATTTATGACCTATATAAGCCACCTATGGACTGGTGTTGAGAATTAGCGCTTGTGCTATATACACCTATGCAAAACATCTGGTCTCTCCTTATGATTGTACTAATGTAATTTGTTATGTCCATATTAAATAAAGAATATAAAAAAAATAAGGAAAAACAAAAAGGCAAAGAGGCAGAGCATGATGAAATCCCCCGTGCTCAGATCGTGACAATTGTATTGCATTATGGGGCTGCACGGTGGCGCAGTGGTTAGCACTGCGGCAGCACAGTTTACCCTTGGCCGGGGGATCGTGGGGATCGTGGGTTCGATCCCAGCCCCCGACCAACAGTGATCTGTGTGGAGCTTGCATGTTCTCCCCGTGTCTGCATGGGTTTACTCCGGGATTTCTCCGGTTTCCTCCCACATGCCAAAAACATGCAGGTTAGGTTAATTGGAGACTCTAAAGTGGCCCTAGGTGTGAATGTGTGTGTGAATGGTTAAGGGATAGCGCCGTATCGTGGCTGCTTCATCCATCCAGGTGGTGGATGACCCTCAATTTCCCCTCTGGGGATCAATAAAGTATACTAAATCTAAAGCTAAAAAAAAATTATCTGTTCTATGTGGCTGGCATTGGCTTGCCAGGAGACACAAGATGGAAATTAGCTTCAGCTATTATCTTGTATGCTGCATATTTACATGTCTTATGTTCATTAATATGCACTGTCCCTTTTATAAATAAATATACTTATAAACTTACATTACAGGATTATTAATGTCTGAAAACTGTTTAAGACAGAGCTTTTAGAACATGCTCAGTCTGCATTATCCTGCATTGAGAGCTCTTATTGTGGGAAAAATCTGAAGAAAATCAACATAATATTGCCAGTAATTTCCTCATTTTGGAGTGAGAGTTGGCAACACTGCATAAAGCAGTTCATGTTTATCTTACCTTTATGATATGGATTTAATCTGATGTGCAGTGATCCAAAGAAAATGTCCATTATCCACTGTCCAAATGTCTGCTGTGACAGAGAAAGGATCCAGTTACTCAAATTCCATTTGAATAATCTTTATCCAGGTAGCAAGTAAATGTGTTTTAACTTCAGTGGATCACAGTCCAGCTGTCTCATGGAAAGTGACTATTATCACATCTTCAGTCTGTAACGATGCATCTTGCAATTAATTCTCGTTGGGTCACAAACTGTCCAGATGCATACCTGAGCTTGAAATCCAGCCGTGGCTGTTGAGACAACAGTATTTCCACTTTACATCCAGCCGTGGCTGTTCAGATAGCATAGATCCACTGTTGTTAGCATATCTAGCCGTTACTTAACACTAGCTTTGTCGGCGCTTTGTTGCTGTTTTCAAGCACTTCTGAAGATTGCAGCTGGTCTCAATTGCACTTTAGCTTGCAACCCACCAATATGCTTTTGCCCTTAACCACAACAAAGGAAAATAATCTATGCCCACAAAAACAAAGTAGCTTCATCTTTTTCTCCGCTTAGTAGTGAAGACTCAGCTCTCTGCAACAGGTCATGTCGACTGACGGCTGCGTCAGCTACGGTAGGGTCATTTTGTATATTAATTTATTTGCGCTAAAAATATCTAGATATTCTATATCTAGATATTCTATATCTAAAAATATCTTTATCTCTTAAAGAAGAAGTTACAAGTCTGTGAGAGCCAGAAATCTTGCTTGTTTGTAGGTGACCAAATACTTATTTTACCGAGGAATTTACCAATTAATTCATTAAAAATCCTTCAATGTGATTTTCTGGATTTTTTTTTTCTCATTTTGTCTCTCATAGTTGAGGTATACCTATGATGAAAACTGGAGACCTCTCTCATCTTTTAAGTGCACAATTGGTGGCTGACTAAATACTTTTTTTCCCCATTGTAAGTATTCACAGCCTTTGCCATGAAGCTTAAAATTGCGCTCAGGTGCATCCTGTTTCCACTGATCATCCTTGAGATGTTTCTACAGCTTAACTGGAGTCTACCTGTGGTAAATTCAGTTGATTGGACATGATTTGGAAAGGCACACACCTGTCTATATAAGGTCCCACAGTTGACTGTGCATGTTAGAGCACAAACCAAGCATAAAGTCAAAGGAATTGTCTGTAGACCTCCAAGACAGGGTTGTCTTGAGGCACAAATCTGGAGAAGCGTGCAGAAACATTTCTGCTGCTTTGAAGGTCCCAATGAGCACAGTGGCCTCCATCATCCGTAAATGGAAGAAGTTTGGAACCACCAGGACTCTTTCTAGAGCTGTCCGGTGGTCTAAACTGAGCGACTGGAGGAGAAGGGCCTTAGTCAGGGAGGTGACCAAGAACCCGATGGTCACTCTGTCAGAGCACCAATGTTCCTCTGTGGAGAGAGGAGAACCTTCCAGAAGGACAACCATCTCTGCAGCAATCCACCAATCAGGCCTGTATGGTAGAGTGGCCAGACGTGAAGCCACTCCTTAGTAAAAGGCACATGGCAGCCTGCATGGAGTTTGCTTAAAGGCACCTGAAGGACTCTCAGACCATGAGAAACAAAATTCTCTGGTCTGATGAGACAGACTGAACTCTTTGGTGTGAATACCAGGCATCATGTTTGGAGGAAACCAGGCACCGTTCATAACCACACCAGTGGTGGTGGCAGCATCATGCTGTGGGGATGTTTTTCAGCGGCAGGAACTGGGAGACTAGTCAGGATAGAGGGAAAGATGAATGCAGCAATGGACAGAGAAATTCTGAATGAAAACCTGTTCCATAGCGCTCTTGACCTCAGACTGGAGCAACAGTTCATCTTTCAGTAGGACAATGACCCTAAGCACACAGTCAGTATATCAAAGGAGTGGCTTCAGGACAACTATGTGAATGTCCTTGAGTGCCCCAGCCCAGAATCAGAATCAGAATCAGAATCAGAATCAGATTTATTGCCATTGTTCATGTAGTACACAAACTAGGAATTTGTCTCGGTGCCATGCTGCAACATTAAAAACATGATGAGATAAAGAGATAAACTAAAAAACTAAAGGACTAAAAACGTGCAATAAGTGTAGAAAAATAAGTAATAATAATAATAATAATAATAATAATAGTAATAATGAGTAATACTAGTCAAGGCAGTTTTAAATAAATTAGCAAGTAGCAGATAATAAGGGGTACCACAGTGCAGTTGATAATGCAACAGAAGCCAGAGCCCAGCCAGCCAGCCAGAGCCCAGACTTGAATCCAATTGAACATCTCTGGAAAGATCTGAAAATAGCTGTGCACCGACACTTCCCATCCAACCTGATGGAGCTTGAGAGGTGCTGTAAAGAGGAATGGGCCAAACTGCCCAAAGATAGGTGTGCCAAGCTTGTGGCATCATATTCAAAAAGACTTGAGGCCGTAATTGCTGCCAAAGGTGCATCAACAAAGTATTGAGCAAAGGCTGTGGATACTTATGTAGACATGCATGTTAGGTTAATTGGTTGTTCTAAATTGTCCCTAGATATCTGTCTCCTATAGGCCCTTGGAATAGAGGGTTAGTACTAGTGAAGCGCTTTGAGTGGTCTTTGAGACTAGAAAAGCGCTATGTAAGTGCGGGTCCTTATCCCTTACATGTGATTTCTTAGTTTTTTATGTTTAATAAATTTGCAAAAATATTAAAAAAAAATTTTTTTTTTTTCACATTATCATTATGAGGTATTGTGTATAGAATTTTGAGGAAAAAAAATGAATTTAATCCCTTTTGGAATAAGGCTGTAACATAACAAAATGTGGAAAAAGTGAAGGGCTGTGAATACTTTCTGGATGCACTATATATATACAGTATATATATATATGCTACTGTATGTCAAAGAATTGGAATATCATGATTCATTAATTATTTCAAAAATCTGTCAGTCATAATTATTAAAATTAAAGCAAAAATGGGCCTGAAATATTTCACTTTATGTGTGATGAATATAGGATGTACAGACATTTGCCTTTTTGAATTAAACTGTGGAAAAATCAAGAACTTTTTCTTGACATTCTAATGTTTTGAGATGCACCAGTATATATAAATGAGTTTGTTTTCTAAATAAATGCAAGATTGTTGAAATCAATTCAACCATCTTTAATTGACAGACATTCTCAAAAGTCCCATCAACTTCAAACAGTGTGAAAGATTTTGGTTGCATTCACAGAACATGAGAGAATGTCACAAGCAGTTCCTTTTCTTTCAGCAAATACAAACACCACAGATGTAGAAATGAATATAACCATCTGTCATTCACATGAAATGTCCATCGGTCCTCAAAAGTCCCACCAAAAGAAAAATGTTTAATCAAGAATTTGGTTGCATTTAAGGAACATAAGAGACTGCAACATTTAATGACCTAAACGTGCATGATGGGGTCTCATGAGAATGCCCCCGCTACTGAAAACCCTCTCAACTGGTGCTGAGGAAGCTGGGACAGATAGCACTTTCACTGCCAAGTTGTGGAGTTGTGGGAATCTGTCACAGTTTTTGGCCCAGAATACAAGTGCACTGTCAGTGTCGGAGTCCTGGATGGCATCAAAATATTTACTTATCTGTGTAACAATACTGGATTCCTGGCCTGAGCTGCACTTCTTGTGAGCCTTGTAGAAAGACAAAAGGCGTGGGCATTTGACTGGTGGAGCACTTCCTTCACAGTCCACCAAGTTCTCGGCCTCGGAGATCAACATGTCTGAAAAACAAAAAACATAATTACTGAATTAGCAGTCAAGTAATTTTGTGTCTGTAAGCAGAACATTAAATATTTTCATAATCTCTTATCAACAGCAGTCAAGTTCATAGCTGGTTAAATATAAAAACACTGTTAAGTTCAGATGGATGGATGGAGGTTCAGTTGATGAAATATGAAAATTCTATGACAGTAACATGAAACATATATACATGAAATTAAAAACTCAAATTTAATGTCAAGACTTTTTAAGGCTATATAACACATTTAAAGATTCATAGTCGCAATTGGGGAAAAAAAATCTTTACTGAATGTGAAATTTTTACTAACCTGTCAGTGTCTCCTTTAGTTCATCTCTAAATTTCTTCACTGACGTTGTATTTTCTCCATTAGTGACATCCAGATCCACCCAGCTTAGTCCAAACTGTGGATCTAGCATTGTAGCCAAAAAGTACACATCATGTTTAAAGGGTTCCTCTCTTTCGCTCTGTTTTTGTAAAGATTCCAGAGAATCTTTTCACCAGAGACAGGTGGAGGGCTTTTATTAATGGACAGCACTGTATTCGGGTGTCCTCCATCTTCAGGAGGTACATGCTCAAGTCGAGGACAGTTGGAACCACCATACTAATAGTAACTGACCTCTCTCCTTCTGTCAGGTCAGTTGCCCCAGAAAAAGGTGTAAGAACTGTAGTCAGTTCCTTTAGCTGGTTCCACTCACAAACCATAAACACCACTTCCCCAAAGTCCTTGTTACACATTTCAGTCAGGGTTTTATGGTCCAGAGCTGTGAGGGCCTGTATTTGTTTGAAAGTGCTGTTCCAGCAAGTGTTATTTGGTGTTGGAATAGTCTTTTCCATGTTAAACATAGCCTCAAACTTGTCTTTGAATTGTGAGCTGCTGTGTAAATAGAGTTGTGAATCTCGATGTTTTGGCTATGGTTCGGGAGATGGACTTAACCTCCTTCAAGCCATCATTCAGAACTAACTGTAGGGAGTGAGCAAAACAAGAAAGGTGCTCACCTGATGGCCAAGGTAACTGCATCATCCAGTCGATTTGTGTCCTCCCATAAGTGTTCATCATCGAGATTTTCCTCCTCACTCTCACTGTCAGACTGCTGTGGCATGTGAACTTTAAATGCACATTTTATATTGGCAGCATTGTCTGTGATAATGTAACTTCTCTTCTGATGGATACCATATTCCTCTGTGATCTCGTCGAAGGCAGAAACAATTTGCTCACCACTATGTCTACCTGTAAAACGTCTACAGTCAAGCAAGTAGGATTCAAGTGCATAGGACTCCTTTGATTTGTTGCACACATGGGCAGTGACTCCGACGAAAGAGCGTAGCCTGCGATCAGACCAGAGATCAGTTGTTAATGGCACAACTGGCTGGGTCTCCAGGTTCTCCTGGTTTCCTTGACTTTCTTAAGATGCAGTTGCTTCATGTTGTGACTGTGTTTTGTGTAGCTCGAAGTTTTTAACGTTATTGTGAGGCCCCGAAAGTGACGTGTGTATGGGTGTGTGTGTGTGGGGGGTGGGGGTGGGGGGATATCCAAATCCCGCCTAGGGTGCCAAAACAACCAGGGCCAACCCTAGTTAGTAAGAGTAACTGAAATCTAGTGTTGTAGTTCTCAAGATTGGTCTTGGTCTTGAGACTGGTCTCGAGACCAGTTTTTCAAGGTCTCGGTGTCGTCTCGGTCTTGGAGTCATTTTCACTCGGTCTTGTCTTGGTCTCGGACAAAATGATCTCAGGATTTTAAATCAAGACCCTTACTGGTTTATTGTCCACACAATTATTATGATTGCAAAGAGATATTCCCCTTAAATGTAGCAATAATGCAATTTGTAAGTTTAATTTTATGCCACTGTGGTGGAACAACGGGAGGTCTGGCTCGCACCCAGGTCCTCTGAGAGGAACAAAGTCGTGTATCTGCAGCTGCTCGTGTCTTGTCTGATCAATCCTCTACACACCACCGTTATTAGTCACAACCCTTCCCCTTCGCACAAGCGGGAGAAAATGAGAGGAAACGGAGACTGGAGGCTGCGTGGTCAGAGCAGAAATGTCAGAAAACTCCGAAGTTATTAAGTTCGGTTTTCAACACCACAAAGAATTTGTCTGTAAAAGGACATGCAAATGTAAACACTCAGCAGTGTGCAGATTCTGCAGTACACAGCTAACAGAAATGGCTGGAACGACATCCACCTTCTACCGGCACCTTGAATGGAAACATTAAGAAAGGTAAGCTAAATTTAATATCTAACTGCTACTTGTGTTTAAGTTCACATGATTAACCTTAAAAAGGCTCTGCATGTTCCCATGTTCAGCTGGGAATAAAAGTGGTCCATTCTGAGTGATTTGATTGTGAATAGTTTATTATTTTATTTAAGAGACATTATTTACCTTATTTGGGATTTGAATACAATACATATCAAATATTACTTTGGCAAATCTTTGTTTTTTATACAGTGTGCTCTACGAAAATGAGCTGGTTAAGGCATATCACATATAGTGCCAGAGAATAAAATAAATCTATTCACTTCTTTAAAATTGTAGGGTTTTTGTGCTTGAGTATTACCTGTTTATACTCCTTTATACTCAAATTTCTATGCATGTTGGAAGTCAGTATTATAACTTTTACTCTGTTACATAAATCTGACAGTTTCAGGTATTTTGCAGAATCAAAATAAAGATTACTGCTACAAAATATACTGTAGTTTAAACATGTGTTATAGATTAGTGCTGTATAAACTCAAACACAACCAAATAATTCACAAACAAAATGTTGTTGCAGTTCTTAGATACAGTAAATATTTTTCATATGACAAACATCATCCTTTTTTTTTTTTTTCTAAATTTCAGGTTCCTGGAGTACAAAGCAGGACAACAAACAGATTCTATGCAGCCAACTATCACATCATTGTCCCATACAGTGCAGATCAACAGCCTCCATTCCCCAAGGCAGAAAGCTGTAAGTGATGCCATCATCAAAGATTTGATAATTGGGAGTTCTCTTCCACTGTCACTTGTGGAAAATGCCCATTTTAAACACTTCCTTGGGGTTTTTGATAGCAAGTAAACACCAGTCTCAAGAAGAACAGTTTCTGAAAGATGCATACCAGTGTTGGTTAAAACTGCTAAATGGCCTGATCATGCATGTCCACACATCATAGTTTACAATGGCATAACTCCCGCTGCTGCAGCTTTAACCATACCATGGGCAGCGTTAGGCCTTTAATTTAAACTCAGCACCCCTTAAAATTGGAGTGAGAAAAGTTGTGATTACAAAATTTTAGTTCATCATTGACAAGCTGAAATAACAACCAAAACATATTCAGTAGTTTGTCATTTACACTTTTTAAAAATAAAAACGAAAACACCCCCTTCCCCCACCACACAAATGGTATGGTCCCTCCTCTCACACACGTTCTCTCCCATGCACCTACACACGCTGGAGCCCTGGCACACACACAGAGAGGTCCCTCCCTATCCCATCAGTGGGAAAACAGGACAGGAGGCTGATGCAGCTCTTCTACAGGTAACACACTCATTATGCTGTATGATGCCAGCTTCAGCTGGAATTTTCTGCAACGTTATGAATAGTTTTTGGGTCTGTCTGAATTTATTGAATTTGAAATATAGATGGTGGTGCGTGTGAACGCAGCGGCTAGATGCTCCGAACTACTGCATTCATTTTTGTCTCTTTTCTGTCTTTTTTTGTGCTCCTTCTGTGACAGACTAATTACCTACAGTCGCCAAGAACTTATAGGTATTGGCCGCTAACTTACCTCCGACATCTCCAACGCCCATTCCAGTAATTTCTACCACATCCCTGACAAGATCGCCAGACCCCTGGGCGCTCCATGGTTCGTTATGCCCCACAATCGGCGTAGATGACGGGAGAGGAAGCAGAAGAGAGGCTGCAGGGCTGGCCTTCGTGCCCAGCTGTGCAAACTACGCACCAAACCACCATTACCTTCTATTTTTCTCACCAACAGCAGATCCCTCACCAACAAAATGGATGAGCTGCAAACAGACACTCGCTACATCTGGGACTGTTGTAGTCTGAGTGTGACCGAGTCTTGGCTAAACAAACGCAATCCTGCTGCCGCTGTGGAATTACTTGGCCGAACTACACACCGTTTCAACCGTAATGCTGATTCTGGTAAGGGAAGGGGTGGAGGGCTCTGTGTTTATGTGCTTCAGACTTGGTGTAATAACAGCAGAACAATTCATAGCCACTGTTCTCCGGACTTAGAGGCCATGTCCTTCCTGTGTAGGCCGTTTTTCCTTCCCCGCGAGCTAACTGCAGTGAATGTAACAAACATCTACCTTCCTCCAGACGCTAATGTTAGCTTCGCACTCGATCACCTCCAGCACATTGTCAGCAGGCAACAAAATAGACACCACCCTGATGCAGTCCACATTATTGCAGGGGATTTTAACAAAGCATGCTTAAAGACTGTACTCCCCAAATTCCACCAACATGTTGTGTCCCACTAGAGGAGAAAAAACACTGGGTCATGTTTACAGCAACATTAAGCACGCCTACAGAGTCACCCCTTCCCCCAGTTTGGACAATCGCACCATCTCTTTCTGCTTCTAATACCTGCTTACACCCCTCTCAGGAAGCGATCACCCCCAACCAAACAAACAAACAATCAAAAGTTGGCCTGAAAATGCTCTCCTCCAGTTACAAGACTGCTTTGCTTGCGGGTCTTTCCAAACCACAAACCCTGGATGAGCAGTGAAATCCAGGCTCTGATCAGAGCCCGCAACTCAGCCTTTAGACAGAGGGACAGCTCTCTGTATAGCACCGCCAGAGCCAACCTGAGGAGAGGCATAAAACTTGCTAAGAACGCCTGTAGGAGGAAAGTGGAGGGCTTCCTCACAGACAACAACCCCCAGACAGATGTGGAGAAGCATCCAGGTCCTCAACTACAGGGGCCAGGGCCCCCAACATCAGACAGCAGCTTCACTCTGGCAGAGGAGCTCAACAGCTTCTTTGCCCGGTTTGAGCTCAACCCCCCCCCCCCCAAACTTGTCCCCTCCCTCCTCCCCTCTCTCCTCCTCCTCCTCCTCTCCGCTCTCACCCCCTCCTACCCCTTCCCCCTCTCCTCTCCTTCCCCTCCCCCCTCTCTACAGGTGCACAAGGAGAGGAGGCAACTGACAGCAGTGAACCCTCGCAGAGCTGCTGGTCCAGACGGCATCCCAGGAGCAGTGGTCAAAGCATGTACAGACCAGTTGGCAGGGATCCTCACCAAGCTGTTCAACCTCTCCCTGATACACGCCACCGTCCCATGCTGCCTCAAGGCCTCCACCATCATCCCTATCCCCAAAAAGTCTGCAATTGACAGCCTGAACGACTACAGACCCATAGCACTCACGTATGTAGTCATGAAGTGTTTTGAGCCACTGGTGTCCCAGCACATCAAGGACTGTCTTCCCCCCTCCTTCGACCCCCACCAGTTCACCTACAGGGAGAACCGGTCCACAGAAGACACCATCGCCACTACTCTCCACAGAGCACTGAGCCACCTGGAGAACCAAAGGGGCTATGTGAGGATGCTTTTTGTGGACTATGGCTCAGCTTTCAACACCATCATTCCGGACATCCTGATCAACAAACTGCACCTCCTCCAGACCCCCCTTCCCCACCACCACCACCACCTGCTCCTGGATAAAAACTTTCTCACCAACCGCCCACAAACAATCAGACTCTGCCCCCACCACTCCTCCACACTGTCTCTTAGCATTGGCTCCCTCCGGGGCTGTGTGCTAAGCCCTCTACTGTACTCCCTGTACACCTTTGACTGTATTCCAACCCACTCAACCACCGTCATCGGGAAATACGTGGATGACACCACCTTGGTTGGGCTCATTACCGATGACAATGAGAAGGCATACAGGGCGGAGGTAGAGAATCTGCTGCTGTGGTGCCAAGCAAACAACTCGAAACTGAATGTCAAAAAAACCCCAAAGAACTCATACTGGACTTCAGGAAGAACAGACAGGAAGCACCCCCCCCCCCATAAATGGTAACCATATGGAAAACATCCCTGCCTTCAGGTTCCTGGGCACCCACAACTCCTCTGACCTGTCCTGGACTGTCAACACCAAGGCCCTGGTGAAGAAAGCCCAACAGCGGCTGCACTTCCTCCGTGTCCTGAGGAAGAACAACCTGGACCGGAAGCTGCAGCTGGCCTTCTACCGCTGCTCAGTGGAGAGCATGCCCATCTACTGCCTGGGTGTGTGGTACACCAGCTCCATAGCCAAGAACAGGGAGGCTGTGCAAAGTCATAAAATAATAATCATTTTCTTCTTTTTGTTTGTCAGATGGACACTCCCACCTCTTCAATGAAGATAACAGTATGCTGCAGGTCCCCCAACTCACCATGGAGCTTCTGGGCTACTGGGATTGGGGTGGGCCAGGTCCTCTCTCTGAGCACTTTGTGCAGTGAGCAGGACTGTACCAAATATTCTGCGGTCTGGCTGCATGACCTACAGTGACACTGCTCTGTGTTACCAATATGGAATTTTATGTATAGATGATAGTTCAGGCGGTTGTGGCATGTTCTAAGCCTGACTAAGGCTACTTGCTCACGCCGGGTCAGCAAGAAGTATGGATCTTCTCCGCTTTGGTTTGGATGTTGCTGCCTCCACATAGTCTGCTGCTTGACCCTGATGATACTTTTAACTTTTGTGTAGCTAGTAGACCTGTCCACCTGTTCCCGCATTGATCCCTCTTTTGCTAGGGAGTCAGCGGTCTCATTACCAAACACACCGCAATGGGAAGGAATCCACTGCAAGGCAACTGTGTGACTCATGCAGAGGGAGACAAGAGAGGAGGACAGGACATTCAGGTTAGTGTCTCTATTGTATTGCAAGGCCTATAGGATAGACAGGCTGTCAGTCAGGAAAACAACATTCTGACTGGCATGGAGGCTGACTTCAATGTGATTTGTGGCAATTTTCAGGGCTTTTGTTTCAACTTTGTAGTTGGTGGAGAACAGGCCAGTACCAAGGCAGATTCTATCTTTGCTGCCTCCCAGATATTGTATGTAGACTCCTGCCCCTCTATTCCGAACTGCATCCTCTGCAGAGCCGTTTGTGTATACTACATGAGTCCAAGAATTGTTGAGGTAGTGGGTGTGTAGGTATTCAAGTGGGAGGGACTTTCTTACAGGGTCACTTTGGGAGTCTTTAGGGCCAACTCCGGGGATGCTGCATTGGATGAGGGGGCGATTCCCTCACTACAGGAAGGGACTGCCAGACAACGAGATATCTCCTTGGGATCATGATCAAGGAGATCACAATTCTGTCACTCAAGTATTCTGCTCTGATGCATGAAACTCCCTCTCTTCAGTTTCCCCTTTGTGGGCTGGGACAGTCCGTCTTTCATGGGGTGACCTTGCATCCTCCTGAACTTGGCAGCCTGGGTAAGGAGTTAAGTATCTCTACAGTCCTCAAGAGGTTGGAGCCCTGTGATGGTTTCAAGCTCATGTATTGGCGTTGACTTCATGGCCCCCATGATGATGCAGGCAACTTGGTTCTGAATCTTTCCAACCCGATCAAAGTTGGACTTGGCCATGGTGTCCCATGCTGTCATGCCGTACTCAAGGACCAGCCTGACTCTGCTAGTGTACAGCTTCTTGAGGGTCATGGTATCGGTGCCCCAGGTTGTTCCCGCCAGCTTTTCCATGAAAGCAAGTCGGACCCTGGCTCTTGTTTCTGCTTTCTGTGTTTGTTTCTTCCATGTCAGGTGTTTGTTAAATGTGACTCGAAGATACGTGGGACTGTCCTCTGTAAGTAGATTTTGCCCATTGATGTATAGATTAGCCTTCTGCATCTTTGGTGAGAGGCTAAAGACAGTGTATGTGGTCTTCTTGGTTTCCTCCCACATTCCAAAAACATGCAAGTTAGGTTAATTGGACACTCTGCCCTAGGTGTGAAGGTGTGTTTGAATGGTGAAGGGATTAGCATTGCACCGTGGTTGCCTCATTCAGGTGAATGCCCTTGAATTTCCCTCTGGGATTAATAAAGTATACAAGCAAATAAATAATCATAGAAAGAGACCCCAACAATCAGGTGATCCCCTATAAGCCAGCACTTGGTGACAGATGAAAGGAAGAACTCCCTTTTAACAGGAAGAAACCTCCAGCAGAATCACAGAAAGGCAATTTTCTCTTGTGACTGGTTTTGGGGTGAAGGGAGAGAAGAAGAGTCAATATTTCATTGCCATATAAAAATAATTGAATTTGTCCCAGTGAGCTCAGCCAATAAAAACAATGAAATCACTCACTTCATAAAATAAATATGAGTGCAAACAAGGATAACAATTCATAAAATAATAATCATGAAAAAATATATATACAAGAACGATACATACACCCTCCACACACACACACACACACACACACACACACACACACACACACACACACACACACACACACACACACACACAGAGAGAGTTTAACAGCGTATACATAAAGAAATCGACAAAAGTAAGCATAACTGAGCTGAGGCACCATGATCAGTAAAATACAAGTCCGTTGCTGATGTAGAACTGAAGATCTATTTAGTAATGGATAGTCTTGCAGTAAGTGCTGTTGTGAAACCTGGATGTTTTGGTTTTAATAAATCTAATCTTTTCCCCAAAGAGGGGTTCTCCAGTAGGGGATTGGTGGGTAAAGTCACTAAGTATTTTCATACTTTTCAGAGTGAACCTTTACACAAAATTTGATGATTCTAGCTTTAGTGTTTCTATAATAATAGGGCATAAAGAATGCTAACCTTGACTTTTGACCTTATGACCCCAAACCCATAGTTAGAGGTCAGAGTGAACCTGTGTCCCAAGTTTGGTGACCCTAGCTTTCTGTGTTTTTGAGATATAGTTTATATGGCATTTTGCCTTTACCTTAGACCTTGACCTCAAGCTCAGAGGTTACCCAAATTCGAGCTTGTCCAAGATTTTTCTTAGATATAACTATGGTATCAGTTTGAAAAGTCTGCATTGTTTCTTTCTCTAGTTATCATGTTCACAAGATGTAGGCATTGGCGCAAACAATACTCCCTCAGCCATTTAGAGGCCGAGGGGTAAAAACCAGAAATGTAAAATGAAAAGCATTTTAGAGCAGAAAGAGCTGGCTCTTCTTCATGCTCTCAGCTTAATGACTGAGCTCCTTTAAAATAGCCAGAATTCCACTAGTGTTGATGCTATATTAACCCTGAGCACCAACATATGGTTATACTTTATAATGTTTATGGATTTGTTGGCAACTACAAGCAGAGTCAGGGTTTTTTTTTAATCCCTATCCTGCATTCAGCCGGTGGAGAGCTGCTCCACAAATGGAAAACACTTTATTAATGTACCTCCTGCCCTAGTCTTGTCTATTAAAATTGACCAGTTTTATCTATTACAACAGCACAATAGCAGCAAAATTGTAAGGCTGGTATGAAGCATTTGGAGGTGATGATCCTACAGCAACAGGACTCAGGAACTGCTGTCTCTTTTCAACCCAGCACACAGTCATTTGGCCAATTTGCTGTGTTTGTACCTTTTTTTTAAATATTTTGTTATGACTTTGTTGCAGCACAGTGGAGAGTTGTTAAATATTTGTGGATGTGCACATAAGTAAGGTGGTGTTGTGTGTGTTTGTGCAGGATATGTGGGAGTGGGTGTGGGTTTGGCTGCTCCATCATGCCTGTGGTGATGGGGACGCCGGGGTGTGACGAAAGCGGGTCCTGTGCTGCTCGGCTCTGGAGACAGTGGGTGGCATCCTGAACCAGTTTGCGAGCTGGCTTGTGGGGGGGAGCATCCCTTTTGGATCTTCCCCCCCACACACACCAATTCTCAGTGGAACATACATCTTCTTGGATACACTACAGCCTGCTTCATGCTCCATTTCCCTCTAGTCCGCTGTGGCCCGCATACGCTTTGGACGAGCCCAGCACACACACAGCGCTGCTCATGTTCACCTTTTTCATCTACCCAGGCCAAGCGGTTGACACATGTGCACAACTATCATTTGTAGTTTCACTCCCGCCCGATAGGTAACGCCAAGGCACTGACGCGCCAGGATTTTCACCAACGAAGAAATGGCAGCCTTCTTCACAAAGTTTCTCTTCAAATATAGAGTCCATTTCTGCTGTTTGACTTCTCGGTTTTCACTCCTTTTCCACGAAAATGCTGCTGCCTCTGTGAAAGAAAGTATGTATGTATGATTCATGTATTTCGTCACACGAGGTTTCCGGTTACACGTACAAGGACAGCAGAGGAGTAGCATGAAGCAGGCTTTAGGGTTCTGGGGTGGGGGTGTGCTGTACTGTGTCGGTGAAGGGCATCCCTCTGTCTGCTGCGCAGTGTGGCCACCTTCACCTCAATTTTAATTACACTATAGACACTGAGGGCTTGGGGGAGATGGGAGCCCCGCTGCCTATAGCGGTGGCTAGCAGTGCTCCAACCACCATCCCCCCCAATTTTAACTGTACTCTGGTAGTTCATACATCTGCACACAATCACATCACACAACTAGCATACACCTATCATGATTCGATGATTCGTGCATGGGGGAGGGGGGCAGGGTTCTTCTCCCACCCCTGTTGCCCTCCTTCTGCCGGGGGCCTGAGGGCCCGGCAGGAGGCCTGGGGCCCATCGTGTTGTCAAAATCCCTGGGTGCCACCGAATGAATAGGTGCGAGCAAAAAAATGAGAGAGTGATTGAACAAGAGAGTAAGCAAAAGTGAGGGAGTGATAAGTGGAGATGGTGATGGTGAGTCAGTTTTGTGTGGCACTTTGCATGTCGAGTGGCATCTTGGAGTGCTTGCGGTAGTCCACTGATCAGTCGCTCGGGTGGGCGTTGGGGGTGGTGGTGTGCTTCTGTGGCCCTGGCCGCCCTTGGGCAGGTTGGTGGGAGTGTGGCTGCTGGCCTGCGCCGGCAGTCTCCCCAGCCGCTGCCAGGTGCTGATGTGCGTTCATGCTCGCTACATCTTTACCGCGGCTGCCCTAAGTAATGAGGGTGAATGAGTGTGGTTGAGTGTGTGGGGGAGAGCACAACTGGATGTGAGTAGGTCAGAGTGCAAGTGAAAGTGTGTGTATGGGTGAACGTGAGTGAGTGCGGGTGACTCTGAGGGTGAGTGGGAGTGGGAGTGAGATTGAATGGGTACAGGAGTGGGAGAGAATGGGTGGGTCTGGGAGTGTGAGTGTGGGATTGTGTGAGGGAGAGGGTGAGCAAGAATGAGTGAGTGCATGTGGGTGCAATTGGGTGTGTATGAGGGTGTGAGTACGTCAGAATGGATGTGTGTGTTGGTCGGGAGGCATTGAATTGAGGGAGTAGTGCCTCTTGGCTGCATGGGCTCCCCTAGACGGGGGGGAGGGGGTCTGGACCCTCGTGGGGCCCTGCTGCCACCTTCTTTGTGAGTGGGGCATGGGGGTCCCCGGGGACTGGCATTGGCCCCATTGAGGGGATGGGAATTGGCTGGTCTGGCAGCGTGGGCCTACCGCGCCAGCCGCTTGGCAGCCCAGCCTCCCGACCTCCCTCGGCCATCCATCCTGGGGTGGATGCCTGGCTACCATGGGGCTTGTTGGCCTCGAGACATTTGTGATCTGTGAGGGTTGGTGACATTGTCCTGCTTGGTTGTGGTTTCCGGGGGGGAGTTGTCGTGACCAGCCACCCTCTTTGTATGTTCCCTGACAAACCACTCACATGCACACACTTATTTTGCACACGGTCTTATACATATCAACACGTATGCGCACAGACAAATGTCTCTCCTTTAACAGGTGTAGATAACAGACTCGTGTTGAGACCTCTTCTGTAGACGAAACAGTCTGTCTTCTGTTTCAGTTGTTTGTTTGTCTTCTTTGTTTGTTCCTCTCCCTTTTCTTTCCCCCTCCCCACCCCTCCTTTCCCCCCCCCCACCCCAAATCCCAAGTCGGATCCTTCATGGGTAAAACAATTTAAAAAATTTAAATGAAGTATTAAAAGTTATTACAATAGGAGTTTATAAACAATATACAGTACATATACTGTACATGTACTGTATAAAGCTCCTTTTAGCAAAGTAAATCTGTTTGGCACAACAAGGGAAGCAGATATCTGTTCTGCTCACCTAGCTGCCTAATGACAAGGGGAAAAAAGTAAGGTGGTGTTGTCAAGGAAATGTTACTAATAAATCTTACAGCAGCATGAATCACTCTGAGTCTTTCTTTTGTTTCATAGCTGACCACAATTTGACCACATCCTTTCAGTTTAAAAGTTTTAGTCAGCAGTGTGCACCAAGGTGGGTTATAGTTCATACAGCTTCAGATGTGAAGAGATGGTCTGCTTGACGGGGGTGCGTGCTTTCATCCTTTTTGTAGCTCTGCTCACTGTCTATTCAGGTAAGCACTTTTTTATATACTGTATATATATATATATATATATATATATATATATATATATATACAGTATATATATATATATATACTGTATATATATATATATATATATATACAGTGGTACCTCTACTTACAAATTTAATTCGTTCCGGAAGAATTCTCGTAACGTGAAAAATTTGTAAGTAGAGGCGCGTTTTTACATGTAAATGCCGTAATCCGTTCCAAGCCCCCAAAATTCGGGCATAAATTTTTTATAAATCGTAAAAACGCATCAAAACATGTAACAAATACATGTTACAATTAGATTACTGCACAATAAACATAAAATGAGAGTTTAAAATGAGAGAAAGAATAATAAAAGAGAATAATAAAAGAGAAAGAATAATAAAAATTATGTTCATTTACCCTCTAACTGCTATCGTCGTCGACGTCGTCACCTTTTGCCTTCTTTGGTTCATGTTCTGATCCAAGGACGTTTGCTTTTGTCAGCTTGTAAGTGCTTCGTTTTGTTTTAATACCGTGCTGATCGTTGATGTATTACGGCCATATTCTTTGGCGAGATCAACCAAACGCATCCCCTTTTCATACCTTTCGATTATCTCCTTTCTTTGTTTGTATGGACAAAAAAACTCTCTTCTTTTCTCCTTTTCCACTTATCTCCGTCACTTTCTTGGGGCCCATAGCGAATAAATGTTAATTCTGTACTGTACACACACGTAAAACTTTCACCTTGTTCTTAATAAAGTTTTGGAAAAAAAACAAACTTCGTGGCCAATGGGATACCAGGAAGATGCTAGGCGATAGCCAATGGCAGAGCAGCTACAGGTATGTTTACGTTCGGTAAACTACGGAAGCTGCGAGGAGCGCGTACTTTTTAGCCTTTCATATCCTGAAATTTCGTTCGTAACTAGAGGCAATATTTTCCCGTTGAGGCGTCTCGTAACCTGAAAATTCCGTATGTAGAGACGTTCGTAAGTAGAGGTACCACTGTATATATATATATATATATAATTTTCAGTTTAATTAAGTTATTAATTGACTCATATTTCAACGTTTTTGTTTTAGGCAACTGTTCTAAAATTATTGGAGGAAAAGAAGTGGAGAAACACTCCATGCGTTTCATGGCTTGGCTGACAGGTGATGAAGGTGACTGTGGGGGAATATTAATCAGTCCAGAATGGGTCCTGACTGCTGCCCACTGTCGCAAGTAGGTGCTGGAAGTATATTTAATTGATCATGATTAAACATGTAGTTTAAATGATAAAAAAATAGTTCACATTACAACAAACTCTTCTATTGTACTGGATTAAGTCAAATATTTTACATGTTGTTTCTCACAGCGTTTATGAGCATTTCCAACTTCATCTCGCTATTAAGATAAGATAAGATAAGATAAGATAAGCCTTTATTAGTCCCACAACGGGGAAATTCCAGGATTGCAACAGCACAGGGATAGCAACACTCAGAGCAACAATCAGAAGGCAAGAAAAAAAACAAGCAAGCAAGAGCAGCTAATATACATACACTACCGTTCAAAAGTTTGGGGTCACTTAGAAATTTCCTTATTTTTGAAAGAAAGGTACTTTTTTTCAATGAAGATAACTTTAAACTAATCAGAAATACACTCTAGACATTGCTAATGTGGTAAATGACTATTCTAGCTGCAAATGTCTGCTTTTTGGTGCAATATCTAGATAGGTGTATAAAGGCCCATTTCCAGCAACCATCACTCCAGAGTTCTAATGGTACAATGTGTTTGCTCATTGCGTCAGAAGGCTAATGGATGATTAGAAAACCCTTGTGCAATCATGTTAGGTCTGCAATGCTGTAATTGCTGCAAATGGAGGATTCTTTGACGAAAGCAAAGTTTGAAGGAAAAAATTATCATTTCAAATAAAAATCATTATTTCTAACCTTGTCAATGTCTTGACTATATTTTCTATTCATTTTACAACTCATGGTGGTAAATAAGTGTGACTTTTCGTGGAAAACACAAAATAATTGTCTGGTTGACCCCAAACTTTTGAACGGTAGTGTATGTACATATTACTATAAAATATATATATACACACACACACAGACACACAGTACAGAGCATTGTAGCTGGATGGAATAAATATATGAATATATAAACACACAGTGCAGAGCATTGTAGCTAGATGGAATAAATATGTAAATATATAAACACCCACAGTACGGAGCATTGCAGCTAGGTGGAATAAATATGTAAGTATATAAACACACACAGTGCGGAGCAATGTAGCTAGATGGAATAATATGTAGATATATAAAAACACAGTGCGGAGCATTGTAGCTAGATGGAATAAATATATAGATATATAAATATAAACACACCCAGTGCTGAGCACTGTAGCTAGATGGAATAAATATGTAAATATATAAACACACACAGTGCAGAGCATTGTTGCTAGATGGGATGAAACAGCATAACCATCTACTTAGTTATCCTACATGGTATGATTATGTGCCCATACATATTCTCACCCTCCATAGTGACCGGTATTTTCCTAGTTGTATGCCGGAGGGGACCATTGTGTAAGTCTATTGCATCTTTTGCATTCAAAAAACTATTAGTTTGTTACGTCTTTTTGCTATCTCTGCGAGCAGCCCTGCTTAGGTTGTACAGTCTGACAGCCGTTGGAAGGAAGGACCTACGAAACCTCTCGGTTGTGCACCTGGGATGATGTAGTCTGCTGCTAAATGAGCTCCTCAGTGCATTCAGTATGTCCTGCATAGAGTGGAACTCGGACTCCAGCAGAGATGACAGTTTAGCCACCGTCCTTCTCTCTCCTATCTCCTTCACCGGATCAAGGCGCTGCCCCAGGACAGAGCTAGCTTTCTTAATCAGTTTGTTCAGTCTCTTCCTATCGGCTGCAGTAATGCCACTGCCCCAGCAGACCACTCCAAAAGTGATGGCTGATGCCACCACCGTGTCATAGAATGTCTTCAGCAGCGCCCCTTGTACACCAAAAGACCTGAGTCCCCTCAGCAGGAACAGCCTGCGTTGTCCCTTCTTGTAGAGTGCGTCAGTATTGTGTGACCAGTCTAGTTTATTGTTCAGATGAACACCCAGGTACTTATAGGATGTCACCATCTCGATGTCTGTTCCCTGTATATTTACTGGTGCTGTGAGGGGCTGCCCATGCCTGCGGCAGTCCACCACCAGCTCCTTAGTTTTCCTTGCGTTGATCTGGAGGCAGTTCCGATGGCACCAGTCCACGAAGTCCTGGATAAGCCCTCTGTACTCAGCTTCATCTCCATTGGAGATGAGGCCAACGATCGCAGAGTCATCAGAGAACTTCTGTAGATGGCAGTGTGTTGTGTTGTGTGAGAAGTCCGCAGTATAAAGAGTGAACAGGAAGGGAGCCAGCACCGTTCCCTGGGGGGCCCCCGTGCTACTGATGATCGTGTCGGACACACAGTCCCGGGTTCTCACAAACTGAGGCCGGTTCGTGAGGTAGTCCAGGATCCATGATGACAGGTGCTGGTCCACCCCTGCGCGCAGCAGCTTCTCCTTCAGGATCATCGGTTGGATGGTGTTGAAAGCACTGGAGAAGTCAAAGAACATGATCCTCACCATATTCCCGGGCTTCTCCAGGTGGGACAGAGAACGGTGAAGGAGGAAGATCACCGCATCCTCCACCCCAATGCCATGCTGGTAGGCGAACTGGAGTGGATCCATCGCTGGTTCCACCAGGGGGCGGAGGTGAGCAAGGAGCAGTCTCTCCAGGGTCTTCATCAAGTGGGACGTCAAGGCCACCGGTCTGTAGCTGTTCAGGTCTTTGGGGTGGGAAGTTTTTGGTACAGGTACCACACAAGATGTTTTCCACAGCTGTGGTACCCTCCCCAGCTTCAGGCTCAGGTTGAAGATGTACGTCACAATCCCACACAGCTGGTCTGCACAGGACTTGAGGAGCTTTGCGCTGATGCCGTCCGGTCCCGACGCCTTCCTCGCCTTGATCTTCCTCAGCTCCGTCCTCACCTGGGTCCTGGTCAGGGTCAGGGTGGGGGGCTGTGTGTTGGGAGTGGGGGGGGTGTTGGTGGAGTGGGGAGTGGGCAGCAGGACTTGATTTCTTTAGAGGCAGCAGTGGTTGTTGTGCAGTCAGCGGGGAGGGCGGTTGGTCAAACCTGTTGAAAAACAGATTCAGGTTGTTCGCCCACTCCCTGCCCCCCGTGGCCTGGGGGGAGGTATTCTGGAGCCCAGAGATGGTTTTGAGGTTTCTCCAGACCCCGCTGATGTCGCTCTGTTGCAACTTGTCCTCCATCTTCTTCCTGAAGCTGTCCTTGCCTTCTCTGATCTTTCTCCTCAGCTCCCTCTGTACGGACTTCAACATCTCCCTGTTCCCCGACCTGAAGATCCTCTTCTTCTCTCTCAGAAGTGTTTTAATCTCAGGGTTGATCCAGGGTTTGTTGTTTGAGCAACACCGTATGGTCTTGGTGGGAACGGATTTGTCCACACAGAAGCTGAGGTAGCCCGTGAAGGTGTGAATGAGGCCATCGATGTCCTCACCATGTGGATCGCAGAGCTGCTTCCAGGCGGTGGCTTCAAAACAGCCTTTTAGAGTGTCCATTGTCTCCTCAGACCATAACTCCACTGTGCGCATGGCCGGACGCTGTCTGTGCACTAGGGGTTTGTACACCGGCCGGAGATGAACCAAGTTGTGATCCGATCTCCCGAGTGGGGGGAGTTGTGATGAGGTGTACGCCTCCTTAGTGTTTGCGTAGAATAAGTCCAGTGTTTTATTGTCTCTAGTGTGGCATGTGACATACTGGGTGAACGTGGGTAGAATGGGAGACAGTGAAACATGGTTGAAATCGCCTGAGATGAGGAGAAGAGCATCTGGGTGTTCTGTCTGCAGCCTGCTGGTTACTGAATGGATGACGTCACGCGCTGCCCCAGCGTTCGCCGTCGGATTTGCATAAACAACAATGCAGATCACGTGTGAGTGTTCTCTCGGGAGATATGTAGGCCTCATGCTAACAGCTAGCAACTCAATGTCTTTGCTGCAGTGTCGTTGTTTAACAGTGATATGTCCCGGTCTGCACCAGTTGTTGTTAACATACATTATCACTCCACCGCCCCTTGCTTTGCCACTGTCTGGTGTTCGGTCAGCCCGTATCATGTGGAAACCCTCCAGCTCAATGTTAGCATCTGCTGCTAGTTCAGTTAGCCACATCTCAGAAAACAAAAGGAAAGAGCACTCCCGATATGTGCTATCATAACGGCAGATAGCCGCTAGCTCATCTACCTTTCCCAGTATAGAGCGTACATTTCCCATGACAACAGATGGAAGGGAGGGTCTGTACCTTATATTTTTTGTCCTCCGCCTTACTCCAGCCCAGCAGCCGTGGCGTTTTCGCCTCAGTTCTCTCGGTATGTCGAGTTTTTCCAATGGGACCGGGTGGCGGTTGAATGCTAGCAGCTCTTCCCTGCTGTATCGTATCCTGCTATAAACAGTGGCTCCGTCCACCGGCTCAGGAGACATTTGGAACGATCTGTGTGTCCGTGATATAAATGGAGTGAAAAAAAGACGGATCAAAAATAGAGAGGAAGGGAAAAAGACTCGGAATCGAGCCGCTGTTGCAAAAGGCAGCCGACTCGTGTGGCGCCGGGAGAGAAAAAAAAAAAATTACAGCCACGCAAAACCAAAATTTCTGCATGAAGTCGAAATAGGCTGTCCTAATGCTCCAAATTATTTAGAGGCGTGTTTGGGGTGTAACGTGAAATAAACCAGGCATTGTCTTTGCTCTTATTCCCTTTAATAAACAGGGTTGTGAGATCAAAGGTTTAATACTAATATGACCACATTTAAATGGGAGGACCAATTCGTTTTGCGTTGATAACAATGCAGGTTCATTCACAAAGTGAAAATGCATTTAAGAGCAAGGAGTTTTTTGAGGAGATTTTTACCTTTACAGCCTTGCTAACACAGGGAGATGTGATCATCACAACACATGGATGAAAGCTGTCAGCTACATTTCAGAGATTATGCCAGTCTTTCTCTTTGTCCATGATTTTGACAGAATTGTAAAATTTCCTTCAGTTATATTATCATTCATTCAAACTTCTCTTTTAAACCAAGAAAGAGGAGCCGCTCATCTCAGCCAAGCTCTATTAATCTGCTCTGCTGAATGAAAAATAACATAAATTCAAAACAACTGTTGGAATATTTTTATTTTGAATCATTTTGTTAAAATGCACAGTAAGAAGGCCACTGTCATGATTCAGACCAGGATCAGACTCAAACGCAGAGCAGCCAGAACAATCACACAGACTCCAATAAAAAGTTTCACAATTTTATTGATCAAAAACAGAAAACCAAAATGCAAAACTAAAGGAAAAGCGAAACACAAAAATGCCAACTTAAATGTTAGCCAAGACAGGAGCCCCCTGGAGCACACGTAGCAGTCAGAGCAGTGGAGTCTGACAGGGAACTCCAACATGGACCAGGGCAGGTGGAAGGCAGGACCTGGGTGGATGTGATGATCTTCCTGATCAGGCGAGCGTGATCAGCTCCGGGAGACACACCTGTGGGTGGCAGCAACCCAGACGATCCAGCGGTGAGTTCCCCTCACACTGGGCCTTAAATACACCGGCTCATCAAGAGAAGCAGGTAGATAATCACGCAGGTGTGCTCATCACTGGAGCAGGAAACCAGGAACAGGAGGGGAGGGGGAGCATGCTCGCCAGACCATTACAGTCACAGGATCGAGTCCACCCCTGACCATCGTGGTGTTTGATCCAACCATTGGTGACCCTTCTATGTGGATTTTGCATGTCCTCCCCATGTCTGCGTGGGTTTACCCCAGGTACTCCTGTTTCCTCCCACAGGCCAAAAACATGCAAGTTAGGTTAATTGAAGACTCTAAAGTGGCCCTAGGTGTGAATGTGTGTGTGAATGGTGAAGGGATTGGTGCCGTACCATGGCTGCCTCATTCATCCAGGTGGATGCCCTGAATTTCTTTCTGGGATAAATAAAGTATACAAAAAAAAAAAAAAGAATGACAGTGAATGAGGTTAAAATATTGTAAAAACTGATATCATTAGATAATGTTGTATGTCGATTTTGTGCACACCTGTCGGCTCTTCTCTAGCCACAGTGACAGCTCTTTTCCCAGTATAGGGCAGACTGGTGCCATTGCGGTCAAGTAGTTAAATTAAAAAGAGGACTGAAACATAAATCTGCCCACCGTTTTTTTCCTCTGTGCAGTGAAAACTCTTTTGTGTCTTCACATAGATTGTATTTAACTGTCCTCATTTAACAGACAACACCAGCTGAGTGTGTCTTTCCTTAGCACAAGCACAAACGGACACAAAATACGATGATGTGATATGATGATTCATCACACAACAGATTAGTGGACAGAATACGTCGTCACAGAAGAGTTTGCTGTTTAAAATCATCAGACTGACAGTATCCCACCACATCTCCCTGCGTGCCACATCCACACCAGAACACAAACACTCCCTGTTCATTCATTTTTTCATTCCCCTACAAAATTAATACATTAATGTCTCATCTATAGACTCCAACGGTAAGTCTGGAATTAAAATGAGAATGTGGATGGAATAAAATACTATTAAGTGTATCATCAGAATCAGAATCAGATTTATTGCCATTGTTCATGTAGTACACAAACTAGGAATTTGTCTCGGTGCCATGCTGCAACATTAAAAACATGATGAGATAAAGAGATAAACTAAAAAACTAAAGGACTAAAAACGCGCAATAAGTGTAGAAAAATAAGTAATAATAATAGTAATAATAATAATAGTAATAATGAGTAATACTAGTCAAGGCAGTTTTAAATAAATTAGCAAGTAGCAGATAATATGGGGTACCACAGTGCAGTTGATAATGCAACAGAAAAACAGTGATGAATGTCATGAGTCTGGTTGAGCTGCTGTACATAGTGCACGAGAGTCAATAAGTCACTTAATGTTCAGCAGTCTGATGGCAGAGGGGAAAAAGCTATTCATGTGCCAGGAGGTTTTAGTCCGAATGGACCGAAGTCTTCTACCTGAGGGGAGGGGGGCAAACAGTACGTGACCAGGGTGTGAAGGATCGACTATGATCCGGCCAGCACGCCTCCGGGTCCTGGAGATGTACAGGTCCTGGAGAGATGGGAGCTTGCAGCCGATCACCTTCTCAGCAGTGCGCACGACGCGCTGCAGCCTTAGTCTGTCCCTGGCAGTGGCTCCTGCATACCACACAGTTATGGAGGAGGTGAGGATGGACTCGATGATGGCCGTGTAGAACTGCACTAACATCTTGGTGGGTAGCTTGAGCTTCCTCAGCTGCCGCAGAAAGAACATCCTCTGCTGGGCCTTTTTGATGAGGGAGCTGATGGTTGGCTCCCATTTGAGGTCCCGGGTGATGGTGGTGCCCAAGAAGCGGAAGGAATCTGCAATGGTGATGGGAGAGCCTGTGAGGCCTGTGAGGGGGGGCAGGGGGGTTGTGACTTTCCTGAAGTCCACAATCATCTCCGCTGTCTTCAGAGCGTTCAGCTGCAGGTTGTTGTGGCTGCACCAGGACACCAGCTGGGCCACCTCTTTCCTGTAGACGGACTCGTCGCCGTTGGAGATGAGCCCGATGAGGGTGGTGTCGTCCGCAAACTTAATCAGCTTAACAGACTGGTGGGAGGAGGTGCAGGAGTTGGTATAAAGGGAGAAGAGTAGGGGGGAAAGTACACAGCCCTGGGGTGATCCAATGCTGATGCTAACAGAGTCCGAGACAGACTTCCCCAGCCGCACATGCTGCCTCCGGTCCGTCAGGAAGTCGGTGATCCACCTGCAGAGGGAGTCAGGCACATCGAGCAGGGATAACTTGTCCTGGAGCAGATCGGGGCGGATGGTGTTGAATGCGGAGCTGAAGTCCACAAACAGAATCCTGGCGTAGGTTCCCGGGGAGTCCAGGTGCTGCAGGATGGAGTGGAGGGCCAGGTTGACTGCGTCGTCCACAGACCTGTTAGCACGGTAGGCAAACTGCAGCGGGTCTAGGAGGGGAGTGGTGATGGACTTGAGGTGAGACAGGACCAGGCGCTCAAAGGACTTCATGACTACAGAGGTGAGCGCTACAGGTCTGTAGTCGTTAAGTCCAGTCATCCGTGGCTTCTCGGGGACAGGGATGATGGTGGAGGATTTGAGGCAGGTCGGCACGTGACATTGCTTAAGGGAGGTGTTAAAAATGTCTGTGAAGACAGGAGCCAGCTCTTTCACACAGTGTCTCAGGGTGGAGGGAGACACACCGTCCGGCCCGGGGGCCTTGCACGGGTTCAGTCTGGAGAACTGTCTGTGCACGTCCTGCTCACTGATGACAAGGGCAGGGGGGGAGGAGGAGGAGGAGGCGGAGGAGGAGGAGGGGGGGGACCGCTTTTGATGAATTAGGGGCCGAGGAGGCAGTGGAGCTGGGTGGAGTGGGTGAGTTGGACACAGCTGACGAGGTGTCAAAACGGGAGTAATGTTGGGACAGTTTTTGACAAAGGGCTTTGTCATCCTGACCCTTAGAAGCCTGAGGCCGATAGTTGGTGATTTGCCTCAGTCCTCTCCACACAGAAGCAGAGTCATTAGCAGTGAACTGCTGCTGGAGTCTCTCAGAATACACAGATTTAGCTCTCCTCAGCTCTCTGTTAAACCGATATTTGACCTCTCTGTAGCAGTCCCTGTCTCCACTTTTCAACGCTGCTTCCTTCTCCTTCCTGATCTGTCTGAGCTTGGCAGTGAACCAGGGCTTATCATTAGAGTACCTCACCCTGGTGCGCGATGGAAGAATGTTCTCCTCACAGAAGTTGATATATGAGTTCACAGTGTCTGTGTACTCATTAAGATCATGTGTGGCTCCTTTAAACATGTCCCAGTCAGTTATTTCCATGCATGTGTAATATCATCATATTAAAATTAAAAGAATGGATGGATAACAGGTGATTAGATTATAACTGTTCCAAATCTCTCCACTAAAATAACTGGAAATCCCAACATATGTATGCCGTTTCCTCATGAGCTCCTGAGCTCCAGAGCTGTGCAATTTCAAAACATGCTGCTGAAATAGCATTAAACAATGCACTTGTGACAACAGGCCTCCTTTTTCCTTTTCAAAAGTGCATTATCATAAAATGCCCCAAAACAACAGATGCAGGACCTGTTGTGGAGGTTGGGTGTGTCTGTGTGTGGGCGTGCTTGTCTGGGTTTATATGTGCAGGTCTTGTAGGTGGGCACGTAATTCCAGTGCAACTGGCTAGTCATTGGGATTGGTATAAAAGTGAGGATTCTCTCTTTGTTCTAGGCTGCCTTCTCTGCTGCGGCCAATCTGTGTCATGCTACATGCATGGCTTGGTTGTCCAGCTTGGCATTTAGTTTAGTAGTTTCATTTGCAGCTGATCTTGCAGTAACACATAACCACACATTCATCAGCCGACACACTGTTCCACACAACTAAAATTCACATTTTTGAATTAAATTACACTTTTGTCTGCTTTAAACCTTGCCTTTCCTTACTTTTGTTGTGGCTTACAGCCAGTCATGACACTTCTTAAATGCCCATTTTATGAATCGCCATTCAGCTATTATGTGCCCTCTGTCTGTGCATCGATAACATGGCTTTGCACTTGTTTCCAACTTTGGTATTGTTGCTTTTGGAAAGGCATAGGCCCTGAAAGATTTTGACACAGTTGTTGTGGATTTTGCTTTGTCATTTTCTGTGCAGACCCATGCCATAAGCCTTTGCCAGCATTAAGTCTGCAGTCTGGGCTGCACTAATGGTTGTAACACATTTGTAAATGGTTGTAACACATGCCACTAAAGTTCTTTTTGGTTCGCCAAGTAGTGAACACTAGTAACCATTTAACAACTTTTATGACCAAATTATTTGAGACCTTAAAACTGTGCGAACTGTTTTGTGAACTTTACAAACCCTGACAAAACCCAATAATCGCAACGTTCGTGAACACTTCTCAGCATTCGCTACTCCATGAGATACTGGCTTAAGCATTTACTTCTGAAGTTCTGCACTCCTGACTCCATACTCAAATGTACTGTATCTCTAAGAATAATAATGGAAGAATGAAATGGCTTTTTCAAATTGTGCCATTGGCTGTGGTTTGTGCAGATCTGTATTTGTAAACAGTGGGAACATTTGATCTTTTTTGTCAAAGGTAAAGTAATGATAATATCACTGTAAAAACATCATTAGAATTATATTTATATGAAAACAATTTTATAAATATATTTGTCTTGAAACAAAAGGGGAACCCTATTCTTGCTCTTATAGGATTAAGAAAGTGTTCCTCGGGGTGCACTCCACTGAAGATGATAAAGATTCCAGCCAGGTCCGAAGAGTCAAAAATAGTTTCCATCATGACTGGTACTGTATACCAGAAACAGGCAATGACCTCATGTTGCTCAAGGTAAGTTTTAGTCACATGTTAGATAAAAGAAAGAAAAAAAAAACTAAAAAGTTGAAGTAAAAAGTGATTCAAGATTACTAAAATATGTAATTGGAAATTTTTATTTTATTTTAATTTGTAAATCTAGAAGACAAAAGTCTGGTTCAAATACCATTTTTTTTTTGTACAACTAACAATAAAAATCATGTATTATATCAATATTTCAATATTTTTCTGATTTCATGAATCCCAATGCACTGGTTGGCAAGGCTTATGAGAATATTTGCCCTTTTTAAATAACTATCAACTCTGTGGATCACCACCTTATTGTGGTGAGTTGAGTGCCCTAATGATCCCAGGAACTATGTTGTTAGGGGCAACTTGCCCTTGGCAGGGTCTCCCAAGATAAATTGGCCCCAGGTGAAGGGCCAGACCAAGAGACATCCAGTAGATCCCCATGAAAAAGTTACATCATTGACTCAGTCTACCCAAAGGAGACACATGGGTCTCCAGTGGGCTCACCTCCTGCTGGAGGGATCATGGGGATGGGGCTATGTGAGCTGGGCTGCAGTCTGACTTATTCTGCTTGGACTGTTGCCCCTGGACCCATGGATAAGCAATAAAGGATGGATGGATGGATGGATGGATGGATATAACTATCAGTATGGGATACATCAATTTGTAATGTTTTGTTGCTTGTTGTTTTTTTAGCTTGACAAAAAAGTGAAGAAAACCAAGACAGTAGAATGGCTTGAGTTAAGCAAAGCTGTCAAAGATCCAGCTGCTGGTTCCAAATGTCTGGTTGCAGGTTGGGGAAGAACCAAACATGATGGCGAAGAATCTGATGTCTTGATGTCTGTCAATGTGACTGTGATTGACAGAGCAAAGTGCAACTCTCATCAACATTACGACAATGATCCTGTTATCACCACAGATATGATATGTGCAGGTTCAGACAGAGCTGATACCTGTGAGGTAAGTACATTTAAAATCAACCTAGCTCCACACCAATATCTTAATGAGCCAAAAAAGTGATTACAATGAATTTGCTCTCTCTACAGGGGGATTCAGGAGGGCCACTGTTGTGCAATGGTGTGCTAACTGCAGTTGTTTCTTTTGGTGGCAAGATTTGCGGCACCAATGAATACCCTGGAGTGTACTCCCTTCTCTCTGACAGACAACTCAAGTGGATCAAAAAAACAATGAATGCATTTAAAATGTCCTGAATGGTGAATTGTAATAAACACAGAAGCTAACATGGGCTTCCTTTTCAGATGGCTTGGTTATCTGATGTTTATTGAGTTCAAATAGCTGATATGATTAAACAAACAGATATTAAGAACTAGTGCTAGGAATCAATTAAATTTTTTAAAGGAATTAAAGGCACATTTTTCGGTAATTATTTCCGATTAAACACTATATTTTTTTTAACTAACTACAATAATGAGTGAATCACTAAAATTTCAGTGACACTTTCAATGCCCAATAATGGCAAAAAATTAAGGGAAAAATATGTTCAGTTTTAACAATGTTATTATTTGATGTAAACACTGATGTAAGAGAGGTGGGGTAGTACTTATAAACACTCTCTATCTCAGTTTGACAGGTGTCACTCCCCCCTGACCTGCACTGACCCTGACCCCACCCCCTTGACCCCACCTACCTAGGTTGTCAATCAAAAGTGTTTTGAAAACATGACCTTTGACCCCGAGTAATTAGGTTGTCAATCAAAAGTGTTTTGAACTTGTCATCAGAAGTGACAGCTGTGTTTTTAATCTGTTGTCCATATGTGGGGCAGCGCGGTGGCGGAGTGGTTAGCACTGCGGCAGCACAGCAACTCACCCTTGGCCGGGGGATCCTGGGTTCGATCCTAGCCCCCGACCAACAGCGATCTGTGTGGACTTTGCATGTTCTCCCCCTGTCTGTGTGGGCTTACTCCGGGATTTCTCTGGTTTCCTCCCACATGCCAAAAACATGCAAGTTAGGTTAATTGGCATCAAAACTGGGGATTCTAAATTGTCCTTAGGTATGACTGTGAGAGTGAATGGTTGTCTGTCTTTCTGTGTTGGCCCTGCGATGGACTGGCGATCTGTCCAGGGTGTACCCTGCCTCTCACCCAAAGATGCTGGGATAGGCGCCACCCCCCCCCCCCCCACGACCTGAAAAGGATTAAGCAGAAGAAGATGAATGAATGAATAAATGAATGAATGAATGTCCATATGTGGTTTAGGGTTAGGATGGGGTTACGCGTAATTAGGCTGTCAATCAAAAGTGTTTTGAACTTGTCGTCAAACTGACAGATTGTGATTTTAATCTGTTGTCCATATGTGTTTTAGGGTTAGGATGGGGTTAATGATGGCAGAACTTCTCGTCAAAGTGACATCTTTGTAGTCTTTCAATTTACAAAAACACAGTCTGAAAAAGGATTTAAACAACACAGACACAGCCATTCTCTCAACCAAAACAGATGGGCTCAAAGGTGACCTGTTTGTAGCAGTTTCAATTTGCAAAAACAGATATCAGTCAGAGGCGCCTCACCGTGTCAGGCTTTGAAGCCACCATTCTCTTGGCTAAAACAGATGTTGAATGGGGAGACCACATTTTGCAAAAACACGGATCTGTGTACAAAAGCACACGGACACTGACCCTGTCACAAATCTACAACATCATCTTTTGCACATTTAGATCAGGGTTTTAGTCAAAAACACAGATTACACAATAACCACACAGTTAAAACATCCTTGACCATTCTCTTAGACAAAATAGAGAGGAATATCTCTTCTGAGCGACTAGGATGTTTGCTGAGCTTTCCTAAGCATGTGCCGCCGTGAAAACAAACGTTTGAGCTTTGTCTACAAACACACACGCACACACACACAAAGAGTTCAAGATGCATGAACAAATTGAGAATGAATATATTATTGGACTGTTGCAACAGCACTGCTGCACAGTGTACACGCTGACAACAAGCTTTCAGAGATGTTGTCCCTGTTTGAAAAGGGTCCGCACAACATTAAGAGTGACTATGAGTGGCTAGAGGCTTTCACACAGGACTTTCTGCCCCACATGAAGGAAGAAGAAAGGGTTTACATTTTTAAAATGACCATACAACAGCCTTCTAAGGATCGTCTGCATGAAACAATTCTGCAAAACTCCCCACAACTTGCATGTGATATTTACCAACGGTTAAATTATTTTTATTCAATATTTGAAACAACCAGCATGTGCTTATATGTGGTTTGATATCACTTAGAAAATTTAACATTCCTCTGGCTGACACCCCCACAGGTCTTAGACAACATCTCTCTGCCACGCATCAATCCACACTCACTCACACAAACAAACAATCACATATGTCATGACTCACTCTGGGCTGTCACCTGCTTCAGCTGCACGCACACCTGCTTCCAATCACCCACGGGCTTTATAGCCTGCTCTGCCTGGGATTCAGCACGGAGCCGTCTGTCATTCTCCCAAAGAGTTACATCTCTCGCCTGACTGTCTACGACCAGGTCTCCTAACTCTTTATTGAAATCATCTCTTCATCTCAAGTAAGCAGTGTGCTTCTCACCTTCCTCTCAGTTTCTCCTCTGTGCATAGATGGATTCCTCCGCCGGCGGAACCTGCCCTTCTCGGCGGCGGAACGTCCTCCCCTCGCCTCTACAGGCCAACCTGCTCACCTCTGGAGTGCATAGCAGACGCTGTCTTCCTGGCTGGAGCCCTCCAGACCAACTTGAGCGCTCATCGTTCCACCTGCAAGTAAGCCCCAGTCATTACTTTGCTCATTCAGTAGTGGAAGACTCTAACATCTGCGCTTTGGCTCTGTTATAGGGTTGCCAGGCTGAACGTCTCTCTGCTTCACCCCCGGCCACGTCATCTCTACCATCACCACATACACACCACACATACACACACCCACACACCCTCACTGTACAAATAAAGATAACTGTATTTCACTCGAGCCTGTGTGTGTGTTCCCTGGGTCCAGCAATATGTCACATATCACTCGGGGTGAACAATTGTTTTTCACAAACAATACCTCGGTCACCCATACGCCAAAGCTTTTCCCCAATCCCCTATAGGGGGTCTTCGTTTTGTCTATATGTATCAATGAACACCCCCTGAAGCGCATCTTCACACCCAAAGGAATGTGGCACAGGCAAAATGAGAGATGATATTTGACTTTCAAAACTTTATAAAAAAAAAAACTTTTTTTTCTCTCTGTATTGTTAAATAAAACTTGACTAATTTTTTAGATATTATAATGCACACCAAAATCCACTCTCCACCAAGCTACAGTGCTTTAATCATGATATTACCAAGCTTTAATCATGATATTTTTCTAATTACTCGATCAGTGGTTTTACCTATTTTTGTGACTGGTCTGTGAAAAGTCTTATACAGCTAAAGCAGCTATTTATTTTATGTTGTAAAGGATTTATCTCATCATCTGTGTCAGAGTCAGAACCGCTTTTATATCATGTTTTCCGTCTTTTGTAACGGTATTCTACCTCAACTGGAAGGGGTAATAAATCTCTCAGGTATGTAAAGATCATTATTGCATCTATAAAACATTATGAACGGTCATTGAAAAAAAGAAATTCACTTACAGAATTCGAAGAGGATAATACGCATCAATTCGACAATGATCAAAATAGTCTACTTGGGGCTTTGGATGAAATCCGGCATTCTGAGGACAATCCGGCGGTCTTTAGGGACCAGGAGCACCCTGGGGTCGGCGTCAAGCATCCTGCAGCCCTTTGTCCAACAGCCGCTCCACAGCTGAATAACGCCAGGCGTCCAGCACGAAACCCAACCATCTTCACAGGCTCTATAGCCGGTATAGAGCCGGTGGATGCCTGGCTTGAAAGCATTTCATCGACCAGATGCAAACGACCAGCGCCGCTGAGAGACAGGCCGACCCACGCTACGGGGCATGCTTCCTGTAAGCTCCTCCAAGTTTTAAAAATCCTTTTATTAAGCCGATATGATTGTTTTCCTGCTTCAAAACAAACCATGCCATGCTAAAATGTAAACTGGGGATAGTGTCACCGTCCGATGATGTGGTGGGTTGCCATTGGCCCTCTAACAACGTCTCGGAGTGATGACGTAAACGTCCCTGCATTGTGTTTTTAAATGTGAAATAAACTTATTATTATTATTTTACAGAATAAGAACCGAGGCCTTCGACATCGACCGGTGGGGGTGGGAGCAGACCGAAGTGCCCTAGTAAAAAGACCACGTCTGTGAGACGTCCGCCCAACAGTAAGTACTGATCCGCACTCCTGTATTCATATTAAATGCCACAAACCCCGTTATCATTTTGTACCTGCATCATTCACCCATAGACACCACTGCAGCGAAGCGTGGGACACTGAGGAGGCGGGGGAGGAGGAGGACCATGCCAACGGCCGACGTGAGATGACTGTTTGAAGGTATGTATTAAAAACAATTTAAAACAGCCTTCCTGCTTGGAAGATAATTTGCTGTCTCTAAGAATAAAAACTGAAATATGTATTTTATTATTTTTAATATGTTTGTCATGATTAATTGTACATCTACCACTTTGGTCAACCAAGGTTCTTTTAAATAAATAAATATATATAAAATAAACCTTCGACCACCCACCAACTTGATTTGAAATAAAAGATATGTTGTGGAGAATGTGAATAATGAGGCTGGTTTATGAACAGATGATTTTATTACACTCTCTCATCAGTCATACACAGAAAAGCATGATACACTCAGGCACGGTTTCTCCTTTTATCCCCACCGCTCATCTCACATCTGCATGACATTTCACATCACATTGCATGACATTTAACATCACAATACATTCACCTTTAAACCCCCCGACTATTGTCCTCCTCTGTTTACCCTCTGCACCCTGACTGAGATGCTGTCTGCACTGACTCACCCAAGTCTCTACACCAACCCCCCCAGACAGAGTTTCAGTCCTCGCGCCTTTTGGGCTTCAGTCTCCTCCCATATCTGCTGTAACGGGGGTTTCTGTGCCGGCGGGGGGCTGCTGGAAGTGTGTCTGACTGCGGGTGGGCCATGGCGAGGGGGAGGGAAACTCTGCTTTGCCTGTGTGGCTGTCCTGGTGAATCGTTTGCCTGGGGAGTTCTTAGCGGGGGTCTTCCATGCCGAGGGGCCCAAGCCAGCAGCACTTGCTCGTCCACCACTACAAAGGCGGGCTTAAGTCTGTCTATGCATATTTTCTCCCAACGACACCCCAAGTCTAACAAAAAATGCTTGTCCCCTGTTTCCAGCACTCTGAACGGGCCATCATAGGGTGGGCGCAATGGAGGGCGGTGGGCATCGTGCCTGACGAACACGAACTCCACGTTCTTCAAAGTTTTTGGCACGAAAGCGTGTGGAAAACAGTGGTGGGCCAGGCCGGGCAGCGTGCCTGTGTCTGCACTATACTGCAAACGCTGAGACGCGCAGTTGTCCGGCGCAGGATTATCTGGCAAAAATTCCGCGGGCAGCCGCAGTGGCTGAGAAAAAACCAGCTCAGCCGGGGAAGCCTCCAAATCCTCTTTTGGTGCGGAACGCAACCCCAATAAAACCCACCGCAACCGGTCTACCCAATTTGCATCCGTCAACGAAGCCCTGAGTGCTGCTTTCAGTGACCTATGAAAACGCTTGCATAACCCATTGGCCTGTGGGCTGTACACGGTTGTGCGATGAACTGTAACACCCAGGCTGTGGGCCATCGTGGAACAGAGGTCGGAAACAAACTGAGGGTCCCTATCGGACGCGATGTCCGACAGGATTCCAAAACGCGCCACTCATGTTGTCAAAAAAGCGTGCGCCACATCCGTGGACGTGGTTGCCGCCAGTGGGACTGCTTCTGGCCAGTGTGTGGTGCGGTCCACCACTGTCAGAAGGTGCTATCCGGGCCGCCGGGTCTGGGTGCGCCAACACTGCGGCATTTGCCAGTGCTGCTTTAACCTCAGAGAACGCCTGCTCTCGCCCCTGAGTCCATTCGACTCCATCCGCGGGTTTCCGTCTCTTGAGCGCTGCGTACAATGGCTGCATGAATTGAGCTGCACGGGGGAGGAACCGGTTATAAAAGTTAACTATCCCCAAAAATTCTTGCAGCGCCCTGATCGTCTGAGGCCGGGGAAAATTCACCACGGCGTGCACTGTGTCGGGCAAGGGTATTGCTCCCTCCGGTGAGACGCGGTGCCCCAAAAAATCAATCCCCGTCACGCCAAACTGGCACTTCGCCGGGTTGATTATTAACCCGTGCTCCTCCAACCTCTGGAAAACCGTCCTGAGGTGGGTTACATGTTCGTCTTCGGACGCACTGGCTACCAGGATATCATCCAGATAGACAAACACAAATGGGAGATTGCGCAGCACCGCATCCATCATGCGCTGGAACGTCTGTGCCGCTCCTTTTAATCCAAATGGCATGCGCAGAAACTCGAACAAGCTGAACGGAGTTATTACCGCTGTTTTGGGTACGTCCTCCACGCGCACTGGGACCTGGTGGTAACCGCGGACCAGGTCTATTTTAGAAAAAATGCGTGCTCCGGCGAGGTGAACGGAAAAATCCTGAATGTGGGGAATCGGTTATTCAATCTGTGGAAATCACTGCACGGTCGCCACGATCCCTCAGCCTTAGGAACCATGTGTAGCAGGGATGCCCATGGGCTGTTCGAACGCCTGATGATGCCCAACCTTACCAGGTTGGCAAACTCCTCACGCGCTATGGCCAGTTTAGCTGTGTCCAAGCGCCAAGGTAATGCAAAAACGGGCGGCCCGGTGGTGGTTATAAAGTGCTCCACCCCGTGTTTAGCGATGGCTGCCAAAAACGTCGGGACCGTGAGTGCTGAGAACTGAGTGAGCAGTGTGTGGAACTTATCGCCTGGAGCTGTGACGTTGGCTTGTGTTACTGGCCCGGCCCCTCGAGCTGTACAGGGGAGAGAGTCAAAGGACAGTGCATTAACCAGGCGCCTGTTAGCAACATCAACTAGTAAACCATGTGCACACAGAAAATCAGCTCCCAGGATTGGGAAACTCAGTGCTGCTATGACAAAAGTCCACTCGTATGTACGGCCGTGTAGAGATAAAGCCAGTGTTCTCTCACCAAAGGTCTTAATGTCCGAGCCGTTTACTGCCACCAGCCCGGGGCTGCTAGGTCCTGCCAGCCGGTCGGCATAGGTCGGCAGGATGATGCTCTTCAGGGCTCCAGTGTCTACGAGGAAACGCCTCCCTGAGCGCGAGTCCGTCACATAGCGCAGCTTGTTCTCTTCGCCGGCGGTCACAGCTGCTACCGACTGCCGGCCTTGGCGTTTCCCGAGCGCTTGAATTGGCATGGTGGCACACATCTTCGTGCGTTCTCTCCGAAGCGGCGGTGGTAGAAGCAGAGCTTGTCTCTCTGGCGCTCCTTGGCCCCCGCTGCCGCTACCGTCGGTGGCTCCTCGCCTCCTCTGGTCGTCTCGCTGGGTTCCGACGCTGCCGCGTTGACTGTGAGCACTCTGGTGGTGAGGATGATCCGGTCTGCCTCCTGGGCTAGCGCACGGTAGTCACACACGGCCAGCAACAGCGAATTGGCCAGAACCGCTCTTGCCTCTGTTGGAAGGTTCCGGAGGAAAAGGTGGGCAAACAGAAAATGCCTGTCTTCCGTGCCTATTAACGCCAACATCTTCTCCATCAGATCGACAGCCAAACCATCTCCTAACTTGGAACGCCTCGGGAGCCTCTCTGCCCTCTCACAGTCCGAGAGCGTGTAGCGCCGGGTCAGCGCAGCCTTGAGAGCCTTGTATCTGTTGTGGGCTGGGGGCTGGTCGAGCAGGCTCGCTACCTGCTGAGCTGTGCGAGCGTCCAGCGCTGCAACCACGTAGTAAAACTTGGTGTCATCTGCCATTATTCCCCGGAGGGCAAACTGGGCCTCGGTGTGGTGAACCAAGAGCGCGGGTTGTGCTGCCAAAAGGCCGGTAGCTTGACTGAAACAGCGCACGTGTTGCTGGGGGTTCCCGTCCGGGCCGTCTGTGGGATGCTTGCCGCGTTGCTGGGGCTTCCCATCCGGGCCAACTCCGGGGTTCTTGCCTTGTGTTCCATAATTCGTCCAGGGTCACCAGTGTGGAGAATGTGAATAATGAGGCTGGTTTATGAACAGACGATTTTATTACACTCTCCCATCAGTCATACACAGAAAAGCATGATACACTCAGGCACGGTTTCTCCTTTTATCCCCACCGCTCATCTCACATCTGCATGACATTTCACATCACATTGCATGACATTTAACATCACAATACATTCACCCTTAAACCCCCCGACTATTGTCCTCCTTTGTTTACCCTCTGCTCCCTGACTGAGATGCTGTCTGCGCTGACTCACCCAAGTCTCTACAATGTACTACATACAGAACAGCCGTGAGTAACGTTGATGTTTTTTTGCCCCGCTTTGCAGAATTAAACCAAGCACTGAATCCGGCCGTCTGCTCCACAGATCCAGTTTGACAGCGCCCCTGAGGGAGCCCTTCAACGCTGTGTGTGTTGGACGAGAACCGGGGTGCAACAGCGTCTGACCACCGTGTTATCACTCTGCCGGGTCATGCAGAGCTTCATGACCTCCATCCTGACTATCTGTGAAAAAGTGTAATGTAATCTTTTTTTTCTCCTCTATATCCTGGGTATTGTGACAGACTGTAATAAGCTACCATGAATGAAAAATCACAATCAGACCATGTTGAATCGGAGGATGAGGGGGGCGAAAGGCTACCAGAGTGGGTAACAGACTATGATTACATGATAGAAGATTTATCCTATTTACATCGGTCTCTAAATGGAACAAATGAAATGCAAAGTTCGGCGGCTGTTCGGCGGCTCAGGAGGGGAAAGCAGCTCCCCGTCCACACTGTGTATGGTGCGGATGGGACACTGTTGACTTCAACTGGGGATATCGTCGGGCGGTGGAAGGAATACTTCGAGGATCTCCTCAATCCCACTGATACGCCTTCCACAGAGGAAGCAGGGTTTGGGGACGAGGGGGATGACTCGCCTATCACAGGGGCTGAGGTCGCCAAGGTGGTTAAAAATCTCCTTGGTGGCCGGGCCCCGGGGGTGGACGAGATTCGCCCCGAGTACCTCAAGGCCCTGGATGTTGTTGGGTTGTCATGGTTGACACGCTTCTGCAACATTGCGTGGAGGTCGGGGGCAGTGCCTTTGGCATGGCAAACCGGGGTGGTGGTTCCTCTCTTCAAAAAAGGGGACCGGAGGGTGTGCTCCAACTTTAGAGGGATCACACTCCTCAGCCTCCCTGGGAAGGTCTATGCCAAGGTACTGGAGAGGAGAGTCCGGCCGTTGGTCGAACCTCGGATTCAGGAGGAGCAATGTGGTTTTTGTCCTGGCCGTGGCACATCGGACCAGCTCTTTACCCTCTCGAGAATTCTTGAGGGTTCGTGGGAGTTTGCCCAACCAGTTTACATGTGTTTTGTGGACTTGGAGAAGGCATTTGACCGCGTCCCTCGTGGATTTTTGTGGGGGGTGCTTCGGGAGTATGGGGTATCGGGCTTGTTGTTACGAGCTATTCGGTCTCTGTACGACCGTTGTGAGAGTTTAGTTCGCATTGCCAACACTCGGTCGGAGTCATTCCCAGTGAGAGTTGGACTCCGCCAGGGCTGCCCTTTGTCACCGGTCCTGTTCATAATTTTTATGGACAGGATTTCTAGGCGCAGCCAGGGAATGGAGGGTGTCATGCTTGGTGACCACAGGATCTCATCTCTGTTGTTTGCAGATGATGTTGTCCTGTTGGCTTCATCCAGCAATGACCTACAGCTCTTGCTGGGACGGTTTGCTGCTGAGTGTGAAGCGGCTGGGATGAGAATCAGCACCTCCAAGTCCGAGTCCATGGTCCTCAGCCGGAAAAAGGTGGATTGTCCTCTCCGGGTTGGGGACAGGCTCCTGCCCCAAGTGGAGGAGTTTAAGTATCTTGGGGTCTTGTTCACGAGTGAGGGGAAAATGGAGTGAGAGATCGACAGACGGATTGGAGCAGCATCTGCAGTGATGCGGACGTTGTACCGGTCTGTTGTGGTGAAGAGGGAGCTTAGTTCTAAGGCAAAGCTGTCGATTTACCAGTCAATCTACGTTCCTACTCTCACCTATGGTCACGAGCTTTGGGTAATGACCGAAAGAACGAGATCGCGGATACAAGCGGCTGAAATGAGCTTTCTCCGTAGGATTGCTGGACTCACCCTCAGAGATAGGGTGAGGAGCTCAGTCATCCGGGAGAGGCTCAGAGTAGAACCGCTGCTCCTCCACATTGAAAGGAGTCAGTTGAGGTGGTATGGGCATCTGATTAGGATGCCTCCTGGACGCCTCCCACTTGAGGTGTTTCAGGCACGTCCCACTGGGAGGAGACCCCGGGGCAGACCCAGGACTCGGTGGAGAGACTATGTCTCCCAGCTAGTCTGGGAACGCCTTGGTATCCCCTCTGAAGAGCTGGAGCAGGTGGCTGGGGAGAGGGAAGTCTGGGCTTCTCTGCTTGAACTGCTGCCTCCGCGACCCGGACCTCCGGAAAAGCGGTAGAAGATGGATGGATGGATGGATGGAAATGCAAAGGGCCGTGGATGAATTAGTTCGTATTCCAGCACCCTTTCGGGTTGATTTATAGGATAGCACGAATGAAATAGGTGAAACAACACCCCCAAGCAACAGCAACAGTCACAACAATAATAATATCACCAGCAACGCACTTCATCATCTAGAACATATATTTGAGAATCAAAACCATTCACACCTCCCACCCACAAATCATTATCAATCACCCGCAACCTCTTCAACCTCCACCGAACAGCTAGAGCTTTCCCCTAATGGTGGGGAGTTGCGTTCTGACGCTCATGACCGGGACACAGCATCCTCTAGGGACAGGGAAGTCAGAATGTTCTCACCATTTAACACGATGAGAATGACGCGTCGCTTACCCGCTCCTAGACGATGCGACGTGCCCAACATCGCAGACTTTTATAACAATGTGATGGGTATCCTCAGAGAATTGGCTGAGGATGCCCGATCACACACGGAACGCAACAACGTAATCCAGCTAGAAGTTGTCGGTGAAAGTACGAGGAGCAACATCCTCGTTACAACCGACGACAATGGGGGTAATGTTTTACTGGCTTTTGAGGGTTTGCTCGACCGGGTAGTGCAGTCGGGCAATAGCATCAACGCAGATGAGGGTTTAGAGTTAAACCTACAGGTGGTGCATAACCACAGAGGCAGTGGTAAACGCAGGCTAGCGAAAACGTTAGACTGTGAAATTATCGATAAATAAAGGCGTCATTTGTACGTTACGTGTAGCGAGAAGGATCAATTCTGTTTCGCTACTAGCTTAGCACACCTGATGATCCCCCATTTAGACGACCGCGCATGTAAGGCTTTGGGTAAGACATTGCAAAATCAGGTGGGTCTGGGTGACCAGACGCCTATCACTTTTAGTGATACAACTAAATTTGAACGGCTTGTAGGACTTAAAATCGTGGTGTTTTACAGAACATCTCACAGTCATCCCCTCTTGCATTTTGAGACCGACTATAGCGATCACTCAAAACCTTTGTTCCTGTTCTTATTGCAAAACCATTTCTACGGTATAAAAAAATCTCACAGCTTTCATAGGTACGGCATCCGTTTGTAACTACTGTTACAAGAGTTTTAATAACCCGTATTCGCACTATTGTAAAGGATACTGTCAGGTTTGCAATGACTCCGTGTGCCCTTCAGAAGAGCTCAGACCAGTAGAATGTTTAGACTGTCACAGAAAGTGTCGCTGTCCGGCCTGTTACGCCAGACAAAGAGGCCAAACGAGGTGCTGTAACTGCACCCTACAGGAGTATCTGTGACGTGATAAAAAAAAATGTACCCTCTGCAACTTTTCCTATTATGTTAGTAAAACCGCAGGTACATCCCCACACCATTGTAGCCGGTTAAAATGTAAAATTTTTGGGGTGCAATTACAACAGGCTTCTGAAGCCGATGATCATCAGTGTTATATTCAGCCACCGCCCCGCCCCCCTCCCCTGCAGGTTAAACACCCCGAGTTGTTTTTTTATGACATCGAAACATTTGTCAACGATAAAGGGGACCACGCACCATTTCTCATGTATGCTAAAACATCGAAAGGTGAAGAAAAGTGTTTTTACAGTACAGACTGTGTAAAACAGTTTCTTTTGCATTTCAGACGCAAAAAGTACAGGCGTAATGGATTCATAGCACATAATGCCAGAGGGTTTGATGATTACCTGATCTTGAACAGTATGATAAAAGAGAATATAATACCTCAACATATTCTCATGATGGACAGTAAGATCCTAAGTTTTGAGGAACCCCATTATAACCTTAACTTCATCGACACGGTATCCTTCCTACCTATGTGTTTTAGCGCGATGCCTAAAGCTTTAGGTTTTAGTGAGGTGAGAAAGGGGGTCTTCCCCCACGGATATTCTGCGGCGGAGCGTCTAAATTATGTAGGTCCTTACCCACCATCATCCGACTATGGCGTAGAATGTATGATGGTCGCCGAGCGGGCGGAGTTCGACGAGTGGTACGACGGGGTCAAAGACGGGTCGTTTGACTTTAAACAGGAGGCTCTGCATTATTGTAAAAACGACATGGACATTCTAGCCATGGGGTGCGTTAAATTTAGAGAGCGGTTCCTCACCGATACAGGTGTGGACCCTTTCTCCAGTGTCACGATAGCATCGGCCTGTATGAAAGTGTTTCTCACCAATTACCTGGCCCCAACACCCTTGCCATCCCGTGCCCCAACAACTACAGACGTCAGTGTAAAAGATTTTCACAAGCCTCAATCCAATGGTTAGAATGGGTTATGCATAGTCAGAAAATATTCATCCAGCATGCTTTAAATGGGGGGAAAAACAGATGGGGCCCTTTTTTGTAGACGGCTACGTGGAGATTGACGGTTTGAAGCATGTCTATGAGTTCAACGGCTGCTATTTCCACAGTTGTGTTTGCAGTTTTAAAAGCACAGAGATCTGCCCTCTGAGGGGTGTTACATTTGGAGAGCTGCATTTGAAAAGTGAGGAGAGGTTGCAGGTGTTATGCTCTATGCACAGTGTCCGCGTTACGGTGATGAGGGAGCACGAATGGGAAGAGATGAAAAAATCATGCGAGGAGGTGAAACAGTTTCTGAAAATGTTTAACCCACCCGAGCCCCTCTTACCGCGCCAGGCCCTTTACGGGGGCAGGACGAGCGCTCTAAAACTGAGACACACCATAGGGCTGGATGAAACAATGCACTATGTAGATGTCACTTCTCTGTACCCCTATGTTAACAGCACATGCTTTTACCCTCTAGGCCACCCCACCGTCATTTACAAAGATTTTGGGGATCCTCGAAGCTATTTCGGCTTAATCAGAGCTACCATCTACCCACCCCGCGGCCTCTTTTTTCCTGTTCTACCCTACAAAAGTTCAGGAGGTAAATTAACCTTTCCACTGTGTCGATCGTGCACAGAAACCAACCGTCAAGATGGTGTTTGCACACACGGCGACAAGGCGAGAGCATTGACAGGGGTCTGGGTTACTGTGGAGTTTAACAAAGCCCTGGAGCTGGGGTACAGGGTGGGTGAAATCACAGAAGTGTGGCATTTTGATCAAAGTAGCAACACAGTGTTTGTAGATTACATACACAAATTTCTAGAAGAAAAACAGAAAGCATCGGGTTACCCCCCAGATGTCACCCATCAGGAGAGCAAGGACAGATACACTACCGTTCAAAAGTTTGGGGTCACCCAGACAATTATTTTGTGTTTTCCATGAAAAGTCACACTTATTTACCACCATGAGTTGTAAAATGAATAGAAAATATAGTCAAGACATTGACAAGGTTAGAAATAATGATTTGTATTTGAAATAATATTTTTTCTTTCAAACTTTGCTTTCGTCAAAGAATCCTCCATTTGCAGCAATTACAGCATTGCAGACCTAACATGATTGCACAAGGGTTTTCTAATCATCCATTAGCCTTCTGACGCAATGAGCAAACACACTGTACCATTAGAACACTGGAGTGATAGTTGCTGGAAATGGGCCTCTATACACCTATCTAGATATTGCACCAAAAACCAGACATTTGCAGCTAGAATAGTCATTTACCACATCAGCAATGTATAGAGTGTATTTCTGATTAGTTTAAAGTTATCTTCATTGAAAAAAAGTGCTTTTCTTTCAAAAATAAGGAAATTTCTAAGTGACCCCAAACTTTTGAACGGTAGTGTACATCAGGGACTATCACCGTCATCAGGGTATTCTGTTAGATGCCGATAAAACACAAGCGAATCCACTCTGTCACCGCGTCTCAAAACTGATTTTGAACTCGCTTTGGGAGAAATTTATGCAGAGAGATAATCTGATTTAGACCGTTGAGATCTCAGAGCCTGAAGAATTTTTCACCTACTTGTTTTCGGGTAAATGCAAGGTGGAATACTTTCATGTTCTGGATGATGACAAAGCTCTGCTTAAGTGGAAATATAACGATCATTGCATTCTACCCCTTGGTACAACTAATAACATCTTTATAGCCGCCTTTACCACAGCCCACGTACGTCTGAAGCTGTACGGTTATCTGGAGAAACTGCAAGAGAGGGTTCTTTACATCAACAGTTTAATTTACGTAGTAAAGAACGGTGAGACGCCTCTGGAGTTGGGTAATTATCTGGGGGATTTGATGGATGAGTTGGACGGGGATACCATTCAGGAATTTGTATCCGCAGGCCCCAAGAGTTACGCCTACCAAACGAGGAACAAAAAGAAGGTCGTCATGAAGGTCAAAGGTATCACGCAAACCCGATCATGTTGCGAGCGTATCAGTTTTGACAGCATCAAAGATTTGGTGGAGGATTACATGACAAATTCGGGAGAGAGAGTGACTGAGACAAACATTACAACATACTGTAGGACATGATAAAAGGGGGTTTGTATTGAGAAACTTGTCATTTCAGAAGAAGTTTAGAGTTGTGTATGATAAAAGATGTCTCTTTAGGGACGGGACCACTCTGCCTTTTGGTTACTATATTTTTTTTAGGAAAATAATGTCACATCTTGCCCAGGATATAGAGTAGATTGATTTTGATCCTAGGTTCACCTTTCCATTTTCATGTTTGGTGGTGGGACCAAGCGGCTGTGACAAGACTTATTTTGTTTCAAAGGTACTGGAAGACTGTGAACATGTTGTAAATATTGTACCTGAAAACATTGTATGGATTTATATGTGTCATCAGCCTATGTACAGTGAACTGCAGAAGGTGAATAAAAGAATAAAATTTGTTGAAGGACTCCTTGATTCTTTTGAAGATGAAAACCTGTTTCCTCCCGATCAGAAACACTTGATTATTCTGGACGAAGCTATTTTTCAAGCCTCTGACCATCCTGAAGTAGTATGAATTTTTACCCAGTACAGGCATCATAGAAACATGAGCGTCATGATGCTGACACAAAACGTGTTCCATAAGGGTAAATACAGTCCCACCATTAATCTGAACAGCAATTATCTGGTGATGTTTAAAAACCCACGTGATAAACTACAAATAAATATATTAGCACATCAAATCTTCCCATCACAAAATGCCTTCTTCCTAGAGAGTTTTGAAGATGCCACCAGAGATCCCCACGGCTATTTAATAGTAGACCTCACACCCTCCTGTCCAGAACAATACAGGTTGAGGACAGGTATACTTCCTCACGAGAGGATGACCATCTATGTGCCCAAAACATCAGCCTAGTTTATCATATGTATGAAGAGGAACGCTATTTTACTCACGGCGCTGTACCATGCCTCCCCAAAAAAGTGCAGGGATATTCTCATCCACAGCTCTCCAGACTTTATTCAGACATTGTGTGAGATCACTCTGAATCTTTTAAAAGGGAACAGTCCATTTTTTTAAAATTTTTTGTTACTTATTTGTACCCGTAGGTAGACTTGGTTTGCAGTCTGGTGACAAGCCACCGGCTGCTGGGTGCGCGAGCGCCCTAAACCTACATGTTTTTGGTATGCGGGAGGAAACCGGAGAAATCCCGGAGTAAACCCGCGCAACACGGGGAGAACATGCAAACTCCACACAGCTCACTGTTGGTCGGGGGCTGGGATCGAACCCACGATCTCATGATCCCCGCGATCCCCCGGCCGAGGGTAAAACTGTGCTGCCACAGTGTTAAACCACTGTGCCACCATGCAGCCCATTGTCCGAATGTCAGTTCAAGAAACTACAAAAGCGGAAAAAATTATCAGACTGTTGGTCGACAAGAAAACTAGTTTAAAACGCAAACACCAGGTTCTGAAAAAACAGTTGGGCGGTTTTCTATTGCCTCTGCTATCCTCTGTGGTGCCCATGATTGGGGATCTTATCGGTGGACTGGTGATAAGAAATTAAAAATAAAAAGATGACTTTGAAGAATGCCCAAAAGATGTTTCTGCTCACACCTGAGCAGTTAAACCATATGAGCTGACCGACGACCATCAGAGAAAATGCAGAGGATGATTTGGACTCCAGAATGAGAGCCGTATTAAAAGAACCAGGCTTGAGTGCTTAAGAGAAAATTCAAAAGTATGACGCTCTACTGCAGAGATACCTCACGCTCATGAAACAGGATCATAACGAGCGACGGTGGGTAATGCTTACTCTGCACGGGAGCCTGACCACCTATCCTTTGGTGAGAGCGAACATGCTCGTGCCTCATCTTCTGATGGTACCCGCGCATTATCCGCCGCGGGTGGTCCCGCATCACCCCGCAGCATGCATGACGGTTTAGATTTTGACGTTACGGTTGAAGAGGTTCTGCAAAATCTCCCCACATGTGATCGTAAGAATGCCGAATACATCCTGAGGAAATTGCTCCAGAGTTATGGGGGGTCGAATTCAAAGGGGAAGTTTGTTTACAAGGGCGAGGCCTTGAAAGGATCTCATATGACTGATTCATGCAAACACCTCTCACTCCCTTATAAAAAAACACCAATTCACTGCACTTGCGGGGTGGTCGAAATTTTTACACACTCTGTCTGAACTCAATATTCCTTTAACGGCTGTGAGCAACCCACAAGCGCGTGATCAATATTGACTTCTTAAGACGAATGCAAGCAACATCGCCGATGTAGGTTTTGAAAACCCTCGAGACGTATGCCGTGCCAGAGAGAAAAAAAATAAACTTCTGCCATCCCCAACCTGGGTCACACCCTGTGAGGAAGAAGAGTCTGAATTTGAGATTGAAAAACCTCAAGACGTACGCCGTGCCAGAGAGAAAAAAAAGAAACTTCTGCTGTCCCCACCTGGATCACACCCTATGAGAAAGGAGAGTCTGAATTTGAGACTAGAACAAGGAGAAATAAAAGACAAAATAAACTCCCCCCTCAATGGACCACTCCTTAAGAAGAGAAATTTGAGATTAGATATATACATTTCAAGCGTAGAGTCATTTTTTTCTTTCATATAAAATCACAAAAAGGGTAATTATTCATGGCACTAGTAACACAGTTGTCAAACATACACTCTATATCGTCACAGAGTGTATATATCATACACTCTTTATCCTAAGTTTCTACACAAGACAGTTTTTACACATTTGTAAAGAACAACACCTCTGTTTATGGGGTGCACCGGTTTTATTTTTGATACAATCTTGGTATTTTCTCACAAAATTGTGCACCATCAGGTCATTTTTCATCACATCCTCATTGTACAATGACAGTACACGTTCAAAAGATAATTTGCAGGTCCGATGTGCCAGGTAATAGACACAGTGTTGACCGCAAGTCGTTGATAGTTGATGCTGTAACTGGGCATTGTGGTACTTGGTGTTTTGTGAATGCTTCTCCAACAACTTTAAGACGCTGTCGGGATAGTAAAAAAAAATCGGGCGGAAACCCATAAAAATCAAAAAAGGTGGCTTCGCCGTCCTTTTCCAGGGTGATGGCTAACCAGTGCTCTCCAGGCATGTGGGCGGGATGTGTGTTGATGACGAAGTAGGCGGGGGGTCTAAAGGCAGGGGTCAACAACGGTAACTGATCGGAGAGCCACACCCCACAAAACACACCTTCCAGCAGACAACGCAGAAGACTCTCCAGTTGAATATTATTCATGTTCCTAGTAATAGTCCACCAGCACTTCTCTTTTAGAGTTAATTTCCAGAATAGAATCGTAACAGGCATAGACTATCAGTGGGGAAGGGCTGTTCTAAATCTCATCTCCAGTCTTAAAATACCATTCGACACGGTGGACAGGGTGTCGTTGTCATCCCCCGGGGCAAGATTAAACACAAACAGGGTGTACCCGTTGTTAAATTCCTCTCTGTTGATACTGAGAGGTAAATCTTTAAGATGTCTCCCCGTCGCCAGGAACATGTTGTAAAATTCCCTAACAGAGAGTTGGTTATTAAACTGAGGCTGGAAAGCCTTGGCGGGGATCTGTCGGCCGTCCTGACAGAGAGCCAGATATTCCACATTGTTGTGAATAAAATTGAAAGGCAATAGGTCTCTTCTCCCCGTGAAAGCCTCATGATGCACCATACCCAGAACCACGTATTTGGGAATGGCCCCCAGAAACAGATTCTCCTGGTTGCGCATCCTAGAATTTTGTGGGATGGAGTATGTTTTTACATTGACGCATGAAAGGGGGTGGAGTGCATTGCCTTTCATCAGGGCTGCGAAGTGGCCTAATCTGATTGCGGGGGACACGGACACTTTTTTAACAAACAGACAGGCCCCCAATATTTTCAAAAGGAAAGTGGAATCGCCGGCTCCCATGAGACAGAAAGCGTTGTTGGTGCAGGTTAGTTTGATTCTCAAATCGACAGAGTTCAGCATGAGCCTCTCTCAAAAAAATATGTCCCAGTGATGAGGACCGAGCAGGTGCACTTCGCGAGAACTGGGGGTAGAAAGGGATCTTTTATTTAAACCCGCATTAGGGCCGTCCACGGTCACGACGGAATCTACAGCTCCGGCTGTATCTTAGTAAAAAAAGACCAGTGCTAAATTGGTTCTTTTTTTTTTTTTTTTTTTTTAATATTACTTATTTTGTACCCGTAGGTAGATTTGTTTTGCAGTCTGGTGACAAGCCACCAGCTGCCGGTCGCTGAGTGCGCAAGCGCCCCTTATCCCTAACCTGCATGTTTTTGGCATGTGGGAGGAAACCGGAGAAATCCCGGAGTAAACCCACGCAACACGGGGAGAACATGCAAACCCCACACAGATCACTGTTGGCCGGGGGCAGGGATCGAATCCACGATCTCATGATCCCCGCGATCCCCCCGCCGAGGGTAAACTGTGCTGCCACAGTGCTAACCACTGCACCACCGTGCAGCCCACGTGTCCTAGATATTCTATATGTCTTGAGCGTGTCCTTGGAATAGTTCAGTATCATCTCAATTAAGGCTCGGTAGGAGTGTGTAGCGCTGGATTGTGAAATCAATCTATCTCCCTGGATCACGTTGCATTGACTGAAAATTGTATTTAGAGGGTAATTGATGAGGCCCACTGCTGCGCCATCTGCCAAGTTCGTATTGTCCGCATTGATAATTTTCACACGGAGGTGCAGCAGGGTGTCATTCATATCGAGGTACTTCTCCCCATCTCCGGGGATGAAAAACTCTATAGGACCTCTGTCGGTGATGGCTGACACAGGGGAAATTTCTGTGTAGATTTTATCCTCCACAGAGAGCTGCGTCATAGGTGCTGAAACTAAATCCAACTCAGCCAGGGTGCATTCGGGAGATTTTTGATGCAACAGCGCCATGTTTTTTCCGGTTTAGTTTGTTCAAAACCTTTTGCTTAAAATGTATCAGAGCTCCAAGTTCTGGACTTCCTCGTCACAAGCTTACTTTTCCCAATTGATTTTCTCTTTTTAGGACCGGTGCATTTATGGGAGAGCGATGAGACACACTTGCCGGGGGGTCACTTCCTCGATGTGTGTGACAAGATCATAATACCTCCCGAGCCCTCTTGTCCCGAGTCTTTGTTCATCATTCTTCCCACTGCTTGATTGAACACGTCCGATGCGATGTCGCTAGCCGCCGTTTTAAGATGAGGTTTCGCGATGGTGAAACCTTTCTTCACCAGAGGGGCTACAAAACGGAACAGTCTTGAAAACAGTGAGCCGATACCTCGTACGTACATGACGGTTGCTCCGTAAAACCCCGGTAAAGCACCCCCTACTTGATTCTCATAATAATGTACAAAACAGTGGGGATCATCCCTCAGACCAGCATGAGAGTCATTTTGTTTGTTGAGACGTTGAAACTTAGCGCGTCCGATCACACACCGATACCCACTGCGCAATGGCAGTCATAGACTGAATGATGCGCGCGTGTGTGGATGGACGTGTTATATATGTTGTTTATTCAAGGTTTAGGTCTAAAGTGGAGCATCACTATAGTCTTCCCATAGGTAAATTCCACCGGCTTGTTTTGATCCGTTTTTATCTCGACGTGGATGGTTTCAATGTGCTGTTTTGCTATGGGTAAATAATAATGTGGGTTGAAATGCTTTGTGATAAAGTCACCGTACATTCCTTCGATATTGATCTTTCACAGGAGCAGTGCATAAGAGTCCCCCACTAATTGCGGACATACCACGTCGCTGTTACAGTACATGTGATAAAATCTGGCCTTCAAGTCGGCCGGATAGGGTGCCAACTTCCGATCAAACTTGAACCATTCTCCCGGTTCGACACCCAGCATGTAAGCCGCCAGCACATCAAAGCGTATGTGAGTTTGACCTCCACTCTGGAAACTCATTCTTTTCTGAATGTTGCTGTAGACCAGGGGTGTCCAACCATGTGCCATGGAGAGCCAAGACCCTGCAGGTTTTACCTCCAACCAGTGTCTTCAACAGCAGATTTCAGTGAACTTCTTCCCACTGATTGCTGATAAGTGAAAACACCTGCTGAAGAGACTGGGTAGAAGAGAAAACCTGCAGGGTCTTGGCTCTCCATGGCACATGGTTGGACACCCCTGCTGTAGACCATATAAATATCAGAATTAATTTTTCTAAAGAACCCCTCCAGCTCAGCCCTGAACCGATTTATATCATTATAATCACCACCTGTAATCCTTTGATAATGCATTTTAGTCTCTGTTTCTGGTTCTTGCGGTTTTACTCTCCAATAAAAGTAGGCATCTTTTTGAGGTAGGTTGTACCAAGTGTAAGGGTATGAAATTTCCATCAAAGCAACCTCCCACGGTCCTTCTAAATTGATATGTTGCGCCAAATCCACATAAAAACTGGAACTTGTGTTGGCTCTAAAAACATCAAAACTAGCGTTGGAAGGTAGGGTGACGAAAAACCCCTCATCTTTAGATATGTACATGATGGAATAAACGTAAGCACTGCGCTCGGGGGTGCGCTCGAATGTCTATATGTTTTAATTGGAGGCCTTGACCCAACTCTTAAATTTCTTGGGCCAATTTTTCCACAGAACCAGCACCTGTTTTTCACCTTTGACGGTGCGATGTTTTAGAATCTTCTCCACGTGGTAGACTCTGTCATGGTCCAGCGTTATTTTTTACAACTCCGCCTCATAAAACAAACCTTGAATCGATTCTCCATCATAATCTTTCAGTTTGTAGACAGGGGGGTCGCGGGGGATGCACTCGGACACGGTAAACGCTTCATCCGTAAAACTTATCAAACACTCCCCTCAACTTTGATATCCTGACGGAGTCCCCCTTTTTAAAATTCATCTTTAATCAGTCGCTCTGTCGAGCTCAGGGTGTGCCGTACAGGTTTTGAAACATTTGGTTCATGTTCTCAGCTGTCACCTGCATAGGTTCCATTTTAATACTGCTGTGATGAGCTCGATTGTACCCCACCACCAAGTCTTGTAAGACGTCAAGGTACCGCAGTGTGTTGTTGGCTCTAAAATACCTCCACATTCTGCCTTTTTTTTTTAATTTAAGTTTTTGTAAAGGGTATACAGGTCATTACAGCATTGCATTGTTTACATTTTCATCACATGTTCCCTTATTTTTTGCTATTTGACAACATTGGTAGGATAATTATTACAACACCCCCCTTTTTTTTTTAAAGTGAAAGAAAAAGTGAAATTAAAGAGAATAAAATAAAAAAACAAACAAACAAACAGAACAGCAAAAAACACACAAACAGAAAATTAAGTAATTAAAAGTAAAAGAGCATCTGAGTAGTGTTGGAACAAAGAGCGGTGCCATTATTGAAATGGTATTTGTCAAGGATTAGATCTAATGGAAGACACATATGCAATCCAGGGTTGCCAAGAGTTCAAGAATCCATCCATGTCCTGTCTCAGTGCGAATGTCAACTTTTCCATCGAGTAAATGTCTTGAATCACGTTAATCCAATCTTCAGGTGTAGGACAGTCCTTCAGCATCCATTTTTTAGTTAGAGCTTTTTTACTTGCCAATATTAAAACATTGAATAAGTATTTATCTCCTCATCTTTCCAGTGTGTCCAGTAGTAAACCCAAATACAAAGTTACAAAAGAAAAGGGAACTGATATTTGGAATATTTTCCCCAATATTGTCTGTACATTGGTCCAATATTGGTGGATAACTGGGCATGACCAAAACACATGAAAATGATTTGCAGTCTTTTCACCACACAAGCGCCAACAGTTCAACCCCTTATGGGTAAATTTGTTTTGTGCAGGTGTTCTGAAAAATCTTACCAAATTTTTCCATCCAAATTCTCTCCACTGCAGAGATGAGGTACTTTTCCATTGCTGTTTATTTAGCTTTTCCCATATTTCCAGTTGTAAAGTGAAATTCCCCTCTTTTTCCCATCTCTCTTTTATATATGATGTGTTGTCTCCTTTTAAGTCTTGAAGACCTTGGTATATTTTAGAAATGTATCTGATCCCTGGGATCCCTTTATATGCCATTAAGAAGACCTTCAGAACACCTGACTGGGCCCTTTCCAAATCCTCCTTTTTAAGTATATTGTTTATGTGGTGTCTAAGCTGAAAGAACCTGTAAAGATCTTGATTTATTAGACCTTGTTTTTTCAAATCTTCAAAACTTCTTAAAGTTTGCCCCTTAAAAAAATCGTAATATTTTATCAGCCCCTTCTCTTTCCACTCTTTAAATCTAGTGTCTGTTTTATTGGGGGTAAAGTCTTGATCATAGGCAATCCATTGCAGAAGTCGATAGGGCTCTTTAGCTTGATTCTCTCTGACTATCTTAAACCAAATTTTTAGCGGGGTCTCTATCCACGGGTTAGTGTTATTCAAGAGTTTAGGTAAGGCATTGTTCCCTATTATCGCCTGTAGGGGGATGTCACTTGTTATTTGGCATTCGATCTCCTTCCATTGTGCAGTGTAGACTGGGTTACATATCTCTATTAAAGTTTTAATTTGTGCAGCTTTAAAATAGTCCCTGATATTTGGCAGCGCGAGCCCACCTTTGTCTTTGTTTAGCTGTAAGGTTCTATATCTGATTCTAGGTCTCTTGCCCTGCCATATGAATCTTGAGATCCTTCTGTCCAGCTCCTGCCATGTTTTTTTGGGAGGTTCTACCGGTATTGTTTGGAAAAGGTATAGAAGACGCAGAAGTATATTCATTTTGACTGCTTCAATTCTTTGTGCAGTACCTAAGAATGGTATCATATTCCATCTTGCTAGGTCAGATTTTACTTTTGTCACCAGTGGATCATAGTTTAGTGTTATAATTTTGTTGAGTTGTTTCGGGATATTGACCCCCAGATATTTCATAGATTCCATCTCCCAGTTAGTTTTGAGTTCACTTAGTGAATAATGATTTGGGTCATAGTTGAATGTTAAAACTTGGGTTTTATGCATGTTTAATTTGTGCCCCGATAAATCTCCATAGTCTGAAAAAAAAACGAGATTAGTTCTGGTAAAGAAGTGTCCGGCTGCCCTAGGTATATTAAAATGTCATCAGCAAAGAGTGCTATTTTATGTTCCTTCTGACCAAGTGTAATACCTTGAATTTTTTGATTTTGTCTTATCCATTGGCTCAGAGGTTCTATGAAGATTGCAAAGAGCAGTGGAGACAGGGGGCAGCCCTGACGACATCCTCTTTCCAGCTCAAAAGATGATGATAAATTACCGTTAATCCATATTTTAGCTGTTGGTTTTTTATATAATGCCTGTATAGTTCTAATGAAGTTGTTATGAAAGTTGAAACTGGATAAGATTCTATATAGGAAAGACCAGTCAACCGAATCAAATGCTTTTTCAGCATCTAATCCCAATATGACTGCATTTAAGTTATATTTTTTTATATGATGAATTATGTGTAAAGTGCGTCTAATGTTGTCTTGTGTCTGTCTTTGTCTTATAAAACCTGTTTGGTCTAAGTGAATTAAGTCTGTCAGTATGTTTTCTAACCTTTTGGCAAGGATAATGGTAAAAAGCTTATAGTTGTAGAGGAGCTTGAAATAACGAGGCGATGTGATTCATAAACCAAAGTTTATTATCAGCTCCTCTAACAAGTCTAGGTGCAGCAGCAGAAGAAGTAAGAGAGCGAACACCTTCGGCTCTACGAACTTATACTCGCACATAACAAAAGACATGCATATCAAAAGCTGACATCCCTCATTATCTTAATCCCTCCATTGTCTTTGTACTCCTCCGCCTGGCCCTGGGGGGTCAGGGCAACCCATCCGGTCTCCACCGCAGTGCCTTGGATGCTCTTTAATCTTCACTGGCGGTTGAGACTCTTTGTCCTGTTCTGAGGTGTGAAGTCGCCTTACATATGTAATCACCAAACACTCTCACATGCTTAAACATATGTTGGTTATGGAATATATGATTAATATAGACCACAATAGTCCTGATTTAATACACTGATTGGTCTGTAGTTGGAGCATTCTAGTTTAGCCTTTTCAGGTTTAGGTATAACTGCAATGACCCCTTCTCTCCAGGAGGGGGGGATTTCCCCTGTGTGGAGGACATAGTTAAATGTTTTCAGGAGGAGAGGAGATAGTTGCTGTTTAAAGGTTTTGTACCACTCTGCTGTATAGCCATCTGCTCCTGGGGATTTGTTAGCTTTAAGTTTCATAATTGCTTTTTCCAATTCTTTAGGTTGTATTTCTGATGGTAGTGTTTTATTTTGTGACTCCGTAAGTTGGGGAAGGTTTAATGTGTTTAGGAATGTCTCGGATGCGTTTTTATGTTTTTTTGGGGGGGAGTATAAGTTCTTATAGTAATTCTCGAAGATTTTAAGAATATCCTGAATTCTGAATTTTATTTCCTTTGTTACTGGGTCTCTGATTTTGTAGATCGCTCTTTCTGTTTGTTGTTTCCTCAATTTATAGGCTAGTAATTTTGCCCATTTACTGCCTGCTTCATAGTGTTTTTGTTTCAGAAATGTAAGTTTCTTCTGGATCTCTATTGTGTAGATCTCACTTATTTGATTTTTAATTTCTTTAATCTTGAGCGAGTCATTAGAATGAGTGTTGCCTTTGTGTTCTTTTTCTAGGTTCTTGAGTTCTGACTCTAATGTGATTAGTTTTTCTTGTCTCAGTTTCTTTTGGGTTGCCAGTTTTGCAATAATTTTTCCCCTTATTACAGCTTTGCACGCATCCCACAGTGTTAAAGGGGACACTTCTCTATTATCGTTTTCTTCCAAATACCTGAAAATATCTGATTCCAATTCATCTTTCAGTGGTCCTTTCAGGACATTTGAATTCAACCTCCAGGAAAATGTATTATTTGTGTATTTTTGGATGTTTAAGTCCATATAGATCGGACTGTGGTCAGAGAGATCCATCAGTCCTATTTTACATGTTTTTACTCTTCCAATGTCTCTATTAAAAATAAAAAAGTAATCAATCCTTGAGTAAGATGAATGTGGCGTTGAATAAAAAGTGTAATCTTTTACATTGGGGTTGAATTCCCTCCACACATCACAGATTCCCATTTCTTTTAATAGCATCCGAGTTTTCCTACTTTGAGTGTTATTTTGATGTGAAGAATTACCTGTTGCATCCCAGTATGGACTCAGTCTTAGATTGAAGTCTCCACCACATATCACTAAACCTTGGGCTTTAGTTATCATTAGGTCGAATACATTTTTATAAAATTTCCATTTAGCCCCTGGTGGTGCATATACATTCAGCAGGGTGATATCTTCTCCCTCTAGCTGCCCAATTACCAAACTGTACCTCCCTTCTTTATCTTTGTGTTCTGATTTTTTTTCAAATGTAATTTTGGTTGATATCAATGTCGCTACTCCCCTCCTCCTCCCTGACTTATATGAAGATGAAGAGATCATTTTAAACCCTTGTCTATTGAGTTTAGTGTGTTCCACGTCTGTTAGGTGGGTTTCTTGTAAAAATATTATTTCTGCTTTGTCTTTTTTCATTTTGCGTAGAATCTTGGATCTTTTAACTGGATTCAGGATCCCTTTTACATTATATGAGGCTATTTTGGTTACACCCTGTTTCTCCATTGTATTTTCTTATTTAGTATAACAGTGTGGTGGCCCTCTTTTTTGCTACTCAGAAACTGAAAGAACATTAAGAACATAAAAAACATTAAGACCATAGTGTACGAAACTTTAAAACAAAAAACTGTCCAAAAAACTTCCTGAGCTGGGGTCTCTTTAAAGACCCTGTAAGAGCCCTGATGGAGTGTAGGCTCTGAGGGAAATTCTTCAAACTCTGTTACGTGTTGAGGGCCCTCTCTTACCCCTGTAAGTTGTCCGATGTTTTTAACGTGAATTTCAGATCCCAATCCGAATTTGTAATGATTTTTTTTTTTTATGCCTATACCCTATGAGCTTGTGTGCACCCTCCCACCCCCATCACAGCAAACATTCACTCTAATACAGTATTTGTTAGTGTGGGGAGAACATGTGGGTCATTGTCACATTTCTATTTTAACAAGATTTTTTTTTCCTTTAAATTAAGAAGACATTTGTTTCTAATGCTATAACTGCTCCATGAAAGGTTTTACCACTTGCTGATTCTGCATCTCCTTTAATGTTTGTTACCTTGTAGGAGGGGGGATGGAAGTGCAGAATGACTGAAAAGAAAAAAAAAAAAAGGTCGCTATTCCTTCCTGGAACTGGAAAGCTTATCTTTGTAGCTCTGGGGCTGGGTTTCCCACTGCTGGCCCGTGGATTTTGAAGGTCTCTGAGTGGACCACGTTTGAGCTCTGATCTTATCGCTCAGGTCTGCTGCAGGTTTAAACACCGATACCGGGAGCCCTCTTCTCGCCATGTCAATTGTTGCTTCTTCCGCCGAGTTATAGAGACATGACTCTTCACCGTAAAAGACCCTTAACTTCGCAGGAAATGGCGTCTGAAAGCGTAGATTCTGTTCCCGTAGTACCTTTTTGGCGTCGTTATTTGGCGTCGTTTATGCATCAAGACTTTTCTCTCTTGATGCATAAATCCTTTTTTCTGCCAAGCCCGTCTTACAACCTCTTGTTTTATTTTGAAATTGGAGAATCTTACCACCACCGAACGTGGGGGCGCTTCTGCCGCTGGCTTTGCGGCTAATGTACGATGGGCCTTTTCTATCTTCAAATCAGTGGTTTGTGGAATATCCAACTTCTCTCTCAGTAAGGATTCCTCGCATTCCGCCATTGTGTTGAAACTATCTTCAGCTCCTTCTTTCAGACAGTGAATTCTACTGTTGTCTCGTCTCTGTCTTTCTTCTTGGTCGGTTAGCTTAGCCTCCAGCCTTGACTGTTTTTTGTGTAAATCCAGCACAGAATCTTCAAGCACTTTAATTCTTTCTTCAGCTTCCAAGATTCGGTTCTCGGCCTGTTCCACTCTGCTGTTCGTCCTTTTTAATTCCTCTCTGAATTCATGAAATTCGGCCCGAAATCATCGTAATTCATCAAATAGCGATTTCAAGCTAACCTTCTTGTTAGCTGCGTTCAGCTCCTCGTCTTCTGAACGGAGGTCCTCCGGTTCAGATTCTGCGGCCGCTGCGCGTCCTGGCCTGGGGAATGCCAGTTTCTTCTGTTTTTGGTTAGGCATGGTGTTTTTGTCTTTTGATTTTTGTTCTTCCAAAAATCCGTTAAGTCTGATTTTGAAGATGTTTTCCTGGATTGGGTCTGGGAGCTTCAGCGTTAAGTTGCTATCACCATGGCGTCCAGACCGGAAGTCCCCACATTCTGCCTTTTAACATGCGATTAAACCTTTCAATCACAGAGGCCTTGAGATCGCTGGCCGTGGAAAAATGTGTTATAAGATGAGATAAGCCTTTATTAGTCCCACAACGGGGAAATTCCAGGATTGCAACAGCACAGGAATAGCAACACTCAGAGCAACAATCAGAAGGCAAGAAAAAAACAAGCAAGCAAGAGCAGCTAATATACATATGTACATATTACTATAAAATATATATATACACACACACACAGACACACAGTGCAGAGCATTGTAGCTGGATGGAATAAATATATGAATATATAAACACACAGTGCAGAGCATTGTAGCTAGATGGAATAAATATGTAAATATATAAACACCCACAGTACGGAGCATTGCAGCTAGGTGGAATAAATATGTAAGTATATAAACACACACAGTGCGGAGCAATGTAGCTAGATGGAATAATATGTAGATATATAAAAACACAGTGCGGAGTATTGTAGCTAGATGGAATAAATATATAGATATATAAATATAAACACACCCAGTGCTGAGCATTGTAGCTAGATGGAATAAATATGTAAATATATAAACACACACAGTGCAGAGCATTGTTGCTAGATGGGATGAAACAGCATAACCATCTACTTAGTTATCCTACATACCATGTTTTTTCATTAAAGCCTCAAAACTTTTGTTGAAAATTTTTTTTCCTGCATTGGTTTGTAGTTTGACGGGTGTTTGGCCTTCTTCAAAAATGGATTCAAGGGCCCATATCACCTTGGCGGCCATCTTTCTCTTCAGAGCCCGTACATACGCATTGTTGGAAAATACATCTATTGTGGAGATGTGTTGAAGGACGAGACTGAGTTTATTCCTCAGGTTCAGCTTTATTCACAATCACATACTCCAACATTTCAAAGCAGAGAAAGAGGATGGATTTTCTCACATCTGTCCTTTTATACCCAGGACATCAAACCTACAGTCACATGGTGTTTAATCAAACATACAGTCACATGTTACTTAATCCCAGTAACAATGTAACTTCCCCCGATCTTAACACCATCCACCTCCTAGTCTCCGGTGGTCAGGAAATCTCTCAAGGCCATCTCCTTGAAACAAAAGGCCAAATCTCACACCCTCCTGTTACCTCTAGGAGGTTCAGTCCCTTTGTTCCCCTGAGACGTGAAGCACACAATAAACATACAGTAACATATCTGTGGAGCATATGAAACCAACATATGTGCCCCACACTATAACCGTTAATAAATAATTGTAGCCGTTGTTATATTCGGCTAAAGCCTGCATATCGCATAGATCAGCTTGGAATTGGTTTAACGGTCATGGAACAAAAACTTTGTTTCTAGGAAAATCTACTCTGGCGGATTTGTGTAAGGTGTAAGCATCCTGTTCAGATAAAAACTTTTTGACCCTTTTGACCCCGACCTTCTCCCCCGTTTCAACTTGCAAGCCCCTGCGGAGTTGTTCTACACCTGCAAAGCTACCTGGGGTTGTAATACACCATTTTCATGAAGCGTGTCTCTGACATGATGAAATCAGAATGAAAAAAACAAAAGACAGGACAGAGGATCTTTATTCAGTTTCTTTTAATCAAACATCTTTACACCATGTGTAGCATCATCGTCTCCTCAAACCAATCCAGAAGATCACTTTCCTCCATTCTACAGGGATTTCACTTTTCTTCCTTCTACAGGAAAATCACTTTTCTTCATTCTACAGGAATATCACTTGTTTTCATATTAACTACTCTCTCAAGGCCTGACCAAGAATCCTTTTCCCAGGACCCCAATGTAAACAGTTACCTCTTGTAGAGGTGGTAAGGATCAGAATTTGCTTTTAAAGGCTTAAAGGGACCATAAAAACTTGGGAGTCCAGGTCCCCAACATGGACAGTTCATGTGGATAGCATCCGCCCTACAGGAAACTAATGTTCTTAAAAGGTCATAAACTTCTTAACCAGACAGGTTTATGACTTTCGACAGATACCAGAGCCCCTGTTCAGATATCATGGACCTAAAGAAATTATCTACAGCTCAATTATCTACATTAATTATCTACATCAATTATCTCAATTATCTACAGTACCTCCTAGTGGATACCTATGGAATGTGTTTCATTATGTATCATTTGACTGTCATTTCTTACTAAGCATTAAGTTTCTTTCAGCTTATCATCTCCCCCGGATCCTAAGGACGCTGAAAATCATTCTTTTGATCACCGACCATGGTTTGCAGTACTTCATTAATCTTTGATCTAAATGAGTGCATGTATTATAAATACGTATAAGAAATGTTATGCTCATGAGTGTTAGTCAAACAAATGTTAATATTAAGTAATGGTATAAATGCGAAGGATCGTCACTTCCTTGTGGTAACGTATCGTCACTTCCTGTTTTGCTGTCTGCTTGTGTGGTTTGCCTGTGTGGTTGCTCTCCAGCCACTAGCTATGGCTACTAGCTCTCTTTCCTCTCCTCCTCTGGTGTGCTTTCTCTGTCAGATGTTTAGCTACACCTCTGCCTCTTTCAGTGATAACGGTAAATGTAATAAATGTTGTCTTTTTGAGGCGCTCGAGGCGAGGTTGTCTGATTTGGAATCCCGGCTCCGCTGCATTGAAACACCGTCTGCGCCAGTTAATCTTGACGGACACCCATTAGCTGCAGTGGAGCTAGCTAGCTTAGGCCCCACTGTCAGCGGTCCCTCGGCTCTCCTCAGCAGCGAGGAGACTGGGTGGGTGACGGTGAGAAGGAAGCCTAGTCGCAAAGCCCCGGTTCACCACCAACCTGTTCACGTTTCTAATCGTTTTTCCCCGCTCAGCGACACACCCGCTGAGGAAAAAACTCTGATCATTGGCGACTCTGTAGTCAGAAACATGAACCTAGAGACTCCAGCGGCCATAGTCAAATGCATTCCTGGGGCCAGAGCAGGCGACATTGAGTCAAATTTGAAAATGCTGGCTAAAAGTAACTGTAAATACTCCACAATTGTTATTCACGCCGGCATTAATGACATCCGTCTCTGGCAGTTGGAAGTCACGAAACTTAATGTAGAATCGGTGTGTGACTTTGCAAAAACGATGTCTGCCACTGTAGTATTCTCTGGGCCCCTCCCCAATCTGACCAGTGATGACATGTTTAGCCGTTCGTCATCCATGAACCGCTGGCTGTCTGTGTGGTGTCCTAAAAATGACGTGGGCTACATTGACAATTGGAGCTCTTTTTGGGGAAAACCTGGTCTTATGAGACGAGACAGCATTCATCCCACTTTGGATGGTGCTTCTCATTTATCTAACAATCTGGCATCTTTTTTATCCAAATTTCCAAAACCCTGACTACTCAGAGTTGGGACCAGGAAACAGAGTCGCAGTCTTACACGCCTCTCTGCAGCTCCTTTTCATCCACCACCCCTCAGCTTAGCCCCTGTCTTCCCCATCAGAGAATCGTTGTCTGCTCCCTCCAAAATAAATAAAAATATAATGTATAAGCATCCCAAAGTGATAAAGCAAAATATTGGTAAAACTCAAATTAAACATAAAGCCTCTAAATTGAATGATTTGGCCTCTGTTCCTCCTCATAATTTAAAAATTAAATGTGGTTTATTAAATATTAGGTCTCTAACTCCCAAGTCTCTGTTAGTCCATGATCTGTTAATTGATCATCAGATTGATTTAATTTCCCTTACAGAGACTTGGTTAGGGCAAGAGGATTATGTTGGTTTAAATGAATCAACTCCCTCTGGTATTTATTTTATTTAGCGAATGCAAAGTCCTTAAGCCAAGCAGTTGCCTCCTGGTTTGCTGTATGGAGGGTGTGTAATCCTCCTTCCAGTCTTTGGAGCGGGCAAACCTCTATGATGTGTTCCATTGTTTGCTCCTCTCCACATGCGCACAGTGGGCTAGGGCTACTGCCCCATCTGTGAAGGCTGGCCAAGCAGGGGCCATGTCCAGTCCTGAAGCGATTGAGTGTAGACCACTGTCTCCTTGGGAGTTTGGTGCCCGGGACCTGTTGGTTGGGGTTTATCACCAGCTGTTTGTTTGGGACCTCCTTGGTCTCCCATTCTTCTTGCCAAGCTGTCTGGATGGTAAAGTCAGCTGGGGGAGGGTTTTTCCAAATCGGCCGTCTGGATGAAAGTCGGGCAGTGGGTGGGGTGTAGATATCTGCATGGATTGGCAAGTGAGGAAAATCTTTAACTTTTTGGAGCATCCTTTGAGTTAATGCTGCTCGTCGGATGTGTGGAGGGGCTATGTTTGACAGTACAGAGAGCCAGGGGAGTGGTGTTGAGCGGATTGTTCCAGTTATAGTTCTCATGGTTGAGTTGAGCTGGGTGTCTACATGGTGTGTGTAAGATGACCTGGACCAGACAGGGGCACAATATTCTGCTACAGATTATGAAAGGGCCAGTGCTGAGGTGCGCAGGGTGGAGACTGCCGCCCCCCATTTTGCACCAGTGAGCTTGCAGAGCAGGTTGTTTCATACCTTCACCTTAGCAGCCGTCCTCTTTAGATGTTCCTTGAAGGATAAGGTCCTATCAAGGGTCACTCCAAGATAAGTTGGATTTGGGGCATGCTTAAGCTTGAGTCCGCTCAGGTGGATGACTCCCTCTGGTTATTTAAACTGTCAAAATCCCAGAAGTTCTGGTCGTGGAGGAGGAGTAGCAACAATTTACCATTCCAAATTACTAGTTAATGTAAAGCAAAAAAACATGTTATAATTCCTTTGAGGGCCTGGTCCTCAGTATTGGGCACTTTAGCAATTTTAGGTTAAACCCAATTTTATTTGCCATAGTTTATCGTCCCCCATCAACCTACTCAGAATTTTTATCCGAATTTGCTGATTTCTTAGCTGATTTAGTGCTGAAATCTGATAGAATAATTATAGTAGGGGACTTTAATATACATGTGGATGTAGATAGTGACTGCCTTAATGTGGCTTTTAATTCAATATTAGACTCAATTGGGTTTTCTCAGAAAGTAGGAAATTCTACTCATTACCTCCACCATACATTGGACCTTGTTCTGACATATGGCATAGAAATAGAAAATCTTGTAGTGTCTCCTCATAACCCTGTACTGTCAGACCATTGTCTGTTAACCTTTGATTTTACTATTTCTGACTATTTGGCTCCTAAAGAAAAATATTATTACAGTAGATGCCTCTCAGATGATGCTGTTTCCAAATTTATGCAGATTGTTTCTTCTATGCCATGTGTCAACACAACGGAAATAAGCTATAGACAGCTTGCTCCTTCTGTAATTGATAACATGGTGGATAGTGTTTCAGCTTCTCTGCATCAGGCTCTAGACTTGGTGGCCCCCTTAAAAAAGAAAAAGTCTAATCAGAGATTTCTAACTCCTTGGTTCAACACAGAAACTCGTAGCTTAAAACAGAAGACTCATCAATTAGAAAGAAAATGGCGCTCTACTAATTTAGATGAAATCTATTTAGCTTGGAGAAATCATCTTTTAATTTATAAAAAAATCTCTTAGAAAAGCTAGAACGAGTTATTACTCTGCATTAATAGAAGAGAACAAGAATAATCCCAGGTTTCTTTTCAGTACTGTAGCCAGGTTGACAAAGAGTCAGGACTCTGTCAATCCTAGCATTCCCTTAGAGCTTACTAGTCAGGACTTTATGAACTTTTTCAATAATAAAATTTCATCCATCAGAGATAAAATCAATCAGATTCTTCCCACAGTTAACTTAAATACTGTAACTACTACAACTCCTTCTATTGATGTCTGTCTTGATGAGTTTACTCCAATCGACCTTTGTGAGTTAGACAAAATAGTTTCCTCATCCAAACCTTCAACTTGTCTTTTAGACCCTATTCCTACCAGGTTATTTAAAGAAGTCTTCCCACTTATTGGTAGCTTTATTCTTCATATAATCAATTCTTCATTAACTTTAGGCCATGTATCGCAGGCTTTTAAAACGGCTGTAATTAAACCCTTACTCAAAAAGCCAACGCTAGATCCAGGAGCTTTAGCTAACTATAGACCAATCTCTAATCTCCCTTTCATTTCAAAAATCTTAGAAAGAGTTGTTGCTACGCAATTATTTGACCACCTGCAGGGAAATGGTTTACTTGAAGAGTTTCAATCTGGGTTTAGAATCCATCATAGTACTGAAACAGCCTTAGCGAAGGTCACTAACGACCTCCTCATTGCATCTGATAATGGACTAGTTTCTGTACTTGTCCTTTTAGACCTTAGTGCAGCTTTTGATACTATCGATCATAATATTCTACTTGATAGATTAGAACACTATGTTGGACTTAATGGAACTTCGTTGCAGTGGTTTAGATCTTATTTATCTAATAGGTTCCAGTTTGTTCATGTAAATAATGAGTTTTCTTTCAACTCAAAGCTTAGTCATGGAGTTCCACAGGGATCTGTGCTAGGCCCTACTCTTTTTAGTTTATACTGTATATGCTTCCGTTAGGCAACATTATTAGAAAGCACTGTATACATTTTCATTGTTATGCAGATGACACACAATTATACCTGTCAATGAAGCCAGATGATAGTAATCAATTAGCCAAGTTAGAAGCCTGTCTTAAGGAAATCAAAGCTTGGATGACTTGTAATTTCCTGCTATTAAATTCAGATAAGACTGAAGTCATTCTTGTTGGTCCAAAAAACCTTAGAAATTCCTTTCCAAATCAAACTTTCAGTTTGGATGCGGACACTCTTTCTCTTAATAGCTCTGTGAGGAACCTTGGAATTATTTTTGATCAAGATCTGTCCTTCAATTCACATATTAAATTTGTTTCTAAGACTGCCTTCTATCATTTGCGTAATATTGCCAAGATTTGGAGCATCTTGTCTCAGAGTGATGCTGAGAAGCTGATCCACGCTTTTGTTAGCTCGAGATTAGATTATTGTAATTCTTTATTATCAGGCTGTCCTAAAACATCTTTAAAAAGTCTTCAGCTGATCCAAAATGCTGCAGCAAGAGTTTTAACAGGTACTAGAAAGAGAGATCATATCTCTCCAGTTCTGGCCTCCCTTCATTGGCTTCCCATAGAATTTAGAATTAAGTTTAAAATCCTTCTTCTTACTTACAAAGCTCTAAACAATCAGGCTCCTTTTTATTTAAAAGATCTGATACTACTGTATTATCCTAACAGAGCACTACGCTCCCAAAATGCAGGATTACTTGTAATACCTAGAATCTCCAAAAGTACAATGGGAGGCAGAGCCTTCAGTTATCAAGCTCCTCTCCTGTGGAATCAGCTGCCAATCTGGATTCGGGAGTCAGACTCGATCTCTGTTTTTAAGAATAGGGCTAAAACCTACCTTTTTGATATAGCCTACAATTAGGGAGGGATCATGTATTTCTGAACCCTCCCTTAGTTATGCTGCTAATAGGTTTAGTCAGCCGAGGGACCTCCAGTAATGCACTGGGCCTCACTCCTTTCCTCACTCTCTATGAAATATTTTTTTTTTGCTGGTCATTAACATTTGTTTGTTCTCTCCCATAGATTGAGTCCCCATCGTGCTGTTTGCTCTCTACATGTCTGTTCTTTTCTTCTTCTCTATCCCCTCACCCCCCAGCCAGTCGCAGCAGATGACTGCCCCTCCCTGAGCCTGGTTCTGCTGGAGGTTTCTTCCTGTTAAAAGGGAGTTTTTCCTCTCCACCGTCGCCAAGTGCTTGCTCACAGGGGATCGCCTGATTGCTGGGGTCTTTCTGCAACTGTGGGGGTCCCCCCCTACAGTTGATAGTGCTATGAGATGACTGTTGTTGTGAAATGGCGCTATATAAATAAAGTTGAATTGAATTGAATTGAATTGAATTGAAATGCATGATCACTGAATATTAGCCAAGTCATTTAATTTAGTTAGATCTTATACTGAGTGCCTAATTTTATAAGAACTGAATGAGTATTAATTCTTCTCTGCATTTTCATAAGATGGTGCCCTCATTCAATTGGTTGCTCCCAAACAAAGAAATTGTTATGATCTGAGCGCCAATCTCATCTGCGCTCGGGTCATACATCATCTCCTGCAGGCTTGACAGCAGTGTTACCTTCTGGATCCCTGGGCTCTTATTATGACAGCGCTTGGAGGAGCTTCCTGCTGTCAAAGCCTGCCAGCTGTGCTGCATTCAGGTCTCATTAGTGGCCGGCTTTTAAGCGAACGCCGAATGCAGCCCAATGCAGCAGCTTCGTCAAACATTCCTTTGTGAGTCGTCAAACATTCCTTTGTGAGTCATCGAACATCCCTGGGTTTAGACGTCGAGCGAACGTTCCGCATCTCAGACGTCAGTATTCCTCATTGTTTCCTCAGCTACGATCATCCCTCATCCTAACCCTTTATTGTAAGTGTGCTTGCTCAGCCTTACAGTCTCTGTTCCCAGTGTAGTGTGTTTTAGCCCATCGTGGCTCATTATTTTCCGTTACTTTGTATGTTATCTTCTGTTCCTTCAATAAACATCATTGCAAACTCACCGGTGACCTGTGGCATCTTATGGTGGCTCGCGAGGGCTACCCATGACAGAAATGTTTTCGCATTGGATGGTGGCCAGTTCAAACTCCTTTTTATAAAGTTGATTGGTCTGTCTTGCGACCGGCCCATGTTTTATGACCCAACGGTGCGCTCAGTTAAAAGGAGTGAGGAGCCGCCCTGCATGTTAGAATAAAAAAAAGAATAAGAATAAGAGAGAATAAGATTGAGAAAAAAAGAGAATAAGAAAGAATAGAAAAAATAAGAAGGAATAAGACAGACAAAGAAAAGACTGAGATTTTGAGAAAGATTGAGAACTAGAAAAAAGATTGAAAGACGTGCAGAAGTCTGGGTAGATCAGGAACTAGATTAAGATTAAAGAAGCAGAATAGCGATCTAACTCTCAGAGAAAAGTTTTATTCCACCTTTTAAAGGTTCCGTGTAGTTTTCTTTTATCTAAATTGTTCTGTGTGAAGTTTGTCAAATCCTGCGTTAGTTTTCTCAATTTTCTGGTTACTGAGGAGAAACCATCTTTTTCTTATGAGCTCGCCTTAGAGAGTCAAACTCTAAAACTCTTTTTTTTTCATTCACCTCAGAAGCCATTCTTATCCTAGTAAATGTTTTTCTCAGATTTTCTGACTTTTCACACCGTTAAAGTGGACCTTTAACCACTTGCACTCCGGGCAATTTTCCTAAAAATGCCAAAAAATAACGTGCCCAAAGTAAATCGAAAGCTGTTCTTCAACCCTTTGCAGCATCTTCATGGGGTTGGTCTCATTTAAAAGAAAACACTTTGAATTTTTTGGCAAAAAAAACATAATCTCTCTACATGCTCCGGCCACTGAGTTACAGTCATCTAAACATACTGAACTTGAAGAAAAAAAATTTGGACACAGTGTTTTTTTGGATACAAATGCTTGTAAATAACACACAGCTGTCCGATCCGGCTGGAAAATGCAACAGAAATGTAGAACCAAGTGTTATCCAGCTGAGATCCAAATATGGTAACAATACCACAAAAAATGAATATTTTACACAGTTTTGTTCTCAGGCTGTTCCCAGGCGTTTTGGAACTGTGCCAAATTGTGCCAAATGGCACAGTTTGGAAAAACGTCTGTAACTTTTGAATGATTCAATGTAGAAGCTTCATTTTAGGCTCAAAGGAAAGGTCACACTCAGGGCTGTGTCTGTGTGTGTGTGCGGGGGGGGTTGTTCCCCCCCCCGCTCGCTACAGAGGATGGACTTTAGCCATCGCTACACAACGGATTAGCCTTATGTGGTGATGTAGGACAGCAGTGCAGTCACCGCGGCTCCCCCCCCCCTCACTGCAGAAGAATAGCGGGGGTGGGGGGCGTTCACAGCCTGTACACTGCGAGCAACCCCTTGTACCGCGGCGCACGAACTTCAGACTTCGTGAACCGCACAGCTGTGATTTACTGATCGGTCAAAAGTCATTTTGGATTACAATTTTCAGGGATAGAGAATAATTTAGCTTATAACACCTTACCTCTTCACAGCGGAGTCTTGGCGAACTTGTCTTCCTCATTGTCAGACGAACGCGACGCTGGTCCGCTCTGGTTCTGGCCTCGCAACTCGATCAAAACATAATTCCATTATTGCGGTTTTGTGCTTCCATGATTGCGGTTTTTGGCGAACGATTTTTCAAAACAAATAACAGTAGTAATTAAAAAAAAGACTGGCGAAGGCGTGTGTGTCACTCAGCCTTTGTCGTCAGCCTCCGTCGGTCTATAATGACCATGGAAGAAATCATAACGTCTACTCTGCTGGAACCAATACAAAATAAGCACCGCCTGTGGCCGAACATGCCGATCCACGAATGGCACTCCCTGTCACACAGGTTGCATTTGTGGATGGTCTCCATGCTGCTGGGTCTGTGGAGCTCTTCCTGTGTCCTTTTTTGATCCGCTGCAGCAGCCAGTCTTCACCCAGCCTTAAAAAAAAACAGCTCACGAACTTCTCTGCTTCAATTGGCTCACTGCATTCAAAGCGTTGGGAGGCAGGTCCTCCTTCCTAGGTTTTCATTCATTGGTTCTTCAAGGTTTCAGAAACCCAATTCAAGGCTCTTATTAATCGAATGAGAGGTCAATCAGATGAACTAATCTGTTCGCGGCTGTGTTTGCAGATTTTTTTCCCAGTGGCGCTTGGAGGCCAGCACCATCTCCATCTGCACCATCATCAGTATATCATGCGTCATGCGTCCGAGCGCGCACTAGTGTGGTCTTGTGCGCCCTCGTGCGTCCTAGGACGCAGAGACTTGCCCGGCCGTGGAACAACGGAGTGCAAGTGGTTAATTTTCCTAATTTAAAGTGAAAAGACATCGTGTTTTTAGACTCTCTTTCCGGCCTCATACCCGCCTGACTGAGAAGTTTCTCCTTCAGTTTTTTTGGTCTATCCTGGGCAGAGACCTCACCGATTCGGTTGGACTCGTTGCCTAAGGACTTTTCACGTCGCTCTGGGACAATTCTTCACTGCTGCCACTATCCTGTACGAGCTCCCTGGCTGAGCCTGCATTTCTTACGGCTGTGAGGAAGAAGGGCAGCAGTCACTTTCTCCCGATGTTCCGACTTCAAACTCAGCCGGTACCGACCCGTTGAAAACATGGACCTACAGCTGTTCGTAAGTGAGACTCCCCTTTTCCTATCTGCTGTGTTGAACGTGATGTCCTAACATTCAAATTACAATTGAACATAACCAGTGTTTCATGGTACAATTAGTCTCTCAGCCACAGGATAAAGCTATAAACTGAAGGAAGACTCTTAGTCATTTTAAGTAATTTCCCCTCATTTTTGTAAATTAATTCAGAAGTTCATTTTTAGATAATCAGCTTATGAATTTTCCCCATAAAATTGCCTTCTGTTTTGTTAGACATTTCAGCCTTCCTTTACCATTGAAACATAAGTCTGGTTTCTCCTTGATTCTACAAAGGTCTAACGCTAGATTTTATTTTCAGGAATCCAATAACAGTTGATGTGATATCGGACGACTGTTATCATTTGAATCTGTTTATCCATCATTTGAATGCCATATCATGTAACCTGAATGAGTTTAATAAAAGGGTGAATGAGAGAAGTTGAACCGTTTTCCTTTCGCATATATATGTTTCTTAGATCACAGCAGGAGAAGAACTCCCTTAAATTTTGAGACTGATCCATTAAGTAATTGAAGATACAAAATTAATTAAAACTAAGTTTAATATAAGTGTCCGTTAGGACTGGTGCTCCTTTTATGAGTGCTTATTTATTTTATTTAGCGAGTGCAGGAGTGACGGTTTAATGCCGCCCCCTTTCACACCCACTACTAAATAAAATATATATATTTCCTGTACCTTATTACAATATTTTATTAAATATTCCTACATATATTTTGGTGCCGCCATCCGAGGCTGCGTGCAACTAAGAAACATATATGCAAAAGAAAAATCATTGAGACATAAGCTGGGTTTTTTTTTCTGCAAATATTGATCCACTTTATTCGATGAACCTGTGTGTTGTTTTGGAGAGAGAGGCTGCAGCTGCAGGCCTGCATCTCCCTCTGTGTGTTTGTTTACTCTGCCTCCCGCTGAGGCGTCTGGTTGCTGATAGTTGCAAAAAGAGAGGTGGGCTGAGTCGCCCACTGTCTAAGGTGAACGGAGCTGTGTTGATTCATGCAAGACGTTTTAAGCAGTATTATATGCTGGATTAAGAAAAATAAAGGCCTAGAGTGACAGAAACGCGAAGAAAACTGTTCTGTCCCTCGCCAGTTTAACCTGCCGGCGATTATCCCGACAGGACTCATTAAATTGGCCAGTTCTGTAATTACCCAAGTGTGGTGACGTCAGATTAAGCTGGACACAGTTTGATCTGGTCACTGAATAAACCATTGGGGAAGTAGCACTAAACTATACCCGGAATTAAAGGGGTAACATTGTTTGTGCAAGTTGGAGATTAAAACTCCCGTTTTGAAAAAGCAAGGCGTGGCATTGTCGATAAGACTTGTGCCCGCATCCACACGTCACATGCACATGCACAGTAGCGTGTGTGACCGACAGGCGTGCACGAAAAATTGTGCATGAGCAGAGTGAGCGTGCAGACGCCATTTTGAAGGCGCTAAGAGGGAGTCACCCTAGCCACCATTTTGAGTGAGACCGGTAGACCCACCCAGAGTGACGTCACCAGTGTCTCCTCCTCTTGGGAGGGCAGAGATAACTGCCTCCATCTTGTGGTCAGCTATAGGAGTTGCATTTCTTGCATGAATGCACACTTGGATTAAAGCAGAGTGAACCTATTAAGCTGATTTATAATCAAACAGAGCTTCCAAATTAACTTCAAATCAATCTGAATTATCCGGAACAACCTAAATTTAAACCCAATTCAAAGTTTTATGCCAAGAACAAAAGGAAAAAGAAACCTGTTGGCTTTAGAGGTTGTTTTCATTGGTGGTCTGCATATATACACAGTGAAAGAACATAAAAGCATAGACTTTGTATTTACTCATGTATGTTAACCACATATTTTAATCTTTTTAGTTAAAAGCATATATTTACCCACATTACGCTAAAATCTGCAAACTTTTGAAGGTATATATATGTGTTTTGTTTGTAAATATCACTTTGTGCAATTTCTTTCACAGGAAGCCATTCAACTTAGGGATTCAAATAAATGACAATGTTTATTTAGACTCAAGTTAATGTTAATCCTGTGCATGTTGGTAAAGGATTTAGTGATTTACTAAATATTTAACCAAAATTTTCCAAAATTAGGAAACCACATTCAACAATTAACACTTGAAAGCTTTAGCTTATTTACAGTCAATGTGTTGCTTTTGATTCATGTTTCCTCCCCAGGAGAAGGGAAACATTTAACCAACTCATTATTTCTCACCAGGATCTGAAATAAGTCAAAAGGTGAAAACTTTGATTAGTCTGTAAAACTTTTGTTTTTTCTTTAAGTAATCATTACCTTTAATCCTAAGGAAGCCTTAGTGACAATATGCAAACACAATTCATTTGTTTCCTAATTTGTAAATATTAAAACATTTAAAGGCTTTAAATGAAGATAGGCTTTAACAAATAAAACAAAGCCAATTCTAACTTTAAAACAAAGCGAAGACTTATAACTCTAAAGCCTTAAAGCATTTAACCTTTTCTATTTTTGTTGCTTTCTTTTGTAAATAAAATCATTCCTTTCAAGTGAGATTCAACAAAAATTCACAGCCTAGTTGAGGACCATTCCAAAACTACACTTTGATAACTAAACTGAAAGAAGTCAATCCACACAATTTTGTTTGTCTTGTGAAATAAAAATCAAAATACAGTGTCAACAAATAAATTAACACACATTCCACATTTCTAAATAATTCCCAGAATATTTACTTCCCTTCTTACAAGCCTGTAAGTTGAAAAAAACTCTAAAAAAGAAGCTTGTGTCGGCCTTATTATCTGCCTAGGGAATTCAGCAACGTGTTTGTAGTTGGTGTTTACATAGCGCCGAGCGCTAACGCTAAAGCTAATGCTAAGAAGGCACTCGGGGAACTGCACAATGCAATCAGTGAAATCCAAACTTCACTCCCGGACAGTTTTGTGGTGGTTGCGGGAGATTTTAACCACACCAGCCTAAAGACTGTGCTCCCCAAGTTTAAACAATGTGTAGACTTTAAGACCAGAGGAGAGAATATGTTGGACTTAGTGTACACAAACACAGATGCATATAAAGCGATACCCCACCCCCATCTCGGCCGTTCTGATCACATGTCCGTGATGCTGCTGCCTGCCTACAAACCTTTATTGAAGCGCAGCAGACCAGCAGTGAAACAAATCAGGATTTGGCCAGAGAGTGCAACCCCTGCACTGAAAGACTGTTTTCAGCACACAGACTGGAAGGTCTTCAAAATAGCAGCCTCCCAGGAAGACAGGACAGATGTGGAGGAGTATGCTGATACGGTCACCAGCTACATCGCGAAGTGCACAGAGGATTTCACTACAGTGAAGACCATCACTATGCGGGGTAATCATAAGCCCTGGATGACTGCAGAGGTCCGCTCGCTGCTCACAGCCAGAGATGCAGCCTTCAGAGCGAAGGACAGGATCGCCCTCCGCTCAGCCAGGTCTGCGCTTTCAAAGGGAATTAAGGCGGCAAACCGCGCCTATACGGAGAAAATCCAGGGACACCTCTGTGACACTAGGAACACCAAGCAGATGTGGCAGGGAGTTCGGACACTGACGGGCTTTAAGCCTAGGTAGGGGGTCGATGATGACGACGCTTCGCTTCCAGACAGGCTTAACGACTTCTTTGCACGTTTTGAACCATCATACTCGACAATCAGAGGGAGGGCTGGCCCTCCCCCACCATCGGTCGGACCAGCTTTTACCATCAATACAGCGGACACACGGAGGACCCTAACCAGAGTCAACCCACGCAAAGCTGCAGGTCCAGACAACATTCCGGGACGTGTGCTCCGAGACTGCGCGAGCGAGTTGGCGGATGTCCTGACTGACATTTATAACATCTCCCTGAGTCAGGCCATCGTTCCCAGATGCTTCAAGACCTCTATCATTGCACCGGTGGCAAAGAAACCAGTGGTGTCCTGTTTGAATGACTATTGTCCTGTTGCACTGACACCAATTGTGATGAAGTGTTTTGAGCGGCTTGTCAAACCACACATTACAGCCTGCCTCCCTGCATCACATGACCCGCTCCAGTTTGCATATCGTTCAAACCGCTCCATGGAGGATGCTATAGTTACCACCCTACACTCTGTCATCACCCACCTGGACCAGAAAGACACCTACGCCAGACTCCTGTACATTGATTTCAGTTCAGCATTCAACACCATTATTCCCCAGAGACTGATGGAGAAATTACTCCTTCTCGGTCTGAACACCGCCACATGTCTCTGGATCCTGGATTTCCTGACTGAGAGACCTCAGTTTGTCCGGGTTGGAAACAACATCTCCAAGTCTGTCACGCTGAGTACCGGATCCCCTCAAGGCTGTGTACTCAGTCCACTGTTGTTTACACTTCTAACACATGACTGTGTATCCAGACACGAGGGGAACCAGATTATTAAGTTTGCAGATGACACCACGGTGGTGGGACTTATCCAGAGGGATGAGGAATCAATGTACAGGGAAGAAGTGAGAGACCTGGAGGGCTGGTGCAGGGAGAACAATCTGGTGCTCAATGTGGACAAAATGAAGGAGATGATTATCGACTTCCAGCGGTCACAGCCTGAGCACGCCCCCCTCAGCATCGGCGGCCGTTTAGTGGAGAGAGTAGAGAACATCAAGTTCCTCGGAGTGCAGATCTCGCAGGACCTGACCTGGAGTAAGAATTCCTTGGAGATCAGGAAGCGGGCCCAGCAGAGACTGCACTTCTTGAGGAAACTCAAACAGGCCTCTCTCCCCATCTGTATCCTCAGGACCTTCTACAGAGGTGTGGTGGAGAGTGTTCTGACGTACTGCATTGCTACATGGTACTCCAGCTGCAGTATGTCAGACAAAAAAGCCCTGCAGAGGATAGTCAAGGGGGCGGAGAGGGTAATTGGAGTCTCCCTCCCCTCTGTCCAAGAACTTTTTCAGAACCGTTGTAGGAGCAGGGCACTGAACATTGTCAAGGACCATTCTCACCCTCTGCATAAACACTTTGAACTTCTTCCATCTGTTAAACGATTCCGGAGCATCAGAGGCAGAACCACCAGACTGATCAACAGCTTCCTTCCACAAGCTGTCAGGATGCTGAACAGTTGACCCGGAATCTCTCATACACACTACTGCACCTACGGACATTTTGTATATTATAGTTAGTTATTCTTTTTTTTTTTTCTCCCCAAGTATGTCTCAGGGATGTGTGAATGGATGGGGGTGGGTGGGGGTGGGGGGGGGAGCTATGTGGGAATGTGTCTTAAATCATGCTGCTTCTTATATGGATGCCGAGACAAACGCAATTTCATCTTGCCTGCACTACAGTTGTATGTACAGCAATATGACAATAAAGTTTGATTTGATTTGATTTGATTTGATTTGTAATTACCCTCACTGCAAAACAACACTCAAGGTTAACTCTTGACTCACAGTTATAATCAACGAGTTGATTTAAAGCTAAGCATTACACAAACGGTCAAACATGTCGAGTCCACTTTACGAATTGAATGACCTTCAAGTAACATTAGAGGAGTTGGCTTCCGACCTTATACCCGGTTTCTCCAAACAAGTTCAGAATACTCCACCCAAAGATTTGAAGCAAATCACGAAAAAACTTTTGGATGAATGCGAAACTAAGCCACCGAAAGCAAAGGAAATCCCCGGTGTGTTAGGAAAGTTTGCACTAGCATTAGTTGCAAGGCTAAAACGAGCTGAAACCCAAGTACTCTACGCCGAAAAGGAACTGATGAGACAACAAACAACCATCCTCTCTCTTCAGGAAGAGAGCAAATCTCTTATGAAAAAGCAGGAACAAGCTCGCATAGAGCAAGAAGATACCCAAGCTATGCTTGATCGGACATTGCTAAATCTGGACCAAGCAAAGGAAGAAAAACAACGACTAGAAGACAACAATACCTCACTTCAGCAAGAAAATAAGGAATTGGGAACCACCCTGCTTCACAAAGAGAACCAACTCAAGGAAGTTGAAGGTCAATTGGACAAAACAAACTCCGACTATGGGAAATGTAAACTGCTCCTACGAGAAGCACAACAAGGCCTTCAGGTCATCAAAGAAGAGCTGGAAGACTTCCGCAAATGAAGGGATCCGAGACCAGAAGCCATGAACAGGCCGGTTCCCTCGACAAAGGGGGACATCCCTTCATGGGATGGGGACTCCTCCGGCTCACACTTACCTGACCCGTACGACGGACCCGAACGGCAACGCGAAAGACATTTGCAAATTCCATCCGATGGAGATCTCAATAAGATCGCTCACCACATCACAAAATTTGACCCCTCAACCAGATCACAATTTCAAGGCTCTTTTCATTCAGAATCTCCCTTCCACGGTCGGACATCACCTTGGAGTCATGGCTAACCCAAGGTCAAACTCGATAAACCAGCTAAGAGACTTCGCACATTATGCCTTCCAGAAACAGCGACAAAGCAATCAGAAGCATACCGAGCCTACCGCGGTGTTAGCTGTCAACACCGCATCGGACACCCTGGACCTAGAGGGCGCCCCAAGGCCAGCCCCTGTTCCAGCACCTCGGTCACAAATAAAACCACGACAGTCCTCTAGTCAAGATAAGTCGAGTCATGACCCGGAAAAATTTTTGACACCAAGTTCCAAGCCAATATCACTAAAACCTGACTACCGTCGGAGGCTAAGCCCACCAGGTAAGTCACGAGAATACGGTACGGATACCCGGGATGACAGATATCGATTTCGAGATTCGCATAACCGCGGGAGATGGTCACCTCCCTCGTACCGCCGGAAAAACTTTGAAAGGGAAGCAAGACCTCCCCCTGGTAAGTTTAGCTCCAAACCCTGGGAGAAGAAAGAAAAGCCCTTTTCAGCGGAGAAGACCTGGAAACTCTCCAACGTATACTTGAGGAACTGAAGAGGAAAAAAGAAGCGAAAGAGGACAAGAAGCCAGATGTCCTAGCCATAAATATTGTGACCACCCCAAACGATCCTTTAGGGTTGCCACAACTCAACCCTGAGGAATCAAAACCTACAAAGGGGAAGGATACCGAAGGCACAACCAAGCATCCTCCACTCGAAACTCAGGAGGAGATCCAAAATGCAACGCCACCCAGTGCCATTTTGGTAGTCCAGCCACCTGGAAAACCTCACTCGCCCGAAACAGGCGACTCCTTAATCTGCGGTGAACCACCGGTCCAACAATTTCTGTGTGATTTGACCGAAAGGGGGGTTGCGCGAAAATTTTTCCTTTCATTGACCCTGGAAGATGTGATGACACATGAAGCCCTACTGGATACCGCAGTGGACATCACACTCATGTCGCAGGACCTTTTTGAACACCTACGTGTCGCTGCTAACCACGCACACAAAGACTTGAAACTAAGACCTTGCTCCTTAGCGATTCAACCTTGTGCACCCTCAAACACGACTGTGTCACACATGTCATTGATAAAGATCTCCATTGGGCCCATGACCTTGATCCATCCGGTCTATGTGTCCAATCTCAACTCAATTCCATTGCTGATAGGCAAGGATCTACTTAATTGCTTTGAGCCTCTGATAGATTTCAAGAATCTCAAGCTATGGGATCAAGTTCGACAACCTCTCCCAACCACTCTACCTGAAACAACCAGATCACAGTGCTACACTCTTGACACCTTGGATGTTCCAGGAGTCAATCCACTCGCACTGCTGACCCAACAAAGTTTGATGGAAGGTGACCTTGGGGACCGAGCTGAAACAGGCACCCCTTCCCATGTCACCACATCCGACAACCCAACCTTAAATGAACACAGTTCATTCCTTTGCACCCTAAAACCAGGGGCAGCCAACGAAGAGTACTGCCCCCAAGTGGTCAAAGGACTAGTTATCCAAAGCTCCCACGTAGAAGACGTGGTACTGGCTCTCTGGGCTGATAAATCCGCCATCAGCCAGACACTTTTCGACTCTCTGCACGAGAAATACCCTGACCTTATGGTCACTAACAAGTCTTTTCATTTCCCTGCTGGGACCAAATCAAACAAAACATTGGTCACCACAAGTATCTACGCCTTTCACCTTCAGTGGAACCACAGACTGCTAACTCATCCTTTCTTGGTCGTTCCTGACCTGCCACATGGGTGTTTGGATTGGTTCTTCTCTGTACCAATAGACATCTTCATTTTCCGGTTCTGAATTCTCACATTCCTCACTTTGTTCAGGTGATTGTCTTGTCTTAGGTTTGCGGACACGTTTTGGTTGGACAGGTTCTTCTTCAACAGGGGCAAGAAAACCACAGGGAAGCAAGAGGTCGCGGTGAACGGTGCGAACAGGACCATCTTTTGTCTCAGGTTTTATAGTGTAAACAGGCAAGTCACCTGCTTGGCTCACTACAATGTGGATTTCAGCTTCCCACCTGTCTGCTAGTTTGTGCTTGCCTCTGAGGCGGACTGCACGTACCAAAACTCTGTCGCCTGGTTCTAGTTTTGAAGGTTTCACTCGCATATCAAATCTTGTTTTGTTTCTTTCAGCCATCTTGTTAGCATTTTCTGTTGCTAGTTTGTAGCTTTCTTGTCGAGTTGTCTTCAGTTTTTCAATGTAGTGGGAATGTGACTTGAAACTTTTGTTGTGAAACGGGAGCCCAAATGCAAGGTCGATGGGCAATCTCGGCTGACGACCAAACATTAACTCATACGGGGGCAAAACCAGTAGTGTCATTCTCCGTACAATTGTATGCATGTACAAGTGGTTTTACATAGTTGTGCCAATGAGTTTTGTTCTTTTCCTCCAGAGTACCCAGCATGCTCAATAACGTTCTATTGAAACATTCTACCAGGTTACCTCTGGGTGATAGGGTGTCGTCCGGATTTTGCAAATGCCCATGATTTTGCAAAGTTCTTTTATGATATGGGACTCAAAATCGGGACCCTGATGTAATCATTCAGGTATCCCGTAGTGGACTATAAAGTTGTCCCAAAGTGCCTTTGCAATGGTCTGAGCTTTCTGATTGCTGGTAGGGATGGCTATAGCGTATTTCGTGAAATGATCAGTTAACACGAGCACATCCTTTGTGTTGCTTTGATCGGGCTCAATGGACAGGAAATCCATACAGACAACTTCGAGCGGTCGGGTGGATTTGATATTGACAAGCGGAGCAGCTCGCTCTGGAGCAGTTTTACGTCTTACACAGCGATTACATGTCATGATCTTCTTTTCAATATCTGCCACCATGCGAGGCCAATAGAACCTTGCTCTGGCGAGATCCAAAGTACACTCTGTGCCTAAATGGCCCATGTCACAGTGGATGCTTTGAAACACTGAATCACGGAGTTGTTCAGGTAAGACGAGCTGATAAGTAACATTTCCCCCGTCTTGACGAGTGCGGTAGAGGATGTTATTGCACATTTCAAGTCAACTGAGCTCTCGGAGTAACAAGTTGATATCAGGAAGTTCAGTTCGTACCGTTGGTGGAACTTTTAGTCCAGTTTCAATTTGTGCAATCACTTCCCTTAAACAGGGATCAGTTCTTTGTTCGTTTTTGATCTGTTCAGGAGTCATGTGGGGTACAACTGGAAGACCACCACAGCCATCTTCATCGGTGTAGTCATCTGGAATGGCAGCTACAGAGAGGGCTAATGAGTGAACCAAAGGGAAGGTGTTGTCTGGAGAGCTACAGACAAGGTGTTTTTCACATAAGATAAGATAAGATAAGATAAGCCTTTATTAGTCCCACAACGGGGAAATTCCAGGATTGCAACAGCACAGGGATAGCAACACTCAGAGCAACAATCAGAAGGCAAGAAAAAAAGCAAGCAAGCAAGAGCAGCTAATATACATATGTACATATTACTATAAATATATATATATATACACACAGACACACAGTGCAGAGCATTGTAGCTGGATGGAATAAATATATGAGTATATAAACACACACTGCGGAGCATTGTAGCTAGATGGAATAAATATGTAGATATATAAACACCCACAGTACGGAGCATTGCAGCTAGGTGGAATAAATATGTAAATATATAAACACACACAGTGCGGAGCAATGTAGCTAGATGAAATAATATGTAGACATATAGCAGACACTACCTCAGAACTTAAATTGTTTTCAGGAAGAGACAAGTGAGTTTGAGTGAACTGCTGTATGCGGTCAAGCTCCTTTTGGGACACTGCATCATTGAGTAACTCGCCATGTGGCCGTCTAGAGAGGCCGTCTGCATCTGAGTTAAGCTTGTCTGCTCTGTATTGGAGCTTAAAGTTAGACGTCGACAGAGCAGTTAGCCACCTGTAACTCATGGCATCCATCTTAGCAGTAGTCAAAATGTACATCAGGGGGTTACTGTCTGTCACGACAGTAAAGTGGTTGCCATATAGATAGTCTGCAAACTTCTCTGTTACTACCCACTTTAGAGCTAAAAATTCCAATTTATGGGCGGGGTAACGGGACTCACTTCTAGACAACCCCCGGCTTGCATAAGCTATGACCCTAGTCTGGCCCTCCTGCTCTTGATAGAGAGCGGCGCCAAGCCCTGTAGTGCTGGCGTCAGTATGAAGTGTATATGGCAACTGAGGGTCAGCGAAACCCAGGACAGGCGCAGTACTGAGCTTTTCAATGATGGTTTTGAATGCCAGATCACAGGAAGAAGTCCACCGCTCGCCAAACGGTGTCTTTGGGTCATGGTACTGGGCAGGCTTAGCTTTGGGCTTTGTGCTCTTTTGCAAAGGAGGGTAGCCTGCTGTTAAGTCAGTAAGGGGCTTAACGATGCTGGAATGGTTCTTAATGAACCGCCTATAGTACCCTGAAAAGCCTAAGAACAAGCGGAGCTGTTTGAGATCACGGGGCACAGGCCAGGTACTTAGGGCTTTCACTTTTTCGGGATCGGTCTCAACTCCTTTACTGGACACAATGTGACCGAGGTATCTGACAGAAGTTTGAAAAAATCAGCATTTCTCAGGGGAGAGTTTAAGCCCGTACTCTTTTAGGCGATTAAGAACTTTCATTAAGCGAACCTCATGTTCTTCGGGCGTCTTGGAGAATACAATGATGTCATCGAGGAACACAATCACCTCATGCAGATTCATGTCGCCCATACATTTCTCCATGAGGCGCTGGAACGTGCTGGGGCCGTTTGTAATGCCTTGGGGCATTCTACTGAATTCCCAAAAGCCCATGGGACATACGAACACCGTCTTTGGTTTGTCCAGCTCCTCTACCTCAATTTGGTAGTACCCTGACTTTAAATCGAGGACGGAGAACCACTGTGAACCGGTCAAAGTGGAAAACGTTTCCTCCAAGTTGGGGAGGGCGTAAGCATCTTTTACAGTCTGCATGTTAAACTTCCTGTAATCAATACAAAGGCGGACATCACCATTTTTCTTTCGCACTACTACAATAGGCGAAGAAAATGGGGAAGTGGAGTCTCTTATCACGCCTGCTTGTTGGAGTTCTTTGAGATGCTTACGGACCGCTTCCAGGTCATTTGGATGTATGGGACGTGCTCTGTGTTTGAACGGTGTTTCATCTGATAATTTGATTGTGTGTTTCACTTGATCCGTTTTTCCAAAGTCAAGATCGTTTTGTGCTAATACTTCGGGCATTTGACTGAGTCTTTCTGTTAGGCACTCTTTCCATTCAGCGCTAATGGGGGAAGAGTCAAAGTTGAACTTCAGAGTGGACTTTGGTTCAGTTTTGGACTTTGTAACTTTCACGGAGTGTTCTTGCGATAGGACTCGTTGATATGCACAGATTTCTCCAATGACACTTCTGAGGGACTGTCACGTCATGTTCCGACTCATTGGTGAGTATAACTGGAACAAGGTAAGGTGCTCTTTCAGGTAAGTCTATGAGACATGGTTTTACCAGGATACCACCAGTTAAAGCTGACATTACCGGGTGTTCTAACGAGACAGATTTTTCACTGTTGCTGGCTGACACAGCTACAGCGCCATCTAGAACAACTGTTTGGCCTGCAGGAACTAACTGTGGCTCTTTGTTGCACATGGTCACTAAACCAAGGCTAGTGTCTTTGGACTGTCTGTGCCGTAGCTCAAGGACTTTTAACACTGCCTTATAACCAAGTGACATGGTTGGCTGCAGTTCAGAACATGCATCAGAGTACAGCTCGTAAAGTATATCTAATGTGTTTGTCCCTATTAACACTAAGGACTGATCAGCTGCACGTACATCAGGAACCACTAAGGCAAGTGTTGGCACTTCGGCTTCAATACCGAGAAAGTCTTTTGGGAAAGTGACATGCATTTCAATGTAGCCTAAGTAAGGTACACTCTGACCGTTAGCTCCCTCCACTTCTAACAGCTCAAAAAGTGGCTTAATCTCATGGTTGGATAAGTACTGTCTGTAATAGGACTCAGGGACAGTAGTCACCTGGGAACCTGTATCTAACAAACAGTTCACAGTACAGCCATTCACTTTCACTTGTGCTGTACTTTTTGTACCGATTAGACCATTAGGAAAGTTAAAGGGGTCTGTTTTGTAATGCGACTTCAGTTTAGCACGTGTCTTGAATGGAGCTTTTGGTTTGGGGCGGGTCATCTCTGAACTAGCCTCTGTTTGTTCCGCAACAGGGGTAGACTTCAGTTTTAAAGAAGATTGGGGGTTCTGACTGTCCCAAATCTGTCTTTTTACTCTTAGTTCTTTTCGTTTTGCAGCCACAAGCGCAGGGTTTGGCTCTGACTCACAAGTGGCTACAATATGCCCATCTTCGCCACAGCGGAAGCAATACCATGGTTTGGGCCTAGTATTGGGACGGCTGGACGAAGGTAAGTTTTCAGGTTTGGCATGGTCAGGTTTTTTATTTCCCGATTTCTTAGTTGGGTCTTTCTTCGGTGGTGCTTGTTTCTTTTGTTTCACGACAGCAGCTAATTGGCTTTTTAGATCAGCGACTTGCTTTTTCAGTTCTTTCAGACTGTCCGACTCCACTTCACTATTTGTACTTGTTTCGGTGACTGTTTGTTCGTAGGAAATTGCTTTTGGTTTTGTGGCGCCCAAGTGTTTTTTCATGCGGATGTTTTTAGCTTCTTGTCTGTTTTCAACAGTGCGAAGGTGAAGCAATAACTCTGCATACTCAGGTGGATGTTTATCTTTTAGTTCCAGCTGTAGCTCTCTTAGTAGATTGTCATCCCAACAGCCTCTGTTAAACTGCTTGACAAGCTGTTTGTTCACTTCTTGTGGCTCTAGACCGCCTCTACGCACTGTGAGATTGAGCGCCACTTGCAAACGATGCAGATATGCAGAGGGTTTTTCTCCATAATTTTGGAAAGTGTTCATGAATCACACAAGCAGTTCCTCACCGTCTTCAATAGTTCCAAAAGCTGAGTCCAAAAGCTTAAGATAGTTGGCAGAGGTGGCTTCAGGCCCAAGAGAGCGAATAACATCGGACGCAGGAGCAAGAAGACTTTCAAAGATCTTGCGAGATTTTTCCAAGTCAGACAAAGAATTATCTTCCATCATCAGGTCAACATGTGAACGCCATGTTTCATAGTCAGCTTCAGTATACGGTCTTGGCGTTTTGCCAGAGAAAGCTCTGATCCTCCAAGAGGAATGGGCGTTTGACGGCTTCTCTGCATGTTTAATGACATGCTCGACTACGATTTTCTTAACCTCGGGTGGGTTAAAATCAGCTGGACTCAACATTTGAGGTGTCAAGTTTGGTCTAAGAGGGCTTTGGAAGAGCGCTTGAGTGGTTTTAGGGGTGCGAGGCACTTCAACTTGAAGTGGAGGAGAAACTCCACTTTGTGTGGGTTCTACAGTAGGGAAAGCACCATCAACGTCAGCAGAGACCGTTTCAGCTGTCTCAGCAGCTTCAATAGACTTCCCTATTGTGGACATGACCTCCCGCAACACCTCTTCAAAACCTTTTCCACTTAGCTTAGCTAAACCTCTCAGGTTGCTAAGATAAGCCTCAGTAACACTGCCCCCTACAGTTTTAGTGTAGACATCGGTTAGAGCTTGAATGCAGTATTTAACCTCAGGATTGTCAGTGGATGGAAAGGAGCACGGCAACGTAGGTGCTAGCGCTTCAATGCTTAATCCAGACTCGAACTCTACAATATGACTTTTGTCAAAGTCAGATGAGTTATCATTAACGCTAAGCACCCTACGGATAGTGCCATGTTGCTCTAGAAACTCAAAAACGTCTTTGTCTTTTTCTTTGTCAACAACACCACTAACAATGACTGCGTTTGGAATTTTAACACCATGTTTTTCCACAAAATCCATTTTGGCAGTATATAAACTGTTTAGTCAGGGGTCAAAACAGAATCCTCATCTGTTGTGCAACGCTCCAGGCTCCTGGCTGTGCTCGCCAAATTTTTTAACAACAGTATACCACTGTAACACACAGTATCACTGTATACAATATATACCTGTACTACACAGGGGGTAATACAAGGTATAATATCACTGGGGTAATACCAGGGTAACACCCACTAACACCTGTGCTCGCCAGATTTTTGTGTGTAACCCTTACTAACACCCACTCACCCTACTCACTTTAGGTGCAGTACCCTTTTTGGTAGTACTGTGTTATGGCAATGTAGTTACCTTAACTTTTCTACCTGGGCAGAGGGATAATTGGGCCAGGTCAGAGCGACTCTGGGTTCGTAGGAGCCTGGGAGGTGCAACAACAGATGACACACACACACACACGGTGTATGGAACTTGGAACTATATATATTATTTACAAATATGTGCACAAAAATAAACACACAGCGCGATAAAAGAAAAAATAAAAACAAAATACTCCAAATTACACTTACAATATTCACAGTTCGTGTTGTATCAGTTCCAGGTGACCAGTTGGGTCACCTCTAGCAGTTTCTAGGGTTCAGGCTTCGGCTCGCCATCCAGATCTGGAGATCCACGCTCTGGTCAAACCAGTCCAAAAGAAAAAAAAAAAAGAACCTGACCATGCTAAGTGGCTCGTGCATCAATGGGCTCCCGTGCTCAACGTGAGTTCACAGCCTTTGGATCCCAATCAATTTCAAGGGTTTTATCCAGGCAAAGGCTGCTATTAGCACGTTAGCGTCGCCATATCACCAAGGATCGTCTCTCTCTCTGGTCTGTGTCTTTCGGTGTCTGGCATGACTGAGCCAAAAATGCAAGTCGTCCCAGACCCAGGGAGAGAGCGCTTAACCCATTGGCTGGCGTGACCCAGCAACGGCGCAGCCATTGGTTACTCGAAATATCAACACACAATACTAGGAACTTTATCAGAACCTTCTAGAAAATGTTCCTACTATTTATGAATATATATTTATTTAAATATTCATATTCAAATTATGTAATCCCATTGTGAAATGGGTGTTTTTCTTTTCTAAAAGTGGTATCAATATTTATAATTTAATTCACGTTAAACTATCTACTCCCATTGTGAAATGAATGTCCCCCCTTCTTCTTAAAGTGGTATCGACATTCATATTTCCATCCACGATTTTAACACTAGGTTACATATGCAACAACTCACGTCAGTTCATTGAGGATTATGCAGACTTGGCAAAACCCCTTACAGAACTCCTATGAAAGGACACCCCTTTCATTTGGTCTGAGGCTCAAGAACAGGCTATGCTAGCGTTGAAGCAAAAGTTATGCACAGCACCATGTCTGGCATATCCCAACTGTGACCAGCCATTCTTCCTACAAGTGAGGTTCTCTGCCAGCTGCTTAAGTGCTGGATTATACCAAATCTACGACCACGACAAACGAGTCGTGGCCTATGCCAGCAAAACCCTCTCCGGTCCGGAATTGAAATACTCAGACTGCGAAAAAGCCCTTCTGGCCACTGTATGGGCAGTCAAACATTTCTCCAACTATGTGGGAGGCCAGAGAATCACAGTTGAGACTCGCCACCAACCAGTGGTCTTCCTTAACAGTCAACGCATCAGAGAAGGCATTGTAACAAATGCCAGAATAGCCTCCTGGTTGATGGCTCTACAAAGCTTTGACGTGGAGGTCCGCTACGCACAGAAGTCGAGAAGCCCTCTTGGCACAGACTTGGCTGCCTGCCAACAGTGCTCTGAGGACACTCCAAGACCATCCATTCGTGCAGAGCCACCTACAGTCACTGAAGACCCAAACCATCACTACTTTGACCAAAATATCTGTCAAGATATGGTCACCGCTTATGTCGATGGTTGTTCTTTCCACCATGAAACTCACATCCGTGCTGGTGTGGGTGTGGCATGGTTGAACAATCAGCCTTGTGAACCCCACAACTATCAACTGGGTTCCCAATCATCCCAGTATGCAGAAATCACAGGTGTGCTCATTACACTGCAACTTGCCGTAGACCATGGCATTCGCACATTGGTCATCTGCACTGACTCCAACTACGCACGCCTCAGTTTCACTTGTCATTTAGCACTCTGGAAGGTCAAAGGTTTTGTAACCTCCAACCGCAAACCGGTTAAACATCAAGACCTTTTCAAGGCATGTGATCACCTGGTCACCTCCAACAACCTCCAGGTGTACTGCAAAAAGGTCAGAGGTCACTCACACACACCAGGTCAGGACAAAGAATGGAATGACCTTGTGGACTCACTTGCAAAACAAGAAGCCATACAAGGCACGCCCTGGTCCTTTGATTCTGCTCAGGTGCCGACTTCACACTCCCACCCACCCACCCTTACAGTCTGCGCAGTCACTAGGGCCCGGATAAACAGGGCCCAAGATCCAACACAAACCACAGGTCCCCTTGCGGTTGACCCTGTTTTCACTGATGCTGACCTCATCTCTCTTCAAACCCTTGACCCTGCGATCCATAAAATGATACAATATCTCTCGGATCCTGCACTCAATGCACCATCTGACTCGGGTCTCGCTGACACTCCAGACTTAAAACCACTTTTTGCCGCACAATTGTCCTTGCAACTGCACAATGGCATTCTAGTTCATGTTTCTGATGAACTCCCTGCGCCTGCGCTTGTGGTCCCTCGTAACCAGAGGGGGGTGATGATTGTTCATGCCCACGATCTCCCAACTGCAGGACACAAAGGCGTCAAAGCGACGTACAGTGCGCTCAAACAAGTGGCATATTTGCTGTACATGTGAAAGGATGTAGCGGACTACATCAAAGGATGTCTCATATGTTGCCAGTTTCAACCAACCAACCCGATTCACCGAGCACCCCTACAGAAAAGAGCATTTCGTTCCCATGGTCTTACCTCCAAATTGACTGGGTAGGTCCCCTTCCATGGTCAACCAGAGGAAACAAATACAGTGGGGCAAAAAAGTATTTAGTCAGCCACCAATTGTGCAAGTTCTCCCACTTAAAAGATGAGAGAGGTCTCCAATTTTCATCATAGGTATACCTCAACTATGAGAGACAAAATGAGGGGAAAAAAAAATCCAGAAAATCACATTGAAGGATTTTTAATTAATTAATTGGTAAATTCCTCGGTAAAAAAAGTATTTGGTCAATAACAAAAGTTCATCTCAATACTTTGTTATATACCCTTTGTTGGCAATGACAGAGGTCAAACGTTTTCTGTAAGTTTCCACAAGGTTTTCACACACTGTTACTGGTATTTTGGCCCATTCCTCCATACAGATCTCCTCTAGAGCAGTGATGTTTTGGGGCTGTTGCTGGGCAACATGGACTTTCAATTCCCTCCAAAGATTTTCTATGGGGTTGAGATCTGGAGACTGGCTAGGCCACTCCAGGACCTTGAAATGCTTCTTACGTAGACACTCCTTCATTGCCCGGGCGGTGTGTTTGGGATCATTGTCATGCTGAAAGACCCAGCCACTTTTCATCTTCAATGCCCTTGCTGATGGAAGGAGGTTTTCACTCAAAATCTCACGATACATGGCCCCATTCATTCTTTCCTTTACACGGATCAGTCGTCCTGGTCCCTTTGCAGAAAAACAGCCCCAAAGCATGATGTTTCCACCCCCATGCTTCACAGTAGGTATGGTGTTCTTTCTCCTCCAAACACGACAAGTTGAGTTTTTACCAAAAAGTTCTATTTTGGTTTCATCTGACCATATGACATTCTCCCAATCCTCTTCTGGATCATCCAAATGCTCTCTAGCAAACTTCAGATGGGCCTGGACATGTACTGGCTTAAGCAGGGGGACACGTCTGGCACTGCAGGATTTGAGTCCCTGGCGGCGTAGTGTGTTACTGATGGTAGCCTTTGTTACTTTGGTCCCAGCTCTCTGCAGGTCATTCACTAGGTCCCCCTGTGTGGTTCTGGGATTTTTGCTCACCGTTCTCATGATCATTTTGACCCTACAGGGTGAGATCTTGCGTGGAGCCCCAGATCAAGGGAGATTTTCAGTGGTCTTGTATGTCTTCCATTTTCTAATAATTGCTCCCACAGTTGATTTCTTCACACCAAGCTGCTTACCTATTGCAGATTCAGTCTTCCCAGCCTGGTGCAGGTCTACAATTTTGTTTCTGGTGTCCTTTGACAGCTCTTTGGTCTTGGCCACAGTGGAGTTTGGAGTCTGACTGTTTGAGGTTGTGGACAGGTGTCTTTTATACTGATAACAAGTTCAAACAGGTGCCATTAATACAGGTAATGAGTGGAGGACAGAGGAGCCTCTTAAAGAACAAGTTACATGTCTGTGAGAGCCAGAAATCTTGCTTGTTTGTAGGTGACCAAATATTTATTTTACCAGGGAATTTACCAATTAATTCATTAAAAATTCTTCAATGTGATTTTCTGGATTTTTTTTTCTCATTTTGTCTCTCATAGTTGAGGTATACCTTTGATGAAAACTGGAGACCTCTCTCATCTTTAAAGTGGGAGAACTTGCACAATTGGTGGCTGACTAAATACTTCTTTGCCCCACTGTACTTCCTCACAGTCACATGTGCTTTCACCAAATGGGTCAAGTGCTTGCCTGCTCCTGATGACACGGCAGAAACCACGGCCTACTTGTTGATGAACCATGTATTCTCTAGATTTGGTCTGCCAAGCTGAATCAACTCTGACCATGGCACTCATTTTACCGCCGAAGTCATGCGACAACTGTGGGAAACCTTGGGAGTTAAGGCGAACTTCCATATTAGCCACCACCCACAATCCTCCGGACAGGTTGAAAGAACCCACCGAACCGTGATCAACATACTGAAGAAGTATGTTTCACCACACCAAAAAGACTGGGATGTAAAACTTCCACTGGTCTTAATGGCCGTCCGAGCCACACCCCATGAAGCTACTGGGGTGTCACCTTTTGAAATGATGACAGGCCGGCAAATGACTTTGCCCCTACATTTAGTCTACCAACCTGGAGAGGCCAGTGTTGCCACAGCTTACACTACTCACCAGTACATGACTGACCTGACCAAACATCTCCAACAGACTTTTGCCTTTGCCCAAAAACATTTGGACCGATCAGCTGAAGGACGCAAAGCCTACTACGACCAGAAAGCCTCACATGACGAACTCCAAGTGGGAGACAAGGTTTTCTACTACTCTTTCATTCCTCAGACTGGACAGACCAATGCACGAGCAGGAAAACTTGCTTGGAAGTTCCTCCCCAGGTGGACGGGTCCACACACGATCACAGATAAACTCTTTCCCGTCGTTTACCAAATCAAAATAAGCAAAGGTCACCAGGACCCCATCTCCAAATGGGTCCATTGTAATCAAATCAAAGTTTACAAAAACCCCATGGGACTTGTCGGGGACAACACTGTTCCATTAGGTCAGTAAACAAACCTAAAATCTTGTTTGTGCCCGATAGATAACTGTTAGCTAACTATCAGCCTCAGGTATACTCAGTCGCATTTCTCTCCCTCAATCAGGTAATCGCATTAAACCTTCAAAAGGGAAAGTTAACCCAAACTAACTGACCTCCTTAAAATCTAACTTCAAAAGATCCTTCAAAATTTCATTCAGTGTCATCAACTTACTATCTCAAAATAGTACACACAAAACCTCCAATATCACTAGCTTAAGTCAATAATCACAAAACCCCCTAAAGGTGATAAAAACCCTAAAAGCCTAGAGCTTAGTCTCTAACAAAGTTGTTCCACCTCTGAGAATAATTTTCACCTACCACTCAGGTACCTCAAGAAAAGGAAAACTGACAAGAAGCTCAAGATTAAATTCACTCAATTCGTTTGCCAGGACAATGGCCCTCCTGTTTTTCAGTTTAGCCCTCTACCTAGCACTCTCACCTACTTTTGCCCAGTTAGAATTGGACAGAGCCCAGAAAAAAAGTCAACAATCCTTAGGTAGATTCTCAACCACAGCCTCATCATTAGGGCCCCTTGCTAGCCTTAGCACGTCTACTGTTAAATCGGTCAACACTACTACACTGAAATGCCAGGTAGTTGAGCCACCAACCGTTACCAAAACTTTGCAAGATCCTGTGTTGGTTTTGAATGTTTGCTCCAAAGCCTCATTCAAACTCAACAAGGTCTTGAACTTGTCGCTCTTCATGTTAGAGGTTGACCATGCTCACACACACCTAATGCCTGTGTTCCTTCAAAAGGTAGCTAGAAATATTAGATTTTCAGCTAACACTTTAACAATGAGCCTGCCTTCACCTCTTCTTGCCCATGTTTCAGATGTTACAAAGTTACTCCTCATTGCCACTCAAAGAACAATGATGACCTTCCATGTTTGCTCAGTCTTCCAGAACAAAGGTCTCAAACACCCTCTGAGTCAGACCTCTGTGGAACCATGGTTTAGTTCAGCTAAACCAATTCAATTCAAACCTCCTTGAGTTACTTCAATATTGCTTAACCTAAACATCTACCTCAAATAAGCAATATTTTTTTTTGTTTTGCATTCTTCATTTTGATCTTTACTTTTACAATTTCTGAAGTTATATGCATGCTTATATACAAACATATATCTATATATAGTCCTTGCACTCCATTTTGATTTTTGTGCCCAATTCAAACTATTTTTGAACAATTATAATAGCTGTTTTCATCGTAAACCAAAAACACCTACCTCAGGTATGTAAAACTACGCACTTTGTATCTTCTTACTTTTGTAACCAGAATTTTTGAGTCGTTTCAAGACATATACCTTAGCTTACTACTCTTAGTCAATGTTATAAATTTTATAATCTACATTTGTCCATATTCACATTATTTTTGGAAATTCATGGAAGTCCTTCCAGTAAACCAAAGTCAAAGATCTCTACTTAGTAACAGATACTATTTGCATGCTAGTGTGTATGGACATCAAAAAAAAAAACAAAAAAAAACCTTTAAACCAGTATTTAGGTCAAGTGTTGCCAAGGAGACGAAGCTGCTATGGGTGTGTACCAACACTGACCGATGCTCACCATTGCTACAAAGGGAGGATATGTAGCATCATCGTCTCCTCAAACCAATCCAGAAGATCACTTTCCTCCATTCTACAGGGATTTCACTTTTCTTCCTTCTACAGGAAAATCACTTTTCTTCATTCTACAGGAATATCACTTGTTTTCATATTAACTACTCTCACTCAAGGCCTGACCAAGAATCCTTTTCCCAGGACCCCAATGTAAACAGTTGCCTCTTGCAGAGGTGGTAAGGATCAGAATTTGCTTTTAAAGGCTTAAAGGGACCATAAAAACTCGGGAGTCCAGATCCCCAACGTGGACAGTTCATGTGGATAGCATCTGCCCTACAAGAAACTAATGCTCTTAAAAGGTCATAAACTTCTTAACCAGACAGGTTTATGACTTTTGACAGATACCAGATCCCCTGTTCAGATATCATGGACTTAAAGAAATTATCTACAGCTCAACAGTACCTCCTAGTGGATACCTACGGAATGTGTTTCATTATGTATCATTTGACTGTCAGTTCTTACTAAGCATTAAGTTTTTTTCAGCTTATCATCTCCCCCGGATCCTAAGGACACTGAAAATCATCCTTTTGATCACCGACCATGGTTTGCAGTACTTCATTAATCTTTGATCTAAATATCAGTGCATGTATTATAAATATGTATAAGAAATGTTATGTTCATGAGTGTTAGTCAAATGAATGTTAATATTAAGTAATGGTATAAATGCATGATCACTGAATATTAGCCAAGTCATTTAATTTAGTTAGATCTTATATTGAGCACCTAATTTTAAAGAACTGAATGAGTATTAATTCTTCTCTGCATTTTCATGGGATGGTGCCCTCATTTGATTGGTTGCTCCCAAACAAAGAAATGTTTTCACATTGGATGGTGGCCAGTTCAAACTCCTTTTTATAAAGTTGATTGGTCTGTCTTGCGACCAGCCCATGTTTTATGACCCAACGGCGCGCTCAGTTAAAAGGAGTGAGGAGCTGCCCTGCATGTTAGAATAAAAGAAAGAATAAGAGAGAATAAGATTGAAAAAAAGACAATAAGAAAGAATAGAAAGAATAAGAAGGAATAAGACAGACAAAGAAAAGACTGAGATTTTGAGAAAGATTGAGAACTAGAAAAAAGATTGAAAGACGTGTAGAAGTCTGGGTAGATCAGGAACTAGATTAAGATTAAAGAAGCAGAATAGCGATCTAGATCTCAGAGAAAAATTTTATTCCACCTTTTCAAGGTTCCGTGTAGTTTTCTTTTATCTAAATTGTTCTGTGTGAAGTTTGTCAAATCCTGTGTTAGTTTTCTCATTTTTCTGGTTACTGAGGAGAAACCATCTTTTCTTACGAGCTCGTCTTAGAGAGTCAAACTCTCAAACTCTTTTTTTTTTTTTACCTTCACCTCAGAAGCCATTCTTATCCTAGTAAATGTTTTTCTCAGATTTTCTGACTTTTCACGCCGTTAAAGTGTACCTTTAATTTTCCTAATTTAAAGTGAACAGAGATCGTGTTTTTGGACTCTCTTTCCGGCCTCATACCCGCCTGACTGAGAAGTTTCTCCTTCAGGTTTTTTTGGTCTATCCTGCGGCAGAAACTTCACCGATTCGGTCGGACTTGTTGCCTAAGGACTTTTCACACCGCTCTGGGACAATTCTTCACTGCTGCCACTGTCCTGTATGAGCCCCCTGGCTGAGCCTGCATTTCTTATGGCTGTGAGGAAGCATAGCAGCAGTCACTTTCTCCCGATGTCCTGACTTCAAACTCAGCCGGTACCGACCCGTTGAAGACGTGGACCTACAGCTGTTCGTAAGTGAGACTCCCCTTTTCCTATCTGCTGGGTTAAATGTGATGTCCTAACATTCATATTGCAATTGAACATAACCAGTGTTTCATGGTACAACTAGTCTCTCAGCCACAGGATAAAGCTATAAACTGAAGGAAGACTCTTAGTCATTTTAAGTAACTTCCCCTCATTTTTGTAGATTAATTCAGAAGTTCATTTTTAGATAATCAGCTTATGAATTTTCCCCATAAAATTGCGTTCTGTTTTGTTAAACATTTCAGCCTTCCTTTACCATTGAAACATAAGTCTGGTTTCTCCTTGGTTCTACAAAGGTCTAACGCTAGATTTTATGTTCAGGAATCCAATAACAGTTGATGTGATATCGGACACCTGTTATCATTTGAATCTTTTTATCCATCATTTGAATGCCATATCATGTCACCTGAATGAGTTTAATAAAAGGGTGAATGAGAGAAGTTGAAGCGTTTTCCTTTCGCATATATATGTTTCTTAGATCACAGCAGGAGAAGAACTCCCTTAAATTTTGAGACTGAACCATTAAGTAATTGAAGGTACAAAATTAATTAAAACTAAGTTTAATATAAGTGTCAGTTAGGACTGGTGCCTCTTTTACGAGTGCTTATTTATTTTATTTAGCGAGTGCAGGAGTGACAGTTTAACGCCGCCCCCTTTCACACCCACTACTAAATAAAATAAATAATTCCTGTACCTTATTACATTTTATTAAATATTCCTACACATCGTTACAACGTAGCAATGGATGTGTGAAAAAACACTTTTGATCAAAGATTTAAAAATCAATTTCTTAACAATAACCTAAAACTAACATCTACACGGGACAAAATGTGTGACAAGTAAAAAACAAAAGAAATTTAACGCTACAAAATGTATCAGAAACTTAGCACCCGCCTTTTGTAATAGCTAAATTTTGAGTTAGGACAGAATGATGTCAACGATGGCCCTCACGAGCCATCAATGAGATGCCAAAAGCCAGCCAATTAGTTTGCATAATTTATTAATAAAAGACAAATGAAAAAATAAAGAGCCACGAGGGGCAAAAACACAACTAAGGCTAAGATTTGAACACAGGATACAGAGTCTCAGGAAATGCGCTTACAAAGGGATGAACAAGACATGAACCTTCGATGGAGGTTGGACAAGGGAATGTTTGATGAGGTCACAGCCCGGAGTAACCTGAGCTGCTCCCTTAAATAGGACTTCACAGATTACTCAGCTGATGAGAATGTCATCAGCTGATTGATTACTAGCCATCCCTGCGAAGCTCAGCTCTGACAGCTGGAAGCCCCGCCGAGACGCTGTCACAATAAGAGCCTGAAGGCCCTATGGTAAACTAGAGCAGAGAATGGAGAACTACCGGACAACCCAAGCACGGACAGAGTCAGCACTCGGACCATGACAAATGATCTACAGTATTACAAATGACGTCGTGTATTTTCAGGAGTTCACCAAAGACGTCAATAGGGTGTCTGGCTTGCAAAAGTTCTGTGGTAACATCAATAAACAAAGCATAGAATGTGAGTAGATGACTAGGCCCAAGAGGGTCGTTCCCCATTTCTTTAATGATCTCTCTAAAACTGTGGGAGAAGTTGGAGTTGCACTCAGTCACACAGACTCGTACCAGTCTTTTCCACGGTGTATCGATGGATAAAGTCCATACTTTTTCTAGCAGGTTCTCCAGTCTCTCACACTCCACATCACTCCTTACACCCGCAACATTTTTATTTACTCTGCTATCAATAACACAATACAAGAGATTTGCTAAGTAAAGAGAGTTAAGATGGGTCTTAAACTTGTTCCAAAGTTTCTCGATGAAACTCCCCATTCTCAACATTTTTGTTCTTTTTAGACATCCCAAAAACAAAGGATTCATCCACAGCTCCATGGCTTTCTGAAGATGCACCAGATCAATCTTATTTTTTCCAACCAGCTTCTCGTACATATCATTGATGGGCTCGTGGATGACTCTGGTCGATTGTAGCTCCAACAGGAGAGTCTTTGCCGTAGTTTTGATTCGTTGATCATCAGCCTGAATGTTGTGGAGTTGTAAGAGGTGTCGGATGGCTGGAATAAATCCTGGTGTGTAGAGTCTCCCCATCAACCAGTAAAAGTTTTCCTGATAGAAACTCTCGGTGATCACATCCAAGCATTGGTGCTGCCTCTGACTGGGGTGATTAATACGACATCCCAGACATTTCTCATGCTGGTACTCCTCCAGAGTTTTGCTGAGCAAATGAAGCACAGCTGATTTTACAAATCTGAAGAACACGTCACTCATCCACCCGTCAGGTTGATCTTCTGGCAATGTTACTGGCGTTGATGGTGAATTGTGGCCCAATAATGTGTGTGAAGGGTGTGGGATCAGACACCCCGCACAGTTACACTCAACGTCTGTGGGACTGAGGGTTTTAGGACAGTCTATATTGTCGATGTCTGGAAGATCTACAGGTTGTAGAGAGTATCAGCTCTCTGGGATCTCCACAGACAGTGGAGGCTCCGGTGTCTCTGCACGTTGCACGGGTCCTGGGGCCTCTAGGGCCTGTTCAGGCTGTAGGATCTCCGGGGTCTGCAAGGGCTGTTGAGATTCCGGGGTTGGAGTAAGCCGTTCCCCCACCACTTTGACGGCCGAGGTTTTAATTTTGGGTTGAGGACCCCGAAACTTTGAATGATCCAGACCCAACTTTGCAGAGGTAAGTGCGATATGTCTGGTGATGTAGTTTCTCTTTGGGTCGCTCATGGTAATGTGGGTTTTTTTGCTGATGGCGATCTGATGTCCGCGGATGCGTCTGTGCTTTTTAAAGCATTTTAGTGCTTGTGCGTGTGTGTGTGTGTGTGTGTGTGTGTGTGTGTGTGTGTGTGTGTGTGTGTGTGTGTGTGTGTGTGTGTAAAAAATATTGTTAACATTCCGTTCTCACGCTAAACCACATATGGTCAACAGATTAAAATCACAATCTGTTACTTCAGACAAGAAGTTCTGGCGGTCAAAGGTCATGTTTTCAAAACACTTTTGATCGACAGCCTCATTACGCGTAACTCCATCCTAACCCTAAACTACATATGGACAACAGATTAAAAACACAGCTGTCACTTCTGACAAGTTCAAAACACTTTTGATTGACAACCAAATTACACGAGGTCATGGGTCATATTTTCAAAACACTTTTGATTGACAGCCTAATTACATGGGGTCACGGGGGGCAGGGGCAGGGTCAGGTCAGGTCAAGGGGGCATGGCACCTGTCAAACTGAGATAGAAGGTGTGTGTAAGTACTACCCCACCTCTCTGATGTGGCTGTTTTCAGCACCCAAACATCAACTTCTCAAGACTCCTGTCTATGTAGGTAATTTTTTTTAATGTTTTTCCTGCTTCACTTCCTTTCTGCTTATATTCATATGCTTTTTAACTGTGATGCGCGATCATTCTTCTGTAATTTTTCTTGTAATTCTTCTTGTAATTTTGAGGATGGCAAGTCCAAACGCACAGGGTAAGTAATTTGAAAAGTACTTGAGGACTTCTTTTTTTAAAATTATTATTATTATTACTAAGAAGAAGAAGAGACAGTCTCAATATGCTCCTAAGGCATTTGTAATTAAAAGTTATCAAAGACTTGTTTCTATGTCAAAGGGCATGGCATCAGAATGCCACTAGTCCTGATGTTTCGCCATGAAAGAGGAAGGTGCTACAACACATGCAAGATTCATTCTTCATCAAACTTCACGTCTGATAATGGTCCCCTCCTGAGCACATGTACATGTCAATATTGCATCTTTGTCAAAGATCCACCCACTTGTAACCCTTGCATTACGTTAATTAGGTAAAAGAAATTATTAAGTGTAGACCAGTTGCTAGGTTCGTAAGGATTACAATAGGGAATTAAAATGAGTGTGGAATGAAATAGCTGGAGGCAAGAAATGAGCAATTCATGGCTGTTATTTTTAGAGATAAAGAGAGCAAAATATACAAACAATTTACAAATATGCAAATATAACAACGGCCGGCATGAAATAAAACCCCAAAAAATGTCTTACTTAGCTCAGTGTTTGTTTGTCTTTTTGTTTTAGTCGTTTGACCAGTCAAGATAGCTTGTGTTTCCAAGTTCAGGTTTCTTTTCCTCTTTTAAAGCGGCGGCTTAAGTTGTTACCACTTTGAATTTTGTGCACTGGAGAGAGGAAGGATGTTCTTCAATCGAGATCTTGGTTCAGGTCTCGGTTCAGGTCTTGGTTCAGGTCTCGGGTCAGGCTCGTCATCTCCATTCGGAGAGAATCCAGGATCCAGAAGATTCTTAATCGGCAACAAAAAAAACCTAGCCAAGATGAGGTATCAGCGTGAACACAGCAAAAGTCACAGCCTCACGGCCTCTCAAGCTCGTGCTCCCATCAACAAGACGACCCACAGATTTCTACACGGACCGTCTACAGCCTCTCTCGTTCGTTCTCAGAGCACAAAGGGCTGAAAAACAGGTACGTGCCTCGGCACTCTGCTCGGAAGGCGGGACTAATATTGCTCTTAACAAATGAAAGGATCAAGATCACCCAACGTGACCATGAAACAGGAAAATAAAAGTTGGATAACAAGGATCACACTTCCTCTTTTCAAAATAAATGTTTTTTTCCAAAATAAAATGGCACAAATGCATTAATACAAATGAAATGTGAGAAAAAAGGGTCATTTTCTCAGCTGGGTTACACACTCAAACAGGAAATGGCTTTTTTTTTTAACTTTTATACACTTATTCAAGCCAGTTCAAAACAGTCACTTCAAATTTGATCAGGACATGACTCAAATTGGGATAGTGACTCACTTTACCTGTTGTCATCTCTATTCCAATACCTTCCTTTAAAATTCTAATCCTTCACCATTAAACAGAAATAAAATAAATAAACAATAAACAGGAAGTTGCTGTTATTCTTACATGTGATCCATTCTGCATCAAACCTGATATGTTTGATGATGATCCCCTCCTGAGTTGACCTGATGTATGTATATATACACACATACACACATATGTATACGTACATATATACATACACTACCGTTCAAAAGTTTGGGGTCACTTAGAAATTTCCTTATTTTTGAAAGAAAAGCACTTTTTTTCAATGAAGATAACTTTAAACTAATCAGAAATACACTCTATACATTGCTAATGTGGTAAATGACTATTCTAGCTGCAAATGTCTGGTTTTTGGTGCAATATCTAGATAGGTGTATAGAGGCCCATTTCCAGCAACTATCGCTCCGGTGTTCTAATGGTACAATGTGTTTGCTCATTGCGTCAGAAGGCTAATGGATGATTAGAAAACCCTTGTGCAATCATGTTAGGTCTGCAATGCTGTAATTGCTGCAAATGGAGGATTCTTTGACGAAAGCAAAGTTTGAAGGAAAAAATTATTATTTCAAATACAAATCATTATTTCTAACCTTGTCAATGTCTTGACTATATTTTCTATTCATTTTACAACTCATGGTGGTAAATAAGTGTGACTTTTCATGGAAAACACAAAATAATTGTCTGGGTGACCCCAAACTTTTGAACGGTAGTGTAAGTATGTGTGTATGTATATATAGATGTATATACACACATATGTATGTATATATGCATGTATGTGTGTATATATGTACATATGCATATGTGTGTGTGTGTGTGTGTGTGTGTATATATATTTATATATACTATACATACGTGTGTGTGTGTGTGTGTGTGTGTGTGTGTGTGCAAAGCTCGCAAAAAGTTAGGGCTATTTGGCTTTCAGGAGAAATTATTGGAAAATGTAATAAGTTCATCCTTTGGTTACTGGTGATTTCCTCATCTCAAACAATGTATTGACGCAAAAGCCAACAACAGTGGTGGGCATACCACAACAAAAAATGTCAATGTCTCAACAACTTGTCATGTGCCTTTGAGCATCAATTACAGCTTGACAATGACGTCTCATGCTGTTCACAAGTCAACTTATTGTCTGGTGAGACACGGTATTCCACTCTTCTTGAAGGGCGGCCCTCAAGTCATTGAGGTTGTGGGGTGCAGGGTTATGAGCCTCTACACGGCAACTCAACTGATCCCATAGGTTTTGTATGGGATTCAGGTCTGGAGAAAGTGCAGGCCACTCCATTTGAGGTACCCCAGCTTCCAGCAGCCATTCCCTAGTGATGCAACATTGATGAGCTGGAGCATTGCCGTCCATGAAAAAGAAATTAGGCCTGTGTTGTTCATCACTGTAGCATTCACAAAGTGTTGGGCAGGTCTATATTGACTAGGCCAAGGGTCAGCAACCCGCAGCCCCGGGGCCACATGCAGCCCTTTAGCCCCCATGTTGCAGCTCCCTGCAGTTATATGTCAGAACACATGCAGATTAATGAAGTTTATTTTAATTACTTTTATTAATTAGTTTATTGCAATTGGATACATTTCTCAATGTTAACGCATACTTTTGTTAATGTAAAATATATATATTTTTAAATTATTTATTATGTTGTCAACCATGCATGACTGTGTCACATTTGACGGTGGCTCCACAGAGAGCCGCTCAGCCTCTCCATCCTACATCAGTGCATGTGGAGAGAGAGCATGGACAGCAGCGGCTTCCTGCCACCCTCCGTAAGATATGAACAAATCCAGAAAAAGTAAAATCACAGAGGAAAATAGAGTCTAATTCTGTGTGGACAGTTTTTTGCCTTCAGGTATCAGTGGTGTGAAAAAGTGTTTGCCCCCTTCGTGATTTCTCATTTTTTTTTGCATATTTGTCACACTTAAATGTTTTAGATCGTCAAACAAATTTAAATATTAGACAAAGATAACATAAGTAAACACAAAATGCAGTTTTTAAATGAAGGTGTTTATTATTAAGGGGGGAAAAATCCAAACCTACACAGCCCTGTGCGAAAAAGTGATTGCCACCTAAACCTAATAACTGGTTGGGCCACCCTTAGCAGCAACAACTGCAATCAAGCATTTACAATAGCTGGCAATGAGACTTTTACAGCACTGTGGAGGAATTTTGGCCCCTCATCTTTGCAGAATTGTTGTAATTCAGCCACATTGGAGGGTTTTCGAGTATGAACCTCCTTTTTAAGGTCATGCCACAGCATCTCAATTAGATTCAGATAAGGACTTTGACTAGACCTCTCCAAAGTCTTCATTTTGTTTTTCTTAAGTCATTCAGAGGTGGACTTGCTGCTGTGTTTTCGATCATTGTCCTGCTGCAGAAGCCAAGTGCACTTCAGCTTGAGGTCACAAACAGATGGCCGGACATTCTCCTTCAGGATTTTTTGGGAGACAGCAGAATTCATGATTCCATTTACCACAGCAAATCTTCCAGGTCCTGAAGCAGCAAAACAGCCCCAGACCATCACACTCCCACTACCATATTTTACAGTTGGTAGGATGTTCCTTCTCTGAAATGCTGTGTTACTTTTATGCCAGATGTAATGGGACACACACCTTCTAAAAAGTTCAACTTTTGTCTCGTCAGCCCAGAGTATTTTCCCAAAAGTCTTGGGGATCATCAAGATGTTTTCTGGCAAAACTGAGACAAGCCTTTATGATCTTTTTGCTCAGCAGGTGTTTTCGTCTTGGAACTCTACCATGCAGGCCATTTTTGCCCAGTCTCTTTCTTATGGTGGGGTCTTGAACACTGACCTTAACTGAGGCACGTGAGGCCTACAGTTCTTTGGATGTTGTTGGGGGGTCTTTTGTGACCTCTTGGATGAGACATCACTGCAGTCTTGGGGTAATTTTGGTCAGCCGGCCACTCCTGGGAAGGTTCACCACTGTTCCATGTTTTCGCCATTTGTGGATAATGGCTCTCACTGTGGTTTGCTGGAGTCCTGAAGCTTTAGAAATGGCTTTATAGCCTTTTCCAGACTGATAGATCTCAATTACTTTGTTTCTCATTCGTTCCTGAATTTCTTTGGATCACAGCATGATGTCTAGCTTTTGAGGATCTTTTGGTCTACTTCACTTTGTTAGGCAGGTCCTATTTAAATGATTTCTTGATTGAGAACAGGTGTGGCAGTAATCAGGCCTGGGTGTGGCTTGAGAAATTGAGCTCAGCTTTCCAATGATGTGATAAACCACAGTTAATTTATGTTTTAACAGGGTGGGGGGACAATCACTTTTTCACACAGGGCTTTGAAGGTTTTGATTTTTTTTTTTGATTTTTTTTTTACCCTTAGTAATAAACACCTTCTTTTAAAAACTGCATTTTGTGTTTACTTGTGTTATCTTTGTCTAATATTTAAATCTGTTTGATGATCTGAAAGATTTAAGTGTGACAAACATAAAAAAAATGAGAAATCGGGAAGGGGACAAACACTTTTTCACACCACTGTATGGTTTTTGTGGAGAGAATTTCTCCATGAGAATACAATCAAGGAGAAAAACAGCTGCATCATTAGTGTCTATAGGTCAGAGCCACTGCTAGCTATTTGGGCACCCTAAGCATAACTTTTGTTTGCCCCACACCCCAGCTAGGTGTGGGTCTTTTTGCATGGGGGCTCTAGGGAGCATTTCTCAATTCCAACCATAAACACCGTGTGGCAGCAATGTGCCAAAAATGTCATGAGTCAAGACAACATCTTGAAGGCGAAACAGTGGTATGACAATGAGGAACTATGGTGCCCATACACACAAAAAAGATACATTGACATCTTTACTAAAAAACTTTCTAATTGCAATTATTGTTATATTTTACAATATTTTGAAATATAAAAATTGCCAATTCCCTCCTAAAATCAATTCTATACTTGTTATTTTGCAGTTAGTAGTATACTAGTTGTTGTGAGTTTTTCAAATGGGTATACATAGCATACTCCTGTTAAAAGATTAAAAAAAAAACTACACTACTATCCTCCTGATATCACCCTCACTCCCAAAATAAGAAAACACAACTGAATAGCTGTCAGTGTAATCTTATTAATTACTCAAACACACTACTGAACATAGTTACAAAACTGTGCAAACTTTGCAGACATTACATGAACAGTTAAAAAAGTGCAATATCAATTACAGATATAATAAGAAACACAATACTACTAAATGAACAAATATCAACAAAGTATCAACAAGAATAACTGAACAAGTTAGTCATACAAAAGAAAGCAAAAATAAGAAAACTGTTCAAAATGTTGGTAAAAATATCACAGATGTTTTAGAATAGCAATCCCTACTCTGGAGGACCTACTTAAGGACACTATCCACCCCAACACAAACTGTTCATGTTACTACCATCACTGAGATGCTACAAAAGCACAGCAGCATAAAAGAATGAAAAGCTTTTTTTTTGTTTCCCACAAAGCTGTTCAGCTTGTAAAACACAAATTTTATCCCTTCCTCCAGCACTGTAGTCCTGCCTGCCTGTGACTGAGAGGGCAAAATGACTACAGTACATATCCCACACTGTTACCTATGTAGTTACAGTAGCAACATGGCTTATACACTTAAACACTTTCAAAAATGTATACCTATTTGGACTAATTTGGACTTGCACTTTTGACAACAGCCTGTGCTTGAAATTGTTTACACAGCTCTTTTATCTTTATCTTTTGTCTTTTTGTCTTTTATCTTCAGTTTTTCTTTTTTTTACCCCTTACATTTTTTTCTTATTGCTGTTTATTTCTAAATGTTGCTGGCCTGAAGGATTCACATCAGAACATCATTGTAATATGTTCTCTGCAGTGCATATGAGGATAAAAACTGAATCAGCAAAACAATGCAAAGACAGTAGCTTATACGTGTCTTAGACTACAGAAGAATAGTAGTCACTGGGCAGTTTACAGAGGAACATGTCTGCATTTCCTGGCTGCAAAATCATTAAGTAGGTCATCAGAAGACAGTTTCTGAGCAAGGTCTGCATTGATGCTAATGACAGCAAGTTCTCTTAGATGTTCTTGTCCCACTGATGAGTGGAAGTATGTTTTGATAAGCTTAAGTTTTGAAAAGCTTCGCTCAGCAGAGGCAACTGTAATTGGGAGAGTTAATACAATGCATAGAGCAATCCAGAGATTTTTTTTTTTTTTTTGTTACTTATTTTCAATTCAATTCAATTCAATTCAACTTTATTTATATAGCGCCATTTCACAACAACAGTCATCTCATAGCACTATCAACTGTAGGGGGGACCCCCACAGTTGCAGAAAGACCCCAGCAATCAGGCGATCCCCTGTGAGCAAGCACTTGGCGACGGTGGAGAGGAAAAACTCCCTTTTAACAGGAAGAAACCTCCAGCAGAACCAGGCTCAGGGAGGGGCAGTCATCTGCTGCGACTGGCTGGGGGGTGAGGGGATAGAGAAGAAGAAAAGAACAGACATGTAGAGAGCAAACAGCACGATGGGGACTCAATCTATGGGAGAGAACAAACAAATGTTAATGACCAGCAAAAAAAAAATATTTCATAAAGAGTGAGGAAAGGAGTGAGGCCCAGTGCATTACTGGAGGTCCCCCGGCTGACTAAACCTATTAGCAGCATAACTAAGGGAGGGTTCAGAAACACATGATCCCTCCCTAATTGTAGGCTAGATCAAAAAGGTAGGTTTTAGCCCTATTCTTAAAAACAGAGATCGAGTCTGACTCCCGAATCCAGATTGGCAGCTGATTCCACAGGAGAGGAGCTTGATAACTGAAGGCTCTGCCTCCCATTGTACTTTTGGAGATTCTAGGTATTACAAGTAATCCTGCATTTTGGGAGCGTAGTGCTCTGTTAGGATAATACGGTAGTATCAGGTCTTTTAAATAAAAAGGAGCCTGATTGTTTAGAGCTTTGTAAGTGAGAAGAAGGATTTTAAACTTAATTCTAAACTCTATGGGAAGCCAATGAAGGGAGGCCAGAACCGGAGAGATATGATCTCTCTTTCTAGTACCTGTTAAAACTCTTGCTGCAGCATTTTGGATCAGCTGAAGACTTTTTAAAGATGTTTTAGGACAGCCTGATAATAAAGAATTACAATAATCTAATCTCGAGCTAACAAAAGCGTGGATCAGCTTCTCAGCATCACTCTGAGACAAGATGCTCCTAATCTTGGCAATATTACGCAAATGATAGAAGGCAGTCTTAGAAACAAATTTAATATGTGAATTGAAGGACAAATCCTGATCAAAAATAACTCCAAGGTTCCTCACAGAGCTATTAAGAGAAAGAGTAACTGCGTCCAAACTGAAAGTTTGATTTGGAAAGGAATTTCTAAGGTTTTTTGGACCAACAAGAATGACTTCAGTCTTATCTAAATTTAATAGCAGGAAATTACAAGTCATCCAAGCTTTGATTTCCTTAAGACAGGCTTCTAACTTGGCTAATTGATTAGTATCATCTGGCTTCATTGACAGGTATAATTGTGTGTCATCTGCATAACGATGAAAATGTATACAGTGCTTTCTAATAATGTTGCCTAACGGAAGCATATATAAACTAAAAAGAGTAGGGCCTAGCACAGATCCCTGTGGAACTCCATGACTAAGCTTTGAGCTGAAAGAAAACTCATCATTTACATGAACAAACTGGAACCTATCAGATAAATAAGATCTAAACCACTGCAACGAAGTTCCATTAAGTCCAACATAGTGTTCTAATCTATCAAGTAGAATATTATGATCAATAGTATCAAAAGCTGCACTAAGATCTAAAAGGACAAGTACAGAAACTAGTCCATTATCAGATGCAATGAGGAGGTCATTAGTGACCTTCGCTAAGGCTGTTTCAGTACTATGATGGATTCTAAACCCAGATTGAAACTCTTCAAGTAAACCATTTCCCTGCAGGTGGTCAAATAATTGTGTAGCAACAACTCTTTCTAAGATTTTTGAAATGAAAGGGAGATTAGAGATTGGTCTATAGTTAGCTAAAGCTCCTGGATCTAGCGTTGGCTTTTTGAGTAAGGGTTTAATTACAGCCATTTTAAAAGCCTGCGGTACATGGCCTAAAGTTAATGAAGAATTGATTATATGAAGAATAAAGCTACCAATAAGTGGGAAGACTTCTTTAAATAACCTGGTAGGAATAGGATCTAAAAGACAAGTTGAAGGTTTGGATGAGGAAACTACTTTGTCTAACTCACAAAGGTCGATTGGAGTAAACTCATCAAGACAGACATCAATAGAAGGAGTTGTAGTAGTTACAGTATTTAAGTTAACTGTGGGAAGAATCTGATTGATTTTATCTCTGATGGATGAAATTTTATTATTGAAAAAGTTCATAAAGTCCTGACTAGTAAGCTCTAAGGCAGGGGTGGGCAATCATGTGCCATGGAGGGCCATTCTATTGCAGGTTTTCTGTTCCACCCAGTCTCTTCAGCAGGTGTTTTCAATGATTAGCAATCCTTGAAGCTGATCAGAGCACACGCCTGCTGAAGAGACTGGGTGGAACAAAAAACCTGCAGTGGAATGGCCCTCACTGCCCACCCCTGCTCTAAGGGGATGCTAGGATTGACAGAGTCCTGACTCTTTGTCAACCTGGCTACAGTACTGAAAAGAAACCTGGGATTATTCTTGTTCTCTTCTATTAATGCAGAGTAATAACTCGTTCTAGCTTTTCTAAGAGATTTTTTATAAATTAAAAGATGATTTCTCCAAGCTAAATAGATTTCACCTAAATTAGTAGAGCGCCATTTTCTTTCTAACTGACGAGTCTTCTGTTTTAAGCTACGAGTTTCTGTGTTGAACCAAGGAGTTAAAAATCTCTGATTAGACTTTTTCTTTTTTAAGGGGGCCACCAAGTCTAGAGCCTGATGCAGAGAAGCTGAAACACTATCCACCATGTTATCAATTACAGAAGGAGCAAGCTGTCTATAGCTTATTTCCGTTGTGTTGACACATGGCATAGAGGAAACAATCTGCATAAATTTGGAAACAGCATCATCTGAGAGGCATCTACTGTGATAATATTTTTCTTTAGGAGCCAAATAGTCAGAAATAGTAAAATCAAAGGTTAACAGACAATGGTCTGACAGTACAGGGTTATGAGGAGACACTACAAGATTTTCTATTTCTATGCCATATGTCAGAACAAGGTCCAATGTATGGTGGAGGTAATGAGTAGAATTTCCTACTTTCTGAGAAAACCCAATCGAGTCTAATATTGAATTAAAAGCCACATTAAGGCAGTCACTATCTACATCCACATGTATATTAAAGTCCCCTACTATAATTATTCTATCAGATTTCAACACTAGATCAGCTAAGAAATCAGCAAATTCGGATAAAAATTCTGAATAGGTTGATGGGGGACGATAAACAATGGCAAATAAAATTGGGTTTAACCTGAAATTGCTAAAGTGCCCAATACTGAGGACCAGGCCCTCAAAGGAATTATAACATGTTTTTTGCTTTACATTAACTAGTAATTTGGAATGGTAAATTGTTGCTACTCCTCCTCCACGACCAGAACTTCTGGGATTTTGACAGTTTAAATAACCAGAGGGGGTTGATTTATTTAAACCAACATAATCCTCTTGTCCTAACCAAGTCTCTGTAAGGGAAATTAAATCAATCTGATGATCAATTAACAGATCATGGACTAACAGAGACTTGGGAGTTAGAGACCTAATATTTAACAAACCACATTTAATTTTTAAATTATGAGGAGGAACAGAGGCCAAATCATTCAATTTAGAGGCTTTATGTTTAATTTGAGTTTTACCAATATTTTGCTTTATCACTTTGGGATGCTTATACATTATATTTTTATTCACTTTGGGGGGAGCAGACAACGATTCTCTGATGGGGAAGACAGGGGCTAAGCTGAGGGGTGGCGAATGAAGAGGAGCTGCAGAGAGGCGTGTAAGACTGCGACTCTGCTTCCTGGTCCCAACTCTGAGTAGTCATGGTTTTGGAAATTTGGATAAAAAAGATGCCAGATTGTTAGATAAATGAGAAGCACCATCCAAAGTGGGATGAATGCTGTCTCGTCTCATAAGACCAGGTTTTCCCCAAAAAGAGCTCCAATTGTCAATGTAGCCCACGTCATTTTTAGGACACCACACAGACAGCCAGCGGTTCAAGGATGACGAGCGACTAAACATGTCATCACTGGTCAGATTGGGGAGGGGCCCAGAGAACACTACAGTGGCAGACATCGTTTTGGCAAACTCACACACCGATTCTACATTAAGTTTCGTGACTTCCGACTGCCGGAGACGGATGTCATTAATGCTGGCGTGAATAACAATTGTGGAATATTTACAGTTACTTTTAGCCAGCATTTTCAAATTTGACTCGATGTCGCCTGCTCTGGCCCCAGGAATACATTGGACTATGACCGCTGGAGTCTCTAGGTTCACGTTTCTGACTACAGAGTCGCCAATGATCAGAGTTTTTTCCTCAGAGGGTGTGTCGCTGAGCGGGGAAAAACGATTAGAAACGTGAACAGGTTGGTGGTGTACCGGGGCTTTGCGACTAGGCTTCCTTCTCACCGTCACCCACCCAGTCTCCTCGCTGCTGAGGAGAGCCGGGGAACCGCTGACAAGGGGGCCTAAGCTAGCTAGCTCCGCTGCAGCTAATGGGCGTCCGTCGAGATTAACTGGCGCAGACGGTGTTTCAATGCAGCGGAGCCGGGATTCCAAATCAGACAACCTCGCCTCGAGCGCCTCAAAAAGACAACATTTATTACATTTACCGTTATCACTAAAAGAGGCAGAGGTGTAGCTAAACATCTGACAGAGAGAGCACACCAGAGGAGAGGAAAGAGAGGTAGTAGCCATAGCTAGTGGCTCGAGAGCTGGAGAGCAAACCACACAGGCAGACAGCAAAACAGGAAGTGACGATACGTTACCACAAGGAAGTGACGATCCCTCACTGGAAGTGACGATAGTGTGACGATAGTCACATCATCATCACTGCCTCTCCCAATCCAGAGATTTTTTTTTTTTTTTTTTGTTACTTATTTGCACCCGTAGGTAGACTTGGTTTGCAGTCTGGTGACAAGCCACCGGCTGCTGGTCGCTGCGTGCGCGAGCGCCCTAAACCTACATGTTTTTGGTGTGAGGGAGGAAACCGGAGAAATCCCGGAGTAAACCCGCGCAACACGGGGAGAACATGCAAACTCCACACAGCTCACTGTTGGTCGGGGGCTGGGATCGAACCCACGATCTCATGATCCCCGCGGTCCCCCGGCCGAGGGTAAAACTGTGCTGCCACAGTGCTAAACCACTGCGCCACCGTGCAGCCCATTTGGATAGACATCTTGAAGTTGGTTGTCATGAAGAAATGTGAGCATCTCCAATGCAGTTATCTGTGGTGACAGCTGCGGAAGGTTGAGGATTTCCTGCATCATTTCAGGCCCATCAATGTCAGTTGTTCCCTCTGAGGTCAGTGTCAGTTTTCAGTACAATGTTTTTGTAAGTCCTCCTTGGACATTCCCTGAACTCTGCTGAAATCAAGCAGCACTCCAAATTGGTCTTTGACCTGGCTCAGTGTTTCAGATCTCTCTTCCAGTGATGTCAAAGCAGAGTCCACAACACTGTTAAAAAATGTTACCTCAAGTCTTTTCAAAGCATCCCCAAAGTGCTCATCTGCAGCCTCATATGCAAACTGCCTTTTAGTGCTCCTGAGTCTTTTCTCTTTTTTTTTTTTTGGGGGGGGGGGGATTTATTTTGTACCCATAGGTAGATTTGTTCTGCAGTCCGGTGACAAGCCACCAGCTGCCGGTCGCTGCGTGCGCAAGCGCCCCTTAACTCCCTAACCTGCATGTTTTTGGCATGTGGAAGGAAACCGGAGAAATCCCGGAGTAAACCCACGCAAACACGGGGAGAACATGCAAACTCCACACAGATCACTGTTGACTTTGCGCTCTGGTTCTATATTAAGGGACTCACAAAGGTCCTTAGCAGCTGACAGAGCTTCATTATCCCAGTGGCAAAAAGCTCACTTTGAACAAACAACACCATTGTCTCCTGTATGCAGACAATGAGCTAGCTAGGTAGCCATCAATGCCAACTCCGTGCTCTTCTTGTATTTTGCACTTGTGTCAACAACAAAAGACGAAATAAGCTAGTGTTAATCCTGGTTAAAAAGTAGTTTGGTTGCACTTTCGTGCTGTGCATGTACTTAAGTTGTGTGTGTATTTTCATTCTAGAGTCCCACCGCAGGCTGAAGATCTGCTGAATCAGGACCAGCAGCACATCCAGTTGCTTCTCAGTGAGGCAAGAGAGCATGAAACGGGAACAGGTCAAGTGGACCACTGACCATGTGAGTACCCCTAGTGGACCCTGGGGTCCAATCTGTACATGTACAAGTATATTTCCAGTCATTTACAAACTGATTCAGAGCTTACTAAAGCCTCATACAGAACATTATAGTCCCACATACCTATTCTGTGGATTTTCATCTGGGGGCAGCCAGCAGTGAGGAGCAGCAGTGGTGGAGAAGAAAAGTCTTTTGAAGGCAGAAACAGAGCCAAAACCTTCTCTAGGTCAGCTTAGTTGTCATCTTCCATATATATATTTTTTACACTTCTTGGTGACCGGGAAAAGTCTTTCCAAAAGTTTTACACAAATTCTTGTTATTGTTCTCGTTCTTCGTGTTTACAAATCACTGGATTGAGAATGTACTTGTACATGTACAGATTGGATCCTGGGGCCCACTTGGGGTGCTCACTTGGTCAGGGGTGCACTTGACCTGTATCCCATGAAACTACCATGTGAAGGGAGCAGATGGCTCAGAATGCTGCCTTCAGTCAAGTGTTCCTTGGTGTGCTGGGCCACCTTGCGAAGGCGAGGAGTCAGCATGTGTGGCCGGCTTGTGTGACCTATTCTGAGGTTTTTTTTTACAGTTTAAAGTTTGAATTTTGCACATTCTAAATAATCTGGATTTTGCTGGTGATTGTAATAAACAATTTAGTCACTTATGTGTTTGCATCATGATTTTCTATTTGTCTGTTAAGACACCAATGGGAAGAGTCAACAGCACAAACCAAACATTTAACAAACTGATCAAGAAAGCTAGCTCTGTCCTGGGGCAGCGCCTTGACCCAGTGGAGGAGATAGGAGAGAGAAGGACGGTGGCTAAACTGTCATCTCTGCTGGAGTCCGAGTTCCACCCTATGCAGGACATACTGAATGCACTGAGGAGCTCATTTAGCAGCAGACTACATCATCCTAGGTGCACAACCGAGAGGTTTCGCAGGTCCTTCCTACCAACGGCTGTCAGACTGTACAACCTAAGCAGGGCTGCTCGCAGAGATAGCAAAAAGACGTGACAACCTAATAGTTTTGAATGCAAAAGACGCAATAGACTTACACAATGGTCCCCTCCGGCATACAACTAGGAAAATACCGGTCGCTATGGAGGGTGAGAATATGTATGGGTACATAATCATACCGTGTAGGATAACTAAGTAGACGGTTGTGCTGTTTCATCCCATCTAGCAACAATGCTCTGCACTGTGTGTGTTTATATATTTACATATTTATTCCATCTAGCTACAATGCTCCGCACTGTGTGTTTATATATCTACATATTATTCCATCTAGCTACAATGCTCCGCACTGTGTGTCTATATATATATACTGTATATATATACAGTATATATATATATTTATATTTATATGTACATATGTATACTTGCTGCTCTTGTTTCTTTTTTTTTTTTCTCTTGCCTTCTGATTGTTGCTCTGAGTGTTGCTATCCCTGTGCTGTTGCAATCCTGGAATTTCTCCATTGTGGGACGAATAAAGGCTTATCTTATCTTATCTTATCTTATTTATCAATGAGCTTGAAAATAATGGCTCATTTTTAAGAAAAAGTAACCAACAACAATTATTTTATTCGCTGAAGACTGTATTGTTGGATGTGCCAGTGCAGAAAACTGCACACTTTAGTGATAGTACTAGCCCATGGAGGAATTCTGGGCCATATTAGCATCTGGTTCCAAGGTTGTCATAGCCAGGAGCGACACTGGGGTTAAGCTCCCAGTGCTCATAAAATGCTCCTTATGGCGTGCGTCTCGAAAAGCCTCTGACAACTAAGTCCAACTCCTAGCCTGCCCGTGTGGTTTAGTCTCTAAGCCCGGCGGAACTGCTTTTACTAATAGGAGAAGGGGCGAGGGCGGATCTCTGGTGCCTTAAAACCAGATGCTTCGGGTAGATGGTGGCTCGTCAACCTGGGAAGGTAGCCCATCTAGGGGAAGGTAAACCCTGATTTCAAACCTCTGCTGCCTTGCGGCATACCCGGTCATGGGAAAGGCTTCGGGAGTCAACCCTGAGGAAAAATCCGGAGTCGGAGCCCCTAAGGCAGTTCTATGTTGTGCTCAACATCGTTCTGGCAGCTCCTGCAACGGCGCTGGTGCCAAACTGTAGCAGCCCTGCTGTTCCTTTGGATTCATCAGTGACGTGGAGCTGGGGGACATGCTGCATGGGCAACATCTTGTCCTCCATATCTTCCTGCCCAGGCTTGAATCCTACCAACGCCCAACGCTGGAAGGTAGAACACCGGATCACTGGAGAGGACACTCCAGCTTTGCCTTTGGCATAGACAAAACACGGGGAATGACAGTTACCGGTTATAAGCCACTGCTCAATTGGCGTAGAGCGTGGCGCCAGGGGTTGTTCCTGACGGTGGGAGGGATCATCAGATCTCACTGGACAGCTACCGCCCGCCTCAAGCTGGGCAGCCCCCAGCCAATAAAGTGTTGTCCCGCCACAGCTTGCTTTCCTCATTGGGTGCATGGGGATAAGGAGAAATCCAAACAGCAGGCTGAGAACCTTCGCACCAGGCAAGACAATAAAACAAAAGAGACCAACTCTAAAACTGGGAACTTGGAACGTCCGCACTATGATGACAGGACTCGCTGCTAACCTAAAGGACATCAACGACACCAGGAAGACTGCCATCATCAATAATGAGCTGAAGAGACTGGGAATGGATATCGCCACTCTCCAGGAAACACGGTTAGCTGATGCAGGCACACTGAGAGAGAAGGACTACATGTTCTACTGGCAGGGAAAGGGCAGTGACGAACACAGGGAACACGGAGTGGGCTTCGCAGTGAAGAACACTTTGCTGAAGATGGTGGAACCGGGCAGCACTGGCTCTGCACGACTCCTCACCCTCCGCCTGAACACCACTGAAGGCCCAGTCACCCTCGTCAGTGTGTATGCCCCAACACAGACAGCCACACCAGAGGCAAAAGACGAGTTCTACGAGAATCTCGCAACAACTGTCAGGATCATCCCCAACTCTGAACAACTCATTCTCCTTGGAGACTTCAATGCCAGAGTGGGTGCTGACCACGACTCCTGGCCCTCCTGTCTTGGACCTTTTGGCGTGGGCAGAATGAACGACAACGGACAGCGGCTGCTCGAGTTCTGCACATATCACGATCTGTGCATCACAAACTCGTTCTTCAAGACCAAGCCCCAACACAAGGTTTCCTGGCAACATCCGCGCTCAAAGCACTGGCACCAGCTAGACTTGATCCTGACCAGGCGCACCTCACTGAAGAACGTGCTAATCACCCGTTCGTTCCAGAGTGCAGATTGCGACACAGACCATTCATTGGTGTGTTGCAAGGTCAAGCTGCAGCTGAAGAAATTCCATCGTGCTAGACAACCTGGAAAGGCACGGATTGACACCAGCAAGATGGCCCAACCAGAACTTGTTGAGCAGTTTGCCTCCACCTTTGAGAAGGAACTTGGTGTACCACAAGGAGGAGAATCTGCAGAGCAGAAGTGGGAAGAGCTGCGAAACACCATCTACCGCACAGCCTTGGCTACCTTTGGGAGGAAGACCTCGAAGTCACAGGACTGGTTTGATGCCAAGTTGACCGAGATGACCCCCGTCATTGAAGCCAAGCGCTCAGCACTTGCTGAGTACAAGAAGTACCCAAACGAGAAGAATCTCCAGATTCTCAGGGCTGCGAGAAGCAAAGTTCAGCAGACTGCTCGGCGCTGTGCCAACGAGTACTGGACTCAGCTCAGCCAAGACATTCAAACCGCTGCCATAACAGGGAACATCCGTGGTATGTACGATGGCATCAAGAAAGCACTTGGTCCGGCTCAGAGCAAGACGGCCCCCCTCAAATCTTCCACTGGGGAGATGATCACAGAGAAGAACAAGCAGATGGAGAGATGGGTGGAACACTACTCCGACCTCTACTCTAGACAGAACACCGTGACACCGTCAGCCCTTGATGCCATCGACTGCCTGCCATCCATGGACGAACTTGATGCCGAGCCAACCATCGACGAACTCAGTAAGGCCATTGATAGCTTGGCCGCTGGCAAGGCACCCGGCAACGACGGCATACCCCCTGACCTGATCAAGCACTGCAAGACCGCCCTACTGCTGCCATTGCATGATGTCCTCTGCCAGTGCTGGAAGGAAGGTGCCGTACCACAGGACATGAGGGACGCCAAGATCATCACCCTCTACAAAAACAAAGGGGAGGGAAGCGACTGCAACAACTACAGGGGCATTTCCCTCCTCAGCGTTGTTGGCAAAGTCTACGCACGAGTTGTTCTTGTTCATCTACAGAAGCTTGCCGAACGTGTCTACCCCGAGTCTCAGTGTGGCTTCCGCGCTGAGCGATCGACGGTAGACATGATATTCTCCATCCGCCAACTCCAGGAGAAATGCAGAGAACAGAACATGCCTCTGTACGTCGCCTTCATCGACCTCACCAAAGCGTTCGATCTGGTCAGCAGAGAGGGCCTTTTCAAGATCCTGCCAAAGATAGGATGCCCACCAAAGTTGCAAAGCCTCATCGAATCGTTTCACACCAACATGCAGGGGATAGTGCAGCACGATGGCAACGTCTCAGAGCCATTCAACATACGCAGCGGAGTGAAACAGGGCTGTGTACTTGCGCCAACCCTCTTTGGGATTTTCTTTGCTATGCTCCTGAGGCATGCCTTCAGCACAGCAACAGAGGGAATCTACCTGCACACAAGATCTGACGGCAGGCTTTTCAACCTCGCCCGCCTGAAAGCCAGAACCAAAGTACGCGAGGCTCTAATCAGAGACATGCTGTTCGCAGACGACGCTGCAGTCGCAACCCACACACAGCAGGAGCTTCAGACCCTGATGGACCGCTTCTCCCAGGCATGCAAGGACTTCGGGCTTACCATCAGCCTGAAGAAGACTAACGTCTTGGCGCAAGGCACGGAAGCACCACCAACCATCACCATTGATGACTACAAGCTGGAGGTCGTGAATCAGTTCACGTACCTGGGGTCCACGATCAGCAACAACCTCTTCCTTGATACAGAGATCAACAAGAGGATTGGAAAATCAGCCTTCACACTCGCTCGCCTCACCACACGAGTGTGGGAGAATCCCAAACTCTCTGTCAAGACGAAGATGGCAGTGTACAACACCTGCGTCTTCAGCACACTGCTCTATGGGAGTGAGACATGGACAACATACGCCCGGCAGGAAAAGAGACTGAACTCCTTCCACTTGCGCTGCATTCGCCACATCCTGGACATATCCTGGCAGGACAAAGTGCCCAACACAGAAGTTCTGTCCCGCGCCGGCCTTCCCTCCATGTTCACTCTACTCAGGCAGCGCAGGCTCCGCTGGCTAGGCCACGTTCACCGTATGGAGGATGGCAGAATCCCCAAAGACGTCCTCTATGGAGAACTGGCAACTGGCAGGAGAGACGTTGGCCGCCCACAGCTGCGCTTTAGAGATGTCTGCAAGAGAGACATGAAGGCCGTGGATATCAACACAGAGCGCTGGGAGGACCTTGCAACGGACCGCTCCAAATGGAGAGGCACCCTGACCAGACAGCTCAAGGTGGGAGAAGAGAGACTGACTGCTGCAGCAGATGAAAAAAGGACCCGCAGGAAGAACCACCACAGACCCAGCAGCACGGAGACCACCCACAAGTGTGACCTGTGTGACAGGGACTGTCATTCGCGCATCGGCCTGTTCAGCCACAGGCGGTGCTGTTCCAGCAGAGTAGACGTTTAGGATTCTCTTCCATGGTCATCATAGACTGACGGAGGCCGACGAGGTATTAGCATCTGTATTTCCTAATAATGAGTGAGGGTTTAATGGGATTTAACATGTTTTTCCTTTTTTTTTTTTTTTTTTCCTTTGAAAGACAAAAGTAAAATAGAAAGATGTCTTTACCTTCTTTACATGTTTCAACTGCACTGCAGCCTTCATCAGAAGAGTCAGCTGATTGCTGCCAGGTGACATTTATCAGCTGATTTTCGTAGGCGGGGCCAGCTCAGCAGATCTGTCAGATCCACCGAGCCGGCCCCGCCTCCCGCCGTCAGATGGTCTCTGGAGAATGTGGTCCCAGGTGTGAGAAAGCATAAAGGCCCCCTCATCTCGGTTCATGGTGTCTTTTCCCCGCTTTCTGATCTCTATTGCCTCCTTGATCCAACGTTTGTGTCTGTTGCTCTCCGATCCAATAATTTTTGTGTTGTCCCAGTCCATGATGTGATTATTTCTTTTGCAGTGGTCCGATATAGCTGATTTTAATGTTTCTTGTTCTGCTTTTTCTTTTTGTGATCTTGTGAGTCGTCCTTGCGTTTCCTTCTCACATTCCTTTTGGTGTTCTTTTTTTCTTGTGGTGAATAATCTTCCGGTTTCTCCAATGTAGGTTTTGTTACATGATCTGCATGATATTTCATATAATACATTGCATTTATTGTCTTGTTCTATTCTGTCCTTGGGGTGTACTAATAACTGTCTTAATTTTTTGTGTGGCTTGACTGCTGTGTTTATTTTGTATTTTTTCATGATCCTTTGAATTGGTTCCGTGATCCCTCGTATGTATGGTATAGTTATGGTTTCCTTGTTTTTGATTTCAGCTTTTGTTCTATGTCTTGTGTCCTGTTTATTTTCTTTGTTTTTGACTTGCTGTTTCCCTTTGTTTATGGCCCATACTGGATATTGGCAGCGTATAAGTGCATGTTTTATGTGTTTTTCCTCTTCCTGTCTGTCTTCTTGTTCCGTGATGATGGTGGCTCGTTCATATAATGTCCTGACGACTGATAGCTTGTGTGCTGTGGGGTGTTCCGATGTCCAAAGTAGGTATTGATCTGTGTGGGTTGGTTTCCTGTAGACTGTGATTTTTATGCTGCCATCCTCGTTGTGGTGGATTTTCATGTCCAGAAAGGCTATGGTGCCATTTTCCTCCTCTTCGTGTGTGAATTTTATGTTCCCCGTACTGTCTGTACTGTTCAGATGGTCAGTGAGTTCTTGTGTATGTCCTTTCCTTATTTTTTCCAGAATGTCATCTACGTATCTCTTCCAAAGGGTGGGTTTGCATATTGTGGGTGCTGTGTTGATGGCTTTATTTTCCAGATCCTCCATAAAAAAACTGCTCATGATGGCTGATAGTGGGTCTCCCATTGCAAATCCTTCTTTTTGTTTGTAGATTTTTCCTCTGAATTGAAAATAAGTGGATTTTGCAACAAACTGTAGTAATTTGGATATGTCATGGACTGTGAGGTTGGTGCGTCTTTTTAGGGTACTGTCCTTGTTGAGGCGTTCTTGCACTATATGTAGTGTGACGTCAATAGGAGTCTTTGTGAATAAAGAGATGACGTCATGTGAGATGAGGATCTCGTCTGATTCTATTTTTATGTCTTTGAGTTCTTGTGCCAGCTCTTTTGAATTTTTACAGTGAAAGTCTGATAGTCCAAGGAGGGGTTTGATGATTTCAGCTAGGGCTTTTGATAAGTTGTATGTGACTGATCCAATGCTGTCTATTATTGGCCGCAGTGGGATATCCTTTTTATGTATTTTCGGTGTTCCATAAATCCGAGGGGTGATGCTGGCTGTGGGGATCAGGTGATCATATGCGTCCTTTGTGATTTTATTGCTTTCTAATAGAGGTTTTAGAAGGGCTTTGAGCATTTTTTTCTTTTCTTCTGTCGGGTTTGTTTTAATGATTTCGTATGTGTTACTGTCTGCCAACATGGTTTCCATCTGTTTTTCGTATGTTTCCGTGTCCAAAATTACTGTTGTTCTGCCTTTATCTGCTGGGAGTATTGTGATCGTTTTATCTGTCTTGAGTGAGTTTAATGCTTTTTCTTCTTTTCTTGTAACGTTGCTTTGTGGTAATTTGGCCGTTTTGAGGATACCTGCGACTGCGTTCCGGAGTGCTGCTTTTTCTCCTTGGTCCTGGATTTTTTCACATGCCAGTTCTGTTGCGAGGATGTATTCTTCATGGGGGATTCTGGCTGGTGTGATGGCGAAGTTCAGTCCTCTGTTCAGCACTGTTTTCTCCGTGTCCGTGAGTGTGCGTTGTGATAGGTTTTTGACCCACTTATCGTTCTTTTCCGTGTGTGTTTGTCTTCGTCCGTTCTTTCTTTCTGTGAGTTTTTTTAATTTTTTCAATTGGCGGTTTTTCGTTGTGATGAATTCTTGTTCGTGTGCGTGTTTCAGTTGTGCTTTTATCTGCTCCTGCGTTTTCTGGTCCGTCGGGTAGCGTTGCTTAAACATGTCCGTTTCCTCTTTGATTTGGTTGTTTATTTTGTCTACTTTATTTGCCGTTATTCTTATACGTTCTTTTATAAGGTCTTTCCGTGCTTTGTTGATGATTTTTTCTGCGTTCTTGGTCGGGATTGGATTTCTTATATTGAGGCTTTGGGGTGTGACCTCCTCATCTCTGCAACGGAGGTTGAATCGTAGGTGGTTTCTGAAGCGTGCCCGTGTTTTCTCCAATTTCTCCAGCCGGCGGAAGTCTTTAATGCAGACTTGTCCATAACTTCCACGTAATACGTCAAACAGGTTCATTTTGTCTTCTTTCAATTATTTTTCCTTTTTTTTTTTTCCTTTGAAAGACAAAAGTAAAATAGAAAGATGTCTTTACCTTCTTTACATGTTTCAACTGCACTGCAGCCTTCATCAGAAGAGTCAGCTGATTGCTGCCAGGTGACATTTATCAGCTGATTTTCGTAGGCGGGGCCGCCTACGAAATCAGCTGATAAATGTCACCTGGCAGCAATCAGCTGACTCTTCTGATGAAGGCTGCAGTGCAGTTGAAACATGTAAAGAAGGTAAAGACATCTTTCTATTTTACTTTTGTCTTTCAAAGGAAGAAAAAAAAAAAAAAAAAAAAAAAAGGAAAAATAATTGAAAGAAGACAAAATGAACCTGTTTGACGGGATTTAACATGTTTTAACACAAACTACTTAATGGTTCATAATTCTGTTGACAGACTTACACCAAACCAAAAGTGATTTTTCAACCTGCTGGATTATTTAGATCTGTGTGTTCTAAGCATTATTCATGTGTGCCATTATAACTGTGTAATAAGACCAGTTGTGATGGCGTTGTTTCCCTATATGTGCCAAATCATGTGTCTGTGTCACCATGAGCGAAATGAGGGTCTGTGTAAATGACCTCCCCGCCGTTCTGTGTTGTGAGTGTGTGTATAAATAAAGCCTGTTTCATCACAACCATCTCTCCTTATTGTGTGTGCCCTTGCAATGTCACACTGATGTCAGAAGTGGGATCACGGAGAAGATGGAAGCAAAAATCAAGACAGAGATTCAGCAGCTCGAGCGGCTCATTGCTCAGCTGGAGATGGACAACAGAGCCGACACACCGACCCCCGGAGCTGCTCGCCATGATGAATGGAGCAGCGGACCCGACAGGGCCAGTATACCACGCCTTCTGCCTTTCTCAAGGCAGGGCAGGCCAAACAGACAAACCAGCCCCGCTTCCCACCCTTTTCAGGTCAGGACGGGCAGGCAATTCCACTGTGACCAGGAGCAGCGATCGACCAAGAGGCAACCGTCCCACCAATCCGCCAACGGGGCAAACTCCCCCACTTTTGCAGCAAAACCCTGCTGGACGACTATCTGGTCCAAGTTGAGCTTGCTGCTGCACTGAATGGCTGGACACCCAAAGAGACCGCTATGCAGGTCGTGCTGGCCCTAGAGGGTGGGGGTCTCTGCACGCTGTCTGACCTCTGGCCTGAGGAACGTCGCAGCTGGCCAGCGCTACAAGGAGCGCTCCGGAGGCAGTTTGGGAGAGCAACTAACGCTGAGCATGCCCAGGAACAGCTGGCACCTGAGAGAGCCTGGGAGCCTACGCAGAGGACATACGGCTGCTGACACAGTGTGGCTACCCAGATTTTGAGCCGGGGGCAGTGGAGAAGCTTGCCCTCCAGCACTTCATCCGGGGGTTCCGCCCAGCCCGGCTCCAGGACCACTTCCGGATTCATGCCACGAGCAGCTGGGAGACGGCTGTGGCAGAAGCGGAGCAGGTGGGACCGATGATGGACTATGCAGCTGATGTGTCGTCGCCGAGGCAGAGAGCTTTCCAGGCCACAGCTGAGAGTGAGGAGGAGGAAGAGGAGGAGGAGGAACTGCACCGGACCACAGCGGTGTGGCCAGTGAGAATGGTGAATGGTAAATGGCATTCACTTATATAGTGCTTTTATTCTCATCTCTAGATGACCAAAGCACTTTACAGATCCTGCTATCCATCCATTCACACATATATTCATACACTGATAGGGGCATAGCTGCCATACATGGTGCTGTTCTGACGCACCAGGAGCAACTGAAGGGTCAGGACAACAATGGCAGTGTGAGGAAGGGTGCTTCCACTGCGGGGAGCCAGGACACATCGCGCGGTACTGCCCGGCACCCACCCCACAACTAACCGCCCCCTCACTGGCTTTAAACTAGAGCGAGGTGGTATGGACGGGGACCTGTTGCCTCCCACAGACATTTTCCGCAATGAACTGTTACCACGGTTGAGCCGAACTGGATACTTACCAGGGCTGTACCTGCAGTGCAGCCTGGACAGCACGCCAATCCAGGCCCTGATTAACACAGGTTCTACTATCTCCCTGGTCCGACCTGGAGTGCTGCCCGGTACGGACGAGGCAGGACTGCAGAGGTGGGAACCCACTAGGCACTGCATCACCACAGCCACCTGTGAATGCACCAGACTGGGGGGTGGAGAGTTCTTGTGGTGGGGGTGGCGGGCCAGAATACAAACCGCCTGTTCTGGCTGGCTGACATCCAAGATCCCTGCATTATTGGACTGGATCTGCTCGCAGAATGGGGCACAACGATTGACACCACCAGATTGTCTCTCCTGCTGGGGGCTCGGACCCAAAGGAGGAACCTGGGGACCTGCGTGATTGAGGGACCATCAGAACGGACTGAACTGGGCAGGTCACCGCCAGAACTGAACACAGCACCACCACCAGCACAAGCAGAGGGAGCGCAATTGCTGACAGGGACAGCGGGGAGGGGAGGCGATAGCGGAGCGGGTCAATGTGTCAGCAGAAACACAGCAGGCAGTCGAGGAATTGTTCCAGCAGAGCTGCAGCAGACTAGAATTGGGATAGAGACGCCAGCTGCAGGAGCTGTTGGACTGCTACACTGATGTCTTCGCTGCCAAGGATGAGGAGTGCACCCAAACCAGCTTGGCGCAGCACAGGATCGACACTGGTGAGACCAGTGTCCGCCCCCGCCATCTACCTTTTTCAAGGCGGGCAGCAGCAGAACAAAAAATATGGGAAATGCTGGAGACAGATGTTATTGAGCCCTCCAGCAGCCCCTGGGCGGCGCCAGTGGTTCTGATTAAGAAGAAGGATGGTTCGTGGCGGTTCCGTGTGGATTACCAGCGCCTGAATGACGTCGCCCGCAAGGATTCCTACCCTCTGCCCCGCATCAATGATGCGCTGGATTACATCAACGGCTCTAGCTGGTTCAGCTCGGTGGACCTCCACAGCAGCTATTGGCAGGTAGAGCTGTCACCGGAGGCCCGTCAGAAAACAGCCTTCTCCATCGGGCAGGGACTGTGGCAGTTCAAGGTGATGCTGTTTGAACTTTGCAACGCCCCGGCCACCTTTGAACGTCTGATGGAGTGAGTGTTGCCTTGCATGCCCCGGAGCCGCTGCATTGTTTATCTGGATGACCTGCTGGTTCACGCAGCTGACTTTGATGGCGCACTGTCAAACCTCCAGGAAGTATTAGACGCCATCCGACGGGCTGGGCTGCAGCTGCACCCGCGGAAATGCCACTTATTTTGATGAGAAACCGCCTTCCTGAGCCACGTCATCAGCGCAGCGGGAGTCGCCACCGATCCAGAGAAAGTAGCGGCGGTGAAAAACTGTCCAGTGCCGTGGGACGTGGGAGAGTTATGGAGTTTTCTTGGACTGGCCTCCTATTATAGGAGGCCAGTCCAAGAAAACTCCGTAATTTCACCACCATCACCAGCCTGCTGCATCAGCTGATGCAGAAGGGCCGTGCATTTGAGTGGACGACTGTGCTGCTGCTTTTTCCAGGCTTCGTTCGGCGCTCATCGGAGCCCCCGTGCTGCAGTATCCCGACCCAAACCGCCCTTTCATCATGGACACAGATGCCAGCAACCAGGGCATCGGGGCGGTGTGATCCCAGGAGGGAGAACACGGAGAGAAGGCAGTTGCTTTTTTCAGCCACACTCTCAGCAGAGTCAAAAGGAATTATTGTGTTACTTGCCAAGAGCTGTTGGCTGTCATCCAGGGGCTTCATCATTTTCGCCCGTATGTGTATGGGGGGGAGGTTCCAGCTCAGGGTGGATCATGCTTCCCTGACCTGGCTGCTGAATTTTAAAGAGCCAGATGGACAGTTGGCGAGATGGCTGGAGGCACTGCAGGATTATGATTATCAGATTGTGCATCCGGCAGGCCGCCTCCATACCAACGCCGACACGCTGTCTCAGCATCCCTGTGCTGCGAAGGACTGTCAGCACTGCCAGCGAGCAGAGGACCAAGACCAAGCCGTCCCACGTGCTGCTGCTCTCCGGACCTCTGTGAGCAGGAATAATAGTGGCACACAGCTCCTCCTCGGATAATCAGCCAGCTCTCCCCAGCGATGACGTCACAGAGGCCCATGGCGCACAGCAGCTGCAGAGTGAGCAGGATAGAAATCTGGTCGTCTCCCGGGTTTGGCAGTGGTTGGACACGGACCAGCGGCCTGCCTGGGAGGCTGTGTCCAAGCTGGACCCAGAGACCAAGGCCCTACATTCCCAGTGGGCCAATCTCCGCTGTCACGAGGGTGTTATGTATCAGCAGTGGCAGGCTTGAGCTGGGCAGCATCACATCTGGCAGCTGTTTGTTCCCCGGTAGCTCCGCCCCAAAATGCTCCAGTTGGTCCACGGGTTGGTGGGGGTGGTCCACTTTTGGGGTGACGAAGACTCTGCAGTATCTTCAGGCCCAGTTCTGCTGGCCGGGATGTTGCTAGGACGTAGAGCTCCATCTCCACCGCTGTGACACCTGCACGGCTCAGAAAGGGCTGACTCAGCAATCCTACGCCCCCTTGCAGCAGTACCGGGTGGGGGCACCCATGGAGAGGGTAGGAGTGGACATTCTGGGCCCTTTCCCGACCACAGATCGAGGGAAACCACTACGTGCTGTTCGCAATGGATTATTTCACCAAATGGCCAGAGGCGTATGCGGTCCCTGATCAGAGTGCTGCCACCACAGCATCAAAGCTGGTGGATGAGATGTTTTGTCGGTTCGGCACACCGGAGGAGCTGCACAGCAATCAGGGAACAAACTAAAATAAAACTAAAGTTGAGACATATCTGCAAAAGGCACAAAAGTTTATTGTAAAAATTCCGAGTGCAATACAAAAGGAGTACATAGTACATTATTCACACATAGAATATATATTTATACATTATCTACATGTAAATCCATGTATTTTCCATGTAATCTTGTGACTGCATTATTTTACTAACTAACTAACTACTAACTAACCTGCACTTATATAGCGCTTTTCTAGTCACAAAGACCACTCAAAGCGCTTTCATTAATACTAACCCTCTATTCTAAGGGCCTATAGGAAACAGATATCTAGGGACAATTTAGAACAGCCAATTAACCTAACATGCATGTTTTTGGCATGTGGGAGGAAACCGGAGAAATCCTGGAGTAAACCCACGCAACACGGGGAGAACATGCAAACTCCACACAGATCACTGTTGGTCGGGGGCTGGGATCGAACCCACGATCCCACGATCCCCACAATCCCCCGGCCAAGGGTAAACTGTGCTGCCGCAGTGCTAATCACTGCGCCACCGTGCAGCCCCGTGCATTTTAATTGCTTTTAATCCTAGATGAAGTTTGTTTTGGATTAAAAATGCTTCATAATGCTTCATAATTGTTTAATATATCTTATTATACCTAACTCAGTACTGTTTACCTGTGGAAATATAAATTTTACGACTAATATAACCCCATAACTATAATATGGCACCTGGCGATCAATTTTTGGCAGCTGATCACTGTTTGCCACGACACCACCGACTGCAGCAGATACATCCCATGATGTCTCAAAAGTCTCTCCATGATTTTCACACAGATCAGAGCAATTTGTTGCACAGGAAGCTAAATGTTTCTATAGACATTCTGAAGCTCTGCAATCACTGCGGTTCATGAAGCTGGGGTGACATCCTACCACTGGAGATTGGTTGAACACCCAGACCGACGGTTTGAAGCAATAATTTTGCCACAAGAGAGCCATCTGAAACACCCACACAGCATACATATTTTAGTAGCTAACAGCGATAACGTGCTGTGATTACAATGTAGTACGGGGGACTTATTAGCGCTAACTAGCATTAGCAATCATTAGCTTACATTCATATATATGATCTAGTTTGTATCCTCACGTCTTCCGCTGTATACTGCTCCATGGCTTCCTGAATTCTCCAGTACTTTTCCAGTGTTTCATCTCACCACCTGTAGCCTTCTCTGGCTCTCCTTTTTTGCCTTTACTCTGACAAAAAGCCAGCTAGCAGCAGGCTCACCTCCATATCCATCTTATGTTTTTCTTGTCACATACAAACGATGTCATGGGAGTGTCGGGCCGCCTTGCTGTAAAGATCTCACTCACTTAAGGTGGTATTCAGTCGTAATGGAAAACGAACAACACCGTGGCGAGTCGGACTGGGTATGTGCTAGTGGAATTATTATTATTCTCAACACAGGGTCCAGGCTATTTGCCATCCAAAATGGCAGAAAAACAATGTGGCACACGACCACTGACGTCATGTGCAACCCCTCTATAGAAAAACTGGATGGATCACTGGCTGCCAGAAGTGAAGCCCCCGGCCAGCCACTTTTACCTCAATAACTTCCCCAAAAATTAACAGATTTTGAACGTCTTGGTATGGAGACACAGCTTATAATCTTGCGCAAATGGTGAACTATAGAAATCGAGTTGACATTATGCTTAGCGGCCATTGATTTAGATGTACTCGTGTTTTGGAAATACTAATATGGCGGCCAGGTGGCTTCACTTCTGACGGCCACTGATCCGTCTAGTTTCTCTATAGAGATCAGTGGGGCAGGCGCAGTAACCAGGAAACGGGTCCTGTAAAAAAACAAATTATCGCACTCATGTTTTGTGGGGAGCTGGGAGAGCTGTCACGAAAGCAAGCCCAAATAAGCAACTACACATTAAAAAACAAGCCCAAAAACCTGCAACCCGCGACTGATGAGAAGCGACTTTAGAAAAAAAAACAAGCCCAAAGTCGCTTATAATAAGTGGACTTGGCAACTATGCCTGAGTTATTAATAATAAAAGCCCTCTACAGCGATTCAGTTTTCAGAATGGTTGTTTCTGTTATGTGTTTTTATTATGAAACGCCGTCACCCGGATATACTTGAATGAAATCAGCAACATACAGCCAACAGATAGTAAAAGGAGTTCAAATGAGTGAAAAGAGAGGATAGAAGATTCTTTGACAGCTAGCTTGTTACCTGATGTTTTAATGGAGTTTTGGACATTGAATTATAAGTGCAGACTGTCTATTAATGCTACACTTTTTTTTAAAAATTATAACCAACATTTAGCCCAGCGGAAGAAGGCTTTTTTTTTTTTTTTTTTTTACATTTTTCCCACTCTGCTGTAATTACTTCTAATTGGCTTCATTTGCATCAAAGGATTTTTAAAGTTATATTATTTACAAAGTTGTTTAGAATTCTTTTTTGTTTTATTTCAAAATAAAGAAGAATATCAGACAACAGTGGAAAAAAAAACTGTCAAGGTTATATATAGCTTCATTCATGAAATAAAAGTGTTAGAAATATATTACAAATTGTTTTGTGCTGAAAAATAAATTTCTGAATATCTGACCATTATTTCTGCATAGTTTTTAATTATCAGCCATTCATATATTGTTTAAATCTGAAAAATATAATCCATCTCCTACTTTTATCAGTGATCACACAGCTTTAGTTCCTGATATTTTAATAAATTAGAGATGAAAGTCTTATTTAGAAGAAGCTACTTTTCATCCTTTTTATGTTTCCTCATAATGCTCCTGATTCAAATCTTTTAATGTAATATAAATCTGTATCCTTCATCTGTTCTCCAGACTCTCAATTTCACAACTAGTGGATTGGTTGTCTGATAATTGGTTGTCTGATATTCTTCTTTATTTTGGAATAAAACAAAAAGAATTCTAAACAACTTTCTAAATAATATAACTTTAAAAATCACTTTGTGCAAATTAAGCCAATGAGAAATAATTACAACAGAGTAGAAAAACATTTAAAAAAAAATACCTTCTTCCGCTGAGCTAAATATTGTTTTTTGTTTTTTGTTTTTTTAATTCGTGGCACTAATAGATAATCTGCACATATAATTCACTGTCCAAAACCCCACAAATAACAAATTAGCAGTTATCCTACAGACAAAAACTGTCACGACTCGCCGCTCATCAGCGGCTTCAGCTGCGCACACACCTGCGCCTCGTCAGCAGCGGGCTATTTAACCCACTCGGCCCAGTGCTGCGGTCTGGAGCCGTCTGTTCTCGTCGGTACCTCCAAAGCTCGTGATTCTACCTCAGATCACCAGCAAGATTCAACGACACGTAAGCATCCCTTACCTTGTCTTCCAAGCTCTTCACCCCTGTGCACAGGTGGACTCCCCGGCGGCGGATTTTCCCCGTCATCGCCGACTCATCTCCACCATCCGCGCAGGCCCTGCAGGACGCTGTCTCCCAGGCCCGTCACCTGCCGACGCCAGCCACCTGTTCCCTGCAAGTAAGCAACACTTTGACTGATTATCCCTGTCTCGGTGTGGTGCCCGTTACCCTTGTCCTCTGCTCCTTTCCCATAGGGTTGTCCGGCTGAACGGCACGCTGCTCTGCTGCCTGCGCATCGGCGTTCACCCCAGCACATCCACATACCGCATACATCCATTCAAACACACCTGCTTGTTGAATAAAGCTGTTAAATCTATCCTGAGCCTGCGTGCGTGTTTCCTGGGCCAGACATTATGTCAGTACGGCTCCAGCAAAGCGGCCCAGCAGACAGCGGGCTCACACGTCGTCTTTCCACCCTCGAGGCTCGGGTGGATTTAATAGCTCATCAACAGCAGGTGATCCTTAACCAATTGGTTAACATAACTCACCGGTTAGACCGCCTGGACCCCCAGCAGGCGTTCCCCTCGGCTCGCCAGGGTGGGCCAGCTCCTGCTGCTCCGATGCCCGGCCAGTCTACCCCGGGAACGCCAACCCGACTCACACCAATCCCAACTCCCGCCCACTTCAGCGGAAAGCTCGGGGGGGCGCGGGGTTTATAATGCAGTGTGAGTCAGTGTTTCTGCACGTTCCCGGGGACTTTCCCTCAGACCATAGCCGAATTGGCTACATTGGAAATCTCTTGGAGGGGCGAGCGCTAACCTGGGCTTACGCTGTAATGGCGAAGCCCAGTTACGCGAACCTCTCCTATAGCCAGTTCATGCAGAGCTTTCTCGAGGTCTTTGATCATTCCCGGCGCGATAGCATCCTAACTGACCGGCTCCTTGCTCTTCAGCAGGGGAGCCGGTCAGCGGCGGACTATTCTATCGACTTCCGGGTTGCAGCGGAGGAGGTTGGCTGGGGTGAGGCCGCAGTCTGTGGCATCTTCCTCCGCAGCCTCAGCTCGGGTCTGAGGGATGAATTGGGCGGTCGGGATCTTCCGGAGACACTGGCGGAGTTAATTTCCACCGCCATTAGTTTGGACAATAGGCTGCGTGAACGGTCCACCGAGCGGAAGTCTAGCAGCCGCTCGCGTGGAGGCTCCGACCGCACGCCTCAAGACCACCCCCTGGCGCCACCTCCACCGGAGGCCTCCGAGGAGTCAGAGGCAATGGTGGTAGGCCGGTCAGAGCTCCCCCTAGCGGAGAAACAACGGCGCCGGAAGTTGGGTCTCTGCATGTATTGCGGAGGAGGCCAACATTCCGTGGAGCATTGTCCGGAAAAGCCAAACGGGGAGGTCCGCAAGTCACTGTAGGGGGCTTTGCGGACTGTAACCGGTCAAACCCCCTCACAAGTCTGTCTTTGCCCATCCGATTTTGTCACAACGCCACGGGGCATCTCACACACGCACTGGTGGACTCAGGAGCAGAGCAGAGCTTCATTTCAAAGAGCCTGGCAACCCAACTGGGCATCCCCTGCCACCCTCTGGCCGCTCCACTCAGCCTGATCACCCTCTCCCGTGCACCCCTCGGCCAAGTGACTCATCGCACGCAGCCTGTCCCAGTAATAATTTCGGGCAACCACCGAGAGGAACTCACCTTCTACGTCCTGTCCTCCTCTGTGACGTCTGTTATCCTTGGTTATCCCTGGCTGCGCCTGCACAACCCGGTGCTGGATTGGCGGACAGGAAAGATCGCCGCCTGGAGTTCATTCTGCATGGGCACCTGCTTACAGTCCGCAGCCTGCGCCCCGTCTTCTCCTCCCCCGGTCAAGGACGCCGCGCCTCCGAATCTCACCTTGGTGCTCACGGAATTCCACGATCTGGGCCTCGTCTTCAGCAAATCCAGGGCGATGTCCCTTCCTCCTGATCGGCCCTACGATTGTGCCATCAACCTCCGCCCAGGGGCTCCCCTGCCGTCGGGTCGTCTTTATAGCCTGTCAGCGCCGGAGCGAGAAGCGATGGACAGCTACATTAAGGAGTCTCTCAGCGCAGGTATCATCCGCCCCTCCTCGTCTCCGCTTGGTGCTGGATTCTTCTTCGTGTCGAAGAAGGATGGGTCCCTCCGCCCGTGTATCGACTTCCGGGCATTGAATGACATCACGGAGAAGGACCGGTATACCCTGCCGCTGATGGACACTGCCTTCCACTCCCTGCAGGGGGCAACCTGGTTCACCAAATTGGATCTCCTCAGTGCTTACCATCTCGTCCGGATCAGGGAGGGGGATGAGTGGAAGACAGCATTTAGAACGCCAAGTGGGCATTTTGAATACCTGGTGATGCCCTTTGGTCTGACCAACGCCCCTGCCGTTTTTCAACGCCTTATCAACGACGTCCTGCATGATTTCCTGGGCCTCTTCGTGTTCGTGTACCTAGATGATATCCTCATCTTCTCCAGGTCACGAGAAGAACATCAGGTGCATGTGAGGCGGGTCCTGCAGTGGCTGCTGGAAAACAGGTTGTATGTTAAGGCTGAAAAATGTGAGTTCTACGCCAAGACCACCTCCTTCTTGGGCTTTGTGATCTCACACAACCAGGTCCTACCCGACCCCGCTAAGGTTAAAGCGGTGGTGGAATGGCCCACGCCAACCTCCAGGAAGCAGGTCCAACAATTCCTTGGGTTCACCAATTTCTACCGCCATTTTGTACCCAACTTCGGTGCCATCGCTGCCCCGCTGACCCGTCTCATGTCACCTAAGAACGCCTTCCGCTGGACTGAAGAGGTCACTGCGGCATTTCAGGCGCTGAAGACGGAGTTCTCCTCCTCCCGGGTCCTGACCCAGGTCGACCCCGCGCTGCAGTGTTTGGTGGAGGTCGACGCGTCTGATACGGGGGTAGGGGCGGTGCTGTCCCAGCGATCACCCACCGATGGGGCCAAACGACCCTGCGCCTTCTTCTCACGGCACCTGTCCCCGGCCGAGCGAAACTACGACGTCGGGGACAGGGAGCTTCTCGCCATCAAGCTCGCCCTGCAGGAGTGGCGCCACTGGCTGGAGGGGGCAGCCTTACCATTCGTGGTGCTGACGGACCATAAGAACTTGGAGTATCTTCGATCTGCTAGACGTCTGAATGCCCGCCAGGCATGCTGGTCCCTGTTCTTTGCCCGGTTCCGCTTCACCATAACCTATCGTCCCGGCTCTAAGAACGTCCTACCCGATGCCCTCTCCAGGCAGTTTGCCCCAGAGACATCGGAGGAGCCGGGCCACCCCATCCTGCCCAGTTCGTGTGTGGTAGGAGCGATTTCCTGGTCCATCAGGGACAAGATCCGGAGGGCGCAGGAGACTGAACCGGACCCTGGCGGCGGACTGGAGGGAAGGATGTTCGTTCCATCTTCTGTCCGGGGGGGGGTCATTAATTGGGTCCACACCTCCAAGTTCGCCTGTCACCCTGGTGTGTCTCGGCTTGTGGATCTTCTCCAGCGCTCCTTCTGGTGGCCGGGTCTGCAGAAGGATGCCGCCAACTACGTCCGGGCATGCCCTGTGTGCGCCACTGCCAAGTCGGGTAATTCTCCTCCCGCGGGTTTGCTCCAGCCTCTGCTGACCCCTGGCAGACCCTGGTCCCATATTGCCCTCGACTTTGTCCCTGGTCTCCCCACTTCCAACTCCTACAACGCTGTGCTGACCATCGTGGACCGGTTCTCCAAGGCCGCCCACTTCGTGCCACTTCGAGGTCTTCCAACGGCGCAGGAGACAGCGGATCTCTTGGTTCAGCATGTGGTCAGGCTACACGGGATACTGGTGGATGTTGTCTCGGATCGGGGTCCCCAGTTTGTCTCTGAGGTCTGGAGGAGCTTTTGCAACGCCTTGGGGGCCACAGTCAGCCTCTCCTCTGGTCACCACCCGCAATCCAACGGGCAGTGTGAGCGGGCCAACCAGGAGCTGGAGGCAGCCCTGCGCTGCGTCACTTCGTCTAACCCATCTTCCTGGAGCACACACCTGCCTTGGGTAGAGTACGCCCACTGCACCGCTCGGTCTTCTGCTACAGGGATGTCTCCCTTCAAGGCGTCCCTGGGCTACGATCCACCCTTGTTTCCGGACCAGGAGGCGGAGCTGGCGGTCCCTTCCGTCCAGGCGCACCTGAAACGTTGTCGGGCTCTGTGGTCCAAGACACAGGACGCGCTCTTACGCACAGCAGCGCGCAACAGCATCACTGCTAACCGTCGCAGGAGACCGGCCCCTGCCTACCAGGTGGGTCAACGGGTCTGGTTGGCCACTCAGGATTTCCATCTCAAGGGAGAAAAGAAGAAGTTGGCCCCACGCTTTGTTGGTCCCCACACCATTTCCAAGATTGTTAACCCGGTGGCTGTGCGTCTAACCCTCCCCCCCTCCCTGCGCATTTGTCCTACCTTCCATGTTTCTAGAATCAAGCCCTATGTCTCCGACCCCCTCTGCCCCCTGCCCGCAGCGCCGCCCGCGCCTATGATGATCGACGGCCACCCGGCCTGGAGAGTCACCTCCTTCCTGGACTCCCGCCGCAGAGGGCGCGGGCTGCAGTACTTGGTGGACTGGGAAGGATTCGGTCCGGAATTTAGGTCCTGGGTGCCCTCCCCTTGGGTGTTAGACAAGAGCCTCATCAGGGAGTTCCATCGGGCACATCCAGACAAACCAGCGCCAGGAGGCGCTGCTAGTGGGGGGAGTACTGTCACGATTCGCCGCTCATCAGCGGCTTCAGCTGCGCACACACCTGCGCCTCGTCAACAGTGGGCTATTTAACCCACTCGGCCCAGTGCTGCGGTCTGGAGCCGTCTGTTCTTGTCGGTACCTCCAAAGCTCGTGAGATCACCAGCAAGATTCAACGACACGTAAGCATCCCTTACCTTGTCTTCCAAGCGCTTCACCCCTGTGCACAGGTGGACTCCCCGGCGGCGGATTTCCCCCGTCATCGCCGACTCATCTCCACCATCCGCGCAGGCCCTGCAGGACGCTGTCTCCCGGGCTCGTCACCTGCCGACGCCAGCCACCTGTTCCCTGCAAGTAAGCAACACTTTGACTGATTATCCCTGTCTCGATGTGGTGCCCGTTACCCTTGTCCTCTGCTCCTTTCCCATAGGGTTGTCTGGCTGAACGGCGCGCTGCTCTGCTGCCTGCGCATCGGCGTTCACCCCAGCACATCCACATACCGCATACATCCATTCAAACACACCTGCATGTTGAATAAAGCTGTTAAATCTATCCTGAGCCTGCGTGCGTGTTTCCTGGGCCAGACCTTATGTCAAAAACTGAAAACATCCTTTAAAGAAAAGGCTCACTTCTACATCATTGTCACAGAATCTTCTCTCCTCTTTTTTCTTTTCTATTTACAGATTGTCAGGAAAAACTGTTGACTGTAATTTCAGACAAGTATATCCAGTTGACAACGTTTCATAATAAAAGCATATAACAAACACAACCATTCTGAAAACAGAATCACTGTAGAGGGTTTTTTATTTTTACATCACTCAGGAAGTATTGAGCTGTAACAGTGAAAATAAATTTCCACTAATTCAGACTTTGGTCATGTCTATGAATCCAGCATTTATAGCGCAGGAGACTATATGGTTATTGAGCAAGAATTCAAGGATTGTTTTTCATTTTTAAGGATGATTAAGGCAATGATTTTAGATAATCACATTTAAGACTTTTTATGGACCTGGAGACACTAATGAGGCAGCTGTTTTTCTCCTTTTTTGTGTTATTGTGGAGAAATTCTCTCCACAACAACCATGGACACAGCGGTGAAAAGAGAGACAGGAGAAGGAAATGCGGAAAGCGTGGAGGCGTGAAATTAAGCCTGAGAAGACGTCAGTTTGGTAACATTCCTCTTCCTTCTATGATTTTTGGGAACGTACAATCTCTGAGGAACAAGGTGGATGAAATTCAAGGGAATGTACGCTACCAGAAGGACTTTAAGAACTGCTGTGTCATGGCTTATACCGAGTCTCGGCTTAATGCGCATGACCGGGAAGCGGACCTGTGGATCGATGGCTTTGGAGCCCCACTCCACTCTGATCGGCAGGAAGAGGTAACGGGGAAGCATCAGGGGGGCGGCATATGTTTATATATTAATAAGCAGTACTGCACATCTGTCACGGTCAGAGATCGCATCTGTACACCCGATGTGGAGCTACTGTCTGTGTCACTACGCCCCTTTTATCTGCCCCGCGAGTTCCCCCAACTCTTCATCATGACTGTGTATATCCACCCGAGGGCAGACGCTGACTCCACCTCCAGCACCATCTTTGATGTGGTGCAGCGGATGCAGTCAATTTCTCCAGAGGCGCCAAACTTTGTTCTTGGGGATTTTAACCATGTTTCTTTAAAGAAGACACTTAAAAACTTTTATCAGTATGTCTCCTGCCCAACCAAGCGAAAAAAGACATTGGACCTGTGCTATGGATCCATAGATAGGGCCTATAAATCCCCCTTCCTCCTTTAGGATCCTCAGATCACAATTGTGTACATTTGCTGCCCACGTATAAAACTGCTCTCAGAAGAGGCAAGGTGGAGACCAGAGACATAGATGTGTGGACAGAGGATTCAGTGCACAGCCTCCAGGAAAGAAACTTGGTTCAGCCTGGGCCAGTATGAAAACTATTGCAGGCCTTCAGAGCACAGAGCGCAGTAATTGTGTGTTTTTAGATGGTTTTAATTCAGACACAGAGCTGGCTAATGTTATTAATTGTTTTTATGGTCGTTTTGACTCCTTTGATTTTAGCACAGAAACCCAAGATTTGAAACAGAAACTCAAAGACAATCAGCACTTTAATATTGAGGTGCAGGATGTTAAAAGGGAATTCTGCGCTGTAAAAGTGAACAAAAGTCAGGGCCCTGATAATATATGTGGGCATTTGGTAAAGTCCTGTGCACATGAACTGAGTCCTATATTTCATTACATTTTCAATAAGTCCTTACAGACACAACATGTGCCTAAGATCTGGAAAGAAGCCGTGGTTTTCCCGTTCCAAAATCCAGCTGTCCTAAAACGGTAAACAACTTTAGACCAGTTGCTTTGACTTTAATTTTAATGAAAATTTTTGAAAAACTGGTCAGATGTGAGGTCCTAAAGCAGACTGAGCATGCACTGGATCCTCTGCAGTTTGCCTATAGGCCTCACAGAGGAGTGGAGGATGCCACCGTCACTCTGTTTAACATGTTTTTTAAACATCTGGATTTTAATGGGACACACACCAGGCTTTTATTTGTGGACTTTTCCTCCGCCTTTAATACAATCCAACCTCATATTTTAGTTGAAAGGCTCCTGCAACAATTTGATTTGAGCAATAATCTGGTGGGTTGGATTCTGGATTTCTTAACCAACAGGACGCAGAGAGTAAGGGTCAATGGTACATTGTCTGACCTAAAGTGCTCTTCTACTGGCTCTCCTCAGGGGTGTGTGTTGTCACCACTACTCTTCATCCTGTACACAAACATGTGTCTGAGCCGACATGACAACAGACACATTATAAAGTATGCTGATGACTCAGTTATTGTCAGTCTCCTCCAGGATGGTGAGAGTGGCCACGGCTCAGTATTTGAAGATTTTGTTCACTGGTGTGAGGATTCCTACCTGCAGCTGAATACGACAAAAACTAAAGACATGATTATTGACTTTAGGAGGAAAACTCCCAGGCACAAAGTCATCGTACTAAAAGGCCAGACCTGAATGTGTACAATCCTACAAATATCTTGGGGCGATTATTGATAGTAATTTAAATTTTGAAGAGAACTGTGAAAGGGTGTGCAAAAAGGGTCAGCAACATTTGCATTGCTTGAGAAAATTTGCACGCTTCCAAACTGACCAAACCATAATGACAATGTTTTATCGGGCTTTTATTGAATCTGTTTTATCCTTTTCTTTAGTGTTATGGTTTGGTCAGATAAAACTGAAACAGAGGAAATCCTTGAATCAGGTAGTTAGATGGTCCAGTCGTTTGCTTGGTGAGTCACAGCTGAGCCTGACATCCCTGTACACCAGACAAGTACAGAGGATGGCTACCGCCATTTTAAATGATGACTCCCACCCTTTGCACTGCAACTTTCAGCTTCTTCCCTCAAGACGGAGGTTTGCTGTCCCAAAAAGTAAAACCCAGCGCTACAAAAACAGCTTTGTTCCTGCTGCTGTCAAAGAGTTGAACAAGTTGTAACAATATATTGCACATAATTTAGGTACCTATTTATTAGCTCCATTGTATATTTACTTATTTTTGTAGGATATTACTTTGGTTCTAAATATTTTATTGGGTTTTAGACCTTTGAGTTTTTAACCTTTTTGACTAGTCTTCAACTTTTTAATATGACCCTTCTCTCTTACCTCTGGTTTTTCTCTCATCTCTTTGTCTTTATATCCTGATTGATGGAGCCTTGAGTATTTTTATCATGTTTATAGTCAGCTTCATGTGTGCCTGTGTTTGTGTCTATGTTGAATGTAATTGTGGCTTGTAAATATGGATGTCACCAGACTGCAAAACAAATCTACCTACGGGTACAAATAAAGTAACCTGAACCTGAAATTAAACTCTCTATTTAACTCTGTGATTTTACTTTCTCTGGATCTGTTCATGTCTTACCGAAAGTGGCAGGAAGTGGCTGCCGTCCATGCTTCTCCACATGCACTGAGGATGAAGAGGCTGAGCGGCTTTCTGTGCAGCCACCATCAGATGTGATGCAATCATGCATGGTTGACATCATAATTAATTTAAAATAGATATATTTTACTTTCATAAAAGCATGTGTTTCCATTGGGAAATGTGTCCAATTGCAATAAATAAGAATTTTAAAAAAATAAGAATTAAAATGAGCTTCATTAATTTCCATGTGTTTTGACATATAACGGCAGGGAGCCGCACAGCATGGGGCTGAAGGGCCATGGGTTGCCGACACCTGGTCTAAGCTATTGATTCCTGGAGAAAAAGAAGAAAGAAAAGAGAAAAAGAAAGATTTCTTGCATGAATAAAGCAATGCCAAAACAGGGAACAGTGACAAGAAATTAAAATCTTTGCATATGAGTATGTCTTTTTGTCTCTCAAACATTAAATATTGTTGTTCTACAGTTTATTTACCCACTTCAGGCATTTTTTCCATATGGTGTCACAGTAGTAATCTTACTTTTCTAATTAACTGCATTCAAACAGATTTTATAAACTTTACTTTTCATTCTTGGACAGCATCTCCTTGTTTTGCATCTTTTTAGGACGACCTGGAAACAAAAGATGGCTGTGACCTCCTATGCTAAAGAGTTAAGTCGGTGCTATCGTACCTTTTAGATATGCACTACATGTAATATCCAGCAGGTGGAAGCATATATCAATTTACCTGATGTCTGTTAGTAATACAATATCACACCTTGCAAGCATCATAGTTTTCCTGCTGAGATTATCCCCTTAATTGTTTGTTTAACACAACAGTGTATAAATCTCGTTCCTTAAAAAAACAAACAAAAAAAAACAAAACCTCATGGTTATACTTAGGAAAGTAAAACAGAATTTCTTATTGGCTCCAGCTTTTAATTAGTCATATGTGGTGTAATGGACAGGTATCGTCAGTCTAGTGTTCACAGTTATGTCTATGCCGTAGAGCAGATAATCTCTCTCCATAGAACCAAGGAGAGCTGATTGTGTGCAACTGACTGATTGCCCCCACCTGTCTCCGATTACAGGCCAGGTATAGAAGGTCTCAGCTGACACCCCCCCCCCCCCCCAACTATACCTGACTCCTTGACTACCTGTTGAAAACCCACACTAGCCATCATGTTTGCCATCTGAAAGTAATCCCTTGAAAACTTCAAACAACTAGAAAAGCACTCATAGAGCGCATACCTCCGCCAAGGCTCCTTCCGTTTCTCATGGATCACCTCCAAAATGTAATGGGCTTGTGTGTAGGCCTATCGCCACTTGTGGTGAAAATTGCATCGAAGTCTGTCCATTAGTTTTGGAGTTTTGTGGCTGACAGACTGTGAGAAGAGCCTTGGCTGAGGTATGCATTCCCAGATCATCCCCAAAATGTAATGGGTTCCTCTCTAGGCCAAAAACCACCTCTGGTGAAAATGTCATCCAAATCCATCCAGTAGTTTTTGTGTAATCCTGCTGCACAAATACAAACAAAGCCCTTGGTGGAGGTATGCACTCTCAGATCATCACCAAAATCTAATCATCTGTTCCCTGTGCCATTACACATGTTTCCTGAAAATTTCGTCAAAATCCGTTCATAACTTTTTGAGTTATGTTGGTAACAGACAGACAGACAGACAGCCAAATGGCAGTAAAAGTATTACCTCCTTGGCGGAGGTAATAAACTCAAGTGTTGCTGTTGTGTCCATCTCCTCCATCTCCAAACTCCCAGGCTGCGGGCATTGCAATTCATCGCACAACCGCATACAACCCACAGGCCAATGGGTTATGCAAGCGTTTTCATAGATCACTGAAAGCAGCACTCAGGGGTTCACTGACGGATGCAAATTGGGTAGACAGGTTGCCGTGGGTTTTATTGGGGTTGCGCTCTGCGGCAAAAGAGGATTTGGAAGCTTCCCCGGCAGAGAGCTCGTTTTTGCGCAGTCCCTATGGCTGCCCGGGGAATTTCTGCCAAATAATCCCGCGCCGGACAGCTGCCCGTCTCAGCTTTTGCAGCGTAGCGCAAACACAGGCACGCTGCCGGGCCCGGCCCACCACTGTTTTCCGCGTGCTTTTGTGCCTAAAACTTTGAAGAGCGCGGAGTTCGTGTTCGTCAGACACGACGACCAGCGCCCTCCATTGCGCCTGCACACATGTTGAAAATGGCCCTATGTCACAATGTTAAAGAATCCTTTAAAAAATTCCTGGATCCAGACGGTGATCAGGATCATCCCCAAAATTTAATCAGTTCTTCCTTGTACCATTTCCAACAACGCCTGAAAGTTTCATCGAAATCCGTCCAAAACTTTTTGAGTTATCTTGCTAACCAACAGACAGACAAACAGACAGACAAACCCCGGCAAAAACATAACCTCCTGGCCTGCGGCCTGGCGGAGGTAATTAAACTTACCGTCCTTGTGCTCCTTATGCTCACGTTGTCCTTCCCCTCTCCTCTGCAAGCTAAAACCCTGCAGTGTGGGTTTCAATTACAACCAACCTACCCATTTCAATAAAAAAGTAACTCTTTTACCTCAGTCTCTGCTGCCCTTTGTTTGTGCTTTGCAACTGGGTTCCTGTATAATTCTTAATACGTCATCATACAGCAGTTAGTTCCGACTAATTTAATCAGACAATAGACATTCAAGGGCCAGTAAGAACAAAGTGTCCTAGTGCCAAGAATTAACTCCTTTAATAAACTTCAAGCTAAAATTGGCACACTCCAAGGGGATTCTCAGAATGTTTGAGCAGATGGGCCCAGGAGTATGTTTGTTTCATGATAACTGTAACTTCGATGTTTAACATATGTATTGCTCCACTTCATGGGTTTACTAATAACTGACTTGCACTCCTGATGTGAGAACTGTAATACAGTGATCCCTCACTTATCGCGGTTAATGGGTTCCAGAACCGACCGCGAAAAGTGAAAAACCGCGAAGTAGCGTCACCCCTAATGACGTCACCCATAAATAATACGTATGTTCATTCTCTCACTCTCTCTCTCATATGATACATGTGTGTGTGTGTGTGTGTGTGTGTGTGTGTGTAAGTGTACATACATACGTAGATGTAAATAAAGTGTACATAAATATGTTTTTAGAACCCTTTTATTCTTATAACAAGATACGTAACTCAAGATGAAGATGATTTACTGCACAGGTTAATGAGAGCTTTACTGTTCCTCAGGTGACGCCTCATCGTCAGGTGCTAAAGGCGCAGGATCGTCGAGGGCAGCTTCCGATAGAGCTGGAGAAGCTGCAGGAGGCGGCGTAGTGGCTCGACGGGAAGACTATTTCGCACAAAAAGGCACAAGAGAACAGCGAAAAGTTCCACGCGGCGAGACTAAGCAACACGAGCGATAAAGAACAATGAATGTGGTCTTCCTTCGCTGGGTATGGGCGCTCGGCAGGGAGAGAAGCTGGGTAAAACGTCTCGGCCAATCAGCTTGCGAGATTCCCGAGCCAAGCCAACACGAGAACAGCGAACAGAGAGGTGGATTTTGAGTTGTGCGGGCTCTCCGTGTTGATACCTGATGTTCTAATGTAGTCTCCCTGCCTTCTGCTAGCGCCCGCCCATTTTTTCTCAATTTTGAATTTTTGATGAATATTTTTGAAAAATCCGCGATGCACTGAGGGCGCGAAAGGTGAGGCGCGAAGTAGCAAGGGATCACTGTACTGTGTTTTGTAACTTGGGGGGGGGGGGGGCTGAAAAGTTCATAGTGGTCAAATTTGACCAAATGTGGTTTATTTTTCAACCACAGGGGTCCAAGCACTGCAACATCGATGGAAGAAGTGTGTGGACTGAAGGGGAGACTATGTTGAAAAATCAACCACATTTGGGGCAGCGCAGTGGCGGAGTGGTTAGCACTGTGGCAGCACAGCAACTCACCCTTGGCTGGGGGATCCTGGGTTCAATCCCAGCCTCTGACCAACAGTGATCTGTGTGGAGTTTGCATGTTCTCCAGTGTCTGCGTGGGTTTACTCCGGGATTTCTCCAGTTTCCTCCCACGTGCCAAAAACATGCAAGTTAGGTTAATTGGCATCATACTAGGGATTCTAATTTGTCCTTAGGTGTGAGAGTGAATGTTGTACTCAAAAGCCAAAAATGAGTGATTTTAAGGAGTGGTCATCTTCCCTATATAAAGATGAACGAAAATGCATAGCACGATGAACTACTTGTGAAATCTCCACGATGCCATGACTGTCAAGTGACAAATGTAACTATGCTTTGGGCCTTTTGGAGGGCAGAATGTCGGCTCAACAGGTGGCGCTCCGATTAGGCCGCAACCATTGTTCGGTTGCAACAACGCCAGGTCAAAACTGGGTCCATGGCTGATAGACCACGTCTAGGACAAGCACATGTCACCACCCCAGAGCAAGGCCAGAACATCGTGCTGCAGCACCTCCAAGATCGGCTCCGCACAGCCACTCAGACGGCCCAAGAAACTTCAGGGAGATGTCCGCCAAGCATCTTGGCCAATACCTTGAGAAGGCGACTCAGGCATCAGGACCTATGAGCTTGAAGACCCTTTCAAGGGATGATCCTGACAGCAGAGTAGCAACAAAATCACCATGAGTGGCGGTGGAACACTGTTCTTTTCTCTGACGACTCCCAATTTTGCCAATCCAGGGCCCCTTGTTGTATCCAACAGGTCAACGGATGGGGTGGTGCTGAAGTCATGATGTGGACCAGCATTTTAGGTAACTACAGGACACAGTTGGTCATCCTTTTTTTTTTTTTTTTTGGACTTATTTTGTACCCGTAGGTAGATTTGTTCTGCAGTCCGGTGACAAGCCACCAGCTGCCGTTCGCTGCGTGCGCAAGCGCCCCTTAACTCCCTAACCTGCATGTTTTGGCATGTGGGAGGAAACCGGAGAAATCCCGGAGTAAACCCACGCAAACACGGGGAGAACATGCAAACTCCACACAGATCACTGTTGGCCGGGGGCAGGGATCGAACCCACGATCTCATGATCCCCGCGATCCCCCGGCCGAGGGTAAAACTGTGCTGCCGCGGTGCTAACCACTGCGCCACCATGCAGCCCTTGATGCACAGTGATGCCTTGATGCCATCCTTGATGGCACTTTTACCACCCGATGGTACATTGACCATGTTCTGCAACCTGTTGTGACTATTACAACAGGTTGCAGAACATGGCCCCCAGATTATGGAATGGTTTACCCCTGGACATCAGACAAGCACCTTCACTGTCCATTTTTAAAACACGTCTTAAAACATACTTTTACTCCCTGGCCTTCGACCCAGTATGAGACATTGATTTTATTGAATGAAATGGATTTTTATTTTATTTTACTTTTTATTTTATTTATGATTTTTTTTTTTTTTACTGTGGTTCTTGTGTTAGCGCCCTTTGTGTTAGTGCCCTGCTTTTATGTTCTCTTGCTGTACAGCACTTTGTGTAGCGAGTGTTGCTTTTAAAGTGCTTTATAAATAAAGTTAATTGATTGATTGATATTTTTTTTTATTTTACAATTATTTAACCAGGAAAGATCCCATTTAGATTGAGGATCTCTTTTGCAAGGGAGTCCTGGCCAAGAGGCAACTTCACAATCCACATCACAAAGCAAAGAGACTATAGTTAAAACAGCTAAGAAAATCATAAAAAAATGAAAAGAAATAGAATAAAATATCTAAAAACAACACTGCAATTCCAGGTCCTTCAGAAAAAAAATAGAAATGATACAGAGAAACAAGATTTCTAAGTTTCAAAGTGCCTTGTAAATTGTTCCAGTCAGAAGGAGCACAATAGTGAAACACCATTTTCCCAGTCTCTGTGCAAACACTGGGGACAGTAAGACTATAAAAGTCCTGTGATCATAGCCCATAAGGTCCATCTGACTTCTGCTGAAGATAGGCACAGAGGTAGGGAGGAAGCAGGCCAAGTAGACCTTTATATATAAGTATGTACCAGCGCATTTGCCATCGAGTTTCTAGAGCAGACCATCCAGCCTGAGAATATAACTCACAGTGATGAATTCGAGGTTTACAATTTGTACTAAATCGAAGGAAGGCATGATAAACTGAGTCAAGTATATGCAATGCCTGTACAGGGGAATGCATACGTACAGTGGGGCAAGAAAGTATTTAGTCAGCCACCAATTGTGCAAGTTCTCCCACTTAAAAGATGAGAGAGGTCTCCAATTTTCATCATAGGTATACCTCAACTATGAGAGTCAAAATGAGAAAAAAAAAAATCCAGAAAATCACATTGAAGGATTTTTAATGAACTAATTGGTAAATTCCTCAGCAAAATAAGTATTTGGTCACCTACAAACAAGCAAGATTTCTGGCTCTCACAGACCTGTAACTTCTTCTTTAAGAGGCTCCTCTGTCCTCCACTCGTTACCTGTATTAATGGCACCTGTTTGAACTCGTTATCAGTATAAAAGACACCTGTCCACAACCTCAAACAGTCAGACTCCAAACTCCACTATGGCCAAGACCAAAGAGCTGTCAAAGGACACCAGAAACAAAATTGTAGACCTGCACCAGGCTGGGAAGACTGAATCTGCAATAGGTAATATTGCAGATTCTATAGGTAATAGCTGTGTGGGATTGTGACGTATATCTTCAACATGAGCCTGAAACTGGGGAGGGTACCACAGCTGTGGAAAACATCTTGTGTGGTACCTGTACCAAAAACTTCCCACCCCAAAGACCTGAACAGCTACAGACCGGTGGCCTTGACGTCCCACTTGATGAAGACCCTGGAGAGACTGCTCCTTGCTCATCTCCGCCCCCTGGTGGAACCAGCGATGGATCCACTCCAGTTCGCCTACCAGCATGGCATTGGGGTGGAGGATGCGGTGATCTTCCTCCTTCACCGTTCTCTGTCCCACCTGGAGAAGCCCGGGAATATGGTGAGGATCATGTTCTTTGACTTCTCCAGTGCTTTCAACACCATCCAACCGATGATCCTGAAGGACAAGCTGCTGCGCGCAGGGGTGGACCAGCACCTGTCATCATGGATCCTGGACTACCTCACGAACCGGCCTCAGTTTGTGAGAACCCGGGACTGTGTTTCCGACACGATCATCAGTAACACGGGGGCCCCCCAGGGAACGGTGCTGGCTCCCTTCCTGTTCACTCTTTATACTGCGGACTTCTCACACAACACAACACATTGCCATCTACAGAAGTTCTCTGATGACTCTGCGATCGTTGGTCTCATCTCCAACGGAGATGAAGCTGAGTACAGAGGGCTTATCCAGGACTTCGTGGACTGGTGCCATCGGAACTGCCTCCAGATCAACACGAGGAAAACTAAGGAGCTGGTGGTGGACTGCCGCAGGCATGGGCAGCCCCTCACAGCACCAGTAAATATACAGGGAACAGACATCGAGATGGTGACATCCTATAAGTACCTGGGTATTCATCTGAACAATAAACTAGACTGGTCACACAATACTGACGCACTCTACAAGAAGGGACAGCGCAGGCTGTTCCTGCTGAGGAGACTCAGGTCTTTTGGTGTACAAGGGGCGCTGCTGAAGTCATTCTATGACACGGTGGTGGCATCAGCCATCACTTTTGGAGTGGTCTGCTGGGGCAGTGGCATTACTGCAGCCGATAGGAAGAGACTGAACAAACTGATTAAGAAAGCTAGCTCTGTCCTGGGGCAGCGCCTTGATCCGATGGAGGAGATAGGAGAGAGAAGGACGGTGGCTAAACTGTCATCTCTGCTGGAGTCCGAGTTCCACCCTATGCAGGACATACTGGATGCACTGAGGAGCTCATTTAGCAGCAGACTACATCATCCCAGGTGCACAACCGAGAGGTTTCGTAGGTCCTTCCTACCAACGGCTGTCAGACTGTACAACCTAAGCAGGGCTGCTCGCAGAGATAGCAAAAAGACGTAACAAACTAATAGTTTTTTTGAATGCAAAAGATGCAATAGACTTACACAATGGTCCTCTCCGGCATACAACTAGGAACATACCGGTCGCTATGGAGGGTGAGAATATGTATGGGCACATAATCATACCATGTAGGATAACTAAATAGACGGTTATGCTGTTTCATCCCATCTAGCAACAATGCTCTGCACTGTGTGTGTTTATATATTTACATATTTATTCCATCTAGCTACAATGCTCAGCACTGGGTGTGTTTATATTTATATATCTATATATTTATTCCATCTAGCTACAATGCTCCGCACTGTGGGTGTTTATATACTTGCATATTTATTCCACCTAGCTGCAATGCTCCGTACTGTGGGTGTTTATATATTTACATATTTATTCCATCTAGCTACAATGCTCTGCACTGTGTCTGTGTGTGTGTGTGTGTGTATATATATATTTTATAGTAATATGTACATATGTATATTAGCTGCTCTTGCTTGCTTGTTTTTTTTCTTGCCTTCTGATTGTTGCTCTGAGTGTTGCTATCCCTGTGCTGTTGCAATCCTGGAATTTCCCCATTGTGGGACTAATAAAGGCTTATCTTATCTTATCTTATCTTATCTGTAAGCAGCTTGGTGTGAAGAAATCAACTGTGGGAGCAATTATTAGAAAATGGAAGACATACAAGACCACTGATAATCTCCCTCGATCTGGGGCTCCACGTAAGATCTCACCCCGTGGGGTCAAAATTGTCACGAGAACGGTGAGCAAAAATCCCAGAACCACATGGGGGGACCTAGTGAATGACCTGCGGAGAGCTGGGACCAAAGTAACAAAGGCTACCATCAGTAACACACTACGCCGCCAGGGACTCAAATCCTGCAGTGCCAGACGTGTCCCCCTGCTTAAGCCAGTACATGTCCAGGCCCGTCTGAAGTTTGCTAGAGAGCATTTGGACGATCCAGAAGAGGATTGGGAGAATGTCACATGGTCAGATGAAACCAAAATAGAACTTTTTGGTAAAAACTCAACTTGTCGTGTTTGGAGGAGAAAGAACACCATACCTACTGTGAAGCATGAGGGGCTGTTTTTCTGCAAAGGGACCAGGAAAACTGATCCATGTAAAGGAAAGAATGAATGGGGCCATGTATCGTGAGATTTTGAGTGAAAACCTCCGTCCACCAGCAAGGGCATTGAAGATGAAACGTGGCTGGGTCTTTCAGCATGACAATGATTCCAAACACACCGCCTGGGCAACGAAGGAGTGGCTTTGTAAGAAGCATTTCAAGGTCCTGGAGTGGCCTAGCCAGTCTCCAGATCTCAACCCCGTAGAAAATCTTTGGAGGGAGTTGAAAGTCCGTGTTGCCCAGCGACAGCCCCAAAGCATCACTGCTCTAGAGGAGATCTGCATGGAGGAATGGGCCAAAATACCAGCAACAGTGTGTGAAAACCTTGTGAAAACTTACAGAAAACGTTTGACCTCTGTCATTGCCAACAAAGGGTATATAACAAAGTATTGAGATGAACTTTTATTATTGACCAAATACTTACTTTACTGAGGACTTTACCAATTAATTCATTAAAAATCCTTCAATGTGATTTTCTCGATTTTTTTTTTTCTCATTTTGTCTCTCATAGTTGAGGTATACCTATGATGAAAATTGGAGACCTCACTCATCTTTTAAGTGGGAGAACTTGCACAATTGGTGGCTGACTAAATACTTTTTTACCCCACTGTATATAAAAAGTCTCCATAATCCAGCACTGGCAGAAATGTGGCCGCCACAAGTCTCTTTCTTACATTGGACAAGAAACACAACTTGTTTCTAAAATAAAAACTTAATTTGAGACACAATTTTTTCACCAAAGAATCAACATGTGGTTTGAAAGTGAGAGAGTCATCAAGTAAAACACTCAAATATTTAGAACACTTAACAACTTCGATGACTGTTCCGTCATGAGTAACCACTGATGGAAGAGTTTCTGACCTGCTCTTACTTTTAGAAAACAGCATGACTAGTTTTGTTTGCATTAAGAGGGAGTTTTAGCTGAGAAAAATTATTTTGGACATCATTGAAGGCACTTTGTAAGCAACCAATGACTTTAACAAGTGATGGTGAAGAAGAACAATCATCATCAGTATAAAATGAAAACTGACATCAATTATATCAAGCCCTACATTATTTATATATACTGTGAATAAGAATGGCTCCAGAATTGAGCCCTGTGGCACACTTCTCATGACTGGAAGAACATCTAAACAGTGGTTGTCATATTTGACATTTTGAGTTCTTTCAGAAAGATAATTTGAGAACCAGCCAATTGCTTTTTCAGAGAGACCTACAGTGGTGTGAAAAAAATGTTTGCCCCCTTCCTGATTTCTCTTTTTTTTTTTTTTTTGTATGTTTGTCACACTTAAATGTTTCAGATCATCAAACAAATTTAAATATTAGACAAAGATAACACAAGTAAATACAAAATGCAGTTTTTAAATGAAGGTGTTTATTATTAAGGGGGAAAAATCCAAACCTACATGGCCCTGTGGGAAAAAGTTATTGCCCCCTTCCTGTTAAAACACAAATAAACTGTGGTTTATCACATCTTTGGAAAGCTGAGTTCAATTTCTCTGGCCACACCCAGGCCTGATTACTGCCACACCTGTTCTCAATCAAGAAATCACTTAAATAGGGCCTGCCTGACAAAATGAAGTAGACCAAAAGATCCTCAAAAGCTAGACATCATGCTGCGATCTAAAGAAATTCAGGTACAAATGAAAAACAAAGTAATTGAGATCTGTCAGTCTGGAAAAGGTTACAAAGACATTTCTAAAGCTTTGGGACTCCGGTGAACCACAGTAAGAGCCATCATCCACAAATGGTGAAAACATGGAACAGTGGTGAACCTTCTCAGGAGTGGCCGAATGACCAAAATTACCCCAAGAGCGCAGCGCCGACTCATCCAAGAGGTCACAAAAGACCCCACAACAACATCTAAAGAAATGTAGGCCTTGCTTGCCTCAGTTAAGGTCAGTGTTCAAGACTCCACCATAAGAAAGAGACTGGGCAAAAATGGCCTGCATGGCACAGTTCCAAGACGAAAACCACCACTGATCAAAAAGAACATAAAGGCTCATCTCAGTTTTGCCAGAAAACATCTTGATGATCCCCAAAACTTTTGGGAAAATACTCTGTGGACTGACGAGACAAAAGTTGAACTTTTTAGAAGGTGTTTGTCTCATTACATCTGGAGTGAAAGTAACACATCATTTCAGAAAAGGAACATCATACCAGCAGTAAAATATGGTGGTGGTAGTGTGATGGTCTGGGGCTGTTTTGTTGCTTCGGGACCTGGAAGACTTGCTGTGGTAAATGGAACCATGAATTCTGCTGACTACCAAAAAATCCTGAAGGATAATGTCCAGCCATCTGTTCGTGACCTCAAGCTGAAGTGCACTTGGGTTCTGCAGCAGGACAATGATCCAGAACACACCAGCAAGTCCACCTCTGAATGGCTTAAGAAAAACAAAATAAAGACTTTGGCGTGGCCTAGTCAAAGTCCTTACCTGAATCTGATTGAGATGCTGTGCCATGACCTTAAAAATGCGGTTCATGCTTGAAAACCCTCCAACAAACAACAAACTCGACATACCGGGAGAAATAAGACAGAAACGGCATGGATGTCGAGCTGGAGTAAGACGGCGGGTGAGGAATATAAGGTACAGACCCGTCCTCCCATCCGTTATTATGGGAACGTACAATCGCTACTCAATAAGACTGACGAGCTAGCGGCCATGTCCCACTACGAGAGCGTCTTCAGAGAGATTAGCATGATGTTGTTTACCAAGACGTGGCTAACAGAACTAGCAACAGCGAACTGGAGGGTTTCCATGCAATAAGGGAAGACTGGACACCAGACAGTGAGAAGGCAAGGGGCGAAGGAGTGATAATGTATGTCATTAACAGCTGGTGTAAACCGGGACACATCACAGTTAAAGAGCAACACTGCAGCAAAGACATGGAGTTGCTAGCTGTTAGCATGCGGCCTGTGTATTTCCCGAGGGAATACTCACACGTGATCTGCATTGTTATTTATGCAAATCCGACGGCGAACGCTGGGGCAGCACGTGACGCCATCCACTCAGTCACTGGCAGGCTGCTGACACAACACCCAGATGCTCTCCTCCTCCTCTCCTGTGATTTTAACCATATCTCACTGTCCCCCATTCTGCCCATGTTCACCCAGTATGTCACATGCCACACCAGAGACAATAAAACACTGGACTTATTCTATGCAAACACTAAGGAGGCATACACCTCATCACCACTCCCCCCACTCGGGAGATCGGGTCACAACTTGGTTCATCTCCTGCCGGTGTACAAAACCCTAGTACACAGACAATCTCCATTTATGCACACAATGAAGATATAGTCTGGGGAGGCAATGGATGCTCTAAAGCACATGTGTCAAACTCAGGCCCGCGGGCCAAATTTGGCCCGCAGTGTAATTATAATTGGCCCGCGAGATCATATCAAATGTGCATTAGAGCTGGCCCGCGGTATATACTGTACCGCTAATACTACAAATCCCACAATGCTTTGCTAGTATGTTGGCGCGCAGTCGAAACCGGCAAGCGCTCCTTTTTTCTGTTGACAGTCATTGACAACCATGCTCCAGTCACATCGGACAAATTAATTTCACCCTCCACAAAAATGGCCAAACGAAAGATGGACAACAGGAGCTTTCAAGACAGGTGGGAGGCAGATTATCTGTTCACGAATATAAAGGACAGACCTGCTTGTCTTGTGTGTGGAGCTAACGTGGCTGTAACGAAAGAATATAACATAAGAAGACACTATGAAACAAAACATTATGAAAAGTACAAGGACCTGGACGTAAAGCAGAAGCTGCAGAAGGTGGAGGAGATGAAAAGAAGTCTGGTTTGCCGGCAGACTATGTTCATGAAAGCAAAATCAAAAAGTGAAGCTGCTGTAAAGGCCAGCTTTACTGTGGCAGCAGAGATAGCAAAATCAGCCCGGCCCTTTAATGAGGGAGAGTTTGTCAAAAAGTGCATGGTCAGAGTTTGCGACATCGTGTGCCCAGATAAAAAGCAAGAATTTTTAAATGTGAGCCTGAGCAGAAACACCGTGGCTGAGCGCGTGTGTGAGCTTTCCACTAATCTACATGAACAACTAATAAAAAAGGGAAAAGATTTTATTGCATACTCCCTTGCTGTGGATGAGAGCAGAGACACGTCTGATACTGCCCAGCTGTCAATCTTCATCTGTGGAGTAGACTCGAGCCTGTGCATCACAGAGGAACTTTTAGGATTAAAATCAATACATGGCACCACCACAGGAAAAGATATCTTTGAAGAGGTATCCAAATGTATAACTGAAATGAGCCTGCCTTGAGATAAACTTGTGAGACTGACGACAGATGGTGCGCCCGCGATGTGCGGTCAAAAGAGAGGATTGGTCGGCAGGATTCAGGAGAAGATGCGGGAGGAAGATGCAGGTGAACTTACAGTTTATCACTGTATCATACATCAGGAAGCGCTCTGTGGCAAAGCTCTGCAAATGGAACATGTTATGACGCTCTATAAAACGAGTAGTCAACTTCATAAGAGCCAAAGGTTTGAATCACCGGCAGTTCAAGTCTTTTCTGGAGGAGTTGGATTCGGAATACAGAGATGTGCCCTATCACACAGAGGTGAGATGGCTAAGCAGAGGAAAAGTACTGAACAGATGTTTTGAGCTAAGTGAGGAAATCTGTCAGTTTATGGAAAACAAAGGGAAGGACACAACAGAGCTGAGAGATAAAAAGTTTCTGTGTGAGCTTGCATTTCTGTCTGACATTGTGAGCCATCTCGATGTGCTTAACCTGCAGCTTCAGGGACGGGGCCACATCATCACAGACATGTACGCAGCAGTGAGGGCCTTTAAAACTAAGTTGTGTCTGTGGAAGACTCAGATGCTGCAAGGAAACTTGGGTCATTTTCCGTGCTGCCAAACCATGGTAGAGCAAATTTCTCCTGCCGTGCTGCCTAGCGCACAGTTTGCTGAAAAAATCAACGCGCTCAGCGCCGAGTTTTCCCGGCAATTTGCCGACTTTGAGGCGCACCAACCAGCCTCCAAATGGAGCTAATTGAACTCCAATGTAATGACATGCTCAAATCAAAATATGACTCTGTTGGTGCTGCGCGGTTTCCATGTTTCCTCCCCGACACAATGCCTCAATTACGCACCCAAGCTGCTCAGATGCTCTCAATGTTCGGCAGCACATATCTATGTGAACAACTGTTCTCTATGATGAAGGTGAACAAAACACCTCACAGAAGTCGACTCACTGATGAACACCTTCACTCCGTCCTGAGGTTTTCCTCAGCTCAGAGCCTGACCCCAGACATTGATGAACTTGCATCTAAGAAAAGATGCCGGGTATCTGGCTTAGACCAATGTGCAGAGTAAAGCAGAGTGTAGCAAACTGAGCTTGAATATATCTGTTATTTATGCACTTTTTCTACTGCAAGGCATGGTCTGTTAATAGTTGAAATGTTGGATTTTTATTGAATGACATTATTATTTTTGGTTCTTTTGTTGTTGGCTTTGAAAAAGATTTACTTTAAAAAGGAACTTGAAAGGATACGGGGAGAGACATACTTTATTTATTTATTTAAATAAGAAATGAATACCACTGATGTGTCTTTTATTTCAAATTTAATTTCTCATGCGTTTGTAATATCAAGCTTTCGTTGTTCCAGATTCTGTGTTTAAGCAAAACTAAAGTTTGTTTCCATATGAAAAGGTTAAACATTACATATCAGTTGCAGTTAATTTTTCAGTAAATATCGAGTTTGGCCCGTGACTTTACTTCACTGCTTAATTTTGGCCCACTGTGAATTTGAGTTTGACACCCCTGCTCTAAAGGACTGTTTTGAAATCACTGCCTGGGAGCAGCTCTGCGATCCACATGGTGAGGACATCGACGGCCTCACTCACACCATCACGGACTACATCAACTTCTGTGTGGACCACACCATTCCCACCAAGATCGTACGGTGTTGCTTGAACAACAAACCCTGGATCAACCCTGAGATAAAATCACAACTGAGAGAGAAGAAGAGGATCTTCAGGTCAGGGAACAGGGAGATGCTGAAGTCCGTACAGAGGGAGCTAAGGAGGAAGATCAGAGAAGGCAAGGACAGCTTCAGGAAGAAGATGGAGGACAAGCTGCAACAGAGTGACATCGGCGGGGTCTGGATAAACCTCAAAACCATCTCTGGGCTCCAGAATACCTCCCCCCAGGCCACGGGGGGCAGGGAGTGGGCGAACAAACTGAACCTGTTTTTTAATAGGTTTGACCAACCGCCCTCCCCTCCGCCTGCACAGCAACCACTGCTGCCTCTACTGTCATCGAGACCTACTGTCCACCCCCCCTCCATCAACACCCCCCCACTCCCAGCACACAGCCCCCCAACCTGACCCTCACTAAGACCCAGGTGAGGGCAGAGCTGAGGAAGATCAAGGCGAGGAAGGCCTCGGGTCCGGACTGCATCAGCGGAAAGCTCCTCAAGTCCTGCACAGACCAGCTGTGTGGAATTCTGGAGCAGTCTTGTTTTATAGCACATCTTCAACCTGAGCCTGAGCCTGAAGCTGGGGAGGGTACCACAGTTGTGGAAAACATCTTGTGTGGTACCCGTACTAAAGACTTCCCACCCCAGAGACCTGAACAGCTACAGACCAGCGGCCCCAATGTCTCACCTGATGAAGACCCTGGAGAGACTGCTCCTTGCTTACCTCCGCCCCCTGGTGGGACCAGTGATGGATCCACTCCAGTTCGCCTACCAGCATGACATTGGGGTGGAGGATGCAGTGATTTTCCTCCTTCACGGTTCCCTGTTCCACCTGGAGAAGCCTGGGAACAGAGTGAGGATCATGTTCTTTGACTTCTCCAGTGCTTTCAACACCATCCAACCAATGATCCTGAGGGACAAGCTGCTGTGCGCAGGGGTGGACCAGCACTTGTCATCATAGATCCTGGCCTATCTCACAAACCGGCTACAGTTTGTGAGAACCCGGGATTATGTGTCCGACACGATCATCGTCAGCATGGGGGCCCCCCAGGGAACGGTTTTGGCTCCCTTCCTGTTACCCTTTATACTGCGGACTTCTCACACAACACAACATACTGCCATCTACAGAAGTTCTCTGACGACTCTGTGATCATCAGCCTCATCTCCAACGGAGATGAAGCTGAGTACAGAGGACTTATCCAGAACTTCGTGGACTGGTGCCATCGGAACTGCCTCCAGACCAACGCGAGAAAAACTAAGTTGCTGGTGGTGGACTGCCGCAGGCAAAAACAACCCCTTACAGCACCAGTAAACATCCAGGGAACAGACACTGAGATGGTGACATCCTACAAGTACCTGGGTGTTCATTTGAATATTAAACTAGACTGGTCACACAATACCAACACATTCTACAAGAACTGAGGAGGCTCAGGTCTTTTGGTGTACAAGGGGTGCTCCTGAAGACATTCTACGATTCGGTGGTGGCATCAGCCATCACTTTTGGAGTGGTCTGCTGGGGCAGCGGCATCACGACAGCCAATAGGAAGAGACTGAACAAACTGATCAAGAAAGCTAGCTCTGTCCTGGGGCAGCGCCTTGACCCAGTGGAGGAGATAGGAGAGAGAAGGATGGTGGCTAAGCTGTCATCTCTGCTGGAGTCCGAGTCCCACCCTATGCAGGGCATAATGAATGCACTGAGGAACCCATTTAGCAGTAGGCTACATCATCCTAGGTGCGCGACCGAGAGGTTTCGCAGGTCCTTCCTACCTACGGCTGTCAGACTTCATAACCTAAGCAGGGCTGCTTGCAGAGATAGCAAAAAAAAAAAAAAAGTTACAACCTAATAGTATTGAATGCAAAAGACGCAACAGACTTACACAAAATGGTCTCCTCCAGTATACAACTAGGACAATATCAATCGCTACGTAGGGTGACAATATGTATGGGTACATATTCATACTATGTGGGGTAACTAAATAGACTGTTAGGCTGTTTATTCCATCTAGCTACAATGTTCCGCACTGTGTATATATATTTATATATTTATGTGTACATATGTATATTCACTGCTCTTATTTTCTTATCTTCTGATTTATTGCTCTAAGTGTTGTTATCCCTGTGCTGGTGCAATCCTGGAATTTCCCCATTGTGGGATTAATAAAGGCTTTTCTTATCTTATCTTATCTTATCTTATTAGGTTTAGGGGGCAATCACTTTTTCACACAGGGCCATGTAGGTTTGGATTTTTTTTCCCTTAATAATAAAATAATAAATACCTTCATTTAAAAACTGCATTTTGTGTTTATTTGTTATGTTCAATATCTAAATTTGTCTGATGATCTGAAACATTTAAATGTGACAAACATACAAAAAAATGAGAAATCAGGAAGGGGCAAACATTTTTTCACATCACTGTATATCAAAAAGTCTATTTCAGTATAAAATGGTCAACTGAAACAACAGTGATGTGCAATGTGCACCGTGCAGCCCATTGCAATGTGCAATGGGCTGCACGGTGGCGCAGTGGTTTAGCACTGTGGCAGCACAGTTTTACCCTCGGCCGGGGGACCGCGGGGATCATGAGATCGTGGGTTCGATCCCAGCCCCCGACCAACAGTGAGCTGTGTGGAGTTTGCATGTTCTCCCCGTGTTGCGCGGGTTTACTCCGGGATTTCTCCGGGATTTCTCCGGTTTCCTCCCGCACACCAAAAACATGTAGGTTTAGGGCGCTCGCGCACGCAGCGACCAGCAGCCGGTGGCTTGTCACCAGACTGCAAACCAAGTCTACCTACGGGTACAAATAAGTAACAAAAAAAAAAAAAAAAAAAAAATGTTGCTTTCTGTCAAGAGCAGTAGATATATTGTAACGTGCTGCTCGACATGGCGACGTCCCACCGGGAGGTTCGAACTCACGCCTCCCGCTCCGGAGTCCCGCACCCTACCTGTGTCGCCAATAGGGTCAACCCACGTAGGGTGCTCATATTGAGTTCGCTACACTACTCCCCTCTGGTTCTCGACATCGTCCCGATGTCAGCGCCCCATTACTGCTTTGGACAGGAGATCCCACTTCTGACACCAGTGTAACGTGCTGCTCGACATGGCAACGTCCCACCGGGAGGTTCGAACTCACGCCTCCCGCTCCGGAGTCCCGCACCCTACCTGTGTCGCCAATAGGGTCAACCCACTTGGCAAGCCAAGTAGGGTGCTCATATTGAGTTCGCTACAATATCATTAATAACCTTTAACTTAGTTGATTGGTAAGTGAATAAAATACAATTTGAATCTAAAAAAAAATCTTTGAGTTGTTCATTTATTAGACTTTCTAAAATTTTGGATAAGACAGGTAATTTTGAAATTGGTCTGCAATTATTTAAAACAGTAGGGTCACCACCTCTAAACAAGGGGAAAACAAAAGCAGACTTCCAAATCTTAACGATTTCCTTATTCACCAAAGTTTGATAAAAAAGATATGCAAGTGGCTCTGCAATAAAATCAGCAGTAATTTTAAAAAAATATATATGGTTTAATGAGATCTGGGCCATGTGCTTTTTTAGTATCAAGAGATTTTCATGCTTTATAAACCTCACCAACAGTAAAAGGTTGAAAACGGAACGTCGGGTCTTGACATGTAGAAGGCACAAAACTAGATACAGAACCAACTGAATTTCCTCAAAAGTCAGATGATACGAAGTGCCTATTGAAACAATTTAGAATTTCACGATTGCCTTGGACAGCATTTGAGTCACGGACAATATAATGTGGTAAGGATGAAGATTTATTGCTTACAAAGAGAGATTTAATAGCTTTCTGTAACCGTTTTAGGTCATTTAAACTATCTGTGGTAATTGATAGATAATACTCAGATATGATCTTTCTAATTAAGGAGGAACATTTGTTTCTTAATTTCCTAAAAATAAGCCAGTCATCACTGCAGCCTGTCAATCTTGTTCTCACCCAAGTCATGTTACGTTCATGAATGGAATCTGAGCGTTCTGAAGAGAACCAAGGATTATCCCTGTCTTTGACTCAAAATTTGGTGCATGTTTACTGACTACGCTATTAAAAGTCTCATAGAAATGTGACCAAGCTGTTTCCACATCTGGAATTAATTCAATTCTACTCCAATTATAATGTTGAAGGTCAAAATGGAATCCTTGCTCCTTAAAATGTTTAAAATCTCTCTTGACAATAAAATACTTGGTTTTCATGTTTTGATTTTTGTGTTTCTAACTGCTGCAACAACACAATGGTTACTTACATCATTACAAAACACTCGAGTGACAGCATATTTATGTTAAACATTGGTCAAGATCAGGTCAATTAAACCAGTCATGGAATAACATTTTGAGTTTGGGCAAGTGGGGGAGACAATCAACTGTGTAAGACCAATAAGATCACAAAGAGATTTAAGATCATTAGATATCAGGCTAAGCTAAGAAAAAAAAAAATTCTTCCCACAGTGACGTAGGGAGAATCAAGTACCTTTCTGCTTCACCACTAATGGTCTCTGTGGTAATGACCTTTTGGACAATGTTTCATATTTAATCCAAGAGTTTTCACAAATTGTAAAATAATCATTTAGGACTAAAAGATACAAAAGATCATTCATTTTAAATTCAACAACCTGGAAATGCCATGGTCTCAAGGTGCAAGATCTTGTGGGAATAGGGAGAGTATGACCATATTTGCAGCCCATCTGAGCACTTTCAACTGAACAAGAAGGGACCATATTTGAAAGGCAGTGGCTAGACGTAGCCATAGAATGTTTTCTACAGATACGGGTCGAATCTGATTGGCCAGTACATTCTATTAACGTGTATCTTAAAAGAAGCAGGCTACAGGTATGGGAATCTGAGGCATTTATTTGTTTCAAAATTTTAATATCTGTTTACTACCTTTTTAACCTTACCAGAACCAAATCCTCAGGCTAACCTTTTAAATTTTAACATTTTTAACCTTACCCACTCCCAAATCCTAAGGCTAACCTCTTTAACTTTAATTCCAACTCAAGTAAAACAGTTTGAACAAGGGGCTGATAACAGGACGCAAACCTGCAACCTTCTGATTACAGACCCACCATACTATCTACCTAAGCCATAACAGCAGACAGCTTTGTATTGATATGTGAAGTTCATATGGAGTCACCACTAGAGGGCAGTATGACCCCGGCCATGACCTGACTATAAAAGGAGTTGTACTTGAGTCACTGTGTGGTTAGTTGTTAGTTGCACTTGAAGTGACAAGTAAAAAGTCCTAACTGACACCCGGTGTGTGCGCCTCGTCATTACATGTTCCAGGAGAACATTACATGGTACCAGGAGTAAATTACATGATACCAGGATATAAAACTACGAACCGACGGCGAAGATGAACGCTCTTCGACAGCCGGACGAGTTAAAGTTGACCGGTAACGTCAACGAGAACTGGAAAGTATTCAAACAGAGTTTTGAACTTTATTCGCTTGCTATCGGTCTCCGTGACGAGGAGAGGAAAATAGCATTACTGCTAACAGTAGCAGGGCGAGCGGCGCTAAATGTGTTTGACACATTCATCTTCACGGAAGAAGAAAAAGGCAACTTCGACGCCGTGATGAAGAAATTTGACGATTATTGCACACCGAGAAAGAATGAAACGTACGAGAGGTATGTGTTCAGAAAAAGATTTCAGAAAGAGTCAGAGTCCATCGAGCTGTATGTCACAGACCTACGGTTGAAATGTCAGTCATGCAACTTTGGAACATTAAGTGAGTCAATGATACGGGACCAAATTGTAATTGGGGTCCAAGACAACAAATTGCGGATGCAATTACTGAAAGAGACTAACTTAATGCTGGAGAAAGCGATACAGATTTGCCAAGCGTCTGAGAGTATAAAGGCACAATTAAAGACTTTTAGCAGCAAGGAAAAAGAGACTGCTGAGGTCGGTGCAGTGCAGCGCGCGAAGCCGAAAGGAACGTTGCAGGCAAGAAAAAGGGAGGCAAACCCAGAGCGCGCGCGTGGGAACTGTGAGCGGTGTGGAAGGCAACACGCGCTGAAACAGTGTCCAGCATTCAGGAAGGAATGTCGCAAGTGTGGCGGAAAAAATCACTTCGCAAAGACCTGCTTCTCAAAGAGGAGGGTGCAACTCGTGGAGAAAAAGAGCGACAGCGAGGAGGATCAGTTTTACGTGGACGCCATCGAGGGAGAGACGAGCGCTGACGAATGGATAGTGTGCCTGGAGATGAATGGCACGGACATGTCACTGAAGCTCGACACAGGTGCGCAGGTAAACATCCTGCCAATGAAAGATTTTAAAAGACTGAAAAACAAACCGAAAATAAGAGATAAAAAGATTAATCTGAGAACATATGACGATAAGCCAATACCCACTAAGGGAATGTGCAGGGTTACACTGTCAAACAAAGGTAAAACAGTGAATGCATTGTTTGTACTTGTTGATGGAAATAGACAAGCAATTTTGGGTTTAAAAACATGCGATCAGCTAGGTCTGATCAAAAGGGTGAATGTCATTGATACAGACAAAGTGAAAACACGAGAAAATACAGAGGCTACAACAAGTAAGCACAAACACACTGACTGGGTGAAAGAATACAAAGAGGTGTTCAAAGGAATAGGCCGCCTACCAGGCAAACAAAAAATTAGGCTGAAAGAGAATGCAGAGCCAGTCATACATGCAGCAAGAAAAGTGCCAATAGCTCTTAAAAAGAGGCTGAGAGAAACACTAGACTCACTGATAGCAGACGGAGTGGTCAGAAAAATAGAAGAACCAACTGAATGGGTTAACTCACTAGTTATAGTGGAGAAGCCAAATGGAGATTTGAGATTGTGCATAGATCCAAAAGATCTAAATAAAGTAATACAGTGGGAGCATTACAGGCTACCAACAAAATCTGACATAACCAGCACAATGAGTGGAGCAAGTTACTTCACAAAATTAGATGCCAAATCTGGGTTTTACCAACTAGTGCTCGACGAGGAAAGCGCTAAATTGTGCACATTTAATACGCCATTCGGAAGGCATTGCTTTCTAAGAATGCCGTTTGGGATTAGCTCAGCCCCTGAAATTTTCCATAGAACTGTGCAGCAATTGTTTGACGGAATAGAAGGGGTGGGAGTTTTTCTTGATGATGTGGTAGTCTGGGGAAAAACAAAAGAGGAGCACGATGAAAGGTTGGCAAGAGTTCTCACACAGGCGCAAAAGTCAGGTATGAAACTGAATAAGAGTAAGTGCCAATTCGGGGTACGGGAGATTACATACCTGGGAGAGAAATTATCTGGGGCAGGCGTGCAACCAGATCCGGAAAAAGTGCGGGCCATAGCAGAGCTGCCAGTACCGCAGAACAAAAATGACTTGCAAAGAGCCCTAGGACTAGTCAATTACATGGGAAAATTTATCCCAAATTTATCAGCTAACACAATAGCTCTTAGAAGCTTGTTAGAGACCAATACAATGTGGCAGTGGATGGCAGAGCATGCCAGAGAATGGGAGTGGCTCAAAAGCAGTCTAATAAAGGAGCCAGTGTTAAAATTCTATGATCAGGACAAACTGCTAAAAGTGTCCACAGATGCGTCCAAAGCCGGCCTAGGAGCTGTGCTATTGCAAAAACATGACACAGAGTGGTATCCAGTCGCATACGCATCGCGCACCATGACAAGCGCAGAAAAAAATTACGCGCAAATAGAGAAAGAGACTCTAGGTGCAGTGTTTGGATGTGAAAAGTTTCATGAATATGTGTATGGAAGGTCAGTAATACTAGAAACAGACCACAAACCACTGATTGCGATCTCACAGAAGCCACTGGGTGACGCACCACCGCGCATCCAGCGTCTAATGTTAAGATTACAGAAATATGACTTGAAATTTGAGTTTACACCAGGCAAGCAACTAATTGTAGCCGATGCGCTGAGTAGGGCTAGCTTGAGCAACACCAGCAGCACAACAGAGGAAGCTGTGCAAATACATGTAGACTCTATTAAGGCACACATGCCAGTGTCAGATGCAAAATGGACGAAGATAGTGAAAGAAACACAAAAAGATGAGAAACTAAAAAGAGTAATGGAACAGATACATCAACCAGGACAGGTTATGATTGACAAGCCTTACCAACACTTTAAAGGTGAACTGTCTGTGTTAGATGGGGTTCTGTTAAAAGGTACAAGGATAGTCATACCTACCTCCATGAGATCAGAAATGGTTAAATTAGTGCATGAGGGGCATTTGGGTATTGAAAAGTGCAAAAGACGTGCACGAGATGTTTTGTATTGGCCCAACATGCACAAGGACATTGAGGCATATGTGCAGCGCTGTGACATTTGCCAGCGCCACAGGTATCAACAGCCAAAGGAGCCTATGAGGCCCCATGAGAAGCCTCAAGGGCCATGGAGAAAAGTGGGCATGGATCTATTTCAGCTTAAGGGCAAGGACTATCTGTTAGTCATGGACTATCATTCCACCTACCCAGAGTTTGCAGGGTTGAGTGACACAACAGCAGAAAAGGTGATTGCACATACAAAGACAATGTTCGCACGCCATGGAATTCCAATGACTGTTGTAAGTGATAACGGACCACAATTCACGAGTCAGTGCTTCAAAGACTTTGCAGACACATATGGGTTCAAGCACGTGACCTCAAGCCCTCTGTACCCACAGTCAAATGGGTTAGCAGAGAAAGGGGTGCAAATAGTGAAGTGCATACTGAAAAAGGCTGCAGACAATGCAGAAGACCCACATCTGGCGATCCTGAATTACCGAGCATCACCACTGGAGAATGGACTGTCCCCAGCAGAAATGCTCATGAACAGAAAACTCAGAACGCGACTTCCATCAGCATCTCAGGTGATGGAAAAGAGAGATGTGAGGCGTGATGAGAGGCAAACTGAACTGTACAACAGAACAGCACGACCTCTGAGACCACTTGCACATGAGGACATTGTGCGAGTGAGATGTGATGGAGAATGGGGACCGCTGGCAAAAGTGGTCAAAGAAACAACTCCCAGATCATATGAAGTCATCACAGAGCATGGGAAAACAATGAGGCGAAACCGACGTCACTTACTGAAAGTGCCTCAGACGAAAATGAGAGTCACAGACAGTGAAACAAGCGACATGCTAATTTCCAGCCAAACCGAACAACCAGAAATGACTGAGAACCAGAACATAGAGACAGACACTAACGAACAGACTGAGGTGACACAAATCAGAAGATCACAAAGGCAAATTGTGAAACCGAAAAGATTGATTGAGGAAATGTAAGGAGTACTGAGATGAATGAAAAAAAAAATAAAAAAATGTGTTGATATTGAATTGTAAACAGAGGAAAAAAATGTGTTGATGTTGAATTGTAAACAGAGAAAAAAATTGAACTTGTGATTCAGTGTACAAGGTGAAAGAAATGTAAATAGAAATGGAGTTTATTTTGTATATAGAAATTTGAGAAAAAGTTTATAGTTGGACATGACCTTACTTGAAAAAAAAAGGGAGATGTATTGATATGTGAAGTTCATATGGAGTCACCACTAGAGGGCAGTATGACCCCGGCCATGACCTGACTATAAAAGGAGTTGTACTTGAGTCACTGTGTGGTTAGTTGTTAGTTGCACTTGAAGTGACAAGTAAAAAGTCCTAACTGACACCCGGTGTGTGCGCCTCGTCATTACATGTTCCAGGAGAACATTACAAGCTTGGTGTTGATCTGAAAATGCTTTGTCGGATTGTCAACTCTTCCATAGCAATAGCCATTTCGTATAGGGTAATGTCTTACTTATCCATAGCCACTACCTATTTGAAAAGCTACGTGTACTTGATTTCACACTGAAATTACTACTTTGGTAATCAAAAGAAGCTAAAAAGCATTGTACGACACTAAGAAGTGTCATTTTAAACAATAATGTAGACGGCTCCTGCTATAACTGAGTCTCACCGGTTAGTAGTCGTTTTCAGTAGTTTGCAATAGTCAAAAGTAATAGTCAAAATAGTCAGCAGTAAGGATGCAGGCAGAAGCAGTTGGAGTTAGCCAGCAGCTTAATCCCAGTTGTTGATGTTAACCAGCAGTGAAGATAGGCTGAAGCAGGTGGAGTTAGCCACCAGTGGGGGCAAAGGCTGGAGCTGTTGATATTAGCCAGAAGTGAAGATCCAATCTGATGCTCTTGATGTTAGCCAGCAATAGAGGCCAAGGCTGGAGCTGTTGATGTTAGCCAGCAGTGCTGAAGCTGTTAGACTAAGCCAGCAGTGCAGACCCAGACCAAAGCTGTAGTGCCAGAAATGGAGGCCCAGGTTATTGGTGTTAGCCAGCAATGGAGGCCCAAGGTGGAAACAGTTGGTATTATCCAGGCTAGAGCTGTTGTTAGCCAGCAGTGCTGAAGGTGTTGGTAGAACTAACAGTAAAAAAAAAACAAAAAAAAAAACAGCCTGGAGCAGCTGGTGTTAGCCAGTAGTGCAAATCTAAGATACAACTGTTGGTGAACTAATAGGCCCAGACTGGAGTTAAAGCTAAATGTCATCAGAAAATTTACTTAACTTTAACTTATTCTTCACTTTAATGTCCAATTGAAAGCATGAACCTGCTATTCTGAGTGTGGCTAGCTTAGCCTGCCTGGAGTTTGCCTGGAGTCAACCTGCTGCTATTCTCTGCTGCTATGCTCTGAAGACAGTGGAGATGATTGTAGACTTCAGGAAAGTCACTACCCCTCTGCCCCCCCTCACCCTCTCAGGCTCTCCCATCACCACTGCTGATTTCTTCCGCTTCCTAGGCACTACCATCACCAGGGACCTCAAATGGGAGCCGACCATCAGCTCACTCATCAAAAAAGCCCAGCAGAGGATGTTCTTCCTGCGGCAGCTGAGGAAGCTCAAGCTACCCACCAAGATGTTAGTGCAGTTCTACACAGCCATCATCGAGTCCATCCTCACCACCTCCATAACCGTGTGGTATGCAGGAGCCACTGCCAGGGACAGACTAAGGCTGCAGCGCGTCGTGCGCACTGCTGAGAAGGTGATCGGCTGCAAGCTCCCATCTCTCCAGGATCTGTACATCTCCAGGACCCGGAGGCGTGCTGGCCGGATCATAACCGATCCCTCACACCCTGGTCACGTACTGTTTGCCCCCCTCCCCTCTGGTAGAAGACTTCGGTCCATCCAGACTAAAACCTCCCGTCACATGAACAGCTTCTTCCCCTCTGCCATCAGACTGCTGAACACTAAGTGACTTATTGACTCTCGTGCACTATGTACAGCAGCTCAACCAGACTCATGTCAATCATCACTGTTTTCTTCCTGCATTACCGACTGCACTATATAGTTCTCCACAGTATCTGCTGCTCGCTAATATATTTTAACTGCTGACCAGTATCACTTACTCTTATTCTACACTTATTGCATGTATAGTTTATTTCTTTTATCTTATCATGTTTAATGTTGCAGCATTGCACCGAGACAAATTCCTAGTTTGTGTACTACATGAACAATGGCAATAAACCTGATTCTGATTCTGATTCTGAGTGTGGTTGGCTTCGCCTCCCTGGAGTCAACTTGCTATTCGGAGTGTGGCTAGCTTAGCCTCCCTGGAGTCAACCTGACTATTTTGAGTGTGGTTGGCTTAGCCTCCCTGGACTCAACCTGCTGCTGCTCTGAGTGTGGCTAGCTTTGCCTGTCTGGAGTCAACCTGCTGCTCTTCTGAGTGTGGCTAGCTTAGCCTCCCTGGAGTTAACCTTCTGCTGCTCTGAGTGTTTCTAACTGGGCTGACCCAGAGTTAATCTGCTATTTCACAACCTACCCTACCTGGAGTAGCCTACCTGGAGTCCAAATGCTATTGTTGCTCTGAGTGTGTCAAGGTAACGTTTGGAGAAGGGTGAGCATTGGATTGCAGATAATGGTCCACAGCAAGACCGCTTAACTCCACAAGGGTACTGTGCAGATATGATGGGCATTTGGTTCAAATGGTGGCAACAGCAGACAAGCTAATGACTTAGAGTGATCCATATTAACCAGAATCTATTTGAATCAGTTGGCACCAATAACGACACAATGCCACCCAAAAGGAATGTAACATATGATGAGGTTGAGGAATTTAAAAAATCACTTGACTTTCTCTCAGAAGAGGTAACTGTGGTGAGAAAACAACAAAAACAGATAATTGATTTGGTGGAAGAGGTCAAAGCCTTGAGGCTGAAAAATGAGGAGAAAGACAAAAAGATTGCTTTTCTGGAAAATAGGGTGAACAACCTGGAACAGTACACTCGAATGAATGACATTATTGTTTCAGGATTAGAAACACAGCTCAGATCCTATGCCCAGGCTGTGGCAAGAATGGATGATACAGACCTTCGTGAACTGGACGCCAGATCTGTGGAAGAACAGGTGACAACCTTCCTCCATTCTAAAGGCATAGAGATAGACAGTAACAACATAGAGGCTTGTCATCCTCTTCCTAAAAGAAGGAAGGGTGAAAAATCAGCAATAATCATCCGTCTTACAAACAGAAAGTATAAAATGGATCTGCTGAAACAGGGAAGGAAGCTGAAGGGGACAGAAGTTTATCTGAATGAGCACCTGACCAAGAGAAATGGAGACATTGCGAAAAAGGCACGTTTCTTGCGAAAACAGAATAAAATCCAATCAACATGGACTTTCACCTGCAAAGTCTTTATAAAACTGAATGGAACACCAGAGGAGTCCAAAGTGCTGGTAATCAGAAATGTGGAGGAGCTGGATAAATATATGAAAGGAAGTAAATCACAGTGAGGACAAATGTTTACTTTAAAAAAAAACCAAAAAACTTATGACTGACTTTAGTAGACATCAATCATCCCCAGTTGGAGGAAGTCATCTGACACAGAGTGAGGAAATTCAGACTCTTATTGATAACCTGTTTGTTAATATTATTGATAAGAAAATAGAAAGTGGATTATTGATAAATGACATAAGTGACCATTTGCCAGTCTTTGCACTTATCCACGGCCACACGGGGGCCAATACAGAAAAAACTTTAAGATCTTTCAGATGCAAATCACAAAATGCAATCAGCTCTTTTAAAGAAGACCTGCTGAAGCAAGACTGGACAAAAGTTTATGTATCAGATGTAAATGAAGCCTGTGACACATTCATGAACATTGTAACCACTCTTTATGAAAAAAGATTGTCCATTAGTAAAGAAAAAGCTGAAACAGAAATTTGTCGACAGGCCGTGGTTAACCAAAGGATTGCAAAAAGTATGTAAAAAGAAAAATTCATTATATAAAGCTTTTCTAAAGAAAAGGACAAAAGAAGCAGAGCAGCGGTATAAAACATACAAAAATAAGTTAATACTGTGGTGACCCACCACAATCTACTTTGACATTCATAACACTCAGCTAGGGCATGAAGCAGGACAATTTGCATACGAACAGAGAGCCCCTCGGGGGACAACCAGTTAATCACGCGATTGATATGTATGGACTGATATCAATATGTAAATGTGCCATGCATTCTCTCTTGTCCTATTGTTATAATCCCCGGAGTAAGGAAAGGAGTCTGGTGCCAGTTAATCACTCGATTGATATGTATTGTCTGATATGTATATCAGTATGTAAATGTGCCATGCATTCTCTCTTGTCTGTATAAAAGAGCTGACTTTACATGCCTCACGAGCGCACTGACAACAGCGCACACACAGCACACGGTGCTGCAGTGTGTCTCATGATGATGGAGGAATAAAACTCTTAAACCTTGAGCTCGCCGTGTCTCGCCTGAACTTATTTTGTTCCTCCACACTGGTGACCCTTGATGAAGAATGGAACGCGAAGTGAATACCCCGGAGACGACCCGGACGGAAAGCCTCAGAACGCGTCATGGTGCGTCCCTCACCTAATCTCTCCCTCTCACCGCGCTGTGGATTCCAGAGACCGGGGATCGCCTACATCGTTCGCATCCACATGGGAGCACACGCGCCTTGTTCTTTCTCCACGATGGTGACCTCCAGGGCCAGACGGAGAGCGCAGCATTTGGACTGAGACGCACGAGGATCAGTGACACGAGCAACACACAGAAACAGCCTGAACGGGGACAATCATCAACGCTGACTGCGCTGATTTCCATCAAGCTCCCTGACCCTGACTCAACTCTCGACAACAGGCCTTCCGCACACAGAAGCCACGCACACACACTGCAGGATTACGAGGACAGCGTGCACCACGCACGGGGCAAAACCGGCTCCACAGACTGATACATTCGTCCTCCGCCGCTGCACAGGCCCGAGAAACACGGGCGATTGCCATCCTCGGAACCTTCAGGGCTGCTCATGCGCCTGAAGCAGACGTGCAGCCTGCACACAAGACTTTGTATGGGTTTCTCAGCCACGGCGCACATCAGGAATTTAACCAATTGCTTTCCCCGATGACTTTAGGACTGTTTCCCACACCTAAAGCCAAACTGCCGAGTCCCTGACACAGCTTCAGTTTATCACAGCCACTACGCATCCTCAGGGAATTTGGCCGCTCGCCTTCCCCACATCCTCACTGGACCAAAACACGAGAGAAGTCAGAGATATAATTTTTTCACAGCCGCTGTGGATCTCCGCCACATTTAATGGGAAAAGTTCCTCACCATCGCGGATCCACACGCAATTTTTGCGTGGCCCAGACACCACGTCCCAGGCTGGCACTCGTTTATTCCCACCCCCTCAACCTCCTCCTGCACAGAGCTTTTCCCGCACTTCACTTCCTAAGCCGACCGATCGCCGTCTGGTTCCATTACGGATGAAACACGCCGACCCGTGCGCCCATGACCCACGGCCGTTCAACGTGCTGGAATGCTGAGCGGAGAACACTGCCCTTTCCACCCCTCCCCCGTCCCCCCAAGGACTGACATGCCCTCCGACAGTTCTACCGGAGCTGGAGCCAAACTACGGGGGGGGGGGGGGGGTCACAGCCCTTTCTGAGTGTTTGGGGGGGGGCCTGGTGTGGTGACACTAAACACAGCAGGGAGACATTCCTCTGGGACATTCTTCTGGAGCTTTCTTCACACCCAGCAGCAGGGCTGGAAGAAGCAGAGGACAGTTTACATGCGGACAGGGAACCACAGGAAGCAGGCAGACAGGACTGTATGCATGCGTCCTAGAGCCAACCAATGTCATGCTAATCATGTGTATTGACAGATGTGTATTAGATGACAATTGATATGCTAATGTGCCATGCATTCTCTGTCTGTATCACTGTATAAAAGAACTGACTTTACATGCCTCACTAGCGCACTCACGAGAGTGCACACACAGCACACAGTGCTGCAGTGTATCTCATGATGATGGAGGAATAAAACTCTTAAACCTTCAGCTCGCCGTGTCTTGCCTGAACTTATTTTGTTCCTCCACAATATATATAATGAGCTGTAGTAAAAGAGACTATTATAGTAAAGAACTGGAGAAAAACAGAGATAACATTAAAAATACATGGACAATACTTAACAATATCCTTGGAAATAAAAACAGAAATACAAGCTACCCAACCAATCTTTAAAAAAAAAAAAAAAAAAAACAACTCAGAGTGTTAATGCAGTCTCACCTGCAGATGAATTTAATAAATTTTTTGTTAACATTGGTCCTAATTTGGCTCAAGAAAAACTGTACCCATTATGGCACCTACAGGTGATACAATAAGCAAAAATACTGCTATAAAAGACTCCATTTTCATAAAGAACACAGATGAGAGAGAGGTCATTGAAATTGTTAAATCGTTTAAAAGTAAAACATCTATGGATTGTGATGGTATTGACATGCTTTTAGTCAAAACTATCATTGAATGCTTAGTGAAGCCACTGACATATATCTGTAACCTGTCTCTCCAGACAGGTATATTCCCCAGTGCAATGAAAATAGCTAAAGTAATTCCAATATACAAGACGGGTGACAGAGGGGAATTTTCAAACTATAGACCTATTTCACTATTGCCGCAATTTTCCAAGATACTTGAAAAAATATTCTGTGAGAGAATTGACATCTTCATAATGAAGAATAATTTATTGTGTGAGCAGCAACACGGGTTCAGATATAAGAGGACAACTGCATTTGCTCTAATGGAATTTATAGAAAAAATATCAACTGCCGTTGAAAATAAAGAGTATTCAGCTGGGGTATTCCTAGATCTTAAAAAAGCATTTGATACAGTGGATCATAAATTATTATTAAAGAAACTACAAAATTATGGTATTGGGGGGTAGCACTGTCCTGCTTATGAAGTTACTTAAAGAACAGATATCAATATGTATGTGTTGATAGCAAAAACTCACAGTTACTGAAGGTTACTTGCGGAGTCCCACAGGGATCAATTTTGGGGCCATTGTTATTCAATATGTATATAAAGGACATATGTAAAGTTTCGGAAAAAATGGATTTAATATTGTTTGCAGATGACGCTAATTTATTATGCAGTGGAAGCAATTTGGAACGACTTTTGGATGCACTAGGAAAGGAATTAGGAAAGCTTAAACTGTGGTTTGATTCAAACAAATTAAAGCTCAATTTAACCCTTTGAGTGTGAGAATTTGCGTGCCCCCAATGGCAGAGCATGGCACTGCACCTGCCTTCTCACTCTGACTTTGTCAAAAGTGAGAAATTTCTGGTGGTTTTTTACATGTACTGATTTCTTGTTCTTATACTTTGAAGATAAGGTGATGAGGTACCTAACATAATTATCAGACCCAAGGAACAAAAGCTCAGACCCGAGTGAATACAATTTATCCTTTTATTGCTAACAGTGGGTGTGTGGGTGCGTGTATGTACAGTGTGTGTTGCGCGTGTGATGATGAAGTGCTGTACAGGAAACGTGCCCGGGGGCGAGCAGAATGCCGTTCAGCCTGGCAACCCTATAATGACAGAGCATAGGTATTAACACAGTCCACTGAGCATAGAGCTTGATAGTAACAGTAGCTTACTTTGCAGATGGGCGTGGAGACGCTCAGGTTGGCCTTGAGGGCTGCAGCCAGGGAGACAGCGTTCTGGGTCCGTGCAGAGGATTGGGCTGGTAGCCCTGTAGTGGCAATGAAGGCTTAGACCGCCGCTGGGAGGACTGGATTCCGCCACCAGGAAGATCCACCTGTGCACAGGGGAAGACGACTGACAAAGGTGAGTAATAATTAGGCTTACGTGAAGCGAAGGGGAGATCAGGATCTCAGATGATGAGGCCAAACCCCTGGCCTCATCATCTGAGATCAGAGTCAGAGGAATCAGAATCAGTGTCAGAGGAAGAATGACAGACGGCTCCGTGCCGAGTCCCAGGCAGGCCCGGTTATAAAGCCCGCTGGGGATTGGCAGCAGGTGTGCGTGCAGCTGTAGTAGATGACGGCCCAGAGGGAGCCCTGACAGTACCTCTGTACAAAAAACAGTGTCAAAAGACTGAACCATTTTTATCTCCGCCAAGGAGGTTATGTTTTCATTGGCGTTGGTTTGTCTGTCTGTCTGTCTGTCTGTCTGTTTGTCTGTCTGTCTGTTTGATTGTTAGCAAGATAACTCAAAAAGTTATGGACGGATTTTCATGAAATTTTCACAGATTGTCAGAAATGGGGTATCCTACAGATGTTTACATTTTGGTGGTGATCCGGATCACCGTCCACAAGAAAACCGCCATTACGCAAAATGCCATTTTCGTCAATAACTAGTGAACCACTAATCCTATCATTGTCAATCCAATTGCTTGTCATATGTTTTCATGGTCAAGGAATCTGAAAACGTACACACAAACACTGTATGGAAGGAACTGTGACTCTCGGCAGAAGTCTGCGCTCTCCGAGTGCTTTTCTAGTTTTGTAAATTTATTCCTATCTGAAACTTTGAATCATATTTTACATCTTTCTAATTGACAGTAAGTCATTATCTCTTACCACTTTCACGTTACAGCCTTGGAAATCAGAACTATTTTATTGACAAAAAATATTTACCACTCTTGACCACTAGGGGGTATGTTGCAGTTCTGCACCATACACACTCAAAGGGTTAATAAGACAAAATTTATAATTTTTAACAATCATCACAACAACTCAGTATCTAAACTCAGTGTAAATGGTGTAGAGAGTGAAAGGGTATCCAAAATTAAATTTCTTGGAGTAATAATTGATAATAACCTGTGCTGGAAATCACATATTAATTATGTTAAAGGGAAAATATCCAAATCAATTGCAATACTACACAGAGTGAAATATTTGCTGAATCAACCCACACTATATACTTTGTATCATTCATTAACTCTTGTATTATGTTGAAAAAAAATAACATTGATTATGTTGCGGGTCATTTTGACCCGTACTGTGTAAATCCACTCAAAACAGTCAAAAAACAGGTTAAATCAATAACAACTTTATTTTAGATTATATAAACATTTATAAAATAGACATAATAATACATTTTTAATTTCAACACTATATTTAAGAACTATTTTGTTCAAGTTTTTCCCTCTGCATTTTTTTTTTCATTTAACTTGCCCCTTTTTCCTCACATTTTCAATGTTCAACATTTTCAGTGTTCTCCACATGATGGACATAATGTAACTGTGTGCTTTCTGCAGATGTAATTCTTGCATTTCACACAAGAGGTACTTGTTTTACTGTCCTCTCGGGAGGGACAGACCTGGCATCTTTTCCGTTTCTTTACACCTGTGTCCACTGGATCCATTGCAGATTGGTTGGATGACCTGACCTTGACCTTTTCAATGACAGCTGCAGCTGCTGGGGATGAAGCTGGCCTGGCTCGCCTCTGGATCTTGGGAGTGACAAGTGCTTTGCCAAGTTCTTCCAGGAAAAGCCGACGTTGGTACAATTTGCCGGCATTCCATTGCTGGTTGATTTCAGTCCACAGGACATAGGCATTGGAGGCAGACACATCGATAATGTTGTAGAAAATCACCAAGGGCCAACGGGCGGTCTTGCGCTGGCAGCTGTATGTTGCTGTGACTTTGTCCAGATTGTCAACTCCTCCTTTGGTGGAGTTGTAGTCCAGGATCATTTGTGGCTTCATGTCTTCTCTTGTGCTCAGAGATGAATCTGTGTGCATTGTGCTCATTACAAGAACATTCTTGTTTCTCTTTGGGCAGTATGAAACAACTGCTGCTTTCTCAGTGAAAACAAATATTGAGGAATGCAGACGTCTGCCCTGCATCTTCAGAATTTCACTGGGAAGTTCTGGCTTATTTCTTCTGACTGTTCCCAACATAGTCAGCTTTCTCTTCTGAAGTTCACCTCCAAGGCGGTAGGATGTAAAGAAGTTGTCACATGTGATGTTATGACTTTGCAACCCTTCACTCATCTCCTGCACCACACGCATCCCCTGATTCTTCTCAGATGCTCCTCCAGGTAGCTTTCCAGTATACACTTGCATATTCCATGCATAGCTAGATTTTGCATCACAGGCTACCCACATTTTGATGCCATACTTGGCAGGCTTGTTGGGCATGTACTGTTTGAAAGGACAACGCCCCCTGAATGGTACAAGGCGCTCATCTACAGTAACATGGGGACCAGGATTGTACAACAAAGGTAGAATTTCAACCCATTTATCCCATACATCTCTAAACGCAGCTAGTTTGTCTCTTTCACGTCGACCAGCTCTGGTGTCACGGTTGTCAAATCGGATCACACGAGATATCATGTGAAATGTCTCCAGAGACATTGTTGCTCGAAAGATTGGCCTTCCATACTCTTCATCCCATAGACTTGCAGTTGCTTCTCCCTTTGACCTGTACACTCCAGCTAATACCAGAATTCCAATGTAAGCATGCAAGTCAGTCTGATCCAGTGGCTTCCATTTCTCCTGAAATACACGCCTCCCCTCCAAGTTGGTCATTTCCAGTATAATCTTCTCTATTGGTGGGGATATGAAGAGCTGAAATGCTGATTGAATATCATCAACTCGTGTGACAGCAAATCTTGTAGGACCGGGAGTCATTTTGATGACATTGGAAGATGGCAGTCTACCTCGGCTTTGGTGTGGTGATGTTGACCATTTTATATTACCATCTTTAGATGCCCATGTCCCCTCTGTGGATGATGATTGCTGCATTCCTTGGCTTTCATCCGATGGAGACACAATGGCAGGCTTGTCCTCTGAATCCTCCTCATCGTCGGAAAATTGACAATCTGGATCATCAATTACATTGTCCTCAGTCTCTGAAATCTCTTCCTCTGCGTCACTATCCCAGTTCATAATATGTGATGAAGCTTCTTCAGCTGTAAACCTTCTGGAGCTCATTTTTGGTGTATTTGTCAAAGAGATGGCATGAGAAAAGTGACAAGGACAAGGGAGAGAAAGTCCGTCCTCGACACACACCTGGGTCTCTGGCAGTCAAAATACAATTAACTGGGCAGTCAAAATAAAGTACATCAAAGAGGCATGGTTTTTTTGGATCTGTACAGCTACTTACCCACATAAAAGTGTCTGGGTCAAAATGACCCGCAGCATCATCTTTGTATACAAACTCTGCACATACATTCCACTAAACATCAAAGTGTCCAGATTTTACACACCAGTTCATGACCCTAGATGAGGAAAAGTCACAAAATTTCATGAAGAAAAAGAAAGGATAACCCCTACTTTGGTCAACACAAAAACCCAAATGGGCCAAATTGACCCTTAACATAATATTCCCATACATGACATATTGTACTGAAGTATGGGGAAATACATATAAAACAAACATATATCCGATATTTATGCTTCAGAAGAGAGCTATTAGAATAATAAACAAAGTTGCTTACAGGGCACCAACAAACCCACTTTTTCTTAAATTAAAAGCTCTCAAGTTGAAAGATCTGGTTGACTTTAAAACTGCAGTAATAATGTTTAAAGTGATGAATCTATCACTGCCTGCAAATATCCAAAAGTTGTTTCAAATAAGGGAGAAACAATATCATTTCAGAGGAACATGTGTATTTCAAAAACCTTCAGTGAGAACTACCACCATGCAACACTGTGTCTCAGTGCAAGGAGTCAAATTGTGGAATGCTTTTGAACCTGAATTAAATTCAGGTACAACGCTTGGACAATTTAAACAAAAACTAAAGGAAGAAATACTCTAAACATATATACAAGATGACATGTAAAATCACATAAGAATTATCATATTCAGTCTGTGTTGTGCTGTTGCTTAGTTGTTTTTTTTTTTGTTTGTTTGTTTTTTGTCACGTTTTGTCTTAGTTTTGTCCTGAATTGTAATCACTCCTGTTTTGTTTTTCTTTTGAATTCTTGGATGGAATATGGGTGGGCAATATAAGCTGCGGCTTCAGCCATCACCCATTTTGGATAACTTATGTTCAACTGTATAACCAGATGAGTTATTGTTTAATTTGACCTTGTTAGATTTTTTTCCCCCTTTGTTATATTATTCTGTTCTTTTCTTTTAATGTTTACTTTTAATCTATCCGAAAATAAAGATTCATTCATTCAAAAGTAAAACAAAAGAATAAAACTCAACTTGTGCACACTAAAACTAGCTAAACAGCTAAAATTAGTGATGGGACGGCAGGCTCCAGAGCCCCAAGCTTATCCAGGAAATATTTGTCGAAGCACATTCCGAGGCGTGTATTGCTGACATCGTAGCATGTGACTGGGTCAGGAAGCCATTCAAGATTTTGCACGCAACATGAAATAAAGTGAGCAGTAATACACAGTGGAAATCCCCATCCCTCACGTTTTGTGTTGTCATGTTTGACTATGTAAGGGATTTGTCACAGCCAATTTTCACAGCCAGCACCAAAAACACGGACTTCTCCCATTTGGTAACATTTTGAGCGCATTTCTCCCATCGATGTATTTTCTGCAAATAGTGGATATTTATTGTACCTGAGGTAATAGCTTAGTGATAAAGCACATGCTCTACAAGTGGGGGGCTGGGGTTTGAATCCCAGCTAGATCATTCTTGTAATTCTATTTTTGTTTGCAAGGTGAAGTGTCCGTTGTGTTTCAAAGAGCTTGGATCATTATTACAAATCATTATGCTGAGGCACTATTGCTATTGTGCCCTGCATGAGAATAAGGACAGAGTTGAATATACTGGTAAAGACAGTATAAGACTGTTGAAAATTTATTTTTTAATAAAAATGGATAAGTAGTACAAGCACACCAAGTAACACAGGCACATTCGCTGTAACCCCAGTTTTAATATTTCTTTTTTCCCTTATGATCATTGATATTTCTTAAAAGACAGCACATTTATTGAAATTGAAAAAATACACAATAAACCAATAATGCCCTTGTAAAAATCTGCATGCTGTATACTTTTTGTCGACTACATGGCCTAGTAGAGCAAATGAAGTTTCACGAGGCCTCATCTAGATGAACCATTTTGATGGAAAGTCTCAAGTGCTCAAGAAAGCCTCATCTGGTCACTACTAAGTGGTAGTCTAGAGGTACAATGCCTGTCTTGTTATCTGGAGAGCTGGGGTTCAGTCCCAGTGGTACTCTTATTTATTTTTATTTGCAAGGTGAAGTGTCTGTTGTGTTTTAAAAAGCTTGGATACAACAATAACACATTATTATGCTGAGGCACTATTGTGCCCTGCATGACAGGAAGGAGAGAGATGAATGTACTGGGAAAGACAGCATAAGCCTGTAGAAAAGTTATTATTTCTTTAAAAAAAAATGGATAGGTAGCACAAGCACATTCACTGTAGTCACCTCAATTTTATTATTTCTATTTTCCCTTATGATCATTAATATTTCTTAAAAGACAGTGCATTTATTGAAATGGAAAAAATACACAAAGCAATAACACCCTTGTAAAAATCTGCATGCTGTATATGTTTTGTCCACTAGATGGACTAGTAGAGAAAATGAAGTTTCACGAGGCCTTGTCTATATGAGCCATTTTGATGAAAGGCCTCAAGTCTTCCAGAAAGCCTCATCTGGCCATGACAAGCTAAAATCACATCTAGAACACAGAGCAAACAAACACAGGGTATGTGAATGCGGCCATCTTGAGACTGACTTATCCAGCACTCTTCTGTCTTTCTTTCAGGACCACCCTGACCTTCAGGTGTTCCAGCAGAACAATGCTCGTTTACATACTGCCCAAGTCACCAGGGAACAAAACTTTAATGTCCTTCCTTGGCCTTTTTACTCTCCAGATTTATCCCCCATTGAACACTTGTGGGGTCAATTTTGAGCGACATGTTCCAGCCAGAGTACCACCAGAACATCGTCATGGCATTGCCGGAGGAGTGGCTAAATATCCCCCAGAACAACATTAGATGGCTTATGCGGTCCATGCAGAGACATAAGACAGAGGCATAGAGGCATGCAGAGGCATAGAGGAAATGGAGGCCATATTCCATATTGAACTTTGTTTTAAGACATGTTTTGTTGTGATTTCGGAAAGTCAGGGTGCTTCTGTTTTGTTCACTTTTGAAAACTGTTGACAAACAGATTTTCACTTGTTGATCTCTGACATTGTTTTGAAGATGTCTATGAATAATTTGCATCCTTTAATTGATCATTTCCAAAAACAAACTGTAAAAATATCAAACTTTTCTAGTGTTGCATTTTCATTGGCAGTGAGTATTCGAGTTAGTAGTGTTCTTTTATTTTTAATGTGTTACCCTGAAGTCTCATAATAACTATATTATTATTATGAGGCTTCTGATTCTATCTGAAGATAACCAAAAATGAGATGGAAAAGATAATGTAAACAAAAGTAGAGGTAATAAATAAATAATAATTAATTAATATGTGACTATAAGCCAAAGCCTCCACATCAACAGGCCAATACTCCAAAGTATTTTGGTTGTAAACATAATGACAAGATGGGCAAGGTTTTATTTATAATTCCCATCAATCCTGAGAATGACTGCATTATAATAACAGAATAGTGGCTATCCACCTTATTCCTAGCCCCCATGATGCCTTGCGTGAATTATGAATGCAACTTCCGGTAGTTTAGAACGTGTAGTTATCACTGAAATGGGACACTTTTTCTTGTTAAAAAGCAATGACTTTGGCATCAAAAATGCGGGAACATGGCCTTTTGCACCTCAAAAATAGTAATACAATTATACCACTTCCCACGGCTATCGAGGGATAGGAAGATGAACTTAAAAAGTGACCTCGTAGACAGTAGCTCTGTTTGTGAGCGCCGCTGCTAAGATGCAAACACTGTAAACAAATTAAAGCTCTGAGATATATCAATGTCTCCACCGCAATAAAGTCTGATGCATTTTGTTAAAAGATGTTGGACATAATCAAATTTACCTTAGAGCAGACATAGAATCTAGTCAGAGCCACAAAGAACCACACCGAGCTTGGGTGTTTTAATGTCAAGGTAAATACAGACAGCTGCAGCTGTTTGTTTTACTCTGACATTAAAATGCTCATGCTGCTGTCATGCCATGAATGCTTGTTATTTAACGTAACACTACAGACATTTTCTGACAATTGCTCAAAATTTTGTTGATCTATGTTTTGTGATCATTTAAAAATTAATGCATGCTGAAGCTGCTAATATCAAGTCCATATCGTTCCAAGGAAGTGCAACAAATGCAAAAAAACCACAAAAAATATTTGATATCTTTCTTAAATCGTTAAGCCTCAGGAAGTAAACTGTTTCTTTTTCCATCCATCCATCTTCTACCGCTTTTCCGGAGGTCCGGGTCGCGGACGCAGCAGTTCAAGCAGAGAAGCCCAGACTTCCCTCTCCCCAGCCACCTGCTCCAGCTCTCCAGAGAGGATACCAAGGCGTTCCCAGACCAGCTGGGAGACATAGTCTCTCCACCGAGTCCTGGGTCTGCCCCGGGGTCTCCTCCCAGTGGGACGTGCCCGAAACACTTCAAGTGGGAGGCGTCCAGGAGGCATCCTAATCAGATGCCCATACCACCTCAACTGACTCCTTTCAACGTGGAGGAGCAGTGGTTCTACTCTGAGCCTCTCCCGGATGACTGAGCTCCTCACCCTATCTCTGAGGGTGAGTCCAACAATCCTACGGAGAAAGCTCATTTCAGCCGCTTGTATCCGCGATCTCGTTCTTTCGGTCATTACCCAAAGCTTGTGACCATAGGTGAGAGTAGGAACGTAGATTGACTGGTAAATCGACAGCCTTGCTTTAGAACTAAGCTCCTTCTTCACCACAACAGACCGGTACAACATCCACATCACTGCAGATGCTGCTCCGATCCGTCTGTCAATCTCTCGCTCCATTTTCCCCTCACTCGTGAATAAGACCCCAAGATACTTGAACTCCTCCACTTGGGGCAGGAGCCTGTCCCCAACCCAGAGAGGACAATCCACCTTTTTCCGGCTGAGGACCATGGACTCGGACTTGGAGGTGCTGATTCTCATCCCAGCCGCTTCACACTCAGCGGCAAACCGTCCCAGCAAGAGCTGTAGGTCATTGCTGGATGAAGCCAACAGGACAACATCATCTGCAAACAACAGAGATGAGATCCTGTGGTCACTGATATGCCTTCCACAGAGGAAGCAGGGTTTGGGGACGAGGGGGATGTCTCGCCTATCACAGGGGCTGAGGTCGCCAAGGTGGTTAAAAATCTCCTTGGTGGCCAGGCCCCAGGGGTGGACGAGATTCGCCCTGAGTACCTCAAGGCCCTGGATGTTGTTGGGCTGTCATGGTTGACACGCCTCTGCAACATTGCGTGGAGGTCAGGGGCAGTGCCTTTGGCATGGCAAACTGGGGTGGTGGTTCCTCTCTTCAAAAAAAGGGGACTGGAGGGTGTGCTCCAACTTTAGAGGGATCACACTCCTCAGCCTCCCTGGGAAGGTCTATGCCAAGGTACTGGAGAGGAGAGTCCGGCCGTTGGTCGAACCTCGGATTCAGGAGGAGCAATGTGGTTTTCGTCCTGGCCGTGGCACATCGGACCAGCTCTTTACCCTCTCGAGAATTCTTGAGGGTTCGTGGGAGTTTGCCCAACCAGTTTACATGTGTTTTGTGGACTTGGAGAAGGCATTTGACCGCGTCCCTCGTGGTTTTTTGTGGGGGGTGCTTCGGGAGTATGGGGTATCGGGCTTGTTGTTACGAGCTATTCGGTCTCTGTACGACCGTTGTGAGAGTTTGGTTAGTATTGCCAACACTCGGTTGGAGTCACTCCCAGTGAGAGTGAGACTCCGCCAGGGCTGCCCTTTGTCACCGATCCTGTTCATAATTTTTATGGACAGGATTTCTAGGCGCAGCCAGGGAATGGAGGGTGTCATACTGTTTCTATTTTTTATTTATTATTTTACTTCATGCAGCTTTGCATCTGGTGACATGTTTGACGCATAAACATCAGATCTGTGACATTCATACAAGTGAAAACATACCTGGTGCTCTTGCGTCTGTACCACCGATCACACCAACAGTCCTTGTAAGTTTTCAGTGCATGATCTACGCATTGCCAGTGAGAAACCTCCATTTATACAGTCTATGGTACAATCACGAACACCAGCAACAAGTACCAGAACTATGCCAAAACATTCAAAAAATACAAGTGCTGAAATTAGCTGCCACTTGAGTGCAAAACACGTATGTGGACTATATATTTAAAATGAATTTGAAAAACTTTTTAAAACGCTATTTTAAAATGCCCCTCTACTCCACTCTTGCTGACTGATTTAACACTGCTTCAGCCGAAACCGGAAGTTGCCCCCATAACCATTTCTACAGTAGCGCCCTCAGGAATAAGGTGGATCGATAGCAAAACAAACCTATCAAGCTAGCTAACAGGCTGCATGACCAAAGCGATCTCAGCTGCAATATCAATATACCTGAATAAATAAAACAAATCTGCCAATTTCTCTCAACTGATATATTGTGTATGTGGAACTGTTGTGGAAAAACAAAATGACACTGGAGATATGCAGTGCCACAACTGTGATATCTTAGTATGAGGGAGGCTGAAAAGTTCATAGGCTGACCATGATGCAGTGGTCAAATTTGACCAAATGCAGTATATTTTTTAACATGGTCTCCCCTTCGGTCCACACACTTCTTCCATTGGTGTTGCAGCACTTGGATTCCTGTGGTAAAGAAGCTCTCTTCTTGACCCTCAAAAGCATAACTCCTTCTTAGTCAGCCTATGAACTTTTCAGTCCCCACCCCCCCCAACTCTGTCTGCGTCCTCGTGACTACGATGCATCAAAGTCATAGCTGCACAGCACTGTGCTACCTCTCATGTCTTATTGCTCATTTGGCCATTCTTACTTTAATTTACCTAACACTAAATAGAAAAGAAAAAAAAACTATACAATTATAATGTGCATGAGGCTGTGCTTTCACAAGTCTTGTTTTATTTAATTGCATTTTTTGTATGTATTGGCAGATAGAAAATATTTATTAGCTTATCTTGCAGAAAGAAAGGTTCAGGGAACAAAAATACTTTTGCTGCTCATTGCTGTCATAACACAAAATTACAAGATAACTAAAGTTTTATTACCTGGGCTCCTCTGAAAAAAATCACAGGAATCCATTCAATAAATGCAATTTGTTTGGAGCCAAGTTGTAAGCTATCTGACTTCACATTCCACAGAGCTGTGAAAACAATCTGCTTGGCAACCTGAAATATAACTCTGTTTAGGAAATTTAGATTGAAAACAAAAACAAATAAAAATATTTAACTTGGCAACTGCTATTTGCACCACCCTCATAAAAGTGAATGAAAAAAGTCGGCACACCCTTGAATTCCTTTGCGCCCTTTGATTTGAGCTCTTGGTAAATTATTACTGACCAGCCATGTGCCACATGTGTTTATCGTGTTTCCATGGCCACCCACAAAAGCGGTCAGGCCCACCTCAGTACCACCGAAACTATCAGAGCTCACCACACCCATATTAACTTTAGTGGAATGGATGAGTGCACATACTGTGTCTAAGCATGTTTTTGGTATGTTTAAATAGGCCTTTCCACCATGGTGATCCCTCTATTCCTCTCTTGCATACACACAAATATACTGTACAGACACACACACACAGCGCATGAGAATCAGTGTTTACCTGAGCTTGCATCACCTAGTTGGATGAACTGCCCACTGAGCCTCACCTTGCCTCTCTCCATCAAGACGAAACACCCACACAGTGAAACCTTCTTCACTGTCCCAGCAAGTGAGTCAGAATCCTTCTATGGGAATCACAGTTAAAAACCTACCCTGGGTCACACTAGATTAAATATAGGATTATAACGCAACTATTTCATCCCAACACAACATTTGGTTTCACCTCACAAGAAAAAAAAAAGATTTTTTTCAACTAATGTTTAAAAATAAGTTGTGTATTCCCAACCTTTCAATACAACCATATGTACCTTGTCATTCATTCATTCATTCATTCATTCATTCATTCATCTTCTTCCGCTTAATCCTTTTCAGGTCGCGGGGGGTGGGGGGTGGAGCCTATCCCAGCATCTTTGGGCGAGAGGCAGGGTACACCCTGGACAGATCGCCAGTCTATCGCAGGGCCAACACAGAGAGACAGACAACCATTCACTCTCACAGTCACACCTAAGGACAATTTAGAATCCCCAGTTTTGATGCCAATTAACCTAACTTGCATGTTAATTGTACCTTGTCAAAAGTGTTGAAATCATTACATTTCACAGTGCTCCCTTGTTTCAAAGTTGCTTCAATCCTCATACTGAAGTGCAAGGACACGATGACAAATAACTCTCCCAATCTGGAGTGCGATGTTCACGTCCCTGTTTTGTCCCTTTGTTACTCTTGGTTTTGCAATGTACTTCCTTTGTACTGAATACACATTTTATGGTAGTTATGGTTGGGAAAATAGTTAGAATTAGAAAAAAGTGAAGGTCTGCTTTTCACACATTACAACTGTAACCCTTCATTATCTTTACAGAATCACTAGAGGTCACTTAATGTCAAAATATACAGAGAAGGCATAATACCTGCTGGTAAAAAAGGAAAAAAGGGGGGCGTTTTCTGTCTACCGAAAATGTAAGAGGTACACCATAGTATGCCCAAAAGTGTACTCTTTCACCATTGCACATTTCAGTTTGTTTTTTGATTTCTATTTAAATCAGAAGTGTCAAATGCATTTTAGTTCAGAGGCCATATACACCAAAAATTTAATCTTAAGTGACCCAGTAAAATAACGGCTTGATATCCTAAATATTGACAACTCCAAATTTGTTTCTTTGTTTTAGTGCAAACAGGTACAAGCACATTATAAAATGTACCTTTAATGAACCACTCTTTTACAAAACATATTATGAACCTGACATTTTTTAAAGTGACACCACCAAAAATCAACTTTTTTCATTAGCATGTCTGTAACATGTTTTTATGACTTACAAGACATATCAAATACGAAATCATTCAAATATCTCATATCTGTTTTTTTGCTGTAAAGTTTCACTTAAGCCCCGCCCCTGAGAAAAGGTGAGTTGAGATAGCACATTCTTGTTGATGTAACTATGCATGAAGTTGGCACATGGGTAGTGTTGAGTTAATCAGGACTCTCTGGCCTAATGGGAAGTTATCCTCCAAGCTAGTTGGCATTTTTTAACAAACTGCTTTGAAAACTTGACCCAAATTAAGATGGATTTTATCATTAAACTGCTTGGAAAGATGTAGTTTCAGTCATTATCCTGGGCCACTGTGCATAGAACTGGGCATGTCCTTCAACCGGTAAGTCTTTTTATACAACAGTTCCGACTGAGCAATTTGACTGGACAACAGGGATCCCAGGAGTTACTATAGTCCACCAGTGTTTCACTGGATATGTATCACTCCACTTCAAAGGTGTTCTAGTAACTGTTAATTACTAGCAGTAATTTACTGTCAATTCTGCAGACTTGAGAATTGCAATAATGTGTTGAATACCTTAATTTCCACAGTGAGGTGCTGTTTGAAAAAAATTATACATCCATGACCCGGAAGTCCCATCCTTTTGAAAAAATCTTTATTGAGTCTACAAAGTCTGCCCTTGTATAAACATCGTTAAGCTATTTCACATCTGTTTAAAAAAAAATAGGCAGTGCTAGAGTTGGATTTATTGTCTCGCTTAACAAACCACAATACCTTTGTAGATAGATAGATAGATTAGTTTATTTGACAGGGACAGTGCAATAAACATAGACAATTAATCAATGACAATCAATCTGATGTGTTGCACATAGAGTGTATAGCTATTAGCTAATTTGCAACTCTTGTCCCTGGATGGGCTTTAGAAAAGAGAATCAAGTAAAGAAAAGAAAAGAAATAAAGAAAATACACAATAACCACATACATCAATGCAAAAAGATTATAAATACACAATTATAAATATTATAAATATTATAAATACACAAATATAACAACCTGACTCACATTTGCCTATTTCAGGCCTCCCTCCCTTCGTCACTCACTATAAACAAACACATTCATTCCTTCCCTTCATTCACTCTCACCTTGCTCCTTTGCTCACTCGCACCTTGCTTGTGGTGATGGACTCTTTGTTTCATCTGAAAATGCCAAGAAAAATCAAGCAAAGTGTGCCGAAGCCAAATCGCTAGCATGCCAATGAGCCACCGGCATCAGCCACCCTTCTGTGGTACCAACTCAATATGGGACAGGTGTGTTTTATAAACAATGACTTTTGTACTTGACAGAATTTAATTTGTTTACATGTGTGTGTAAAATGACAATAGACATCTTCATGCTGACTGAAATGTTTAGCAACAGTTACTAGCTACATTTAGAAGGGACTATTTTTTTTTCTCAGCTGTACAAAATAGCTGGTTAAACAAACAAATTATAATATTTTGTCTAGCATTGCTGTCATTTAATATATTGTGCTTGCGGAACTGTTCGATAAAGGCAATATTACACTCGAGTTTGTACGGTATTCTGTGATGATGATTCTTCTACAGAGTTAGATAGTCTTAATGAATGTTCTTGGAGGAAGGGGATTAAAGTTCAATCTCTTATTATCTGCTATAATCATGTCAGTGACATTGCCAACAAAGTTAGCCATTAATGAAACTTTACACCAAAGTAGCAAAGTACTACATGAAACACTTTTTTGTAAATGACTCATTTGGATCCCCCAGTGTTTAAAAACAGCTGTACTGTATTTTGGCATGAATACTGATAATCTGATAATCACTGGTTTAGGGCTGACTATCTGTCATAAAAAAAAAAAAACCCTTCAGGGCAGGATGAAGACCCAAGCGCCAACTGTGAGTTTGCACAAAGTTTAATATTAAAAAACACAAAATATAAAAAAAACACAACTCTTACGAACTGAGGCATTGACAGGATTAGCAGGAAGAATAGCCCAATGGCTAAGGCGTCCGGAAACACCGGAATAAATACAAAGAGAGACTGGAACTTAGGCTAGGATAACGAAGTGAGAGGAGACGTGGAACTCACGTCTGATCATTGAGAAGGACGTTGCGCCAAGTGATCGAAGCAGCAGTCCTTAAATAGGGCAAGCTGGAATTAAAACTAAATGATAACAGGTGTGGGTACAAGAGCAAGGATAATCAGAATCAGAATCAGAATCAGAATCAGGTTTATTGCCATTGTTCATGTAGTACACAAACTAGGAATTTGTCTTGGTACAATGCTGCAACATTAAACATGATAAGATAAAAGAAATAAACTATACATGTAATAAAGTGTAGGATAAGATTAAGTGATACTGGTCAACAGTTAAAATATATTAGCCAGCAGCAGATACTGTGGAGAACTATATAGTGCAGTCGGTAATGCAGGAAGAAAACAGTGATGATTGACATGAGTCTGGTTGAGCTGCTGTACATAGTGCACGAGAGTCAATAAGTCACTTAGTGTTCAGCAGTCTGATGGCAGAGGGGAAGAAGCTGTTCATGTGACGGGAGGTTTTAGTCTGGATGGACCGAAGTCTTCTACCAGAGGGGAGGGGGGCAAACAGTACGTGACCAGGGTGTGAGGGATCGGCTATGATCCGGCCAGCACGCCTCCGGGTCCTGGAGATGTACAGATCCAGGAGAGATGGGAGCTTGCAGCCGATCACCTTCTCAGCAGTGCGCACGACCCGCTGCAGCCTTAGTCTGTCCCTGGCAGTGGCTCCTGCGTACCACACGGTTATGGAGGTGGTGAGGATGGACTCGATGATGGCTGTGTAGAACTGCACTAACATCTTGGTGGGTAGCTTGAGCTTCCTCAGCTGCCGCAGGAAGAACATCCTCTGCTGGGCTTTTTTGATGAGTGAGCTGATGGTCGGCTCCCATTTGAGGTCCCTGGTGATGGTAGTGCCTAGGAAGCGGAAGGAATCAGCAGTGGTGATGGGAGAGCCTGAGAGGGTGAGGGGGGGCAGAGGAGTAGTGACTTTCCTGAAGTCTACAATCATCTCCACTGTCTTCAGAGCGTTCAGCTGCAGGTTGTTATTGCTGCACCAGGACGCCAGCTGGGCCACCTCTCTCCTGTAGGCGGACTCGTCGCCGTTGGAGATGAGCCCGATGAGGGTGGTGTCGTCCGCAAACTTGATCAACTTGACAGACTGGTGGCTGGAGGTGCAGGAGTTGGTGTAAAGGGAGAAGAGTAGGGGGGAAAGTACACAGCCCTGGGGTGATCCGGTGCTGATGCTAGTATAGTCTGAGACAGTCTTTCCCAGCCGCACATGCTGCCTCCGGTCCGTTAGGAAGTCGATGATCCACCTGCAGAGGGAGTCAGGCACGTTGAGCAGGGACAGCTTGTCCCGGAGCAGAGCGGGGCGGATGGTGTTGAATGCGGAGCTGAAGTCCACAAACAGGATCCTGGCGTAGGTTCCCGGGGAGTCCAGGTGCTGCAGGATGGAGTGGAGGGCCAGGTTGACTGCATCGTCTACAGACCTGTTGGCTCGGTAGGCAAACTGCAGCGGGTCCAGGAGAGGGGTGGTGATGGACTTGAGGTGGGACAGGACCAGGCGCTCAAAGGACTTCATGACTACAGATGTGAGCGCTACAGGTCTGTAGTCATTAAGTCCAGTGATCCGTGGCTTCTTGGGGACAGGGATGATGGTGGAGGATTTGAGGCAGGACAGCACGTGGCATAACTTAAGGGAGGTGTTAAAAATGTCTGTGAAGACAGGAGCCAGCTGTTTCGCACAGTGTCTCAGGGTGGAGGGAGACACGCCGTCTGGGCCGGGGGCCTTGCGCGGGTTCAGTCTGGAGAACTGTTTGAGCACATCCTGCTCACTGATGATAAGGGGAGGGGGGGAGGAGGGGGGGGTGCCTTAAATGAAGTAGGGAATGTGGAGGCTGTGGAGCTGGAGGGAGGGGGGGAGTTGGACACAGATGACGAGGTGTCAAAACGGGCATAGTGTTGGGACAGTCTTTGACAAAGGGCTTTGTCATCCTGACCTTTAGGAGCCTTAGGTCGATAGTTGGTGATTTGCCTCAGTCCTCTCCACACGGAAGCCGAATCATTAGCAGTGAACTGCTGCTGGAGTCTCTCTGAGTATAGAGATTTAGCCCTCTTCAGCTCTCTGTTAAACCGGTATTTAACCTCCCTGTAGCAGTCCCTGTCTCCACTTTTCAGCGCTGCTTCCTTCTCCTTCCTGATCTGTCTGAGCTTAGCTGTGAACCAGGGTTTGTCATTAGAGTACCAGTAGCAACTAGTGATGGCTATGACAGCCCGCAAACAGAGTTTGAAATAACAGAAGTAAACAAAGACAACTGTCAAAGTAAAAGCACAGGGGAACAAAAGGTTACTGACTATATGTAAGACAAGATGAGATAAGATAAGATAAGATAAGCCTTTATTAGTCCCACAATGGGGAAATTCCAGGATTGCAACAGCACAGGGATAGCAGCACTCAGAGCAATAATTTGAAGATAAGATAATAAGAGCAGTAAATATACATATGTGTGGTCTATATTAATCATATATTCCATAACCTACATATGTTGAAGCATGTGGAAATGTTTAGTAATTACATATGTAAAGGACTTCACACCTCTGAAAGGACAAAGGCTCTCAACCGCAGAGTGAAGAACAAAGACATTCCCAGACGAGGCGGAGGAGACCGGAGGAGCCACCCTCACCCCCTAAGGCGAGGAGAGGAAATACCAAGACAATGGGGGGATTAAGATAATGAGGGATGTCAGCCTTTGTTATGCATGTCTTTTGTTGTGTGCACGTATAAAGCCAGTGAGCTGGAGAGATTCTGCCTCTTTTCCCTTCTGCCACTCTGCACCAGATGAGACTTGTTGGAAGAGCTGATTAATAAACTTTGTTTATAAATCACATCGCCTCTTCATTTCCAAGTTCTTCTACAATATGTACACATAAATATACAGTATATACACAGCACGGATCATGGTAGCTAGATGGAATAAACTGTCATGAACCGAGCCGGTGTTTTCCTTCAGGCTTGGTTCTGGCCGGTGTCTGTGGCTCAGGTATCGGGTTATTACCTCCGCCAAGGAGGTTATGTTTTCATCAGCGTTGGTTTGTCTGTCTGTCTGTCTGTCTGTTTGTTTGTTAGCAAGATAACTCAAAAAGTTATGGACGGATTTTCATGAAATTTTCAGAGATTGTCAGAAATGGGGTATCCTACAGATGATTACATTTTGGGAGTGATCTGGATCACCACCATTACCGAAAAAGTGATTTTTGTCAATAAATGAATTTTGTCAACTAATAAAGATATCAACGTCAATCCAGTTGCTAAAGGTATGTTTTGATGGTCAAGGAATCTGAAAATATAGATAAAATAAATGTAGGACTTTTCAAAGTCCAGCAATTACATTTTTGAGTAGATCACAGCATGGGGGACTGAGCTGCCTTGGTGGAGGTCTGCGCTCTCCGAGTGCTTTTCTAGTTATGTATTGTGTCACCTTTTCAGTTCTCGTTGCTTTTATCTACTCCAGTGATTGCCATTCCCGCGCCTCGCCCAGGTGTACTCAATTTGTGGAGCCAGCAATGCCTGTACTTAAGCAGCGTCTGCCAGTCAAGCGTTGCTGGTCCGTTGAATGGTCTCCTGAATGTACACAGTCGTGTGTTTACAGTGTACCACGAAGTGTTTGTCACTCCACTTTAGCCATGGTTCTCCTGCGTCCACCAAGCGATGTCAGCTCAGGGACACTATTGTGGTTAATTGCTTCTCCTCATGCGTTCACGGGACAATGCCGGCCCCCGAACACCACCCGTAAGTGTATCTTTGTATTTTTGGTTTTTCATCTTTTTGGGAACTGTTTGTGACTGCCTTAATAAATGTGTTGTGGTGTGACCTGTACGTAAATCCTCATCATTTCTCCCCTCTCCGCACTGCGTAAAAGCGCACAGGGAGTCATAACATAAACAGCATAACGGTCTATTCAGTTACCCCACATAGAATGAATGTGTACCCATACAGCATATTTTGTATTTGAATCAGCCTAGTTGTCACCCTCCGTAGCAATTGATATTGTCCTAGTTGTATAATGGAGGGGACCATTATTGTGCAAGTTTGTTGCGTCTTTTGCATTCAATACTTATTAGGTCGTAAAGTTTTGTTTTTTTTTAACAATCTCTGCGAGCAGCCCTGCTTAGGTTATAAAGTCTGACAGCCGTAGGTAGGAAGAACCTGCGAATCCTCTCAGTCGCGCACCTAGGATGATGCAGCCTACTGCTAAATAAGCTGAATATGAATGAATGACATATGAAATGATTCCAAAATGGGAACAGACCAAAATACACAAAGAGAAAATAATAACAACTGCCAAGGTGAGGACAAGAAGAAATACAAAACCAGGAAGTGCTTATAAATGAAAACCGAGGTTACAAAAGGAGAACTGAAGGCAAGGACGGAGAAGGCTCAAATCTAAACACAGGAAGACATAATTATCATATGAAACAAGATGATTAATAAATATATATAAACTCAATAAACAAGACTATAATAACTGAACCAAGATATGGTTATGCAGGACATATTGAACGCACTGAGGAGCTCATTTAGCAGTAGACTACATCATCCTAGGTGCGCAACCGAGAGGTTTCGCAGGTCCTTCCTACCTATGGCTGTCAGACTGTATAACCTAAGCAGGGCTGCTCGCAGAGATAGCAAAAAAGCATGACGACCTAGTAGTATTGAATGCAAAAGATGCAACAGACTTACACAAATGGTCCCCTCCAGTATACAACTAGGACAATATCAGTCGCTACGGAGGATGACAATATGTATGGGTACATATTCATACTATGTAGGATAACTAAGTAGACGGTTATGCTGTTTATTCCATCTTGCTACAATGCTCCATACTTTGTATATATATTTATATATTTATGTGTATGTATGTATATCCACTGGTCTTATTTGTATTTTTCGTATCTTCTTAATTATTGTTCTGAGTGTTGCTATCCCTGCGCTCTTGCAATCCTGGAATTTCCCCATTGTGGGACTAATAAAGGCTTATCTTATCTTATCTTATCTTATCTTATCTTATCTTATCTTATATGATAACGGAACCAAACAATCAGAAACCAAAACCAAACTCAGATAACATATACAGATGACCATACTCAAATACAATAATAAAACTCAGATAAGGAAAATAATCAGAAAGAACTTCAAGACTGAGCACAGCTCTCAATCAGTGCTCAGCATCGTGACAGAGCCTCTTCCTCAAGGGGTGGGCTCCAGACACCCCAATGTAACATCAAAAAAGAAAAAAGAAAACACCCCCCCCCCCTCCAACAGGAAAAACAAAATAACTCACCCCGGGAGGGCGGTGGGGGAATCCAGGCTAGGAGGGATAAAACAAAAAGTTGCTCAAGACTCACAGAACAGAACAGATAAGGTGACCTACAGAGCCCTAGAACCAACGGGTGAAAAAGTGATCCAGTTCAGGTGGCCTGCTGGAGTCCCAAGACCACCAGATCCCAAGGTGGAACAAGTCTGGTGGCCTCCCAGAGTTCTTAAGCCACCCAAGCAGACAATGTGGTCCATCGGGTGGTCTCCCAGGATCCCTGAGCCAATGGGCCATGGGGGACAATGCGCCCCCTCCTGGAGGCAGTAGTTGGAACCCGTGCCTTTCGTGGACCACAGAGGCTGAGGAGTGGAAACCAAATGGCTGATCAGCGGGGAAACCAGACGAAGCGACAGCTGGACCAGTGAGGAAACCAGATGAAGAGGATGGCTTACCAATGAAAAAGTCAAGCGAAGAGGATAACTGACCAGGGTGACTGACCAATGAGGAAACCAGGCAAAGGCAATGACTGATCAGCAGGGAAACCAAGCGAAGGGGATGACTGGTCAGCGGGGAAACCAGATGAGGAGGATGGTTGTCCAGCGAGGAAACCAGGCAGCGATGACGGCTGATCAGCGGCGACCTCAGGTGACGACTGATGACCAGCGACAATCTCAGGCGAAGACAGTTGACCTTGGGTGACCTCAGGCGAAGACGGATGACCCTCGGCAACCTCAGGCAAAGACGGATGACCCTCGGCCACCTTAATCGAAGGCAGAAGACCCTCAGCGACATCAGGCAAAGGCGGAGGACCCTCAGCGACCTAAGTTGAAGGACCCTTCATGACCTCAGGCGAAGGATGGCAACCCTCGACAATCTCAGGTGAAAACGGCTGATGACCCTTGGTGACCTCAGGCAAAGGCTGACAACCCTCAGTGACCTCAGGCTAAGACTTGGACAAGAGAACAAAGACAGACACCAGATCAGAATCATCGGCAGCAGTGGAGCCTGGCAGCTGCGACTGGCTCTCCTCACCAAGAGCAAAACAAGACCTCTCTAATACCGACATAGTGAAGACAAAAAAGTGGACTTGCCTTAGCTTGCGCTCCACTGCCGTCCAAGACTCCTATGATCCAGGCTGGGGCGTCTCAAATCCACTTGTCCAAAGATCCCTCCCCGACACGGCCACCTCAGATGGGGAGGAAGAGAAAAGCACCCTGAAACTATTACTGGCAGCAGTGAAGCCCAGCGAGGAGAGCTCAGGAGCAGCGGACATCTGCAGCTGATTCTCCCCACCGCAAGCAAGACAAGATTTCTCTAGATCTGATGATGTAGAAGCAGAACAGAGTATTTGCCTTGTCTCGAGCTCCACCGCCGTCCAAGACTCTGGTGACTGTGCTGTGGCGACCCCTGCAGCAGGCATGATGGTGGGTGCAGCTGGTGGTCCCCCAGCAGTGGCAGACACAGGTGGCTCTCCTGGCATGGTGGCTGCTGCTGGCGGAACCCCAGATGAAGCAGCTGACGATGGTGGACCTCCAGAGGTGCTGGCTGGAACCGGAGATCATCTCACCGCTGGAGCTGAATCCTGTGATGCTGAAACCAGGGTACATTCTCCTGTCGACTCAGGCTTTGGGACACAGGGGGTGCTGTCCGCCCATTCAGGATGTGACTGTGGGACTGGACCAGGTCTCTTCGGAACTGCAGGCCCCTCCGTCATCCAGTGGCTCCCTCCCAGGACCGACGGACACACAGGAGAGGTAGAAAGGGACATGGGAGAAACAGGTGAGGATGAAGTTTTGGCAGCAGCCGGCAGTGAGGACTCAGCAGAGATGGAGATCTGTTGCTGAGCACCCCACTCCAGGAATAAGACAAGACGCTTCATTCTTAAATGGTAAAAAATTAAAAGGTACTTGCCTTGGTTCCCGGGGACTAATGGTTGCTGCTGCTGGTTCAGACGAGGCTTCTTCAGGGACTGTGGCAGTCGTCTGATGAAGAGGCAGCGACGCGGGCTTCTGACGAGGCGGGCGAGGAACCGGAGTCAGGGGACGCTTCCTCATCGGCTCAGACCTCGGTGCAGATGGTGTACCTGGCCTCAACCTGTGGAGCGGCTGTGGGGCTGCCAGAGCAGGGGCTGGAGCTGGAGACTGGCGAGGAGCCAATGGTACTGAGGCCCGGGGATGCATCCTCATCGGCGCAGACCTAGGCTTGTTGGCGGCAGTCCTCACCATCCCATGGTTCCCCTGCTGAAGGTCTGCCACCAGGGTAATTCTCTCCACCCCCTCAGCATGCTCTGCGAGCCGAGGATACCAGTGAGCAATCTCCTCTGTGACACCCAGGTACCAGAGAGAGGATTTTGGGGTGGGAGCCAAGCGAGCAGAAGAAATAAGTCCATCAATTTCCATTAAAGCTTGACAGCACTCCCATCCCAGGCTCACTGAGTACCAGCATCCGCCTGCTGTGTTCATGTTTGCCAAAATAACAGCAGAAGTGGACAACCAAAAAGTAGAATGGAAGGGGAAAAAGAAAAAAGGGCAAACTCACAGCTGCTGGCGCCAACACAGGCAGTGTCCTTCTGTCATAAATCGCCCTTCAGGGCAGGATGAAGACCCAAACACCAACTGTGAATTTGCATAACTCTTTCAAACTGAGGCAAAGGCAGGATAAACAGGAAGAATAGCCCAATGGCTAGGGCATATGGAAACGCCAGAATAAATACAAAGAGAGCGTGGAACTTACGCTAGGATAACGAAGTTAGAGGAGACATGGAACTCAGAATCAGAATCAGAATCAGAATCAGCTTTATTGGCCAAGTATGCACAACACATACAAGGAATTTGACTTTGGCTAAAAACTTGCTCTCGTTGTTCAGGTGGAGGATTTAAATAAGGATTCAATGACAACAGAGTATGTACAGTAAATTACAGTCTCTCCACGTTTCTATAAAAGGATGCAAATATATACAGAAATATATGCAGTTATTTACTCAGACTAACCACACTTTGCAGAAATATATGAAAAAATATACAGTCACACAGTATTTCAATGTGAACTCAGATTCAGTGATATAATGTGAATGAAGTAAAAAGCAGTGTGAGAGTTATGTGCAATGTAATAATGGATGAAAAGTCATGAGTACAGCAACAGGTAGGACTAGGTGAATGTTAGGAGTTCATCAGAGTGATGGCTTGAGGAAAGAAACTGTTCCTGTGACGGGTGGTTTTGACCTTCAGTGATCTGTAACGACGACCAGAAGATAGAAGTTCAAACAGTTTGTGGCCAGGGTGTGATGGGTCAGCACAGATGTTTCCCACCCGTTTCCTGGTTATGGACCGATATAAGTTCTCAATGGAGGGTAGGTCGGTACCAATGATCCTCTCCGCAGACTTAATGATCCGCTGCAGTCTGGTCTTGTCCTGTTTAGTGGCAGATCCAAACCAGACAGTGATGGAAAAGCAGAGGACAGATTGGATGATGGCGGTGTAGAAGACAACCAGCAGCTCCTGAGGCAAATCAAACTTCTTGAGCTGACGCAGAAAAAACAACCTCTGCTGGGCCTTTTTCCGGACAGTGTCTATATGGGAGGACCACTTCAGGTTCCGGGAGATTGTGGTACCCAGAAACTTGAAGGAGTCCACAGTGGACACTGTGCTGTTGAGGATGGTGAGTGGGGGGAATGAAGGGGGGTGTCGCCTGAAATCCACAGTCATCTCCACCATTTTGGCTGGGTTAAGTTCAAGATGGTTCTGGCTGCACCAGAGGATCAGCTGCTCCACCTCCCGCCTGTATGCAGACTCATCATCATCCCGGATCAAACCGATGACTGTGGTGTCATCCGCAAACTTCAGGAGCTTCACCGAAGGGTCCTCTGAGGTGCAGTCGTTGGAGTAGAGGGAGAAGAGCAGTGGGGAAAGGACACATCCTTGGGGGGCGCCAGTACTAATTTTTCGGGAGCTGGATGTAAATCTCCCTAGCTTCACCTGTTGCCACCTGTCAGTCAGAAAGCTGGAGATCCACTGGCAGGTGGAGGGGGGCACCTTGAGCTGGAGGAGTTTCTGATGAAGAATGCCTGGGATGATGGTGTTGAACGCTGCGCTGAAGTCAACAAACAGGATCCTGGCGTACGTCCCTGGGGAGTCGAGGTGTTGCAGGATGTAGTGTAGTCCCATATTCACTGCATCATCCACTGACCTGTTTGACCGGTAGGCAAACTGCAGTGGGTCCATCAGGGGGCCTGTGATGACCTTCAGGTGGTTCAGCACCAATCTCTCCAAGGATTTCATGACCACAGAGGTTAGGGCAACAGGTCTGTAGTCGTTTAATCCTGTAACAGAGGGTTTCTTGGGAACTGGAATGATGATGGAGCGTTTGAAGCAGGAAGGCACTTCACGCAGCTCCAGTGATGTGTTAAAGATCCGGGTGAAGATGGGGGCCAACTCGTTGGAGCAGACTCTCAGGCAAGACGGAGACACACCATCAGGTCCTGCAGCCTTCTTGATCTTTTGTCTCTGAAAGACCCGGCGCACCTCCTCTTCACAGATCGTTAGTGCTGGTGGGAGGTCAGAGTGGAGAAGGGATGGAGTTCCTGGGGCTGCAGATAATCCTTTTGTGTGGGTGGGAGGTGAGAACTGTAGGTTCTTTTCAAACCTGCAGTAAAAGCTGTTTAGGTCGTTAGCCAGCTGGAGGTTTTCCACAGGGTGGGGGGATGGTCTCCTGTAGTTGGTGATATTCTGCAGGCCTCTCCAGACAGAAGCAGAGTTGTTGGCTGAGAAGTTTTTTTGTAACTTCACACTGTAGCACCTCTTAGCAAGCCTGATCTCCTTCGTCAGCATGTTTCTGGCCCGCTTGTACAGAGTCCACTCACGTCTGATCATTGAGAAGGACGTTGTGCCGAGTGATCAAAGGTGCAGTTCTTAAATAGGGCAAGCAGGAATTAAAACTAAATGACAATAGGTGTGGGTACAAGAGCGAGGATATTCAGTAGCAACTAGTGACGGCTGTGACAGCCCGCAAACAGAATTTGAAATAACGGAAGTAAACAAAGACAAATGTCAAAGTAAAAGCACAGGGGAACAAAAGGTAACTGACTATACATATGAAATGATTCCAAAACAGGAACAGACCAAAATACACAAAGAGAAAATAATAACAACCGCCAAGATGAGGACAAGAAGAAATACAAAACCAGGAAGTGCTCATAAGACCGCGTCCCTCGTGGATTTTTGTGGGGGGGTCCTTCGGGAGTATGGGGTATCGGGCTTGTTGTTACGAGCTATTCGGTCTCTGTACGACCGTTGTGAGTTTGGTTCGTATTGCCAACACTCGGTCAGAGTCATTCCCAGTGAGAGTTGGACTCCGCCAGGGCTGCCCTTTGTCACCGATCCTGTTCATAATTTTTATGGACAGGATTTCTAGGTGCAGCCAGGGAATGGAGGGTGTCATGCTTGGTGACCACAGGATCTCATCTCTGTTGTTTGCAGATGATGTTGTCCTGTTGGCTTCATCCAGCAATGACCTACAGCTCTTGCTGGGACGGTTTTCCGCCGAGTGTGAAGCGGCTGGGATGAGAATCAGCACCTCCAGGTCCGAGTCCATGGTCTTCAGCCGGAAAAAGGTGGATTGTCCTCTCTGGGTTGGGGACAGGCTCCTGCCCCAAGTGGAGGAGTTTAAGTATCTTGGGGTCTTGTTCACGAGTGAGGGGAAAATGGAGCGAGAGATCGACAGACGGATTGGAGCAGCATCTGCAGTGATGCGGACGTTGTACCGGTCTGTTGTGGTGAAGAGGGAGCTGAGTTCTAAGGCAAAGCTGTCGATTTACCAGTCAATCTACGTTCCTACTCTCACCTATGGTCACGAGCTTTGGGTAATGACCGAAAGAACGAGATCGCGGATACAAGCGGCTGAAATGAGCTTTCTCCGTAGGATTGCTGGACTCACCCTCAGAGATAGGGTGAGGAGCTCAGTCATCCGGGAGAGGCTCAGAGTAGAACCGCTGCTCCTCCACATTGAAAGGAGTCAGTTGAGGTAGTATGGGCATCTGATTAGGATGCCTCCTGGACGCCTCCCACTTGAGGTGTTTCAGGCACGTCCCATTGGGAGGAGACCCCGGGGCAGACCCAGGACACGGTGGAGAGACTATGTCTCCCAGCTGGTCTGGGAACGCCTTGGTATCCTCTCTGAAGAGCTGGAGCAGGTGGCGGGGGAGAGGGAAGTCTGGGCTTCTCTGCTTGAACTGCTGCCTCCGTGACCCGGACCTCCGGAAAAGCGGTAGAAGATGGATGGATGTATATATATATATATATATATATATATATATATATATATATATATATATAGTAAAAAAAACAAGACTATAATAATTGAACTAAGATATGATAACAGGACCAAACAAACAGAAATCAAAACCAAACTCAGTTAACATATGCAGACAACCATACTCAAATACAATAATAAAACTCAGATAAGGAAAATACAGAAAATAATCAGAAAGAACTTAAAGACTGAGCACAGCTCTCCACCCGTGCTCACCATTGTGACACTATCATCAATAATTTCCAGAACCGATTCAAAGCCAATTCACAAGGTCCTGATTGGATTCCTTATTTTACTAGATTCAATTCAATATTGATTCAGTCAGGAATATTGTCATTATAAAAACTATATTCCTTGCATATGAAAAAAATTCTGTGAGATCTAATGTTGAAAATTGTACCTAACTCTGTGACTTAATTATATAAATATATGAATTCAAGAGTTCAGCCACCTAAAAGACCTCCTGTAAAACCCTTGCAAGTTTAACACGTGTAAAGTCATATTTGTAAAAATCCATCTCAGGATTTTGTGAATCACTATTTGGTTATTCAGTGAAAATCGGTTTCATCATATTACACCTTCTCCACCTGCAGCAGATTACACACTATCATGGGAGATGTCTTTCCATAGATCTCTGTCCTGGGTGGCCTGATTTAAGATATGTAAGTGCATTTTAGACCATTCATAGATATTAGCTCACCAACATCTGCACACTGTCTTCCTCTGTTTCTTCTACCGTTACCAATCATGCCTTCAAGACATATTTTTGAAAGGCCTGATTATGAATGTTTAATGTGACCATAGAGTTCCAGAGTTTTGCTTTTCACAATGGACATAATTAGATTTAATGATGAAGTTCATCAATAGAGACATGATCTGTAAGTTTGTGATTAGTCATAGCTCTCCTAATGTGGGTTTAGAAGATTTCAATTGTTCTGCAATGTATGGTTGTCCAGTTTACATATTCAAGTCCATAGAAGACAATAAGTACTATAGATTTTGGCCTCAATTCTGTAAGCAACCCATTTAACCCATTAACCCACTGGGCTGCACGGTGGTGCAGTGGTTAGCACTGCGGCAGCACAGTTTACCCTTGGCCGGGGGATCGTGGGTTCAATCCCAGCCCCCGACCAACAGTGATCTGTGTGGAGTTTGCATGTTCTCCCCGTGTATGCGTGGGTTTACCCCGAGATTTCTCCGGTTTCCTCCCACATGCCAAAAACATGCAGGTTAGGTTAACTGGAGACTCTAAAGTGGCCCTAGGTGTGAATGTGTGTGTGAATGGTTAAGGGATAGTGCCGTATCGTGGCTGCTTCATCCATCCAGGTGGTGGATGACCCTCAATTTCCCCTCTGGGGATCAATAAAGTATACTAAATCTAAAAATTTAGATGTTGGAAGTTCTTTATTTTTCTGAAATGCTGCTCATCCCAGGGCATTTATATGTTAACAGCAGCAGTGCCATTACAGTTTGTAGCCTATAACATATACAAATTCGGAAACTTGCTTGATCAGTTGCCATGCACTCAGTTTTAGGGAAATTTATATAAAGTCAGACTTCTGCAGAACAGGTGGCCAGTGTATCAAAGAACGATTGTAAATCTTGTTTTAAATCATTCGCTGAAGCTATGTCATCAGCATAACTTAAGTTGGACAGAAAATGGCTTCCAATAGAGAAGCCAGAGTTGCAAAAGACTTCAGTTTTTGAGATAATAGCAGCAGTGACTACTTCTTCTTTTGGCTCCTCCCTTCTGGGGTTGCCACAGCACACAACAGTACTTAAGTTTTAACTTAGGAAGACCTCAGAAATCGGTATTTGTGGAATAACTGATTTTTATTCACAGCTTTCATGCATCTTACCGTGTTTAGATGATTACCTAATCAGTACCTCCTTAAGTAGATTGAAGTGCCCATGTGTTGGAATTTATCCATCCATCCAGCCATCCATTCATCCATCTTCTACCGCTTTTCCGGAGGTCCGGGTTGTGGAGGCAGCAGTTCAAGCAGAGAAGCCCAGACTTCCCTCTCCCCAGCCACCTACTCCAGCTTGTCAGAGAGGATACCAAGGCGTTCCCAGACCAGCTGGGAGACATAGTCTCTCCGGCGAGTCCTGGGTCTGCCCCGGGGTCTCCTCCCAGAGGGACATGCCCAAAACACCTCAAGTGGAAGGCATCCAGGAGGCATCCTGATCAGATGCCCATACCACCTCAACTGGCTCCTTTCAATGTGGAGGAGCAGTGGTTCTACTCTGAGCCTCTCTCGGATGACTGAGCTCCTCACCTTATCTCTGAGGGTGAGTCCAGTGATCCTACGAAGAAAGCTCATTTCAGCCACGCGTTCTCGTTCTTTCAGTCATTACCCAAAGCTTGTGACCACAGGTGAGGGTAGGAACGTAGATTGACTGGTAAATCGACAGCTTTGCCTTAGAGCTCAGCTACCTCTTCACCACAACAGACCAGTACAACGTCCGCATCACTGCAGATGCTGCTCCGATCCGTCTGTCAATCTCTTGCTCCATTCTCCCCTCACTCATGAATAAGACCCCAAAATATTTTAACTCCTCCACTTTGGGCAGGAGCCTGTCCTCACCCCAGAGAGGACAATCCACCTTTTTCCGGCTGAGGATCATGGACTCGGACTTGGAGGTACTGATTCTTATCCCAGCCGCTTCACATTCAGCGGCAAACTGTCCGAGTAAGACCTGTAGGTCATTGCTGGATGAAGCCAGCAGGACATCATCTGCAAACAACAGAGATGAGATCCTGTGGTCACCTAGCAGGACACCCTCCATTCCCTGGCTGCACCTAGAAATCCTGTCCATAAAAATTATGAACAGGATCGGTGACAAAGGGCAGCCCTAGTGGAGTCCAACTCTCACTGGGAATAAGTCCGATCAAGTGTTGGCAATACAAACCAAACTCTCACAACGGTCGTACAGAGACCGATTATCTCATGACAATAAGCCCTATACCCCATATTCCTGAAGCACCCCCCACAAAAAACCACAAGGGACGCGGTCGAATGTCTTGTCCAAGTCCACAAAACAAATGTTAACTGGTTGGGCAAACTCCCATGAACCCTCGAGGATTCTTGAGAGGGTAAAGAGTTGGTCTGATGTGCCATGGCCAGGACAAAAACCACATTGCTTCTCCTAAATGGTCGGACCTTTAGCTCAGCGCGATCGTGCTGTGTCTCCCGTGCTCGAACTGTGTGTAGTTGACTGAGAGGTCGCGGGTTCGTGTCCCGTGTGGGGCGAACTGCGCAGGATGATCTCTGTCACACAAATATTTAAAGAAATGATTACGAGGTATACTAAATTTATGGGCTGCACGGTGGCGCAGTGGTTAGCACTGCGGCGGCACAGTTTACCCTTGGCCGGGGGATTGTGGGGATCATGGGATCGTGGGTTCGATCCCAGCCCCCGACCAACAGTGATCTGTGTGGAGTTTGCATGTTCTCCCCGTGTTGCGTGGGTTTACTCCGGGATTTCTCCGGTTTCCTCCCACATGCCAAAAACATGCATGTTAGGTTAATTGGCTGTTCTAAATTGTCCCTAGATATCTGTTTCCTATAGGCCCTTAGAATAGAGGGTTAGTATTAATGAAAGCGCTTTGAGTGGTCTTTGTGACTAGAAAAGCGCTATATAAGTGCAGGTTAGTTAGTTAGTAGTAAATCTGAGGTTCGACCAACGGCTGGACTCTCCTCTCCAGTACCTTGGCATAGACCTTCCCAGGGAGGCTGAGGAGTGTGATCCCACTAAAGTTGGAGCACACTCTCTGGTCCCCTTTTATGAAGGGAGGAACCACCACCCCGGTTTGCCATGCCAAAGGCACTGCCCCCAACCTAAATGCAATGTTGCAGAGGCGTGTCAACCATGACAACCCTACAACATCCAGGGTCTTGAGGTACTCGGGGCAAATCTCGTCCACCCCGGGGGCCCGGCCCCCAAAGAGATTTTTAACCACCTTGGCGACCTCAGCCCCTGTGATAGGCGAGTCGTCCCCCTCATCCACAAGCCCTGCTTCCTCTGTGGAAGGCGTATCAGGATTGAGGAGATCCTCGAAGTATTCCTTCCACCACGATATCCCCAGTCAAAGTTAGCAGCACCCCATCCGCACCATACACAGTGTGGACAGGGAACTGCTTCCCCCTCCTGAGCCAACGGAGAATTTGCCAGAATCTCTTTGGGGCTGACCAAAAGTCTTGTTCCATGGCCTCACCGAACTCCTCCCATACCCAAGTTTTTGCTTCAGCAACCACCGAGCTGCACTCTGCTTGGCCTACCGGTACACCTCAGCTGCTTTGAGAGTCCCACAAGCCAACCAAGCTTGATAGGACTCCTTCTTCAGCTTAATGGCCCCCCTCACCACTGGTGTTCACCACTTGGTTCGGGGGTTGCAAACCACGAGATGCCTCGATTACCTTGCAGCCGCAGCTCTGGACCGCTGCTTCAACAATGGAGGTGGAGAACATGGCCCATTCAGACTCCATGTCTCCAGACTCCCTTGGAATGTGGTTGAAAGTTCTTCCAGAGGTGGGAGTTGAAGACCTCCGGGACAGGGGCCTTAGCCAGACGTTCCCAGCACATCCTCACTATACGTTTGGGTCTACCAGGTCTGAATGGCATCCTCCCCTGCCATCGGTTCCAACTCACCACCAGGTGGTGATCACTTGACAGCTCTGCACCTCTCTTTAACCAAGTGTCCAAGACATACGGTCGCAGGTCTGATGACATGATAACAAAATCGATCATCGACCTGTGACCTAGGGTGTCCTGGTGCCAAGTGCACATATGGACACCCTTATGCTTGAACATGGTGTTCGTGATGGACAAACTGTGGCTAGCACAGAAGTCCAATAACTGAACACCACTCGGGTTCAGATGGGGCAGACCGTTCCTCCCAATCACCCCCCTCCAGGTTTCACTGTCGTTGCCCACGTACGCATTGAAGTGCCCCAGTAGAACAATGGAGTCTCCAAGAGGAGCACTCTCCATCACCCCAGTCAGAGACTCCAAAAAGGGTGGGTACTCTGAACCATCATTTGGTGCATAGGCACAAATGATGGTTGGGACCTGTTTCCCAACCCGAAGGCGCAGGGAAGCAACCCTTTCGTCCACCAGAGAAAATTCCAATATAGAGGCAGCAAGGTGCGGGGGATTCAATTCAATTCAACTTTATTTATATAGCGCCATTTCACAACAACAGTCATCTCATAGCACTATCAACTGTAGGGAGGACCCCCACAGTTGCAGAAAGACCCCAGCAATCAGGCGATCCCCTGTGAGCAAGCACTTGGCGACGGTGGAGAGGAAAAACTCCCTTTTAACAGGAAGAAACCTCCAGCAGAATGGGATGCAAGAATACCCACCCCTGCTTGTCACCTCTCGCCCGGGGTAACTCCAGAGTTGGCCAAGCTCCAACCCCTTTCCAGGAGACTGGTTCCAGAACAGATAAGGTGGCGGTCCATGAGGGGTTGGAGGTGGTGTTGGAAGTGGAGGTGTTGGAATTCAACAGACACTTAAATTGAATGGCTGACATACATGTAGAGATACTAATTTAGGAAAGATTTTGCAGTGGTCTCATATTTTTACAGAGCTGTAAGTACGCCCATAAGATTGTGTAACATACCCTGATTGCTGTGCTGTATCGTGAGCAAACCTGTCTGTGTATGTTTCCCTCACTGTACAGTCTATTCAAGGCTTCTTTGTCTTCTTTGTCCTGAACCATTTCAACTCTTTCTTTCTTTGAATTTGTTCTGTGATATTTTAAGTTACCCAGCCATTCCAAACATAACTCACACTAGACACACCCACCACCTTTTTCCCCACAGTAGTGAAAAAAAGGCGTTTCACACATTCACAAACGTCACATCGGTGCCGAAAACATGGCACAGACAAAGCAAAACATCAGTCAATATGTCAGTATATGAGAAGGTTAGGTCAGACAGTTTTGTAACTGTCATGTTTCTGCATTGATTGTCTGAATTCCTGCCGTGTGTGAGAGTTTTCTGAGGAACTCGAGGTGTTTGTGTGAACTAAAGGATGCGATGCAATCACAGACAAGAATGTAAACACAACAGTGAGATGACTTTCACATAACACTGAGACACTTTATTGGTGATCAAGTTCCATCCCTACTACACAGTGAGATGAAAAGCAACTGTATTTTTTTTCTGACCTATAATATTAGCAGTGCAATAAATAAAACCAAAACCTACAGAACATCAGAAGGGTGAATGCTCAACATTCACACACTAAAAGGCACCACATGTAGTTCAACACAAAAACATAGAGCTTTTATAACAGCAATAAATAATCACACTAAATAAATTACATCCTACAAAGTGTGGAAAGTGTTTCTGAAGCAGTCTATTTACTCTACTGTCCTCAGCCTCCTCTGTTGTGGGTCACCTTTTCATTGTCAGTTTTTCTTCTGACTGTGGAAAGACAGAAATCAGAGGTCAGCAAATATATAAAATGTTGCAAAGACATTTAAAAAGCTTAAAGAGCACAGAATTACACGTCTAGTCATTTAATTTAAATATCTGCATTTCTGTTATTACATTTTCTTGCTTCTTACAGAAGATGTGAGAAAAATGAGCCATATTTGGGAAAAATATGTCCTTAGGTATGACTGTGAGAGTGAATGGTTGTCTGTCTCTCTGTGTTGGCCCTGCGATGGACTGGCGATCTGTCCAGGGTGTACCCTGCCTCTCGCCCAAAGATGCTGGGATAGGCTCCAGTCCCCCCCCCCCCCCCCGCGACCCAAAAAGGATTAAGCAGAAGAAGATGAATGAATGAATGAATGAATGAATATACAGTATATATGTGGGCTATAGGGATGCACCAATTGCCAATTTTTGAGTCAATACTGATACAAATGCTTAAAGCAATAATTCTTTATTTGTGTTGACATCTATTCCATCTTTAATGGCATGTAAAGAAAAAAACATCCATTATAAAAAAAAAAAACCCAAACTGTTTTAAAGTTTTTCAGTCCTTCATCACTTCATATTTGAATGAACACAAACTGAATCTTACACATGCATTTATGATAATGACAAAGGACACATTAGATAAGCACCAGCCAATGCCTTTGGAAAATCTTATCTGCTGATAAACTGATAACAGTCAGATACCTGTGTTCAGTCCATAAATTGGTGCATCTGTGGCGTAATATTATGTAGCTCACATATTCCTTGGCAGAGACCCAGACATGAGGGAACTTTGAGCTCACAGTGTGTATTGACATCACGCCCCAAATGGACATTGAGTCTGGACCCTCTGCGGACTAGAGGAGAAGTGAGAAGATCTGAGAGTGAACCCGAAGAGACTGTCTGACTCCTAGGGTCAGACAGAGAAGCCGAGAGGACAATAGGAGGATTAGTTATGAATGGAATTCTGTGTTTGATGTGAATGTAATTTGTGTCTGTTGTAACAGTATAAAGGTATGTGGTTTATCTCAGCTCGCCCTCTTCATTCCCTGACTGAGAGAGGAGCTGTAGGACTTGAGATGGAATAAACCAATACTGAAAAATCATTCAGTCTCTTCATTTCGAGTTTCCTACATTGGTGACCCACACGTGAGAAATATGGAAAGACTTGGAGGTCGTCTCTCCGACTCCGAACCTGACTCACCGGAGACCGCCCGCACCGGCGTAAACTCCATTAGACTCCCCGAGTTCTGGCAAGAGGACCCGCACTCATGGTTCCAACACGTGGAATCACGGTTCGTGCTTAACGGGGTATCAGAGGATGACATTAAATTCCACAATGTCATCGCAAGACTCGACAGCCGCACAGCCCGGTGAGTGCGGAGCCTGGTGCAGCAGCCGCCCGCTGCTGGCAAATACGACGCCCTGAAAGCCGCCCTCATTCGGAGCTTTGTGCAATCGGCCGAGGTGAGGGCCAGAACACTCCTGGACCTGCGCGACAGAGGAGGACGCAGGCCGACCGTCCTCATGGAGGACATGCTGCAGATGATCGGGGCAGACAATGATGCGTTTTTATTTAAGCACATCTTTTTGAGGACCCTTCCAGCGCACATGAGAGGCTCCCTGTCCAGCATGAGGTGTTTGGACCGGCAGGACTTCCGTGCGCTGGCTTTGGAAGCGGAGCGGCTCCTGGACGCATGCGGTGAGCAGGAGACGGCAGCGGCAGCAGCAAACCTCGGTGCGGCGGCCCAGGGCGACGGAGAACTGGTGGCAGCAGAGCCGACCCCAGCGACAACAGCGGCAGCGCGGTCCCGGAGCAGAGGAGAGGACGAGATGTGCTTCTACCATCGACGATTCGCGCACAAGGCTCACAGATGCGTCCCGCCATGCAGCTTCAGGAAGCAGGGAAACGCAAGAGCCGGAGGTCGTTAGCAGCTTCAACCCTCGGCGAACGGAACAAGCTGCTCTACCTGATGGATGCGAGCTCCGGACGGCAATTCCTCGTTGACACCGGAGCACAGAGGAGTTTCATCACCGCAACCTACGCGGACCGGGCGGCCGGCCCCCGCGGAGATGGAGCAACAGCCGCAAACGGCTCATCGATCAAGACGTTTGGCGAAAGAACTCTGCGCCTGTCCTTGCATGGCCGCAGCTATGAATGGACCTTCATAGTAGCGGCGGTGAGTTTCAACATGTTGGGCGCCGATTTTTAATGCTCACATGGCTTGTTGGTAGATCTGGCTAATAGACGCTTGGTTAATGCACTCTCTTTTTGTTCTATTCCCTGTGCAGCACGAGTGTCCCCGCCGTCAGTACAGGCCAACGCCGCCGCAGCAGGAGGTAAGTTCCACACTCTCCTAAACCAGTTCCCAGCACTCACAGTTCCCACGTTTTCAGCTAAGGTGGCGAAGCACGGGGTGGAGCACTTTATAACCACAAGTGGCCCACCGGTTTTTGCGAAGGCTCGGCGCTTGGATGCAGCTAAGCTCTCCATTGCGCGTGAGGAGTTCGCCAACCTGGAAAGGTTGGGCATAATTCGCCGCTCGAAGTCCGCTTGGGCTTCCCCCCTCCACATGGTCCCTAAGGCGGACTGCTCGTGGAGACCGCGCGGCGATTATCGCAGGTTAAACAATGCCACAGCGCAGGACCGCTACCCAATTCTGCATATCCAAGATTTTTCAGTGCATTTGGCCAAGGCACGAATTTTTTCCAAAATAGACCTGGTCCGCAGTTATCATCAGGTCCCGGTCCGATCAGAGGACATTCCCAAGACAGCGGTAATAACCCCTTTCGGGCTTTTTGAATTTTTACGCATGCCTTTTGGCCTTAAAGGCGCTGCGCGAACCTTCCAACGCATGATGGATGCCGTTTTGCGCGACCTCTCTTTTGTTTTTGTCTACTTAGATAATATTTTGGTCGCCAGCGCCTCTGAGGAGGAACACGAAAGTCACCTCAGAACCGTTTTTCAGAGGTTGGGAGCGCACGGGTTGATAATCAACCCAGCCAAGTGCCATTTTGGCGCAGCACAGAACGATTTTTTAGGGCACCGCGTCTCCCCAGAGGGTGCAGTTCCGCTGCCCTCCAAAGTACGCGCAGTGGCTGAGTTTCCCCAGCCACAAACGGTCAAAGCGTTGCAAGAATTCTTAGGTATGGTAAATTTTTACAACCGTTTCATACCTCACGCGGCGCAGCTCATGCAACCGTTGTATGTCGCGCTAAAAAAACAGAAGCCCTCCAATGCGATTGAGTGGTCCCTGGAGCGGGAGCGCGCATTCACTGAGGTTAGGAAAGCACTAGCGAACGCAGCACTGCTGGCTCACCCAGACCCGGCAGCCCGTATAGCGCTAACCACAGACGCGTCAGATGTGGCCATAGGAGCCGTGGTAGAACAGCAAGTCGCCGGAGCTTGGCAACCACTCGCTTTTTTTAGCAGAACCCTACGCGATGCTGAGCGAAAATATAGCGCGTTTGACAGGGAACTGCTAGCGCTCCACCTGGCCATTCGCCATTTCCAGTTCTGGTTGGAAGGACGGCGTTTCACCGCGTTTGTCGACCACAAACCGTTAACCTTTGCAATGTCCAAAGTCTCTGAGCCATGGTCAGGCCGACAGCAGAGGCAGCTGGCCGCAATTTCAGAATTCACCACCGATATATAGCACGTAGCCGGTAAATTTAATGTGGTGGCAGACTGCCTCTCACGAGCGGTAACAGCACCTGTCCGCGCGGATGGGGGCTGTAGCGCCGCAGACGCAGAGCGCGGTAACAGCGCGGACGCGCACGCGGCTCCGGTGCACGTAGGGATAGGTTACGCGGCCATGGCAGCAGAGCAGGGTGAGGACACAGACGTGTGCGCGCTCCTGTCTGGACCAACAGGGTTAAGGCTGGAGAACGTAAGTTTACAAACCGGTTCACCCCCGCTTATTTGCGATGTATCCACCGGGCAACCTCGCCCAGTGGTGCCGGCCACGTGGCGCCGTCGTGTTTTTGACGTGTTTTTGACGCGGTGCACTCCCTGGCACACCCGGGAGTACGCGCTTCGGTGAAAATGGTAGCAGAGAAGTTTGTTTGGCCGAGCCTGCACAAGCACGTGAAGGAGTGGGCGAGAGCCTGCATGTCCTGCCAGCGGGCCAAAGTTCACAGACACACAAAAGCCCCTTTAGAGCCTTTCCACATCCCAGCTAAGAGGTTTGATCATGTGCACGTAGATCTAGTGGGACCCCTGCCACAGCAGCAGAGGTAACTCGCGTTTTTTTAACAGCCTGGGTAGCGCGGTTCGGAGTCCCGTCGGACATTACGTCCGATAGGGGTCCGCAGTTCGTTTCAGAGCTATGGTCAGCCATGGCCAGCGGCTTAGGGGCAACAGCTCATCGCACCACCGCTTATCACCCACAGGCCAACGGTTTATGCGAGCACTTTCACAGGTCGTTAAAGGCAGCCCTCAGAGCGTCGCTCAAGGATACAAATTGGGTAAACAAACTACCATGGGTTTTATTGGGGTTGCATTCGGCACCCAAGGAGGATTTAGATGCCTCACCTGCTGAATTAGTGTTTACTCAACCTCTCAGGCTGCCAGGAGAGTTCCTGCCAGCACATGCAGCACCCGAGCGCCCTCCAGTGTGGGGACCTCTACGCGGCACGGGGGCAGAAATGCTCCCGGGCCCCGCTCATCACACTTTCCCGCGGGTTTTTGTTCCCAAGGCTTTGCAGAACGCAGAGTTTGTTTTTGTCAGGCACGACGCCCAGCGTCACAGTCTCCGCCCACCTTACGACGGTTCGTTCCGAGTGCTGGAAACCGGGGAGAAATATTTTGTACTGGACTTGGGGGGCAGGAAAGAGACAATCAGTGTTGACAGATTAAAGCCTGCTTTTGTGTTATGTGACGAACCTGTACGGTCGGCGGGGGCGCCTCGACGCGGCAGGCCTCCCAAGGGACAGCCCCTAGTCCCCCAGCAGGGGGTAAATAACCCTTCTCCCCCTCATTCCACAGGCGCACCGCAGGAAGGCACAACACAGGCTGTGAAGCCTGCATTCAGCAGATTCGGGAGGAGACTGAAGCCTAAGCAACGGGCAGAGTGATGTGTATTTTTATCAACCCGTGTAAATTGTGCTGTAGATCCTGCAAAGGGGGGGGGATGTAAGGGTGTAATGGGTATGACTGCCCATTATGGACATGAGGGCGGTGTGTGTGTGTCCTTTCTTGACATAGTGTGTATGACTGTCCATTATTGACTTAAGGTTGGTGTATGTCCGTTCTTGGGCGTTTCGGGGGGAGTGATGTGGCGTAACATTATGTAGCTCACATATTCCTTGGCAGAGACCCAGACATGAGGGAACTTTGAGCTCACAGTGTGTATTGACATCACGCCCCAAATGGACATTGAGTCTGGACCCCCTGCGGACTAGAGGAGAAGTGAGAAGATCTGAGAGTGAACCCGAAGAGACTGTCTGACTCCTAGGGTCAGACAGAGAAGCCGAGAGGACAATAGGAGGATTAGTTATGAATGGAATTCTGTGTTTGATGTGAATGTAATTTGTGTCTGTTGTAACAGTATAAAGGTATGTGGTTTATCTCAGCTCGCCCTCTTCATTCCCTGACTGAGAGAGGAGCTGTAGGACTTGAGATAGAATAAACCAATACTGAAAAATCATTCAGTCTCTTCATTTCGAGTTTCCTACACATCCATTGTTGGCATCTTTTAACTCAGTATCTGCATTTTGTCTCTTTTATGGGTACTGAATTTTCTATTTTCCGTTTTAAAGGGAAAGAACTGCTATGAAAGCCATGAATACAAAATTTGTAATAGAAAAAAGAATTTCATTTTATAGAGCTTGTGTGAAGACAGCATTAAAAGGAAGTCATAATGGGCACTGCATTTCTTTGCCCTGCATCTAGAGGGAAAAAAGTAACATCCCTTGGACCCCATCAAGTTACAGACTAACTTGTTCTGTGACCTCATTTTGCTTTGACTCCTGCATTGTGTGCTATAGCGGATGTTTTCTGTTGTAGATTCAACTAAAAACCAAAATTCAGTGTCTTAAAGGGGTCATCAACTTCCCTCTTTCCACATGTTGACAGCTCCCATAGGTCTTAATGAAATGTTAGCAATATATTTTGATCAAATTTTCTTTAATTATTTAACTATTGCAGCATAGATGTGAACCGCCTTTTGCAGCTTCACTTAGAATGACATGCTTCAGTACATGACTCTTTGAATTTTTGAGAACCGCTGTCAACGCCACCCTCCCTCTTACATCACTGTTGCTAGCCTTTGCTGTCTAGAAAGTCTCAGTCAACTAGCAATAATTTGTCTTAAAGAATGTATGAAATACTGCACCACTGGTAGACAGGAGTGTGTCGCAAATGAATGAACGGGTGGCCCAAAGCTCCTAGCAAAAATAGTGTCTCGCAAAAGTAACATCTAAGAGCAACATACAGGGTCAAATGCAGATGAACAAGGATTCTGGTGGGGGGGGGGGGGGGGGGTGAATAGAATTTATAGAAAACAGCAATCAAAGCCAGCTGGATTGGCGGCTAAGCTAACACCTGTCCGACTGCCTAGCCACACTAATGCTAACAGCTTGATATTGAATCACAGAGAAAATATAATAAAATAAACCAGAATGACACAAGATATCCTCTCATGGATCGTCACGTTATTGTGGTGGGGGGTTTGCGTGCCGTAGTGATCCCAGGAGTATTGTTGTCTGGGGCAATTTGTCTCTGGTAGGATCACCCAAGACAAACTGGTCCTGGGGGAAGGGCCAGACTAAGAAAGCTCCAACAGACTCTCATGATGAATGCTAGAACAAGGATTCAGTGTACCTCGCCCGGTATGGAGTTACCGGGGCCCCAACCTGGAGCCAGACCTGGGGGAGGGGCTTGATGGCTAGCCGGGTTTCCGCCCATGGGACCCGGCTGGACTCAGCCTGAAGGAGTTACATGGGTCCGTCCTCCAGTGGGCTCACCACCTGCAGGAGGGATCGGGGGGTCCACAGTGCTATGTGGATCAGGTGGCAGTCAAAAGCGGAGACCTTGGCCATCTGATCCCAAGCTTCCTAAACTGGCTTTTGGGACGTGGAATGTCACCTCTCTGGTGGGGAAGGATCCTGAGCTGGTGCATGAGGTTGAGAGATACCGGCTAGATATAGTCGGCCTCACCTCAACACACAGCTCCGGTTCCGGAACCAGTCTCCTGGAGAGGGGCTGGAGCTTGGCCTACTGTGGAGTTGCCCCAGGCGAGAGGCGATAAGCAGGGGTGGGTATTCTTGTATCCCCCCCACCTTGCTGCTTTTATATTGGAGTGTTCCTCGGTGGACGAAAGGGTTGTTTCCCTGCGCTTTCGAGTTGGAAAACAGGTCCTGACCATCATTTGTGCCTATGTACCAAATGATGGTTCAGAGTACCCACCCTTTTTGGAGTCTCTAACTGGGGTGCTGGAGAGTGCTCCTCTTGGAGACTCCATTGTCCTACTGGGGGACTTCAATGTGCACGTGGGCAATGACAGTGCAGCCTGGAGGGGGGTGATTGGGAGGAACGGCCTGCCCAATCTGAACCCGAGTGGTGTTCAGTTATTGGACTTCTGTGCTAGCCACATTTTGTCCATAACGAACACCATGTTCAAGCATAAGGGTGTCCATATGTGCACCTGGCACCCGGATACCCTAGGTCACAGGTCGATGATTGATTTTGTTATCATGTCATCAGACCTGCAACCGTATGTCTTGGACACTCAGGTAAAGAGGGGTGCAGAGCTGTCAAATGATCACTACCTGGTGGTGAGTTGGATCCGATGGCAGGGAAGGATGCCATTCAGACCTGGTAGACCCAAACGTATAGTGAGGGTGTGCTGGGAATGTCTGGCTGAGAACCCTGTCAGGGAAGTCTTCAGTTCTCACCTCGAGAAGAACTTCAACCCCATTCCGAGGGAGTCTGGAGACAGGGAGTCTGAATGGGCCATGTTCTCCACCTCCATTGTTCAAGCGGCTGCCCAGAGCTGCAGACGCAAGGTCGTCAGGGCATCTCGTGGTGGCAACCCCCAAACCAAGTGGTGGACACCAGTGGTGAGGAGGGCCATTAAGCTGAAGAAGGAGTCCTATCAAGATTGGTTGGCTTGTGGCACTCCCAAAGCAGCTGAGGTGTACCGGTAGGCCAAGCGGAGTGCAGCTCGGTGGTTGGTGAAGCAAAAACTTGGGTATGGGAGGAGTTCGGTGAGGCCATGGAACAAGACTTTCAGTCGGCCTCAAAGAGATTCTGGCAAACTGTCTGGCGGCTCAGGAGGGGGAAGCAGCTCCCTGTCCACACTGTGTATGGTGCGGATGGGGCACTGCTGACTTTGACTGGAGATATCGTCGGGCAGTGGAAGGAATACTTTGAGGATCTCCTCAATCCCACTGAAATGCCTTCCACAGAGGAAGCAGGGCTTGTGAATGAGGGGGACGACTCGCCTATCACAGGGGCTGAGGTCGCCAAGGTGGTTAAAAACCTCTTTGGTGGCCAGGCCCCAGGGGTGGACGAGATTCGCCCTGAGTACCTCAAGGCCCTGGATGTTGTAGGGCTGTCATGGTTGACACACCTCTGTAACATTACGTGGAGGTCGGGGGCAGTGCCTTTGGCATGGCAAACCAGAGTGGTGGATCCTCTCTTCAAAAAAGGGGACCGGAGGGCGTGCTCCAACTTTAGAGGGATCACACTCCTCAGCCTCCCTGGGAGGGTCTATGCCAAGGTATTGGAGAGGAGAGTCCGGCCGATTCAGGAGGAGCAATGTGGTTTTTGTCCTGGCCGTGGCACATCAGACCAATCCTGTTCATAATTTTTATGGACAGGATTTCTAGGCGCAGCCAAGTAACGGAGGATGTCATGCTAGGTGACCTGATCAGGATGCCTCCTGGATGCCTCCCACTTGAGGTGTTTTGGGCATGTCCCTCTGGGAGGAGACCCCGGGGCAGACCCAGGACTCGCCGGAGAGACTATGTCTCCCAACTGGTCTGGGAACGCCTTGGTATCCTCTCTGAAGAGCTGGAGCAGGTGGCTGGGGAGAGGGAAGTCTGGGCTTATCTGCTTGAACTACTGTCTCCGCGACCCAGACCTCTGGAAAAGCGGTAGAAGATGGATGGATGGATGGATGGATGGACACAAGATATATTATCAACTGTGGATTAGTGAACCAGGTGCAAACAGAGATGTCTATTGGTTTGACTGAAATCTAAAGAAAATAACAATATAAACTGTGCTTGGTAGGCAAACTTCTAGTAATGCTGTTAGCTCATTGTTACCTCCGCCAAAGGGGGAGGTTATGTGACCATCGGCGTTGGTTTGTCTGTTTGTCTGTTTGTCTGTTTGTTTGTCTGTTTGTCTGTTTGTCTGTTAGCAAGATAACCCAAAAAGTTATGGACGGATTTCCATGAAATTTTCACAGATTGTCAGAAATGGGGTATCCTACAGATGATTAGATTTTGGGGGTGATCCGGATCACCGTCCACAAGAAAACCGCCATTACGCAAAATGCCATTTTCGTGAATAACTACTAAACCACTAATTCTATCATTGTCAATCCAATTGTTCTGAATCCAATTGCTAGTCATATGTTTACATGGTCAAGGAATCTGAAAACGTACACACAAACACTGTATGGGGGGAACTGTGGCGCTAAACCCCCATTACGGAAAATGCCATTTTCGTCAATAACTATTGAACCACTAATCCTATCATTGTGAATACAATTGCTTGTCATATGTTTTCATGGTCATGGAATCTGAAAACGTACACACAAACACTGTATGGGGGGAACTGTGGCCGCCATTATGGAAAATGCCATTTTCCAGAATAACTACTGAACCACTAATCGTATCATTGTCAATCCAATTGCTAGTCATATGTTTACATGGTCAAGGAATCTGAAAACGTACACACAAACACTGTATGGGGGGAACTGTGGCGCTAAACCGCCATTACGGAAAATGCCATTTTCGTCAATAACTACTGAACCACTAATCCTATCATTGTCAATCCAATTGCTAGTCATATGTTTTCATGGTCAAGGAATCTGAAAACGTACACACAAACACTGTATGGGAGGAACTGTGGCCGCCATTATGGAAAATGCCATTTTCCAGAATAACTACTGAACCACTAATCGGATCATTGTCAATCCAATTCCTAGTCATATGTTTACATGGTCAAGGAAACTGAAAACGTACACACAAACACTGTATGGGTGGAACTGTGGCCGCCATTACGGAAAATGTCATTTCCGTGAATAACTACTGAACCACTAATCCTATCATTGTGAATCCAATTCCTACTAATATGTTTTCATGGTCAAGAAATCTGAAAACGTACACACAAACACTGTATGGGGGGAACTGTGGCGCTTGGCGGAGGTCTGCGCTCTCCGAGTGCTTTTCTAGTTCTCTATATGACAGACAGCTAGGCTGGCCAGTAACAGAGCAGCGGGTGGATATTAAGAATGGTGCTGGGCTGAGTTTACCATTTTATGACATCACATGGCAAACCTGCAAGAGTTAAAACAGGTACACAAAAACTATATAAAGGCTGTGTGGTTTTTTGTTTTTTTACAGAAGTGAGTATTTTTATATTTTTAAATAATTGCATTTCAGAAGGTTAAAACACAATTTTTCAGTCCATGACCCCTTTCATGTTATATCTAAACCTTTTGTGTGAGCCCATCTTCTCAAACATTTTGCTTCTTTATCTCAGTGTCCTGTTATATTTTACTACAGAAATGTTATAGAAGATGCTATATATCACAATCCGGCCACAGCTATGAAGAAAGGAAAATTTCCTGTCATACATGAATAAAACTTTTTCGTAGCCTGTAAAATACTAAGTGTAATGAAAATCACATCAAAGTTAAAAAGGTGGCTTTCCTGTTTTCCCTCAGGTTTTCTCATTGTTTGACATTGTCAGAGGCTAAAATCTGTATGTGACACGTGAAGTCCTCAGGCTGACATGTAAGTATAGTCATTTCGCTCTTAAAACTGACTCATCACATGCACAGTCAGTGTGTCACTACCATTATTGTTTGGCCACAGGTGAAACTGTACAATCGAGTGAGTGGTTTCTCGTTACACTGGTATTCAGGCCATTGATGGAACAGGTGGAGACACCTCTGGATAATCCAGGCTAATTCCAATAGTGGGGATTCCTCTTTGCATGATGCAACAGGCTAAACTCAATAACAGCAGGTGTCAGGGCTATTCCTTCACTCTGAGCTCACTCCTTCCTATTTGGCTTAAGATTCACATGAGACCCTCTCAAGAGTGAAGCAAGACTACTGCAAGAACCTCATCATCAAAATATAAACCACCACTAATTCAGGAGAACCTGATCACGTCTGTCCATAACATGACAATGTTGCTCATGCAAATGTCAGGATCAACTTGGTGAAGGTTTCAATCCAAGCAACTGCCCTCGTAGTGTAATAGCTACACCCTGTTTTATTACTGTGGCTACGTGGTGGACTTTTGCCAATCGGTGCATCATGACATGCACTACACAAAGAGCAGAGATAAACAAACCTATCATCTGGTCAGTCACTGCAACAGATACTGGAGTCAGTTTGTCTTGGCCTGTCCTTGCCACTGATTATATCTCTATCTGCCAAGAATGTGCTGCAAGTTCAGCAAAAGCTAGTGGTACTCAAATACTTTGCAAACAGTTTCATGAAACGGTCAGTCAGAAAGCAACTCATACCGGCTCAGATGTCACCCGGGTTAACAAGGTCAGGAAGGAGTTCCTGGCAGTGGAAGGCGAAGGACAGAGCTGTGTGGAGGAATCTGATCAGACCTAAATGAAACAGTCATTGTCGCCCCCAACAGACTGCTATGATGATGATGATGACGTAGAAATTTGAACTGGGCATGCATTTACAATTGTGTTTTCAAAAGCCATAACTCCTTGATTTTGAATATCAGTAGGTAAAAGTGAATCTGGGCTCAAAGTCTTGACCTGGGATACTCCATCAATCTAACTGACTTATGTGGGATTGTGGCATAAGGCTGCATATCCACAGACAGCATAGAAATCCTTCCAACCTATGTTTCTGGGTGCTTTAGAGGTGATATTAAAAATAGGTCTCAGCCTTGTAGCTTAGCAACTGCTTGACCTGTCAATCACAGCTCACTGTCAGCATTTCACTGAAACGCTCTACTAACAACACAATAGTGCAACAAATGGGCAAGAAGACATGCATCCTTCTGAGCTTTTGCTGATAAATATTGATCATTGTATAGTTTTAGCTTGATTTTGATTGGCCGGTTAGAGAGGCGTGCTGCTGATGAGTGACGGGGGGATCCAAAGCTGTGGGTGCTGCAACATAAAACACTCACCGCTTACAGCACTTTCACGCCGGGGTCGTTGAATGCATTAAATGCTCGTCTATGTAGAAAATTAAAAGAAACTGAACACTCTATGGACACGCACCCTTAAATAGGCTTCGTTAGTAAAATAATATTAGCCCAGAAATATTTCAAACAACGGTTTCCTTGTTTTTAACATCTAAGAGGCAGAACAACTAAATGAGAAAAACTTAGGAAGATTTTGGCAAAAAGCTTTTTGTTCACTTCACCCCTGTTAAAATCCATTCAATAGCTATGGTTGACAGGTGTATTCAAAATGTTTAGTATTTTTATTATTATACGTTATTATTTTTATTAGTTTATTATTTTAATACATAGTTTGAGAAAACAAAAAATAACCATGAACCAATCCAGCCACTGTGTTGATGTTTCACTCACATATTGGTATGCTTTATTGCCAGAGGGGAACTCAAGGGCATCCATGATGTGGCGCCAATTTAGAATCTCTAATTAACCTAACTTTTTTGGAGTGTGGGAGGAAACTGCAGCACCCAGAGGAAGCCCACACAAGCATGGAGAGAACATGCAAACTCCACACGTATAGGCCCTGCTAACCCACAACCTTCTTACTGTGAGGCAGTAGTGCTAACCACTACACTACCATACTGCCCCATATTAATTCAAAAGAAAACAGACCTCTTTCTCTCTTTTTTCAACTTTGCCCCCCCCCCCCCCCCGCCCAAAGATGCTGGGATAGGCTCCAGCCCCCCCGCGACCCGAAAAGGATTAAGCGGAAGAAGATGGATGGATGGATGGATGGATGGCAGATTATTAAATTCCATATTTTTTATGATTCAAACTGTGTCATTTTATATGTAAAAATATGTCAGCATATTTTTCCAAATACCTTAAACTGAACACTGACATTATATCATAGTGATCAAAAAGAAAATATTACATTAGCGACTATAACCACAATAGTAATAGCAGTCAAAATAGAAACGCATAAATTTGTTTAACTTTAATTTTGCTTTTTGACAAAAAAAAGCTTTATATTTTTCATAATCACATTTGCAGAACACAATTTCACAAATAGAAGAAACTTGTATATTTCCAAAATCCAAAATAAATTTTACAGTGCTGCAAGGGAAGGATTTTGCAAATTTCAAAGCAGAGTTTATATAACATTAGCCGTTTTGATTCAGCTTGGGGTGCAGTACAGTAAAATGCTAAGTCACAACGGCACGCTGTGAGTGTGTGCTTGCATACACAAAAATAGGTCAAAACTAAAGGAACACTCACCTCATCTCACACCAAAACATCCCTGATGGGCTTCTCCTGCTCTGGCACAGGTCCAAGGTAGGATGCCAGGAAGTTTTTATGTGACCTGTAACTACAAAAGAGAATCAACATGAGCATAAAAGCAGGATAAAGGTAGATGATTACAGCAGTTAAATATGAAATGCATCATAAGGATCAGCATTTCTATGGACTGACCGCTTCTTAACCTTAGCCTACCACGTGTTTTAATCAGAAGTGAAACTTGAGGTACTCTTACAGTAATAAGATTTAATTTCTCTCTACCTCCTGTTACAGTGAAGCACTATGTTCACACCATGGTGGACTATTGACTCTGTCCAACATTGCGTATAATACGTGTGACACCGTTACATGTTGATAAGGAACTGCTATGGTGCAGTAAATGACCTGTCATGCCATAAAGAGTGGAAAATACCAGTGACAGGTAACAATGGTGAAATGACTGATTTCGCTCAAGAAAAAAAATGAGACGTGCAAGACCTCCAGGAAATCTGAAGAAGCTGGTGAGCAATACTTGTGAAATAAGCATACATGTAGGTGTGTTTGGGTGTGTTATCTGGGCAGGTGCCAGAAAATGTTTCTGGAAAGGATGTTTGGGTTTCCAACTGGGTTTCGCTGAAAGTCATGGGGTGTGTGTGAATGGTTGCTTCATTAATATTATTAAACTGTAACAGCAGTGAGTCACATTGATAATGAAATCTCGACAGGTGGGAAAGAGGTGGGATATTTGGTTGTGTAAGTTGGATTTTTTTTTTTTCATAATGTTAAGAGTGCTAAGGACCAATCAATTTTGGGCAGGAAGGGCAATTTATGAAAGAGAAAATTAAATTGACTTGAATTGAATTGTTCTAAATGGTAACAGGTAATAATGACTTAGCTTTTATTTTTTTAGTTTTTGTACCTGAAAACAATGAAGAGAGTATGGCCCACAAATGCTAACTAAACCAAAAATTGGCAAAAATTGCTTATTTTATTGGCTTTTTATTGTAATTAAACACACAACTTCAGCATTTGACAGCCAGGTCAAGTAATTTCCTCGATGTTCATGTTAATTTTAGCCATCTTTCAAAAAAGTGAGTGATATTGCAATGCTGCCGCCATTTGGATTCACGAACTGGTTTGCGCAAGCTTTACGCACGGGCTTTAAAGGGGGGGAGTGCAATTTATTTATTTAGCGAATGCAAAGTCCTTAAGCCAAGCAGTTGCCTCCTGGTTTGCTGTATGGAGGGTGTGTAATCCTCCTTCCAGTCTTTGGAGCGGGCAAGCCTCTATGATGTGTTCCATTGTTTGCTCCTCTCCACATGCGCACAGTGGGCTAGGGCTACTGCCCCATCTGTGAAGGCTGGCCAAGCAGGGGCCATGTCCAGTCCTGAAGCGATTGAGTGTAGACCACTGTCTCCTTGGAAGGTTGGTGCCCGGGACCTGTTGGTTGGGGTTTATCACCAGCTGTTTGTTTGGGACCTCCTTGGTCTCCCATTCCTCTTGCCAAGCTGTCTGGATGGTAAAGTCAGCTGGGGGAGGGTTTTTCCAAATCGGTGCAATGAATCCCCCCATATGATATCACTGAATTTAGAAATTAACTGGCTACACAACATGTCCATCATCAGCATACTCAGCTGCAATTGCCTCGTTGTGTTCCCGTTAGCCATGGGGATGGTCCGTCATGCTAGGTTATGACTCATTGGTTATTGAAGGCTGTTGAAACCCAACTGGAGGCCCTATTGGGTCGAATGAAGTATCAATCAAATCTAGACAGCCACACCAGTCCTTCGGGCTTCCATTTCAGTTCAGTCTACTGGAAATATATTTTTTTTTTAAATGGTGGCTTTAACACCACAATCAGCTGGCGTTTGCTGGCTGAGTTTTAAACAATGCTCCAATTTTATGGGCAGTTTCCCCCGTTATCATCAAGATGGACGATAAATCTTAATCAAATGGATCTATTGGACCTTTTGCAATTCAAATCATGTTGGAGTATTTGTTGGACTATCATTAATTCAAGGACAGCAAGGAAGCCTCTTTGGTGAGTCAGTGCTATGTTGCTATGCTACGCAAGCTTGTTCAGAGTCCTATTTAAATCCGGTGTTATGAGCTTGTCTGAAATCTGTTTTAATAACCAAATAGACAAAATTCGAAACTTTGAAATGATATAAGGCATAACCACCTACTCTAAACATGTTTACTGTGGAGGAATAAGTTCAGGTGAGGTACGACGAGCTAGAAGGTTGCAGAGTTTTATTTCCTCCATCAAAATGAGACACACTTGTAGCGCTGTGCACTACAGTGCTGTACTGTGCTGCGTGGTGTGTGCTGTGTCGTGCTCTGAGGCATGTATCGTCAGCTCTTTTATATGTTATACAAACAGAGAGAATTCATGGCACATTAGCATATTGATATACATATCAGTCAATACATATGCTTAGCCTGACCAACTGGCGTCTTCTCCTTAATCCGGGGATGTATAAACAATAGTCCATTGTTCTGGTTGTCCCCCCAGGGGCTCTCTGTTCATATGTGTATGGTCCTCTGCTTCTTCTGGACCTTCTGAGTGTGAGGATGAATGTCCCTGTAGAGTGTGGTGGGTCACCACAGGGCTCCCCCCCAGAACACTCAGAAAGGGCTGTGATACCCCTCCCCCCCCCCCCCCGTTGTTTGGGCTCCAGCTCCAGTAGAACTGTCCTGCTGTAGAGGAGTGTCGGATGGCTTGTCAGTCCGTGGGGGGACGGGGGAGGGGTGGAAAGGACAGTGTGCTCCGCTCCGAGTTCCAGCACGTTGAACGGCCGTGGACCGTGGGTGCACGGGGCCGGTTCGCGTCGTGTGTAATGGAACCAGACAGCGATCAGCTGGTTTTAGGGAGGGAGTTGTGGGAAGAGCGCTGTGGAGGAGGAGGGGGGTGGGAGTAAGTGAGTGCCGGCCCGGGACGTCAAAGGTGTCTGGGCCACGCAAAAATTGCGTGTGGATCCACAATGGTGAGGGACTTTCCCAGTCACCCTGGCAGTGATCCACAGCGGCTGTGAAAAAAAATTGAGTCTCTGACTCCTCTCACGGCTTGGTCCAGCGAGGATGTGGGGAAAGCGAACGGCCAAATTCCCCGAGGATTCGTAGCGGCTGTGAAACAACTACAGCTGTGTGAGGGACTTGGCAGTTTGGCTTTTAGGTGCGGAAGCAGCCCTAAAGCCATCGGGAACAGCAATCTGCTAAATTCCCCTTGTGCGCCGTGGCTGAGAAAACCATACAAAGTCCTGTGTGCAGGCTGCACGTCTGCTTCAGGTGCGTGAGCAGCCCTGAAGGTTCCGAGGCTGGCAATCGGCCGTGTTTCTCGGGCATGTGCAGCGGCGGAGGACGCTGTATCGGTCTGTGGAGCCGGCTTGACCCTGTGCGTGGCGCAGTGACCACTTACCTGGTAGTTGCGCTGTCCTCGTAATCCTGCAGTGTGCGTGCGGGGCTTCTGTGCGCGGGAGGTCGGCTGCCGTGAGTTGAGTCAGATTCGGGGAGCTTGGCGGAAATCAATGCAGTCAGTGCCGATGTTCTTCCCCATTCAGGCTGCTTCCTTCATTTAGCTTGTGTTGCCGTTCATGGTGCGTGTCGGTCCCATCCGATTAGGATGAAGAGGTTGCAGGCGTTCTCTGGTCCTCTGTGTCCACAGCGCGGTGAGAGGGAGCAGACGGTCATTCTCTCTCGTCGGGTCACCAGTGTGGAGGTAAAAGATCAGGCGAGAGACGCTCCATGACATGTCTAGGGTCACCAGTGTGGAGGGAATGATCAGGCGAGGGGCGCACCATGATGTGTGCTGGGGCTTCCCGTCCGGGTCATCTCCAGGGTGTTCACCTCGTGTTCCATTCTTTGTCAAGGGTCACCAGTGTGTAGGAATAAGTTCAGGCAAGGTGCGACAAGCTGGAAGGTTGCAGAGCTTTATTTCCTCCATCAAAATGAGACGCACTTGTAGCACTGTGCACTACAGTGCTGTACTGTGCTGTGTTTTGTGTGCTGTGTCATGCTCTGAGGCATGTATCCTCAGCTCTTTTATATGTTATACAAAAGAGAGAATGCATGGCACATTAGCATATTGATATACATATCAGTCAATACATATGATTAGCCTGACCAACTGGCGCCCGGACGTCTTCTCCTTAATCCGTGGATGTATAAACAACAGTCCATTGCTCTGGTTGTCCCCCCAGGGTCTCTCTGTCCATATGTGTATGGTCCTCTGCTTCTTCCGGACCTTCTGAGTGTGAGGATGAATGTCCCTGTAGATTGTGGTGGGTCACCACATTACCACACTTCACTGTGTTGCTGCTGAGACGTTTAAATGTCCCCGCCCACGGTACCCGGAGCGTTAAGAGTTATAAGAAAAACCTAAATTACAGTCACTAAGAACTTTCTGATTCAATTTTGGTGTGAAATCCTAGTATTTTACTAGCTGGTTAATTTAGGAAAATAAGTTTCTGTCTGTGGGTACAGCTTGTTACTTAACATTGCTAGCCTTTTTGTTGGCAAATGTACTACATTCACTTTTTTAAATGGGGTCATTTTTGGCTGTAAAAATGGTTTAAAGGCAAACCTAGGATTCAATTAAAGCAATTTAGAAAACAGTGGGGAAAGACATGGCACTTCATCAGTCATCTTTGTTATGCATTAACTGTTTGAGTTTGTCCATTCAGGGCTACTGTATATGCTTAAGTTTTCCTATGAACGTTATGTGTACATGGATAGCATATTGCTCTGTCTTAAGTGTGAAGACAAACAGAATCCAGCTCAAGCCGACACTCTGGTTTCTCGACTCTTTATTCTTCGTTATTACCCTCAAGTTGAGTGTGTTAACAACAATCGTGTTCTTTTTTTTTAAATTAAGAATGTTTCAGTGTGTGTAGGTCAGGAGTGTATGAGACTTTCAAACTTACTAAGCACAGCTCATGAGCAGAATGGCGGAACAGCTGATGACTGACAGGACCACGGCGATGACCACTAAGACCATCTGCACCACTTCACGGTGGCTGCTTTCATTGGATCGGTTTATACTTTCCAGAGTTTGGACCTCACAGCGCTCTCCATCGAAACCCTTCATACAACTACAGAAAGAAGAGTTGACACAAAAATATATGATATTCTAGTGTTCCACATTTATAATCAAAGAGAGGAAGCAAGGGCTGTACTCACAAGCACACTGGCCGTGGCAGGCCCTCTATGTGTTTGCAGTAGCCGTGAATGCAGTAGTCCAGGTGTGTGGAGGTGCAGGGATTCTCAGTAGTGGTCAGAGTGGATGTGGATGTGGACGTGGATGTGGATGTGGATCCATTAGTGAAGACGTAGTGCTGTGGGTTGAAGGGAGTCACATTTTTGTTCTTATGTCGGTTCCTTCTCTTCCCTCTGCCCTTCCTTTTCTTCTTATCGTCTTTGCTAGGATGCTGGTCTGTTCAGGAAGAGATCAGTTGCAGGTGAAACTGTAACAGAGGTTTAGTCCTGGCCAGTAGGTGATTTGAGGAGGGATGGCATCCCCCTTGTTAGAAAATCATCCCCCTTATTAATTGACCTGTCATCCCACCCCACAATCCCCATGTACTCAAGTAGCTTTTTTACAAAACTGTACTTTCATGACTTATGTGTGGAATTTGTCAGAATAACATTTCTAAGAAGAAAATGTCACAAATTGGTGAGAGTACAATTGCAAATTCACAAGAAAAAACTTATTAAAAATTACTATAATTATGAGGAAAAAAAGTCACCAATTTAATAAACAAGTTTCAGATGTATTTGTATTGTAAATTTGTGTGGGAAATTTAAAGTTGCAAATTTTTCAGAAAAACAATGTAAATTTACAAGCAAAATATTAATTGGCAAGAAAATTGGAAATTTATGAGGAAAAAATATATTTGTATGTATTATATACAGCTACGGAAAATATTAAGAGGCCAGAGAGACCACTGCAAAATTATAACTTTATCTGGTTTTGCCATTTATATGTTTGTGTGAATAAAGTGAAAAATTTAACCTACGGAAAACAACTTACCCAAATTCCAAGTCAAAATATCGTCATTTAGAGCATTTACTTACAGAAAATGACAACTGGCCAAAACAACCAAAAAATTTTTTGCTTTTGGATGTTGCGTTTAGACCAAATAATCCAAGGAAAACAAGTCCATGTTCATTCTTAAACATTACAACAAAAGTTTTAACTTGGGAAGAACTCAGAAATCTGTATTTGTGTAGTAACTGATTTTTATTCGCAGCTTTCATGCATCTTACCATGCTTAGATGATCACCTAATCAGTACATCCTCAAGTAGATTGAGGTGTCTGTGTGTTGGAATTCAACAGGTACTCAAATAGAATGGCTGCCATACATGCAGAGATTCTAATTTAGGAAAGATTTTGTAGTGGTCTTACTTTTTTCCTAGATACTGTAGATAGATAGATAGATAGATAGATAGATAGATAGATAGATAGATAGATAGATAGATAGATAGATAGATAGATAGATAGATAGATAGATAGATAGATAGATAGATAGATAGATATTTTTTCCCTGTACTTTGGTTTGGTTTGTTGTTCCTACCATGGAGGCGAACTTGTCCATTTTCTCCCCCAGGATGTGCTTCGTCTAGTTCCAGTTCATCATCGTCAGTCAGTGAACTCTGGAGGCCTTCTCCGGAGGCCGGACCTCCAGACACTTCAGCAAGGTCACCTGAGTGTGAGGCTGCAGATCCCAGAGCACTCAGAGCACCACAGACTAGTGAAAACGTGACAGGAGACAGATTATCAACACCAAATCTAGTGACAGATCTGGCAAGGCTATGCCAAAGTTTATGTCCACGATCTGAGGATATCAGCAGAGACTGAAACCTGTTCCCATGATGAGATTATAGTTATTTTTTTAATTCTTCTTAGATTAGGGTGAGGTTTTTTATACAGAAATAAACACTTGTCTTCCGAGTCATCATTTCACCTTCAAACCAGTAAAACCAGTCCACATCCAGAACTGTACAGCACCAAGAAGGGAAAGGATTGTCAATAAGGTATGCGAAACATGCTGATCTCTCCCTCAGCAACTTTTTACAATGAACTGACCAAAAGTTGACACAAATCCTTTTCTCTGAAACACCTGATTATCTCTCTTCCCCTCCAGAGAAGTCCTCACTTGCAGGTACATGTTTTTCTCTCCTCTTTTCTTCTCATCCTGTTCAGTTGATTTAAATCCCTTCAAACAGTCAAACACACAGATTAAAAGTACAAGTCCAGACTTACCAAAGCACAGGAGACAGGTGAAAACGAGCGGGTTCATATCCCAGGAAGTTTTTTTTTTTTGTGAATGATAGCCCTACACGAACTTGTGAGTGTGTTATGTGTGTGTTGCAGAGGGTATGTGTTTGTCCTCTGCTGATAGAGATGGTGCTTTGCTCTCTTTACCTCAGCTGGGTGCAGCTTTTATAGACCTATACGCCTGTCTCACACCGCAAGAAAGGCATGGGTGTGTGGGTGTGTGCGCATGAGAGAAAGGCCAACACACAGCGTTTGTGTGTGTGTGTGTGTGTGTGTGTGTGTGTGTGTGTGTGTGTGTGTGTGTCTAATGAAAAATCTGCCCCAGGCAACACATTTTTGCACCTCATGTGCTCAGAATGAACACACTTATGTCTGGGAATAATGAGAATGGAGGACTTCGGGACACCAAACAGTTTGATATATTCTGAACTGTTTCTCATCTCATTTCCTTGTTCTTCTTAATTTTATTGCTTCCGCACTTCTTCTTTTATGGTCACGAATAAGACTATAATTACACCTTTGGTCCAGTTAGCACACCCTCACACACAGAAGACATTTTTAGCCCAAATTTGTAGCCTTTTTTTTTTAGATTTTCTGAGCTTTTAACTCAGTTGAGTGACAATCCATAAAGATCTGATAAAAAAAAAAAAAATCCCACAAAAAAGTTTCTATCATTGTATTTGATTATTGGTATTTGGTAGAGATGTATGCAAATGGTGAGAATTGGGTTTCTTTTGGTGGATATGACATCATTTCTCTCCTTTAACATGCATCTTTTTAAAAAATGCATTACAGTTGTGGTCTATATTAATCATATATTCCATAACCAACATATGTTTAAGCATGTGAGAGTGTTTGGTGATTACATATGTAAGGCGACTTCACACCTCAGAACAGGACAAAGAGTCTCAACCGCCAGTGAAGATTAAAGAGCATCCAAGGCACTGCGGTGGAGACCAGATGGGTTGCCCTGACCCCCCAGGGCCAGGCGGAGGAGTACGAAGACAATGGGGGGATTAAGATAATGAGGGATGTCAGCTTTTGATATGCATGTCTTTTGTTATGTGCGAGTATAAGTTCGTAGAGCCGAAGGTGTTCTCTCTCTTACTACTTCTGCTGCTGCACCTAGATGAGACTTGTTAGAGGAGCTGATAATAAACTTTGGTTTATGAATCACATCGCCTCATTATTTCAAGCTCCTCTACAACAGTGATACTTTTGTGATAAAGAGGTTGCACGATACAATACTGTGATGATAATTGGGCTGTGATGCAATACCATCATGATCTTGTGATACAGTGAGCACTGCAATATCATATGTTGCGATTTCCCAACCTGATCTTTGTCTTGTTCAACTCCAGGCTAGCTCTCAAGAGTCTCTCCTTTGCTGTGCTAACCAGACAGCATTTAGCACCATCTAGTGGACTGAAAAGTCATTTGGTTTTATTACTCTGGTACCTAAATAGTTACGTTTGTATTTGTAACATTTATTAATAATTCTTAATGAAGCATCATAATACTGTGTCTCTGAATCAATACAGTATCACCACCACAATGAATTGCAATACTACAATGCATCCATTTCCCCCCCATCCCTATTTGTAAGGTTTTAATTAGCTCTGTAACATAAGTAATTGCAGTATAATGACAAATTGCATTACTTTACAGAGGTCCTCACAAGGCTGTATTTTTTCTGTTACAGCTGACTCTTCCAACTTGAAAGCAAAACGGGCACCAAAGGACAGCCTGTTTACCTGCTTGCAAAGAAGTAAAGACAGGTTGTTAGAATGCTGGATCTGCACATGCTCAGTCTGCAGCAGCTTTCTCTTCTTATTGTTGTTTCATGGCAGCTTGAGTTTCACTACTGCCACTGTCTGGATGTGAGTGGTATCTTTTTTCTTGTTAACTTAAAAGGTTTGTGATTGAACAATACACTACTATTATGTGTGGGGTGTATGGAGTGTCAGGGAGGGATAGTACCTCTGACGGGGCAACAGTCGCACCTCCAGGTGGTCGGTCCACTTTGGTTCCCACTTGGCTCTCAACCCTCACCTGCGGCTCCAAGTACTGTAGCTGTTTGCATGCAACAGCGGCCACACCCTGGTAAACAGCTTTGACTGGTGGGTGAAACCAGGTGAGGGTAGCCGACGGGCTTAAAACCCTCGGTGAGGTAGGGCTTGTCTACCTATGCATGTGTAGACTGGACCTGGCGGATTGCGCGGAGGAAATCATCAGATTGGCTCAACGGGCAGGAAGGCAGACTCAGCAAAGCACTATGGAGTGCAACTAGGGCACAGTGAGACACATAGCACACTGCAGGTCATCCACTGCATCCTAATCTATCTCCAGCCGTCTTGACTACATCTTGCCACTGGATCCAGATAGGCTGGGACGAGAGAGTGAGGCTGACAACCCTGCGCAACTCTCCCTCACTTAAATGAAATTCACGCGCAAGTCAAGACATCACCCCCCCCCCCTCCAAGTCCTGTGGCAATGGGCAAGTGACAAAGCAGCAGGTGCGGATACACTGGAAGCTGTAGCAACAATCCCACACACAGGCGACCCAGCCATCACTGGAGGCAGTCATCACTGTCAACAGGGAGACCCTCAAGGCTGTCAACAAGTTCATGTACCTCGGCAGCATGCTCTCCAGGTCTGTCAATATCGACAACGAGGTTGATTCACGCATTGCCAAGGCAAGCTCAGCATTCGGATGGCCACGTGCAACAGTGTGGGAAAGGAGAGGCATCAGGCTGACCACAAAAGTGAAGTAGTACAAAGCAGTTGTCCTGCCTTACCTACTGTACGCCTGCCAGACCTGGACAGTCTACAAGCACCATGCCAGAAAGCTAAACCGCTTCCACCTGAACTGCCTCAGAAAGCTCCTGAAGATCACCTGTCAGGACAAAATCCTTGACACAGAGGTCCTCTCCTGAGCTGAGCTGCGTAGCATCCACACCCAGCCCAGGTTAGGTGGGCTGGCCACCTTGTTCGTATGCCTGACTCACGCCTAGCAGAGGGCAAGCACTCACAAGGCAGTCAGAAGAAGCGCTACAAAGACAGTCTTAAGGCCTCCCTGAAGAGCTTTGACATCAGTCCTGACACTTGGGAGACCCTAGCGCTAGACCGATCAGACTGGCATAGCCGTACCAGAAAAGGTGCTGCCTCCTTTAAGTTGAACAGGATTGCCAAGGCCCAGAGAAAACATGAGCTTTGCAAGTCCAGAGCCACCACTGTATATTCTGCCTGCGCAGACTACCTGTGTGCGACCTGTGGCAGAGCCTTCCATGCCCGCATCGGACCAATCAGCCACAGCCGGACACACCGCACCCAGTCCTCTTCCCTGTGATGTCCTTGGTCATCGTCGAGAATGACGGGCGAACAACAACAACAATTATTATGTACAGTTAACATGAAACATAATTACATTAACTTTATTAGAAAAATACATTTTAAGTCAGAAAATGTATATTTTAGGTCAGATTAAATAGAATCATGAATGTAAAGTGAACTATAACCCTAGTTCATTTTTTGAGTGCAAGGCAAAGGCAGAATCTGTTGCCTGTGAATTCACAGTGTCATGAGCTGAGTTTGGACTTTTTCCAAAATCAGCTTTATGGCTTTTTTGCTGTATTTATTTCTATCTGTTGTATTATTGGTGCTTTTTTTTTTAGTTGTCCCTGCCTTTTATTTGTCTGTTTATGTTTTTGGTTGTTTGATTATCTGTTGTATTATTTGTAATTATTCTCCAGTCTGCATTTGGTTTTGTTTATATTTATTTTGTGACTGGCAGCAGTCAGATGCTTTTTCAAGTCTTGTTGTGCCACCTGTCAGCCGGCACTCACTCCTCCCTCTCCTGTTATTACAGTCAGCTGATTCCACTTGTTGTTTCTTTCCTCTCTGCTCAGGTCATCCCACACCTGTGATCACTTGTGTTGTCATCTCACTTATTACTTAAGCTCTGTCTGTTCATTTTGTCTCTGCCGGTTCAGTGTTCCTGTCCAATCACTTCTCACCTGAGCTTGTTCTCCTCAGGTGAGATTCTCTGTAAGTAATCTATGTTTGCTTGCCAGTTCATATGTTGGAGCATTTAGTGTTTATTCTTTATTTTCTATTGTTTGCTAGTTCATACATTATGTTGGAGCATTTAGTGTTTATTCTTTACTTTTTACTTGCTCGCCCGTTCATATGTTGGAGCACTTGTACTTACTCTTTATGTTAATAAATGCACAACACCATCCTGCATGTGGGATTTTTGTCTCTTCTGCCCCAAAGGGGCATGACACACAGCGAATTCCTCTTATTCAAAACTAAAAGTCATTTGTAACAAAAGAGCAAACTAATGGCCACGAATGCAAAACTCTAATTGTAATCATTATGCTGAAGCTCTGCAAGCCATGGTAAACATAACACAGCTGATGAGGTAACAATGCTTGTTGTCTAGCCAAGAGTAAGCAGTACACAGCACTATGCTGAATAATACAGATCAGTGTAGCAGTTCACAGATGTGGGTCTTGCTCTTCTTCTGCATGTGTTGGCTCCAGGGTAGACTAAATAACGTATGTCCCACCTACTGCTACAAAGTGGCATTACAAAAAAGTTCAGAGATCTCAGCTGTGCAGTATATATACTGTAGGTCTTCCACATACGGTCACGGATAATGCATTTCCACAGCGATTTGAAAACTCTAATCCATCCATCCATCCATCTTCTACCACGTAATCCTTTTCGGGTCACGGGGGGGCTGGAGCCTATCCCAGCATCTTTGAGCGAGAGGCAGGGTACACCCTGGACAGATCGCCAGTCCATCGCAGTGAAAACTCTAATTAAATTTTCAATATGTTAAACTTTTTTTAGACTTACATAATGCTCCTTTATCTAAGCAATGCATTTATGAAAGCAACCCAAATCATGTTTATGGAAACATATTAATTTAACTAAATTTTTCATGAGCAAGATTTGCAGTGTTTAGACAATTCACAATCCAGACAATAACCAAACAAAATTCATTTTACTGTCATTGTTAACGACAATAACATTTTTACTAAAGCTTAATAAATTTTAACATTTTTACAAACATATTTACAGTTTCTAATTATTGTGCATTGATCAGTGGTAAAGTAGTTGAAGTGACTGATCTGACTTCTTATGTGTTACATTTTCTTTAAAGTGCTGTCTGTCTCTGATTTATTGTGTATGTGTCTGCATGATTGACCCATGTTACTATTTCTGTACACTGTAACTACAGTACAAAGACACCTTATGACATGGGTGGGGAGGCTGCACACAAGGGCGTGGTTTTGATGTTGTTTTGTCTGTAGAGAGAAGGTGCTCCCCTGGAATCCAACACAAACCTGCTAGTAATGCCAGGAACTTTTCCATCTCATTCTGGGCCTCCTGACATGCTTTGTTTATGAGTGATGAATCTCAGTTGTTCGGATAATGTGTAGTGGCATTGAGGATGTGGCGTGTGAATGCCCACTGTAAACACGTTGCTGCCATATCATACTTTGACACACTAAAACAACTGCATTTAGAGTTTACAACTCACTAGCTGTCACAATTTCATAGAAAAGACATTAATAACCAGAAGTAGCCTATGATGTATACTGACAGCAGCAAGTGAGAATAAATGGCTACAGATTCACTAGCAGTTAACATTCCAGTCAGTTTCCCTAAAACACCTAAAGAAAACACACCCAAAGTAAATCAAAAGCTGTTCTTCAACCCTTTGCAGTATATTCACAGGGTTGTTCTCATTCAAAAGAAAACACTCTAAATGTTTTTGGCATAACAGTCAGAATCCCTCTTAGTGTTTCTGCCACTAAGTAACAGTGGTGTAAACATACTAAATTTGAAGAATTTAAAGTTTGCCTGGGGGTGTGTGGGGGGGTCCGATCCAGATGCCTGAAATAACATACAGCTGTTAGATATTGGCTGGAAAACACAATATGAATGTAGAACAAGTGTTATCAAGTTCAGGTCAAAATTTTGTAACAATACCACAAAAATGAATATATTACACAGTTTTTTTTTTCTCAACCAGAATTTTTTTTCAACCAGGCATTTCTGAACTGTGCCAACCTCTGCCAGTGGCACAGTTTGACACATACCTCGGAAAAACATTTATAACTTTTGAATGCTTCAACATAGAAGTGTCATCTTGGGCTCTAATGAAAGGTGACACTGTCACAATCTGAGCACGGGGGGATACCGCCATGCTCTGTCTCCTTGCCTTTTTTCTATATTTGTATGGTGTTGTATTTTTGAGTTTTCATTCCTGTTATTTTATCTTTGGTGAATTTTCACATATTCTGTATTGTTTCTTAGTATGGTTTATTTTCCTGTTTAAGTTCATTTTAGTTTTGTTATTTACATATTTGGATTTACTTGTCTTTATTTGCCATCGTATTATATTCATATTCTGCTGTGTTTTCTCTCTCTCTCTTCCCCTTCGGGGTTGCAGCTGTCAGTAGCACTTCCAGAATTTTTTGCTCTGTTGTGGGCGATGCTCCTGTCAGCTGTCAGTCCCGCCTCCTCCCTCTCACTACTCCCAGCTGATTTCTGTTGTGATCATTGTCACCTCTTGCCCGCACATGTGATCCACGCCTGCCGTCACTTGTATCATTTGTTTCTGGCCATATTTAAGGGCTGTTATTTCACTCCCTCTTTGCCAGAGTCTTAAAGATTACTCTTCTTCACCAGAACCCTTCCCCTGTTCTGGTGAACCTTGTTTTCTCGATCCATAAGTTTGCTTTGTTTTCAGTTTAGACTTTTGTGTTGTACACTGTTTGGGACTTTTGTGTTTTTGTCAATAAATTTCACAAGTAGCAGTTCAGCGTCTGGGTCTCTCCTCGCTGCCATTCAGGCAATTCATGGCAGAAGACTCCGGCCAGTTAGAGACCCAGCTGCTGCTAGTTTGTGCGTTTTTGTTTTTCTCTCACCTGTTCTCGCCGGAGCCATCATTATGTCCCCAGCCTGCCGGACCTCAGCCAACAAAGGAGGATCGGTGGCTGGGACTCCGAGCCTGGAGGAGGAATGGGCTGCTGAATTTATCCAGAATTTTGTGGATGAAGCTCTCGCCTCCCGTGGGCCCAAGAAGATCTGGGCAAGTGTAACCCAGTGTTAAAAACGTGATTAAAATTATGAATGTCGATACCGCTTTAAGAAGAAGGGGGGCATTCATTTCACAATGGGAGTAGATAGTTTAACGTGAATTAAATTATAAATATTGACACCGCTTTTAAAAGGAAAAACACCCATTTCACAATGGGAATACATAATTTGAATATCCATCCATCCATCCATCTTCTACTGCTTTTCCGGAGGTCCGGGTCGCGGAGGCAGCAGTTCAAGCAGAGAAGCCCAGACTTCCCTCTCCCCCGCCACCTGCTCCAGCTCTTCAGAGAGGATACCAAGGCGTTCCCAGACCAGCTGGGAGACATAGTCTCTCCACCGAGTCTTGGGTCTGCCCCGGGGTCTCCTCCCAGTGGGACGTGCCTGAAACACCTCAAGTGGGAGGCGTCCAGGAGGCATCCTAATCAGATGCCCATACCACCTCAACTGACTCCTTTCAATGTGGAGGAGCAGCGGTTCTACTCTGAGCCTCTCCCGGATGACTGAGCTCCTCACCCTATCTCTGAGGGTGAGTCCAGCAATCCTACGGAGAAAGCTCATTTCAGCCGCTTGTATCCGCGATCTCGTTCTTTCGGTCATTACCCAAAGCTCGTGACCATAGGTGAGAGTAGGAACGTAGATTGACTGGTAAATCGACAGCTTTGCCTTAGAACTCAGCTCCCTCTTCACCACAACAGACCGGTACAACGTCCGCATCACTGCAGATGCTGCTCCAATCCATCTGTCAATCTCTCGCTCCATTTTCCCCTCACTCGCGAACAAGACCCCAAGATACTTAAACTCCTCCACTTGGGGCAGAAGCCTGTCCCCAACCCACAGAGGACAATCCACCATTTTCCGGCTGAGGACCATGGACTAATTTGACTAATTCCGGCTGAGGACTAATTTGAATATGAATATTTAAATAAATATATATTCATAAATAGATAGGAACATTTTCTAGAAGGTTCTGATAAAGTTCCTAGTGTTGTGTGTTGATATTTCGAGTAACCAATGGCTGCGCCGTTGCTGGGTCACGCCACCCAATGGGTTAAGCGCTCTCTCCCTGGGTCTGGGATGACTTGCATTTTTGGCTCAGTCACACTAGACGCCCAAAGACACAGACCAGAGAGAGAGACGGTCCTTGGTGATATGGCGACGCTAGCGTGCTGGTAGCAGCCTTTGCCTGGATAAAACCCTTGAAATTGGTAAGCCTAAACCAAAATGAGAAATAAGACATTGCGGTATTGCCAAATTCTAATGCCCCGCCTATTAAATTTTAAGATTGGGATCTGGAGGCTGTTGGCGCCGTTGAGCGCGGGAACCCCATTGAAGCACGAGACACTCGGCATGGTGAGTGCTATTTATTCATTGTGTATGTGGATGCTAATCGCTAGCTTAAAAACGCTAGCCGCCGATGCTAAATTCGGCTAGTTTTTTCATCAGAAAAAGCTATTTTTCAAGGCTGTAACGGTTAGCAAAGGTCCCAGTTCCCTTGCCATTAATTGCTACTTGATGATGAAAGTTATATCTGTGGTCTATGTGTGTTTAAAGTGCAAAATTGTGATAAATTGTTGTGCTAGATGTGATGTTAGCTTGGTGCAGCACACTGCACAAATGTCCTGTGATGTCAAGTGTTCCAAATGCGCTTTATTCATCGTTGTAGCACCATGTTGATGAGTTTGAATGGTAGATGTGTTTGTTTTATGCACATTTGTTGATTTGGGGAAATTGACTTAGATTATAGACTAAGCTCTTTGTGTTCTGACCTATTTTATAGGTCAGGTTCTTCTTTTTTTTTTTTTTTCTTTGGACTGGTTTGACCAGAGCGTGGATCTCCAGATCTGGATGGTGAGCCGAAGCCCGAACCCTATGAACTGCTAAAGGTGACTCCACTAGTCACCTGGAAAGGACCAAAACAGGACTGTGAATTTTGTAAATATAAGTTTGAGTTTATGGATTATTTTTTTTCTATTTTATCACACTGTGTATTTATTTATGTGTACATGATTGTAAATAATATACATAGTTGCAAGTTCCATATACGGCTGTGTATGTGTCGTCTGTTGCTGCACCTCCCAGGCTCCTACGAACCCAGAGTCGGTCTGACCTGGCCCAATTATCCCTTTTCCCTCAGGTAGAAAAGTTAAGGTAAATACATTGCCATAACACACCACTACCAAAAAGGGTACTACACCTAAAGTGAGTAGGTGTTAGTTAGTAAGGGTTACACACAAAAATCTGGCGAGCGCAGGTGTTAGTGGGTGTTACCCTGGTATTATCCCAGTGATATTATACCCTGTATTACCCCCATTGTATTACAGTGGTATATTGTTACAAAATTTGGCGAGACAAGTACATGTCACAGGGTACACAAGCGTCAATGGAGTGGTGGAGATAGTGAAGGCACATCCCGGCTTGGGGAGGTATCCCCAGTTTGCGGAACTGTTGTCCACGGTCTCCTCGCTTCAGCAGTCTTTCCCCAGGCTGACGTGGGGGCTGCCTCCAGCAAGCCCGAAGCTGACGCAGAAGTGCACTCCACGGCAGATGCCCTGCTCCACTTCCAGTTTGTCCATCCCTGCTCCCACTCCATCGGCTCCAACATGCCGCCACCCAGCTCTGGACCGCCGGAGGAACACCCCCGCTCCTCAGGCAGCAGTTTCTCCTTCGCCGAGGTCGAGAACTCCTCAGCAGTCCCTTTATCCAGTTTTTCTTCTCCGGCTGTCCCGTCAGCCTTCTCCTCCACTGCTGCTGCTTCTCCCTCCTCCTCGGAATTCCTCCCACTGCTGAGGGTCCAGCTGTTTCCTCTCTGGCTCAGCCCATCGCTGTGGCTGCAGGGGCGGCTCTTGAATGTTCCACTAGGAGGCCCTTTCCTACCGAAGTCACGGAGAGGATTGCTCCAACACCTGCTGCAGCAGAGAACATCATGTCCCAGGAACTCAGGCAAGTGTCTTTTCATTTTCCAACATGTTATGATGATGTGCCTTGCCTGATTCCGGGTATTGACGCTCAGTGTTTGCAGGCCCCTGATTCCTCACCACCTGCTGCAGCCCACATCACCTTAAGTGCTCTCTCTGTGTCTCCTCCTATTCTCTCCGATTGTCTGCCAGTCCCACGGTTGAACCACCAGGCGGTGGAGGAGACTGCAGCCTTGGTGGAGCTGGTACCAGCCCTGCAGCCATGGTCTGGATAGACGGTGAGTGCTGCCTGTGATCCAGAGCCTGCGCCGACAACTGAGCATCCTCAGGCTTTAACAGTGCAGGATTCAGTGCCAGCAGAAAAACAACCTCCTGGATCCACACCAGATGAGCCACCTGCATGGATCGCTTTGCTGAGGGGTCCTGGGACTGCATCAACCACCAAGCCTGCTGTAGGGGCCGCCGCAGCAGAGCCAGAGTTGGACCTCCAGAGGGCTGGGCCTGAGACGTTGCCTCCTGGATCGACGGAGTCCTGGACAGCAGTGGAGCTTGAGCTCAGGCAAGTGCTCTCCTTTGTCTTCGTTGTTTATATGTTGGAGAGGTCTTGTCTGGCTCTTGGTGGGGCGAGCCAAGTAAAGCCGTCAGCTGCACCTGAACTCATCTCGCCGGGCTCCACTGCCGCTGGTGACCCTGATCCTGTGTCTCTGTCCCTCTTACCTGAGCCATTCCCCAGTGTCACCGAGATTCATCCAACTTTGCCTGAGGTCTCCGTGGGTTCAGGCTCGCTGCCTGAGGTCTTTGTGGGTTCAGCTCCTCCTGCCGACGTCGTCACAGGTGTTCTGTCCCAGCTCCAGGCCTCCATGGGTGCTGCTCCTCCTTCAGCCAAGGTCGTCACGGGTGCTCTGCCCCAGCCTGGGACCTCCGTAGGTACTGATCCCCCTCTGGACAAGGTCTTCGTGGGTGCTCCATTCCAGCCTGGGGCCTCCGAGGGTGCTGCTTCCCAGCTAGTTGAGGTCGTTGCGGGTGCTCCGTACCAGCCTAGGATCTCCATGGGTGCAGCTCCTCTTCAGCCCGGAATCTCAGTGGGTGCAGCTCCTCCCCAGTCCGGGTCTCCGTCGGTGTTGTGCTCCAGTCGGGGGCCGTTGTGGGTGCTGCACCCAAGCCTTAATCCAACATGGGTGCTGTGCTCCAGCTTGGGTCTTCCGTGGGCGTTATGCTTCAGCCCGGGGGCCACCAAGGGTGCAGCTCTCACACAGTCCAGGTCCACCGAGGGTGCGGCTTTGGCTCAGGCTGGGTCCACCGCAGGTGCTGCCTTGCTGCAGCCCGGAGCCACTGCGGGTGCAGCTTTGCTCCAAACCGGAGCCACTGCAGGTGCAGCTTTGCTCCAGACCGGAGCCACTGCGGGTGCAGCTTTGCTCTAGCCCGGAGCCACCGCAGGTGCAGCTTCGCTCCAGCTTGGAGCCACCATGGGTGCTGCAATGTCCCAGTCCGGGACCACCGGGGGTGCTGCAATGTCCCAGTCCGGAACCACCGGGGGTGCTGCGGAGCAGTCCGAAAGCGTCGGGGTTCCCCCTCCTCTGCCAGATGGCGTTGTGTCCCCCTCTCCTCTGCCAGACGCCGTCATGGTCCCCTCTCTTCTGCAAGACGCCATTGTGGTCCCCTTTCCTCTGCCAGACGCCATCGTGGTTCCCTCTCCTCCACCCGAGTTCGTTGTGGTTCCCGCTCCTCCACCTGACATCATCGTGGTTTCCTCAACTCCACCATCTTCTTCCTCATTGGTCCTCCCCATGGGGCAGCCGCCTCCTGGGCCATCCCTTCTGTTTAAGTGGCTAAAAATCTCTGGCCGACCGCCTGACAGGCTGTGCCGCTGGGTTGGGTGGCCCACAGTCTCCGACAGGCCACCTGACTCTTACCATCAGGCCATCTGTCAGGTCTGAGACTTTAGCCGGCCACCTGAGCTGTCTAGTTCTTTGGTCCAGGGGGCCTAGGTGCCCGGTTCTGTGTGGGTGTAGGTCCTGAGTGGGGTTTTTTGTTTTTTTGTTCCCTCCTAGTCTGGGTTTTGCTGGGGTGGAAGTTTTTCTTATTTTCTCTTGTTTGTTTTGGTCCCTCCGTGCCTGGGTCCCCCTCCTCCCGCCCGGGGTGGGGTTGTTTTCTTGATTTTGATGGGGTGTTTTTTGTGTGGGCGGGTCCGTCTCCTTTGATGTTGCCCAGGGTGTCTGGTATCCACCCCCTGAGGGGTGGCTCTGTCAGGATTTGAGCATGGGGTGATCCCGCCATGCTCTGTCTCCTTGCCTTTTTTCTATATTTGTATGGTGTTGTATTTTTGTGTTCTTATTTCTGTTATTTTATCTTCAGTTGTTTTTCACATATTCTGTATTGTTTCTTAGTATGATTTATTTTCCTGTTTACGTCCATTTTAGTTTTGTTATTTACATATTTGGATTTACTTGTCTTTATTTGCCATTGTATTATATTCATATCCTGTTGTGTTTTCTCTCTGTCTCTCGCTCTTCGCTCCCGCTTTGCCGGAATCTTAATGGTTACGCTTCTCCACCAGAACCCTTCCCTTGTTCTGGTGAACCTTGTTTCCTTGATTCGTAAGTTTGCTTTGTTTTCAGTTTGGACTTTTGTGTGTGCACTGTTTGGGACTTTTGTGTTTTTGTCAGTAAATTTCACAACTAGCAGTTCAGTGTCTGGGTCTCTTTACCCTGCCGTTCGGGCAATTCATGACAAACACTCAGGGCTATGCTGGGCCATATCCAGATACACTGTCAGTAGTTATGACACAGAGTAAGTAAATTATAAACATTACACACAAGGTTGGTAGAAGTGACTCAGCTTTGTAGAAGCAACTAAGTATTATGTATGGGAGACGTACGGGCTTTATAGGGGACATGAGTGACGAACCCAGCCCTATTAGGTATAGCTACGTTCAGAAATTAACTGGATACACGACACGTCCATAATGAGCATACTCAGCTGCAGTTGGCTCATTTTGTTCGTGTTAGCTGTGGGGCTGGTCCTATTAAAGGCTGTCAAAACACAAAGGAAGGACCTATTGAGTCAAATGAGGTATCAATTAATTGAGACTGTCATGTGAGTCTTTTGGGCTTCCATTTATGTCACTATTGCTATGTAGTTTTTATAGCTTGTAAACAAAAAAAAGCAGGAAGTTAGCCGGCTGGATTTCAAACAATGCTGCAATTTTATGGGCATGTTCCCCTGTAATCATCTAGATGGACAATAAATCTTACTCAAATGGATCTATTGGACCTTTTGCAATAAAACTGGACTATATTTATTGGATTATTACTACAGGGCTCCAAGAAAGCTTCATTGATGAGTAAATGCTATGTTGCTTTGCTGTGCTGGCTCATTGGATGCTCTATTTAATTCCAGTGTTACGATTATATTTCTAATCTGTTTTAATATCCAAAGAGATGAAATTCTAAACTTTCAAATGATGCAAGGCATGACTATCCACTCTAAACATGTTTACCACACTTCACTGTGTTGCAGCAAAAATATTAAAACGTCCCATGGGCAGGATACCGGAATGTTAAGGGGCACTGACTGAAAAATTGTTTTGTAGACTTTAACCTTCTAAAATGTGTCTGTCATGTGATTATTATAATAAACAAATAGTGAAGATTAGTTAATTACATATTACACACAGTGCTTGCATACATGTATCTCTTAGATCCACACACACACACACACAAAAAAAAGTGCTTTAGCTCTACACATACACACATGCACACACACACACAAACTCCACAGGAAAGTCTGTTCCTGCTTCCATATATGGGCATGTGTAGGGCAAAAGAGAAGACATACGTATGGACATTGAGAGAAAGCCATAAAGGCAGGAACTAGCAGGATAGAGGAGCCCTCTGGACAACAAGAGGACAGTTTGGATAATGGACATGTATTGTTGGAAAGTTACTGGGAAATGCCCCACTAACTGGAAGCCTTTTTATAGCTGTGAATTCCTTTGTTTGGGGTACTTTCCAGGAGAGGTAGCTGGGAAGACCTGCGGGCCGTGTACACTGACTCCCTGCGTGGTTCTATAAAGGTTAAGCTGAGAAATAGTATTTCTTCTGTGATCATTGGTTGGTTAACTGAAAAGATTCTGCTAACTGTCCAAAAAAATTTTTTTACAGTTTTTGTGGAGAACGCAAGCAATTTGACAACTATTTTGATGATGGACATCAGGAGACAAAGCTTTTGTCTGCATGTTGTGGACAGTCCAGGGCCCACTGATCAGAAGGTGAGAACATTTTTTTAAAAAATCTCTGTAGGATTGTCTGCGACATTCAGTCAAAGTAAGTCTTTGGTTCTGTTTTTAAATTCTATTGGAAAACTTAATATAAAGATAATGTTATATTTTGGGGCTATTTTCTATGAGCGTAAGAGTATGCAGGGAGTCAAAATCATGCATGCATTTACATGTTAGGGACAGATTGAAGAGCCGCTTTTTATAGAGAAATAAGAAAAAGTACTATATATTAGAATAAATCGAATAAGAACATCAATTTTAATCAACGATTGAGTAATATATATATAAAGTACTATATATTACAAGATTATCAATTTTAATCAACGACTGAGTAATATATGAATGAAAATAGGAATTTAAGGGACACAACACAAGAATCTTAAGTAAAAACAAATAGTGAGTGAATTGTGTCACCATAAGGAATATAAGGCGTATATGACACAAATACAAGAAACTTAAGTATCAACAAATAGTGAGTAATTGTGTCGGCCAGTTTTTTAATTAATTAGTTGGACTAATCTATATGATAAGCTATCACTGGTATTGATGACTGGACTCAGCTCAATGTAAATAGCCTCTACATATAGTTAAATTGGTTAAGGTTAAAAAGTGATTCAGAGCAGCAGAGAAAGACACACACTCAAATACACAATAACCTTGGTAGATATAGTCTATATTGTGCATGCTGATATTTGTGCTGATTCTGTGAATCTTGAGGGGATAAATGTGTGGGTTGAGAAATAACGCCGAAAGCCCGGGGGCTGTATATATCTACTAACTCTTTTTCCCATAGTATATTTAGGCAGCTTAACTAAAACGACACACTTATAGCTGTGCAGGAGATGGCGAATCTGTGTTTTTTCACAAAGGGGAGGGGTTGGTCCACCCGCTCTCCCGAGTTGAACTGAGAGATTGGGTTTAAAGCATGATAAAAGTTACTGAGATGAAATTGTTTGAGGTAACAGCATTGAATTGAACACTAAGTTAAAGTTGTAAGATTATTCTTGCATGAATAGAATTGAATTTAAGGAGACGACTCTCCAGTTTCTTGGAAAAAACAAAACAAAATGTGGTTTGTGGTCAACAGACTTCATGACCACATTGCACGTTCACATTTGTGCGTGACTGAGACAGCCACGCAGCATTCTATTGCATGAGAACTGCACATGTGCAGATTAAGCAGTGTAAATGCCATCTTGAAAATCGCCAGGGTGAGTCAATCGTGGGCACCAATCTTGGAGCTGTGGCAGCTAGACCACCTTTAAGCGACATCACTATGTCTCCTCCTCCTTGAGTGCAGAAGGAACTGCCTCCGTCTTGTGGTCAACTATAAGAATTGCATTCTTTCATAAATTTATCTCCAAACTTCCAAGTTAACTTTAAAGGAAATTTTTCCAACAATCTTGAGGACCTTAGTATCTCTCTGGCTGAAAGGGAGCCGCCACTTTAAAAGACCGTGCGCACGGCAAACAGACCTCCCACACCTGCTCAATAGTAGGTTTGATGCAGTGAAGCAACAGAGAGGCTACCCCCAATCAGCTGGAGAGTGAAGAGGTTCAACTTTAATCTGGGCAGAGGACAGAATAAGTACATTTATTCCTAATTATAAAAGGGAATGTGTTGTGAAAATCCTAGGTTAAGAATATATAAAAATAGCAGTAATTTTTTTTTTTTTTAATGGCGCCAGAGACAGGGCAGCCGTACCAGCAGCAACTCTCTCGTGTCTTTGTGTTTCTATCTGTTTATACCTGTATATGGTGTGTCTCTTATTAACCAGGGCTCTGTAGGAATACTCGGACTAAGACTGGATTAACTTTTTTCTCTATTTTAGCCGGTCTTTTTCTAGTTTTCTTTTCTTTTTCTCTTCCTTGGGCAATGGAGATCAACAGAGGTGGGGGTGGACGCATTGTTTACACACGCAAACAGCTGATTGCGCTGAGGAGGCCGGAGCCTGGAGCGCTGCGGCCGGCAGTGAAGCCCCTCATCCCAGATGAGCTGAAGAGGAGACACCGCGGGCGAAGGGCTGGAGCAAAGGTGAGGAGGAGGAGGAGGAAGCATAAGCCGGCTGTACCGATGGTCATCACCAGGAACGTGCGATCGCTGGGAAATAAAACAGATGAGCTTACAGCGCTGGTCAGGACGCAAAAGGAGTATCGTGAGTGTAGTTTCATGTGTTTTACGGAGACGTGGTTACACTCACAGATCCCGGATGTAAACGTAGCGATACCTGGCTTCAAGACTATACAGGGGGACAGAGACGTGAAAAACAGCAGGAAAAAGAGAGGAGGAGTGGTGGCACTTCTTGTTAATGAACAATGGTGTCATCCCAGACACATTTGTGTGAAGGAAAAGTGCTGCAGCCCGGACACTGAACTGCTGGCTGTTAGTATGAGACCTTATTATATGCCACGAGAAATGAAGTGCGCTTTAATTGTTATCATCTACGTCCCTCCGTCAGCTGACGCAGCGGTGGCCTGTGACGTCATCAGCTCCACTGCGGCCACATTACTGGAGAAGCACCCAGATGCATTCATGGCCATCACAGGTGATTTTAACCATGTCTCAGTGGGAAAAAACATTACCAAACTTTCACCAGTTTGTTGACTGTCCCACCAGAGAGAACAAAACACTGGGTTTACTGTATGCCAATGTCAGAGATGCATATAGTGCAACAGCTCTACCCCCCATTGGTAAATCAGATCACTGCATGTTCATGTTAACACCCATGTATGTCCCCCTTGTGCAAAGGCAGCCTGCTTATACACGGACTGTGAAGAGGTGGACACAGGAGGCTGCTGATGCACTGCAGGACTGCTTCGAGACGACGGACTGGAGCATACTCTGTGAACCACATGGGGTGGACATAGACAATATGACTGACTGCATCACAGAATACATTAGATTCTGTGAAGACATGACCATGCCAGCTCAGACTGTACACTGCTTCTCCAACAACAGACCATGGGTCACCAGTGACCTGAAAACACTTCTGAACAAAAAGAAGAGATCTTTTAGGGATGGAGACAAGGAGAAGCTGAGGGGAGTGCAGCATGAGCTGAGAGAGATGCTGAGGAGGTGCAAGGACAATTATAGGAGGAAGTTGGAAGAGAAACTCAGGCAAAACAACACTAAAGATGTGTGGGAGGGAATGAAACAAATAACTGGGTGCAAGGGGAGAGTCAGGCAGCCATCTGGGAGCCAGGAGAGAGCTGAGGAACTGAATCTGTTTTTTAATAGGTTCAACTCACAGTCTGTCACCCAAGCAACACAACCAGACCCCCACACACCCCTCCCCACCCACGGTCCCGTGCAGAACCTCTCTCCATCTCCCCCCTCCTCCTCCTCAGGGGGCACCAGGACCCTCCCTCACTTCACGGTGACTACAGATCAGGTGGAGAAACAGCTGGAGAGACTCCGTCAGCGGAAGGCTTCGGGCCCTGATGGCATCTGTGCAAGGACCCTGAGGACCTGTGCCATCCAACTAGCTCCAGTACTGAAACACCTGTACAACCTGAGCCTGAGTCTGGAGAGAGTACCGGTGCTGTGGAAGACATCCTGCCTGATTCCTGTCCCCAAGAAGTCATCTCCATCGGAATTGAATGACTACCGACCAGTTGCCCTCACATCTCATGTGATGAAGGTCCTGGAGAGACTGGTCTTAGCCCACCTGAGGCCGCAGGTGAAGACGTGGCTGGACCTTCTGCAGTTTGCATATCAGCCCCATTTAGGAGTTGAAGATGCTGTCATCTACCTGCTGCAATGAGCCCATCTGCACCTGGATGGTGGAGGAGATAATGTGAGAATCACTTTTTTTGATTTCTCCAGTGCCTTTAACACCATCCAGCCACTACTGCTGGGTGAGAAGCTGCGGGTGATGGGGGTTGACAGCTCTGTGAGCTCCTGGATTACTGACTACCTGACAGGCAGACCACAGTTTGTCCGGCTGGGCAGTGTTTTATCTGGAGTGGTGGCTAGTGATACGGGAGCTCCACAGGGGACGGTGCTCTCTCCTTTTCTTTTTACCTTATACACCACTGACTTTCAGTACAGCACTGAGTCATGCCACCTGCAGAAATTCTCTGATGACTCAGCTGTTGTGGGTGTATAAGAGGAGGAGAGGAGGGGGAGTACAGGGCACTGGTAGACAGATTTGTGGAGTGGACGGTGCAGAATCACCTGAAGTTGAATGTCAGCAAGACCAGAGAGATGGTGATTGACTTCAGGAAGAGGAAGACTCCTTCTCAGCCACTGCAGATTAGGGGGGAGGATGTGGGAGTGGTTGAGGACTACAGTTTTCTGGGTGTCAGGATCAGCAGCAGGTTGGACTGGAGATCCAACACCGATGCTGCGCACAAGAAGGGGATGAGCAGACTCTATTTCCTGAGAAAGCTGAGATCCTTCAACGTGTGCAGCAGGATGCTGGAGCTTTTCTACCAGACTGTTGTCACCAGCGCCATCTTCTTTGCTGCTGTCTGTTGAGGTAGCAGTATCAGGGCCAGAGATACCAACAGACTTGACAAGATTATCAAGAGGGCTGGCTCTGTAATTGGTCTCAGACCGGAGACCTTTAAGACAGTGATGGAGAGGAGAACACTAAATAAACTGCGATCCGTCATGGACGATCCTGATCACCCCCTCCACCACACACTAGATAGACAGTGAAGCACTTCCTCCAGTAGACTACTACAGCTTCATTGTCAAACGGCCAGGTACAGGAAATCTTTCCTGCCCCATGCAATTTCACTGTACAATAACTCACTATGATTTTGTATTCTAGTCATAGAATACAACATCATAGTGATGGTGCCACACTGCACGTTACAGACTAACTGGTACATCACCTTTTCACTCTGCTCCTGATAGTCCTTCTTTGTGCAATGTGATGATTCATGTGTTTATATGGGTCGTCATATATTAAGCTATGATGTATATAGGTTTTATAGTTGTGTTAGTTTTTACTTTCCATGGGTAATCCCTTTGTCTGTCATGTGTGTGTTTCTGTTGTTTGGTTGTCAACTGTCATGCTGCTGTTACACTGTAATTTCCCAGTTTGGGATCAATAAAGTACATCTATCTATCTATCTATCTATCTAATTCAAACACTACTGAAGAAAATAAATGTTGGGAGATTGTTATTGTTGTGGAGATGTGCGTGTATGTTGAAGTGAATTTTATATGCTGAGAGTGGACAGAAATGGAGAAGGAAGTTTGGTTTTAGAGGAAAATTGAAGGCTGATGAATGTGAAAGTTTTGTGCAGGATATAAGGGAAAAGTATGGACCGAAACGCAGGAATGATTGGAAAAAGGGAAGAAAAAAACATAAGAATGAGAGACTGACACTGCAATGGTGAGATAAAAAATAATAAACATGACAAAAATGAAAAAAAGAAAAAAGAAGGTGTTTAATGGCTTGTCTGTTTCTCCATTAATCTGAGACGATGGTGGTGGCTGTGGTTCTGGGCCGGATCCACCTCCCTACCCCAGCGACCTTGTGAGTTCCTCTTCAGATCCACTTGAATTGGCTGCAGCCGCCCCCGACGTGCCATCGACCAATGACCCCCTCCTCCTTCCGTGACTACAGTAAAAGAATTTTTTTTAAAAAAAGAAGGGACATCGAGAGATGGGACAAAGATGATCAAACCGACCACACGTAAGTAAAATACACTATATTGCTGTTTTCCATTTACTTTTCTGATAGCGTCTCAAATATTGGATCTCATTCAAGAACATTTTAGTATTAGTCTGTGTAAATCATGCGCATTTTGCCAGGAAGCTGTGCTAGTACTAACTAGCCACTCCAAATTCATCAAACTGCTCATAAGTTCTCCAAGCATTCACAAATAGCATTTGTGAATCATCTGTAGTCAGCACATGTTCACAAGAATTGAAGATTGCATAACTGACGCTTAAAACTACCAGTAAAATCATGTTTCACAGTAACTAACTAGCAGTTTCATTCACTAAAAGTCTGAGAGAAAGAGAAGAGGAGAAAACCTAGAATTCTTCTGTGTGTGAGAGGAAAAAATCAGATTAGTTGTGGCAGGAGGGTTTTCTCCTGCAGTGACCATCATGAAGGCACAGCATAAGCCTGAATGTAATGCTATGTTGTAAAAAACATTTTTATTGTCTTGGAATGGCATTATTTTAAACAACTATGGCATAAAATACACCTGAAATTGAATTTCAGATGGGTGCCGTGATCTCCTTTCAAAACTGTGCATATCTACAGTGGGGCAAAAAAGTATTTAGTCAGCCACCAATTGTGCAAGTTCTCCCACTTAAAAGATGAGAGAGGTCTCCAATTTTCATCATAGGTATACCTCAACTATGAGAGACAAAATGAGGGAAAAAAAATCCAGAAAATCACAATGAAGGATTTTTAATGAATTAATTGGTAAATTCCTCGGTAAAATAAGTATTTGGTCACCTACAAACAAGCAAGATTTCTGGCTCTCACAGACCTGTAACTTCTTCTTTAAGAGACTCCTCTGTTCTCCACTCATTAACTGTATTAATGGCACCTGTTTGAACTCGTTATCAGTATAAAAGACACCTGTCCACAACCTCAAACAGTCAGACTCCAAACTCCACTATGGCCAAGACCAAAGAGCTGTCAAAGGACACCAGAAACAAAATTGTAGACCTGCACCAGGCTGGGAAGACTGAATCTGCAATAGGCAAGCAGCTTGGTGTGAAGAAATCAACTGTGGAAGCAATTATTAGAAAAAGGAAGACATACAAGACCACTAATAATCTCCGTCAATCTGGGGCTCCACGCAAGATCTCACCCCGTGGGGTCAAAATGATCACAAGAACGGTGAGCAGAAATCCCAGAACCACACGGGGGGACCTAGTGAATGACCTGCAGAGAGCTGGGACCAAAGTAACAAAGGCTACCTTCAGTAACCCACTACGCCGCCAGGGACTCAAATCCTGCAGTGCCAGATGTGTCCCCCTGCTTAAGCCAGTACATGTCCAGGCCCGTCTGAAGTTTGCTAGAGAGCATTTGGATGATCCAGAAGAGGATTGGGAGAACGTCATATGGTCAGATGAAACCAAAATAGAACTTTTTGGTAAAAACTCAACTTGTCGTGTTTGGAGGAGAAAGAACACCATACCTACTGTGAAGCATGGGGGTGGAAACATCATGCTTTGGGGCTGTTTTTCTGCAAAGACACCAGGACGACTGATCCGTGTAAAGGAAAGAATGAATGGAGCCATGTATCGTGAGATTTTGAGTGAAAACCTCCTTCCATCAGCAAGGGCATTGAAGATGAAACGTGGCTGGGTCTTTCAGCATGACAATGATCCCAAACACACCGCCCGGGCAACGAAGGAGTGGCTTCGTAAGAAGCATTTCAAGGTCCTGGAGTGGCCTAGCCAGTCTCCAGATCTCAACCCCATAGAAAATCTTTGGAGGGAGTTGAAAGTCTGTGTTGCCCAGCGACAGCCCCAAAACATCACTGCTCTAGAGGAGATCTGCATGGAGGAATGGGCCAAAATACCAGCAACAGTGTGTGAAGACCTTGTGAAGACTTACAGAAAACGTTTGACCTCTGTCATTGCCAACAAAGGGTATATAACAAAGTACTGAGATGAACTTTTGTTATTGACCAAATACTTATTTTACCGAGGAATTTACCAATTCATTCATTAAAAATCCTTCAATGTGCTTTTCTGGATTTTTTTTTTCTCATTTTGTCTCTCACAGTTGAGGTACACCTATGATGAAAATTGGAGACCTCTCTCATCTTTTAAGTGGGAGAACTTGCACAATTGGTGGCTGACTAAATACTTTTTTGCCCCACTGTATATTGCACTGAGCTGAGAATCTCCCACTTTGCAGAGTATGACACATTTCAACAATTTGAGTTTAAAATGTGTGTATAAAAAGCAATAAAAAAATACTCTAGCTAAAATTCACAGTATACAGACGTGGACAAAATTGTTGGTACCCCTCTGTTCATTAAAGAAAAACCCACAATGGTCACAGAAATAACTTGAATCTGACAAAAGTGGTAATAAATAAAAATTCTATGAAAATTAACCAATGAAAAACAGACAATGCTTTTGAATTGTGCTTCAACAGAATTATTTTAAATAACAAACTCATGAAACAGGCCTGGACAAAAATGATGGCACCCCTAGAAAAGACTGAAAATAATGTGACCATAGGGACATGTTCAACCAAGATGTGTCCTCTAATTAACATCACAGGAGTCTACAAACTTGTAATCAGTCAGTCAGCCGATTTAAAGGGTGACAAGTAGTCAGTGTGCTGTTTGGTGACATAGTGTGTACCACACTAAACATGGACCAGAGGAAGCAAAGGAGAGAGTTGTCTCAGGAGATTAGAAAGAAAATTATAGACAAGCATGTTAAAGGTAAAGGCTAAAAGACCATCTCCAAGCAGCTTGATGTTCCTGTGACTACAGTTGCACATATTATTCAGAAATTTAAGATCCACGGGACTGCAGCCAACCTCCCTGGACTTGGCCGCAGCAGGAGACGGATAATACGAATGGTAACAAAAGAGCCCAGAACAACCTCTAAACACATTCATGGTCAACTCCAAGGTTAAGGTACAGTACATCAGTGTCAGATCGCACCATCCGTCGTTGTTTGAGCCAAAGTGGACTTCATGGGAGATGACCAAGGAGGACACCACTGTTGAAAACAAATCATAAAAAGCCAGACTGGAATCTGCCAAACTGCATGTTGACAAGCCACAAAGCCTCTGGGAGAAGTCCTATGGACAGACGAGACAAAACTGCAACTTTTTGGCAAGGCACATCAGCTCTATATTCACAGACGCAAAAATGAAGCATTCCAAGGAAAGAACACTGTCCCTGCTGTGAAACATGGAGGAAGTTCTGTTATGTTGTGGGTCTGCTTTGCTGCATCTGGCACAGGGTGTCTTGAATCTGTGCAGAGTACAATGAAATCTCAAGTCTATCAAGGTATTCTAGAGAGAAATGTGCTGCCCAGTGTCAGACAGCTTGGTCTCAGTCGCAGGTCATGGGTCTTGCAACAGGATAATGACCCAAAACACACAGCTAAAAACACCCAAGAATGGCTAAGAGCCAAACACTGTACTATTCTAAAGTGGCCTTCTATGAGCCCTGATCTAAATCCTATTGAACATCTGTGGAAGGAGCTGAAACATGCCGTCTAGAGAAGGCACCCTTTAAACCTGAGACAACTGGAGCAGTTTGCTCATGAGGAGTGGGCCAAAATACCTGCTGAGAGGTGCAGAAGTCTCACTGACAGTTACAGAAATCATTTGATTGCAGTGATTGCCTCAAAAGGTTGTGCAACAAAATATTAAGTTAAGGGTACCATCATTTTTGTCCAGGCCTGTTTCATGAGTTTGTTTTTTGAAATAATTCTGTTGAACCACAATTCAAAAGCATTGTCTTATTTTCATTGGTTAATTTTCATAGATTTTTTATTTATTACCACTTTTGTCAGATTCAAGTTATTTCTGTGACCATTGTGGGTTTTTCTTTCATTAACAGAGGGGTACCAACAATTTTGTCCACGCCTGACTTTTTCCCTTATTTCCCCAACTCTGCACTATAACCCAGAAGCAAGGTGCACATTTCACGTCAAAGCAATAAAAATCAGAATTATATCCATCTGATCCTATGTGAGTTGATCAATTAACAGTCATCCAACCAATACTGTCATGCTGGACAAGACATTTCTCACTGCACTGTCCTACAGAGTAATGGAGCAGTGTGTTCTTATGTTACTGGGAAAACAACGTTTAGAATATTTTTGCATCTGATATGATATGGGAGTAGATGGAATGATAATGTTTTAATTATCCTTAATTATTTTTAATTATAACCTGAATCAAAGTATGAAATCTAGTTAATATGGATCAAACTCTTAGACTTGATTCAGACAAATAAAATATAGTTATTTAGTGAAAACTAAGCTTAGAATAACAGCAAACTATTTACACAAAACTCTCAGCTGGTCTGGATCACTTGTACATATTGCTCAACATTGTATTAAATTTCAAGATATTAACAGATTGGTGTACGGTATCTGAAGATTGGCAATCTAGGTATGAAAGGAAAATAAAATTTTAAAGAAAAACCTGCACTTATTTATGTGATGGCTGACCCACGGGGGCCTGGGCTCCCCATGAATCTGTCTTTTATCAAGGGAGAAAGAGGAGGGGGAGGAGGACAGCAGTGGAGGAGGAGGGATCATGGCCGAGGAGGGAGCACACCCCCACAGTAGAAATATGAGTGCATCAGTGTGGACAGTGGTGTCACTGGCAAAGAGAGTGTCCCCAAAGGCAAGACCGGCCACTGGGAGGGGGAGGCGCCTATGAGCCACATCCACTACAACAAACCTGGACTGGCATGATTAAGACTAAAACAGATAAGTGGACTCACTCCTACACATATAGAAAAAATTGACAGACATCTTCCATTTACCTGACTTTGGTCTAACATTAACAATATAGTGTTTACCAGAAGTAATGTTGGTAGTTCAAGGTACTCCGATTAAATTTGTGTGACGCAGATCCATGTAGATCAGTAACTTTTGGTAATGACATTCAGGGCTTGGCAAAGTCAGAAGAAAAAGTAACAGTTAAATTTTCAAAATGGCAAATTATATCTGTTAAATCTGTGAAAGTAAAGGATCCTACCACCGGTAACATTGTTGAAGGGTAGTTAATTTTTTCAAAGGTTACTCACATGTAGAGGAAGTAAACATGGTTTATGAGACTTCCAAACCAAAATACTGATACTCACTCAACCTGATCACAGATGGACCATGTTCAGTGATATCACAGCATTTTACATCCATAGTTCCTACTGATTGGCAATCTCCAAATCAATATCATTGTACCATGTACTATAGGCAATTGAACGGATCTGATCCAAATTATGAACAAACTTTTTTTGCAAATCTATTCTCCAGATTGGTCATAGAAAACTTGTACTGGTCACCAAGGGGATATGTGGAAGCATCTGTTGTAGCATCTAATCACCCTCTTTAGCCTTCTGTTCACCTTTCATCTGTGTTTTTTGTTAGCTTTGGGTTAGCCACTAGCTATGGCTACTAGCTGTCCTTCCCCTTCTTCTCTGGTGTGCACTCTGTCAGATGTTTAGCTACACCTCTGCCTCTTTTAGTGATAACAGTAAATGTAATAAGTGTTGTCTTTTTGAGGAGCTCGAGGCGAGGTTGTCTGATTTGGAATCCCGGCTCCGCTGTATTGAAACACCACCTGCGCCAGTTAATAACGACGGATGTCCCCTAGCTGCAGCGGAGCTCCCTAGCATAGGGCAGCCTGCTAGCGATCCTCCAGTCCTCCTCAGCAGCGAGGAGACTGGGTGGGTGACAGTGAGAAGGAAGCCTAGCCGCAAAGCCCCGGTTAACCACCAACCTGTTCATGTTTCTAATTGCTTTTCCCCACTCAGCGACACACCCGCTGAGGAAAAAACTCTGATCATTGGCGACTCTGTAGGCAGAAACGTGAACCTAGACACTCCAGCGGCCATAGTCAAATGCATTCCTGGGGCCAGAGCAGGCGACATCGAGTCAAATTTGAAAATGCTGGCTAAAAGTAACTCTAAATACTCCACAATTGTTATCCATGCCAGCATTAACGATGTCTGACTCCGGCAGTCCGAAGTCTCAAAACGTAACGTGGAATCGGTATGTGACTTTGCCAAAACAATGTCTGCCTCTGTAGTATTCTCTGGGCCCCTCCCCAATCTGACCAGTGATGACATGTTTAACCGCTTGTCATCCTTCAGCTGCTGGCTGTCTGTGTGGTGTCCTGCAAACAATATGGGCTACATAAACAATTGGAGCTCATTTTGGGGGAAACCTGGTCTTATTAGACGAGACGGCGTCCATCCCACTTTGGATGGTGCATCTCATTTATCTAACAATCTGGCATCATTTTTATCCAAATTTCCAAAACCTTGACAACTCAGAGTTGGGACCAGGAAGCAGAGTCGCAGTCGTGCACACCTCTCTGCAGCTGCTCTTCATCCGCCACCCCTCAACTTAGCCCCTGTCTTCCCCATCAGAGAATCACTGTCTGCTCCCTCCAAAGTAAATAAACATATAATGTATAAGCATCCCAAAGTGATTAAACAAAAAGTTGGTAAATCTCAGATTAAACATGAAGCCTCTAAATTTAATGATTTGGCCTCTGTTCCTCCTCATAATTTAAAAATTAAATGTGGTTTGCTAAATATTAGGTCTCTAACTCCCAAGTTTCTGCTAGTCCATGATCTGTTAATTGATCATCAGATTGATTTAATATCCTTTACAGAGACTTGGTTAGGGCAAGAGGATTATGTTGGTTTAAATGAATCAACTCCATCCATCCATCTTCTACCGCTTTTCCGGAGGTCCGGGTTGCGGAGGCAGCAGTTCAAGCAGAGAAGCCCAGACTTCCCTCTCCCCAGCCACCTGCTCCAGCTCTTCAGAGAGGATACCAAGGCGTTCCCAGACCAGCTGGGAGCTGGTCGCTCCCAAAACCGGACGATCGACGCCTCAGCCCCCAGCTGAGCCCTCTGGGGGGGGGGGGAGTACTGTGGGTGACCCCCACAACAGACTGGGACAAGCAGAGCGCTCAGCTGGAGCAATTAGCAGAACAATGAGATGTGTATTGATATCAATAGGCAGCCGCTCTTTGTCTAGCTCTTTCCTGCCAGTATCCGCTGTTGATATGTATGACTCAAATGCAAATGTTCATGCTTCCTGCTCTGACTGTGATGCAAATGTCCCATGCCTTCCTGCAGTTACTGTGCCTTTCATGTATTGTCTGTGACTGGGTATATAAGTGACTGAATATCACATGCTCATTCTCTCTCTGACCACCACTTCTGACTACACGCATTGCCTGTATCTGCTGAGGAGAGCCTCCGGGCTCGCTCCGGCGCGCATGCACGGCGCTGGAGTGAGTTCTCGTGATGGCGGTATGATTAATAAACTCCCTTAAAAACTCTCAGTTCGCTCCTTATTATTTCATGCCGCCACACTGGCGGCATGAAACCAGAGGGAGTTGATTCATACGACTCTCATGATAAATTGTATGAATCTACTCCCTCTGGTTATTTAAACTGTCAAAATCCCAGAAGTTCTGGTCGTGGAGGAGGAGTAGCAACAATTTACCATTCCAAATTACTAGTTAATGTAAAGCAAAAAACATGTTTTTTCTCCCTAACATAAACATCTGGTGTGCAGTAATCTGAACTCTCAAGGACAGCGTCATGTGACTGGCATGGAATTTACCATCAGACATGCACTGAGAGTTACTCTGTGGACATGCTATCTATGTTTAGGACACTAAAGACATAACATCTAACGTTGCTGAGGGAGGATTTTTGCTGTTCACCAGTAACTGATACACACACTGCATACAACTTTACATGACTGATACACATATACTGACACTCACACACATACACTGTCTCTCTCAACTTGCTTGTGCTTTGTTAATGTGTGACCTGTATTGTCTGCTAATTGTGCATTAGAGGGTTTTTTTTCTATGTGTTCACAATCTTGCTCATACGAGCTTTATTTTGATAAACTATGTTTTTTTCTCTCTGCCCAATGTGTCATCCCCTCTCCCCCTCTATACCCCCCACTGTTTTGATGAGGCGCCTTGCATGGCTGCCGTGTCATTAGGAAGCGCTTATCGAGCGCGCCTAATGTCAAGTCAAATTCCTCGTATGTTTTTAACATGCTTGGCAATAAAGCTCATTCTGATTCTGATTCTGATTCTTTGAGGGCCTGGTCCTCAGTATTGGGCATTTTAGCAATTTTAGGCTAAACCCAATTTTATTTGCCATAATTTATCTTCCTCCATCAACCTATGCAGAGTTTTTATCCAAATTTGCGATTGTTTCCTCTATGCCATGTGTCAACACAATGGAAATAAGCTATAGACAGCTTGCTCCTTCTGTAATTGATAGCATGGTAGATAGTGTTACAGCTTCTCTGTATCAGACTCTAGACATGGTGGCCCCTTTAAAAAAGAAAAAGTCTAATCAGAGATTTCTGACTCCTTGGTTCTCCTTGGAGTTATTATTCTGCATTAATAGAAGAGAACAAGAATAATCCCAGGTTTCTTTTCAGCACTGTAGCCAGGCTGACAAAGAGTCAGGACTCTGTCAATTCTAGCATTCCCTTAGAGCTTACTAGTCAGGACTTTATGAACTTTTTCAATACTAAAATTTCATCTATCAGAGATAAAATCAGTCAGATTCTTCCCACCGTTAACTTAAATACAGTAACTACTACAACTCCTTCAATTGACATCTGTTTGGATCAGTTTATTCCAATTGACATTTTAGGGTTAGACAAAATAGTTTCCTCATCCAAGCATTCATCTTATCTTTTAGACCCTATTCCTACCAGGTTATTTAAAGAAGTCTTCCCATTTATTGGTAGCTTTATTCTTCAAATAATCAATTCTTCATTAACTTTAGGCCATGAACCACAGGCTTTTAAAACTGCTGTAATTAAACCCTTACTCAAAAAGCCAATGCTGGATCCAGGAGTCTTAGCGAACTATAGACCAATCTCTAATCTCCCTTTCATTTCAAAAATCTTAGAGTTGTTGCTATGCAATTATTTGACCACATGCAGGGAAATGGTCTATTTGAAGAGTTTCAATCAGGGTTTAGAATCCATCATAGTACTGAAACAGCCTTAGTGAAGGTCACTAATGACCTCCTGATCGCATCTGATAATGGACTTGTTTCTGTACTTGTCCTTTTAGACCTTAGTGCAGCTTTTGATACTATCGATCATAATGTTCTACATGACAGATTGGAACACTATGTTGGACTTAATGGACCTTCGTTGCAGTGGTTTAGATCTTATTTATCTGATAGGTTCCAGTTTGTTCATGTCAATGAGTTTTCTTTCAACTCAAAGCTCAGTCATGGAGTTCCACAGGGATCTGTGCTAGGCCCTACTCTTTTTAGTTTATACAGTATATGCTTCCGTTAGGCAACATTATTAGAAAGCACTGTATACATTTTCGTTGTTATGCAGATGACACACAATTAAACCTATCAATGAAGCCAGATGATAGTAATCAGTTAGCCAAGTTAGAAGCCTGTCTTAACGAAATCAAAGCTTGGATGACTTGTAATTTCCTGCTATTAAATTCAGATAAGACTGAAGTCATTCTTGTTGGTCCAGAAAACCTTAGAAATACCTTTCCAAATCAAACTTTTAGTTAGTTACTCTTTCTCTTAATAGCTCTGTGAGGAACCTTAGAGTTATTTTTGATCAAGATCTGTTTTTCAATTCACATATTAAATTCATTTCTAAGACTGCCTTCTATCATTTGCGTAATATTGCCAAGATTAGGAGCATTTTGTCTCAGAGTGATGCTGAAAAACTGATCCACGCTTTTGTTAGCTCAAGATTAGATTATTGTAACTCCTTATAATCAGGTTGTCCTCAAACATCTCTAAAAAGTCTTCAGTTGATCCAAAATGCTGCAGCAAGAGTTTTAACAGGTACTAGAAAGAGAGATCATATCTCTCTGGTTCTGGCCTCCCTTCATTGGCTTCCCATAGAGTTGAGAATTACTGTAAGTTTAAAATCCTTCTTCTCACTTACAAAGCAGGCCCCTTTTTATTTAAAAGATCTGCTATTACCCTGTTATCCTAACAGAGCACTATGCTCCCAAAATGCTGGATTACTTGTAATACCTAGAATCTCCAAAAGTACAATGGGGGCAGAGCCTTCAGTTATCAAGCTCCTGTCTTGTGGAACCAGCTGTCAATCTGGATTCGGTAGTCAGACTCGATCTCTGTTTTTAAGAATAGGGTTAAAACCTTCCTTTTTGACATAGCCTACAATTAAGGAGGGATCATGCGTTTCTGAACCCTCCCTTAGTTATGCTGCTATTAGGTTTAGACAGCCGGGGGACCTCCAATAATTGCGCTGGGCTACACTCCCTTTTTCACTCTCAGTGATTTTTTTATTTTTATTTTATTTTTATTTTTTTTTTGCTGGTCATTAACATCTGTTTGTTCTCACCCATAGATCGAGTCTCCGTCATACTGTTTGCTCTCTACATGTCTGTTCTTTTCATCTTCTCTATCCTCTCACCCCCCAGCCAGTCACAGCAGATGACTGTCCCTCCCTGAGCCTGGTTCTGCTAGAGGTTTCTTCCTGTTAAAAGGGAGTTTTTCCTCTCCACCATCGCCAAGCACTTGCTCACAGAGGGTCGCCTGATTGCTGGGGTCTTTCTGCAATTGTGGGGGTTTCCCCTACCGTTGAAAGTGCTATGAGATGACTGTTGTTGTGAAATAGTGCTATATAAATAAAGTTGAATTGAATTGAATTGTCATATCTGATGAGGATAAGAGCCATTTTAAACAATGGGGGGTTCCACATATCTCACTGGTTAGACCCAAACACATAGATTGGAAAAATGTTGGACATTTTGTCACCTCTGATGAGGAATATAGCCATCCATAGGAAACCAACATCTGACCTTAAGAAAGAATATTCTCCTAAATTAGAAACATATGCATTGTCACTTAACTGGGTAACCATAGCACAAAAGGCTGTGCACAGTTGACACCCAGAAATTTCCTACATGACCAGTCTTAACATTAACAAAAGAAAGGATGAACAAATTCGAAGTTCAAATTCCAAATTCATTATAGTAAAAAGATAAAACAGATGTTGGTCTAATAACAGGAAGCAAAATATGTCACTAACATCACACTATAAAAGACAAAATCTTGAGTGACTAGAAGTTCAAAAAGGTGTTAAACATCTTGTAAAAGAGCTAAAAAAAAAAAAAAGCATCAGATGTCATAGTGTCATGCGCAGCCTCTCCATTGCTGAGGGAAGCATCTTGATGATGCTGGACCTGCAGGAATTAACAAAGATATAATTCTGTGTGCTCATTTTGTACCAGGATCACACACATTGTTGAATGAACTAAAACTCCAAATGCAATTTTTCACAGTGGTTGTCATTAACAATGCATTTTTAGCATACCAGTACACCCAGATCATCAATTCTGGTTTGCATTCATATCTGAAAACAAAAAGTACACATTCACCAGACTACCACAAGGTTACTGAGTCTCCTACAATTTTTCCTTTGGCAATGTCAGCAAATCTTGCACATTTTATACTTCCTAATAGGAGCCAATGTCCGCTATGACATATTGCTGGCATCTCCTGATGAAGAAATATGCAAACAAAACATATTTCTGTAGGCTGGAGTCTATAAGTGATTAAATAAAGGTGCTGTTTTTAATCAAGGTTCCCAAATTTATACCTGACCAAAAGGTAAACCCATCCTCCAACAAAAATTATTTCACTATGCTGCTACTTGAATACATGAACTTTGTCATGTGTTCAAGGGAGGGATGGTGTTATTGGTTATTAGTTATCACACCCTATGGGTTTGAAAATTTTGCTGATAATGTATAATCTGTGCACAAAATAATGCCTAGGGCAGTATCAAGACCAGAGAAGGGTGGTTTTCCATCATCATCATACCCATTTCAGAACATTTGCATGGACTTCATTGAGCTAACCAAATGCGAAGGGAAGAGATATTGTTTAATTTTCCTTGTAAAAATCCAGATCCAATTACAGGAGCAAAAACCTACTAACAGACATTATTCTAAGGTATGGGATCTGAGAGAAAATTTATTTAGATAATGGAACTCATTTTGTAGCCACATTATTTCACATTTAGGGAAAGTGTTGAATAATGATTTGAAACATCATGCAGCATATCACCCACAGTCTGCAGGATTTGTGGAACGACATAACTGGACCATTATAGAAAGATTAAGAAAACAATGGCACAAACAGGACAGAATTGGATTTATTGTTTACCTTGATACTATTTTATATGAGAATAATGCCTACAAAAGAAGGTTTATCTCCATTTGAAGTTTATATGAAAAGCCTTAATTAGTACCCCCTCTTAGACCATTTAACCCAGAAGATGAAGAGATTTGGTTTAGCAGATTACATGTTAAAAATGTTGATTCAAAGACTTCCGGGAAGATGGCGGAGAGACATAACGCTTAAACAGAGAGCTCTCCCTCGCCGGATTAAAAATCATCGGTAAATGGCCAACTCGACATAAACGGATCAATAAACTAAGGGATGAAAACACGAAGGAGCCGGGCACAAGGACAAAAGCAGAGTAAAATTAAAGAATTCCTCTTCAACAACGCAGGAGAAACCGCTGAACACGGGGCCCAAAAAAACGAGGTGACCGCAGCAGAGAAAATGGAAGACACAAAACTCGATACCATGAACACTGGCATCGCCAGTTTGGGTAAAGAGTTGAGAGACTTCAAACGGCAGCTACAACAGGATTTAGCGGCTCTTAAGGAGGAGCTGAAAAAAGAGATTAAGGAAGAAATTATGGGCCTCCGAAGAGAAATGGAGCGCAAGCTAGCAGAAAACATGGAGGAGCTGCGCTCCCAGCGGGCGTGTATGACAGAAGCGCAGGCCCGAATATCAGAGCTGGAAGATTGGAATAGCGAGGCAAGCGAACAGCTGCAGACCCTGACGGCACAAATGCAGAGGATGCAGGAGAAAGTAACCGACTTGGAGAGCAGGTCCAGACGGGGCAATATACGCATCTTCGGGATCCCGGAGGGCATTGAAGGCAACTCGATGACGAAATTCATGGATCAGTTCTTAAAAAAAGAGCTGGAACTGCCCAGCGAAGCGGATCTGCAGATTCAACGAGCGCACAGAGCCTCGGCACAGAACCCGAACCCACGCTCTACACCCAGGTCAGTTGTGGTAAACTTTCTGAGATATGATGTAAAGGAAAGAATCCTGACACGAGCGTGGAAAAAAAAGATACGAATCGGCGACAAGCAGATATTCTTTGATCATGACTACCCGGCGGAAATTGTGCAGCAGCGGAAGAAATATGCCAACATTAAAAAAACGCTGAAAGAAAAAAAAATTAGATTCCAAACGCCGCTAACGAAGATGAGGATTCATTGGGAGAACGGCGTAAGAACCTACAACACAGCCAGAGAGGCAGCGCAGGACATGATGGAGCGGGGCCTTGAGGTGTACGTGCCGGAGGAAACGGTAGGAGCAGCGGAGGCCCTGAACGCATCACGACAGACGGAGTGGAGGCAAGTGAACGGCAAAAGACGGGGGGAGACGTGGCGCAGCGGGCCCAGGAAAGACTACAAGGCTTTCAACTGAAAGCCTAGATTATAACAAAGATTAAGAAAGACACAGAAGAAATGAAGGCCAAGAAGACAAGGTAAAAGAGAAACAGACGGCTAGGAGAGGTTTAAGTGATATTTGTTGGACATTTCTAGACTAATGACTATTTCTTGGATAGTAAATACAGGTCTAGGGAGGGCCCTACACTCGGTGAGGACAATCCCTCCACCCACCAACAGGGACCAGTGGGCAGAAGAAAGGCCCAAAGTACGGAGGTCGAGATTTTTTAATGTGTTTTTATATAAATATGTGTTATTTTTGTTGTTAAAGGGGCTAGGAGCACAAGTTAAAAAAATGGAAAAACATGATTATGGGTAAAAATCTTAAGATAATAACACTAAACGTGAATGGTCTGAACTCACCTGTTAAAAGGGAAAGAACAATAAGAAAATTCAAGAAAGAAAAAGCCGAAATTATATTTATGCAAGAGACACATTTGAGCAAGACAGAACATGTGAAACTAAAGAGATTTGGCTATAAGAACTCCTACTACAGTTCATTTAAGGGAGGAACTAAAAGGGGGGTTATGATACTAATCTCAAATAAAATACAATTTGAATGTGAACAGGAAATCCAGGATAAAGAAGGCAGGTATGTAATAATAAAGGGTAGCATAGATGGAATGCAGATCACATTAGTGAGCATCTATGCCCCACCAGAAAGTGACAAGGGTTTTTTTCAACATCTGTTTGATCTCATAGCAACACACAGTGAAGGAGTCCTAATTTGTGGAGGAGACTTAAATGCTGTCATGGATCATGAAATTGATACAACAAGTGTTAAGAAGACAAAAAAACATGTAACAAAATTCATAAGAACCTCACTGGCAGAAATGGGTATGGTAGACATTTGGAGGGACCTGCACCCACTCGAAAAAGACTATACACATTATTCAGCAGTCCATAAAGTACACTCTAGAATAGATTACTTCCTTATGAATGAAGATGACAGACACAGGGTGAGAAATTGTTGGATTGGAGGGGCAGAAATATCAGATCATAATCCTATATACATGGAAATAAATTTAAACAATAGAAAACGACAAACAACATGGAAACTTAATGTAGGACTGTTAAATGATGATAAAATGAAAGAAAGAATAAAAGTAAACATAAATGAATATATCCAAGAGAATGACAATGAAGAAGTGGACCCAACAATACTATGGGATGCACTAAAAGCCGTGTTAAGAGGAAAATTAATTGTTGAAACAGGAAAAGCAAATAAGACTAAACTGGAAGCATATGAACAAAGATGTGAGAGACTGAGGGAATTAGAACTAACTAACTAACTAACCTGCACTTATATAGCGCTTTTCTAGTCACAAAGACCACTCAAAGCGCTTTCATTAATACTAACCCTCTATTCTAAGGGCCTATAGGAAACAGATATCTAGGGACAATTTAGAACAGCCAATTAACCTAACATGCATGTTTTTGGTATGTGGGAGGAAACCGGAGAAATCCTGGAGTAAACCCACGCAACACGGGGAGAACATGCAAACTCCACACAGATCACTGTTGGTCGGGGGCTGGGATCGAACCCACGATCCCCACAATCCCCCGGCCAAGGGTAAACTGTGCTGCCGCAGTGCTAACCACTGCGCCACCGTGTTTTAGAACATAAACATCAAAGCACAAATGACCCAAAAATATATCAAGAAATTAAAGAAGAAAAAATAAAGATAAAAGAAACACAAATGGATGAAATTGAAAGGAAAAATAGATATCTAAAGCAAAAATATTATGAAACGGGACCAAAAGCCACAAAACTGCTGGCAAAACGGTTAAGAAAACAACAAACAATGAATAATGTATATAAGATTAAAGACCCCACCACAAATAAAACCACAGTTAACCCAGAAAACATCGAAGAAATATTCCATAATTTCTACCAAGAACTATACTCGCAACCTGAAGAAACAAATACTAAAGATATTAAAAAATTTCTATGCACATTGGACTTGCCATCAATAGGAAATCAACAAAATGAAAAGCTAACAGCAGAAATAACAACACAAGAGATTAGAGATGTGATTAAGTCACTTAAAAACGGTAAATCACCAGGTAGTGATGGATACCCCTCTGAGTTTTATAAACTGTTTATAGAAGAACTCACGCCACAGCTTCTAAAGTCATTTAATTGGACGTTGAACAACAACAAAATACCTCCATGGAACGAAGCCATTATTTCAGTCATTTTAAAGCCAGGGAAAGATAGAGAACAATGCGGAAACTATAGGCCAATCTCTTTATTAAATGTGGATTATAAAATATATACAACAATTATATGTAAACGAATAAAGACATTCTTGACGGAATTGATAGAAGATGATCAAACTGGTTTCATAGAGGGACGCCAAACACATGACAATATCAGGAGAACAATACATATAATTAATCAAATACATAAAGAAAAGAAAAGCGCAGTAATAATGAGTTTAGACGCAGAAAAAGCATTTGACAGGGTTAACTGGAAATTCCTATATAGTGTGCTGGAACGCTTTGGATTTAACGAAAAATCAGTACAATGCATAAGGACGCTGTATCAAGAACCTGTGGCAAGAATCAAGATAAACGGTAGCTTAACAGACAAAGTAAATATACAAAGATCAACTAGGCAGGGATGCTGCTTATCGCCCACCTTGTTTGCTCTGTTCATAGAGCCACTGGCTCAAGCGATACGACAAAATAAGAAATTAAAAGGTGTAACAATAAAGGGGGCGGAACACAAGATTGGGCTATTTGCAGACGATATTATAGTTTACCTTGAACAACCAGATGAATCAATAATGGAAATGATGAACTTGATAGAAAATTTTGGAAAATTATCAGGGTACAAGATAAACATAACAAAAACACAAATACTGACATTCCACTATAACCCTCTAAACCAGATAACTGATAAGATCAAACTAAACTGGAAACAAAAAGAAATAAAATACCTTGGAGTGAACATACCTAAAGATCTAAGCAAAATCTATAAAGCAAACTATGATAGGTTGGAACAAGAAATAAAAAAAGATATTGATAGATGGTCAATCTTAAATATGGATCTGAATTCAAAAATTGAGACAGTCAAAATCAGCATACAACCTAGATTACTTTACCTCTTCCAGGCTATACCAACAGAGATTCCAGATTCCCAATTCTCAAAGTGGGACAGGATGATATCGAGATTTGTTTGGGGAGGTAAAAAACCAAGAGTGAAATATAAAACTCTCCAGTTACCAAAAGAGAAAGGAGGCATGGGCCTACCGAGTCTAAAGGAATATTACTACTCAGCACAAATAAGATATATCATATGTTGGTGCGACGAGGGATATGAGGCAAAATGGAAAGAAATGGAAAAGGAAATTGAGGGACTCCCAGTACAAAGCATAATAGGAGATAAAGATGCATATAAGCAAATCAAACAAATAGACCCAATCACTAAATTTACTTTAGAACTGTGGTATAAAATAGTACAAAAGTATAATATAAAGGAAGACATAAAACTATTGAAATGGGTAGCATTTGACAGTCAGTTTGAACCGGCAAAACAAGATAGGGGATACAAAAATCTGGTGAACAAGGGAATCACAGCATGGGGCAATATCGGAAAAAAAGATCTCGGGAGCTTTGTAAACATCAGGAGAAAATTTAAACTAGAAAGATCGGAATTCTTCAGATATCTGCAGATGAGAGACTATTATATGAAGAAGATTAGGCATAACCTCCAAACAGATGTGAGCGAGATTATACAATTCATTTTAAGCTCATATACAGGAAATAAAACAAGAATTATTTCAAAGCTATATCAGAAACTTATGGCAAACAATCATTCAAGTAACTATATAAAGGAGAAATGGGAGAAAGAGCTCAATTTAAACATAACAGAAGAAAGCTGGCAGGAAATATGGAAAACACAACACACGTCAACAAATTCAAGAACATGGAGGGAATTTGGATGGAAAAACCTGATTCGCTTTTTCATTACACCACAGATTCAAGGAAAGTATACAAATACCCAATCTATATGCTGGAGGGGATGTGGGGCTCAAAATGCAGACCACTCGCATATGTTTTGGAAATGCTGCAAAATCTCATCATTCTGGAAATCTATACATGTGACAATACAGAGGATATTAGGATATAATATACCAATGAACTGTAACTTGATGTACCTATGTGATCTTAAAAGAGACAATGTTATACAGGCTGAGGACAGATATCTAGTTAAAATCTTGTTGATTGCATGTAAAAAAACAATCACAAAAAAATGGCGATCAGAAGTTCTTCCTGACCAAGAGCAATGGACTGACATTATTGAGGACATACGTATGATGGAAAAACTAACATATCGACAAAGAATGCAAGAAGGACTATGGGGAAAAAAATGGCGGAAATGGACACACTACAAAGTGCAACAACGAGACAGATATTGAAAGAATAACCAAAGACGCTGGAAAAACCAGAAGAATTAAGAGATGGAAACTAAAAACTTGATGCTCCAACATTTGTCCCCCCCCCTTTTTTTTCTCCTTTTTCTTTTTTACTCTAGCCCCTTTGTTTTTTTTAAATGTAGACTGTGATCTGAATGCAATATATATAATGAAAAATGAATAAAAATCTTAAGTTACAAAAAAAAATGTTGATTCAAAAAGATTCTGTCCATGTTATTCTTCCTAGGAAGGAACACACAAGAGGAATCATCACCATAAAACCAGGAAACCAAGTACTTACAAAGACTGTAAAAAGAAGACCTGGTCAGAAGCCCCCTGGCAGGGGCCATATAAGGTAATATTGTCAAGTCCAACAGCTGTAAAAGCACAAGGCAGAGACACTTGGGTACACCTTACACACTGTAAATTATTATCAAACCAAACCATAGAAGCTATAGGGGGAAAGCCATAGAGAGTATTGCTGTTGTGGAGGAAATCTGGGGCTACAAAGGGAGTCAGGTATTTTAGCTGACCTGATTGTCTCAAACCTTGGTGAAGAAATTAAGAGTCTACAGCAGGTAGAATACTCTCAAAATGGTTAACAATGAAAGACCCCTCAGAGATTACTGATGTAGATTCCAGCTTTATGAATGGCTCACAGGTGTGCTCCTCGTGCTTGTCCTTGTCATAGTCCTCCTGATATGGTTGTCGTGCAGCTCAGTAGCTATTTTCAAAGTAAATGGCAGATCAATAAACATCGACATTAAGGATAAAGGGACACCACCCACCATGACGTGCACTAAAGATAATGTTTGTGGAGTCCAGTTTGACTATTGTGATACATATAATTGTGACCACTCCATGCACTATGAATCTGAGTATGTGATGTATGAAAAGAGTCATAAGTACATGTGCACTCCTCCATGTAACTGGGCTGATGTGTTCAGTGACACAGGACTCGATGACTCTTAATCTGGACAATGTTATGTTGGAGTAAATGTACTTGGAAAATACCCCTTAGAGAGCATAGCCATGGTCTACTATTCATCCTAATCTTAATTGTGAAACAATAACACTATATTCAAGCACACACCAAGATAATTTCACTTCCTTCTTCTTGCCTTGAGAGAGAGCAGTCGCATTTTTCTTCCCTCCTCCCCTGCCTTCCTGATCTATTCCCAGCTTTTGCAATGTTGCGTTTTTGTCTGTGTTTAGTCGCTCTTCTTCTGCTGAATCTTAATCTAAACGGAAATTATGGATTTGGAAGCGGCTTAAATGTGCTATTGTCACTATTTTTCAACAAGAATTGGGCCAAGGGGGAGCCCAAGAATTGGAACCTACGAGGAGACTCATGGACATTGGAATTCATGCGTCTATGGAAACATTATTGGTTATGATCTCAGGACTTCTATTTTTGGCTGTGGAGTTCCCTGATGCATCAGAAATTGAAGGAAAGTGAGAGAGCTGATCAAAGCGGACCCGGCAAGCTCCTTCATCAAATTCGACCAGTTGGGGAGGGCACGAGTAGCGGCAAACGGTGAACTGAATGACAGTGATTCAGTGAAGGAATACATCTGAAGCCCTGTGCTCTCTATGGAAAAACAGTTTAAGCCTGCATATATAATGGAAGCACAGAATTACACGGGTGAGGACAAATTCTATTCTCTGAGTGCACTGTGCTGATTTGATTTGATTTGATTTGACCTTGTTTGCCCCATGTTTACATTCCTCCTGACTGAGATAAGCGGAAGAACCGGCTCTTATGTCTACCCATACAATCAACAATCAGTTGTTTGTCGTCAGCGGATTGGACCCTCAAGGACAATGCCCATGTGCCTTCTGCAAGCAAGAGAGAGAGAGAGATAGACTCTGGACTCTGGACTTGTTTATAAGTCACATGATTATAACATCTATCCACTGCCAGGAGGCGCCCTCTGCTGCTCACTAACAACTGTTACATTACACTACACAATGCATACAACACTACATGCATACGATATACACACACTGCTCTCCCTCTGCTGTGTGATCTGTCTACTAAATGTCTGCTAAATATGCATTGAGGGGTTTTTTTGCCTGCAATCAAAATTTCGCTTACTCATTAAGCGTCAGTTTGATAAAACATGTTTTTTTCTCTCGCCTACTGTGTCATATCCTTTCTTTTCTTTTTTTTCCTTTCTTCTTTATGACTGGCGCCTAGCGGCTGCCCCGGCCTTGGATGCGCTCTGCAGAGCGTGCCCAAATGCCAAATCACGTTTCGTTACCTTGTATTCATACATGTGTAATGACAATAAAGTTGAATCTCAATCTCAATCTCATATGTAGAACAGTTGGAACATGACTGGTTACCTGGTCTACAGCATCACAGCTATGTATTCACAACTAACTATTGGTGGGGATATGCAGAATTCCTTGCTAGTAGGACAAATAAAGCAAATTTCTCCTGCTCAGGACTTTGGAACATTTCAAACAGTTCCTCCAAGCCATCCTCTGTGGTCGTAGTCCCAGTGTCAATGGCACCAGGGCAGAACAACACCTTTGAACTAAATGGAGGCTGGTGGCTCTGTGAGTGTAAGGTCTACTCACACCTGCCCTCTAACTGGGAGGTGTCTGCATCTCTGCATGACTGGCTGACCACACTATCATGATGTATCTGGATTAAGTCAGACAGTCAGGGCGTTGAAAGAGGGACCTGGAATACAAACCACATGATGCAGTCTGAGCAACGGATACACAGTACCAGTTGAATTTAAACATTGGAGCATTGGCCAAAAGGTCACACTCGCGCTGTTTCCTTGGACAGAGGCTGGAAAGAATATTCTTAGGACTGAGTTTGGCCAAGATACTGAGTATGAACCAGATTAAAAATAATAATAATAGTAACAATATTATCCCTTATGAATAGAATTGCTATCTTTATATGTGTAGGATGTTGCTGCATTCCCTGTTGTAGCGGTGTAACCGCTCCCAAAGTCTTCTTCTAGGTCAGAAAACCACGCTCCAACTGATGTTGACAAGGTTTTTGTTAATTTTGCCACAGCAAATCTTCGCCCTTAAACACCGTGAAAAACTAAAAATACAGACATAAGAAACATGAATACAAAATAAATTATAACACTTAACAAATGTTCATAAACAAAAATAATCACATACCGTGTGCGCCTTCTGCCTAGAATTTAGAAGTTGTTAGTCATGTCACAAATTTCCCAAACAAAGTCCTCTCTCTGCATCTGATTGTGGACAGCCTCCAGCAGCCGTGTGACTCTTCTAATCAGGCATGTGAACAGCGCATGCCTACCACCCATTCTTGCACCATATCAGGTCCGGGTCCGCCGCTGGTTTCCTTCACAAACATGGAGAACATTTAACAGTCCGGCTGCCTGCAGGAAAACACTCCGGACACTCGCTCACACAATGGCGCTGATAGGCGTAGCGAGACGCCTGCACGAGCCCCCTTCACGAGCTCTCCGACTCACCCGTGAGCTCGGCAGCACGAGCGCATATGCGCCGCGATATGGAGGGACTGAAGGCGGAGAAAAGGACACCGCTAACGTCCGCAACACTGGCGCACACACCCATAAACAAACATTATTTCAGAAAAAGAACCAAAGATACATAAATCTTTTCACTGTGACAGATACAAGCGGCCTTATTGAAAAAACAGTACATGCTGCTGGTGCATGCTCAGGTTTAAATCATGTCTACCAGTGTCTCTGCAAGGAAAAATGTTGGTATTGACAATATGCCTACAATGATTAAAGCATAATGTAACCGCTGAAAATTGTATAAATACATTTACTGGAAGTTTTTTAAGTTTTTATTTTTGATATTGAAATTGTAGTACTGAATGTTTGTAAATGATGACTCATTTTTATGGTTGCCAAAGGCAGTAGAAACGAGATGAGAATTCTTCCTGTGTAAATGCTCAAAGAATGAAGACTGAAAAGAAATTGCATTACAATGATTACTAATGAAAGTATATACTGCTTATAGGTTTTTCACTCATCACACATGAAAATAACATCAGGTGTCTGATACCTGTTTATTATAGTTATTGACTACATGAAAACTGAGTCAAGAGACGAAATAATTGTTATAATAAATAAATAGTGAAGATTAGTTAATTACATATTACACAAAGTGCTTGCATACACATACAGTGGGGAAAAAAAGTATTTAGTCAGCCACCAATTGTACAAGTTCTCCCACTTAAAAGATGAGAGAGGTCTCCAATTTTCATCATAGGTATACCTCAACTGTGAGAGACAAAATGAGAAAAAAAAATCCAAAAAATCACACTGAAGGATTTTTAATGAATTAATTGGTAAATTCCTTGGTAAAATAAGTATTTGGTCAATAACAAACATTCATCTCAATACTTTGTTATATACCCTTTGTTGGCAATGACAGAGGTCAAACGTTTTCTGTAAGTCTTCACAAGGTCTTCACACACTGTTGCTGGTATTTTGGCCCATTCCTCCATGCAGATCTCCTCTAGAGCAGTGATGTTTTGGGGCTGTCGCTGGGCAACACGGACTTTCAACTCCCTCCAAAGATTTTCTATGGGTTTGAGATCTGGAGACTGGCTAGGCCACTCCAGGACCTGGAAATGCTTCTTACGAAGCCACTCCTTCGTTGCCCGGGCAGTGTGTTTGGGATCATTGTCATGCTGAAAGACCCAGCCACGTTTCATCTTCAATGCCCTTGCTGATGGAAGGAGGTTTTCACTCAAAATCTCACAATACATGGCCCCATTCATTCTTTCCTTTACACAGATCAGTCGTCCTGGTCCCTTTGCAGAAAAACAGCCCCAAAGTATGATGTTTTCACTCCCATGCTTCACAGTAGGTATGGTGTTCTTTCTCCTCCAAACACGACAAGTTGAGTTTTTACCAAAAAGTTCTATTTTGGTTTCATCTGACCATATGACATTCTCCCAATCCTCTTCTGAATCATCCAAATGCTCTCTAGCAAACTTCAGACGGGCCTGGACATGTACTGGCTTAAGCAGGGGGACACATCTGGCACTGCAGGATTTGAGTCCCTGGCGGTGTAGTGTGTTACTGATGTAGCCTTTGTTACTTTGGTCCCAGCTCTCTGCAGGTCATTCACTAGGTCCCCCCGTGTGGTTCTGGGATTTTTGCTCACCGTTCTCGTGATCATTTTGACCTCACGGGGTAAGATCTTGCGTGGAGCCCCAGATCGAGGGAGATTATCAGTGGTCTTGTATGTCTTCCATTTTCTAATAATTGCTCCCACAGTTGATTTCTTCACACCAAGCTGCTTGCCTATTGCAGATTCAGTCTTCCCAGCCCGGTGCAGGTCTACAATTTTGTTTCTGGTGTCCTTTGACAGCTCTTTGGTCTTGGCCATGGTGGAGTTTGGAGTCTGACTGTTTGAGGTTGTGGACAGGTGTCTTTTATACTGATAACGAGTTCAAACAGGTGTCATTAATACAGGTAATGAGTGGAGAACAGAGGAGCCTCTTAAAGAAGAAGTTACAGGTCTGTGAGAGCCAGAAATCTTGCTTGTTTGTAGGTGACCAAATACTTATTTTCCATCATAATTTGCAAATAAATTCTTTAAAAATCAGACAATGTGATTTTCTGGATTTTTTTTCCTCATTTTGTCTCTCATAGTTGAGGTATACCTATGATGAAAATTGGAGATCTCTCTCATATTTTAAGTGGGAGAACTTGCACAATTGGTGACTGACTAAATACTTTTTTACCCCACTGTATCTCTTAGATCCACACATACACACACCCAAAAAGTGCTTTAGCTCTACACATACACACTTGCACACATACACAAACTCGACAGGAAAGTCTCTGTTCCTGTTTTCATATATGGGCATATGTAGGGCAAAAGAGAAGACATATGGATGATGAGAAGAAGCCATAAAGCAGGAACTAGCAGGATAGAGGAGCCATCTGGATGCCAAGAGAACAGTTTGGACAATGGGCAGGTATTGTTGGAAAGTTACTGAGAAACGCCCCACTAACTGGAAGCCTTTTTATAGCTGTGAATTCCTTTTTTGGGGGGGTACTTTCCAGGAGAGGGAGCTGGGAAGACCCGTGGGCCGTGTACACTGACTCCCTGCATGGTGCAATAAAAGTTAAGCTGATAAATAGTATTTCTTCTGTGATCACTGGTTGGTTTACTGAAAAGATTCTGCTAACTGTCCAAAAATTAACTTTTACATTATCAAAAAATATCAAAACACTCACTTCTCTTAAAAAACACACACCCTTTACATAGTTTTTCTCTTCAAGAAGTCACTTTGACTCCTTTGGGTTTGCTTGGGGACATCATAAAATGATGAACCCAGACAAGCACCATCCTTGACACCCACCCGGTGCTCTATTATTGGCAAGCCTAGCTGTCTGTCATGTAGAGAGCTAAAGGGATTAGTCAGAGGTAACAGGGATACTAGGGAGCTTGCAAATCTCACTGGGTTGACTAGCTTGGAGAGTGGCATTCTCGAGCGAGTTTCCAAAATGTCTCTAAACATTCTAGGCGGTTCTTATTTTCCTCTCCTGAGCTGCAGGATCTCACACTCGTCTTGCTGGAATTTTGGACATGTTCAAAAAATTTGTGTCTCAAACCTGTCTTGACCTCATCAAACCCTACTCAATTTAGTTTCCACTAGTCCGAACCTGCGAGAAAAGTTAGGCAACTTTGCACTGGGTTGGGGACCTATGAAACTAAATTCTGACTGATTGGAGACAAACACCTGCAGTAGTTGTAACTGATTGGATAGGTGCAATGGCCGGCAGCAGTTATTTATTATTATACCACATAGTTGCCTGGAGCCTAATACTGAGGCTCCCGTCATCCCCTCTCTTTTTGAATAATACCCTGGTTGGAGAGGTGTCATTTTCAACCTATCCATCATCATGTTGTTTATATAGCTGCTTGTCATTTATTGATGTTTTGAAAAATGTAGAGTCGTTATTATGAGCTTCTACTAGCTATATGTTTGGGGGATCAGGCTAAGTCTTTTTCCTGTATCGGAGCTATAGTGAGCAAGTGGTTATATATGGTTTTACTGTTGTTTAGTGATTGCCAGGCATGTTTATTGTATACATGTGTTTGTATTATGTTAGTCATTTTACGTGTGTGCTTCTGTGCAATACGCTGGTGGGAGAGAAGCTGCAGTGGACAAGCAGTGAAAATGTTATTCTATTGTTTGTTGTGGTTCCCATTCATGTGTAATTGTATTGTATAAATGAATTTGACATCAGATGATGAAATAATCACTGGAATGGAGAGACACCCTGTATTTATAAGGTAGAGATTGCATAATTGACACAAATATCTGTCGTGTGAGTGTTGGACAGCTGTTACGGGACTGTTGTGAGTACAACAAAACCCTAAAGTTTGTCTTGCGCATGTTGTAAGAATGTCCTGCAACACTTGCATGACATGTATGCAAACACCTGGAGAACTTTGGCCAAAAACTTGCTGGGAGTTTGTGTAGCATTATTGCAACATTCATGAGACAGTATGATTCCAAGTGAAAACTGGCAAATTCTCAGATTTGTCTCACATGTTGTATTTTCAACTATTTGCGAGCTGTCTCAGCCCACTTGTAATGGTCTGCTCTGGCTGCTCATTCCCCTCAGCTGCACACACGCCTGTTCCTCATCACAGCCTGGGCTATTTAAACCACGCTGCCCTGGGATCCATGCGGAGTTGTCTGTCAACCTTCATGAGACCCGCTCACGTCTTCTTCGTTGTTCCAGAGTTCCTAGCCTCAGCCTGCCTTCATCCTCGCTTCCAACCCTCTGCCAACCGGCGTCAGGAAGGAAACCTCCATTACACAAGTAAGCCATTGCTCATTCTCCCTAATACACTCTCAGTCCCCTGGGCACAGGTGGAGCTCCGTGGCGGCGGACCAAGCCACACAATTCGACTTGACATATATTCACCCACTACAAGCAGCAGCCGGATCAGTGGACACTGTCCTTCTCGCCGTAGCCACCAAGCTGAACCTGAGCGTCACCACATCTCTGCAAACAGTAAGCCCAGGATTAAACTGCACATCTCCACCTGTATTGCCATTAACTGTCCTACCTTTGTTTGTCCATAGGGTTGCCAGGTTGTACGACATTCTGCTATCCCCCAGCTGCTGCAAGATCACACATCCACACACTCACATCCACACATTATTGTTAATAAATATAATTGTATCTATTTCAGTGTCCAAGTCTGCTCACTGGGTCTACAACCATGTCAGTACAACTCCGCCAAAATGACCCAGCTGACAGCGCGCTAATGCGCAAGGTTATCAACCTCGAGACCCGGGTAGATCAGTTAGCTTATCAACAACAGATCATTTTAACACAATTAACCCGTTTAACGGACCAGTTGGATTGTTTGGCAGGCCCGCAGGCGTTTCCTCTGGCTCCTTCAGCCCCTAGTAGCTCTCCGGCTCCCGCTAGCCCCCCACCCGGCCAGGCCCCTCTTCTTGGCTGACTCCCATCCCCACTCCCACCCATTTAAGCGGTAAATTAGGGGAGGCTCGGGGATTTATTATGCAGTGCAAGATACTGTTTCAGCGGGTGCCCAGGGACTTCTCCACAGACCACAGCCAGATTGGCTATATGATTAATCTGTTAGAAGGAAAAGCACGAGCTTGGGCCTACGCCGTCATGGCTAAGGAAAACTATGCTAACATGACTTATAATCAATTTGTCTGTGAATTCAAGGACGTGTTTGACCACTCCGACCGTGATAGTGTGGTTACGTCCCGGCTGCTTAATTTTAACTCAGTCAGTGGCAGACTACGCTGTCGACTTCCGGGTGGTGGCCACAGAGGTGAGGTGGGAGGACGCCTCGCTCTGCAGCATTTTTATTAAGAGTCTTAGCCCTACCCTGCGGGACGAGTTGGCTCGCCTAGAGAAACCAAATAGGCTCACTGAGTTAATCTCCCTGGCCATCAGTCTTGATAACAGATTAAGGGAACTGGCAGCAGAATGTAGGTCTTCCAGCCACTCGGGTTCCCAATATCGCCACTCCCCTCAGCCTTCCCTATTGGCCCTACCTCCCTTTGATTCCCCGGAAGCCCCAGAACCTATGGTAGTGGGGCAGTCCAAATTACCTCCGGCAGAGAAACAGCGCCGTCGCAAGCTGGGGTTGTGTCTTTACTGTGGGAGCAAGGAGCATGAGGTAGTGTCATGTCCTGTTCGGCCAAAAGGGGGAGTCCGTGCGTCGCAGTAGGGGGACTCACGGACTCACCTCAATCTAATCCCCTATCCAGGTTACTTCTTCCTATTCAATTCATCCATAAACAGACTGAAATAGAGACACATGCACTGACTGATTCGGGGGCAGAGCAGAACTTCATCTCGGGGGAACTGGCAACCCGGTTGGGTCTCCCCTGCCAATCGCTCAAAATCCCACTTAAACTCATTGCCCTGTCCAAAGGCCCCCTCGCTACTGTATCCCTGCAGACCCTCCCAGTGGCCATCATTATATCTGGTAATCATTGGGAGGAACTGAAGTTCTTTGTGTTGCCGGTTTCCTCCTCCCCGGTTATTCTTGGGTATCCATGGTTACGGCTTCATAATCCCTCCATTGACTGGCGCTCTGGGAGTGTGTTATCATGGAGTTTGTTCTGTCTCGGTGCCTGTCTTCAATCGGCTGCTTGCTCGCCGTCCATGCCCCTGAGTACTCCCACCACCCCTCCCCCAATCTGTCCAAGATTCCCCTGGAGTATCACGACCTTGGGGCCGCCTTCAGCAAGACCCAGGCCCTTTCCCTCCCCCCTCAACGCCCATATGACTGCGCCATCAACCTCCATGCTGGAGCCCCGCTGCCATCGAGTCGTCTATACAGCCTGTCACCTCCGGAGCGGGAAGCCGTGGAGGCTTATATTAAAGAGTCATTAAACTCTTAAAGAGTCATTACAGTCTTAAAGAGTCATTAAAGAGTCATTAAACTCTCATGGCATAATTCGGCCATCATCCTCAGTGGTGGGGGTGGGGGGGGGGGAGAAGGACGGTTCACTGAGGCCGTGCATTGTCTTCAGAGAATTGAATAACATCACTATCAAGGACAAATACACCCTGCCTCTTGTTAACTCGGCATTTGATTCCCTCCAGGGGGCTTCCTGGTTCACCAAGCTGGATCTACGGAACGCCTACCATCTGGTCTGGATCAGGGAAGGTTATGAATGGAAGACGGGGTTCCGGACCCCCAGCGGTCACTTTGAGTATCTTATCATGCCGTTCAGGCTGACCAACACCCCCGCTGTATTCCAGTGGTTGATCAATGATGTGCTGAGGGATTTTCTGGGTGTTTTTGCTTTTGTCTGTCTTGATGACATTCTCATTTTTTTGCAGTCCTTGGATGAGCATCAGGTGCATGGGAGGCGAGTTTTGCAGCGACTCCTGGAAAGCAAATTATTTGTCAAAGCCGAGAAGTGCGACTTCCACGCATCTAAGACATCCTTCCTGAGCTTTATCATCTCCCACAATGAGATCATCCCAGACCCCAGTAAGGTAAAAGCGGTGGTAGATTGGCCAACCCCCTCTTCCAGGAAACAACTTCAGCAGTTTTTGGGGTTTGCCAATTTCAACCGCCGCTTCATCAAGAATTATAGCATCACTGCTCTCCCCCTGACCCGTCTTACTTCCTCGAAGGTACCCTTTCGGTGGACTGAGGAGGCGGCTTCAGCCTTTGCTGATCTTAAAGGACAGTTCTTGGCCTCTCCCATTCTGGCTCAGGTGGATCCCGCACTCCAGTGCCTAGTGGAGGTGGACGCCTCGGACTCGGGGGTCAGAGCCGTCCTATCCCAGCGTTCCCCGACGGATGGCAAGATTCGGCCCTGTGCGTTCTTCTCTGGACGTCTGTCTCCGGACAAGCGTAACTACAACATTGGCGACAGGAAGCTCCTAGCGGTCAAGCTCGCGCTGGAGGAGTGGCGTCATTGGTTGGAGGGGGCCTCCCAGCCATTTGTGGTCTGGACGGACCACAAAAACCTGGAGTACCTCAGGACGGCCAAGCGTCTGAACGCACGCCAAGCCAGCTGGTCCCTGTTCTTTGGACGTTTCGACTTTACCATCACGTACCGTCCCGGGTCCAAGAATACCAAACCTGACGCCCTGTCCAGACAGTTCACCTCAGACGTTTTAGAGAAGATGAAACACCCCATCCTTCCTCCATCATGTATCGTGGGCGCCCTCTCGTGGGGCATTAAAGAGAAGGTCTTGAAGGTGCTGGACATCGAACCGGACCTGGGCGGGGGACCAGCCGGGAGACTGTTTGTTCCATCTGCAGTTCGAGGCAAAGTCATCCACTGGGCCCATGCTTCCAGGTTCTCAGCTCACACGATGGCGCTACTACAGAGGACATTTTGGTGGCCATCTCTCCAGAAGGACGTCGGTGAGCACATCCGCGCCTGCCTCCAGTGCGCCGCTGGGCTGGTAAGACGTCATCCTCTTCTCCAGCCGGTCTGCTCCGCCCCCTCCCTATTCCCAGCAGGCCCTGGTCCCATGTGGCGTTGGACTTCATCACCGGTCTTCCTCCTTCTAATCATCATACGGTAATCCTCACCATTGTGGATAGGTTCTCCAAGGCCGCCCACTTCGTTCCCCTGCAAGGGCTGCCTACGGCGAAGGAGACGGCAGACCTGCTCGTCCAACATGTGGTGAGGTTACACGGGATTCCCCTAGACATCGTCTCCGACCGTGGACCTCAATTCATCTCCCAGGTTTGGAGGTCCTTTTGCAACGCCCTTGGGGCTACGGTAAGCCTGCCCTCTGGATACCACCCTCAGACCAACGGGCAGTGTGAGTGGGCAAATCAGGAACTGGAGGCTGCTTTGCGGTGTGTCGCTACTGCCAACCCGGCATCCTGGAGCACCCACCTCCCGTGGATCGAATACTCTCACAACACAACGGTCTCTTCAGCCATCGATCGGCATGTCCCCGTTCGAGGCTTCATTGGGCTACATTCCCCCACTGTTCCCTGAAGAGGAGGGGGACATCGCCGTCCTGTCCATCCAGGCTCACCTGAGGCACTGCCGCCGGCTGTGGAGAGCAACCCGGACCGGGCTACGGCGGACGGCTGAGCGCAGCTCCATGGTTGCCAACCATCACAGGATGTCGGCCCCTCCCTACCGAGTGGGTCAGCAGGTATGGCTATCCACAAAGCACATTAATCTGAAGGCAGAGGCTAAGAAGATGTCCCAGCGGTTTATTGGGCCGTTTGCTATTACGCACGTCATCAACCCTCTTTCTGTGCGCCTAGCCCTCCCCCCTCCCTCCGTACCTGCCCTACTTTCCATGTGTCGCAGGTTAAACCCTTCTGTTCCAGCCCTCTGTGTCCCCCTCCCAGGTCTTCACCTCCACCGATGGTGATCGACGGTGACCCAGCGTGGAAGGTCAATGCCATCCTAGACTTCCACTGCCGGGGTCGCAGCCTGCAATATCTGGTGGACTGGGAGGGCTACGGGCCGGAATGGAGGTCCTGGGTGTGTCGCTCCTTCGTGTTGGATAAAGATCTCATCAGGAACTTCCATCAGGCGCACCCAGGTAGGTTGGATCGACCTCCGACAGACGTCTCATGGGGGGGGAGTACTGTAATGGTCTGCTCTGGCTACTCATTTCCCTCAGCTGCGCAAACACCTGTTCCTCATCACAGCCTGGGCTATTTAAACCACGCTGCCCTGGGATCCATGCGGAGTTGTCTGTCAACCTTCATAAGACCCACTCACGCCTTCTTCGTTGTTCCAAAGTTCCTAGCCTCAGCCTGCCTTCATCCTTGCTTCCAACCCTCTGCCAGCCGGCGTCAGGAAGGAAACCTCCATTACCCAAGTAAGCACCATTCTCCCTAATACACTCTCAGTCCCTTGTGCACAGGTGGAGCTCCGTGGTGGTGGACCTCTCTCCTCTCTGGCGGCGGATCGAGCCACACAACTCCACTTGACACGTATTCACCTGCTACAAGCAGCAGCCGGATCAGTGGATGCTGTCCTCCTGGCCATAGCCGCCGAGCTGAACCTGAGCGTCACCACATCTCTGCAAACAGTAAGCCCAGGATTAAACTGCACATCTCCACCTGTATTGCCACTAACTGTCCTGCCTTTGTTTGTCCATAGGGTTGCCAGGTCGTATAATGCTCTGCTGTCCTCCAGCTGCTGCAAGATCACACATCCACACTCTCACATCCACACATTATTGTTAATAAATATAATTGTATCTATTTCGATGTCCGAGTCTGTTCACTGGGTCTACAACCATGTCACCACTGAGATACTACACTAACCTAACATGGTTTATATTGTTATGTATTTTCTTTAGAATTCAGTCGCCCATATAGACATCCATGTCTCCACCCGGTTCAGTTGATAATGTATCTCGTGTCATTCTGGCTTATGTTCCCCTGTGATGCTACATTGAACTGTTCACATTAGGTTAGCTGTGCGGTCTGACTCAGTCATTCTAGTGGCATTACAGTTCACCTAAATGGGGAGACACTGTCCAACATGCTGCCTGGCATTACCTTAACTGATGATCTGGCTGGTTTTGATTACTGTTTTCTATAAATGTCATTAATTGCCCTTTTTAAGGGCTACTGAAGGACACCAAATGCTCACTGTGGTTTCTGCACATTTATTAACATAAAGACAATCGTGCAAAGAACACTAAACATATACATACAGAAAGGTGAAAGCACTGGAGGAGAGTGGGACTCCAGTGACACCATCAGTGTGTGAATGTGTGTGTGAATGTGTGTGTGAACACCATCAGTGTGTGAATGTGTGTGTGAATGGGTGAATAGCAGCATCTGTAAAGCGCTTTGGTCATCAAGAGATGAGAATAAAAGCGCTTTATAAGTGAGTGCCATTTACCATTTTTACCATTTACTGTGGGGCTCACAGGTGGAAATAAGGGGAAAAACTGACCTGGATTGAGCTCTCCACTCTCCTCGACAGTGATACCCAAAACACTCGGTGTCAGATTCAGAGCTCCTGAGGATGGGTACAGTAACGGAAGGACACGACAACGGGAAGAGGTTGTTGTGCCCCTTAAAAACTGTTTCATGATGAGTAACAGGTGTGGATGCATGAGTGGAGAAAATAACAGAATGAACGACAGCTGTGCAGCCCGGACCAGTTTGACAGCTGGAAGCTGCACAGCGCTGTCAAAATAAAACACAAACCGGAAACCATAATAATACAAGAACAACACACCCCACAATGTAAATAATAATACTACAAGTACAAAATGACCTTTACACAGGAACCCAAAAATGGCAGACAGGATAAACAAGGAAACAAACAGACAGAAAAAGACTAAAGTTAAACTGAAGACTGGGCACGGTGCCCACCCATGCCAAGGATCATGACAATAACTTCTATTCACCCCACTGGAATCCTTGTTCATCTAACAACACTTGGTACTTCATTCATAGATGTTATTCTAGTTTAGGGGACTAACTGAAGCTAGCAGTTTAGCCACTCATTCACATATGTTCATGTTCTTGATGTACTCCAAGGACCAGTCATATCCTATCAACCATTGAAACCCCACACCCCCCTGTCCACCAGGGATGCATTAGTTCATGCATTCTTAAGACAAATTTATGTTAGCTGGCTCAGGCTTGATCTGACAGGAGCTAGCCAGCTAATGTTAGCAACAGTGACAAAAGAGGGAAGCCGAAGTTAAATGCGGCCTTAGAACTTTAAAGAGACATGCACTGAAACCAGCCGTTCAGAAAAAGGCTTCAAAAGATGATTCACAATGATGCTGCAGTAATTAAATAATTAAGAAAAATTTGACCAAATATGTCACAAACATTTCATTAATGTTAATCTGAGCTGTTAAAATGTAGAAAAATGCAGTTGATGGCCCCTTTAATGATAGTATTGGTTAGAGGTTTGCCATGTCGTACTGCTCACAATAATCCTGGAGTAAAAGTAAATATCATAACATTTTTATTTGGCTGTAAAATGACACAATACCGCCACACTGCAGGCATAAGTAATATACTACCCATCCGTCTTCTACTGCTTATCCAGGGAACCGGGTCACGGGGGCAGCAGTCCAAACAGAGTAGTCCAGATTGTTGCACAGTTCATTTAGCACCATGATCCCTCTCACAGGTGCTGAACCCACTGCAGGGCAGACCCATGTGGCTCTTTTGGGTACATTGGGTCCTTGATGTCACTTTTTTCATGGGGATCTACTGGATTTGCCTTGGGAGACCATACCAGGGCCAAGTTGCCCCCAGCAACACAGTTCCTCCCCCATGAAATGTGGCAGTCAATGGAGGGACTGTACTACCCAGCAAAACATTACAAATATGAGGTGGGAAGATGGCGGCTGCTGTACTGTTGGGGTTCCCTGAAAGCAGACTCGGTTTGGTTGTGTAGGAAATATTTTGGTTTTAAGGTTGTTTTGATGGGATGTGAAAATATGGTCTGGCAGTGTGGAAAATCCGCCCGCAAATTTTTCCCCATCAACTATTCACACCACTCTGGTGCAAAATTTTGAAGTTCTATTTTCCTTCCACGTTGCTGCTTCAGGCATGTGGGGGTTTTTTTACTACAAGTGGAGCAATTTAGGGATAATAGCCCCACTTTCATTTAAGTTTCATGAATGAATCCTATAACAATGTTATATAGTCTTTAAGTTTCTGGAATAACATATCTGGCAATCAGTCAGTTTAATTCTTGCTGGATCACAAACTGTCCAGATGCATACCTGTGCTTGAAATCCAGCCGTGGCTGTTCAGAATACAGTAGATCCACTTCACGGTGTTGTTAGCATAGCTAGCCATTACTTAGTACTAGCTCTGTCGGAGCTTTGTTGCTGTTTTCAAGCAATTCTGAAGATTGCAGTAGGTCTCAACCGGCACTTTAACTTGCAACCCACCAATATGCTTTTGTCCTTAACCGCGACAAAGGAAAAACAATCTGTCTATATCCACAAAAATGAAGTAGCTTCATCTTTTCCTCCACTCAGTAGTGAAGAGGTTCTTTGCAACAGCTCACCTAGACTGGCGGCTGTGTCAGCTACATAGGGTCAGTTTGTATTTATTTGTGCTAAAAATATCTATCCATGTTAATAAAATGAGTAACGAGTAATGCATCTGATCAAATTTCAGTCACTAACGCATTACTGAATTTTTAAACTAATTTCGTTACACAGCACGCTACTGCAAAAGTTGTCATGATCTGGTGAGCGCACTCTCCCCTGCTCGTCCTGTTCAACTTTCACTTACTCCACGGGCAATCACCGGCGTGATGAGATGCACCTGTTACCTCTGACTGGCCAGCGCTTAAATAGACCTTCTCTTCAACACCTCGGCGCTGGCTTGTTGGGTATACTACCAGTTCAGCAGTAAGTTCTGATTTTCCTCTAACTAGAAAAACCTTTTAATCCTTTGCTTATATCTCCACAGGTTGCTACCTCCTTCGTGGTGCGTCTCCGGGGTTGTTGTGCGTTCACCTGCCTCTTCACCATCACCACGTCAGCAACCATCGTCACCTGGTCAGACACCTCACCTAGCTCCACCTCTGTCTTCCAGCATCACCTTCTGGTTCGCCGTAAGTGCTGGGTTCTTCTGCCGGGCTCTCTTATCTTCCCACGTGAGTGTTGTCCCATTTTCCCTACCTTAGTCTCCTTCCTAATCTAACTTGCTCTTGTCGCTCTCCACAGGCTGGGTGTTCCTCTGGCGAGTGGCGTTTTTCCCTTGCGGAGCGTTCCTCTTGCATTAATAAAATTCAAGTCAAATTTGCTTCTCTGTGTCATAGTGTGTTTTCTCTGTTGACACTCCCTGTACGTGAGCTGTCAGTTAATACTAATCATGGCAAAAGTAGTGTCATTACAGTCACACAATACTCCCAACACTGGTCAATTCATTCAGTCACCTGAGGAATAAACACATTGTTTTTAGAGAAGGAGAGCTAAAAAGCCACTTCTGCAGGTAAGGCTGATGCAGCAGCAGCCTGTGACATCATCAGCTCCACTGCTGACACTCTATTGGCCTAGCACTCTGAGGCATTTATGACTATCACAGGCGATTTTAACCACATCTCACTGGACAAAACCTTACCAAAATTCCACCAGTTTATTGACTGTCCCACTAGAGAAAATAAAATGCTGGATCTCCTGTATGCCAATGTCAGAGATGCATACAACGCCTCAGCTCCACCCACCCCTTGGCAGATCAGATCACAACCTGGCTCTGTTAACCTCCAGGTACACTCCTCTTGTGCAAAGGCAGCATGCTCATACACGGACTGTGAGAAGGTGGACACAGGAGGCTGCTGATACACTACAGGACTGCTTCGAGACGACGGACTGCAATGTACTCTGTGGGCCACACGGGGAGGACATAAACAACATGACTGACTGCATCACAGAATACATCAAATTCTGTGAAAACACAACCATGCCAGCCCAGACCGTGTGCCATTTCCCCAACAACAAACCATGGATCCCCAGTGACCTGAAAGCACTTCTTAACAAGAAGAGGGTTTTTAGGTCTGGAGACAGGGAGGAACTGGGGAGAGTGCAGTGTGAACTGAGAGAAATGCTGAGGAGGTGTAAAGACAACTACAGGAGGAAGTTAGAGGATTAACCCCAGCAGAGAAACATGAGGGTTGTGTGGGAGGGAATGAAACACATCACTGGGTGTAAGGGGAGAGACAGACAGACATTGGGTAGCCTCGAGAGAGCTGATGAGCTGAATCTGTTTTTTAATAGGTTCAACTCACCATCTGTCACCCCCACTACACAGCCAGACCCCCACTCCCCTCTCCCCCCTCACTGCCCTGTGCAGCACCTCTCTCCCCCTCACCCCTCCTCCTCTCCACTGAAGACATCAGCACCAACCACCACATCACTGTGACTACAGGCCAGGTGAGGAAATAGCTGGAGAAACTTCATCAACGGAAGGCTGCGGGCCCTGATGACATCTCTGCCTGAATCCTGAGGACCTGTGCCAACCAGCTAGCTCCAGTAATGAAACACCTATACAATTTAAGCCTGAGTCTGGAGAGAGTAGTGGTGCTGTGGAAGACATCTTGCCTGGTTCCTGACCCCAAGAAATCATATCCATCGGACCTGAATGACTATCAACCAGTTGCCCTCACATCATATGTGATGAAGGTCATGGAGAGACTTATCTTAGCCCACTTGAGGCCACAGGTGAAGACATGGCTGAACCCTCTGCAGTTTGCATGTCAGCCCCATTAAGGAGTTGAAGACACTGTTGTCTACCTGCTGCAATGAGCTCATTTGCGCCTGGATGGAGGAGGAGACACTGTGAGAAACACATTCTTTGATTTCTCCAGTGCCTTTAACACCATCCAGCCACTGCTGCTCGGTGAGAAGCTGCGAATGATGGGGTCGACAGTTCTCTGATCTTCTGGATTACCAACTACTTGACAGGCAGGCCACAGTTTGTCCGGCTGGGCAGTGTCTTGTCTGATGTGGTGGTTAGTGATACGGGAGCACCACAGGAAACTGTGCTTTCTCCTTCTCTCTTCATCTTTTACACCAAAGACTTTCAGTACAACTCCGAGTCATGCCACCTGCAGAAATTCTCTGATGGCTCGACTGTTGTTGGGTGTATAAGAGGGGGAGAGGAGGGAGAGTACAGGACACTGGTAGACAGATTTGTGGAGTGGACTGAGCAGAACTGAGGACCTGAGGTTGAACTTCAACAAGACCAGAGAGAGGGTGATTGACTTCAGGAAGAAGAGGACGCCTTCTCAGCCATTGCAGGTTAGGGGGGAGGATGTGGGGGTAGTGGAGGATTACAAATACCTTGGTGTCGTGATCAGCAACAGACTAGACTGGAAATCTAACATCAATGCTGCGTACAAGAAGGGGATGAGCAGATGCTACTTTCTGAGGAAGCTGAGATCCTTCAGTGTGTGCAGCGAGATATTGGAGCTTTTCTATCAGACCGTCGTTGCCAGCTTCATCTTTTTTGCTGCTGTTTGTTGGGGTAGCAGTATCAAAGCCAGTGACACCAACAGACTTGACAAGATTATCAAGAAGGATGGCTCTGTGATGAGACTCAGGCCGGAGACTTTTGAGACTGTGGTGGCGAGGAGGACACTGAACAAACTGTTATCCATCATGGACAACCCTGATCACCCCCTCCACCACACACTGGACAGACAGCAGAGCACTTTCTCCAGCAGGCTGCTACAGCTCTGCTGCTGAACAATCAGGTGCCGAAAATCTTTTCTGCCACACGCCATTTCACTGTACAATAACTCACTCTAATGTAGAATTGTGGTCATTGTTGCCATACTGCACCTTGCAGTTTAATTTGTACCTCACATTTCACCTAGCACCTTGTAATCCTTCTTTGTACAGTTGGTGCTATCCATAGATTCATAAGGATCATTATCTATTTAACCTAGTAGTGACCTATGTAGTATATAAAGTTATCTAAGCATTTTTTACTTCCCTGGGTAAATCCTTTTCTATTATGCTGTGTGTATTTCTGTTGGTTTGTGTCGTCTATTGTGTCATGCTGCTTTTAAACCGTAATTTCCCAGTTTGGGATCAGTAAAGTACATCCATCTATCATCATCATCTATCCATCTGTCTATTTATCTATCTAAAATGGTTCAGCATATAACCACAACATCTAAAGGTTCACTTTAGATATGGAAGATAATATCACTTTGCTACAATATTTGATGCAAAATCTAAATCTGAGCTGTTTATGAACAGGTGAAATTTTTTTTTTATCTGAATATGTTGACAGATAATTTCATGCTGGCCTGTGAAACTGTTCTTTACATGAATTGAAAATGGGGAGGGAGTAATATATTGTCAAAATTCACAAAAATGTTCTGATATTATTTTTGAGCAATATCACCCACATTTACTATTGGTAATGCCAATTACTCAGTACTTTAGTGTGTTTGTGGATTTCTGGTTCATTCAGGTGTGTTTTAAATTTGGTCCCAGCTCAGAATGAGATTAAAAGTTTATCTTTAGATTGAATTTTAAAAGGTATCAGTTCAGGTGTAAACACACTCCACAAATTAATATAAAGAATGAACATAACATGGTTCAAGATTTTAGGTGTCAGTTACTTTCCGCTTGTAGTTGTAATGCTGTTGATCAGTGGAGGGGGATTTGGTGGCATTTGGAAATCAAAATAGGAGTGGAATTTTCCAGTAGCTGTTGCATGGCAGCTACTGAGGTTTTATTTTATTTAATTGTTTTGTCTATTTGTTTAATGGGAGACCAAGAAAAAGTGAACTCTAACCCTCATAGACTTATTTAGAAGACAAGCTGCCAGCTTCAGATATTGTTTCTATGTACTGCAGACAAATCCAGAAGCCGAGATGGTTGTTTTTTTGTTAAAATCACTGGATAAATTAATGCATTTTCATAATGTTTCATTTTCTCTTGATAACAGAATAAGTAGGGGGTCATTGTACTTTTTTCCACATTTCAAGAGCTCACACACATCTTAATGAAATATATTTTGTTCAAATTTTCTTTAATTAATTATCGCAGCAATTTGTTGTTGTTGTTGTTTTGTTTTTTTTTTATCTTTCCAGCCTTTCTGTGAACAGTTGAAATCTCTCAAACCACATTCAACTCTGCCCTCAAGCCACCTCGGATCACTGTCTGGAAAATAAAACTAACTAAGCCAAAACAATGTCAAAGAATGAAGTATATGGTCAAGTGTTGTTAAATGAACCACAGTTCCAGTGGGAGTGAATAGAATTTATAGAAAATATCAAAACCGGGTGGATCCAGGCAACCTGTCCATCACCTCCTCCCCACTGACTGGGTGCTGTGATTCAGCGGGGGAAGGCCGTGGACAGGCCGGAAAAAAAAATAACAAAAAAAGCCAGATTGATGCAAGATATATTAAGTGTGGATTAGTGAAGCAGGTGGAAACAGGGATTTCTGTTAGCTTGAATGAAATGTAAAGAAAAAAACAAATCGTGTTTGGTGTAAGCGTCCGAGTACCGCTGTTAGCTCTTAAGCTAATGCCTCTGGCTTCCATGTCATCTACATGACAGACAGTTATACTGGCCAATAACAGAGCACCGGGCGGCATCAAGGACTGGGCTAGGGTGGGTTTTCCTTTTTATGACATCCTGAGGCGAACCCAGAAGAGTCAAAATGGCTTATTGGAGAGAAAAACTATATAAAGGCTCTGTGTGTGTGTGTGTGTGTGTGTGTTTTTAAGAGAAGTGAGTGTTTTGAGGTGTCCAATATTTTAGAAGGTTAAAATCAACAAACACCATTTTTCGGTCAGTGACCCTTTTAATATGTTACAATGGGACGAGGCTGGTTTTCCTGAGAACAGAATGAAAAACAACACCAGTGACCATTGCTGCTCTGTTATTTCATAGGTGAATAATTTAAATTTAAATGGCTGAAAAAAAAATTCTACAGTGGATATAAAAAGTCCACACACTCCTGTTCAACTGCCAGGTTTTTGTGATGAAAAAAATGAGACCAAGGTAAATCATTTAAAAACTTTTTCCACCATTAATGTGACCTAGGAGATGAGATGAGATGAGATTCAACTTTATTGTCATTACACATGTATGAATACAAGGTAACGAAACGTGACTTGGCATTTGGGCACGCTCTGCAGAGCGCATCCAAGGCCGGGGCAGCCGCTAGGCGCCAGTCATATATATAACCTGTACGACCCAATTGAAAAACAAAGTGAAATGTTTTAAGGGGAAAACCAAAAAAACTTACAATAAACTGCGTAAATATGCACACCCTGTTATAACTGGGGATGTGGCTGTGTTCACAATTAACCAATCGCATTCAAACTTATGTTAAGTGGGAGTCAGCACGCACCTGCCACCATTTAAAGTGCCTCTGATTAACCCCAAATAAAGTTCAGCTGTTCTAGTAGGTTTTTCCTGATATTTTTAGTCACATCTTACAACACAAACCATGGTGCAGAGAGAGCTTCCAAAGTGTCAGAGGGATCTCATTGTTCAAAGGTATCAGTCAGGAGAAGGCTTCAAAAGAATTTCCAAGACATTAAATATACCATGGAACACAGTGAAGACAGTCATCATCAAGTAGAGAAAATATTGCACAACAGTGACATTACCAAGAACTGGACATCCATCCAAAAATTGATGAAAAGACAAGAAGGAAGCTAGTCAGGCTGCCAAGAGGCCGACAGCAACATTGAATGAGCTGCAGGAATTTCTGGCAAGTATTGGCTGTTTAGTACATGTGACAACAATCTCCCACCTAGGGTGGCAAGACGGAAGCCTTATCTTATTAAGAAAAACATCTAAGCCCGGCTACATTTTGCAAAAACACATTTGAAATCTCCCAAATGCATGTGGGAAAATGTGTTATGGTCCGATGAAACCAAGGTTGAACTTTTTGGTCATAATTCCAAAAGGTATATTTGGCACAAACACAACACTGCTCATTACCAAAAGAACACCATACCTACAGTGAAGTATGGTGGTGGCACCATCATGCTTTGGGGCTGTTTTTCTTCAGCTGGAACTGGGGCCTTAGTCAAGGTGGAGGGAATTATGAACAGTTCCAAATACCAGTCAGTGTTGGTACAAAACCTTCAGGCTTCTGCTAGAAAGCTGAAGATGAAGAGGAACTTCATCTTTCAGTACAACAGTGACCCAAAGCACACATCCAAATCAGCAAAAGAATGGCTTCACCAGAGGAAGATTAAGGTTTTGGAATGGCCCAGCCAGAGTCCAGACCTGAATCCGATCGAACATCTGTGATCTGAAGAGGACTTTGCATAGGAGATGCAAATCTGACAGATTTGGAGCGTTGTTGCAAAGAACAGTGGGAAAATATTGCAACATCAAGATGTGCGATGCTGATAGACTCCTACCCAAAAATACTGAGTGCTGTAATAAAAGCCAAAGGTGCTGCAACAAAGTATTAGTTTAAGGGTGTGCATATTTATGAAAACAGGTTATTTTAAGTTTTTTATTTTTCCCCTTAAAAGATTTCAGTTTGTTTTTCGATTGGGTTGTACAGGTTATTGGTCACATTAATGGTGGAAAAAGTTCTGTAATTATTTGTCTTGGTCTCATTTTTTTACAACACAAAAACCTGGCATTTGAACGGGGGGGTGTAGACTTTTTATATCCACTGTAGTCCATCCTATATAGAACATTAATGGAGTTACACTTATGCTACAATGCATAACAGCAAAAATGAAGAATAAAATAATTATAACATGAAACAGCCATGAATAGAAAAACAAATATGCACATGGAACAAGTGGAAGTTTTTTGTTTTGAAAAAGAACACGCAAGGATGTATGTATGGCTTAATGGGGATTCCACCACATTACTCACTCTATGAGTAACCTACTATTACTTATGCAATAATAAGTAGAGTAATACCAGAGTGTAGCTATGAGAGCAGACGGTTCCTGAATTTTGGATACGTTGATGCACAGGTTTTATTTTTAGAACAAAATGGGCACCGCTGAGTGGGTGTGTTTGCGGGTCTTTGCGTGTGTAAGAACATGCTAATGTGTTTTTAAGTATGTCGTAACAGAGTAGTGTCTGCAGGCAAGTTAATGTTTCTGTGATTGTTAGCATAGAGAGCACATAAAGAGGCTTCAATCAGGTTGAGTCAGGCGTCTAAATGGACCATTGAGTGTGGCTAACAGTCAAATGGAGTTGTTGATTAACTCAGCCTCACTTGGGAGTCTGCTGAGTAGATGACTGCAAACATACAGTGGTGTGAAAAAGTGTTTGCCCCCTTCCTGATTTCACTTTTTTTCTTATGTTTGTCACACTTAAATGTTTCAGATCATCAAACAAATTTAAATATTAGACAAAGATAACACAAGTAAACACAAAATGCAGTTTTTAAGTGAAGGTGTTTATTATTAAGGGGAAAAAAATCCAAACCTACATGGCCCTGTGTGGAAAAAGTGATTGCCTCTAAACCTAACAACTGGTTGTACCACCCTTAGCAGCAACAACTGCTGCCAAGCATTTGCGATAACTGGCAATGAGTCTTTTACAGCGCTGTGGAAGAATTCTGGCCCTCTCCTCTTTGCAGAATTGTTGTAATTCAGCCACATTGGAGGGTTTTCGAACATGAACCGCCTTTTTAAGGTCATGCAACAACATCTCTGTCATGGGCCGAGCCGGCTTGGCTGTCCCCGGCCCAGTCCTGATCTCTCTGTGAAGGTTGGTTCTGTCATGTTTGTGTGCTTTGGGTATTTCTGTAACCATAGCCACTGCCTAACCGGCAGCTGTTAGCCAGCATCAGCAATCTACTTTCTCCCACACTGCTGACAGTCTGTCGGTCCAGCCACGCCCCCTCGCTTTCCCTTGACTCCATCAGCTGTTTCCTACCCCAGTAATCATCTCCCCCGCGTCTCACCCAGGTGTTCCTTATTTGCCACGCCAGCAGCATCTGTACAAAAGCAGCTCTTTGCTGGACAGACATCACTAAATCATTGTACGAGTTCACACGGTCGTCTTCCACAGTGTAACCGTCAGTCTTCGAAGGACCTTGCTCGCCGCTCAACTGAAGGATCGGGATTGCTAGGCTGTGAGTACTGCAGCGTTTCTCTGTTCAGTTGTGCTGCCACACTGATAGCGTTTCCGGGTGCGGCATAGCTGCTTCGCTTTCTCCCTGCTCAGCCTAGCATGTTGAGTGAACTCTTGTTAGCCCGAGCTGCTTAGCCATCTGTATGGTTTGTCCTAACGCTGTGTGTGTGGTAACCCTAGCGTTTAAATCCTCATTCTTCCTTCTCTCCACCGTGAGCAATGAAGGGCACACGGGGGAGTTTATGACAATCTCAATCGGATTCGGGTCAGGACTTTGACTAGGCCACTCCAAAGTCTTCATTTTGTTTTTCTTAAGTCATTCAGAGGTGGATTTGCTGGTGTGTTTTGGATCATTGTCCTGCTGCAGAACCCAAGTGCGCTTCAGCTTGAGGTCACGAACAGATGGCCTTCAGGATTTTTTGGTAGACAGCAGAATTCATGGTTCCATTTACCACAGCAAGTCTTCCAGATCCTGAAGCAGCAAAACAGCCCCAGACCATCACTCTACCACCACCATATTTTACTGTTGGTATGATGTTCCTTTTCTGAAATGCTGTGTTACTTTTATGCCAGATGTAATGAAACACACACCTTCCAAAAAGTTCAACTTTTGTCTCGTCAGTCCAGTATTTTCCCAAAAGTCTTGGGGATCATCAAGATGTTTTCTGGCAAAACTGAGATGAGCCTTTACGTTCATTTTGCTCAGCAGTGGTATTCATCTTGGAAGTCTCTTTCTTATGGTGGAGTCTTGAACACTGATCTTAACTGAGGCAAGTGAGGCCTGCAGTTCATTGGATGTTGTGGGGTCTTTTGTGACCTCTTGAATGAGTCACCGCTGCACTCTTGGGGTAATTTTGGTCGGCCGGCCACTGCTAGGAAGGTTCACCACTGTTTTATGTTTTTGCCATTTGTGGATAATGGCTCTCACTGTGGTTCACAACAGTCCCAAAGCTTTAGAAATGGCTTTATAACCTTTTCCAGATTGATAGATCTCAGTTACTTTGTTCCTCATTTGTTCCTGAATTTCTTTGGATCGCAGCATGATGTCTATCTTTTGAGGATCTTTTGGTCTAATTCACTTTGTCAGGCAGGTCCTATTTAAGTGATTTCTTGATTGAGAACAGGTGTGGCAGTAATGAAGGCCTGAGTGTGGCTAGAGAAATTGAACTCAGCTTTCCAAAGATGTGATAAACCACAGTTAATTTATGTTTTAACGGGGGGGGGGGGGGATTCACTTTTTCACACAGGGCCATGTATGTTTGGATTTTTTTTACCCTTAATAATAAACACCTTTATTTAAAAACTGCATTTTGCATTCACTTGTGTTATCTTTGTCTAATATTTAAATTTGTTCGATGATCTGAAACATTTAACTGTGATATACAAAAAAATGAGAAATCAGGAAAGGGGCAAACACGTTTTCACACCACTATACCTTTTCAATTCTACTTCATAACACCAATGAAGTGCATAAATGAATTTAAATCTTTGTGCACTGTTTTGTCATTTTAGTACCTGCTGCTTACACATTAAAAAGAAAAAGTTGGGTCTATGGATTAAATCACCCAATATAATTTGCTTTTTATTACTCTTCCAAGATATGTATGGCTTTAGACTCTTAACTACTTTTGGAGAAGGTATGTGCTAGTCTCAAGGTGTTGTTGGGTTTTTCCATGTTTCTGAGCAGAAAGTGTTTGCATTGTTCTCAATCCTGGCCTTATGTGTCAGTGATAATGAATGTTTCAAAGCAAGCCAACCATTTCCTTTGCTTTCCCCACAACATTGGTTTGATTTTTCTTTTACTTGGTTCAGGCAGTGTTGATAGCTTTAATGTGATCAAAATCACAGCCAGTAGCATGGTGGTCGAGCATAACTTAAGGATTTACATTTTGTGATGCACCTGGGGGAGCTACACCAGCCTCTGCCTGAGTGTATAAATGTAAATACTATGTTAAAGTAAAGAAAGGTTTTCTGATTTTTACTGAACTCTTTTAACCCAAGAAAGCATTTTTGAAGGTTAAACCCCACAAACACCATTTTTAATTGGACTGGACCTTCAAAAAAGACTTGAGAAAAATGTGAGGATTCTAATGAGGAATGGCTGAAGGCTTTGAGAGATACACATGAAAACAACCCAAATTGTATTCATACTTTATAGTCCAATCACAGCTTTCAAAACCAGAGATTCCAATGATATTTCAAATAAACCATCAGAAGTGGAAGGATTCACAGCACAAAATAACACAAATGACAGTCATGCTCAGGGAACAGTTTAATGGTTGTAATAATAGCAGTTCATTTTAACATTTCTCATTTCAAATGAACAAATAAAACAATAAATAAGAGCTAAACCAGGCAAGAATGCTAGTTATAAATTAAAAACAAGCCTTAACAATGTAAACAGTATTTCAAGTATAAATAGAGAAGAATGGTAAGTTAAAGACCATCTTTAAAAAAAAAAACTACTGCATGACAATAATTATGCTAACCAAACCCAACACATCTACAGACTTAACTTCTTGAAGCATGGATGCATTACATGGGTGCTTTCATAGTATTCAGAATTGTTTATTCTCCATCAATTTTCCACCAGTGTGGGTGGTGTCACCCAGGGAAACCGTTTTGTGTCTGACTATTCATCTTTTCAAAGTGGGTGGAACAGGTGCCGAAACTTTAGAACCGGTGCAGCTTGAAACCAATCGCGGCACACACAAAGGCATTTCTTTTTGACCAATTTAATCTCTTTGTGACGATCTTTCCTACTTGACAAAACGATGTGACGTACTTTATTGTAAGCGAACACAATCCAACAAACCAGCATCAGAGTGTGAGATTTAGAAACAGATCAGAAAGAGAAAAGATCCAGATTTGCCGTTTTCAGCAGCAGACCCCCCTGGGTGATGAGCATCACTCTAAACAGTTGGGTCTGTAACTGTGACACTTCTGCTGGCATGGAAGGCTGTTTCTCTTACACCTGGAGGGAAAAAAGGCAGAAAGGGCACATCATTTATTTTATTTCAAAATTCCCAAACTTCTTGTACAGCAATAACTGATGTCCAACATGCTGCTAAAAAAAAAAAAAAAATCACCAGCAGCCAGTTTGAAGAAAACAAAGGGCATAATTGGAAGTTTTGCATCACGCAATGTTACTTGCAGATTCTACAGTCTAATATTCCAGTCTACCTCAAACAAATATGACAGCAAAATGCCAAAAAGAAAAAAATATTTTTATATTTTAATAAAAAACTAATTTAGCCTCATTTAATACTGTAAAATTAAGATCTGAAGATCAACATTCGGTCAGCAGAGGTGCACAGCAACTAGTTACATTTACTCAAGTACATGTACTGAAGTAACTTTTTCACAAAATTGTGCTTCTGGGAGTAGTTTTATTGTGGGACACTTTTTACTCTTAAGACGCATTCAGAACAAACATGAAGTGCAAATTTTTCACATGGCAAATGACATGTAAAGTTAATGTAGAGACACAAATAGATGTGAATTTGCATCCAAGTGAGTTGCAGAGGAGCGTAGTTGTCTTAACTTCTGCAACTGGATCCGTGCACAGTGGTGTGAAAAAGTGTTTGCCCCCTTCCTGAGTTCTTTTTTTTTGTTTGTCACACTTAAATGTTTCAGATCAAACAAATTTAAATATGAGACAAATATAACACAAGTAAACACAAAATGCAGTTTTTAAATGAAGGTGTTTATTATTAAGGGTAAAAAAAATCCAAACCTACATGGCCCTGTGTGAAAAAGTGATAGCCCCCCCGTTAAAACATAAATTAACTGTGGTTTATCACATCTTTGGAAAGCCGAGTTCAATTTCTTTAGCCACACCCAGGCCTGATTACTGCCACACCCGTTCTCAATCAAGAAATCACTTAAATAGGACCTGCCTGACAAAGTGAATTAGACCAAAAGATCCTCAAAAGCTAGACATCATGCTGCGATCCAAAGAAATTCTGGAACAAATGAAAAACAAATTAATTGTGATGGTCTGGTGAGCGTGCTCCCCCTCCCTTCCTGTTCCTGCTTTCCCGCTCCAGTGATGACCACACCTGTGTGATTATCCACCTGCTGCTCCTGATGAGCTGGAGTATTTAAGGCCCAGCGTTGATACGCATTGAACTCGGCGATCTCCTCTTCCACTGGGCTTACACCATTCGAGGTGTCGATGGGTTACACTCCACCGTTGTTGCCCATGGCGGAGAGGAGCCTTGCCGTCCCATCCGTGGAGGCCCAGGCACACCGGTGCCACTGCCTGTGGAGGGCTACGAGGGCTGCCCTCCTCCGCTCTACGGAGTGCAACAGGCAGTATGCTGATCGCAGATGGGCACCGGCGCCGAAGTACACAGTGGGACAGAGGGTTTGGCTGTCCACTGACCAGATCCCACTTAAGACTGAATCCAGAAAGTTGTCCCCCCGCTTTCTGGGTCCCTTTACCATCAAGCGGGTGATCAACGATGTCACCGTGCGGTTGGACTTGCCACCCTCTATGCGTATACATCCCACATTCAATGTGTCCCAGATTAAGCCCCTCTCCACCAGTCCCCTCTGCCCTCCTCTGGACCCCCCACTGTCCGCCATGATCATCAACGGGCAGACTACATACACAGTGGAGAAGATCCTGGATGTGCACCGTCGGGGGTGGGGATGTCAATACCTCATCCATTGAGAAGCATATGGTTCGGAGGAGAGTTCGTGGATCCCGGGATCATACATCTTGGATAAGCAGATGATCCGGGCTTTTCACCACACCCAACCACGTCAGCCCAGTGGGACACCGGGAGATGTCCCTTGGGGGGGGGGCACTGTGATGGTCTGGCGAGCGTGCTCCCCTACCCTCCTGGTCCTGGTTTCCCACTCCGGTGATGACCACACCTGTGTGACTATCCACCTGCTGCTCCTGATGAGCTGGCGTATTTAAGGCCCAGCATGAGGGGAGCTCACCGCTGGATCGTCTGAGTTTGCAGCCTCAAGTTTGCCTAAAGTTTTCTCTCGTTACCTTGTCTCCCTGTATTTACCTTCTGTGTGTCTCCTGTCCTCAGGTTGCTGCCACCCGCAGGTGTGTCTCCCGGAGCTGATCATGCTCGCCTGACCAGGAAGATCATCACAACCAAGGTCCTGCCTTCCACCTGCCCCGGTCCATGTTTGAGTTCCCTGCCGGACTCCACTGCTTTGACTGTAAGTGTTCTTTCCTGCATTATTCTCCCATCGGAGAATCTGTCCCTTATCATCTCCGTCTGCTCTCTCCCGTAGGCTACATGAACTCCAGGGGGCTCCTGCTGAAATTTAAGTTGGGGTTTTGTGTTTCGTTTTTCCTTTAGTTTTGCATTTTGGTTTTCTGTTTTTGTTCAATAAAATTGTGAAACTTTCTATTGGAGTCTGTGTGATTGTTCTGGCTGTTCTGCATTTGAGTCTGATCCCGATCTGAATCATGGCAGTAATTGAGATCTATCAGTCCGGAAAAGGCTATAAAGCCATTTCTAAAGCTTTGGGACTCCAGCGAACCACAGTGACAGCCATTATCCACAAATGAAAACATGGAACAGTGGTGAATCTTCCCAGGAGTGGCTGGCCGACTAAAATTACCCCAAGAGCGCAGTGACGACTCATCCAAGAGGTCACAAAAGACCCCACAACAACATCCAAAGAGCTGCAGGCCTCACTTGCCTCAGTTAAGGTCAGTGTTCATGACTCCACCGTAAGAAAGAGACTGGCCAAAACTGGCCTGTATGGCAGAGTTCCAAGGCGAAAACCACTGCTGAGCAAAAAAAAAAAACAAAGGCTCATCTCAGTTTTGCCAGTAAACATCTTGATGATCCCCAAGAATTTTGGGAAATCATTCTGTGGACTGAGGAGACAAAAGTTGAACTTTTTGGAAGGTGTGTGTCCCATTACATCCGGCATAAAAGTAACAGTATTTCAGAAAAGAAGTATCATGCCAACAGTAAAATATTTTGGTGGTAGTGTGATGGTCTGGGGCTGTTTTGCTGCTTCAGGACCTGGAATACTTGTTGTGGTAAATGGAACCATCAGTTCTGTCTACCAAAAAATCCTGAAGGAGAATGTCCGGCCATCTGTTCGTGGCCTCAAGCTGAAGCGCACTTGGGTTCTGCAGCAGGACAATGATCCAAAACACACCAGCAAGTCCACCTCTGAATGGCTTAAGAAAAATAAAATGAAGACCTAGTGGAGTGGCCTAGTCAAAGTCCTGACCTGAATCCGATTGAGATGCTGTAGCATGACCTTAAAAAGGCGGTTCATGCTCAAAAACCCTCCAATGTGGCTGAATTACAACAATTCTGCAAAGAGGAGTGGACCAAAATTCCTCCACAGCGCTGTAAAAGACTCATTGCCAGTTATCACAAACGCTTGATTGCAGTTGTTGCTGCTAAAGCCTTATTCATGCTACATTTCCCCTCTGGTCCACTTTGGTCCACGTGCGCGCCGGGCTTGTCCAAAGTGCACACGGTGTTGTACATGCTCACTTTTTTTCATCTACAAGGCCAAGCAGTTGACGCATGCGCACAACTGTTATTTGTAGTTTCGCTCCAGCCCTATGGGTAGCACAAATGCACTAACACACCAGTTTGTTCACTTGCTATAAACGCGAGAGCAACGCACATTTTTTTTGTAGCAACAATGGCATCATTTCAAGAAAAAGGAGCAATTACCATTTTCCAGTGCTCTTCTCTGCTCAAGCTGCTGCAGAAAGATTCATGTACACTACCGTTCAAAAGTTTGGGGTCACTTAGAAATTTCCTTATTTTTGAAAGAAAAGCACTGTTTTTTTCAATGAAGATAACTTTAAACTAATCAGAAATACACTCTAATATCTAATATACATTGCTAATGTGGTGAATGACTATTCTAGCTGCAAATGTCTGGTTTTTGGTGCAATATCTACATAGGTGTATAGAGGCCCATTTCCAGCAACTATCACTCCAGTGTTCTAATGGTACAGTGTGTTTACTCATTGTGTCAGAAGGCTAATGGATGATTAGAAAACCCTTGTGCAGTCATGTTAGCACAGCTGAAAACAGTTTAGCTGGTTAGAGAAGCTATAAAATTGACCTTCCTTTGAGTAGGTTGAGTATCTGGAAAAAATTATTATTTCAAATACAAATCATTATTTCTAACCTTGTCAATGTCTTGACTATATTTTCTCTTCATTTTACAACTCATGGTGGTAAAAAAGTGTGGCTTTTCATGGAAAACACAAAATAATTGTCTGGGTGACCCCAAACTTTTGAACGGTAGTGTATTATTCTCGTATTCTGCCTCCTCGTTGTCTTCCTTGTCTACTTTGTCTTTGTATGCTGTGTTGGTAGTGCTATCTCGTGAATGGGACATTCAGTCTTGCGCATGCTCTGTCAACGCATTCAGGTCGTGGGCAGGCCGCACAGTCATAAAATTTGGGCTGCACACGGTCGTCCATGGTGGAGCCCTGCATACACTAACGGACTGGAGATGGTGATGTAAATTTCATCACATGAGGTTTCCGGTTGCACGTACGAGGACAGCGGAGGTGCAGCATGAATCCAGCTTAAGGGAGGCCCAACCAGTTTTTAGGTTTAGGGGGCAATCACTTTTCCACACAGTGCCATGTAGATTTTTTTTTTTCCCCTTAATAATGATCACCTTCATTTAAAAACTGTATTTTGTGTTTACTTGTGTTATCTTTGTCTAATATTTAAATTTGTTTGATTACACAGCATAACAAAAATAATTTTTTTGTAAGTTTTCTGTGTTTTTTCAACTGATTTAAGACAATTTTGCACCGCTGAATCCAAAAATGACATCCGTTTCTCTCGATCAGGTCAGGTTTTTATGCTAAGTTGTAAGCAGTTGTACAGCAGTTGTATAGTTGTACTGTAAATTGAATAGTAGACACTGATAAAGGTAAGTACATGTAAATTGAATGTTATGTCATCATTGTTAAAAATTCAGAGAATTTCAAGAAATAAAAAAGAATTTTGCATCATATAAAGCGAAAATACCCGTACATGTAAACAAAACGTAAAAACATGTGGCCATAGTTCAAAAAGTTGACCTGATAGAGCAAAACCAATGTGATTTTTGGATTCAGCACATCAAAATTGTCCTAAATCAGCAAAAAAAAACTTAGACAATAAATTTGGTGTTGACCAGTGTTATCTGAAACATTTAAGTGTGAAAAACATACAAAAAAATGAGAAATCAGGAAGGGGTAAATACCTTTTCACACCGCTGTACTCCTTCTTTCAGTATTTCATTTCTGAAACAAAAACAGAGCAACCAAATAGCAATAGGAAATAGCCGTTATATCATTTTGGCCTTGTCAAAATATAATGGGAATCAAAATAAAGTAATGAATCTGATTTTGTAAGTCGTTTTTTTTTTTTTGTTTTATTGTTTTGATCACAGCAGAAAGTACAACTTTTTTTTTCGTGTTTAGTCCTACTTATTCTTCTTTTGTAAAGTTTCAGATTTAGCTGAGGCACATTTATTCATAACTTCCGGGTCTTACTTCCAGCTGCCCCCCCCCCCCCCGAAAAAAAAAAGACCTAATGAAATCAGACCCGTTATACTGTTTTGGCTCAATTCTGACTATTTTGACAAGATCAAAACAATATAACAGCTATTTCCAGTTGTTTAGTTTTTGTTTCAGAAACAAAATCTTGAAAGAATTAAGTACACAGATTAAGCTGTTTTCTACCTGCAGTGGAAATCTCAAAAACTGCATCATATTTAGGTTTACAATGTCATCTGGCAGGGCACACAGCTTGGAAAATATCACTGCCCCATCCAGAAACTGCACCTTAGTGACAGCTGTTTACACTGCTAGCCCTCACTAGTACATCAGTAGCAGGAGTAGTGGGTGGATAAACTACAAATGGCTGAAGAGTGCGGCGGCATAAAATAAAGCGGCGTTGTTGAAGGTTTTAAGTAGAGTTTATTATCATACCGCCGTCACGGGATCCCCGCTCCGGCCCAAGTGTGTGCAGGCTGGAGCGGGATCCTCAGGCTCTCAGAGAAGAGACACAAAGTGCGTGTCTGCAGCAGCAGTTGAAGTGAGTCAGAGAGAGAATGAGTTACAGAACCTGTGCAGTATTTGTACCCAACTCAAATACATCAAAGCAGATTCACAGCAGTTGGTCTGATCAAAGGGACTGCAGAACAGGCATGAGACATTTGCATTTGTAAGACCTACATAACAATAGACAGATGCAGCCTCTGCTCCAGCTTGCGGAACAAAGAGGTTACAAGGCACATCTACATATTGAACTGTCTCTAGGTCACAGCAAGGACAGGACGCATGAACACTATACATGAATGGCACATTACATCATGATACATGCAGGGCACATTGCATCACAATACATGCAGGGCAAATTGCATCACAATACATGCAGGGCACATTGCATCACAACACATGAATGGCACATTACATCTCAGTAGTGCAGCGGGGAAAACCAAGAGAAAAGAGCTGACTGTCCTGTGTGTTGTGGGGGGGTTGAGTCAACCCGCCACAAAGAGATCCCAGTCCATTTGTCTGCAGGTGAGTGGGAGTCTCATTTATAAATAAGCTTACTCTCTAGTGTAAACTAGTTTAAAATAACTATAACATGGCACATGTTACCACTTAAATCTGGTGGATTGGATGATGACTGTGAGTAGGTAATCCCAGAATTTACATGTGCTAATCACACATCAACTCCGCCATTGCCTGGTCCCAAGCCTAGGATGCGAAAGGAGGAGGGTTGTGCGTTGGGTTAGCGGCCCACCATGTAAAAAACGCTTGCTACAGAAACGTCAACAAGATCAACAAAAAGTCATCAAACCTTGGGCGACGAGCTTAGGACTGAGGCAGAAATGTCTTATACGAAGAGCAGGGATGAAAGCCGAAAGTTCCGATGGAGTCCTTGGCGAAACCCAAACAACGAGTGAGAGTGGGAGCATGGAATGTTCGAACAATGTACGAAACTGGAAAAACAGCACAGGTCGTGAAAGAGATGAAGAGATACAACATCAACATTCTTGGAATCAGTGAAATGAGATGGACAGACTCGGGAACCATGACCCTGAACACAGGAGAGACAGTGTACTACTCGGGAAGAACAGACGGCCAACACCAGGAAGGAGTGGGCATCATTTTAGACAAGAATGCCAAGAGGAGCTTCCTGGGCTGGGAGCCGGTCAATGCTCGGATCATTAGAGCGAGGTTTTTCTCAAAGTACGTGAAGACCACCATCATCCAGTGCTATGCACCAACAGAACCATCATCAGATGAAGAGAAGGACCTTTTCTATACAAACCTCCAAGAGCAAATAGACAAGACACCACGGCATGATATCCTCATTGTGATGGGGGACTTTAATGCCCAGGTTGGTGCAGGCAATGTGGGATACGAATCATGCATGGGAACCCAAGGAACAGGTGTGAGAAACGACAACGGTCAGAGATTTGTGGACATGTGCCTGGAGAATGGGCTAGTGATAGGAGGCACCATATTCTCACACAAGACAATTCACAAACTGACGTGGGTGTCACCGAATGGGAGAACCAGGAACCAAATAGACCACATAGCCATCAACCAGAAGTGGAGAGGGTCTGCGACTGATGTCAGAGCACTAAGAGGGGCTGACGCCGGCAGTGATCACCACCTTGTTCTGTGCAGCCTACAGCTGAAGCTGAAGAGGATCAACAAGAAGACTAGTGAACAGCTCTTTGACTCAAGCAGACTGAAGGATCCTATAGTGAAGACTCAGTTTGTACTCGAGCTGTCCAACAGATTCCAGGTCCTGGAAGACACACCAGCAGACGACATCAACACCTTGAGCAACACTGTCCAGAAGTTGTTCCTCGACACAAGCAAAGAGGTGCTGGGCCACAGGAAAAGAGAGAGGAAAGAATGGATCTCTGAAAACACCTGGCAACTCATCGAGGAGAGAAGGGCAACAAAACAGCGCATGCTAGGGGGAAGCATGGAAGAGAGAGAAGCAGCTGCTGAAGCATACAGACAGAAGAACAACGATGTTAAGAAGAGTGTCCGCAAAGACAAGAGAGAGTACGCGGACAGCCTGGCTCAGGAGGCACAGTCAGCAGCAGAAAGGGGAGACACAAGAACGGTCTACAAAATCACCAAAATCCTCACAGGAGGTTTCACCAGCAAGTTAACGGTGGTTAAGGACAAAGATGGGAAAGTTCTCATGAAGGAAGAGGACCAACTTAGTAGATGGGCGGAGCACTTCAGAGAGACTCTGAATAGACCAGACCCTGAGGAAGAAGCAGTGATAGAAGACACAGGCTTTCACATAGAAATGAAGTGGGGGCGTATCACCCAACAGGAGATAGAAGAGGCCATTAAGCAGACAAAAGGAAACAGGGCACCTGGCGAAGACAGGATTACTGCAGACATGCTAAAAGCAGATCCAAAGGCAAGTGCAAAAGCTCTGACAGAACTTTTCAACAAAGTGTGGGAAGAAGAAAAAGTCCCTGTTACTTGGAAGAAAGGCATCATAGTCAAGCTGCCAAAGAAAGGCGACCTGTCAGCATGCGGGAACTGGAGATGCATCAACCTTCTGTCTGTGCCTGGGAAAATCTTCTGCAGAGTTCTGTTGATGCGGGTGAGGCAAGCCATAGAGAGAATCAGAATCAGAATCAGAAAAGCTTTATTGCCAAGCATGTAAAAAAAACACACGAGGAATTTGACTTGACATTGGCACGCTATGTAAGCATATCACAATGACACGGCTGCCGTTACTAGGCGCCTAATCAAAAAGATGGGGGATAAGGGGAGATAAGGAAGGGAAAAATGACACAATGGGAGGAGAGAAAAAAACTTCATTATCAGAATACAGTTTATAATTGTAAGCCAAATTATGATTACAGAGAAAAAACCTCTCAATGGCACAGAGCAGAATCAACCTCACATAAACAGAGACACAGAGAGGCAGTGTGTGTAATATCAGTATGATGATGTCAGTATGTATGCTGTGTGGATGTATGTATCAGCTACTGAAGTACAACAAAGATAGTCTCCCAGGCAACGATGGTTGTTATTTTTCATGTTTACACAGTCATGTCCAGAGTAATCTCTTCTTCATGCCAGTCTCATGAACACTGTCCTCGGAGAGATCTGTTTATTGTACAGCAGCAGCAGCAGTGTTTGGGTTATAGCCAGCTCACACATCTGCTTATATCAAGCGCTAGAGGAGTGTATTGACCAGGGGCGCCGATCAAGGCCAAATCTGCACAGACGATTAGAGTGTAGGATTTTCTTCTCTAATGCAACTCTGCGCTCCACAATTCAAATTAACACTCACTGGCTTTAAATTCTTTCCTTGAAGAGCATTCAGCGACTCCGAGATGTAAACAACCTTCCGATTCAGTTCAGCATTCGCCGCCATCAATGCCCTTCCATTCTGGTCAAATTGATGGAGAAGCTTCGCCGGGTCTGCTTTTTGATTAGCTCCTTCCAGTTTTTTAATTTTATGATGCACAAGGAAGACCCCCAGGCCAATCAAAAGGAATCCTGTGACCATGAAAGCGAATAGGTATAAATCTTCCACATCTTCGATGGAAAGATCACACAGACACGAGTCTCCAATTATCCCATGAATCTCTCACATAACCTGCAGCCGAAGTGCCTGCGGGACATTTGGGCTCCCCCGGGCCCGATTTTCTGTTTGAAAAGGTGGTGTCAATTGCGTTTAAAGCCCAGCTTATTAAATCCATTTCCTTTTTCTGTTTGGGTTGAGATCAGCGAGATGGAGAGACGGCACAGACACTCACTCAGACGCAGCCAGCTGGGATTTAGGTCAGGAAGGCAGGATAGGAGGAGGAAGGAAAAAATGCGACTGCTCTCTCTGAAGGGCGGAAGAAGAAAGTCCTGAGGGAGGAACAGGCAGGATTCAGAAGCGGTAGGGGCTGCATAGACCAAATCTTTGTCCTGCGTACCATAGTCGAACAATCACTGGAATGGAACTCCTCACTGTACATAAACTACATTGACTTTGAAAAGGTCTTTGACAGTATCCACCACCCATCCCTCTGGAAGATTCTGACAGCTTATGGATTTCCAACAAAAGTAGTCAACATCCTGAAGGACATGTATGCTGACAATCAGTGCTGCGTACCCCACAATGGCCAGGAGAGCGAGTGGTTCCATGTGAAGACCGGGGTCAGACAAGGCTGCGTGATCTCACCGATCTTCTTCCTGGTCATCATTGACTGGGTGATGAGGACAGCCACAGGAGACTGACCTAGGGGACTTGTCTGGGGACTAACAGCCAGACTGGAGGACTGCGACTTTGCAGACGACATCACTCTGCTATCACATACACAGAGAGACATCCAGGAAAAGACAGACAGAGTTGACCAGACAGCAAGAACTATTGGGCTCAAGATTCACCCCAACAAAATGAAAGTGATGAAACTGAAAAACAAGAGCACACAGAAAACAAAGGTACAGGGCGAAGATCTTGAGGAAGTACAGGACTTCAAATACCTGGGAAGCTACATCTCAGCTGACAGCAACATCGAGAGAGAGATCTCCACAAGAATCGGTCTTGCGGCACAGGCTGTCAACAGACTGCGAAATGTATGGAAATCGTCAGTCCTGCAGAGCAGTACCAAATTGAAGATCTACAAATCAAACGTTCGCTCAGTCCTCCTATATGCCTCAGAGACTTGGAGAACAAACAAGAAAATTGAAAGCCGCCTCAGAGGTTTCGAAGGACGGTGTCTACGTTGAATCCTCAGAATCCACTGGGAGCAGCGCGTCACCAACAAGGAAGTCAGCAGATGCACAGGCATCAACAACATTGTGGACGAGGTGAAGCAGAGATGCTGGAGGTGGCTGGGCCACGTTCTGCGCATGAACAAAGCCAGGCATCCACACGCAGCACTCAGATGGGCACCGCCGGGGAAGAGGAGGAGAGGCATACCCCAGGGCACCTGGAGGAGGACAGTGGAAGAGGAAATGAAAGCGGAGGGCAAGACCTGGAACGAAGTCAGCTGGCTCGCCCAGGACCGAGATGGCTGGAGGAGACTTGTTGGCGCCTTATGCCCCAGCTGGGGCAAAGAGGATTAAGTAAGTAAGTAATCACACATCAAAAAATTGTGTGAAATTTCACAGTCCTATATATAAGATAAGATAAGATAAGATAAGCCTTTATTAGTCCCACAATGGGGAAATTCCAGGATTGCAACAGCATAGGGATAGCAACACTCAGAACAACAATCAGAAGGCAAGAAAAAACAACATCTAGTAAACATATGTCCATATTACTATAAATGTATATATATAGACACAGTGCAGAGCATTATGGCTGGTGAATGTGCAGCAGAAAGTCTAAGCTCTCTCTCCGCGGATGCAGCAGGCCAGCTGGAAGTCTTTGGGCATGATGGTGACCCCCTTAGCGAAGAAGAGACCCACCAGGTGGGCCTCGCTGGTCTCCTGCAGAGCCGTGACGGCGAAGCTCAGGAAACGCAGGACGGTCTTGAAGTCCTGAGCGATCTCCCTCACCAGGCGCTGGACGGGCAGCTTACGGATGAGCAGCTCCGTGGATTTCTGGTAAGCGACGGATCTCTCTCAGAGCCACGGGCCTGTGACGGCGAGGCCGCTTCACTCTGCCGGTGGCCAGAGCGCCTCTCCGAGCAGCCCTGGTGGCTAGCTGTCTCCTGGGGGGCTTCTTCCTCCAGTAGATTTTACGGGCGGTCTGCTTGGTTCTTGCCATCGCTCTTTATTATTCTGTCTTATATTTCTTTCACGCCGCCTAAACTCCAGCCCGGCACCCGCGTCCTTAAGTCCTTATGACCTTAAGAATGAAAGCCTACTTTATTGTATTTATCTACACAACAAAATTACATTTCTCCTATCTAAAATATCAATAATCCACTGCCATGAAGCATGTTTTTGGACTGTGGGAGGAAACCCTAGCAGCATGGGGAGAAAATGCATACTCCATATCGATGGGCTTTACCTGGGTTTAAACACAGACTCAACTCCAGAAACATTTTGTGTGAGGAGGCCATATTAACCACTGAACCACTACCACAGAATGAAAAACCATAGACAAGGCCATGACTGCTCTTGGCTTCCACAAATCATCACTGCCTAATTCTTACATATATCATATTGTACCTGTAGGAATACATGACTACAGGTTTAGTAATAGTAATAATAAATTCATATAGCATGTTTTATCAACTAAAGTGGATCTCAGAGAATTTAAAGCACAGGCTAAACACATAGCACCTAAATCATCTTCTTTCAGCTGCTCCTTTTAGGGATTGCCACAGCGAACCATCCCATCCGAGTCCCACCCCATGCGGGACATGCTGAACGCACTGAGGAGCTCATTTGGCAGTAGGTTGTGTTATCCGAAATGCTCAAGGGAGAGGTTCTGCAGGTCCTTCTTACCTACGGCTGTCAGGCTTTACAATCTAATCAGTGCTGCTCATAGAGGCCGGATTAAACGTCACAACTTTGCACGATAGAGCTAGTCTCCTCCAATACACAACTTATACAATTACAATTATTATTGAGGGTGGCAACAACACTGTTCATTCAAATGTGAAATATACTGTCTGGGTCTGTATGCTTATATATTGCCAGTAATGTAACTAACTGTAATGCTGTCAATACCATCTAGCTGCAATGCTCCTGCACTGTGTATATAACTGTGTACATATGTATATTTAGTTACTGCTTTGGCTCACCAATTCTTATCTTATTTACTATTGCTTTAAGTCAAGGGTGGTCCTGGCTTATATGACATCCTGGGCGGACTGCCTCCCCAGTGGCCCCCAACAACACACACACACTTTCTTGCAACTTTTTCCTGGCAAGTTTATTACTTTTAATTTTAACTTTTGCTATGTGTCACCTTTTCTTCATATGTTCATGATTTTTCTTGAACATTTGCACCTATACTTTCACTGATAGATGCATCTCAGTACATCAGAATGTCATCAAAAAGTTGATTTATTTCAGTAATTCAATTCGGAAAATGAAACTCATTAGATTCATTACACACAGAGTGATATAGTTCAAGTGTATTTCTTTTAATTTTCATGGTTATGACTTACAGTTAATGAAAACCCCAAATTCAGTTTCTCAAAAAAATAGAATATTGCATAAAATTAATATAAGAAAATTGATTTTTTTTTTTTTTAATTCAAAGTCAGTGCAGCCATCTACCGGGAAATTTTAGAGCACTTCATGCTGCCCTCTGCGGACAAGCTTTATGGAGATGCTGATTTCATTTTCCAGCAGGACTTGGCACCTGCCCACACTGCCAAAAGTACCAAAACCTGGTTTAATGACCATGGTATCAGTGTGATTGATTGGCCAGCAAACTGTCCTGACCTAAACCCCATAGAGAATCTATGGTGTATTGTAAAGAAAAAAAAAAAGATGAAGATGAGACACCAGACCCAACAATGCAGATGAGCTGAAGGCTGCTATCAAAGCAACCTGGGCCTCCATAACACCTCAGCAGTAACACAGGCTGATCACTTTCATGTCATGCCACATTGATGCAGTAATTCATGCAAAAGGAGCCCCAAACAAGTACTGAGTGTACAAGCACATACTTTTCAGTTGGTCAACATTTCTATTAAAAATCAATTTTTTGAAATGAATCAAATGTAATCTAATTTTTTGAGAAATTGAATTTGGTGTTTTCATTAGCTGTAAGCCAGGGGTGTCCAATCATGCACCATGGAGGGCCAAGACCCTGCAGGTTTTCTCTTCTACCCAGTCTCTCCAGCAGGTGTTTTCACTTATCAGCAATCAGTGGGAAGAAATTCAGTGGAATCTGCTGTTGAAGATGCTGGTTGGAGGTAAAGCCTGCAGAGTCTTGGCCCTCCATGGCACATGATTGGACACCCCTGCTGTAAGCCATAACCATCAAAATTAAAAGAAACACTTTAAATATATCACTGTGTGTATTGAATCTATATACGAGTTTCATTTTTTTAATTGAATTTCTGAAATAAATCAACTTTTCGATGGCATTCTAATTTATGGCGATGTACCTGTACTAAATTGACCTTGCAGTCTTTGTGGGGACGGAGGGGGGCAGTTTAACAGAGGGAATGGTTTTAGCTCATTTTGCTGACAAGGTGAATGGCCTTTATAATTTTTTGCAACGATTTAGTCATTTGAATGAAGTTTTAATAATTTATTTATTGAAAGAAAAGCTTTTTTCAGATTTTTGCAAAGATGTTTTTATTTTGAAGAGAGTCATTTTTCAGTGGAAGCTGCCCATTTTTTTTGTCATTGACCTTTACATAATTAATGATCAAGACCGTGGTCTCTGTGTGAGTTGATAATTGTAAAAATCTTTGGGATATTAAATATGCCCATGAGTGTATCGTTATCAAAATAAAATAGGTACCAACTAAGTAAGGCATAAAGTTGACATATGTGACCCCTGCTGCTAAAATGAGTCAATGAGGATATTTTCAAAACTGAGGTATTGTTATTTTCATATTCTGTATTGAAAGATCGTCAAAATGATATTTAATTTGTAGGAATTGGGCAAAAACTGACCAGCAACAAGCTGATTTTGTTTATATCTTGGCTGGTTTGAAAACTTGCATTCAATCGGTCCTGAGTTGCGTCTTCCGGAAAAACATGCATTTTTAGAAAGTAGGAGTTCCAAGTTTTACAATGCTACCCGGCACTGACCGGGGTTTTCCCGGGACTTGCCGCCAGCAAACAAAGAAAGAATCATGATTTTTGACTTCTAGTGCCTGTAGCTCGTAATTATCCGGTTTGCATTCCGACTCATTTTGCCAGAACGGGTCACATATTTTTAACAAATCTCATTCCATGTGCCCTTTTTTTAAAATTATTATTAATTTGCACCCCTGCCTCTCAAATGGTCTCTGCACAGCCTTGAAATGAATTCATGTGGCCAGTAAACTGAAGCCAGTCGACTCCAACACACTGGGGGGGAAAAATTATGTTACATAGCATAAGCTGTGATAACCAGTTATTGCTGTTTTAGGACTCAATGTTTTAAAATTCAAACCGCTGCATAATTTAAGAAAAAAACCTTACTTTTAATGTTTTTTTCCTCCTTTGCTCCACTTTGAATGCCCGCAATACTGGAGTTTGACATGTTAGTTTATTGGTTTATTTGTCAGGGACAATGTACAAAAAAAAACATTAAACACAGGGTAAAGATGCTCTGTACCAGATTATAGCATTCTCACCAATTTCCATCTGTAGTCCCTGGGGCAGGCAGGAAGGTATTAAAAGAAAAACAGCACATATAGAAGGCAATTCTATACATGTGGAGTCTGCCAGCTGTAGCCAGAGGGCGCCGGCATCCTGCCTGCAGAGGGCACCCATTTGCCACAAATACAAGCTCAGCACATATCATTATGAATCTATCATTTTTATTTTTATGATTCTTCTGGTGCCCTCAAAAGAATGGCACCCTGGGCATCCGCCCACATCGCCCATATCTGAAACCACCACCACTCTCTCTGAGTGCCGCTATCCCTTTGCTGCTGCAATCCTGTAATATCCCCATTGTGGGAGTAATAAAGGCTTATCTTGTCTTATCTTATCTGCCTCCATTTCACCCTATTCCTTGCATCTTTACATATCCTCCTCATTCTTCAAAAAACAGTAGCACAGTTTCCTCTGGCACACTGTCGGTTAACAGCACTGGTGGCGGTCGGTGTTAACCTGGGCCTCAACCAGTCTTGTATGGAAGTCTCATTCGTCATGATTTACATGTTTGATTTGGCAAAAGTTTTACATCGGATGCTCTTCCTGATGCAACCCTCCCCATTTACTCAGGCTTGGGACTAGCACAAGGAGTGTACTGGCTTATGCACTCGCTGTGGCTGGGATACATACAATACCTAAATGAATTTGTTCATTAATAAATATAATTATTTAAAGAAATAAAATCAAATTATACAACAGTTAGTTCACCGAGCAATCTTAATGGACAATAGTGATTCCAGGAGTTACTATATTCCCCAATAATCGCACTCGGACGTGTCACCCAATGTGTATCACTCTGCATCAATGGTGTTCTAATAATCTTTAAATTATAGTTAATAGCAGTTCCTTCTTATATGTGAAAATTGTAATACTGTGTTGGACACCTTAATTTCCACAATGAGGCACTGTTTGAAAAGAGACAGTCCTAAAAACCTAAACCTTCGTGACCCGGAAGTCCCACCCTTATAAACATTTGTTCATAAATATTTTCACACCAGTTTACAACAACTGGTGTCTTGATTCTTCAGCCCTCCGCTTCACGTCAGGCCTACGTCTGAATCACCACAGTGATATATTCACGATAACGTACTCCCTCTTGTGTAATATTGCTTAAATAAAAGGGAAGCTGTTCAAAGCCTGTATCAATAACTGTAAGAAAGTGTTAAATCTTTGTTAGCATAATGTGAATTAGACTAATTTTCAAAAAGAAATCTTACAATTTGAAATACGATTTTACTATTTTTACATCTGCATTTGATGCCGTAGGAATGAGAACATGGGCATGTGGATAATTGTCATTATCAGCTCTGTGAACAACAGCAGTATTTACCTTTTTTAAGTTGTTCATTCACATCAAAACCTACAACTGTTGCACACACACAGTCATTCACCAGCTTACAGTAAGTCTTACCATTTCCAGAAAAGGTATAGAGCTCCAGCAAGACCTATAATCAGGAGACCCATGCAGAAAATGATCACTATTATTTGCTCTTCCCCCATTGGCTGATGAACGAGCTCCACAATGCTACACCTGGGGCCCTCAAAGCCCTTCTCACACCTGCAACAAACACAAGAGACACACTCTGTTACACACGATGTGAGTGCATATGCACACCCAGTCAATCGCTTACATATGCATAGGCTCATACTTGCAGTGGCGTACATTGCTGTCCACCAGCACTATGCACGTGCCATTGTTCAGGCACCAGTTGTCGTAGGAACTGCTGCACCTCTGGACCGACCGCTTAACCACGTGATGGCGCTCCTCTTTCTGCCCTGAAATACCAACAACAGCTGTCAGTAATTGTTTCACTGTTTAAAAAGGCAAAAAAAAAACTGCATAGAAATTTTGACTGTAAAGGTAGAATTGTGGATTAAGTGTAATAAGAAATAGGTGCAGAATATTTATTCAATTCAGGATAACGTTTAAACATGTCATTCCAATTTTTAATATGTTCCATATAACATTTATTTGATTAGTAAAAGGATATCTCATTAAGATAATATATTGTATATGAATGTAACTATATCAGGATTAAAATATTCAGATAATTAAATATCTAATGTTAACTACTCAGGGGTTTTCAATGTATTGCACTGCATGCTTATAAATATTTAGTAGGTTTGAAATATTGGCTGGACAAACTAAGACATTTTGTTTTCATTTTTCTTTTTTGTTTGCTTTTTTAATAAAAAAAAACATGAATGTTGCTGTATTCCTCGTTTTAGGATTTGACAAATGTCGATAACCAACTGAGGTGTGATTTTATTAGATGGAAAGATGATATTCACATTTTTGTTTGTTTTACTTATTTTTAAAGCTCAAGTGTTTTCCTTTAATTATGAAATAATACTGATCGGTATATTTCATATACAACAATAAATTGTTGAGCTTAAATGTAAAGGGTATCTTATGATCATTACAAATTATATACTTTGTTTAAAACACCGTTGTTACACTTATGGGTCTCATTGATAACACAGGGTTTCAAAAATAAATTGTTTGTAAGTTGTCTGTGTTTTTTCAGCTGATTTAAAACACTTTTGCACCACTGAATCCAAAAGTGACATCTGTTTCTCTCAATCAGGTGTTAAGTTAAAACCTGTACTTACTTAGTACTTAGTACCGTGCATGTACTTACCTTTATACATATACCTTTATATGCAAATTGAATGTTACATCATCATTGTTCAAAATTCAGAGAATTTCAAGATATAAAAAAGAATTTTGCATCATATAAAGTGAAAATGCCCGTACATGTAAGCAAAAACGTATAAAACAACATGTGGCCATAATTCAAAAAGTTGACCTGACTGAGTAAAAACAATGTGATTTTTGAATTCAGCACATCAAAATTGCCCTAAGTCAGCTAAAAAAAACTTAGACAATAAATTTGGTGTTGACCAGTGTAATTACTGTTAAATGATCCGTTGCCCAGCTGAGGGGATCGTGCACTGTGGTGCCACGTTTGCAGTGTCGACCCCTCGGATTGGACTTGGGTGGTCTCAGAGGTGGTGTCCCTGTAGCCGTGGACTTGGTGCTTTTCCCTGCTGGTGATGGCTCCCTAGTGATGGTCCTTCCACCCTTGGATCCTTGATGCCCAGCCATAAGCCACAAGTCTTACACAGTCAAAGGTTTCTTTGTGTGTGTGTGGTGGGGGGGAGGGGGGCTTAATTATGTTTTATTTCAATGTGTGAAGCACTTTGTGTTACAATTTTTTGTATGAAAAGTGCTATATAAATAAAGCCTTGATTGATTGACTGTGTATAAAACACAGATAACATATATCAATTGAATACTTTCTAAAAAGGTACCAAGATGACCAACTAATGGTCATAAAGGCAAAGAAAATTGTTAAAAAACTAAAACCAATGTTCAATTCACAAAGTAACTCCAATAATCTATAGATCATCAGTGCAACTGCCTTATTCTATAGCACACACATAGCTAATGTTTGCTGCCTTTCCTAAACAATTCATAAACTATCTGTTATCCATCCATCCATCTCCTACTGCTTTTCAGGGGCTCTGGATCGCAGAGGCAGCAGTCCAAGCACAGATGACTTCCCTCTACCCAGCCACCTCCCCCATCTCTTCAGAGAGGACACCAAAGCATACCCAGGCCAACTGGGAGACATAGGGCCCTATTTTGACAGTCATCCGTACACTTTTCTGACAGACTTTTGCCGTATGCCAGTATTTGTTAGTTTCTGTCAGTACATTGTCTGTTTTTTTACGCCTTGCGTCACGGCATCAAATTACCAGTAGACAGTGCGCCCGCTATGCGCTGGGAGGAGGCACCTCATTTCAGTCATCATATAATCACTCGTCATTTTAATTATATGATGATCATACAATGGGTTTTTTTTATTCCATCTACACTCATTTTAATTGCGGACTTACCATTGTAGTCTATAGAATAGGCATTAATGTAGGATATTTTTAAGGGGAATGAATGAATGAACAGGCAGTGTGATGCGTGGGGGTGGGGTGTTAGTCTGATGAGTTGTTTTAGTCACATTTTCGTTTTCATCACGGACTTATTAGGGATTAATGTGTTTATTTTTAGGGGAATAAATTAATGAACAAGAAGTGTGCGGCATTGTACTTTTCACTGTAACTCCCCAGAGAGATAGGAGATGCATCCACACATCTGCCTCAGCTGCACGCCTTAGGTTTCCAGCCGGGCCGAGGTTACGGTTCTCCCTCAGCAAATTCTCCGACTGCCACCCATCAGGGGCTGGCAGAAGCCATCAGAAGTGGGCTCACCTCGTGGCCGGGGTTGCCATGGACGGGAAACCGCACCAGATCTCCTCCTTTGGAGATGGAGGAAAAGAAAGGAACCAACAATGGCATGGCGCAACTTCCGTGCCATTGGTAATGAAAGTTTACACAGACATCTTCTTTTCCTTAAGTTTCAAACCTATTCATGTCTGTGTGTTGCATCTGTGCACAATACATTAAACCATTCAGCTGATTTTTCAGCCCATTCTTCCCCGTTTGTTCTAACATAACTAACTGGGCATCAACTGTGACTGATGTCTTCCTTATTATCAAGCAGCATTACTATCACATGCATTTTGGCTCACACACACAGGTTTTGGTCAGCGCAAAACCCATCTTAAACCGTCATGATCAGAATTCACTTTAGATAATGTGCCTCTTTGCATTAAAGGGATGGGAAGGAGTGTTTTGGATTGGAATGTTTTGGATTGGATAAGGAAATGAACTTGGAAACACCCATAAATGCGTTCTGCATCACTGACAACTGACTAAATGATCCCGTCATTGTAATATGGCCCATAGTCTCTCCCACGCACCCTGAGTCTGCCCCATGGTCTCCTGCCAGTGGGACATGCCTGAAACACCTCAAGTGGTTCTGTGTTATTACCTCATTAGTACTGTTGTGTACCTACTACCTTGGCATTCGTTCGAAAAGAAGAGTAAGAATTTCATTGCTCAGGAAATGTTGCATTTCTTAACTGTGCACAAGATAATAAAGCCTTTGAATCTTGAATCTCTGATGTGGGAGGTGTCCAGCAGGCATCCTGATCAGGTGCCCAAACCACCTCAACTGGCTCATTTCAATGTGGAGGAGCAGCAGTTCTACTCTGAGCCTCTCCCGGGTAATTGAATTCCTCACCCCATCGGTAAGGCTGGCTACAGTCCCCCAAGAAAGCTCATTTTAGCCATTTGATCGCACTCTTTCAGTCATTACCCAATGTTCATGACATAGGTGAGAGTAGGAACATTGGGCCATATTTTGTCAACAGTGGATTTTTGCACCGTGCTTCCCACCATACACCAGTGCTTTTGCTAGTTTCTGTCAGTGCATTGTCTGTTACGACCCGAGCGCTGGGTTCTGTCCGCGCTCGGGCTACGCACAGCTCGCTGCCAGCCTTGACAGCTGTGGGTTGTATTCTGGCCTCATCAGGCTCTTATTGTGAAGGCACTCGTGGGGCTTCCGCCTGTCAAGGTTGGTCAGCTGCCTGTCATTACTGCTCGTTAGTGTTCGCCTTTATAAGGTGGGCACTGACGGCAGTTAGATCACAGGAATATCGTCAGATATCGTCAAACAATCCTCGTGAGGCCTCGTTAGACCTTCATGTCAGGTTCGTGTTCCTTCTTGTCATAGTTTAGCTCGTAGTGGCTGGGGTTAGCCCTACGAGCCCTTGTATTGCTTAGTGTGTGTCTTTGCCCTTAGCGGCTCATAGCCTTGTGTCTTGTCTTGTTTTATTAATAAATTACCATCATTGCAAAGCTCACCGGTGGACTCTTGGCGTCTTATGGTGATCCGCGAGGGTCACCGCATGACAGTATACTCCTGCCAGACGTCTAAACGGAGACGCCACTTCGAGACGCCTTTTTCACCGTGAGTTTTGCCATTGTGTGGAGTTTTTTCCTGTAGTTGGACTTGGTAGGGAGATGCCTGCCAGCGAGTGTGATTATTGCCCGGAGTGGCTGGAGGAGATTGACGGCTATCTGGCGGAAGCCGCTCGTCTCCTGCCCACCCAAGCGGCTGGTTATCACTTAGACCTCGCCCAGCAGGCTGTGCACCGATACCATCTAACCTATAGTCAGGAAGGAGAAAAGAGGTTAGCGTGGATTTTTGCACAACACACATTGAGGGAGAAGGTGCTCCTGGGAACCCCTCCACCTCCCGCGAGGACAGCGTCCCTGGCGAGAGTGGAGATTCGTCGGCTGGAGGGAAAGCCCGGCAGGGGACCTGTGGATCGGACTCCAGTGCCTGCCGCTCGCCCAGTCCCAGCGTCCTGTGTTCCTGGGCCCTTTGCTACTCCATCGGCCAGTAGGCCCCATAGCCGTGCTCCTACCAAGCCCCAAAGAGAATCCCGTCCGAATCCAGCTCCGGGTCGTCGGAGGGACCCAGCCTCCCTGTTGGCCGCATCATATACGTCACGACAAAAGGGAATCCCCGCAGCCGCCGCCCATGGGTCATCTGTTCCAGCTGCGCTGTCAGCTCCTCGTGCCCGCGTCGCCCCGACTGCCATGTCCTCCTCGGTGACGTCACCCCCCCTCGGCTGGGAATGCTGTGAGTCGTGCTTCGGCGAGGACTGTCAGCAAACCACCTCGAGCAGCTCCTCCTCGTGGCCCCGTGGAGCCTGTCGTTTTCTCCCGGAGGGATGAAAGGAGAACTCCACCTGCTGCAGCAGGCACCACCTTCTCTCCAGGAGACAGGCAAGTGCAAATTGTTTCTTCCCATCATGTTTATGATCTGCCTTGTCTGACTCCTGGGGTCGGAGTTCGGGGTTCGCAGCCCCCCGAGCTTCCGCCACCTGCTGTAACTATTATTCCTAAACCTGCTGCCTCTGTGTCCCCCCCTGTTGAGCGGTCCGCGACACCAGGCCAACGTCGTCGGATGAAGAGGGGGCCTGCAGTGCTGGAAAGCCTGGATCCGGCCCTGCAGCCACATCGTGGATGGAGGAGAAGAGCGGACTGCGGCCCGGAGCCTGAGCCGACGATGAAGCGTCCCCGGGTCTCCTCGCCGGAGCGGTCCGAGCCAGTGGGTCGAGTGTCCTCTGCCCCCACGCCATACGTGGACAGCAGCGCGGGAGGAACCTCAGGCTGCAGACGACATCTTGCCAGCTGCAGAGCCCGACGCAGCTGAGTTGGAGCCTGCTGACAACAGCTGCCGCCCTGAACCTGGATTGTCAAAGTCCTGGGTGGCAACAGAACCCGAGTGCAGGCAAGTGCTCCTTGTCCCATCCAGGGACAAGAGTTGCAAATTAGCTAATAGCTATACACTCTATGTGCAACACATCAGATTGATTGTCTTTGATTAATTGTCTATGTTTATTGCACTGTCCCTGTCAAATAAACTAATCTACTACTACTACTACTTGTGTCTCTGTCCCCTGTTTTGGAGCATTTTTGCCTGCCTCTCGGGGAGACGAGTGAGGAGCAGCCATCTGCTGCGCCCGAGCTCGTCTCGCTGGGTTCTGTTGCTACCGGTGATTCTGATCATGGTTTTCTTGTTGTTTGTGAGCCTCATTGCAGTGTCGCCGGCATGGAACCAGTCGGAGTCACTGGGTTGGAGGTCCCAGGTTCGGGGGTGGAGATCGTCAGCGGAGCTGCACCGACCCAGTCGGGGTCCATCGCGGGAGCTGCTTTGGCCCAATCGGGGTCCAAAGTGGGTGCGCCAGAGGCCCAATCGGGGTCCACCGCAGGTGCGGTTCTGACCCAATCGGGGTCCGACGTGGGTGCGCCAGAGGCTCAATCGGGGTCCACCGCAGGTGCGGTTCTGGCCCAATTGTGGCCCGACGTGGGTGCAGCTGGGACCCAATCAGGGTCCAGCGGAGGTGCAGCGCTGGTGTGGTCCGCAGACGGGGGAGGAGCTGCAGACCTTTCACCGTCGGACAGATTACGGGCTCATCCTTGCCTTCTTTCCCCTCTACTGAGTCACCGCCCCTGCGCATCATCACCGGGGACCGTGGGGGTTCCTGTTCGCTCGCCCCGGCTCTCCCGAGTTTTGTCCTCGTCAGGGAGGCCGCCGCGGGCTGTTTTTCCCCAGGACTGGTGGCTGAGGGACACGGGTCGGCCGCCTGAGGGACTGCTTCGCTGGTTTGGCTCCCCAGGTCGGCAACCCAACGTGTTATGTGTTTCGTTGGGAGACCTGGTTCGGCCGCCAGAGGAGCGGACGTGCTGGGCGTTGGACTGTGGTGAGCCGCCTGGTCATGTTCCACCTCCCATGACCACCCGCCGGCCGTTGGATGCGGGGAGACCACCTGAACTGTTCCTATGACGCCTGGTCTCCACCGGTTGGCATAAACTGTCGGGGGGGTAGTGGTCATTTTCTGGTGATGATCTGACCCAGTAATTCTGGTTTTTTTTGTTTTCTCCATGTTATCCTGTGCAATTTTTTGTGATCGTTAGTTGAACATTTGATTTAAGCTGAGTAGTTGGTATCTGTTGTCATTGTCCTGTATTTAGTTGTTTTTCTTGCCGGGTTTTGATTGTTTCTGGGTTTGGTCTCTCTCCCTCCGCACCTACCCCCAGCCACCCACCCTGGGGGGTGGGGGGAGGGCAGGGTGGTCCGTGGGCGTTCTGAGCCTGCCCTTGGAGGGAGGGTACTGTTACAACCCGAGCGCTGGGTTCTGTCCATGCTCGGGCTACGCACAGCTCACTGCCGGCCTTGACAGCTGTGGGTTGTATTCTGGCCTCACCGGGCTCTTATTGTGAAGGCGCTCGGTGGGGCTTCCGCCTGTCAAGGTTGGTCAGCTGTCTGTCATTACTGCTCGTTAGTGTTCGCCTTTATAAGGCGGGCACTGACGGCAGTTAGATCACAGGAGTATCGTCAGATATCGTCAAACAATCCTCGTGAGGCCTCGTTAGACCTTCATGTCAGGTTCGTGTTCCTTCTTGTCTTGTCATAGTTTAGCTCGTAGTGGCTGGGGTTAGCCCTACAAACCCTTGTATCGCTTAGTGTGTGTTTTTGCCCTTAGCGGCTCATAGCCTTGTGTCTTGTCTTGTTTTATTAATAAACTAGAAAAGCACTCGGAGAGCGCAGACCTCCGCCAAGCGCCACAGTTCCCCCCTATACAGCGTTTGTGTGTACGTTTTCAGATTCCTTGACCATGAAAACATATGACTAGCAATTGGATTCACAATGATAGGGTTAGTGGTTCAGTAGTTATTGACAAAAATGGCATTTTCCGTAATGGCGGTTTAGCGCCACAGTTCCCCCCATACAGTGTTTGTGTGGACGTTTTCAGATTCCTTGACCATGAAAACATATGACAAGCAATTGGATTGACAATGATAGGATTAATGGTTCAGTAGTTATTCACGAAAATGGCATTTTGCGTAATGGCGGTTTTCTTGTGGACGGTGATCCAGATCACCACCAAAATCTAATCATCTCTAGGATTCACAATTTCTGACAATCTGTGAAAATTTCATGAAAATCCGTCCATAACTTTTTGAGTTATCTTGCTAACAAACAGACAGACAGACAAACAGACAGACAGACAGATAAACCAACGCCGATGAAAACATAACCTCCTTGGCGGAGATAATTACCATCATTGCAAAACTCACCAGAGGACTCTTGGCGTCTTATGGTGATCCACGAGGGTCACCGCATGACATTGTTCCTTTTTTACACTTTGCGTCATCCCATCTAATTACCGGCAGACAGTGCACCCGCTTTGTGCTGCGGGATGGAGGCTTATTTAAAAGAGGTGTGGCAGCATGCAATCTCATGTGCATCGGTATCATGGTGTATTTTATGACAATGCGCTTTTGATCAGGAAAATGGAGGTCTGTCATCAGAAGCACATTGTTTAACACCATTTCAGCGGCGGGTTTTGAAATTGCACAGGTTCTAATGACAGGAGCTCAGGAGGAAATATGTGCTGGGATTTTCTGTTATTTCAATGGAGAAAGATGTAACAATTATAATATAATCACTCATCATTTAAATTATATTGATGATACACTTAATATTTTTTTATTCCATCCACATTCTCACTTTAATTGTGGAGTTTACCCTTGGAGTCTATAGATTAGGCATTATTGTATGATTTTTCAGGGGAATGAAAGAATGAACAAGAAGCATGTGTGTGTTCCAGTGTGGATGCGACGCACAGGGTAGGTGGTAGAAAGATTTTAATCCATCCACATTTTCATCAGGCTTATTAGGCATCAATGTGTATTTTCAGAGGAATGAATGAATGAATGAACGAACGAACAGGGAGTGTGCTGCATTTAACTTTTCACTGTAACTTTATGGAGAGACAGGAGCTACATCTATAACTACCTCAGCTGGCGCAGCCTCTGATTGAGTCAGGACAGACCAGTGGTTTGGTGCCCGCACCAGCCGGTGTTAACCCTCTCTCTTGTCTGTTCAGAAAAGTACTATGCAGGGTTACAAAGTATTACACTGTCCATATAATCTATAATGTCTGTGTCCCCTCAGTCATCTCCTTTGATCAATCTGTTGTCTGTTCGTATGCATCCTGTCCAGGGTAATAAAAAATGTGGACTCAGCTGTTGTTTTTCTGTTAGATATATTAATACAAGGACAATTAAGATAAGATAATTCTTTAACAGTCCCACAACAGGGAAATTGGCAAGAAGGGAAGAGAGGGTACCTGGGGGCATGTGGCATGACTGCCTCGGTGAGGCCGCCGCACTGTGCTTACAGTTGGGGTTCTCGAGCAATGACCACTCCAGACCACCGACCCCCAGCGAGCACCACGACTGCCACCCATCAGCCCCAGGAGGAGCCACTGAGAGCAGGCTCGCTTCTTGGTGGGGGGTGGCAGCAGATGGAACGTCACGTCTGTTCTCCTACTTCCCTCCTGTCCGAGTGGGACTGGGACAGAGAGCCACAAACCTCAGGAGACTTCTACACAAGATGGGGAAGACCCTCGGTTGGCAAAAGCAACAGGAGAGGGAGCAATCAGGCACCCCAGGCACCCAGGAGTGACTTACGCTCCACCATTAACGAGCCTTCCGTTTTATGAAAGTTGATGAAAATTTGCGCAGGCATCATCCTCTTTTCCTGAAGTTTCAAACCCATTCATGTCTTTGTGTTGCATTAATGCACTCTACGTTAAACCGTTCAGGTGATTTTTCAGCCCAACATTATTTCTTCCCCGTCTGTGTTCTCTAAAACAACTAACTGGGCATCAACTATGATTGATGAAGGCTTATTGCCAAGCAATGTTACTATCACATGCATTTTCGCTCATGCACGTGCCCTTTGGCCAGTGTGAAACCCATCTTACACCGTCATAACCAGAGTTCACTTTAGATAATGCGCTTCTGTGCATTAAAGGGATGAGTAGGAACACTCTGAATTGGATTATCTAAAACACCAGTGTTGGTAGTAACGCGTCACTGTAATGCCACTACTTTTGCAGTAACATGCTGTGTAGTGAAATTGCTGTTTAAAAATTCAGTAATACGTTACAATTACTGAAATTTGATCAAATGTGTTACTTGTTACTTGTTTTATTAATATGGATAGATATTTTTTAGTGCAAATAAATACAAACTGACCCTACGTAGCTGACGCAGCCGTCAGCCAACGGGACTTATCGCAAAGAGCCTCTTCACTGCCACAGCCAGCAGCCACAAATGAAGGTTGCTCCTGCTGGAAAAAGATGAAGCTACTTTGTTTTTGTGGAAATAGACAGATTATTTTTCCTTTGTCGCAGTTAAGAACAAAAGCATATTCGTGGGTTGCAAACTAAAGTGCCAATTGAGACTTATTGCAATCTTCAGAAGCGCCTGAAAACAGTAACAAGCTCTGACAAAGCTAGTGCTAAGTTAACAGCTAGTTATACTAACAGCACCGTGAAGTCGATCTACTGTATTCTGAATAGCCACGGCTGGATTTCAAGCACAGGTATGCATCTAGACAGTTTGTGATACAGCAAGAATTAAACCAACTGATTGTCAGATACGTTGTTACAGGATGAAGATGTCATAACAGTCACTTTCCACCAGACAGCTGAGACTGTGAGCCATCCATGAAGCCTATCCCAGCATCTTTGGGAGAGAGGCATGGTACACCAACAAAGAGAGACAGACAACCATTCACTCTCACAGTCATACCTCAGGACAATTTAGAATCCCCAGTTTGATGTCAATTAACCTAACTTGCATGTTTTTGGCATGTGGGAGGAAACCGGAGAAATCCCGGAGTAAACCCACGCAGACACGGGGAGAACATGCAAACTCCACACAGATCACTGTTGGTCGGGGGCTGGGATCGAACCCAGGATCCCCCGGCCAAGGGTGAGTTGCTGTGCTGCCGCAGTGCTAACCACTCTGCCACCGCACTGCCCAAGACTGTGAGCCACGGAAGTTAAAACATTTACTTGCTATCTGGATAAAGATTATTCAAAATGGATTTTGATCTCCAAAAGGAATTTGAGAGACTGGATCATGTCTCTGTCACGGCAGACATTTGGACTGTGGATAATGGACATTTTCTTTGGATCACTGCATATCGGATTAATCCGGAGTAGTGACCTAGTGGTACAGAATCCGCCCCTCAACCGGGAGGTCATGGATTCAAACCCCAGCCAGGTCATACCAAAGACCATATAAAAACGGTACTTCCCAACCTCTATCTTGATGCTCGGCATAATAGAATGGGAGAAGGAAGCATTGTAACTCAAGGATAACAGATGGAAATTAGCCACTGGCTACAATCTGGCAAGTTTACATTGATAGCAATGTTCATCAACTTACACTGTCCTTAAAAATAGCAATTTGCAATTTATATATCCATAATATAAAGGTAAGATAAACATGAACAGCTTTATGCAGTGTTGCCAACTCACTGTTTTGGAGTGATTCTCATTCTTTTTCCCCCTTTCTCACTCCACAAACCCCATTTCTCACTCCAAAATGAGGAAATTCCTGGCAATATCATGTTGATTTTCTTCAGATTTTTCCCACAATAAGAGCTCTCAGGGCAGGATAAAGCAGACTGAACATGTTCTAAAAGCTCTGTCTGAAATAGTCTGCTTTTAGCCTGACATTAATAAGCCCGTAATGTAATCCATTAATTAAATTTCACCACTCCTCACCAGAGTGGTGGCTCAGTTGGTAGCGCATCTGCCCTACACCCGGAAGGCAGGGGTTCAAATCCTGGCCAGGTCATGCCGAAAACCATATTAAAAGCGGAACTTCCTGCCGTCCAGCTTGGTACTCAGCAATAATGGAGGAGGGAAAATTTGTGGTGGCGCCTTGCATGGCAGCAACCCCTCTGATTCTAGATGTGATTAACATTGTAGATAAGAGAAACATAATTTCTTTCTACTGTACATGATTGGCTGTTTGGATTGAATGGCAAAGTTGGCTTTACCTTTTAAAAAAATTATCTTGCTATGTGTTCAGGTTGATTTAAGTATGCATTTAAAAGTAACATGAAAGTTACTTTTCTAAGTAACTAGTTATGTTAGTCATGCAGTAATTGGTAAAGTAACTCAGTTACTTTTGAAAAGAACTAGCTAGCAACTGTAATTAGTTACTATTTTTTAGTAACTTGCCCAACACTGGATTTCCGGTTATGGCTGCCACGTAAGACGGACGTGTCTCACTCTGCTCTGCTCCTAGAGAAAAAAAATCGGCAAATAACTCTCTCATTTGGGACAGAACGTATCCCAGCGTTTGGGCAAGGATATGTCGGCGAAGCCTAAGGCTGGAAAACCAGGTAGAGGAAAAAGCGAGCCGCCGAAACAGTCCAAATTAACGGACTTTCAGGTCTGTGACGCAGCAAATAAAACTCCATATATGGCGGAGGAGGCTGGCAACGGTGCGATGTCTGTGGGGAGCAGCGCAGATGCGCTGATGGCTGCCATGAGTTCAATGAGAGCGGACTTTTCCTCTAGATTTGATGGGATTATGGCAGCGTTGGAAGGAATGAGAAAGGAATTGGGTGACTGTGTAGAACGAATGGCGCAGATGGAGCTCCGTCTCTCTAGTGCTGAAGATGACGTCACCCGTCTTCAATTAAAGGTGCGCACTTTGGAAAAAAAAAAATAAATGTCTGGAAGATAATATTTTGGATTTGGAATCTCGGTCGAGATGGAACAACTTGAGGCTGGTGGGTCTTCCAGAGGAATCAGAAGGTCGGGGCGCATGTTCCTTTCTGGAAAAGTGGATTCCGGAGGTGCTGGGCAGCGCGGAGTTGCAACCAGCAGTGGTTCTGGAAAATGCACACCGTATTGGCCCACGGAGAGATAAGGGACCGCCGAGGACCTTAATTATGAAGTTTCTCAGCAACAGAGACAGGATGAAGATCTTCAACGCTGCACGAGCTAAAGGAGAGATTAAACACCAGGACCAGCAGGTGCGGTTCTACCCAGATTTGGCCACAGGAATCCAACAATTGAGGAAGCAGTTTGATCCCATACGTAAGGAGCTGCGCAACCTTGGGATTCGTCATGGTGTAATCTATCCTGTGAGACTGTTGACCACGTATGAGGGCAGAACCCACATCTTCAAGACCCCAGAGGAAGCGCAGGAGTTCATTAAGAAGATCAAAGAAGAAGAAGAGACTGGTGGGAGCTAAGCATGAACAAAATATAAGGTAGAATAATTAAGCATTTGCACAGGCATCTGACTGACTTGAAGTAAATAGCAAGTTTACAAAATATAGATTGTATTATATATTAAAAAAAAACCAAAACAAACAAACAAAAAAAACTATGATGTACAAAGTTGCTAAAAATTTTGGAGTTAAGTTGGAAAACTACAGAGGAGAGTTAATGTTATGTCATTAAAAGCAGTAGAGTTAGGGTGATTGGGAGGATGAAGAAGGAGTGGCTTAGGCTGTTCCCCGTAGATGTGGAACGGTCGATGGCTATATCGGGAGACGGAATTTTTCTTTTGATTTTGGGGGGTTTGCCACAAGTGTGGGAAGGGGGAATTTGTTTGTGTGTAGTTTGTAGGATGAATGTTCAACCACTCATGTTTTTGCTTCTCTGTATGAGCATGTTTACATTGCAAGGTAATCCCAAACTCTCTATTGATCATAAACCAAAGCGTTAATCTTAATTTAACTTCATGGAATTGCAGAGGTCTACAAAATCTAAAAAAACTTAAACAAGTTATGAATAAAATAAAAGACATGGGTTCAAAAATTGTGTTTTTACAAGAAACTCATCTAATAGAGGAGGATATAAAAAGAATTAGGAGTAGATGGCAAGGAAGTGTCTTCACCTCATCATTTTCATCCCGGGCCAGGGGAGTTATGACTCTCATACATAAATCAGTCCCTTTTCAAGTGAAAAATGTAATTGGAGACAAATTTGGAAGATATGTAATCATTCAAGGTTCTTTGCTATTAGAAAATATAAATCTTGTGAACTTATATGGTCCCAATATAGATGATCAAAAGTTCTTTGTTAATTTATTTCTTATCTTATCATCACTTACAGGGCAACATATAATAGCAGGGGATTTTAATTGTACATTGAATCCAGGTATAGATAGATCAACAGGACTGGATTGTACGCACAATGGATGTAGGATGACTATTAATCATTTTATGAAAGAATTGAGATTGTTAGATATATGGAGAGAAATGAAACCACAAGTTAAAGCCTATTCTTGTTATTCCAGTACCTACAAGACATTCTCACGTATTGATTATTTTTTGATTTCCACAGAATTAAGGTCCAAGATTCAAAACTGCTTCTATGATGACATCGTGATCTCTGATCATGCACCCTGCTGTCTAATATATGTAGATAAAAAATTGACAAAGGAATCAGGTAGATGGCAATTTCAGCATAAATGGCTTCAGGATGAGGAATTTGTCAAGTACATAGAAAAACAGATAGATGAGTTCTTTGACATCAATACTACACAAACATCAGCATGTGTAAAGTGGGAGGCTTTCAAAGCTTTTATTAGGGGACATATTATTAGTTATACAGGATCAAAATCTAAGAAGACTCGAGAGGAGAGAGCCAAATTGGAACATAAAATAAAAAGTCTTCAGGAAAAAGTGTATGCAGGAAGTGATCCAAGGTTGGAGAATGAATTACTGATTTTGAGAGCTGAATACGACAAAAAATCAGCGAATAGAGCTGCCTCGAGTCTTCTAAGATTGAAACAATCTTTTTATGAACAAGGTGAAAAATCAGGAAAATTATTGGCATGGCAGATTAAACAATTAGAAATTAAAACACCAATTACCAGTATTATAAGTAATGGACAGGTAGTTATAGATCCTTTAGAAATTAACAGAGCCTTTAGAGATTACTATGAAAAATTATATGATACCAAAAATGAATCTGATTTAACAAAACTAAATGGGTTTTTGAACGAACTATCTATCTAGAAGAAGTTGGCCTAGCCATTGATAATATGAAATCAGGAAAAAGTGCAGGACCAGATGGTCTTCCAGTTGACCTTTATAAAAAATTTAAGAATAAATTAATAAAACCTTTTTTGGAAATGGTTTTAGAAGCATTTCAAAATAATAATTTACCATCATACATGAACAATGCCTTAATTATACTGCTGCCAAAACCAGGTAAGCCCTCTAATAAATGTGAAAATATGAGACCAATAAGCCTATTAAATGCCAACCTTAAGATAATCTGTAAAATTTTAGCAAGACGAATACAAGAAATTTTACCAAATATTATTAATCGAGATCAGAATGGCTTTATAAAGGGAAGACAAGGCTTCCATAATGTAAGAAGACTATTTAATATTATTTATTTTAATAAAGAAGCACCGGATACAGCTCTCCTATCACTGGACGCTGAAAAGGCCTTTGATAGAGTTGAATGGCCCTATCTTTTTGAAGTCTTACAAAGGTTTGGACTTGGAAATAATTTCATAAAATGGGTTCAGATAATATACAATAATGCTACAGCAGAAACCCTAACAAATAACAATATTTCAAAATCAATAAAAATCAATAGAGGATGTCGACAAGGCTGTCCACTTTCACCTTTACTGTTTACTATGGCAATTGAACCTTTAGCGATAGCGATACGTTTACATTCACAAATATATGGAATTAAAGTTGGACCAACAGAACATAAAATCTCCCTGTACGCCGATGACATAATTTTGTTTATGTCGAATCTAAAAAAATCAATTCCAACCTTGTTGAATTTAATAAAGAATTTTGGGGAAATATCAGGATATAAAATAAATAAAACTAAATCTTCAATATTAATGCTAAATGAGACCCAGAGAAATTACCCAGACCCTGAGGTAAATCAATTCAATGTTGTAAACCAGTTTAAATATTTAGGAATCCAAATTGTGCCTAAGCTAGAATCAGTCGCCAGTGTCAACTATGAAGCCTTAATGTCAGATATCAATGAGTTAACTCAGAGATGGATGTCACTACCAATGTCGATGATCGGGAGAATCAATATACTTAAAAGTAATATTTTACCTAAAATACTTTATTTATTTCAATACATTCCCTTATCACCACCTTTAGATTTATTCTCAAGAATTAAAAAAAAGTTAGTGGAATTTATATGGAACAACAGGAGGGCTAGATTACATCTGTCTTTATTATATTTACCATTTGATCGTGGAGGTCTGAAATGTCCAAATTTTATGTTGTATTATTGGTCGGCACAACTGAGGTCTATGACATATTATTTTTCATCAAATGATCTCCCTCACTGGACTGAAATGGAATCATACAATTTACCTTTACCTCTTCCCATATTCATATACTCAGATTCGGCAAAAAAATTACAAAAACAAGTTAAAAATCCATTTGTAAAGCATATGATCAAAATATGGTGTGAAGCTAAAAACTATTTAAAAGAACCACAGTTATTGTCACAATTTACTAACTAACTAACTAACTAACCTGCACTTATATAGCGCTTTTCTAGTCACAAAGACCACTCAAAGCGCTTTCATTAATACTAACCCTCTATTCTAAGGGCCTATAGGAAACAAATATCTAGGGACAATTTAGAACAGCCAATTAACCTAACATGCATGTTTTTGGCATGTGGGAGGAAACCGGAGAAATCCCGGAGTAAACCCACGCAACACGGGGAGAACATGCAAACTCCACACAAATCACTGTTGGTCGGGGGCTGGGATCGAACCCACGATCCCCACAATCCCCCGGCCAAGGGTAAACTGTGCTGCCGCAGTGCTAACCACTGCGCCACCGTGCAGCCCACAATTTAGTCCAATATGGGGTAATCAATATTTTAAACCAGGGAGAGCAGACGCTGTATTTAAAGTATGGAATTTAAAAGGGATACAAAAGATTCAGGATTTATATTTGCCATGTGCAGAAAACATAATGTCTTTTGAAGAGCTGAGGATCAAATTTAATCTCAATAGAACACATTTTTTTAAATATCTTCAACTTAGAAACTTTATTCGATCAAATCAAAATAAAGCTCTCACTCGACCTGTTTATTCATCCTTGGAAAAAATGTTGATGAAAGATAGTAAAAGAAAGGGTATTATTTCAGAGTTTTATAACTCATTGACACTGTCTTCAAGTGAAAATTCACTGAAAAGATTAAACTACTGGAAAGAAGATCTGCAAACTGAAATTTCAGAGGAACAATGGGAATTGGCTTGTACAGAAGCTCAAACCAAATCAATAAATGTACGTCTTAAATTGATACATTTCAAATGGTTAATGTGGATGTATGTTACACCGGAGGAGTTAAATAGATATAACAAAAATATACCAGATACGTGCACAAAATGCATGGAAAGTAAAGGAACCCTATTTCATTGTGTATGGGAATGTAGATTAATAAGAATGTTTTGGGAAGAGGTGAGGGTAACAATTGAAAAAATAATCTCAAAACAAATCATATTGAATCCTAAACTGTTTTTGTTGGGTCTGTACCCAGAAAAGCATAATTTTAATAAAAGTGAAAGAACATTCATAGACCTCAGTTTGCTTAATGCCAAAAAATGTATTGCACTATTATGGAAAAAGACTCATAGACCAGATGTGACTCAGTGGTTAAGACAGATGTTAACAAACCTTCCATTAGAAAGAATAACATATATACTGAAATCAAAGGAAATTGTGTTTGAGAATATATTGAGACCTTTTATTGATTATGTAAAAAATTTAAACATAACTCTTGAAGAAGAAGGTGAATGATGTGTGTGGACCTTGTAAATTCCAAACTGGTGAACATAATATGTATACTTATGTATTGGATTGTCTAGACTAAACAGAGGAGCATTGTTGAAGATTTGATTTTGTTGGTGGTTGTTGGTGTTTTTAGTGCATTTTTTTTTTGTAGTACTTTAGTGTTAGTGTTTGATTGTTTGTATCATGTTTGTTAAAAAAAAAAAAAAGGTTCAATAAAGATATTGTGGAAAAAAAACTTGCCCAACACTGCAAAATACACTTCTGAATAATTAAGACAGCCTCTTTGCACCTTGTATCTCGTGGAAACTTTGGCTTTGTGCAGCTGCAATTGCAAAATGAACTTGGAAACACCCATAAATGCGCCCCACGCATCAGACAACCAATTATGGACTGCGTCCTTGTAATACGGCCCGTAGACTGACCAGTAAATTGACAGCTTTGGTTTAGAGTTCAGCTCCCTCTTCATCGCAGCAGACGGATACATCTGTATCAGTGCAGATGCTGCTCCAATCCATCTGTCAATCTCTCATTCTATTCTCCCCTCAGTCATGAATAAGACCCTAAGATACTTGAACTCCTCCACTTTGGGCAGGGGCTCATCCCTTACCCGAAGAGGATGAGCTCCTGCCCAAGTAGTGACTTGTTAATGAATATGGTAAAAGTCCAGCTAATATTAGATGGCCACAGAGTTCATTATTATGACAACACATATAAGAGACTGTTCTCCTACAGAATACAAACAATATGAACATTTTTATGAGCAAGTGATACACCGTAAATGTAGATGCACAGTTGCAATGAGTCTTAAGTAGTCCATCACTCATCTAACCCTGCCCCAAACCATTTCCATAAACTTAATTCAATTATTTTTAGTGCCTAACCCTACTGGTCATGCCAGTCTTAGCCACCTATAAGTATGTATTTAATGTGTAAAACTATGCCGCATCAATTGTAAAGTTGCACATGTTGAATTTCACAGTAACATTTTTAACATTTGTAACAGGGACATTTTTAACCCAATTTACAGCAATATTTATGATTTTTTTTTTTCAAATTTAGCTTTTCATAATAAGAGAAAACAAAAGCACCACACCCGGTATATTATATGCCTATCCATAGCCATTATCAACAGTGCATAGCTAGCACAAGTTCAACCAAAAAATCAATTACAATCAGTTCAAGATTCAATATACTCTAGATGTGTAATAAAACTAATAAGCATGTAATCGCATGGAGTTTAAGCAAATCAGACAAATGTGGAACAAATACTGAGACAATATCAGAACATCCTAGAACCCCTACAGTACAGTATGTACATCTTCAATGCATGTACAAAGACTGTGAAATGAACTTTCAAAACATCAGACAAACCATGTTAACATCTATTGAAATTTCATTAAAAAAAAATCTGTTTTCACAAAAATGATCCAAAATCAAAATCACTGTAATAGGACTTCCGGTTATGGCGGCCACGTAGGAAGACGTGTTTCACACTGCTCTGCTCCTAAAAATAAAAAGTAGGCTAAAACTTTCTTAATTGGAACAAAAACCTATCCCAGCGTTTAGGCGCGGATATGGTAAAGACTAAGGCTGGGAAATTAGGCAGAGGAAAAAGTAATTCGACAAAACAATCCAAACTAACAGACTTCCACGCTCGTGACGAAGCAGAAAAATCTCCAGAGACAATGGCGGAGGAGGGAGCCAGCGGCGGAGCGGTAACTGCTGAGGAGGGGACAAATGCGGTGCTTGCTGCCATCAGCTCCATGAGAGCAGACTTTTCGTCTAAATTTGATGGGATTATAGCAGCGATAGAAGGAATGAGAAAGGAAATAAGCGACTGTATGGAACGAGTATCGCAGGCGGAGCTCCAAATCTCAAGCGCTGAAGATGACGTCACCAGCCTACAATCAAAGGTGCAAACACTGGAATTAAAATGTAAACGTCTGGAAGATAATGTCCTGGACTTAGAATCCCGCTCGCGACGGAATAATTTGAGGCTGGTGGGTCTCCCGGAGGGAGCGGAGGGACGGGACCCATGTTCCTTTTTGGAAAAGTGGATTCCAGAAGCGCTGAACAACGCGGACCTGCAGTCATCAGTCGTCTTAGAGAGCGCTCACCGAATCGGCCCACCGAGAGATAATAAGACACCACCGAGGACGCTGATTATGAAGTTCCTCAGCTACAGAGACAAGATGACGGTCACCAACGCGACGCGAGCTAAAGGAAAAATTAAATACCAGGATCAACAGGTGCGGTTCTACCCAGATTTGGCCACAGGAATTCAACAATTAAGGAGGCAGTTCGACCCCGCCCGTAAAGAGCTGCGCAACCTCGGGATTCGTCATGGAGTGATTCATCCAGCAAGACTGCTGGTCACATATAAGGGCAGAACCCACACCTTCAAGACCCCTCAAGAGGCGCAGGAGCTCATTAAGCAGATCCAAAAGGAGACTGGTGGGAGCTAAGCATGAACATGACAAAGGTAGAACTTTTAAGCATTTGTACAGGCATCTGATTGATCTGAAACATATAACATGTCTACAAAATATAGATTGTATTATAAAAAAAAATGATGTACAAAGTTACTATAAAACTTTGAAGTTATGTTGGAAAAACTACAGAAGAGAGTTAATGTCATTAAAAAAGTAGTAGAGTCAGGGTGATTGAGAGGAGAAAGAGAGTGGTTTGACTGATCCTCGCAGGTGTGGAACAGTCACTAGCTATAACAGGAGACGGAATTTTTTTTGATTTTGGGGGGATTACCACGAATGTGGGGAAAGGGAATTGTCACGCCGCGCCGCTCATCAGCGGCGCCACCTGCACGCACACCTGCACATCATAAGCGGCAAGGAATATAAGCCGCCTCGCCCTGAGCTTCGGCCTGAAGCCGTCAGACTTCTCTACTCATCATCGTGAGTCAACCTTTCCTTCAGCACGACGCCTTCGGTAAGAAGCCCTTACCTCCTTTGTTTCCAGTCTGCTCCCCTGTGCACAGGTGGATTCCTCGGCGGCGGACAACGCCTCTCCCTTGCCATTCCTCGCTGCTGCACCGAGTCCTGCAGGTGGCTCTCTCCCGGGTCCCGTCCTTGTAGTGCCAGTCATCTGTCCCTTGCAAGTAAGCTCCTCTCTTGCTTATTCTCCTCCTGTGTTGGTGTGTGCCCGCCACCCTGTGTCTTTGTGCTCTTTCCCATAGGGTTGCCGGCTGTACGGTCTCCTGCCTCTGTGCCCGAAGCAGACGCCGCCACCAATACATTTACATCCCGCAGACACACATCCATTCACCCCTGTTGCTAATAAACTATTTGAACTTCTCTGAGCCTGTGTGTGTGCGTCTCCTGAGCCGTGCGTTATGTCAGGAATTTGTTTTGTGTAGTTTGTAGGATGAATGTTCAACCATCCATGTTTTTGCTTCTCTGTATGAGCATGTTTATATTGCAAGGTAATCTCAAACTCCTTATTGATCATAGATCAAAGCGTTAATCTTAATTTAACTTCATGGAATTGCAGAGGTCTACAAAATCTAAAAAAACTTAAACAAGTTATGAATAAAATAAAAGACATAGATTCAAAAATTGTGTTTTTAAAAGAAACTCATCTAATAGAGGAGGATGTAAAAAGAATTAGAAGATGGCAAGGAAATGTGTTCACCTCATCATTTTCATCCCGAGCCAGGGGAGTTATGACTCTCATACATAAAACAGTCCCATTTCAAGTGAAAAATGTAATTGGAGACAAATTAGGAAGATATCTATGCATCCAAGGATCTTTGTTATTAGAAAATATAAATCTGGTGAACTTATACAGTCCCAATACTGATGATCAAAACTTCTTCGTTAATTTATTTCTTACTTTATCATCACTTACAGGGCAACATATAATAGCAGGGGATTTTAATTGTACATTGAATCCCAGTATAGATAGATCAACAGGACTGGACTGTATGCACAATGGATGCAGGATGACCATTAATCATTTTATGAAAGAATTGAGATTGCTAGATATATGGAGAGAAATGAAAACACAAGTCAAAGCCTATTCTTGTTATTCTAATACCTATAAGACATTCTCACGTATTGACTACTTTTTGATCTCCACAGAATTAAGGTCCAAGACTCAAAACTGTTTCTATGACAACATCGTGATCTCTGATCATGCACCCTGCTGTCTAATATATGTAGATAAGAAATTGACAAAGGATCCAGGTAGGTGGCATTTTCAGCATAAATGGCTTCAGGATGAGGAATTTGTTAAGTACATAGAAAAACAGATAGATGAGTTCTTTGATATCAATACTACACAAACATCAGCATGTATAAAGTGGGAGGCTTTCAAAGCTTTTATAAGGGGGCATATTATTAGTTATACAGGCTCAAAATCTAAGAAGACTCGAGAGGAGAGAGTCCAACTGGAACGTAAAATAAAAATTCTTCAAGAAAAAGTGTATGCAGGAAGTAACCCACAGTTAGAGAACGAATTACTGATTCTGAGAGCTGAATATGACAAAAAATCAGCGAATAGAGCTGCCTCGAGTCTTCTAAGATTGAAGCAAACTTTTTATGAACAAGGTGAAAAATCAGGAAAATTATTGGCATGGCAAATTAAACAATTAGAATTTAAAACACCAATTACCAGTATTATAAGTAACGGACAGGCAGTTATAGATCCTTTAGAAATTAATAATGCCTTTAGAGATTATTATGAAAAACTATATGATACAAAAAATGAAACTGACTTAACAAAACTAAATGGGTTTTTGGATGGATTATCTATACCGTGTGTTACAAATGAAAACAGGGAGATACTGGAGTCTAAAATTAGTCAAGAAGAAGTTGGGCTAGCCATTGATAATATGAAATCAGGAAAAATAGCAGGACCAGATGGTCTTCTAGTTGACCTCTATAAAAAATTTAAGAATAAATAAATAAAACCACTTTTGGAAATGGTTTTAGAAGCATTTCAAAATAGTAATTTACCACCATACATGAATAATGCCTTAATTATACTGTTGCCAAAACCAGGTAAACCCCCTAATAAATGTGAAAACATGAGACCAATAAGCCTATTAAATGCTGACCTTAAGATAATCTGTAAAATTTTAGCAAGACGACTACAAGAAATATTACCAAATATTATTAACCGAGATCAGAATGGCTTTATAATGGGAAGACAAGGCTTCCATAATGTAAGAAGACTATTTAATATTATTTATTCCAATAAAGAAGCACCGGATACAGCTCTCCTATCATTGGACACCGAAAAGGCCTTTGATAGGGTCGAATGGCCCTATCTTTTTGAAGTTCTACAAAGGTTTGGACTTGGAAATAATTTCATAAAATGGGTTCAGATAATATAAAATAATGCTACAGCAGAAATCCTAACAAACAGCAATATCTCAAACTCAATAAAAATCAATAGAGGATGTCGACAAGGCTGTCCACTTTCACCCTTACTGTTTACTATGGCAATTGAACCTTTAGCGATGGCAGTACGTTTACATCCACAAATATATGGAATTAAAGTAGGACCAACAGAACATAAAATCTCCCTGTATGCCGATGACATAATTTTGTTTATGTCGAATTTTAAAAAATCAATTCCGACCTTGTTAAATTTAATAAAGAGCTTTGGGGAAATATCAGGATATAAAATAAATAAAACTAAATCTTCAATATTAACCCCTTGCACTCCAGTCAATTTCCCTAAAAACGCCAAAAAGTAATGTACTCAAAGTAAATCGAAAGCTGTTCTTCAACCCTTTACAGCATCTTCATGGGGTTGGTCTCATTTAAAAGAAAACACTTTGAATTTTTTGGCAAAACAGTCATAATCTCTCTAAGTGCTCCAGCCACTGAGTTACAGTCATCTAAACATACTGAACTTGAAGAAAATAAATTTGGCCTGGGTGTTTTTTTGGATACAAATGCTTGCAAATAACACACAGCTTCAGATCCGGGATGGAAAATGCAACAGAAATGTAGAACCAAGTGTTATCCAGCTGAGGTCAAAATTTTGTAACAATACCACAAAAAATGAATATATTACACAGCTTTTTCCTCAGGTAGTTCCCAGGCGTTTTTGAACTGTGCCAAATTGTGCCAAATGGCACAGTTTGGAAAAACGTCTGTAACTTTTGAATGATTCAATATAGAAGCTTCATCTTGGGCTCTAATGAAAGGTGACACTCAGGGCTGTGTGTGTGTGTGTGGGGGGGGGTTGTTAAAAGAACCACACTTATTGTCACAATTTACCCCAATATGGGGTAATCAATATTTTACACCAGGGAGAGCGGATACTGTATTTAAAATATGGAATTTAAAAGGGATTCAAAAGATTCAAGACTTATATTTGTCACGCTTAGATAACATAATGTCTTTTGAAGAACTGAGGATTAAATTCAATCTTAATAGAACACACTTTTTTAAATATCTTCAGCTTACAAATTTTTGTATTCGATCAAATCAAAATAATGCTCTCACCTGACCTACTTATTCATTTTTGGAAAAAATTTTGATGAAAGATAGTAAGAGAAAGGGTATTATTTCAGAGTTTTACAACTCATTGACACTATTCTCAAGTGAAAATTCACAGAAAAGACTGAATTACTGGAAAGAAGACCTGCAAATTGAAATTTCAGAGGAACAATGGGAAATGGTTTGTGCAGGAGCTCAAACCAAATCAATAAACGTATGTCTTAAACTGATACATTTTAAATGGTTAATGTGGATGTATGTTACACCAGTGGAATTAAATAGATATAACAAAAACATACCAGATACATGCACAAAATGTATGGAAAGTAAAGGAACCCTATTTCACTGTTTATGGGAATGTAGAAAAATCAGAATGTTTTGGGAAGAGGTGAGGGTAACAATTGAAAAAATAATTTCAAAACAATTCACATTGAACCCTAAACTGTTTTTGTTGGGTCTGTATCCAGAAAAGCATAGCTTTAATAAGAGTGAAAGAGCATTCATAGACCTCAGTTTGCTTAATGCTAAAAAATGTATTGCACTACTGTGGAAAAAGACTCATTGACCAGATGTGACTCAGTGGTTAAGACAGATGTTAACAAACCTTCCACTAGAAAGAATAACATACATACTGAAATCAAAGGAAAATGTGTTTGAGAATATATGGAGACCTTTCATTGATTATGTAAAGAAATTAAACATAACTTCTGAAGAAGAAGGTGAATGATGTGTGTGGACCTTGCAAATTCCAAATTGGTGAATGTATAATATGTATACTTATGTAATAGATTACCTAGACTAAACAGAGGAGCATTGTTGATGACTTGCCTTTGTTAGTGGTTGTTGGTGTTTTTAGTACATTTTTTTTGTAGTTAGTGTTTTTTTTTTATTTTTAAATTACTTTAGTGTTAGTGTTTGATTGTTTGTGCCATGTTTGTAAAAAAAAAAAAAAGGTTCAATAAAAAATATTGTGGAAAAAAAAAATCACTGTAATATGCACATTTTCAATACATGTACACTTTGTGAAATTTTAAAAAAAAAGTCCTAGCTTGAAAACTATGGGAGGAGCTAGCTGGACAAACTCGTGCAGCTGGACAGACATACCATAATGCAGCATACCATAATATGTCCCTTCTTTTCAGACAGGCGTATAAAAATGAATATGACTTCCAAATCTAAATTGTAATTCCAAATCTTTTGACTACTGTCTTCTGGGGTTGCCATGGCTTATCATCTGAAATCGTGATGATCCGCTTATTTGATTTGGCAAGGATTTTATGCCGGATGCCCTTCCTGACCCAACCCTCCCCATTTACCCCGGATTTGGGATCAGCACTAGGAGTACACTGCTTATGCTCCACCCATGGCTGGGTAACCAACTTTAATTCCCCAGTTCTATTATGCTGAGCACCAAGGGATAAGGCAGAAAGTACCATTTTTATGGTCATTGGTATGACCTGGCTGAGGCTTAAACTCACAACTTCCTGGGTGTGGGGTGGATGCTCCACCACTAGACCATCACACCCATGGCAATTCTAAATATTGGTGGTCATTAAAGTATTATAGTTACATATATTTTGACATTAGCCACATATTTAGTGTCCACGTTTAACATTTAGATTTAATATTTGGCATTTAGATGTAACATTTAATATTTAGGTTTACAGATGTGGACAAAATTGTTGGTACCCCTCTGTTAATGAAAGAAAAAACCACAATGGTCACAGAAATAACTTGAATCTGATAAAAGTGGTAATAAATAAAAATTATATTAAAATTAACCAATGAAAATCAGACAATGCTTTTGAATTGTGGTTCAACAGAATTATTTTAAAAAACAAACTCATGAAACAGGCCTGGACAAAAATGATGTACCCTTAACTTAATATTTTGTTACACAACCTTTTGAGGCAATCACTGCAATCAAACGATTTCTGTAACTGTCAATGAGACTTCTGCACCTCTCAGCAGGTATTTTGGCCCACTCCTCATGACCAAACTGCTCCAGTTGTCTCAGGTTTGAAGGGTGCCTTCTCCAGATGGCATGTTTCAGCTCCTTCCACAGATGTTCAATAGGATTTGGATCAGGGCTCATAGAAGGCCACTTTAGAATAGTCCAATGTTTCACTCTTAGCCATTCTTGGGTGTTTTTAAGCTGTGTGTTTTGGGTCATTATCCTGTTCCAAGACCCGTGACCTGCGACTGAGACCAAGCTGTCTGACACTGGGCAGCACATTTCTCTCTAGAATACCTTGATAGTCTTGAGATTTCATTGTACCCTGCACACATTCAAGAAACCCTGTGCCAGATGCAGCAAAGCAGCCCCAGAACATAACACAACCTCCTCCATGTTTCACAGTAGGGACAGTGTTATTTTCTTGGTATGCTTCATTTTTGTGTCTGTGAATATAGAGCTGATGTGCCTTGCCAAAAAGTTGCAGTTTTGTCTCGTCTGTCCATAGGACATTCTCCCAGAAGCTTTGTGGCTTGTCAACACGCAGTTTGGCAGATTCCAGTCTGGCTTTTTTATGATTTGTTTTCAACAGTGGTGTCCTCCTTGGTCGTCTCCCATGAAGTCCACTTTGGCTCAAACAACAACGGATGGTGCGATCTGACACTGATGTACCTTGACCTTGGAGTTCACCATGAATGTGTTTAGAGGTTGTTCTGGGCTCTTTTGTTACCATTCATATTATCTGTCTCCTCCTGCGGCCACGTCCAGGGAGGTTGTCTACAGTCCCGTGGATCTTAAATTTCTGAATAATATGTGCAACTGTAGTCACAGGAACATCAAGCCGCTTGGAGATGGTCTTATAGCCTTTACCTTTAACATGCTTGTCTATAATTTTCTTTCTAATCTCCTGAGACAACTCTCTCCTTTGCTTCCTCTGGTCCATGTTTAGTGTGGTACACACCATGTCAACAAAAAGCACAGTGACTACTTGTCACCCTTTAAATAGGCCGACTGACTGATTACAAGTTTGTAGACACCTGTGATGTTAATTAGAGGACACATCTTGGTTGAACATGTCCCTATGGTCACATTATTTTCAATCTTTTCTAGGGGTATCATCATTTTTGTCCAGGCCTATTTCAATTCAATTCAATTCAATTCAATTCAACTTTATTTATATAGCGCCAGTTCACAACAACAGTCATCTCATAGCACTATCAACTGTAGGGGGGACCCCCACAGTTGCAGAAAGACCCCAGCAATCAGGCGATCCCCTGTGAGCAAGCACTTGGCGACGGTGGAGAGGAAAAACTCCCTTTTAACAGGAAGAAACCTCCAGCAGAACCAGGCTCAGGGAGGGGCAGTCATCTGCTGCGACTGGCTGGGGGGTGAGGGGATAGAGAAGAAGAAAAGAACAGACATGTAGAGAGCAAACAGCACGATGGGGACTCAATCTATGGGAGAGAACAAACAAATGTTAATGACCAGCAAAAAAAAAATATTTCATAGAGAGTGAGGAAAGGAGTGAGGCCCAGTGCATTACTGGAGGTCCCCCGGCTGACTAAACCTATTAGCAGCATAACTAAGGGAGGGTTCAGAAACACATGATCCCTCCCTAATTGTAGGCTAAATCAAAAAGGTAGGTTTTAGCCCTATTCTTAAAAACAGAGATCGAGTCTGACTCCCGAATCCAGATTGGCAGCTGATTCCACAGGAGAGGAGCTTGATAACTGAAGGCTCTGCCTCCCATTGTACTTTTGGAGATTCTAGGTATTACAAGTAATCCTGCATTTTGGGAGCGTAGTGCTCTGTTAGGATAATACGGTAGTATCAGATCTTTTAAATAAAAAGGAGCCTGATTGTTTAGAGCTTTGTAAGTAAGAAGAAGGATTTTAAACTTAATTCTAAACTCTATGGGAAGCCAATGAAGGGAGGCCAGAACCGGAGAGATATGATCTCTCTTTCTAGTACCTGTTAAAACTCTTGCTGCAGCATTTTGGATCAGCTGAAGACTTTTTAAAGATGTTTTAGGACAGCCTGATAATAAAGAATTACAATAATCTAATCTCGAGCTAACAAAAGCGTGGATCAGCTTCTCAGCATCACTCTGAGACAAGATGTTCCTAATCTTGGCAATATTACACAAATGATAGAAGGCAGTCTTAGAAACAAATTTAATATGTGAATTGAAGGACAAATCCTGATCAAAAATAACTCCAAGGTTCCTCACAGAGCTATTAAGAGAAAGAGTAACTGCATCCAAACTGAAAGTTTGATTTGGAAAGGAATTTCTAAGGTTTTTTGGACCAACAAGAATGACTTCAGTCTTATCTGAATTTAATAGCAGGAAATTACAAGTCATCCAAGCTTTGATTTCCTTAGGACAGGCTTCTAACTTGACTAATTGATTAGTATCATCTGGCTTCATTGACAGGTATAATTGTGTGTCATCTGCATAACAATGAAAATGTATACAGTGCTTTCTAATAATGTTGCCTAACGGAAGCATATATAAACTAAAAAGAGTAGGGCCTAGCACAGATCCCTGTGGAACTCCATGACTAAGCTTTGAGCTGAAAGAAAACTCATCATTTACATGAACAAACTGGAACCTATCAGATAAATAAGATCTAAACCACTGCAACGAAGTTCCATTAAGTCCAACATAGTGTTCTAATCTATCAAGTAGAATATTATGATCAATAGTATCAAAAGCTGCACTAAGATCTAAAAGGACAAGTACAGAAACTAGTCCATTATCAGATGCAATGAGGAGGTCGTTAGTGACCTTCGCTAAGGCTGTTTCAGTACTATGATGGATTCTAAACCCAGATTGAAACTCTTCAAGTAAACCATTTCCCTGCAGGTGGTCAAATAATTGCGTAGCAACAACTCTTTCTAAGATTTTTGAAATGAAAGGGAGATTAGAGATTGGTCTATAGTTAACTAAAGCTCCTGGATCTAGCGTTGGCTTTTTGAGTAAGGGTTTAATTACAGCCGTTTTAAAAGCCTGCGGTACATGGCCTGAAGTTAATGAAGAATTGATTATATGAAGAATAAAGCTACCAATAAGTGGGAAGACTTCTTTAAATAACCTGGTAGGAATAGGGTCTAAAAGACAAGTTGAAGGTTTGGATGAGGAAACTATTTTGTCTAACTCACAAAGGTCGATTGGAGTAAACTCATCAAGACAGACATCAATAGAAGGAGTTATAGTAGTTACAGTATTTAAGTTAACTGTGGGAAGAATCTGATTGATTTTATCTCTGATGGATGAAATTTTATTATTGAAAAAGTTCATAAAGTCCTGACTAGTAAGCTCTAAGGGGATGCTAGGATTGACAGAGTCCTGACTCTTTGTCAACCTGGCTACAGTACTGAAAAGAAACCTGGGATTATTCTTGTTCTCTTCTATTAATGCAGAGTAATAACTCGTTCTAGCTTTTCTAAGAGATTTTTTATAAATTAAAAGATGATTTCTCCAAGCTAAATAGATTTCATCTAAATTAGTAGAGCGCCATTTTCTTTCTAATTGACGAGTCTTCTGTTTTAAGCTACGAGTTTCTGTGTTGAACCAAGGAGTTAAAAATCTCTGATTAGACTTTTTCTTTTTTAAGGGGGCCACCAAGTCTGGAGCCTGATGCAGAGAAGCTGAAACACTATCCACCATGTTATCAATTACAGAAGGAGCAGGCTGTCTATAGCTTATTTCCGTTGTGTTGACACATGGCATAGAGGAAACAATCTGCATAAATTTGGAAACAGCATCATCTGAGAGGCATCTACTGTGATAATATTTTTCTTTAGGAGCCAAATAGTCAGAAATAGTAAAATCAAAGGTTAACAGACAATGGTCTGACAGTACAGGGTTATGAGGAGACACTACAAGATTTTCTATTTCTATGCCATATGTCAGAACAAGGTCCAATGTATGGTGGAGGTAATGAGTAGAATTTCCTACTTTCTGAGAAAACCCAATCGAGTCTAATATTGAATTAAAAGCCACATTAAGGCAGTCACTATCTACATCCACATGTATATTAAAGTCCCCTACTATAATTATTCTATCAGATTTCAGCACTAAATCAGCTAAGAAATCAGCAAATTCGGATAAAAATTCTGAATAGGTTGATGGGGGACGATAAACTATGGCAAATAAAATTGGGTTTAACCTGAAATTGCTAAAGTGCCCAACACTGAGGACCAGGCCCTCAAAGGAATTATAACATGTTTTTTGCTTTACATTAACTAGTAATTTGGAATGGTAAATTGTTGCTACTCCTCCTCCACGACCAGAACTTCTGGGATTTTGACAGTTTAAATAACCAGAGGGAGTTGATTCATTTAAACCAACATAATCCTCTTGCCCTAACCAAGTCTCTGTAAGGGAAATTAAATCAATCTGATGATCAATTAACAGATCATGGACTAACAGAGACTTGGGAGTTAGAGACCTAATATTTAATAAGCCACATTTAATTTTTAAATTATGAGGAGGAACAGAGGCCAAATCATTCAATTTAGAGGCTTTATGTTTAATTTGAGTTTTACCAATATTTTGCTTTATCACTTTGGGATGCTTATACATTATATTTTTATTCACTTTGGAGGGAGCAGACAACGATTCTCTGATGGGGAAGTCAGGGGCTAAGCTGAGGGGTGGCGGATGAAGAGGAGCTGCAGAGAGGCGTTTAAGACTGCGACTCTGCTTCCTGGTCCCAACTCTGAGTAGTCACGGTTTTGGAAATTTGGATAAAAAAGATGCCAGATTGTTAGATAAATGAGAAGCACCATCCAAAGTGGGATGAATGCTGTCTCGTCTCATAAGACCAGGTTTTCCCCAAAAAGAGCTCCAATTGTCAATGTAGCCCACGTCATTTTTAGGACACCACACAGACAGCCAGCGGTTCAAGGATGACGAGCGACTAAACATGTCATCACTGGTCAGATTGGGGAGGGGTCCAGAGAATACTACAGTGGCAGACATCGTTTTTGCAAACTCACACACCGATTCTATATTAAGTTTTGTGACTTCCGACTGCCGGAGACGGATGTCATTAATGCCGGCGTGAATAACAATTGTGGAGTATTTACAGTTACTTTTAGCCAGCATTTTCAAATTTGACTCGATGTCGCCTGCTCTGGCCCCAGGAATACATTGGACTATGGCCGCTGGAGTCTCTAGGTTCATGACTCCTATTTCATGAGTTTGTTTTTTAAAATAATTCTGTTGAACCACAATTCAAAAGCACTGTTTGATTTTCATTGGTTAATTTTCAAAGAATTTTTATTTATTACCACTTTTGTCAGATTCAAGTTATTTCTGTGACCATTGTGGGGTTTTTTTCATTAACAGTGGGGTACCAACAATTTTGTCCACATCTGTATATACAGGTATAATATCACAATGGCATTATTTACTCCCTACAAGTGTTCCATCTGTCAAGCATAAATTGTCATTCTTAAAAATAATACAAATCTAAATGTGCTAGTAAATACCTGCAGATACAGAGATGCCATCTGCATCTAGGAGTCTGGATGGGACACTCTTCGTGAGGACATACGGCCAGATCAGCAGGATACCTGATAACCAGAAAAACATGTAACATATCATTGACAGTGGACATGTTGGAAGTATGGCTGGTGGGTACATCAGCCCTCCACAGGTGTTTGTTGTGGCCCTGAAGAATGCTATCAAAACCGACTTATCTACCAGCTGCCTGTAATGGGCAAATTATTCAAATTTCACATTTTTCTTGTCATTGGATGTGACAGTTCAAAAAAATAATGTATTTAAGGTGATCCTTTATATAGATAATTTCCCGGATTTCATGTCTTATTTATTATTTATAAAACCCAAATCTGGCACACACAAGGACATGCACAGGTATGGGTTATTGCCTGGGCAACAGCCAATTTGCCATCTTTGTCCGAGTTGCTCCCCCCCCCCCAGAGGGAAAAAATAATTAGAAAATAATCATAACCACATAACCCAAACCTCTAGGCCTACCTACCTATCCCAACATCTTTCAGTGAAAGACAAAATACACCCTGGACACACCATCAGTCCATCGCAGAGACACAACCATTCCCTCTCACATATAAAGACAATGTATCTCCAGCTGATGCCAATTAACATAGCATGCATCACATCTTTGGACTGTAGGAGAAAAATGGAACCCACACAGACATGGGGAGAACATGCAAACTCCAAACAGAAAAGTCACCACTGGCCAGGGGTGGGATTGAGCCCATGATGACCTTGCTGTGCTGCCACAGTGTGAACCACTGCACTACCGAGCTGCTAAATTTGTTACTTTTCATCAATATTTTTCCTCCTTACGTCTTTCTGTTGATATTTTTCTTTGAATTTTTTTGTAAATGTGTTGCTTTTTTCTTGTAATTTTGTGACATCTCAAAAATTTTTAAGCTTGATAGATGTACTTCATTGATCCCAAACTGAGAAATTACAGTGTAACAGCAGCATGACACAGACAACCCAACCAACAGAAAAAACACAGTATAATAGAAAAGGAGTTACCCAGGGAAGTGAAGTAAAAAAGCTTAGATAACTTTATATCCAATATAGGCTACTACTAGGTTAAACAGATGATGATACTTATGAGTCAATGGATAGTACTGACTGTACAGAAGTATTATAAGGCACAGGGTGAAATATGAGATACCAGTTAGACTGTAAAGTGCAGTATGGCAGCATTAGTTATGACCGAAATTCGACATTAGAGTGAGTTATTATACAGTGAAATGCCGTGTGGCAGAAAAGCTTTCCTGTACCTGTCCGTTCAGCTGCGAAGCTGTAGCAGTCTGCTGGAGAAAGTGCTCCGCTGACTGTCCAGTGTGTGGTGGAAGAGGTGATCAGGATTGCCTATGATGGATTGCAGTTTGTTCAGTGTCCTCCTCTCCACCACAATCTCAAAGGTCTCTAGCCTGAGACCAATCACAGAGCCAGCCTTCTTGACAATCTTGTCGAGTCTGTTGGTGTCGCTGGCTCTGATGCTGCCACCCCAACAGACAGCAGCAAAGAAGATGGCGCTGGCGGCAACGGACTGATAGAAAAGCTCCAACATCTTGTTGCACATGTTGAAGGATCTCATCATCCTCAGAGAGTAGAGTCTGCTCATCCCCTTCTTGTGCGCAGCATCGGTGTTAGATTTCCAGTCCAGTCTGCTACTGATCACAACACCCAGTTATCTGTAGTCCTCCACTACCCCCACATCCTCCCCCTCTAATCTGCAATGACTGAGAAGGTGTCCTCTTCTTCCTGAAGTCAATCACCATCTCTCTGGTCTTGCTGACATTCAGTCTCAGGTGATTCTGCTCTGTCCACTCCACAAATCTGTCTACCAGCGCCCTGTACTCCCCATCCTCTCCCCCTCTTATACACCCAACAACAGCCAAGTCACCAGAGAATTTCTGCAGGTGGCATGACTCGGTGTTGTATTGAAAGTCAGTGGTCTTGAAGGTGAAAAGAAAAGGAGAAGGCACAGTCCCCTGTGTAGCTCCCATATCACTAACCACCACATCAGACAAAACACTGCCCAGCTGGACAAACTGTGGCATGCCTGTCAGGTAGTTGGTAATCCAGAAGATCACAGAGCTGTTTACCCCCATCACCCGCAGCTTCTCACCCAGCAGCAGCGACTGGATGGTTTTAAATGCACTGGAGAAATCAAAGAATGTGATTCCCACAGTGTCTCCTCCTCCATCCAGGTGCAAGTGAGCTCACTGCAGCGGGTAGATGACAGCGTCTTCAACCCCCAAATGGAGGTGATGTGCAAACCACAGAGGGTCCAGCCACATCTTCACTTGTGGCCTCAGTTGGGCTAAAATAAGTCTCTCCAGGACTTTAATCACGTGTGATGTGAGGGCAACTGGTCGATAGTCATTCAGGTCCAATGGAGATGACTTCTTGGGGACAGGAACCAGGCATGATGTCTTCCACAGCACCGGTACTCTCTCCAGACTCAGGCTGTATAGGTGTTTCAGTACCAGAGCTAGCTGGTTATCACAGGAACTCAGGATCCAGGCGGAGATGCCATCAGGACCCGCAGCCTTCCACTGGTGAAGTCTTTAATACAGTTGCTGTTTTCTTATACATTTCTGAGTGATTGCTATTGTAAATACGTGACTTTTTCCTCATAAATTTTAAGTTTTTGTGACTTTTGTCTTATAAAATCACGGGGTAATTTTGCCCTTATTTCAGGTTAGAACAACAGCTCCTCAGAATGTCTGTGCACGTCTTTGGCTGATCTTATCTTTAAAGAAAAAAGAAAGAAAAATACATTTTTGTGGGAGGAGGCTCCGTGACAGTTTTAGGTTGTGAAGCTGAGGTCTGGCCCAAGTGCTTGTAGCAGCCTGCACAACTTTGTAATGGATGCTGCCTGAAGACGCCTACATTCCAGCAGACAGGACACATGAATCTGGATGCAAGATTTATCTGGTTAGGACTGGTTGTGGAACAGGTAATACTCGCCAAGATGTCCTATCTGGGTTTCTGTTATGGCTGCAGAGGTATTTTTCCTCTGTATTCAGAGAGAGTCAGACTCACAATGGTTGCTGGGTGTTTCTGGTATGGTTGATGTAATATATTCAGTAAACTGGATGTGTTTTACCATTACTGTTTAATCACTGTAATTAGAACTGTAAAATCTGACTCATCATTAGAGGTAGATAACGTAACCAAAAATTGTACTGGAGTAAAAGTCATGTCATCTTATATTAATTACTTAGATATGAGTAAGAGTAGTCGCCATAAAATAAAATAAAAAAAATCAGTTGAGTAAGTGTAAGAAAGCATTTTAAAAAGTTACTTAAGCAGTGAGTAACAACTTTATTGTTTCCAGTTTATCATTTTTTCGGTTAAATTCATAACCTCATAAATTTGTATTTTTTTTGTTTAATAAATTTGTGACTTTCTGTATTATGTATTAGTTTTTGTTAGATTTTGGGCTTTTTTCCTCACAAACTTGCAATTTTCATGCCAACTTGAGGTTTTTCTCGCAAATTTGTCAAAATCATTTTTGTAAATTGATTATTTCGGATAATTTTTGATTTTTTTTCATGAATTTGTGACTTGTCTTACAAATTAGCTCCTTTTATAAGATGAAATTACAACCTTTTCCACGCAAACAAGATCTTTTACTCATAAGTCTGCACCCATCTTATGCATTTGCATCTTTTTTCTTTTAACATTTTATGTGCATTTTCATTTCTTTCCTTGCAGCTTTATGCTCACATATTTCTGATTTTTTTTCTCTTAAATCTGAGGCAAATCAAACAAACTAGTCTCATGTACCTTCTAATATAATCTAAATTAGATACTGAAACAACAGTAATATACTATATATATATATATATATATATATATATACATATATACACACACACACACATACACACACACACACACACCACTAGTATATACTAGATACTGAAATGACAGTAATAAATCAAGTATTTCCTGAAGCCAGAAATGAAGAAGAATGATTTGAAAACTGATGGGAAGAAAATCTTACAAGAGTAAACAACTTGCACTCAGTTTATATTAGTAACATCAAAAGTATGGTGCTGTGAGAAAGTATTTGCCCCCTTCCACATTTCTTGCATATTTGTCACTTAAGTGTTTCAGATCATCAAAAAATAAACAAAGATAAACCAAGTAAATACAAAATGCAGTTTTTAAATGATGATCTTATTTTTAAAGTTAAAAAAAAAGCTATCCACACCTACCTGACCCTATGTGGAAAAAGTAATTGACCCTTAAACCTAATAACTGGTTGTGCCAACAACTGCAATCAAGCATGTGTGATAACTGCCAATGAGTCTTTTACATCACTGTTGATGAATTCTGGTCCACTCTTCTTTGCAGAATTATTTTAATTCAGCCACATTAGAGGACTTGTGCTTGAGATCACAAAGTGATGGCCGGACATTGTCCTTCAGGACTTTCTGATGGAGAGCAGAATTCATGGTTCCATCAATTACAGCAAGTCATCTTGGCCCTGAAGTGGCAAAGCAGCCCCAGACCATCACACTACCACCACCATGTTTGATTGTGGATATGATGTTTTTATGAAATGCTGTTGTGTTAGTTTTACACCAGATGTAACTGGACGCACGCCTTCCAAAAAGTTCAACTTTTTTTTTTAGATTTAGAATCCTTTATTAGTCCCACAATGAGGAAATTACAGGGCATCCACATGAGTGGATGAGGCAGCCACTGGTGGGGCGCCCAGCCCTTTCACCATTCACACACATTCACACCTGGGGCCACTTTTAGAGTCTCCAGTTAACCTAACTTGCATGTTTTTGGCATGTGGGAGGAAACCAGAGCAATCCCGTAGTAAACCCATACAGACACGGGGAGAACATGTAAACTCCACACAGATCACTGTTGCTCAGGGACTGGGATGAACTGGCCAAGGGTGAGTGGTTGTGCTGCCGCAGAGCTAACCACTCCACCACCGGCGCTGGGGCAGCACGGTTAGTCCATAGAATATTTTTCCAAAAAGTCTTAGGGATCATCAAGATGGGTTTTTTGGCCAAATGTAAGACAAGCCTTTGTGTTGCTTTTGGTCAGCAGTGGTTTTCTCCTTGAACTCTCCCATGATGCTATTTTAGCCCAGCCTCTTTCTTATTGTTGAATCATGGACCAGTGTCCAAACTGAGGCAAGTGAGGCCTGCAGTTCTTTAGATCGTGGCATGATGTTTTGCTTTTTTAGATCTTTTAGCCTATGAAAAAATTGTGAAGGAGACTGAATACATCTGGATTTGTTGCTGAGGAATGCGAGGAGTTCAGCTGATAAGCCCTCTTCAAATTGATGGAATGATGATGCAAAAAAAAGTTAGTAGTACACAAAAGTACAGAAAAATCAGCCCATTTTGCTTTATACTACACTTCACTTTGTCTGGCAGGTTCTATTTAAGTGATTTCTTGTCATTGTCGCCCATGACAGACTGCTATGATGATGATGATGATTCAGTAAGTCTGGCAGTAATCATGCCTTGGTGTGGCTAGTGAAACTGAACTCAGCTTTCCAAAAAATCTGGTTAATCTCAGTTAATTCATGATGTAACGAGGGAGCGATTACTTTTTTGCATAGAGCCACGTTTGGATAGCTTTTTTTCCTTGATAAATAAAATTAGAATTTAAAAACTGCATTTGGTATTTACTCAGGTTATCTTTGTCAAACATCAAAAATTTATTTGAGGATCTGAAATATTTAAGTGTGACAAAATGCAAAAATTGTAGAAATCAGGAAGAGGTCAGATGCTTTTTCACAGCACTAACTCAAGTACAATCACATGGACTTTAGCAAAACTATGTTTTTCTTGGAAATATCAAGAATAAAAAAGTATCCTGCAATAAAACTACTTATGAAAATATGTTGTGAAAAAGTTACTTGAGTACATGTACTTGAGTAAATGTAACTAGTCACCACACCACTGCTCATCATCCATATACACATCAGCCCAGAGATACAACCACAACATGTATACAGTTTCAGCTTTGATTTCATTTTTCAAAACCTACAATGTTCCTCAGGTTTGGTTCCGTCAGGCTGACCTTAATATTCCACTCAGGGATTTCTGACATTCATGACAAATGAAGAAACACTGCGTCACATTAGTGCTATACCCAAGTAGTGTTTTCATCATTTTTTATTTCTTTCTTTATGATGACTGCAATTACTGTTGGCAATACAAACTCCAAATTGGTTTGTGCTTCCAGCATCAATAAAATATTAATTCAGCCATTCATTCATTTCCTTAACAGCTCATTCTTTTGGGGGGTTTGGCTGTAGCTTATCACAGCTCATTCAGAATTACATGAGTAAATTATACACAGTATGGAACATTTCATGTCATCAATAACGAACCGATTGGGTTTTTTTTAATGCAAATATGCACTATTCCAATAAAATGTATTGCCTAATAGGTTAAGATTCCTCATCATTTTAACACTAGTTTAAGTAGAAAAAATTTAGGTGAATTTAAACTGTACCCACTGCAAGTATGATCGACATTAGCATTATAATAAGGGTTTACATGGATTTCATTAAGTGAAAATAAATGCTTTTAGAGCATATAACATTTCACACACATGCAGTGTCAGTTTAAATAACTGATAGTACTGTCTAAAATAGCTAAAAATTACAACATAAAAACCTAGCCTACAATTAAAAGATATTAAAAGGATTAAGCGGAAGAAGATGGATGGATGTCTGGGCCTATATTCTGGACCAGACATCATGTGTTGCCACATGTATTATCTGTTGAAAAATTAGATGAAGTCAAAAACGTGTCATCAGCACTTCAACTTCTGGCTCTACACCGATTTTTCTTCAAATGTCCTTGTGAAGCCTTATGCTGCTCTTAATGCTGTCTTAATAAATACATCACACCAACTTAATCAAACCATAAAACAGAAAGAGAGACTTTACCGGTGAGGGAGAGGAGTGTTGCAGTGCTGCTGCAGCCCATTTCACTGGATGAATCTTTAGCAGTCTGGAGCAGAAAGGCTTCGACCTGTCAAATGAGGGAAGAGAGGTGGGAGACACACAGAAGTGGGCTTAATCCTACAGCCGGGGGTGTGGTGATGACAGGCAGCTCCAATATAGATTATTTCACTCTTCAGGAGACTCAGTGGAAAGTTCCTGCATGAAGGCAGTTCATGCAGGAACTTTCCATGAACTGAGCTGCAGCTTTGTGAGTCACATTTTTACTTGGGGAAAAAAAATGAAAATTTAGAGATTGGGTTTCAAAAAAAAAAATTTAAAGAAGAGTGGAGGAAGTGCTTGGATGATTTTTTTTTTTTAATTAGGTTAAGAACTCAGCAACAAAAGTCAAAATAATGCTTATCCTTTACACTTTTTAGTTGATTTGAAATAATGCAAAAGAAATCTATTATTTGCTGTCTGCTAAAATAAATAAATAAATAAAAAAACTCAATAAATCGATGAACAAATAGTCATGTACTTTGGTATAAGGGATCCATGCAGGTATAGCTTTCAGACTGAGTTTAAATTTGAGTATTAACCAATACCAATAATACCGATAGTATCATAGCTCAAGTAGGTTCATTTTGTCTTCTTTTAATTATTTTACTTTTTTTGTTCTTATTAAAGACAAAAATAGAAAGGAGATGTAAAACATCTCCTTTCTATTTTTCTATTTTTGTTTTCTATTTCATTTTGATAAAACGATAGTATCATATTTTGGGGGACTTGTCAGCTTTTACCGTAAACTTCCTCTAAACTTCTTGCATTTCTCCCACCCTGATCTACCCATGAGGCATCAGCAGCGGGCAGAGGGGTATGCTCTCTGTCCAGTTCTTTGGGTCTTGGCTTCAATGTCTGCCTAAACTCCACTCGGTCTAGGTGTCAATAGAGGACGCTGGACAACTCCACTCTTTTCTTCTTTATTTTATTCCTTATTAATGAAAGTAATCAAACTTAGTGCATGTAATCAGGTTGGAAGTAGGGAGTAGGTTGATAACCTTTAAAAAGGAAAAAACAAAATCATATCAATGAAATTGTTATGACCCAAGCGCCGGTTCTGATCGCGCTCGGGCTAAGTTATTTCTCGCTGCCGGCCTTGACAGCTGCGGGCTGTATTCTGGCCTCACCGGGCTCTTATTGTGAAAGTGCTCGGTGGGGCTTCCGCCTGTCAACGGCCGGTCAGCTGATTGTCATTACCGTCGTTAGTGCTTCGCCCTTTTAAGCCCGGCACTGACGACGCAAAAGTATTGGTAAGACGCAAAAGTATTGGTCTACATTCTGTCAACGTCTCGTCTCGTTTTTCTTGTCAAGTCTGGGTCTACGCCTCGTCATGTTAGAGAGTGCTGTAGACCTTCGTGTCAGGTTTGTCATCATAGTTTTGTCACAGTTAGCTCGTGGCGGCTGGGTTAGCCCTACGAGCCCAAGTCTCAGTTATGTGTGTGTTTGCCCTATAGGGGTTCATAGTTGTGTTTTGTCACGTCTGGAAATAAATAACATCTTAGCCAAACTCTCTGGTGAACTCTGTGGCGTCTCTTGGTGATCCGCGAGGATCACCACATGACAGTATACTCCTGCCAGGTCGCCTAAACGGAGGCGCCACACCGAGACGCCGTTTCACCGTGAGTTTGTGCCATTTTGGACTGTTTGTTCTTCCCTGTCTGGATGCCTGCTGCTGGGAGAATGCCATCATCCAGGGGTCGCGGTCGGCGCCTGGACAGAAGGCTAGCGGAGGTCCTGGAGTACGTGGACTGCACGTTATTCTCCGCTATGCTGTGGGACGCTCCCAGCGACGTGTGCAGGCATTTGGACTACGCTGAGGAGCTTTTGGACAACCTTCCCTTCGATAGTTACGACCACCTGGAGGTGAGGTGGGAGGAACTCGCCATTCAGCGCGAGTTACTTCGCGGGCTGGAAGAGAAGAGCAGGAAGCAGGGGAGGAGGAATCCCCGCTCCCCGCGTTGGTGTCCCGTCCCGGAGCAGGTCCAGGAGTACGCGCCGTCTAGGGGCCGACGAGGACGTCGGCGTAACGGCTCGGGCAACCCTCAACGGAATCCCCGGCTGGACTCGCTGCCGGCGTATCCCGTCAGCGAATCTCCGAGAGCGGCCCCACCTCGTCTTCCCAGGGGGCCCTCTGTCGCCATCCAGCGGGAAGAAGGAGGAACGACGTCCCCCACAGCAGGAACCATCTCTGCCCCGGGAGGAGGGCAAGTGCACGATAATTTCTCACATTATGATATTATTCTGCCTTGCCTGACTCCTGGGGATGGAGTTCGGGGTTCGCAGCCCCCCTTGGGGCGTTCGGAGTCCGTCCGTGGAGGGAGGGTACTGTTATGACCCGAGCACCGGTTCTGATCGCGCTCGGGCTAAGTTATTTCTCGCTGCCGGCTTTGACAGCTGCGGGCTGTATTCTGGCCTCACCAGGCTCTTATTGTGAAAGTGCTCGGTGGGGCTTCCGCCTGTCAACGGCCGGTCAGCTGATTGTCATTACCGTCGTTAGTGCTTCGCCCTTTTAAGCCTGGCACTGATGACGGTAAGACGCAGAAGTATTGGTCTACATTCTGTCAACATCTCGTCTCGTTTTTCTTGTCAAGTCTGGGTCTACGCTTCGTCATGTTAGAGAGTGCCGTAGACCTTCATGTCAGGTTTGTCATCATAGTTTTGTCACAGTTAGCTCGTGGCGGCTGGGTTAGCCCTACGAGCCCAAGTCTCAGTTATGTGTGTGTTTGCCCTATAGGGGTTCATAGTTGTGTTTTGTCACGTCTGGAAATAAATAACATCTTAGCCAAACTCTCTGGTGAACTCTGTGGCGTCTCTTGGTGATCCGCGAGGATCACCACATGACAGAAATCAGTTCATCCACACACGATAATTCATTCTTATTTTAACCACCATTGAGCTAAATCAAATACATGACCATCTTTGGCTTCCATGACGGATATTTTAACCTATTTTTTTACAACTTTAACCTATTTATTACAGCAAAGGTTTTAATACTGTTTTTAAATAAGATTTCCCATGCTTCTAGACCAGACATGAACCACTCATAACCAAAATGGCAACCCAGTTTTACTTTCACAAATTATACTCAACTTCATCCATATAATTTTACTACTGCACCCACTAATATAACATCCACATTATATTTCTACATTTCTAAATTATAATCAAGATTAAGAAAAGTAAACAGCCAATTATCCAGTCGAATGACGAAAAATACACAACACAAACTCTCTACAATTAGTCAATTAACTAATTAGGCTCAAAATCAGTAGAACACATCACCAATATTGAACAAAATTTACTGCCACACAACTGATTATTCCCAGTTAATGAAACTACTGCATTTATACACACGTGGACAAAATTGTTGGTACCCCTCTGTTAATGAAAGAAAAACCCATGATAGTCACAGAAATAACTTGAATCTGACAAAAGTGGTAATAAATAAAAATTATATGAAAATTAACCATTGAAAATCAGACAATGCTTTTGAATTGTGGTTCAACAGAATTATTTTAAAAAACAAACTCATGAAACAGACCTGGACAAAAATGATGGTACCCTTAACTTAATATTTTGTTGCACAACCTCTTGAGGCAATCACTGCAATCAGGCAATTTCTGTAACTGTCAATGACACTTCTGCACCTCTCAGCAGGTATTTTGGCCCACTCCTCATGAGCAAACTGCTCCAGTTGTCTCAGGTTTGAAGGGTGCCTTCTCCAGACAGCATGTTTCAGCTCCTTCCGCAGATGTTCAATAGGATTTAGATCAGGGCTCATTGAAGGCCACTTTAGAATAGTCCAATGTTTCGCACTTAGCCATTCTTGGGTGTTTTTAGCTGTGTTTTGGGTCATTATCCTGTTGCAAGGCCCATGACCTGCGACTGAGACCAAGCTGTCTGACACCGGGCAGCACATTTCTCTCTAGAATACCTTGATAGTATTGAGATTTCATTGTACCCTGTGTAGAGGAGCTGAAATAACGAGGCGATTTTTGTATTAAAAACAGGGTTTTTAATGAATAGCTCTTCTATCGAGTCTCATCAGGTGTAGAGCTTGGCAGAAGGCAAGAGAGTGATCTCTGCTCCGCTCGCTGGTTAAATACAAGCACACATAGAGCCACACATTGAAAAAGCTGACATCAGAGCCACACATTTAAAAAGCTGACATCCCCCCGTTATCTTAACCCCCCCCATTGTTCTGCTATCTCCTGTCCTTGTCTTGGGAGGTGATGGGAACTCCTCCTCTCGCCTTAGGGGGTAAAGGTGTCAAGTCCATCTCCGCCGCCGCGTCTTGGGAGGTCCATTGACTTTAACCTGGCGGGGGAGATCCTTTGTCCTTTCCAGGTGTGAAGTTCCTTACATATGCTGTCACAAAACATTTCCACTTGTTCTATCATATGTAGATATGGGATATAAGAGTCATATATACCACAGGCCCCCCAAACACTAGGAAAGGACACAGAAAGAATCACAGTCTAAGATAATAACTATGAAATACTACTTGTTACAACTGTTGCCACAGGAGAAGTTTTCTAGCAGCCATGCTCCTAAGAAAGTTCAGTGGTAAACATAACAGCATAGTGAAATCATAAGTAGCCTTAAACTGTTGTAGCACAATTAGTGAATAATTGCGGGGTGGTTGGTATCAGTCCCTGTGCTGTCTGGGCTTTATTCTTCTCCCAAAACTGCTGTAGGTTGGCTTAGGTGTCCCGCTGGGACCTTCTCGTGGTGAATCTGCATTGTGGGAAGGAAAGAGATTATTTGTTCCCTGCCTGGGGGCTGAGACTTTTCCTCTGGGGGGGTCTACCACGCCGAGGTGCTCGTGCCAACTGTGCAGGTTCGTCTCTCAGCAAGAAAGCAGGTTTGAGTCTGTCAACACTGACCACTTCCTTTCTGTCCCCATAATCAAGCACAAAGTATTTGTCACCATTTTCCAGCACTCTGAACGGGCCATCGTAAACTGGGCGTAACGTTGGTTTAATGGCTTCATGCTTAACAAAAACGAACTCAGCGTTTTTTAAAGTTTGAGGAACAAAAACTCGTGGAAAAGAGTGATGAGCTGGACCGTGGAGGGAGTCCGGTCCACTGCTGCCTAAAAACCTTGGGACTGGAAGGTGTCCTGGTTCTGGGTTCTCTGGTAAAAATTCTCCTGGGAGTCTGATAGGCTGGGCAAAAACTAATTCTGCAGGAGAAGCGTCTAAATCCTCTTTAGGTGCTGCACGCAACCCCAATAAAACCCAGGGAAGTTTATTTACCCAATTTGTGTCCGTTAGTGAGGCCCTGAGGGCAGCCTTTAAGGACCTGTGAAAACGCTCGCATAACCTATTAGCCTGAGGGTGATAAGCGGTGGTGCGATGAATTGTTGCCCCTAAACTGTTAGACATGGCTGACCAGAGCTCTGAGATAAATTGAGGCCCTCTGTCTGACGTGATGTCTGATGGAATGCCGAAACGTGCCACCCAGTTTGCTAGAAAAACGCGAGCGACTTCCTCCGCTGTGGTTGACGCTAGAGGGACTGCCTCTGGCCAGCGTGTGGTGCGGTCTATCATTGTTAACAGGTGTGTGAAACCTTGGGAGGAAGGTAGCGGCCCCACGAGGTCGACGTGAATGTGGTCGAATCTTCTAGCAGGAATTGGAAAAGGCTCCAGAGGGGCTTTTGTGTGTCTGTGTATTTTGGCGCGTTGACAAGGAATGCAAGTTTTTGCCCATTCTTTTACGTTTTTGCGCAGGCCTGGCCACACAAACTTTTCAGCAACCATTTTGACCGAGGCGCGCACACCTGGGTGCGCGAGGGAGTGAATTGCGTCGAAAATACGGCGGCACCAAGCAGCTGGTACTAACGGGCGAGGTCGGCCGGTTGAAACGTCGCATATTAGGGGGGGCACGCCGTCGCGCAACCCTTTTTTCTCCAGCCTTAACCCTGTTGGTCCGGACAGGAGCGCGCGCACGTCTGCATCACTGCTTTGTTCTTCCGCCATGGCTGCATAATCTACTCCATCCTGGATAGGTGCTGCGTATGTGTGTGCGTTAGTGAAGAGTTCCGCTGCTGAGGCGGCGTAATCTGTCTCCTCGTGCTCTGGCGGTGTCACAGCGCAAGAGAGACAGTCAGCTACAACGTTAAGTTTGCCTGCTACGTGTCGAATGTCTGTGGTGAACTCTGAAATCGCAGCTAGCTGTCTTTGTTGTCTGCCCGACCATGGTTCTGAAATTTTAGCCATAGCAAAAGTGAGCGGCTTATGGTCCACAAAGACCGTGAAACTCCGCCCTTCTAACCAAAACTGGAAGTGGCGGATGGACAAATGAAGCGCTAGCAGCTCTCTGTCGAAAGTGCTGTATTTGCGTTCCGTTGGGTTTAGCGATTTGCTTAAGAATGCCAAAGGTTGCCAGACTCCGCTGACAAGTTGTTCTACAACTGCCCCTATAGCCAGGTCAGAAGCATCTGTGGTCAGAGCAATGCGGGCTGAGGGATCTGGGTGGACTAACATTGTGGCGTTAGCTAAGGCGTTTTTTACTTCCGCGAAAGCGCGTTCGCGCTCCGGGGTCTATTCGACCGCGTTGGAAGCCTTCTTTTTTCTGAGCGCGTCATATAGGGGTTGCATGAGCTGAGCTGCGTGGGGGAGGAAACGGTTGTAAAAATTAACCATCCCCAAAAATTCCTGTAGCGATTTAACCGTTTGAGGCCGTGGAAAACCTTCTATCGCACGAACTTTGTCTGGAAGCGGAAATGCCCCTGTCGGGGAGACCCTATGTCCCAAAAAATCAATTTGCGATACGCCGAATTTGCATTTGGCTGGATTGATTATAAGTCCGTGCTCTTCCAGCCTCTGAAAAACGGTAGTGAGGTGCTGCTCGTGTTCTTCCTCGGATGAGCTGGCTACCAGCATGTCATCGAGGTAGACAAAAACAAAGGGTAGGTCGCGCAGGACTGCGTCCATCATCCGTTGAAAAGTTTGAGCAGCGCCTTTGAGGCCGAACGGCATTCTTAGGAATTCAAAAAGGCCGAAAGGGGTTATAACCGCTGTTTTAGGAATATCTTCAGCTCGGACTGGGACTTGGTGATAACCGCGGACTAAGTCTATTTTTGAAAAAATGCGCGCACCCGCTAAATGTAGTGAGAAATCCTGAATGTGAGGAATGGGGTAGCGGTCATGCGCTGTAGCATTGTTTAGTCTGCGGTAATCTCCGCACGGTCTCCAAGAACCGTCGGATTTCGGAACCATGTGAAGTGGTGAAGCCCAGGGGCTCTTCGAGCGTCTAACAATGCCCAATTTTTCGAGAGCTGCAAATTCATCCTTTGCTATGTTGAGCTTGATCGCATCTAAGCGGCGAGCTTTGGCAAAAACAGGAGGTCCTGTTGTCGGAATGAAGTGTTTAACCCCGTGTTTGGCTATAGTGGCTGAGAATTTGGGGGTTGTGAGTGCTGGAAATTGGGTGAGGAGTTGTTCAAACTTACCTCCCGCTGTGGTGACGTTGGCCTGCACAGGTGGTGGGGAAACTCAAGCTGAACATGGAATAGAAGCAAAAGATAAGCCTATTTGCAAGATCCACTAATAACCCGTGTGCACACAGAAAATCTGCGCCTAACAAGTTAAAGCTCACCGCTGCTACAACAAATGTCCATCTGTAGCTGCGGCCGTGGATGAGGAGGTGCAGGCTCTTTTCCCCGAACGTGTCGATGTCAGAGCTGTTGGCTGCCACTGCTCCGTTGCCCCGGGTGCCCATGGTTCGATCTGCGTGGGAGGGCATGACGAAACTCAGCTGAGCTCCCGTGTCGATGAGGAACTGCTTGCCTGTGTATCCATCCGTCACGTATAACAGCTTATTCTTCTCGCCGAGAACCGCTGCTGTTAATGGCCCTCGGCTTTGGCGTTTCCACGATATCGTAAACTTGCAGGGGGGAACGCATTTGCGGGCTTTCTCTGCGAAGCGGTGGTGATAATAGCAGACGTCGTTCTGCTCGTTGCGCTTGGGCCGCGCCGCTGTCACCGTGGGTTGAGTCTCTCCAAGGCTCGGGGTGTCAGTTTTCAGATCTGCAGATGCCGCTGTGAGTGTCCGTTCTCTGCAGGCGTTGACGAGCCGGTAAGCCTCGTTGGCCAGTGTGCGGAAATCCTGATGATTATTGCACTTCATACTGGCGAGTGTCCCTCTCAACTGCGGTGGTAGCGTGCTGAGGAAAATGAATTGGAAAAGGAAATTATCATTATCCTCCTCCTTGAGTTGTAGCAAATCCTCCATGAGGGTCCTCGGATTGCTCCCTCTGTGGCCGTAGACCGCCAGGATCCTCTCGGCTCTTTCCTCCGCTGACGGGACATAATTCGCCACGATGGTCGCCTTGAGTGTCTCATATTTGTCCCGGGCTGGTGGTCGCCGGACCAAGCTCCGCACACACTTCGAAGTGGCGGAGTCGAGTTTGGAGACGATATGGTAAAACTTAATATCGTCTGCTGTGATGCCCGCCAGTATAAACTGGGCTTCAGCTTGTTGAAACCAAGAGGCGGGGTCTTCTCGCCAGAAGTCTGGCAGGTTGACAGCAACGGCGTTCGTGTACACCATCACTGTTGTGCCCGCCGGGTGAGAGTGCCTTGCCTCGGCACTCACGGCGGTGCTGGAGCTCGGTTGAGCTCTCTCAGTGCCCTCTGCCGTGGGGAAAAACTGTCTGCTTGTTCCCTCATCTGCGTCGTCGCTGGCGTATGCCCGAGTCACCATGGATGAGCAGCTTGAAGAACGCCTCCGGTCCATATTCTCGCGTCAAGGTCACCAGTGTAGAGGAGCTGAAATAACGAGGCGATTTTTGTATTAAAAACAGGGTTTTTAATGAATAGCTCTTCTATCGAGTCTCATCAGGTGTAGAGCTTGGCAGAAGGCAAGAGAGTGATCTCTGCTCCGCTCGCTGGTTAAATACAAGCACACATAGAGCCACACATTGAAAAAGCTGACATCAGAGCCACACATTTAAAAAGCTGACATCCCCCCGTTATCTTAACCCCCCCATTGTTCTGCTATCTCCTGTCCTTGTCTTGGGAGGTGATGGGAACTCCTCCTCTCGCCTTAGGGGGTAAAGGTGTCAAGTCCATCTCCGCCGCCGCGTCTTGGGAGGTCCATTGACTTTAACCCGGCGGGGGAGATCCTTTGTCCTTTCCAGGTGTGAAGTTCCTTACATATGCTGTCACAAAACATTTCCACTTGTTCTAACATATGTAGATATGGGATATAAGAGTCATATATACCACACCCTGCACACATTCAAGACACCCTGTGCCAGATGCAGCAAAGCAGCCCCAGAACATAACAGAACCTCCTCCATGTTTCACAGTAGGGACAGTGTTCTTTTCTTGGTATGCTTCATTTTTGCGTTTGTGAACATAGAGCTGATGTGCCTTGCCAAAAAGTTGCAGTTTTGTCTCGTCTGTCCATAGGACATTCTCCCAGAAGCTTTGTGGCTTGTCAACATGCAGTCTGGCAAATTTCAGTCTGGCTTTTTTATGATTTGTTTTCAGCATTGGTGTTCTCCTTGGTCATCTCCCATGAAGTCCACTTTGGCTCAAACAACGACCCTGCGGCCACGTCCAGGGAGGTTGGCTACAGCCCTGTGGATCTTAAATTTCTGAATAATATGTGCAACTGTAGTCACAGGAACATCAAGCTGCTTGAAGATGATCTTATAGCCTTTACCTTTAACATGCTTGTCTATAATTTTCTTTCTAATCTCCTGAGACAACTCTCTCCTTTGCTTCCTCTGGTCCATGTTTAGTGTGGTACACACCATGTCAACAAACAGCACAGTGACAACTTGTCACCCTTTAAATAGGCCGACCGACTGATTACAAGTTTGTAGACACCTGTGATGTTAATTAGAGGACACATCTTGGTTGAACATGTCCCTATGGTCACATTATTTTCAATCTTTTCTAGGGGTACCATCATTTTTGTCCAGGCATGTTTCATGAGTTTGTTTTTTAAAATAATTCTCTTGAACCACAATTCGAAAGCATTGTCTGATTTTCATTGGTTAATTTTCATAGAATTTTATTTATTACCATTTTTGTCAGATTCACGTTATTTCTGTGACCATTGTGGGTTTTTCTTTCATTAACAGAGGGGTACTAACAATTTTGTCCACGTCTGTACATACCAATGGCGTCTCAAAGGACATCTTGTAGAGGGTGCAGATGAAAAGGATGTGGAGGCGAGGCACGAGCGTAGGTCAGCACAGATTCTTTATTTAACCTCTAACATGAGTACAGCCTGCTTGCCCCAGCGTGGCCGCTGGGGCCCGGTTAGTCGTGATGAGGGTAGAGTGTAAGAGTTAAGAGAGAGAGATGAGGGAGAGCAGCTCTTTTATACCATCATACAGACAGAGAGAATGCATGGCACATTAGCATATCAATTGTCATCTACCAATGGTCAATACACATGATTAGCATGACATTGGTTGGCACAAAGATGTATGCATTCAGTCCCATCTAACCGTCTCCTGTGGTTCTTTTGGCCATGTGTCAATTGTCCTCTGCTTCCTCCAAGCTCACTTCTGGGTGTGAGGAAAGCTCCAGAAGAATGTCCCAGAAGAATGTCTCCCTGCTGTGTTTAGTGTCACCACAATCTACACATTGTTACTCACACCCTCAGGAGTCATGCTGAACCAAAGACCAAACCAAAGACCCACACACACCTGGCTTCCTAATCAACACTCTCTCTCCCCACACCATGCCCCCACACCTCCCCCCCGAACACCCAGAAGGGGCACTACCCCCCCGCCCCCGTCCTTTGGACTTGAGTCAGCGTCCATAGTGGCTGTAGCAGGGGTTGCTGGTCCAGTCGAACCACCCTGCTGGTGAGGTGTACCAGAGGGCACTTCAGTCTGTGGAGGAAAAGAGGGAGGGGGGGGAGAACACAGTAACTTCACGAGCGGAGGTCCCTGCCGAAGGATCACCACTTTGCGGAGTCACCAACGGTGGTCGTCCGTGCCGGAAAGCTTGGGCCAACACCACCTGCTCATCTGCCAACACAAAAGCGGGCTTCAGCCTGACGACGCAGATGGTTTGACGACTGTCAAAAGGTGCATGAAACCTTGCAGTGGTGGGAGGGGTCCCACTAAATCCACATGGACGTGGTTGAACCTCCTAGCCAGGATTTGGAATGGCTCGAGGGGAGTTCTGGTGTGCCTGTGCACTTTGGCCCGCTGGCACGTGACGCAAGCTGCAGCCCACTCTTGGACATCACGTGCATCAGCGGCTTATGGTTCATGAACGAGGTGAACTTGCACCTCTCCAGCCAGAACTGGAAATGGCACATCACCATGTGGAGAGCCAGCAATTCTCTATTGAATGTGCTGTACTTGCGTTCGTTGTCGTGCAAAATCCGGCTAAAAAATGTGAGCAGCTGCCACGCACCTGAGATGCACTGCTCCACCACTGCCCCATGGCAACATCAGACGCATCCGTCGTGCGCGCTATCCGTACAGACGGATCCGGGTGGGCTAACACTGCGGCATCCGCAAGCACTGTTTTGGCATTAGTTAAAGCCTGGACTCGCTCGGGAGTCCAGTCGATGGCTTTCGCGGGTTTCTTTTTTTTAAACACGGCATACAATGGCTGCATCAGCTGGGCTGCCCAAGGAAGGAAACGGTTATAAAAATTAACCATTCCCAAAAACTCTTGTAGTGCTCTCACGGTCTGCAGACCCAGAAAATCTGGCACTGCGCGCACTTTTCCCGACAACGAGATTGCGCCCTCCAGCGAAATGCAGTGGCCCAAAAAGTCATTCACTGGCATACCAAACTGACACTTCGCCAGGTTAACTATCAGCTCGTGCACTTCCAACCTCTGGAAAACTGTCTTGAGATGGGCGATGTGTTCCTCCTCAGATGTGCTGGGTACCAGAATGTCATCAAAGTAGACAAACACGAAGGACAAGTTGCGAAGCACTGCGTCAATCATCCTCTGGAAGGTCTGCGCCATGCCTTTTAATCCGAACGGCATGCGTAAAAACTCAAAAAGGACAAAAGGACTTTGTACCACTGTTTTTGGAACGTCTTCCACGCACACCGGGACCTGGTGGTAACCGCGGACCAGATCCACTTTGGAAAAAAACACGTTCCCCTGCCAGGTGCACAGGCAACATGTGTAGCGGGGATGCCCACGGGCTGTTGGAGCGCTTGACAATGCCCAACCATTCTAAGTTGGCGAACTCCTCACACACACTGGCCAGTTTAGCTGCGTCCAGGCGCTGAGGTCGTGCAAATACCAGTGGCCCTTTTGTAGTTATAAAGTGCTTGACGCCGTGTTTCATCACCATAGCCAAAAAAGTCGGGACCGTGAATGCTGGGAACTGTGCAAGCAAATGTTGGTACTTACCCCCTGGAGCTATAACATTAGCCAGTGTTGTCGACCCAGCTCCCCGAGCTGTGCAGGGCAGTAAAGTAAAAGAGACAGCGTCAACTAGTCTCCTATTAGTAACATTGACTAACAACCCATAAGCACATAAAAAATCTGTACCTAAAATGGGGCCGGAACATGCAGCTATCACAAAGTCCCACTGAAAGTTGCGTCCATGTAAGCATATTGTCAGTGTCCATTCGTCAAATGTCCTGATGGTGGATTCGTTGGCGGCCGTGAGCTCAGGACCGCTGCGTCCTGCCACTCTGTCTGCATTGACCAGCAGGATGAGGCTCTTCTGGGAGCCAGAGTCCACCAAAAACCATCTCCCCGAACGTGTGTCCATTACATAAAGCAGTCTGTTCCTGTCGCCATTGGTTGCAGCTGCCACTGAACTCCAAACATGCCTTCTTCCTGGCTTCATAAATTGGCATGACGACAGGCAGCATTGGGCATTCAAGCCGAGACAGCGATGATAAAAACAGATTGCCCCATTCCTTTGTCTCCTGGTGTCTGTCCCGGGTACCATGAACGGCTCTTCGACCTCGCTGGAGTCCCCCATGGATGCCGGTGCCACTGTCTGCACGCTGGGAGCTCTGGTTGCCAAGATGAAGCGGTCCACTTCCTGCACCAGGGCGCGGTAGTCCTTAGCAACCAGCCGTGGCGAGTTGGCCAGGATCGCCCTTGCTGTAGCCAGTAGGTTCCTGAGGAACAAGTGTGCAAACAGGAAAGATTTGTCGTCCTTCCCCCTCAGCACCAACATGCTCTCCATCAGCTCCACTGCCGACTTGTCCCCTAACTCTGAACACGTTAGGAGCCTCTCTGCCCTCTTACTGTCAGAAATGGTATAGCACTGAAGACGCAACCTCTTGAGCGCTTCATATTTTCCTTGGGCTGGCAGCTCGTGGAACAGGCTCGTCACCTGTTGCATGGCACGCGCATCCAGCACAGCAATCACGTAGTAATATCTGGTATCATCCATTGTTATCTTGTGGAGTACGAACTGGGCTTCTAGTATGTGTAAGAACCACGCGGTCCGGTTGTGAAGCCAGAAGTCTGGGAGCTCGACTGAGACCATGCACGTGGCGCTGGTGCTCTCCCTCCAGGCAGCCTCCAGGGCTGTGCTCGGTTCGCTTTCCATGGGATGTCTTGGGTCACCGATGTGGAAAAAGGAGGCAGGCGAGGTAACGAGCTAGACGACACCAAAACTTTATTCTTTCTCCAACATAATTTACAGCAAAAGACAGACCTGGGTCTCTGTGCATTCCTCTCTTACCTCTTTATTTCCATGCATCGAGACTCGGACTTGTGACCATGCACGTTGTATGAATAAAGAATTGTGTGGCACATTAACATAACACAATGCCGGTGCCGCTCCAACACCTTTCTTCTCTTTGCAGCTCCCGCATCTCTTACTCTCCCTGGGGGGCGTATAGAACCAGCAGTCCCGTCTGATGCCCCCCAGTGACACCTCCTTATTCGACCCATTGTCCTCCTCTTTCCCCTTGCCTTCTCTGGGTGTAGAAAACCCCCATACCATGCTCCCACAATGGAAAAATACACCCACGCACATGCACACACACAAAGTCCAGTGACTTAGAGCGCAACACCTCCCATTTGAGCTCCTGGTTACTGAACCCAAGGAGGTCATAAAAGTCTTTTAGTCCTTTTAAGTTCTTGCTTGTTCGTCAGTGGGAAGCAGGATCACCAGGTGTTTAACATCCCTGTGAAGGATGGTTGCAGGGATCTTAGTTGAGTGTCTCCTACTGTGCTCATCCAATGCATTCCTTAAGGTTGGCTTCTTGACTAGGACAGGGTCTGACCACAGCTTTCTGGTGTGTCCTTACATTCACATCTCTCACTATGCCCTTCTTGTCTGTGTTGACGCTGGTGACTCTGGCCAACCTATATTGGCCCCTCAATGAGTTTTCCCATTCTTTTGCTGTCAAACCAGTTAGCTTGTTTTCCACCCATCCTTTGCCAATTTTCTTCAGCTCCAACCACTTTCTGGCAGCTTGATACATCAAGGCAATGACATTGATCAGCTTGGACATGCTACTAAACCTTTCCATCTCGACAAGGTTCTTACTCCAGCTAGCAGGTCGGGTCATAGCAATTGGTTTCCCATCCATTTTATCCATTTTAATGCTCTTCTCAAAGCTTTCCTGCGAGGCGTGATTATGACTGCCATTTCCCTTTTGTTTTGCTTGGGCTCTGGTTACTGCCCTTGTGAAGGTTTTTCTTTGAAGCTTGTTCACACTTTCTCTAGCATTTACTGCAACTTCTCCACCTGACTTTTTAGGCCATTTTTCCACCTGCCAACTGAGAAACTCTGGTCCATTTTGCCATGTGGAATTCTCCTTTAGTTCTTCAGGAGAGGCTCCTCTTGTTATGATATCAGCAAAATTTAGTTCCCCAGGGATCCACCACCAGTCTCCCACCAGCCTAGCCTTTTGGATCTCACCAACCCGGTTTTCCCCCTTCTGTCTGGCAGGTGTTACTATGCCAATTGGATCATAAAGTCCAGCTACTTGGCTTAGGAGCTCTCTTCTAGTCAGTGGATTATGTGTTCCAGGTCTCAGTTCCTCTTTGAGAAGATCTTTTCCTATTCTCATCTTCTTTTTCCTTTTGGAAAAGTTGATTAAGGTCAATATGTAGTTTGTCCTCCTCCACTTGATACCCAACACCCAGGGTTTTGTTGTCCTCATCTCTCATCTGATTTGGGAGAATGATGGTTTTAGTTTGTTCTTTTCTTTCCAGTTCATTTGCAACTTTTTGCCTCCTGCTTTGCCTTGACCAGACCCAAAGTATAAGGAAGAAGCCTTCAGCTCACAGGATTTCCTCCACCCCTTCTGTTATCTTGTCCAGTTTTCCCAGGTCGTTGTGAGAGGTCAAGATGTCAACATAACTGCCTTCATGGAGGACCCTACCTTCTACTTCCAGGTGTACAAAGATGGGAAATTTTGCTGTCTCATGCACAGTTAGTTGGGCAATGCAACCAGCTGGTCTATCTCCTATGTTGACCTGGGGGATGGCATATTCTTTTACATCTTCCTCAGGTTTATCCCTCAGGAGAAATCTGTGTAAGTGCATTTCATGCTCTTCAAGCCACACTGAATTATACATTTTCTTGACATCACCAAGGACTGTATGTACCCCTCTCCTGAACCTCAGGAGAACAGCTCTGATTGGGTTGAGTACATCTGGTCCTTTCAGCAAAAGATCATTCATACTCAGCCCCTTGAACTTCTGACTACTGTTCCACACTAGCCAAACTGGAGTTGTTACTGAATGTGGGTTTGGTGCCACCAGGTGACTTACATACCACAAAGGCTCTTTCCAACATCTCTTGATTTCATCAGTGAGTTCTATGGCTGCTTCTCGCTGAACCATTTCATGAACATGGGCTGTATATGCAACTTTCCATTCTGGCTGTCTTTCCAGCTGTCGCTCTGTTCTTAGGAATGTGGCCTCCACTGCACTTTTGTTGTTTGGGAGTGAGGAAGGATCTTCTGTCCAAGAATACTTTGCATCCCAGTGTGAAGAATGTATGTGAGCATCCTCTTTGACATAGGTAAGTCTTGTCTTTATGATTTCCAGTTCTTTCTCCTCTGCTAGGGTCATTTCTTTCCCTCCAGGCTAGCAGTTCCCACATCAGCATCCTCCACATCTTGGTTTGCAAGCTGCTCCTATGCTTTCCCACCTCCACCATTCAAGAAACCCATGGTTTGATATGGTTGTGAACTTTGCATTGAAGCACTCAATCTTCTGGTGACTGACAATCTCCTCATACTTGACAGCAGCTGCCCTCATGGAGCAGGAAAAATGGGCCTTTGATTTGTGTGTTTCCATTGCCACTTCCTCAAACAGATCAGGGTGTGCTCCGCCGACCATTTTCCCCAATGGACTTTCCCATAGGATGAGATCTTCAACAGCTCTCACCCTTTGTGGAGCAAGTCTTCCCTCTCTGTGGCTGATAAGAAGCTCAATTTCTTTTGGCTTCTTCAATTGAATTGAGGAATTGGGCTGCACGGTGGCGCAGTGGTTTAGCACTGTGGCAGCACAGTTTTACCCTCGGCCGGGGGATCGCGGGGATCATGAGATCGTGGGTTCGATCCCAGCCCCCGACCAACAGTGAGCTGTGTGGAGTTTGCATGTTCTCCCCGTGTTGTGCGGGTTTACTCCGGGATTTCTCCGGTTTCCTCCCGCACACCAAAAACATGTAGGTTTAGGGCGCACGCAGCGACCAGCAGCCGGTGGCTTGTCACCAGACTGCAAACCAAGTCTACCTACGGGTACAAATAAGTAACAAAAAAAAAAAAATTCTTCTAACTTGACCTCTGGGAAGAATTTCTTTAACTTTTCAGGACTTTTTTTTTTTTTTTTTTTTTTGTTACTTATTTGTACCCGTAGGTAGACTTGGTTTGCAGTCTGGTGACAAGCCACCGGCTGCTGGTCGCTGCGTGCGCGAGCGCCCTAAACCTACATGTTTTTGGTATGCGGGAGGAAACCGGAGAAATCCCGGAGTAAACCCGCGCAACACGGGGAGAACATGCAAACTCCACACAGCTCACCGTTGGTCGGGGGCTGGGATTGAACCCACGATCTCATGATCCCCGCGATCCCCCGGCCGAGGGTAAAACTGTGCTGCCACAGTGCTAAACCACTGCGCCACCGTGCAGCCCTGACTGACGGACTGACGTTTTTGTGTACTTTGACGAGCTCATCCAGACCATAACAGATGAGCTCATGGGATATTTCCTTGCCTTTGGCTGTCTTGAGCCTCACTCTAAGGAAGTACCTTTCTGTGTTCACCTTCACGGTCATCCCACCAACATCATGTACAACTAAGGTCACTTTCTCTCGTTGCAACCTCAGCCTGTCAGCAGCCTTGCGGGTGATGTAGTTGGTGTCAGATGCAAGCTCCACGAAAGTCCCGATCTTTTGACCTCCATTAGCATCATGATAACAGGAAGTTCACACACTCCATTTCTCTTCTGAGGGTCAGCTTGGTTCTTACTGGACTTGGTTGTTCTTACAATATTGTTGGTGAAGGCTTTTTTACACCTCTCTGCCATCTCTGGTGAAAGCTCAGACAAGAAATCCTCCTGCTCACCTGTCAGATTGCTTTTGCCACTGGTGCCTTTACTGCTCTCTTCCGCATTGCTTCTTTGACAACCTCCTCTTGGGCAGAGAAAGTAATGTTGATTTAAGGTGCCTTTTTTACAGTCTTTATTACTGCATAAGAAGGAGTCTTTGCAGTAACCATCCTCATCATGGCAACCAAGGCACCGTCTGCAAACTCCCAATTTTCATTTCATGGAGTTTCAATCCTTTGAATTTTTTGCAGAAGAAAATCTTGTCAGTGTGTCTTCCATCACTACACACAACACAGACATCTTCAGGCATTTTCTTTGTGGTTTTTGTAGAGGTATATTTTTTCTCAGATTTCTTTGCAGGATGAAAGTCTAGTTTCTCTGCCTTCTCCACAACTTTAAGTTGCTCAAGTCTCTCCAGAATCTCCTCTTGATTTTTCAGGAACCTCAATAGTGCATCAAAGTGGTTGTCTGATATTACATTATTGTTGGGTTCAACCAGTTTCTTTTAATAAAGTCAGGTAATTTGCTCTCTATTGCTCTAATCACCAGTGGGTTCTTCATTGCACCAGAGTTTCCTAATTCTGAAAGATCTGCCAGGGCTTTTTCTACTGACTGTATGAGATCGATGACTTTTCTTGGCTGATTGCCTTTAGCAGGAGGTAATTTCTCAAGGTCTTCGAGTACTTCGAGAGTGATGGTTGTCTCCATATCCATTCTCCAAGACTCTGAGGATTTCTGCAGCAGTGCTGCATGTTGATAGTCTGAGATCCTTTAATATTTTCTCATCAACACTACTCAGGAGTTGAATTTTCTTGGCTTCCACTGATCCTGATGGCTCTCCCTGCCTTTGTAGACTCTCCCAGTCTTACTTCCATCTGTGAAATTCTCTTATTGCCATTGAGGATGGGAAGAGCTTTTGGCTTAATCTTCACAACAGGTACTACAGGTGAAGATGGTGCTCTGTCCGTCTAACCAGATGCTCCTGCAGTTCGTGCTTCCTCTGCAATGCTACGTGCGGTGACAAATTCAACTTTTCTTAACTCTAGCCTGCTGCTGGTTACTTCTAGATTTTTAACTCTGTTCTCTACATCCCTTCTTTCTTGAAGTGGTATCCTTTGCTCCCAGGCTGACATGAGTCTAATGGCCTCCTGTACTCTCTTCTCCAGGAGAACCAGATGCACCTCATACACCTCCAGGTGAGTACTTCCAATGGGTATGTTAGCTGCTTCGTCGCTAGTTTTTTCTGCTTCTAGGATTGCAGTGGTGAGTTTGTACTGACCATATCTTGACCACAGGTTCACTTGGACTGTATCTCTCAATTCTTTGAATCTTGCTTCAGCCTCAGTTGCAGTCTTCTCAATGTCATTCTCTAGTGCCTCCCCAAGAATTGCAACTTCTTCCTCTTCTTCTTTTGTAGCCTCAGCCAAGAGGTGATCCTGTATTCATCATTTGCTTCGAGGACTTCCCTGAAGTAACTGGTGAGTGTGTTGAACTCTTCTTTCAGCTCAGTTTCAACCATGTTGTCTGCCTACTTACTGAGGAAGTGGGCTTTCCTGGTGAAATTGCTTTTGGCTGTAGTCCTCTCCCTCTTGAGCTGTTTAACAGTCTTTCCCAGCACATCTTCTGCCATCTTGGACCAAAGGACTTGCAAATTTCCACCTCTGCGTCTGTAGCTCTTTAATGGACATCTGAAGCTTTTTATCCTCTCTTGCCCACACTACATGCTTGGTTATTAACTGTCATGTTATTTGGGTCTTGGCTTCAATGTCTGCCTAAACTCGACTCGGCCTAGGTGTCAATAGAGGATGCTGGACAATTCCACTCTTTTTCTTCTTTATTTTATTCCTTATTAATGAAATTAATCAAACTTAGTGCCTGTAATCAGGTTGGAAGTAGGCAATAGGAAGTAGGGAGTAGGTTGATAACCTTTAAAAGGAAGAAAACAAAATCATATCAATGAAATCAGTTCATCCACACATGATAATTCATTCTTATTTTAACCACCTTTGAGCTAAATCAAATACATGACCATCTTTGGCTTCCATGACTATGATATTTTAACCTATTTTTTCAACTTTAACCTATTTATTACAACTTTAGCCTATTTATTGTAGCAATGGTTTTAATACTGTTTTAAATAAGATTTCAAATGCTTCTAGACCAGAAATGAACCACTCATAACCAAAATGGCAACCCAGTCTACTTTGACAAATTAAACTCAACTTCATCCATATAATTTTACTACTGCACCCACTAATATAACATTCACATTATATTTCTACATTTCTAAATTATAATCAAGATTTTAAAAAGTAAACACCCAATTAACCAGTCGAATGATCAAAAATACACAACACAAACTCTCTACTAGTGATGGGACGGCAGGCTCCAGAGCTTAGATGGTGTTCTGAGCTTATCCAGGACATATTTGGCGAAGCGTGTTTCAAGGCATGTATTGTTGACGCCGTACCATGTGACTGGGTCAGGAAGCCATTCATGATTTTGCACGCAACATGAAATAAAGTGAGCAGTGATACACAATGGAAATCCCCATCCCTCACATTTTGTGTTGTCATGTTTGACTGTGTAAGGGATTTGTCACAGCCAATTTTCATAGCCAGCACCAAAAACACGGACTTCTGCTGTTTGGGAACATTTTGAGCGCATTTCTCCCATTGATGTATTTTCTACAAATAGTGGATATTTATTGTACCTGAGGTAATGGCTTAGCGGTAATGCATGTACTCTACAAGTGGAAGGCTTGGGTTCGTAATCCCAGCTAGATCGTTCTTGTAATTCTATTTTTATTTGCAAGGCGAAGTGTCTGCTGTGTTTTAAAGAGCTTGGATCATTATTACGCAACATTATGCCGAGGGACTATTGGTATTGTGCCCTGCACTGACAATAAGGACAGAGTTGAATATACTGGTAAAGACCGTGTAAGACTGTTGAAAATTTATTATTTCTTCTAAAAATGGATAAGCAGTACAAGCACAACAAGTAACACAGGCACAGTCACTATAGTCACCCCAGTTTTATTATTTCTTTTTTCCCTTATGATCATTGGTATTTCTTAAAAGACAGCACATTTATTGAAATTGAAAAAAATACACAATAAACCAATAATGCCCTTGTAAAAAATCTGCATGCTTTATACTTTTTGTCGGCTACATGGCCTAGTAGAGCAAATGAAGTTTCACATGAGGCTTTGTCGATATGAACTAGTTTGATGGAAAGGCTCCTAGTGTTCAAGAAAGCCTCATCTGGCTATCACTATGTAGCAGCCTAGAGGTAAAATACCTGTCTTGTTATCTAGAGTGCTGGGGTTCAAGTCCCAGTGGTATTATTCGTATTTATTTTTTATTTGCAAGGTGAAGTGTCTGTTGTGTTTCAAAAAACTTGGATACAACAATAACACATCATTATGCTGAGACACTATTGCGCCCTGCATGGCAATAAGGACAGAGATGAATGTACTGGGAAAGACAGTATAAGATTGTAGAAAAGTTATTTCTTTAAAAAAAAAAATGGATAAGTAACACAAGCACATTCACTGTAGTCACCTCAGTTTTATTATTTCTTTTTTCCATTATGATCATTGATATTTCTTAAAAGACAGTGCATTTATTGAAATGAAAAAATACACAAACCAATAACACCCTTGTAAAAATTCTGCATGTTGTATATGTTTTGTCAACTAGATGGCCTAGTAGAGAAAATGAAGTTTCACATGAGGCCTCGTCTATATGAGCCATTTTGATGAAAGGCCTCAAGTCCTCCAGAAAGCCTCATCTGGCCATCACTACTCTCTAAAAATAATTAGTCAGTTAAGTAATTTGGCACAAAATCTGTAGAACACATCACCAATATTGAATAAAATTTACTGCCACACAACTGATTATTCCCACTTAATGAAACTACTGCATTTATACATACCAATGGCGTCTCCCAGGACATCTACACATTGAAATTCACACCCTCAGGAGCCATGCTGAACCAAAGACCAAACCAAAGACACACACACACCTGGCTTCCAAATTAACACTCTCTCCACCTGCCTGCCAGGAGATTGAGCTGCTACCTCACCTGTCCAACTGAACAGTGCCCCCTTGAGTGCCACCTAAAAATCACCGTCACTTATCCTAACCCAAATCCTTTGACTAAACAAAGAGACAAAAATGAGAATGGAAAAATACACCCACACAAAGTCCAGTGACTTAGAGCGCAACACTATCCCCCTTGTTAGCAAAATGACCCATAAGCAGGCATGTGCACAGACAGGCCCCAGGTGGTCCTTTAACACCTGCCTCTATGCCATCTGTGGTGTCGTGAGTGTGGCCTGTGTGTGTGCTGCCGTACCCACCCATGGCGTGACGTCAAGCGGGCACAGCCCCTTATAAATAGTTATGTATTCTTAATAAAGTGTTGGTTGGCTGATGGTTCCCTGCAAGACAAGACTCTGACTCCTTATTCATACATAACATTTAGTCTCCCAAGTCTCTGTTAGTCCATGATCTGTTAATTGATCATCAGATTGATTTAATTTCCCTTACAGAGACTTGGTTAGGACAAGAGGATTATGTTGGTTTAAATGAATCAACTCCCTCTGGTTATTTAAACTGTCAAAATCCCAGAAGTTCTGGTCGTGGAGGAGGAGTAGCATCAATTTACCATTCCAAATTACTAGTTAATGTAAAGCAAAAAACATGTTATAATTCCTTTGAGGGCCTGGTCCTCAGTGTTGGGCACTTTAGCAATTCCAGGTTAAACCCAATTTTATTTGCCATAGTTTATCGTCCCCCATCAACCTATTCAGAATTTTTATCCGAATTTCCTGATTTCTTAGCTGATTTAGTGCTGAAATCTGATAGAATAATTATAGTAGGGGACTTTAATATACATGTGGATGTAGATAGTGACTGCCTTAATGTGGCTTTTAATTCAATATTAGACTCGATTGGGTTTTCTCAGAAAGTAGGAAATTCTACTCATTACCTCCACCATACATTGGACCTTGTTCTGACATATGGCATAGAAATAGAAAATCTTGTAGTGTCTCCTCATAACCCTGTACTGTCAGACCATTGTCTGTTAACCTTTGATTTTACTATTTCTGACTATTTGGCTCCTAAAGAAAAATATTATCACAGTAGATGCCTCTCAGATGATGCTGTTTCCAAATTTATGCAGATTGTTTCCTCTATGCCATGTGTCAACACAACGGAAATAAGCTATAGACAGCTTGCTCCTTCTGTAATTGATAACATGGTGGATAGTGTTTCAGCTTCTCTGCATCAGGCTCTAGACTTGGTGGCCCCCTTAAAAAAGAAAAAGTCTAATCAGAGATTTTTAACTCCTTGGTTCAACACAGAAACTCGTAGCTTAAAACAGAAGACTCGTCAATTAGAAAGAAAATGGCGCTCTACTAATTTAGATGAAATCTATTTAGCTTGGAGAAATCATCTTTTAATTTATAAAAAATCTCTTAGAAAAGCTAGAACGAGTTATTACTCTGCATTAATAGAAGAGAACAAGAATAATCCCAGGTTTCTTTTCAGTACTGTAGCCAGGTTGACAAAGAGTCAGGACTCTGTCAATCCTAGCATCCCCTTAGAGCTTACTAGTCAGGACTTTATGAACTTTTTCAATAATAAAATTTCATCCATCAGAGATAAAATCAATCAGATTCTTCCCACAGTTAACTTAAATACTGTAACTACTACAACTCCTTCTATTGATGTCTGTCTTGATGAGTTTACTCCAATCGACCTTTGTGAGTTAGACAAAATAGTTTCCTCATCCAAACCTTCAACTTGTCTTTTAGACCCTATTCCTACCAGGTTATTTAAAGAAGTCTTCCCACTTATTGGTAGCTTTATTCTTCATATAATCAATTCTTCATTAACTTTAGGCCATGTACCGCAGGCTTTTAAAACGGCTGTAATTAAACCCTTACTCAAAAAGCCAACGCTAGATCCAGGAGCTTTAGCTAACTATAGACCAATCTCTAATCTCCCTTTCATTTCAAAAATCTTAGAAAGAGTTGTTGCTACGCAATTATTTGACCACCTGCAGGGAAATGGTTTATTTGAGGAGTTTCAATCTGGGTTTAGAATCCATCATAGCACTGAAACAGCCTTAGCGAAGGTCACTAACGACCTCCTCATTGCATCTGATAATGGACTAGTTTCTGTACTTGTCCTTTTAGATCTTAGTGCAGCTTTTGATACTATTGATCACAATATTCTACTTGATAGATTAGAACACTATGTTGGACTTAATGGAACTTCGTTGCAGTGGTTTAGATCTTATTTATCTGATAGGTTCCAGTTTGTTCATGTAAATGATGAGTTTTCTCTCAGCTCAAAGCTTAGTCATGGAGTTCCACAGGGATCTGTGCTTGGCCCTACTCTTTTTAGTTTATATATGCTTCCGTTAGGCAACATTATTAGAAAGCACTGTATACATTTTCACTGTTATGCAGATGACACACAATTATACCTGTCAATGAAGCCAGATGATACTAATCAATTAGCCAAGTTAGAAGCCTGTCTTAAGGAAATCAAAGTTTGGATGACTTGTAATTTCCTGCTATTAAATTCAGATAAGACTGAAGTCATTCTTGTTGGTCCAAAAAACCTTAGAAATTCCTTTCCAAATCAAACTTTCAGTTTGGATGCAGTTACTCTTTCTCTTAATAGCTCTGTGAGGAACCTTGGAGTTATTTTTGATCAGGATTTGTCCTTCAATTCACATATTAAATTTGTTTCTAAGACTGCCTTCTATCATTTGCGTAATATTGCCAAGATTAGGAGCATCTTGTCTCAGAGTGATGCTGAGAAGCTGATCCACGCTTTTGTTAGCTCGAGATTAGATTATTGTAATTCTTTATTATCAGGCTGTCCTAAAACATCTTTAAAAAGTCTTCAGCTGATCCAAAATGCTGCAGCAAGAGTTTTAACAGGTACTAGAAAGAGAGATCATATCTCTCCGGTTCTGGCCTCCCTTCATTGGCTTCCCATAGAGTTTAGAATTAAGTTTAAAATCCTTCTTCTTACTTACAAAGCTCTAAACAATCAGGCTCCTTTTTATTTAAAAGATCTGATACTACCGTATCATCCTAACAGAGCACTACGCTCCCAAAATGCAGGTTTACTTGTAATACCTAGAATCTCCAAAAGTACAATGGGAGGCAGAGCCTTCAGTTATCAAGCTCCTCTCCTGTGGAATCAGCTGCCAATCTGGATTCGGGAGTCAGACTCGATCTCTGTTTTTAAGAATAGGGCTAAAACCTACCTTTTTGATATAGCCTACAATTAGGGAGGGATCATGTGTTTCTGAACCCTCCCTTAGTTATGCTGCTAATAGGTTTAGTCAGCCGGGGGACCTCCAGTAATGCACTGGGCCTCACTCCTTTCCTCACTCTCTATGAAATTTTTTTTTTTTTGCTGGTCATTAACATTTGTTAAGGAAATCAAAGTTTGGATGACTTGTAATTTCCTGCTATTAAATTCAGATAAGACTGAAGTCATTCTTGTTGGTCCAAAAAACCTTAGAAATTCCTTTCCAAATCAAACTTTCAGTTTGGATGCAGTTACTCTTTCTCTTAATAGCTCTGTGAGGAACCTTGGAGTTATTTTTGATCAGGATTTGTCCTTCAATTCACATATTAAATTTGTTTCTAAGACTGCCTTCTATCATTTGCGTAATATTGCCAAGATTAGGAGCATCTTGTCTCAGAGTGATGCTGAGAAGCTGATCCACGCTTTTGTTAGCTCGAGATTAGATTATTGTAATTCTTTATTATCAGGCTGTCCTAAAACATCTTTAAAAAGTCTTCAGCTGATCCAAAATGCTGCAGCAAGAGTTTTAACAGGTACTAGAAAGAGAGATCATATCTCTCCGGTTCTGGCCTCCCTTCATTGGCTTCCCATAGAGTTTAGAATTAAGTTTAAAATCCTTCTTCTTACTTACAAAGCTCTAAACAATCAGGCTCCTTTTTATTTAAAAGATCTGATACTACCGTATCATCCTAACAGAGCACTACGCTCCCAAAATGCAGGTTTACTTGTAATACCTAGAATCTCCAAAAGTACAATGGGAGGCAGAGCCTTCAGTTATCAAGCTCCTCTCCTGTGGAATCAGCTGCCAATCTGGATTCGGGAGTCAGACTCGATCTCTGTTTTTAAGAATAGGGCTAAAACCTACCTTTTTGATATAGCCTACAATTAGGGAGGGATCATGTGTTTCTGAACCCTCCCTTAGTTATGCTGCTAATAGGTTTAGTCAGCCGGGGGACCTCCAGTAATGCACTGGGCCTCACTCCTTTCCTCACTCTCTATGAAATTTTTTTTTTTTTGCTGGTCATTAACATTTGTTTGTTCTCTCCCATAGATTGAGTCCCCATCGTGCTGTTTGCTCTCTACATGTCTGTTCTTTTCTTCTTCTCTGTCCCCTCACCCCCCAGCCAGTCGCAGCAGATGACTGCCCCTCCCTGAGCCTGGTTCTGCTGGAGGTTTCTTCCTGTTAAAAGGGAGTTTTTCCTCTCCACCGTCGCCAAGTGCTTGCTCACAGGGGATCGCCTGATTGCTGGGGTCTTTCTGCAACTGTGGGGGTCCTCCCTACAGTTGATAGTGCTATGAGATGACTGTTGTTGTGAAATGGCGCTATATAAATAAAGTTGAATTGAATTGAATTGAACATTTGGCGACGAGAAGTAAAGTTATGGCAGCATATGGGCTACTTCAACCCTTGATTCCGTTTCTGAAGTACATGGGAGAGCCAGTGATCCTGTGGCCAAAGTGGTGGTCCGCGTTTGAAGATTACATCGGGGCGCTGGGTTTAAGCAGACTTGACGGGAAACGACGACGAGTGCTTCTGACCCACCATCTCGGCGCAGAGGGCCGAAGAATTCTCGCTGCATTGGGAGAGATGGAGGTGTATGAGGATGCTGTTGAGCGGCTGGCCAAATTCTACACCGGGCAGACAAGCACCACGAAGCTATGGGTGGCAGAAGTTTTGGCGCCAAGGAACGCTAAACTAGTTAGCGTGGAGAAGCTAACGGCCCATTCGTTATCTATGGGCAGGCTAGCCACAAAGCTAACTGCATGCCGAAAGAGAGCTCCAGGCTGCCAGCTAGACATCGTGTTGGGATCAGGGCTGTGAGTAGGGGAGTGCCCGGTCACTGGAGATAGCGGGCCAGCCAAGAAGCGCAGGAAGGTGCAGGACCGGCGTGCTGATGAATTTGACGGTGCGGTGTGCGACAACAGCGGAGAGGGAGAACAGCGGGAGCCATCCCTGCAGCTGGAGGCTGGGCAGCGGGACAGCGGAACCATGCAGGCTGAGAACCCCAAGAGGCAGCAGCGGCAGTCAGGTGCAGAGACAACACAGCGGAGGACCTGGGACAAGGGTGCTGGGAGCAGTGATGGAGCACCCAGGTCAGAGAGTGACACCGACGAGAGCGAAGCTGAGCGCCCTGGGGGAGAGCAGTTGCAGCCAGGCATGGAGACAATGCAGCGGAGTGCCTGGGACGAGGGTGCCAAGAGCAGCGACGAAAAGCCCGGGTCGGAGAGTGACGCCAATGAGAGCAAAGCTGAGAGCCCTGGGAGAGAGCAGTTACTGCTGGGCATGGAGACAGCACAGCGAAGCACCTGGGACGAGGGTGGTGAGAGCAGTGGCAAGGTGCCTGGGTCGGCAAGCAGCGCCAACAAGCAGGCTTTGGGTCTCCCCAGAGTTCAGTCACAGGGGGCCGGAGTAGTTGGAGCCACAACGGCAGTGTTGAGAGTGGTCAGGAGCGAACCAACGTGCACGGAGGGACGGCGTGCCAGACAGCAGCGCGGCAGGTCCCAAGGAAGAAAGCAGTCAGTGGCGAAGAGGGACAATTACATGAAAAAGGTGGTTTTTGATCCCGGAAGCAGATGGTGGCCAGGGGCACGCACATCGTGGGGCTGCCCTGGGCCCCCAGGCCAATTTTACCCCTGGCTGCCAATGCACATAGGTGTGACTTGAAAAATGTTTAATGTAAATACATGTACAGTGTGCTGGTGTGCATGAGAGTGTGTATGTGGTGTGTTATGGGATTATTTTATGTATTTTAAGAGACTTGGTCCAATTTTAGCTGTTTTGTGTGAATGTGGTACACTATTTGATTACATTTCCTTAATTCCTTGTTCCTTTAGTGCATGATTCGGGTCCTAAATTGGGGAGGGTCTCGACTGTGTGTGTGGTTTGCATTTTTGTAAGGGGGAGGGGAATTGTGGTGTTGTGAGTGTGGCTTGTGTGTGTGCTGCCGTACCCGCCCCTGGCGTGATATCAGGCGGGCATGGCCTCTTGTATATAAATAGTTCTGTGTTCTTAATAAAGTGTTGGTTGGCTGTTGGTTCCCTGCAAGACGAGACTCCGACTCCTTATTCATACATAACAGTGCCCTTCTGGACATCAGGGTTTTAGTTTGTTTGTTTTAGGTATTAGAGATTTTAATTTTCCCTCATGGAGACACCAGCTGAAGATCAAATGTGTTTAATGTCTTATAACTACTGTATATAATTCAGTGTGACCGGCACATGAGCCCCGCCTGGCCACCCCAAAGCTCAACAAATCCCATACTGGTATCAGGGCATCCCCAACTGTTCAGGATTATATTTCTTTACCAAAAATATTATTTGTTAATGTTGCACAGGCTGACAAGGTGGGACCCTCCATCTTATCAGCATACAATTCAAAAGCCTGATCACATGTTGGATTTATTAGTGCATATGCATAACTTGAATGCACATACTGTCATATCCTGGTGAGCGCTCGCCCACTCCTTCCCATTCTCTCCTGCCTCTCAGGTAATGAACGCACCTGGGAGGATTGACGCACCTGCTGCCTCTGCCGAGCCAGCGTTTATAAGGACCATCTCTTCACTGATTCTACACTGGCTCGTTTGGGTACACTGCCATGAAAGCAGATAGAAGCAAACTTGCAAGTTGTGTCATGTTTCAGGATTCGCTTACCTGAGCACTCTCTTCCTTTCTCTTCCTCCAGGTTGCTGCCATCTATACGGTGCATCTTCAGGGATTGCGGTGCGCTCACCAGCCTCGTTGTCTCTCCTGCTGCAGCTCCTTCTCTCCACCCGGTCAGACACAACCCATCTTCCCCCATCCTACATCACCAGCTTTACCCTGCTGGTTTGTCTCCTCTCACTGGGCTCTGTACTGGATCCTCCTGTTCCCCTCACGTAACTGGCGAAATTTGTATTTCCATACCCTGCTCCATTCCTCCCTCTAACCAGCTCTCATCTCTCCTTCACAGGCTGTTGATCCCCTGGCGAGTGACAGTTTTCCTTAATCCTACCCTATTTGAAAATTAATAAAGAGTCAAGGGTCCTCTTCTGTTTTCTGTGCTTCACTTTGGTTCATCCCCTGCACTTGAGCTGTTCATTCAGTCAATATGACACATACAGTGGTGTGAAAAAGTGTTTGCCCCCTTCCTGATTTCAAATTTTGTGCCACACTTAAATGTTTCAGATCATCAAACAAACTTAAATATTAGACAAAGATAACACAAGTAAACAAAAAATGCAGTTTTTAAATGAAGGTGTTTATTATTAAGGGGAAAAAAATCCAAACCTACATGGCCCTGTGTGAAAAAGTGATTGCCCCTAAACTTAACTGGTTGGGCCACCCTTAGCAGCAACAACTGCAATCAAGTGTTTGCAGTAACTGGCAATGAGTCTTTTACAGTGCTGTGGAGGAATTTTGGCCCACTCATCTTTGTAGAATTGTTGTAATTCAGCCACTTTGGAGAGAACATGCAAGTTAGGTTAACTGGCATCAAACTGGGGATTCTAAATTGTCCTTAGGTATGACTGTGAGAGTGAATGGTTGTCTGTCTCTCTGTGTTGGTCCTGTGATGGACTGGCGATCTGTCCAGGGTGTATCCTGCCTCTAGCCCAAAGATGCTGGGATAGGCTCCATCCCCCCCGCGACCTGAAAAGGATTAAGCGGAAGAAGATGGATGGATGGATGGGATTTCGAGCATGAACTGCCTTTTTAAGGTCATGCCACAGCACCTCTATCGGATTCAGGTCAGGGCTTTGACTAGGCCACTCCAAAGTCTTCATTTTGTTTTTCTTAAGCCATTCAGAGGTGGACTTGCTGGCGTGTTCTTGATCATTGTCCTGCTACAGAACCCAAGTGCGCTTCAGCTTGAGGTCACTAACAGGTGGCCAGACATTCTCCTTCAGGATTTTTTGGTAGACAGCAGAATTCATGGTTTCATTTACTGCAGCAAGTCTTCCAGGTCCTGAAGCAGCAAAACAGCCCCAGACCATCACACTACCACCACCATATTTTACTGCTGGTATGATGTTCCTTCTCTGAAATGCTGTGTTACTTTTACATCAGATGTAATGGGACACACACCTTCCAAAAAGTTCAACTTTTGTCTCACCAGTTCGCAGAGTATTTTCCCAAAAGTCTTGGGGATCATAAAGATGTTTTATGGCAAAACTGAGACAAGCCTTTATGTTCTTTTTGCTCAGCAATGGTTTTCGTCTCGGAACTCTGCCATGCAGGCCATTTTGCCCAGTCTATTTCTTATGGTGAAGCATTAACACTGATCTTAACGGAGGCAAATGAGGTCTGCAGTTTTTTGGATGTTGTTGTGAGGTCTTTTGTGACTTCTTGGATGAGTCGTCCCTGTGCTCTTGGGGTAATTTTGGTCGGTCGGCCACTCCCGGGAAGGTTCACCACAGTTCCATGTTTTTGTCATTTGTGGATAATGGCTCTCACTGTGATTCACTGGAGTCCCAAAGCTTTAGAAATGGCTTTAAAACCTTTTCCACACTGATAGATCTCAATTACTTTGTTTCTCATTTGTTCCTGAATTTCTTTGGATCGCAGCATGATGTCTAGCTTTTGAGGATCTTTTGGTCTACTTCACTTTGTCAGGCAGGCCCTGTTTAAGTGATTTCTTGATTGAGAACAGGTGTAGCAGTAATCAGGCCTGGGTGTGGCTAGAGAAATTGAACTCAGCTTTCCAAAGACATGATAAACCACACTTAATTTATGTTTTAACGGGGGGGGGGGGTCACTTTTTCACACAGGGCCATGTAGGTTTGGATTTTTTTTTCCCTTAATAATAAACACCTTCATTTAAAAACTGCATTTTGTGTTTACTTGTGTTATCTTTGTTTAATATTATATTTGTATTATATTTGTTTGATGATCTGAAATTTAAGTGTGACAAACATACAAAACAAATGAGAAATCAGGAAGGGGGCAAACACTTTTTCACACCACTGTATATTCCTTGTTTTTTTTTTCCTGCAGAAAGAAGTAAAATTGAAAGTTGAAACTGAAATTGAAGGCACTGTGGAAAGCGTGAAATGAAGAGGCTGAATTTATTTCTCAATTCAGGTTTATTAATAATCACGTGTCTCCAACATCTTCTCAAACAGAAAGAGAACTAACTTCCCACATCTCCCCTTTTTATACCTGGGACATCAGAGTACAGAATCACATTGTCATTCACTCCCCAGAGACAATACATCACCCCCCCAGGTCCTCTCTTCTCTACCTAAACCCTGGTGGTCAGGAAGTCTTCTCAGAGCCATTTCTAAAGACACATTTCACACCCTCCTGTCATCCCCAGGAGGTCCAGACTTATTGTTCCTTCTAAGACGTGAGGTCACAGTGATATACATATGCAGCCTAAGCATCTCAAATATGTGTGCCACATAACCCCCCCCCCCCAAACGTCGAAGATGAAACAATACAACATAGTCTAGACAACATGATACAATCACAACATCAGTCCATATGCTGTCTGGGCTGAACTTGCTGTAGGCGGGCTTCGCCGCTCCCGTGGCGCCATCCTGCAGTGAATCTGCTATCTGAGGATGAGAACTGTTAGTCAATCCCTGAGAGGGCTCTGGGGCCTGCTCCCTGGGGGGTCTGCCGTGTCAAGGAGCCCTCGCCACTTGCACCGTTTCACCAGCCATCACAAAAGCAGGTTTAAGTCTGTCTATAGCAATTGTTTCCCTCCTGTCCCCTAAATCTAGCAAAAAATGCTTATCACCTGTTTCCAGCACTCTATATGGGCCGTCATAAGGTGGTCGCAGGGTTGGGCGCTGAGCCTCGTGCCTGACAAAAACAAACTCGGCGTTTTTTAAAGATTTAGGTACAAAAACATGCGGTAAAGTGTGATGAACGGGGCCCGGAAGCATGTCCGCTCCCGTGTCGTTCAGTGACCGCTGAGCAGGGGGACGCTCTGGCGCCGGGTTATCGGGAAGAAATTCCCCTGGCAGACGGAGTGGTTGTGCAAACACCAACTCAGCAGGGGAGGCTTTTAAGTCCTCTTTAGGTGCGGAACGCAACCCTAATAAAACCCATGGTAGTCTGTTTACCCAATTTGCATCCGTCAGCGACGCTCTGAGGGCTGCTTTCAATGACCTATGAAAACGCTCGCATAAACCATTAGCCTGGGGGTGGTAGGCGGTAGTGCGGTGGATTGTTATCCCCAGGCTGTGGGCCATCGCTGACCAAAGCTCAGAAACAAATTGAGGCCCCCTGTCGGACGTAATATCCGACGGGACCCCAAAACGCGCTACCCAAGCCGTTAAAAATGCGCGGGCCACCTCTGCGGCTGTGGTTGCTGCCAGTGGGACCACTTCAGGCCAATGCGTGGTGCGGTCCACCATTGTTAAAAGATGCGTGCACCCCTGCGACGAGGGTAGGGGGCCTACAAGGTCGACATGCACATGATCGAACCTCTTGGTCGGGATGTGAAACGGTTCTAAGGGAGCTTTTGTGTGTTTGTGTATTTTGGCCCGCTGGCAAGCGATGCAGGCTCTTGCCCACTCCTTAACGTGCTGGCGCAAGCTCGGCCAAACAAACTTCTCTCCTACCATTTTTACCGACACGCGCACCCCCGGGTGTGCCAGAGAGTGAATCAAGTCAAAAACACGGCGGCGCCACGCGGCCGGCACTACCGGACGCGGTCTCCCTGTAGAGATATCGCAGATTAGGGGGGCATACCATCTTGCAGCCTCCTGCTCTCCAGACTTAACCCTGTTGGTCCAGACTGGAGCGTGCACATGTCCACGTCGCTACCTTGATCCGCAGCCATGGCTGCGTAATCTATCCCCATGTGGACTGGGGCCGGGTACGCTTCTGCGCTGCTATTTTGCTCTGCGGCCGCGGTAGTATAATCTACCTCTGCGCGGACTGGAGCGGTTACAATGCGAGAGAGGCAGTCTGCCACCACATTAAGTTTACCCGCTACGTGTTGAATATCAGTAGTAAATTCTGAAATTGCAGCCAGTTGCCTCTGCTGCCAGCCCGACCATGGTTCCGAAACTTTGGCCATCGCAAAAGTGAGTGGTTTGTGGTCGACAAACGCGGTGAAACGCCGACCTTCCAGCCAGAACTGGAAGTGACGAATGGCTAAGTGGAGCGCTAACAACTCCCTGTCGAACACGCTGTATTTTCGCTCGGCCTCGCGCAAGGTCCTGCTGAAAAAGGCCAGCGGCTGCCAAGCCCTGGCGACCTGTTGCTCCACTACCACCCCTATGGCCACGTCTGACGCATCAGTGGTGAGCGCTATGCGGGCCGTTGGATCTGGGTGAGCCAACAACGCAGCGTCCGCAAGGGCTTTTTTTACCTCCAAGAATGTACGCTCCCACTCCGGGGACCATTCGATTGCTTTTGAGGGTTTTTGTTTTTTAAGCGCGGCATACAATGGTTGCATGAGCTGCGCTGCGCGGGGGAGGAAACGGTTAGAAAAATTCACCATTCCCAAAAACTCCTGTAGTGCTCTGACCGTTTGTGGCTGGGGAAAATCTGCTACTGCGCGCACTTTGTCCGGCAAGGGAACTGCTCCCTCTGGGGAGACGCGGTGCCCCAAAAAATCAATCTGCGCCACCCCGAACTGGCATTTCGCTGGGTTGATTATTAACCCGTTCTCCCCCAACCTCCGGAAAACTGCCGTGAGGTGCTTTTCGTGTTCTTCTTCGGACGCGCTGGCTACCAAAATGTCGTCCAGGTAGACGAACACAAAAGGGAGATCGCGTAACACCGCATCCATCATGCGCTGGAAAGTTTGCGCGGCGCCTTTAAGCCCAAACGGCATGCGCAAAAACTCAAAAAGTCCAAACGGAGTTATTACCGCTGTTTTGGGAATGTCCTCAGCGCGTACTGGGACTTGATGATAACCGCGGACTAAGTCTTTTAGAAAAAATGCGCACCCCCGCCAGATGAACCGAAAAATCCTGAATATGGGGGATTGGGTAGCGGTCATGCGCTGTGGCGTTGTTCAACCTGCGAAAATCACCGCAAGGTCGCCACGAGCCGTCAGACCTTAGGGACCATGTGGAGCAGGGAAGCCCATGGGCTATTCGAACGTCGAATGATGCCCAACTTTTCGAGGTTGGCGAACTCCTCGCGCGCTATGGTCAGTTTAGCTGCATCCAAGCGCCGAGCTTTTGCAAAAACGGGGGGACCCGCGGTAGTGATAAAGTGCTCCACCCTGTGTTTAGCAATGGCTGCTGAAAAAGTAGGAACCGTTAGTGCTGGAAACTGAGTGAGGAGTGTGTGAAAGTTACCGCCCGCTGTGGCGACGTTGGCTTGTGCTGTGGGTGGGGACACTCGAGCTGCACAAGGGATAGAGTAAAACGAGAGTGCATTAACCAAGCGTCTATTGGGGAGATCAACCAACAACCCATGTGAGCACAGAAAATCAGCACCTAACATGTTGAAACTCACCGCCACTATAATAAAAGTCCACTCATATGTGCGGCCGTGCAGGGACAGAAGTAGGGTCCTTTCACCGAAGGTCTTAATGTTCGAGCCGTTCGCTGCTGATGCCCCGTGACTCCCGGGGCCCGCCAACCGGTCAGCATAGGTTGGCATGATGAAACTCACTTGGGAGCCTGTGTCCACGAGGAAGTGCCTCCCAGAACGCGCATCCGTCAGGTAGAGCAGCTTGTTCTGTTCACCGAGGGCCGCAGCTGCTACCGACTCCCAGTCCTGGAGTTTCCCGAGCTCTGGAACTGACACAGCGGTATACACTTGCATGCCCTCTCTGCGAAGCGACGATGGTAAAAACAGAGGTTGTCTCCTCCGCGGTGTCGGGGCTTCGCCACCGCCGTTGTTGGTGTATCTGCCTCCGTCGCTTCTGGCCCTTTGCCGTTCCCGGTCGTCGCGCCGAGATCTGCCACTGCTGCGGTGGCCGTGTGCCGTCCGCTGGCGTTGAGGATCCGCTGCGCCTCCTGGGCTAGCGCGCGGAAGTCCCGCTGGGTCGTAAACTGGAAGCCCGCCAGGGTCGTCCTCGTCTGCGACAGTAGAGTTCTCAGGAAGATGTGAGTGAAGAGGAAATCGTCGTTGTCTGAGCCTCTCAGCTTCAGCATGTCTTCCATCAGGTCAACAGGTGTGTTTTCTCCGAAGTCGTGCAGGGCCAGGAATCTCTCAGCTCTCTCCTGGGCTGAGGGAGTGAAACGCTGGATGAGGGCAGCTTTCAACCCGCCGTATTTGTCGCCAGCGGGTGGGTGCTGCACCAGGCTCCGCACATGTCGAGCTGTGCGGCTGTCGAGTTTGGCGATGACGTGGTAGAACTTTGTGTCATCTGCTGTTATTCCCCCGAGAGCGAACTGGGCTTCAGCCAGGAGGAACCATGAGTTCGGGTTGTCCTGCCAGAATTCTGGTAGCTTGACTGAGACTGCGTTTGCCTGGCCAGTCCTTGGCGAGTCTGGTTCGGGGGAATCGTCTCTGCCTATTATACGTCTTAAGGTCACCAGTGTGGAGAGCGTGAAATGAAGAGGCTGAATTTATTTCTCAATTCAGGTTTATTAATAATCACGTGTCTCCAACATCTTCTCAAACAGAAAGAGAACTAACTTCCCACATCTCCCCTTTTTATACCCGGGACATCAGAGTACAGAATCACATTGTCATTCACTCCCCAGAGACAATACATCACCCCCCCAGGTCCTCTCTTCTCCACCTAAACCCTGGTGGTCAGGAAGTCTTCTCAGAGCCATTTCTAAAGACACATTTCACACCCTCCTGTCATCCCCAGGAGGTCCAGACTTATTGTTCCTTCTAAGACGTGAGGTCACAGTGATATACATATGCTGCCTAAGCATCTCAAATATGTGTGCCACAGCACCATTAATGCAGCACACAACTACACAGATTTTTCAGCAACAAAGCCTTCAGGACTCCTCCAAAATTACTGTAGGTTTTGTTATGTCTGAGAATCGGAAATGACTAACAGAGAGTGGTGCCTGCTTGGAATACAAACTTTATTACAACAAAGTATATAACTTACAATGCAAGTGTCTGCTATGGGAGGCTGACCCTAGCAAGAGAAGAGAATGAGAGCCTAAGATGGCTGACCCTCACATTGTATATTGCATCCTTGACGTGATGACGTCATGAAACAGCTACATCACCACGCCACTGCCAACCAATACCTGTGGTTACACCACAGGTTTCACTTGAGTCATTAGGACTTCATCAGCGGTGTGTCAGAACTGAATAAGCTCAACCATCAAAAAGTAAAAGACACTGTGGATATAAAAGGAAAATATTGTAAACTTAAATATTGTAAATGCTGGCTAAAAGTAACTGTAAATATTCCACAATTGTTATTCACGCCGGCATTAATGACATCCGTCTCCGGCAGTCGGAAGTCACGAAACTTAATATAGAATCGGTGTGTGACTTTGCAAAAACGATGTCTGTCACTGTAGTATTCTCTGGGCCCCTCCCCAATCTGACCAGTGATGACATGTTTAGTCGCTCGTCATCCTTGAACCGCTGGCTGTCTGTGTGGTGTCCTAAAAATGACGTGGGCTACATTGACAATTGGAGCTCTTTTTGGGGAAAACCTGGTCTTATGAGACGAGACAGCATTCATCCCACTTTGGATGGTGCTTCTCATTTATCTAACAATCTGGCATCTTTTTTATCCAAATTTCCAAAACCATGACTACTCAGAGTTGGGACCAGGAAGCAGAGTCGCAGTCTTACACGCCTCTCTGCAGCTCCTCTTCATCCGCCACCCCTCAGCTTAGCCCCTGTCTTCCCCATCAGAGAATCGTTGTCTGCTCCCTCCAAAGTAAATAAAAATATAATGTATAAGCATCCCAAAGTGATAAAGCAAAATATTGGTAAAACTCAAATTAAACATAAAGCCTCTAAATTGAATGATTTGGCCTCTGTTCCTCCTCATAATTTAAAAATTAAATGTGGTTTATTAAATATTAGGTCTCAGACTTCCGGTTATGGCTGCCACGTAAGATGGACGTGTCTCACTCTGCTCTGCTCCTGGAGAAAAAAAATCGGCAAATAACTCTCTCATTTGGGACAGAACGTATCCCAGCGTTTGGGCGAGGATATGTCGGCGAAGCCTAAGGCTGGAAAACCAGGAAAAGGAAAAAGCGAGCCGCCGAAACAGTCCAAATTAACGGACTTTCAGGTCTGTGACGCAGCAAATAAAACTCCATATATGGCGGAGGAGGCTGGCAACGGTGCGATGTCTGCGGGGGGAGGCGCAGATGCGCTGATGGCTGCCATGAGTTCAATGAGAGCGGACTTTTCCTCTAGATTTGATGGGATTATGACAGCGTTGGAAGGAATAAGAAAGGAATTGGGTGACTGTGTAGAACGAACGGCGCAGATGGAGCTCCGTCTCGCTAGTGCTGAAGATGACGTCACCCGTCTTCAATTAAAGGTGCGCACTTTGGAAAAAAAAAATAAATCTCTGGAAAATAATATTTTGGATTTGGAATCTCGGTCGAGACAGAATAACTTGAGGCTGGTGGGTCTTCCAGAGGAATCAGAAGGTCGGGACGTATGTTCCTTTCTGGAAAAGTGGATTCCGGAGGTGCTGGGCAGCGAGGAGTTGCAATCAGCAGTGGTTCTGGAAAATGCACATCGTATTGGCCCACGGAGAGATAAGGGACCGCCGAGGACCTTAATTATGAAGTTTCTTAGCAACAGAGACAGGATGAAGATCTTCAACGCTGCACGAGCTAAAGGAGAGATTAAACACCAGGACCAGCAGGTGCGGTTCTACCCAGATTTGGCCACAGGAATCCAGCAACTGAGGAAGCAGTTTGATCCCATACGTAAGGAGCTGCGCAACCTTGGGATTCGTCATGGTGTAATCTATCCTGCGAGACTGCTGACCACGTATGAGGGCAGAACCCACATCTTCAAGACCCCAGAGGAGGCGCAGGAGTTCATCAAGAAGATCAAAGAAGAAGAGACTGGTGGGAGCTAAGCATGAACAAAATATAAGGTAGAATAATTAAGCATTTGCACAGGCATCTGACTGACTTGAAGTAAATAGTAAGTTTACAAAATATAGATTGTATTATATATTAAAAAAACAAAACAAAAACAAAACAAACAAAAAAAACTATGATGTACAAAGTTGTTAAAAATTTTGGAGTTAAGTTGGAAAACTACAGAGGAGAGTTAATGTTACGTCATTAAAAGCAGTAGAGTTAGGGTGATTGGGAGGATGAAGAAGGAGTGGCTTAGGCTGTTCCCCGTGGGTGTGGAACGGTCGATGGCTATATCGGGAGACAGAATTTTTCTTTTGATTTTGGGGGGTTTGCCACAAGTGTGGGAAGGGGAAATTTGTTTGTGTGTAGTTTGTAGGATGAATGTTCAACCACTCATGTTTTTGCTTCTCTGTATGAGCATGTTTACACTGCAAGGTAATCCCAAACTCTCTATTGATCATAAACCAAAGTGTTAATCTTAATTTAACTTCATGGAATTGCAGAGGTCTACAAAATTTAAAAAAACTTAAACAAGTTATGAATAAAATAAAAGACATGGGTTCAAAAATTGTGTTTTTACAAGAAACTCATCTAATAGAGGAGGATGTTAAAAGAATTAGGAGTAGATGGCAAGGAAGTGTATTCACCTCTTCATTTTCATCCCGAGCCAGGGGAGTTATGACTCTCATACATAAATCAGTTCCTTTTCAAGTGAAAAATGTAATTGGAGACAAATTTGGAAGATATGTAATCATTCAAGGTTCTTTGCTATTAGAAAATATAAATCTTGTGAACGTATATGGTCCCAATATAGATGATCAGAAGTTCTTTGCTAATTTATTTCTTATCTTATCATCACTTACAGGGCAACATATAATAGCAGGGGATTTTAATTGTACATTGAATCCAGGTATAGATAGATCAACAGGACTGGATTGTACGCACATTGGATGTAGGATGACTATTAATCATTTTATGAAAGAATTGAGATTGTTAGATATATGGAGAGAAATGAAACCACAAGTCAAAGCCTATTCTTGTTATTCCAGTACCTACAAGACATTCTCACGTATTGATTATTTTTTGATTTCCACAGAATTAAGGTCCAAGATTCAAAACTGCTTTTATGATAACATCGTGATCTCAGATCATGCACCCTGTTGTCTAATATATGTAGATAAAAAATTGACAAAGGAATCAGGTAGATGGCAATTTCAGCATAAATGGCTTCAGGATGAGGAATTTGTCAAGTATATAGAAAAACAGATAGACGAGTTCTTTGACATCAATACTACACAAACATCAGCATGTGTAAAGTGGGAGGCTTTCAAAGCTTTTATTAGGGGACATATTATTAGTTATACAGGATCAAAATCTAAGAAGACTCGAGAGGAGAGAGCTAAATTGGAACATAAAATAAAAAGTCTTCAGGAAAAAGTGTATGCAGGAAGTGACCCAAGGTTGGAGAATGAATTACTGATTTTGAGAGCTGAATACGACAAAAAATCAGTGAATAGAGCTGCCTCGAGTCTTCTAAGATTGAAACAATCTTTTTATGAACAAGGTGAAAAATCAGGAAAATTATTAGCATGGCAGATTAAACAATTAGAAATTAAAACACCAATTACCAGTATTATAAGTAACGGACAGGTAGTTATAGATCCTTTAGAAATTAATAGAGCCTTTAGAGATTACTATGAAAAATTATATGATACCAAAAATGAACCTGATTTAACAAAACTAAATGGGTTTTTGAACGAACTATCTATACCGTGTATTCCAAATGAAAACAGGGAGATATTGGAGTCTAAAATTAGTCAAGAAGAAGTTGGGCTAGCCATTGATAATATGAAATCAGGAAAAAGTGCAGGACCAGATGGTCTTCCAGTTGACCTTTATAAAAAATTTAAGAATAAATTAATAAAACCTTTTTTGGAAATGGTTTTAGAAGCATTTCAAAATAATAATTTACCATCATACATAAATAATGCCTTAATTATACTGCTGCCAAAACCAGGTAAGCCCTCTAATAAATGTGAAAATATGAGACCAATAAGCCTATTAAACGCCGACCTTAAGATAATCTGTAAAATTTTAGCAAGACGAATACAAGAAATTTTACCAAATATTATTAATCGAGATCAGAATGGCTTTATAAAGGGTAGACAAGGCTTCCATAATGTAAGAAGACTATTTAATATTATTTATTTTAATAAAGAAGCACCGGATACAGCTCTCCTATCACTGGACGCCGAAAAGGCCTTTGATAGAGTTGAATGGCCCTTTCTTTTTGAAGTCCTACAAAGGTTTGGACTTGGAAATAATTTCATAAAATGGGTTCAAATAATATACAATAATGCTACAGCAGAAATCCTAACAAATAACAATATTTCAAAACCAATAAAAATCAATAGAGGATGTCGACAAGGCTGTCCACTTTCACCTTTACTGTTTACTATGGCAATTGAACCTTTAGCGATAGCGATACGTTTACATTCACAAATATATGGAATTAAAGTTGGACCAACAGAACATAAAATCTCCCTGTACGCCGATGACATAATTTTGTTTATGTCGAATCTAAAAAAATCAATTCCAACCTTGTTGAATTTAATAAAGAATTTTGGGGAAATATCAGGATATAAAATAAATAAAACTAAATCTTCAATATTAATGCTAAATGAGACCCAGAGAAATTACCCAGCCCCTGAGGTAAATCAATTCAATGTTGTAAATCAGTTTAAATATTTAGGAATCCAAATTGTGCCTAAGCTAGAATCAGTCGCCAGTGTCAACTATGAAGCCTTAATGTCAGATATCAATGAGTTAACTCAGAGATGGATGTCACTACCAATGTCGATGATCGGGAGAATCAATATATTTAAAAGTAATATTTTACCTAAAATACTTTATTTATTTCAATATATTCCCTTATCACCACCTTTAGATCTATTCTCAAGAATAAAAAAAAAGTTAGTGGAATTTATATGGAACAACAGGAGGGCTAGATTACGTTTGTCTTTATTATATTTACCATTTGATCGTGGAGGTCTGAAATGTCCAAATTTTATGTTGTATTATTGGTCGGCACAACTGAGGTCTATGACATATTATTTTTCATCAAATGATCTCCCTCACTGGACTGAAATGGAATCATACAATTTACCTTTACCTCTTCCCATATTCATATACTCAGATTCGGCAAAAAAATTACAAAAACAAGTTAAAAATCCATTTGTAAAGCATATGATCAAAATATGGTGTGAAGCTAAAAACTATTTAAAAGAACCACAGTTATTGTCACAATTTAGTCCAATATGGGGTAATCAATATTTTAAACCAGGGAGAGCGGACGCTGTATTTAAAGTATGGAATTTAAAAGGGATACAAAAGATTCAGGATTTATATTTGCCATGTGCAGATAACATAATGTCTTTTGAAGAGCTGAGGATCAAATTTAATCTCAATAGAACACATTTTTTTAAATATCTTCAACCTAGAAACTTTATTCGATCAAATCAAAATAAAGCTCTCACTCGACCTATTTATTCATCCTTGGAAAAAATGATGATGAAAGATAGTAAAAGAAAGGGTATTATTTCAGAGTTTTATAACTCATTGACACTATCTTCAAGTGAAAATTCACTGAAAAGATTAAACTACTGGAAAGAAGATCTGCAAACTGAAATTTCAGAGGAACAATGGGAATTGGCTTGTACAGAAGCTCAAACCAAATCAATAAATGCACGCCTTAAATTGATACATTTCAAATGGTTAATGCGGATGTATGTTACACCGGAGGAGTTAAATAGATATAACAAAAATATACCAGATACATGCACAAAATGCATGGAAAGTAAAGGAACCCTATTTCATTGTTTATGGGAATGTAGATTAATAAGAATGTTTTGGGAAGAGGTGAGGGTAACAATTGAAAAAATAATCTCAAAACAAATCATATTGAATCCTAAACTGTTTTTGTTGGGTCTGTACCCAGAAAAGCATAATTTTAATAAAAGTGAAAGAACATTCATAGACCTCAGTTTGCTTAATGCCAAAAAATGTATTGCACTATTATGGAAAAAGACTCATAGACCAGATGTGACTCAGTGGTGAAGACAGATGTTAACAAACCTTCCATTAGAAAGAATAACATATATACTGAAATCAAAGGAAATTGTGTTTGAGAATATATGGAGACCTTTTATTGATTATGTAAAAAATTTAAACATAACTCTTGAAGAAGAAGGTGAATGATGTGTGTGGACCTTGTAAATTCCAAACTGGTGAACATAATATGTATACTTATGTATTGGATTGTCTAGACTAAACAGAGGAGCATTGTTGAAGACTTGATTTTGTTGGTGGTTGTTGGTGTTTTTAGTGCATTTTTTTTTTGTAGTACTTTAGTGTTAGTGTTTGATTGTTTGTATCATGTTTGTTAAAAAAAAAAAAAAGGTTCAATAAAGATATTGTGGAAAAAAAAAATATTAGGTCTCTAACTCCCAAGTCTCTGTTAGTCCATGATCTGTTAATTGATCATCAGATTGATTTAATTTCCCTTACAGAGACTTGGTTAGGACAAGAGGATTATGTTGGTTTAAATGAATCAACTCCCTCTGGTTATTTAAACTGTCAAAATCCCAGAAGTTCTGGTCGTGGAGGAGGAGTAGCATCAATTTACCATTCCAAATTACTAGTTAATGTAAAGCAAAAAACATGTTATAATTCCTTTGAGGGCCTGGTCCTCAGTGTTGGGCACTTTAGCAATTCCAGGTTAAACCCAATTTTATTTGCCATAGTTTATCGTCCCCCATCAACCTATTCAGAATTTTTATCCGAATTTCCTGATTTCTTAGCTGATTTAGTGCTGAAATCTGATAGAATAATTATAGTAGGGGACTTTAATATACATGTGGATGTAGATAGTGACTGCCTTAATGTGGCTTTTAATTCAATATTAGACTCGATTGGGTTTTCTCAGAAAGTAGGAAATTCTACTCATTACCTCCACCATACATTGGACCTTGTTCTGACATATGGCATAGAAATAGAAAATCTTGTAGTGTCTCCTCATAACCCTGTACTGTCAGACCATTGTCTGTTAACCTTTGATTTTACTATTTCTGACTATTTGGCTCCTAAAGAAAAATATTATCACAGTAGATGCCTCTCAGATGATGCTGTTTCCAAATTTATGCAGATTGTTTCCTCTATGCCATGTGTTAACACAACGGAAATAAGCTATAGACAGCTTGCTCCTTCTGTAATTGATAACATGGTGGATAGTGTTTCAGCTTCTCTGCATCAGGCTCTAGACTTGGTGGCCCCCTTAAAAAAGAAAAAGTCTAATCAGAGATTTTTAACTCCTTGGTTCAACACAGAAACTCGTAGCTTAAAACAGAAGACTCGTCAATTAGAAAGAAAATGGCGTTCTACTAATTTAGATGAAATCTATTTAGCTTGGAGAAATCATCTTTTAATTTATAAAAAATCTCTTAGAAAAGCTAGAACGAGTTATTACTCTGCATTAATAGAAGAGAACAAGAATAATCCCAGGTTTCTTTTCAGTACTGTAGCCAGGTTGACAAAGAGTCAGGACTCTGTCAATCCTAGCATCCCCTTAGAGCTTACTAGTCAGGACTTTATGAACTTTTTCAATAATAAAATTTCATCCATCAGAGATAAAATCAATCAGATTCTTCCCACAGTTAACTTAAATGCTGTAACTACTACAACTCCTTCTATTGATGTCTGTCTTGATGAGTTTACTCCAATCGACCTTTGTGAGTTAGACAAAATAGTTTCCTCATCCAAACCTTCAACTTGTCTTTTAGACCCTATTCCTACCAGGTTATTTAAAGAAGTCTTCCCACTTATTGGTAGCTTTATTCTTCATATAATCAATTCTTCATTAACTTTAGGCCATGTACCGCAGGCTTTTAAAACGGCTGTAATTAAACCCTTACTCAAAAAGCCAACGCTAGATCCAGGAGCTTTAGCTAACTATAGACCAATCTCTAATCTCCCTTTCATTTCAAAAATCTTAGAAAGAGTTGTTGCTACGCAATTATTTGACCACCTGCAGGGAAATGGTTTATTTGAGGAGTTTCAATCTGGGTTTAGAATCCATCATAGCACTGAAACAGCCTTAGCGAAGGTCACTAACGACCTCCTCATTGCATCTGATAATGGACTAGTTTCTGTACTTGTCCTTTTAGATCTTAGTGCAGCTTTTGATACTATTGATCATAATATTCTACTTGATAGATTAGAACACTATGTTGGACTTAATGGAACTTCGTTGCAGTGGTTTAGATCTTATTTATCTGATAGGTTCCAGTTTGTTCATGTAAATGATGAGTTTTCTCTCAGCTCAAAGCTTAGTCATGGAGTTCCACAGGGATCTGTGCTTGGCCCTACTCTTTTTAGTTTATATATGCTTCCGTTAGGCAACATTATTAGAAAGCACTGTATACATTTTCACTGTTATGCAGATGACACACAATTATACCTGTCAATGAAGCCAGATGATACTAATCAATTAGCCAAGTTAGAAGCCTGTCTTAAGGAAATCAAAGTTTGGATGACTTGTAATTTCCTGCTATTAAATTCAGATAAGACTGAAGTCATTCTTGTTGATCCAAAAAACCTTAGAAATTCCTTTCCAAATCAAACTTTCAGTTTGGATGCAGTTACTCTTTCTCTTAATAGCTCTGTGAGGAACCTTGGAGTTATTTTTGATCAGGATTTGTCCTTCAATTCACATATTAAATTTGTTTCTTAGACTGCCTTCTATCATTTGCGTAATATTGCCAAGATTAGGAGCATCTTGTCTCAGAGTGATGCTGAGAAGCTGATCCACGCTTTTGTTAGCTCGAGATTAGATTATTGTAATTCTTTATTATCAGGCTGTCCTAAAACATCTTTAAAAAGTCTTCAGCTGATCCAAAATGCTGCAGCAAGAGTTTTAACAGGTACTAGAAAGAGAGATCATATCTCTCCGGTTCTGGCCTCCCTTCATTGGCTTCCCATAGAGTTTAGAATTAAGTTTAAAATCCTTCTTCTTACTTACAAAGCTCTAAACAATCAGGCTCCTTTTTATTTAAAAGATCTGATACTACCGTATCATCCTAACAGAGCACTACGCTCCCAAAATGCAGGTTTACTTGTAATACCTAGAATCTCCAAAAGTACAATGGGAGGCAGAGCCTTCAGTTATCAAGCTCCTCTCCTGTGGAATCAGCTGCCAATCTGGATTCGGGAGTCAGACTCGATCTCTGTTTTTAAGAATAGGGCTAAAACCTACCTTTTTGATATAGCCTACAATTAGGGAGGGATCATGTGTTTCTGAACCCTCCCTTAGTTATGCTGCTAATAGGTTTAGTCAGCCGGGGGACCTCCAGTAATGCACTGGGCCTCACTCCTTTCCTCACTCTCTATGAAATTTTTTTTTTTTGCTGGTCATTAACATTTGTTTGTTCTCTCCCATAGATTGAGTCCCCATCGTGCTGTTTGCTCTCTACATGTCTGTTCTTTTCTTCTTCTCTGTCCCCTCACCCCCCAGCCAGTCGCAGCAGATGACTGCCCCTCCCTGAGCCTGGTTCTGCTGGAGGTTTCTTCCTGTTAAAAGGGAGTTTTTCCTCTCCACCGTCGCCAAGTGCTTGCTCACAGGGGATCGCCTGATTGCTGGGGTCTTTCTGCAACTGTGGGGGTCCTCCCTACAGTTGATAGTGCTATGAGATGACTGTTGTTGTGAAATGGCGCTATATAAATAAAGTTGAATTGAATTGAATTAAACTTAAGTCTAACATTGCTATTGTGTGTATTTGGATACTTTTTTTTTCCATCATAAAGTCCAATCTCAACACTGAAGATTTAATTTACTCAACTTATTCATTAGACAAACAGAATCAGACTACAATTTATCACCATTTTTAAGGCTACACTTGGCAGTTTGGACACACCAGTAACCAGCAGGCTGCAGACAGAACACCCAGATGCTCTTCTCCTCATCTCAGGCGATTTCAACCATGTTTCACTGTCTCCCATTCTACCCACGTTCACCCAGTATGTCACATGCCACACTAGAGACAATAAAACACTGGATTTATTCTACGCAAACACTAAGGAGGCGTACACCTCATCACAACTCCCCCCACTCGGGAGATCGGATCACAACTTGGTTCATCTCCGGCCGGTGTACAAACCCCTAGTGCACAGACAACCTCCGGCCATGCACACTGTGGAGTTATGGTCTGAGGAGACAATGGACACCCTAAAGGGCTGTTTTGAAGCCACCGCCTGGAAGCAGCTCTGCGATCCACATGGTGAGGACATCGATGGCCTCATTCACACCTTCACGGGCTACCTCAGCTTCTGTGTGGACAAATCCGTTCCCACCAAGACCATACGGCGTCACTCAAACAACAAACCCTGGATCAACCCTGAGATAAAAACACTTCTGAGAGAGAAGAAGAGGATCTTCAGGTCAGGGAACAGGGAGATGCTGAAGTCCGTACAGAGGGAGCTGAGGAGAAAGATCAGAGAAGGCAAGGACAGCTTCAGGAAGAAGATGGAGGACAAGCTGCAACAGAGCGACATCAGCGGGGTCTGGAGAAACCTCAAAACCATCTCGGGGCTCCAGAATACCTCCCCCCAGGCCACAGGGGGCAGGGAGTGGGCGAACAACCTGAATCTGTTTTTCAATAGATTTGACCAACCGCCCTCCCCCCTGACTGCACAACAACCACTGCTGCCTCTAAAGAAATCAAGTCCTGCTGCCCACTCCCCACTCCACCAACACCCCCCCACTCCCAACACACAGCCCCCCATCCTGACCCTGACCAGGACCCAGGTGAGGACGGAGCTGAGGAAGATCAAGGCGAGGAAGGCGCCGGGACCGGACGGCATCAGCGCAAAGCTCCTCAAGTCCTGTGCAGACCAGCTGTGTGGGATTGTGACGTATATCTTCAACATGAGCCTGAAACTGGGGAGGGTACCACAGCTGTGGAAAACATCTTGTGTGGTACCTGTACCAAAAACTTCCCACCCCAAAGACCTGAACAGCTACAGACCGGTGGCCTTGACGTCCCACTTGATGAAGACCCTGGAGAGACTGCTCCTTGCTCACCTCCGCCCCCTGGTGGAACCAGCGATGGATCCACTCCAGTTCGCCTACCAGCATGGCATTGGGGTGGAGGATGCGGTGATCTTCCTCCTTCACCGTTCTCTGTCCCACCTGGAGAAGCCCGGGAATATGGTGAGGATCATGTTCTTTGACTTCTCCAGTGCTTTCAACACCATCCAACCGATGATCCTGAAGGACAAGCTGCTGCGCGCAGGGGTGGACCAGCACCTGTCATCATGGATCCTGGACTACCTCACGAACCGGCCTCAGTTTGTGAGAACCTGGGACTGTGTGTCCGACACGATCATCAGTAGCACGGGGGCCCCCCAGGGAACGGTGCTGGCTCCCTTCCTGTTCACTCTTTATACTGCGGACTTCTCACACAACACAACACACTGCCATCTACAGAAGTTCTCTGATGACTCTGCGATCGTTGGCCTCATCTCCAATGGAGATGAAGCTGAGTACAGAGGGCTTATCCAGGACTTCGTGGACTGGTGCCATCGGAACTGCCTCCAGATCAACGCGAGGAAAACTAAGGAGCTGGTGGTGGACTGCCGCAGGCATGGGCAGCCCCTCACAGTACCAGTAAATATACAGGGAACAGACATCGAGATGGTGACATCCTATAAGTACCTGGGTATTCATCTGAACAATAAACTAGACTGGTCACACAATACTGATGCACTCTACAAGAAGGGACAGCGCAGGCTGTTCCTGCTGAGGAGACTCAGGTCTTTTGGTGTACAAGGGGCGCTGCTGAAGTCATTCTATGACACGGTGGTGGCATCAGCCATCACTTTTGGAGTGGTCTGCTGGGGCAGTGGCATTACTGCAGCCGATAGGAAGAGACTGAACAAACTGATTAAGAAAGCTAGCTCTGTCCTGGGGCAGCGCCTTGATCCGATGGAGGAGATAGGAGAGAGAAGGACGGTGGCTAAACTGTCATCTCTGCTGGAGTCCGAGTTCCACCCTATGCAGGACATACTGAATGCACTGAGGAGCTCATTTAGCAGCAGACTACATCATCCCAGGTGCACAACCGAGAGGTTTCGTAGGTCCTTCCTACCAACGGCTGTCAGACTGTACAACCTAAGCAGGGCTGCTCGCAGAGATAGCAAAAAGACGTAACAAACTAATAGTTTTTTGAATGCAAAAGATGCAATAGACTTACACAATGGTCCCCTCCGGCATACAACTAGGAACATACCGGTCGCTATGGAGGGTGAGAATATGTATGGGCACATAATCATACCATGTAGGATAACTAAGTAGACGGTTATGCTGTTTCATTCCATCTAGCAACAATGCTCTGCACTGTGTGTGTTTATATATTTGCATATTTATTCCATCTAGCTACAATGCTCAGCACTGGGTGTGTTTATATATTTATATATCTACATATTATTCCATCTAGCTACATTGCTCCGCACTGTGTGTGTTTATATACTTGCATATTTATTCCACCTAGCTGCAATGCTCCGTACTGTGGGTGTTTATATATTTACATATTTATTCCATCTAGCTACAATGCTCTGCACTGTGTGTTCATATATTCATATATTTATTCCATCCAGCTACAATGCTCTGCACTGTGTGTCTGTGTGTGTGTGTATATATATATATTTTATAGTAATACGTACATATGTTTATTAGCTGCTCTTGCTTGCTTGTTTTTTTTTCTTGCCTTCTGATTGTTGCTCTGAGTGTTGCTATCCCTGTGCTGTTGCAATCCTGGAATTTCCCCGTTGTGGGACTAATAAAGGCTTATCTTATCTTATCTTATCTTACCTGTTGTTTTGCATATGGTATTCATAAGATTTTTGGAAAGTGTTTTTTAGTTTAATAGATGGCATATCTGCAATTTGTGTTAAGATTAATGGGAGTTATGACATAAAACGATTAATACATGAAACTCAAACAGGCATGTGATTTCTTTATAAAACGAACAATCCTTATATAATCCTTAGTTCTTCTGCTCCAACTCTGATCACTCTCAAAAGGTTTCTAAAGTGTTTACGGTTTAAAAAAATGTTTCCTTCCAACTAAGTGAACCAACTAAGTACTAACAAAAAAGAAAGATGTGTGTACTCAAATAAATTCAACCAACACAAACATTATAATTCATACATTTATTACACTTTCAATAAAACAGACAAAACAAAATAATTTATTTATTATAATAGAAAAATAAATAGGCATAATTAATCAATCTGGTGCAATGAATATTATGATTTTTAGTGTAACCAGTGCACCAGGTTAGGTCTTTCCTTTTCCAGAGTCTCTTTTCACAGTGCATTGCCTGCTTTCTTATCTATCTATCTTCATTTTTACTTCAACTAAGATGTATGTTCTATGGACATCAGGAGAAAAGTACAATATTCGCTCTTGCTTTATAGATTTTTAGCATTGTTGATTAACCGGAACCAAAACGTGATGGATGGAGAAGGGGAAGAGTGATTTCAAAGGTCAAACTGAAGACTCAGAGGGTGCAGATTTTATCAGTGGTGCTGATTTTATACACCTGAAAAAAGAAAAAGAAGCAGCAACATTAGAGTTTATTGCAACATTCTTCGCAATGCATCACTACATTTGAAAATCTGTTCCTGGCATGCAGGAAAATGACAAAAAAAAAAAAAACACACACACACATACTAGGGTAAAATATTTCAAAATTTGTGTATAATTTGACAAAATTGTCTGCACAATTCACACACCGTAGCATTTCCACTACCTCAAAAGCCACTTTCTCCTCACACAGGTAAAATCCTGCACACACTCACCTCTTGTAAGCAAAGCAGTAAAATAAAACAGCCAGAACAACGATGACCATGAGGACCCCGATAATAATGCCAATCAGCTTCTCTAACTGAGGCGAGGTGGAACTTCCAGTATCATCAGCATATATCATGCAGCGGCGCCCACTGTAGAAAGCTTTGCAGCTGCAAAGAAGAATAAAAAAAATGAGTGCGAGTGCATTCCAATGGTGAGCATGAACCAACATGTGGAGAATTTTCACTGATCGGTACTAATATGACGAAAGCAGACTCCTGAGTACGTCTATTGTGTGTATGTTCAGTAGCACTCACATGCATGAGGGCTTGTCACTGTCTTGGGGAAACATGCACATGCCACCATTGCTGCAGTATGTATCGTGTTCGCTTCCACATGGCCTGTGTGAACGCAGGACTTTGGGCAGCTCCACACTGCCTGCGAAAGAATCACATCATAATCAAGACAAATGTAGGGCAGACTTACTGGCTTCAGTGATTTATATACATTTAATGCTGAATAATTAATTTGATTATTGAGCATCTAATTGCATCATACAATTACATTTTTATTTTTCTTCTTCCTGGGCAGAAAGTGTTATTTACTAATCGCTTATGCCTAAAGTAAATGGAAAACAACATTTTTCCACCAATGTTTGCTTACTTTGCAGTCACAAGGTTAAAAAAAAACTACTCACTTGTTTGTTTTCCATTTTTTGCAAACTTAAATAGAAATGCCAGTTTTAATTCATATATTGTGTTCTTCAGATCCTCTGTACATGAAATAACTCTAGCTCAACTTCAACAGGCCACAAAAGCAATGTTTAAAGGGAATAATGACCATTTTCTACACTTTTACCAAGCAATTAAGAACTAACACATATAACACATCATCATCCATGACCAAAGTTTGTCTGGTTTTCTGCACAGACATGATAAAACCTATAAATATGAACTTTGGTTGTAATGCTTTGTCTTCAGACAGACACATGATAGTGAATTATACTTACTGTTACTGAACTGTGTGGTGAGAGATGAATTAGACAGAGGCGTTTCAGTGGTGGAGCGGTCATCGTTGGCCACTGCTGGACGTCCCGCTGTCATCAAGAAGAGCAGCACCGCAGCTACACAACCACGAGCTGGAAAACATTAGCAGATAAGGAGGAAAAATTGATTATTCAACTGCAATAGAACTTTAGCAGTTAATACTCAATTATTAGAAATTACAAGTTTTACATTATCAAACTTCATATTGCTGCAGCCAGGTGCATTTAATGTACAATGTATACCATTAATGCCTGCTCAGTTAATTACAAACCACAAAAATTTAAACACCACACTAAAATTTGAAAGTTACCCTTTTCTTGGTACATTTGTCTCTGTGTGGACATCGTCGTCTGGTGTTGCCTTCTGTTTTGCTCCGTCTGCACACAGAGTGATGAGCAACAGCGTTTTGTTGAGCTTATATACTGTGCTCTTGATTTTTGCAGCCAATGAACAGAGTTTTTTTTTTCCCCCCTTTGACTTAAAACTGAAAAGCACTTCCTTCAAAAAAAAAAAAAATCAGTTTGCATCATTTCCTTTAGTTGCACTGCCAGTCCACATGTAGAGACAGAGCCCACAGTTATGGTAATGATGGGGAAACCGGACTGCCCTGTCCCAGAGGCACTTTTGAATTTGATTTCTGCCCCACAGAAGCCCACACAAACACTTTGGCACCATAAGCCTCGCTCCAATGGCGCCTCAGCAGCATGTCTGCAGGTTCAGTCAATAACTGCTAAAGGTGTTTTGAAATCCTAAGTTTCATCAGAATGGCAAGAATTTTTTTTACAAGATAAGGCAGCCCTTCCTGTCAACAGGTGAAATAAGGATGTTTACACTAGGAAGGAAGAAACAGGTGAGGAAGCCAAGCACACAGTTAAATCACAGGAAATGAGTGTGCGTGTGCATTAGCAGGCATGTCCAGTGGGGTGCATCTCTGGCGATTGGTCAAGCATTACACAAAACCCTGTCATTAAAAAAGGTGTATTTCAAAAATCTTAGACAGGTCGCCTTTAATTAAATTACCCTAATTGTAATTTCCACAGTGTCCACGCTCTAGTGACACATACCGTACAATATTAGTTGGTCAGTGTTTTGCCAACCAGTCTCTGAACCCCAGACATATGAGTCACTTGTTAGCAGGTCTGCTCATTCAAATCGTTGTTACACTACGTCAGTGTTTTATGGCATGCTCGGGATGACCTAATTTTAACGAGTACTCATTAAGTGGTGACGCTGGTGATTCAAACTGCTGAACTTTGGAGTGCCAATATGTCATAACTGAAAAGGATGAATAATGTTTAAAGTGACACTCCTGTGAAAATCAAGTTTTTCTTTTTTTTTGGTAACATGTCTGTAACGTATTTTTTTATGACTTACAAGACATATCAAGAGCAAACGTACGGCCTCGAAGGAAGAAGACGGAACTAAAGAGTCAACTTAGCTTCTTGTGCCAGTTAGCATTTTTGTACAGCTGCTTTGAAAACTTGATACAAATTAAGATGGGTTTTACCATTAAGTTGCTTTTAAGGACCAATGCTGTTCCAGTCATCCTGGGCCACTATGAATACAAGTGGGCATGCCATTCAACCAGTAAGTCTTTTTATCATGGGATGCATTACTTGGTTGTGCAATACAGTAGCCACCAATAGCCTGCTAGTCACGTTAACAGTAGGACACCTAATTTACAAATGATGGGATTTTATGTACAGTGAATGTCAAAGCTCTGTCATCATCATCATTCTTTTAACATCCATTTTCCACTACAAATGGGTTAAATGATGCACGGCTGCTCTCCATTTTCCTCTAACGTGTCTTTAACTGTGAGGCCGCAGAGTTTCATGTCTTCAGACACTAGCTGTGACCACGTTCTATGAGGCCTGCCTCTATTTGTTTGACCATCTATCTCGAAACCGGTGATCCAGTTAATCCAATCGATACGCCTCATTACATACCAAAACCATCTTGGGCGCCTACTCCTGACAGCCATCTCTAATCCGGTTAAGCCAAATTTCTTGCATAGGGCACAGGAATTTATGTTGTCCTCTGGCTTTACATGGCACATCCATCTTAGCATATAAGATAAGATAAGATAAGATAAGGTAAGCCTTTATTAGTCCCACAATGGGGAAATTCCATATACCGCTCATTTCACTGCAATCGAGACAAATGTGTCAAATAGCTAATGTGCGACAGAGAAAATGATCCACAAATATCCAGATATGCCTGGTTATATTCAGATGCTACACGTTTGTTTATTCAGATTTTTGGAGAGATGCTGCTGCACGTTAGGCAGGAGGAGAAAAGAAATGCAATCGGACGTGACTGTCCAATAGTTCTGCCCCAATGCAGCACGGCAAAATAAAATATGTCTGGAGTGTGTCGAGATCGTGGATTGATGATTGTCCATGGAATTAATGTGGAGTGTTGTTTGGCAATTGCGGAGAGGACTGGAGCTGCACCTGCGGGGCACTGTGTCCCCAACTGGGCAACTCAGAATGTCCACTCTCGGCTGCAGGTTTCTTGAGCCGCCAGCCTTGCCTCTCCGCTGTGTTCTATGCTGCCCCGTTGCATGTGTGGTCGTAAGTGATATACAATCGATCTGGTCATTCCTTTCCACAGTCATGGCTGTGTTAGAAGTTCTGGATATTACAGGCACACAAGCACCAGTGGGAACTCGTGATCTACTTTTGGGTGGGTGTATGCAGCTCACATCTTGGCAGAGGACAGCAGTGGCCGCTTTGCTGTGGTGTTCATGTACACCACTTGTGATACCATTTTAGACAGTGTACGATTTATATCCAGAGAAGTGCATCTTTAAGGAATACAACTTAATGCACTGTTGACTTAATGCAGTTTTCTCTGAATAATCAGAGAAACATGTCTAATATTAAAAAAAAAAAAAAATCTCTGGTACTATCCTAATCATCAATGAACACCTTGCATCAATTTTTATGTTCAATTTCTTATTGCTGTCTGTCAACTATGGTCTCACTATGGTGCAGCTGTCCAAAAAATACCTGAAACAAAAATATCCACAAATCAGAAATAAATACCAAAACAGGCTGCCGCATTGGCATTGAGTTTTTTTTTTATTATTATTATTTCATTCTGCTCAAAATTAACTTAATTGACCTCAGTAGAAAAAATATTTATAAATTTTCATTATTCAAAAGCTGAAATAAATAAATTCAATAAATAAACATTATAAACACAGCACATACAAGTATGTTTTCCAGCAGGTATGATATGTTGTCAAGTCACAAATCAATCAATCAATCAATAAATAAATAACCATTTGGTTTGGTGAGTAAACAAATGAATGACCCTTTATGCTGTTTTCAGCGTTCATGGAAACAAACGTCTTTATCGTATGGCCGTTTAATGCATCAGTGCATTCCTGGCAGCAGTCACAGTATTCTTCATCAGCATGGCCACCGTCATCGGTCCCACACCTCCGGGCACTGGGGTGATGAATCCTGCTTTCTCTTTTACTCCTAAAACAAGCCAGATACCTCAATTTGAGTAACAAATTCATGACACGTATACAATGCAGTGGAATGGCTATTGAACATTTCATCATTGTCTGTCACCAAATTAAAAAATAAAACGTAAAAAATGTTTTTACCGTCAAAGTCAACATCACCAGTGAGCCGAAGTTTTCCCGTGTTTGGGTCCAGGATGCGATTTATTCCAACATCAATGACTGCTGCGCCTTCTTTTATCATGTCCGCTGTGATCAGTCTGGGAACACCTAAACACAGAAATCAAGGACATGGTGACAGTAAACAAGCACTTGAGCATTTTCATGTGTCCCCCCCCCCCCCAAGTCATTTCTTACCATTTCACTCAGAATGTATATATATATATTAGTTTATGCTAACTCTTCTTTTTCCAATACTGTACAAAGACATCTTTAGGATATTTCGAACAGCATGAGCACAGTGGCCTCAATCATCCGTAAATGGAAGAAGTTCAGAACCACCAGGACTCTTCCTAGAGCTGGCCAGCCGTCTAAACTGAGTGATAGGGGGAGAAGGGTCTTAGTCAGGGAGGTGACCAAAAACCTGATGGTCACTCTGTCAGAGCTCCAGCATTCCTCTGTGGAGAGAGGAGAACCTTCCAGAAGGACAACCATCTCTGCAGCAATCCACCAATCAGGCCTGTATGGTAGAGTGGCCAGACAGAAGCCACTCCTTAGTAAAAGGCACATGGCAGCCTGCCTAGAGTCTGCCAAAAGGCACCTGAAAGACTCTCAGACCATGAGAAACAAAATCCTCTGGTCTGATGAAACTCTTTGACATGAATGCCAGGCGTCATGTTTGGAAAAAACCATGCACCGCTCATCACCAGGCCAATACCATCCCTACATTGAAGCATGGTGGTGGCAGCATCATGCTGTGGGGATGTTTGTCAGAGGCAGGAACTGGATAGAGGGGAAGATGAATGCAGCAATGTACAGAGATATCCTGCATGAAAACCTGCTCCAGAGCGCTCTTGACCTCAGACTGGGGCGATGGTTCATCTTTCAGTAGGACAATGATCCTAAGCACACAGCTAAGATATCAAAGGAGTGCCTTCAGGACAACTCTGTGAATATCCTTGAGTGACCCAGCCAGAGCCCAGACTTGAATCCAATTGAATATCTCTGAAGAGATCTGAAAATGGCTGTGCACCGACACTTCCCATCCAAACTGATGGAGCTTGAGAGGTGCTGCAAAGAGGAATGGGTGAAACTTCCCAAAGATAGGTGTGCCAAGCTTGTGGCATCATATTCAAAAAGACTTGTTTAATTACTGAACCTGGTCAAGCTCAACTACAAAGAGCCATGGGTCACCCTCCTGTTGTCAGCTGAAAAAAGGCCATAGGAACTTGGAAAGCCACCTCTGTGATGAGGGAAAGGGTAAAAGCTTGTTCTTATACCATCTAAAATCAGAGGCTCACAAACACCAAGCTCAGGTTCTGGAGCCAGTCTTTTGGACCGGGGATGTACTGTTTCATGTGGGAACTGCCCAGGGTAAGAGACAAAGAGCAGAGATGGGTATACCTTTATACCTCCAGTTGAGTATCTATGCATTGGAGTTTTCTCCTGTGGACCAGAGGGCTGCTTTCTTGCACTTTCAGGTTGGGGAATAGGTCCTAACCATTATCTGTGCCTGTGTGCCAAATGCTAGTGCCTGAGGTCTGGGCAGGAGTGTTAGAAACTGAAAACTACACTGTCCTACTGGGGAACTTGAAAGTGAGAGACAGCACAAACAGCAAAATCTGAAAAGCCATGCCAAATTTGAATGGTGTTCTGCTAATGAACTTCAGCTATTGGCACAGTCTGTTCGTAAGTGTGTTTGGCACCAATGTCCCCCAGGTCAAAGGTCAATGGTACATGTCATAATGGTATCATTAGATGGCCTGGTGAGTGTTTATTCTGATAATAACTATAGCTTTGATGTTGGGTAAATAATACAGCTGATCACCTCAGACTCCAGTTAATTTTTATGACATAAAAACCCACATATTAAACTTCTGAAAATAGAGCTGCTTATATAGGAAGACTGCAGACACAGTAGGACTGTTCTGACACATTAAACTCCATACCTGAGCACGTTAACTGCAATTAAGTAAGTTTCACAACTAAATCCTCAGCACACACAAGGGTTTTACAACACATCCCCGACGCGTGCTGAATGCCTGAGGTTGTGTTCATCATAAATTACAGAATACAGATGCTTATCTTAAAGCTTAAACAGAACTGGAACAAAAGAAAATCAGAGGGCTGCCTTGAGTCATCAGGAAATACCCACAGAGAGTACCAATGTGGTACACCCCCACAGTATCATAAAGGACCCTTTTAATGGCAGCCCTACACCAAATGATGATCCCACATTCCTGCAGCCACAAAACATTTCTATTCCTTAACAAAGCTGTAATCCAAGACCAAACACAGGTTAGCGTAACAAGCAGATTTTCGGAAATGTGAGCTTTGATTACTTTGATTTCAACAAGATCTGCACAAGTAAAGGCTGCTAAATCCCTTTCACAATTGTTACACCTTTTGCAATACCATCCCACATAAATCCCTCAGTGCCACTTACAGTATAATGAAACGTAGTAGGAGTGTACTCTGGAACTGGAAACAACACAAAAGTAGTGTGGCTAAAAACTTTTTCAAATACCCAGTTGACATTATAATAATTTACACTAAAGAACAACAGTGAAGAGTTTACGAAATACATTGATCGATTATAATCAGTGATAATTATTATGTTATTGTGCCTTAATCGATTCAGAAATGTCTCACAGCAAATAAATCATTGTTCTTTAGTGTAACATAACAGACAGGATGAAGTTGGTAAAAGTTTACTAATACATACTGAGACAAATTAATGTTGACACTAATTACAAATGAGCTGATCAGGAAGGTTTTCAAATTATTTTTAAATGACCTGCAAAAAAAACCTGATGATACACAGCTGATAATCCCTTGCAAACATATGTTGGTATGGAAAGGAGTTAAGATTAGCCACAAAGGCTATAGCATAAGCATCAAATCTGGCAGTCATAGCGGAACTTGTTGGGCTTTATTCATGAAACAAACAGAAATGAGCTATGAGGGGAGCATGTCCAAGATGGCGTCAAAGTGCACCAATATCAACTGAAAAAAATTATCTAAAACAGCTGAAGTCAGACAAAAACGTAAAGTACCCAATGGAATTTTCGCATGGGACTGGTGTGAATTCTTGACATTAAAAAAACTCATATTGCTGTGGTAATGCCAGTGTTTTATTGGTTTAGATGTATGCTTGGGGTTATTGTTATGCTGAAGGGTGAAAATCTTCTCCATTTTCAGTTTTCTGACTTGAAGGTTTTGGGCCAAAATCTGAACTGCTTTAAATTAATTAGATATTACATACCTTACGAACCTGCTGTACTGTATATGCATTCTATGGTTTTTTCTCATATATCATACTGTTTGACAGTCTGGGCTCAAGCAGCCCCTTCCACAATAAGACATATAGGTTCATTATATAATCAAACCCTAAAAATCTTGGACAAAAAGCCCATTAGGTGGCATCACTGTAATATTTTAAAAAAAAAATACAACCTATTGAGTTTTGAGAGTTTCATTGACCTCTGTTTACTGAAATTAACTTTCAAATGTTTCCATAAATCAGCACCTGAGCCACTTGCTGGTTTCATCCAAAGACAGGACAGCAGCAGAGCCACCAGGAGTTCTGTTAACAATAACTGTAAAATATTCCACCGCAGAACCACATTTGGACAAACAGCTTTCTCTATAAAGGGCAGTCACATCTGGAACACAATGCCAAATGAAATTAAAATAATAACGGACTTTAAAACATTCACTAAAAAGGTTAAAAACTGGCTGAAAAATAAACAAGAATGTACCCATGTATGAAATGATTGTCTGCAGGGTGAGAGTGAATGAAGGGAAGGAATGAATGTGTTTGTTTATAGTGAGTGACGAAGGGAGGGAGACCTGAAATAGGCAAATGTGTGTCAGGTTGTTATATTTGTGTATTTATAATATTTATAATATTTATAATTGTGTATTTATAATGTATTTATGTTTTTTGCATTGATGTATGTGGTTATTGTGTATTCCTTTTCTTTCCTTTTTTTTTTTTTTCCTTTTTACTTGTTTCTCCTTTCTAAAGCCCATCCAGGGACAAGAGTTGCACTTTTATATAGTCTTCGGCATGACCCGGCTGGGATATGAACCCCTGCCTCCTGGGTGTGGGGTGGATGCTCTACCAACTGAGCCACCACTCCGGTAATATCCACTCGAAATGGTATTATTTTGTAGAACAGTTGCTTTCACTGTGACATAAAAGCCTTTTTTTCTAAATTTATGTCCAACAAGCCTAAATTTTATGGGCTGTGATTTCCTTTACATCAGCAATAAAAAGGGGAAACTATCCAAGTGTGAGAATGTTCGGGTTTTTTTTCCTTTTTGGCACAGTAATTGTGTCCCAGGTGTAGTTACCTGCAGCTGCAATAACAATGTCAGCCAGACTTGTAAGCTCTTTCAGTCGCTCCCTTGGAGTACATCTGTGGGCAATAGTCACTGTGGCATCACCTGTAGACATGCACATACAAAAATGTTTGCTCAGTATACTGCTTTAGTAACTATATTTTTACCTCCGCCAAGGAGATAAAGTTTTTGTCGGCATTTGTTTGTCTGTGTGTTAGGAGGATTATGCAAAAAGTATGGGACAGATTTGGATGAAATCTTCACACAAGGTGGCCCTGGGCTACGGATGATCCCACTAGATTTTGGAGGTGATCCATGAGTGCATACCTTCACCAAGGCCCTATCTCATAATGTACAGGCAGACAGAGGGATGGCGGTATGGATGGATGGATGGATGGACGGACTAAAGGATGGAGGGACACAGCTGAAGGGAGGGCAGGACGGATGGATTGAGACTTGGAAAAGTATGCACTCAGAGTTCCCTCTAGTAATTTTTTTATTCTTTGGGATCCGTCCCTGCAGAAAATTACTTTTAAAGCAGCCGAGGAACCACAGAAACAGCCCAGTTGTAATTATAAACTGGGCTGTTAACCTAACTCAGGGTTCTGCAACCTGCAGCTCTGGAGCCATAAATAGATACAGCCGTGGACAAAATTGTTGGTACCCCTCTGTTAATGAAAGAAAAACCCACAATGGTCACAGAAATAACTTGAATCTGACAAAAGTGGTAATAAATAAAAATTCTATGAAAATTAACCTCTTGCGCTCCGTTGTACCACGGACGGGCAAGTCTGATGAAGGCTGCAGTGTACAGTCGAAACATGTTAAGAAGGTAAATACATCTCCTTTCTATTCTTGTCTTTAATAAGAACAAAAGGTAAATAATTAAAAGCAGACAAAATGAACCTAGTTGACCTCCCTTAGTTATGCTGCTAATAGGTTTAGTCAGCCAGGGGACCTCCAATAATGCACTGGGCCTCACTCCTTTCTTCACTCTCAATGAAATATTTTTTTTTTTTTTGATGGTCATTAACATCTGTTTGTTCTCTCCCATAGATTGAGTCCCCATCGTGCTGTTTGCTCTCTACATGTCTGTTCTTTTCATCTTCTCTGTCCCCTCACCCCCCAGCCAGTCGCAGCAGATGACTGCTCCTCCCTGAGCCTGGTTCTGCTGGAGGTTTCTTCCTGTTAAAAGGGAGTTTTTCCTCTCCACCGTCGCCAAGTGCTTGCTCACAGGGGATCGCCTGATTGCTGGGGTATTTCTGCAACTGTGGGGGTTCCCCCTACAGTTGAAAGTGCTATGAGATGACTGTTGTTGTGAAATGGCACTATATAAATAAAGTTGAATTGAATTGAATTGAATTGAAAATAATGTGACCATAAGGATATGTTCAACCAAGATGTGTCCTCTAATTAACATCACAGGTGTCTACAAACTTGTAATCAGTCAGTCGGCCTATTTAAAGGGTGACAAGTAGTCACTGTGCTGTTTGTTGACATGGTGTGTACCACACTAAACATGGACCAGAGGAAGCAAAGGAGAGAGTTGTCTCAGGAGATTAGAAAGAAAATTATAGACAAGCATGTTAAAGGTAAAGGCTATAAGACCATCTGCAAGCAGCTCGATGTTCCTGTGACTACAGTTGCACATACTATTCAGAAATTTAAGATCCATGGGACTGTAGCCAACCTCCCTGGACGTGGCCGCAGGAGGAGACGGATAATACGAATGGTAACAAAAGAGCCCAGAACAACCTCTAAACACATTCATGGTGAACTCCAAGGTCAAGGTACATCAGTGTCAGATCGCACCATCCGTCGTTGTTTGAGCCAAAGTGGACTTCATGGGAGACGACCAAGGAGGACACCACTGTTGAAAACAAATCATAAAAAAGCCAGACTGGAATTTGCCAAACTGCATGTTGACAAGCCACAAAGCTTCTGGGAGAATGTCCTATGGACAGACGAGACCAAACTGCAACTTTTTGGCAAGGCACATCAGCTCTATGTTCACAGACGCAAAAATGAAGCATACCAAGAAAAGAACACTGACCTTACTGTGAAACATGGAGGAGGTTCTGTTATGTTCTGGGGCTGCTTTGCTGCATCTGGCACAGGGTGTCTTGAATCTGTGCAGGATACAATGAAATCTCAAGACTATCAAGGTATTCTAGAGAGAAATGTGCTGCCCAGTGTCAGACAGCTTGGTCTCAATCGCAGGTCATGGGTCTTGCAACAGGATAATGACCCAAAACACACAGCTAAAAACACCCAAGAATGGCTAAGGGCCAAACATTGGACTATTCTAAAGTGGCCTTCTATAAGCCCTGATCTAAATCCTATTGAACATCTGTGGAAGGAGCTGAAGCATGCCGTCTGGAGAAGGCACCCTTCAAACCTGAGACAACTGGAGCAGTTTGCTCAAGAGGAGTGGGCCAAAATACCTGCTGAGAGGTGCAGAAGTTTCATTGACAGTTACAGAAATCGTTTGATTGCAGTGATTGCCTCAAAAAGTTGTGTAACACAATATTAAGTTAAGGGTACCATCATTTTTGTCCAGGCCTGTTTCATGAGTTTGTTTTTTAAAATAATTCTGTTGAACCACAATTCAAAAGCATTGTCTGATTTTCATTGGTTAATTTTCATAGAATTTTTAATTATTACTATTTTTGTCAAATTCAAGTTATTTCTATGACCATTGTGTTTTTTTCTTTCATTAACAGAGGGGTACCATCAATTTTGTCCATGTGTGTAGACCCACAGATAGAGGCTCCTTGAGGCCTTGAAAAAAAAAAAAAAAAAAAAAACTCATACATTTCCAAGAAGCAATAAATTTACAAGAAAATGGTTGCACATTCATGAGAAAAACAATAAAAACACCCATACAATTTTGCAAGAAAAAAAGGCACCAACTTTTTGCAAATAATCAAAAAATTACCAGAAAAAGTAGCAATTTTGTGAGAAAAAGGTAACAAATTTGCAATTTTAAAAAAAGCTGCAAATTTATAAGAAAAAACCTCTTAATCCTGATATTATCAGGCCAGACTGTAGTTGTAATTCTGATGTTTTACCATAGTTTTTAGGCTCACATATTTTTGTGGCTCCATGCAGACTTTTTTTTAATACAAAAATCACTCACAGTAGCTCTTTGTGTAACATAATGCCGACCCGACCTAACTAAAATGCAAGTTTGTTCTCTTAAAGACCCTACCTTTCTCTTGTAAAGCCCCTTTTCCACTAGTACCCATATAGCCCTACTCACTTTGACACAGCTTTACTCAACTCAGTTCGCTTTTGTTTCCATTACACCAGAGTACCACCTGAGGTGGGTGGGATTTTTTTTACAGCAAGGCGGTGCAACACTCCAGTGACGTAAAACACGCAACACAAGCAAAAGACAAGATGGCGGTTTACGAGGCAACTGTTCAGTCTCTGATTTTTTTTTTCAGCGTAAAGGCAAAAAAGGAGAGCCAGAGAAGGCTACAGACAGCAAGATGACACACTCTGGAAAAGTACCAGAGCGTTTAGGAAGCCATAGTGCAGTATAAAGGCGAAGACATGAGGATACGAACTAGATCACATATGAAGGTAAGCTAATGATTGCTAATTTTAGTTAGCTTTAAGTCCACCGCACTACATTGTAATGTCGGCAAGTTATCGGTATTAGGTACTAAAATATGTATGCTGTGTGTGCGTTTCAGATGGCGCTCTTGTGGCAAAATTACCACTTCAAACCGTCGTTCTGGGTGTTCAACACAGGCTGTCAGTGGTGGGATGTCACCCCAGTTTCACAAACACTCAGTGATTACAGAATTTCAGAATGTCTGTAGAAATGTTTAGCTTCCTGTGGAACAAATTGCTGAAAATCATGGCGAGACTGTTGAGACTACATGGGCTGTACCTGCTCCAGCAGCACTGAGTCTGTGGTGGTGACGTGGCAAAAAGTGATCAGTTGCCAAAACTTGATCGCCAGGTGCCATATTGTAGTTATGGGGTGTACCCTGCCTCTCACTCAAAGATGCTGGGATAGGCTCCAGCCCCCCGCGACCCGAAAAGGATTAAGTAGAAGAAGGCGGATGGATGGATGGGTTATATTAGCCGTAAAATATATATTTCAACAAGTAAACAGTACTGAGTTATGTATAAGAAGATATATTTAACAATTATGATGCATTTTTAAACCAAAACAAACTTGAGCTAGGATTAAGAGCAATTAAAATAAAGCCGTCACAAGGTCACATGACGAAATACTTGGATTTACTGGATAGATACATGTAGATACTGTATAAATATATATTCTCTGTATCAACAATGTGCTATAGATGTATTCATTTAGTATTGCACTGAGAACTTTGACAATAAACCTTTGTACTTTCTGCAGATGTGTCTCCACTTTTGTTTTATGTGTGAAGGTTACCACCAAGTGACATAAATTAAATACTAAAAGACTGGAAAAGCTGTCTAAGAACAATCCACCAGTTTGAGAAATCACTTTTGGTTTGGTGTAAGTTTGCCAAAAGAATTATGAACTATAAAGCAGTTTGTGTTCAAATGTTAAATCCTATTAAACCCTAACCCAGGGGTGTCCAATCATGTACCATGGAAGGCCAAGACCCTGCAGGTTCTCTCTTCTACCCAGTCTCTTCAGCAGGTGTTTTCACTGATCAGCAGTCAGTGGAAGAAATTCAGTGGAATCTGCTGTTGAAGACACTGGTTGGAGGTAAAGCCTGCAGGGTCTTGGCCCTCCATGGCACATGACTGGACACCCCTGCCCTAACTCATTATGATAAAGTACAGATGCTAATATGGCCCAGAATTCCTCCATATACTGGTACTGTCACTAAAGTCTGCAGTGTCTTCTGCACTGGCACATCCAACAATACAGTCTTCAGTAAATAAAATAATTGTTTTTGGTTACTTTTTCTTAAAAATGAGCCATTATTTTCAACATCACTGATAAATGGTTTGTACTGTTGACTCTTTTCCCACTGGTGTCTTAACAGACAAAATAGAAAATCATGATGCAAACACATAAGTCCCTAAATTGTTTATTACAATCAGCAGCAAAATCCATATTATTTGGAATGTACAAAAATTCAAACTTTAAACTGTTAAAAAAAAAAAACAGAATGGGTCACACACGCCAGCCATGCTGCCTCACTGAGAAGCAACTGGATGTGCCACTCACGCTGGTCCCGGTTCAGCAGATCTTCAGTGTGCATCTCTGTAAATAGTGACGCAAGGTCCAGTTTGGGGTGGATCGTTTTCCTCTTGCCTAGACGAAAAGAGAGAAATGGGTGGTGGTTAATCAAAGCAAGTTTGAAGTATATTTGGGAAATATACTTGTTGCTAAAAGCCAGTGGTGGGATGTGACAAAAAAGTGCTTTGTTGTTTTATTTAACCACAATTTTCATGTAGCTGCGCTTCAGTAGATTTTACAAGGGCTGAGTTACATTTAAATTCATTTGTTTTTACTGTGGCCTCAGCAATCAGAATGAGTTAAGACATTCAGTTGAATGGAGTCTAGTTACTTTGACTGCAAGTGTGCATCCCCGAGTATGGAGTCGCTCAGTCAAAATGTATGTTTGTATGTAATTTGTATGTAATTTTTATCAAAAAAGTTTAGCCACCACTCTGTCACCGTTGTGTCTCTTCTTACCCTGGCTTCAAGTGTGGGCGGTGTTTTGTACTTGTATTGCTAAAATATAAAAGGATGCACTACAATGGGTCTCACATATTTGTAATGTGTCCTGTTATAGAACTGCATGAGTTTATTGACTATAGACTATAAACTACACATACAGTGCATCCGGAAAGTATTCACAGCGCTCACTTTTTCCACGTTTTGTTATGTTACAGCCTTATTCCAAAAGGGATTAAATTAATTTTTTCCTCAAAATTCTACACATAATACCCCGTAATGACAATGTGAAAAAAGGGTATGAAAGTTACTGCAGGAGCAGAAGGAGCCGTGGGATGTGTTAAGCTAACGTGCTAAGCTAACACTAACGCTACAGCTTGTCGTAGCTAGCACCGATACAAAGGAGCGACTCTGTCCCCGGTTCGTCCCACTGACCTGGCATCGGCCCGGTAGATGACGGTTGAGCCTCCAAACTCACTGGAGCTTTGTCGGTCTACTGGAGAGAAGGACGAACAGAAGGAGCCGCGGGATGTGCTAAGCTAATGTGCTAAGCTAATGCTATCGCTATAGCTAACACCATAGCTAGTCGTAGCTAACACCGATACAAAGGAGCGACTCTGTCCCCGGTTCGTCTCACTGACCCAGCATCAGCCAGGTAGATGATGGCTGAGCCTCCCGCACAGATTCTTAGAATCTTGTGATTGGGGCTCGGCGGAGGAACTAACCGAGGCAACAGCTGGACAGGAGCCGGATCGGAGCTCAACTACAGCGGCGGTAGGGGACGGGGATCAGTGGAGGAGGTGCCGGGGCCCCAGCTGGATAGGAGCCAGATCGGAGCTCAATTACAGCGGCGGGGCTCAGTGGAGGAACTACTGGGAAAGATGGCGGTAGGCAGCGGGGCTCAGCAGAGGAGCTACCGGGACCCCAGCTGGACAGAAGCCGGATCGGAGCTCAACTACAGCGGCGGTGGGCGGCGGAGCTCGCTGGAGGAGCTGCTGGCACCCCGGCTGGACAGGAGCCGGATCAGGAGCTCAATTACAGCGGTGGTAAGCAGCAGGACTAACAGCGGAGGGGGCTAGCTGAGGCCCCAGCTGGATTCGAGGTCGGCTGAATCGGATACTGGCGACACCAGCAGAGATTGTTTTATTATCATCAGGTCAGTAAAAATGCCACCAAAGAAAGAAGAAACGGAAGAGATTAAAAAATTATCTGAACTTCATGTCACAAGAACTGACCAAAGTGGCCATTCAGCAGTCTAAACTATTAGGGCTAATGGAGGAAGTCCGAGAATTGAAATTAACAATTAAGAAAAGAGACAAAAAAATTGCAGACTTGGAGCGACGCATCGAGGATCTTGAACAATATTCTCGTATGGATGATTTAATTATTCGTTGTCGGCCTCCGTCGGTCTATGATGACCATGGAAGAGAATCCTAAACGTGTACTCTGCTGGAACAGCACTGCTTGTGGCTGAACAGGCCGATGCGCGAATGGCACTTCCTGTCACACGGGTCGCACTTGTGGGTGGTCTCCGTGCTGCTGGGTCTGTGGCGGTTCTTCCTGCGAGTCCTTTTTTCATCTGCTGCAGCAGTCAAGTTAAGTTAATTATTAGTGGACTAGAAATTAAATACCAATCATATGCCAATCCTACAGCAGGAATGAGAGGTGAGGAGGCTCCCCTAAGTGAATCAGTTTCCCTGGAAAACCAGGTGCTTCAGTTCCTTGAAAGCTGAAATATTAAGGTTTAAGTAAATGCAATTTCAGTCTGCCATACCTTACCCAGAAAGGATAATAAAACAAAGAAATCAATTGTGATGCACTTTGTGAACAGAAGGATAAAGAATGACATACTGAGGCAGGCCAGAAAGCTACGGGGAACAGAAGTTTACCTAAATGAACATTTAACAAAGACTAATGCTGAAATAGCACAGCAAGCACGGATGCTGGAAAGACAAAAAAAGATACAAGCAACATGGACAAGAAACTGTAGAGTTTGGATCAAACTAAATGGAACACCTGAGGAAGCAAAGGCCATAATAATAAGAGATCTCACTGACTTAAATAAATATAGATGAACACTGATTAAGAAAATTAAGAGACTATTGTGGCACATATGTTGGGTTCATATTTTCCACAAATGTATTGCTGTATGTGTATTGGGTGCTTCATGTCTCGCGGGACAAAGAAGGTCTGGATCGGCAGAGATCTGCAGGAGATAACGAGGAGGTGTGAGATTTGGCCTTTTGTCACAGAGAACATGCCCCAGAAGGATTTCCGGATCATTGAAGAATGAGAGACAATGGTGACAGATCAAAGAGTTGCATTGCGACTGGGATTAAGTACCATGTGACTGTATGTTTGCTAAAGCACCATGTGACTTAGGTTTCGATGCTCCAGGAGTATAAAAGTGTGATGTTACATTGATCAGTCTCTTTTCTTGCTGAGAGGTTGATAAAGCATGTGTTCTGACAATAAAGCTGAACCTGAGAAATAAACTCAGTCTCATCCTTGAGCACATCCTCTACACTGGTGACCCTACGACAAATTATGGCCGGTGACGACCTTCCCGCACCGGACTCTTCAGGAGCCAGCCGGGCTTATGCAGCTACCGCAGTCCAGCTGCCTGATTTCTGGCAACATAGCCCGCGCTCCTGGTTTAACATTGTCAAGGCACAGTTCCATTTTTGGGGAATTTCGGCTGATGCCACGAAATTCTACCATGTAGTCGCAAAGCTGGACAGCCTCACAGCCCAGCGGGTGGAGAACCTGACTAACCACCCACCAGACGACGACAAGTATGGCGCACTGAAAGCCGCTCTCATCCGTGCTTTCACCCCCTCGCTGGGAGAGCGAGCAGAGAAGCTCCTGGTGCTGACTGAAGGAGAGGCAGACAGGCCCGCAGACCTGATAGCGAAGATGCTGAGTCTGAGAGACGACGAAGATGATGGCTTTATCTTCGCCCATCTTTTCCTCAGGACGCTACCGTCAGCGGTGAGAGTTACCCTGGCCAGTTCACAGCTGCTGGCCCACCGAGATTACCACAAGCTGGGCCAGGAGGCGCAGCGACTCGTCGACGCCCATAGGCGACACACGGCCACGACGGCAGCAGCGGAGCTGACCGCAACGCCCGGAGACGGTAGGGGGCCTGAGGCTGCAGCACCAGATTCGCTGACGTCAGCAGCGGCGGAGGCCAAGAGACACGGAGCGGGCGACGTCCTCTGCTTTTACCATCGACGTTTCGCCGAGAGGGCATGCAAGTGCATTCCACCGTGCCAGTTCAAACGCTCGGGAAACGCCAGGACCGGGAGCCGGTAGCAGCTGCGGCTCTCGGCGCGAAGAACAAGCTGCTCTACCTGACGGACGCGCGATCAGGGAGGGAGTTCCTTGTGGACACAGGCTCCCAGCTGAGTTTCATCACACCTTCCTACGCTGACCGGCTGGCGCCTTCCAGCGGACCCCTGGTGTTGGCGGCGAATGGCTCGACGATCAAGACCTTCGGGGAGAAGACCCTCCCCCTGTCTTTTCACGGCCGGGCATTCGAGTGGACTTTCGTCATAGCGGCAGTCAGTTATAACATGTTAGGTGCTGATTTTTTGTGCTCGAATGGTTTATTGGTTGATCTTGCTAATAGACGTCTAGTTAATGCACTGTCTTTCCACTCTATTTCCTGCACAGCCCGGGTGGTCCCGCCTACTGCACAGGCCAACGTCACAGCTGCGGGTGGTAAGTTCTAAGCACTACTCTCTCAGTTCCCAGCACTCACAGTCCCAACGTTTTCGGCGTCAGTGGCTAAACATGGGGTGGAACATTTTATCACCACCTCCGGCCCGTCCATTTTTGCAAAAGCTCAGCGCTTGGATTCAGCTAAACTGGCCATAGCGCGCGAGGAATTCGCCAACCTGGAAAAGCTGGGCATCATTAGACGCTCCAACAGCCCCTGGGCTTCACCGCTACACATGGTCCCAAAGGCTGATGGCTCGTGGCGGCCTTGCGGTGATTTCCGCAGGTTGAATAACGCTTCAGCACACGACCACTACCCGATTCCGCACATCCAGGATTTTTCAGTTCATTTAGTGGGGGCGCGCATTTTTTCTAAAATAGATTTGGTGCGCGGCTACCATCAAGTCCCAGTACGTGCTCAGGACATACCCAAAACAGCGGTAATAACTCCTTTTGGGCTTTTCGAGTTTTTGCGCATGCCGTTTGGACTCAAAGGTGCCGCGCAGACTTTCCAGCACATGATGGATGCAGTTTTACGCGACCTCCCTTTCGTGTTCGTCTACTTGGATGACATTTTGGTAGCCAGCACGTCTGAAGACGAACATGAAAACCACCTCACAGCGGTGTTTCGGAGGCTGGCAGAGCACGGGTTAATAATTAATCCAGCGAAGTGTCAGTTTGGGATGGCACAAATTGATTTTTTGGGGCATCGCGTTTCGCCAGAAGGAGCGATCCCTCTGCCCGATAAAGTTCGCGCAATAACAAACTTTCCCCAACCTCAGACGGTCAAATCATTGCAGGAATTTTTGGGAATGGTTAATTTTTATAACCGTTTCCTCCCTAGCGCAGCGCAGCTCATTCAACCATTGTACACGGCACTTAAAAAACAAAAATCCACAAGTAAAATCGAATGGTCTCCGGAACGGGAGCGTGCATTCTCCCAAGTCAAATCAGCCCTGGCAAATGCGGTTTTGTTAGCACACCTGGTGCCAACGGCCCGCATGGCGCTCACCACGGACGCTTCCGATTTAGCGGTGGGGGCGGTTGTTGAGCAGTTTGTAGCAGGGAGCTGGCAGCCGCTCGCGTTTTTCAGCAAAACCTTGCGCGATAACGAGCGAAAATACAGCGCGTTCGACAGGGAGCTTTTGGCCCTGCATTTGGCCATCCGCTATTTCCAGTTGTGGCTGGAGGGGCGCCGTTTCACCGCGTTTGTGGACCACAAGCCGCTAACGTTTGCGATGGCCAAGATTTCAGAGCCTTGGTCGGGCCGGCAGCAAAGACAGCTGGCCGCGATATCGGAGTTCACCACCGATATTCAGCATGTCGCGGGCAAACATAATGTAGTGGCAGACTGTCTTTCGCGTGCAGTAGCAGCGCCAGGCCCCGTGGGGACAGGCTCGGCAGCCGTGGCCTCGGGCCAGGGTTGTGGTGCGGAAGCGCAAGCAGCCCTGGTCCGCGTAGGTTTAGATTATGCAGCCATGGCCGCGGAGCAGGTTAGCGACGCGGATGTGCGCGCGCTCCAGTCTGGACCAACAGGGTTAAGGCTGGAGCACAGGGTGCAGCAAATAGGTATGCCCCCCCTAATCTGCGACGTCTCCATGGGGCGGCCTCGCCCCGTGGTTCCAGCTGCATGGCGCCGCCGCGTTTTTGACTCAATCCATTCTCTGGCCCACCCGGTGGTGCGCGTATCGATTAAAATGGTGGGGGAGAAATTTGTTTGGCCGGGGTTGTGTAAACAGGTCAAGGAATGGGCAGCAGCCTGCGTAGCGTGTCAGCGAGCCAAAATACACAAGCACACTAGAGCTCCTTTGGAGCCTTTTCACATTCCGGCTAAGCGTTTTGATCATGTGCATGTGGACTTGGTGGGTCCTCTTCCGTTGTCGCAGGGGTGCACACACCTTTAGACGATGGTAGACCGCACCACGCGTTGGCCAGAAGTGGTTCCTCTGGCGTCAACTACAGCAGAAGAAGTTGCACGCGCGTTTTTAACAGCTTGGGTTGCGCGTTTTGGAGTTCCGTCGGACATAACGTCCGACAGGGGTCCCCAATTTGTTTCTGAACTCTGGTCATCGATGGCCCACAGCCTAGGGGTGAAGATTCACCGCACTACCGCGTATAACCCTCAGGCTAACGGTTTGTGCGAACGCTTTCATAGGTCATTGAAAGCAGCCCTCAGAGCGTCTCTTACGGATACAAATTGGGTGGATAAACTTCCATGGGTTTTATTGGGGTTGCGTTCTGCACGTAAGGAGGATTTGCAGGCCTCCCCAGCTGAATTAGTTTTTGCACAACCCCTCCGTTTGCCAGGGGAATTCCTTCCCGACAATCCCGCGCCAAATTGCCCCCCCGATCAACTGTTGCAGAGAGGCACAGGATCAAACACCCTTCCTGGCCCAGTTCATCACAGTTTTCCACGCGTTTTTGTGCCGAAGGCTTTGAAAAATGCGGAGTTTGTTTTTGTTAGACATGATGCACAATGCCCAGGTTTGCGGCCGCCTTATGACGGGCCTTTCAGAGTGTTGGAAACAGGGGAGAAGCATTTTTTGCTAGATTTAGGAAGCAGGGAAGAGTTGATTTGCATAAACAGACTCAAACCCGCTTTTGTTCTGGCTGATGAACACGTGCAGTTGGCGAGGGCCCCCCGCCGTGGCAGGCCGCCGAGAAGGCATTCTTTGGAGCCCCCACAGAGATGTGCTAACAGTTCTGATCCACAGGTGCAGGAGGACGCTGCTGAAGGAACAATGCCAGCTTACAGCAGATATGGCAGGAGATTAAGACCTAGGCAATTGGTGGATTGATTTTTGATATGTGGTTATATTTTCTGTCATACATCGCTGATGATGTTTTGTCCCTTAGTAGACGTTTGGGGGGGGTTATGTGGCACATATGTTGAGTTCATATTTTCCACAAATGTATTGCTGTATGTGTATTGGGTGCTTCACGTCTCGCGGGACAAAGAAGGTCTGGATCGGCAGAGATCTGCAGGAGATAACGAGGAGGTGTGAGATTTGGCCTTTTGTCTCAGAGAACATGCCCCAGAAGGATTTCTGGATCATTGAAGAATGAGAGACAATGGTGACAGATCAAAGAGTTGCATTGTGACTGGGATTAAGTACCATGTGACTGTATGTTTGCTAAAGCACCATGTGACTTAGGTTTCGATGCTCCAGGAGTATAAAAGTGTGATGTTACATTGATCAGTCTCTTTTCTTGTTGAGAGGTTGATAGAGCATGTGTTCTGACAATAAAGCTGAACCTGAGAAATAAACTCAGTCTCATCCTTGAGCACATCCTCTACACTATGATAATTCATATCCACACACACGGCAAGAACAGTTCTTTTGTGACATACCATGTCAATGTACTTTAAAAACAAAAAACCTATGACTGACTTTAGTAGACATCAATCATCCCCAGTTGGAGGAAGTCTTTTGACAGAGTGAGGAAATTCAGACTCTGAAAATATGTCATTATGCTGAACATAAACTACAAGAGATGGAGAATGATATGGATCCTGATAACCACTTCTTCAATAATATTCATAATCACTGTGAATATTATACTGAAAAGCAATTCAAAAGTCAAGTGCAATTAGATGGTAAACTATCAATAATACACTTCAACAGCAGAAGTCTTAACAAAAACTTTCCACAGATTCAGGACTATTTAAAACAGCTAGATAGAAAATTTACAGCTATCGCAGTCTCTGAAACTTGGCTCAATAAAGAGCAGGCTTCTCTGATGGCAATAGAGTGATATCAGATGTTTTACATTAACAGATCACAAAAAAAGGGTGGTGGTGTTTCACTGTATATTGATGACCTGTATAGGTGTAAACTTGTAAATGGAAAGTCCTTTGCACTACCAGGGATTCTGGAATGTGTTACTGTTGAGATTGACCAAGATAAAACAAAAAATCTCATTATAAGTTGTACATATAGAATGCTGGGAACTTGCGTTGAGACATTCAGAGATAAATTAGTCGAGCTGTACAATAATATAACTAGTAAGAAAATGGTTGTAATCTGTGGAGATTTCAATATTGATTCACTAAATCCATTTCAACAAAATGTAATTACAGAGTTCATGAAGTCTGTGTACAGTATGAGTCTATATCCCACAATAACACATCCCAGTAGAATCACAGTTCACACTGCTACACTAATTGATAACCTGTTTGTTAATATTATTGATAAGAAAATAGAAAGTGAATTATTGATAAATAACATAAGTGACCATTTGCCAGTCTTTGCACTTAACCATTGGCCACACGTGGGCCAATACAGAAAAAACTTTAAAATCTTTCAGGTACAAATCACAAAATGCAATCAGTTCTTTTAAAGAAGACCTCCTGAAGCAAGACTGGACAAAAGTCTATGTATCAGATGTAAATGAAGCCTAGGACACATTCATGAACATTGTAACCACTCTTTATGAAAACAATTGTCTATTAGTAAAAAAAAAAAGCTTAAACAGAAATTTGTCGACAAGGCATGGTTAACCAAAGGATTACAAAAAGTGTGTAAAAAGAAAAATTTATTATATAAAGCTTTTCTAAAGAAAAGGACAAAAGAAGCAGAGCAGCGGTATAAAACATACAAAAATACGTTAACCTCTTGCACTCCGGGATACCGCGGGCGGTCACGTCTCTGCGTACTAGTGCGCACTGAAAAAAAAAAAGCTGCATTTCCGTTCTTCCACTACAGACACAGCCGCGAACAGAAAGCCAAAGGAGTGCTTTGATTGGTTTAGATTTGATTGACCTCTCATTCGAATAATAAGAGCTTTGAATTGGGTTTCTGAAACCTTGAAGAACCAATGACTGAAAACCTAGCAAGAAGGAACCGCATACCAACGGCTGCGAATACAGCGAGCCAAGTGAAGCAGAGAAGTTCGACGATTGAAAGCGTGCGTCCCGTGCATAAAATCTGTTTTGTGTAAGCCGCTGTGCGTGACGGTAGCGTTCGCCAGTGTTTTTTTCTTACTACTGTTCTTATTTGTTTTGAAAAATCGTTCGCCAAAACCGCAATCATGGAAGCGCAAAACCGCAATAATGGAATCATGGTTTGACCGGGTCGCGTGACCAGAACCACGAGTCGTAACAAGCGGACCAGCGTCATGTTCGTCTGACAATGAGGAAGAGATGTTCGCCAGCGACACTGCTGTTGTGGACAGGTAACTGTTATAAGCTAAATTATTCTTTATCCCTGAAAATTGTAATCAAAATGACTTTTGACCGATGGGTAAATTACAACTGTGCGTCATCGCCACATGACGGACCGCAGCGCACAGACCGGACCGTGCGTCGAGAATGTTCCCCCCCTTCCCCCCGCTACTCCTCTGTAGCGGATTGCAGATATATTGCAGATATTTTAGTACAACTGTGCGTAGTAGACCGCGGCGAACGGTTCAGTCCATGCGCCGCGGTCCGTCATGTGGTGATGGACGATGTCCGTCCTCTGTAGCGGGGGGGGGGGGGGGGAGTTGTTATCCTCTACATTACAGATATTTTAGTATAATTTTTATTGCACTGTAGGTCATTTTTTCTTGTAAAAAAAAAAAGCCACACATTTTTTTACGTGGCATGCTTCTTTGTGTGTGGGGGCTTGTTTGTTCATTCATTCATTCATGAATGAATAAACAACCCCCCCCCACACACACACACACAGCCCTGAGTGTCACATTTCGTTAGAGCCCAAGATCAAGCTTCTATATTGAATCATTCAATAGTTACAGACGTTCTTCCAAACTGTGCCATTTGGCACAATTTGGCACAGTTCAAAAACGCCTGGGAACAACCTGACAAAAAAGCTGTGTAATATATTCATTTTTTGTGGTATTGTTACAAAATTTTGACCTCAGCTGGATAACACTTGGTTCTAACATTTCTGTTGCATTTTCCAGCCCATATCTGACAGCTGTGTGTTATTTGCAAGCATTTGTATCCAAAAAAACACCCAGGCGAACTTTTTTTTCTTCAAGTTCAGTATGGTTAGACGACTGTTACTCAGTGGCAGGAGCACTTAGAGAGATTATGACTGTTTTGCCAAAAAATTCAAAGTGTACTCTTTTAAATGAGACCAACCCCATGAAGATGCTGCAAACGGTTGAAGAACAGCTTTTGATTTACTTTGGGTACGTTATTTTTAGGCGTTTTTAGGGAAATTGACCAGAGTGCAAGGGGTTAATATATGTAATGAGATGTAGTAAAAGAGACTATTACAGTAAAGAACTGGAGAAAAACAGCGATAATATTAAAAATACATGGACAATACTTAATAATATTCTTGGAAATAAAAACAGAAATACAAGCTACCCAACCAATCTTTCAAAAAAAAAAAAAAACAACTCAGAGTGTGAATGCAGTCTCATCTGCAGATGAATTTAATAATTTTTTTGTTAACATTGGTCCTAATTTGGCTCGAGAAATACCCATTACTGCATCTACAGGTGATACAATAAGCAAAAACATTTCTATAAAAGACTCCATTTTCATAAAGAACACAGACGAGAGAGAGGTCATTGAAATTGTTAAATCGTTTAAAAGTAAAATATCTACGGATTGTGATGGTATTGACATGCTTTTAGTCAAAACTATCATTGAATGCTTAGTGAAGCCACTGACGTATATTTGTAACCTGTCTCTCCAAACAGGTATATTTCCCAATGCAATGAAAATAGCTAAAGTAATTCCAATATACAAGACAGGTGACTGAGGGGAATTTTCAAACTATAGACCTATTTCACTATTGCCGCAATTTTCCAAGATACTTGAAAAAATATTCTGTGAGAGAACTGACAACTTCATAATGAAGAATAATTTATTGTGTGAGCAGTAATATGGGTTCAGACACAAGAGGACAACTGCATTTGCTCTAATGGAATTTATAGAAAAAATATCAACAGCTGTTGAAAATAAAGAATATTCAGTTGGGGTATTCCTGGATCTTAAAAAAGCATTTGATACAGTGGATCATAATTTATTATTAAAGAAACTACAAAATTATGGTATTGGGGGTAGCACTGTCCTAGTTATGTAGTTGCTTAAAGAACAGATATCAGTATGTATGTGCTGGTAGCAAAAACTCACAGTTACTGAAGGATACTTGTGGAGTCCCACAGGGCCCAGTTTTGGGGCCATTGTTACTCAACATGTATATAAATGATATATATGTAAAGTTTCGGAAAAAATGGATTTAATATTGTTTGCAGATGACACTAATTTATTATGCAGTGGAAGCAATTTGGAACAACTTTTGGATACACTCGGAAAGGAAACGTGAACCTAGAGACTCCAGCGGCCATAGTCAAATGCATTCCTGGGGCCAGAGCAGGCGACATCGAGTCAAATTTGAAAATGCTGGCTAAAAGTAACTGTAAATATTCCACAATTGTTATTCACGCCGGCATTAATGACATCCATCTCCGGCAGTCGGAAGTCACGAAACTTAATATAGAATCGGTGTGTGACTTTGCAAAAACGATGTCTGCCACTGTAGTATTCTCTGGGCCCCTCCCCAATCTGACCAGTGATGACATGTTTAGCCGCTCGTCATCCTTGAACCGCTGGCTGTCTGTGTGGTGTCCTGCAAATAACGTGGGCTACACTGACAATTGGAGCTCTTTTTGGGGAAAACCTTGTCTTATGAGACGAGACAGCATTCATTCCACTTTGGATGGTGCTTCTCATTTATCTAACAATCTGGCATCTTTTTTATCCAAATTTCCAAAACCTTGACTACTCAGAGTTGGGACCAGGAAGCAGAGTCGCAGTCTTACACGCCTCTCTGCAGCTCCTCTTCATCCGCCACCCCTCAGCTTAGCCCCTGTCTTCCCCATCAGAAAATCGTTGTCTGCTCCCTCCAAAGTAAATAAAAATATAATGCATAAGCATCCCAAAGTGATAAAGCAAAATATTGGTAAAACTCAAATTAAACATAAAGCCTCTAAATTGAATGATTTGGCCTCTGTTCCTCCTCATAATTTAAAAATTAAATGTGGTTTATTAAATATTAGGTCTCTAACTCCCAAGTCTCTGTTAGTCCATGATCTGTTAATTGATCATCAGATTGATTTAATTTCCCTTACAGAGACTTGGTTAGGGCAAGAGGATTATGTTGGTTTAAAATGAATCAACTCCCTCTGGTTATTTAAACTGTCAAAATCCCAGAAGTTCTGATCATGGAGGAGGAGTAGCAACAATTTACCATTCCAAATTACTAGTTAATGTAAAGCAAAAAACATGTTATAATTCCTTTGAGGGTCTGGTCCTCAGTATTGGGCACTTTAGCAATTTTAGGTTAAACCCAATTTTATTTGCCATAGTTTATCGTCCCCCATCAACCTACTCAGAATTTTTATCCGAATTTGCTGATTTCTTAGCTGATTTAGTGCTGAAATCTGATAGAATAATTATAGTAGGGGACTTTAATATACATGTGGATGTAGAGAGTGACTGCCTTAATGTGGCATTTAATTCAATATTAGACTCAATTGGGTTTTCTCAGAAAGTAGGAAATTCTACTCATTACCTCCACCATACATTGGACCTTGTTCTGACATATGGCATAGAAATAGAAAATCTTGTAGTGTCTCCTCATAACCCTGTACTGTCAGACCATTGTCTGTTAACCTTTGATTTTACTATTTCTGACTATTTGGCTCCTAAAGAAAAATATTATTACAGTAGATGCCTCTCAGATGATGCTGTTACCAAATTTATGCAGATTGTTTCTTCTATGCCATGTGTCAACACAACGGAAATAAGCTATAGACAGCTTGCTCCTTCTGTAATTGATAACATGGTGGATAGTGTTTCAGCTTCTCTGCATCAGACTCTAGACTTGGTGGCCCCCTTAAAAAAGAAAAAGTCTAATCAGAGATTTCTAACTCCTTGGTTCAACACAGAAACTCGTAGCTTAAAACAGAAGACTCGTCAATTAGAAAGAAAATGGCACTCCACTAATTTAGATGAAATCTATTTAGCTTGGAGAAATCATCTTTTAATTTATAAAAAATCTCTTAGAAAAGCTAGAACGAGTTATTACTCTGCATTAATAGAAGAGAACAAGAATAATCCCAGGTTTCTTTTCAGTACTGTAGCCAGGTTGACAAAGAGTCAGGACTCTGTCAATCCTAGCATTCCCTTAGAGCTTACTAGTCAGGACTTTATGAACTTTTTCAATAATAAAATTTCATCCATCAGAGATAAAATCAATCAGATTCTTCCCACAGTTAACTTAAATACTGTAACTACTACAACTCCTTCTATTGATGTCTGTCTTGATGAGTTTAATCCAATCGACCTTTGTGAGTTAGACAAAATAGTTTCCTCATCCAAACCTTCAACTTGTCTTTTAGACCCTATTCCTACCAGGTTATTTAAAGAAGTCTTCCCACTTATTGGTAGCCTTATTCTTCATATAATCAATTCTTCATTAACTTTAGGCCATGTACCGCAGGCTTTTAAAACGGCTGTAATTAAACCCTTACTCAAAAAGCCAACGCTAGATCCAGGAGCTTTAGCTAACTATAGACCAATCTCTAATCTCCCTTTCATTTCAAAAATCTTAGAAAGAGTTGTTGCTGCACAATTATTTGACCACCTACAGGAAAATGGTTTACTTGAAGAGTTTCAGTCTGGGTTTAGAATCCATCATAGTACTGAAACAGCCTTAGCGAAGATCACTAACGACCTCCTCATTGCATCTGATAATGGACTGGTTTCTGTACTTGTCCTTTTAGACCTTAGTGCAGCTTTTGATACTATCGATCATAATATTCTACTTGATAGATTAGAACACTATGTTGGACTTAATGGAACTTCGTTGCAGTGGTTTAGATCTTATTTATCTGATAGGTTCCAGTTTGTTCATGTAAATAATGAGTTTTCTTTCAACTCAAAGCTCAGTCATGGAGTTCCACAGGGATCTGTGCTAGGCCCTACTCTTTTTAGTTTATATATGCTTCCGTTAGGCAACATTATTAGAAAGCACTGTATACATTTTCATTGTTATGCTGATGACACACAATTACACCTGTCAATGAAGCCAGATGATAGTAATCAATTAGCCAAGTTAGAAGCCTGTCTTAAGGAAATCAAAGCTTGGATGACTTGTAATTTCCTGCTATTAAATTCAGATAAGACTGAAGTCATTCTTGTTGGTCCAAAAAACCTTAGAAATTCCTTTCCAAATCAAACTTTCAGTTTGGATGCGGTTACTCTTTCTCTTAATAGCTCTGTGAGGAACCTTGGAGTTATTTTTGATCAGGATTTGTCCTTCAATTCACATATTAAATTTGTTTCTAAGACTGCCTTCTATCATTTGCGTAATATTGCCAAGATTAGGAGCATCTTGTCTCAGAGTGATGCTGAGAAGCTGATCCACGCTTTTGTTAGCTCGAGATTAGATTATTGTAATTCTTTATTATCAGGCTGTCCTAAAACATCTTTAAAAAGTCTTCAGCTGATCCAAAATGCTGCAGCAAGAGTTTTAACAGGTACTAGAAAGAGAGATCATATCTCTCCGGTTCTGGCCTCCCTTCATTGGCTTCCCATAGAGTTTAGAATTAAGTTTAAAATCCTTCTTCTTACTTACAAAGCTCTAAACAATCAGGCTCCTTTTTATTTAAAAGATCTGATACTACCGTATTATCCTAACAGAGCACTACGCTCCCAAAATGCAGGATTACTTGTAATACCTAGAATCTCCAAAAGTACAATGGGAGGCAGAGCCTTCAGTTATCAAGCTCCTCTCCTGTGGAATCAGCTGCCAATCTGGATTCGGGAGTCAGACTCGATCTCTGTTTTTAAGAATAGGGCTAAAACCTACCTTTTTGATATAGCCTACAATTAGGGAGGGATCATGTGTTTCTGAACCCTCCCTTAGTTATGCTGCTAATAGGTTTAGTCAGCCAGGGGACCTCCAGTAATGCACTGGGCCTCACTCCTTTTCTCACTCTCAATGAAATATTTTTTTTTGCTGGTCATTAACATTTGTTTGTTCTCTCCCATAGATTGAGTCCCCATCATGCTGTTTGCTCTCTACATGTCTGTTCTTTTCTTCTTCTCTATCCCCTCACCCCCCAGCCAGTCGCAGCAGATGACTGCCCCTCCCTGAGCCTGGTTCTGCTGGAGGTTTCTTCCTGTTAAAAGGGAGTTTTTCCTCTCCACCGTCGCCAAGTGCTTGCTCACAGGGGATCGCCTGATTGCTGGGGTCTTTCTGCAACTGTGGGGGTTCCCCCTACAGTTGATAGTGTTATGAGATGACTGTTGTTGTGAAATGGCGCTATATAAATAAAGTTGAATTGAACTGAATTGAATTGAATTGAATTGAATTAGGAAAGCTTAAACTGTGGTTTGATTCAAACAAATTAACGCTCAGTTTAAGTAAGACAAAATTTATCATTTTTAACAACCATCACAACAACTTAGTATCTAAACTCAGTGTAAACGGTGTAGAGATTGAAAGGGTATCCAAAATTAAATTTCTTGGAGTAATAATTGACAATAAACTGTGTTGGAAGTCACATATTAATTATATTAAAGGTAAAATATCCAAATCAATTGCAATACTACACAGAGTGAAATATTTGCTGAATCAACCCACACTATATACTTTGTATCATTCATTAATACTCCCATACATGACATATTGTACTGAAGTATGGGGAAATACATATAAAACAAACATATATCCAGTCTTTATGCTTCAGAAGAGAGCTATTAGAATAATAAACAAAGCTGCTTACAGGGAACCAACAAACCCACTTTTTCTTAAATTAAAAGCTCTCAATTTGAAAGATCTGGTTGACTTTAAAACTGCAGTAATAATGTTTAAAGTGAAGAATCTATCACTGCCCGCAAATATCCAAAAGTTGTTCCAAATAATGGGCTGCACGGTGGCGCAGTGGTTTAGCACTGTGGCAGCACAGTTTACCCTCGGCCGGGGGATCGCGGGGATCGTGAGATCGTGGGTTCGATCCCCGCCCCCGACCAACAGTGAGCTGTGTGGAGTTTGCATGTTCTCCCCGTGTTGCGCGGGTTTACTCCGGGATTTCTCCGGTTTCCTCCCGCATACCAAAAACATGTAGGTTTAGGGCGCTCGCGCACGCAGCGACTGGCAGCCGGTGGCTTGTCACCAGACTGCAAACCAAATCTACCTACGGGTACAAATAAGTAACAAAAAAAAAAAAAATAATAAGGGAGAAACAATATCATTTCAGAGGAACATGTATATTTCAAAAACTTTCAGTGAGAACTACCACCAAGCAACACTGTGTCTCAGTGCAAGGAGTCAGGTTGTGGAATGCTTTTGGACCCGAATTAAAATCATGTACAACGCTTGGACAATTTAAACAAAAACTAAAGGAAGAAATACTCCAAACATATATACAAGATGAATGTAAAATCACATAAGAATTATCATATTCAGCCTGTGTTGTGCTGTTGCTTAGTTTTGTTTTTTTTGTCACGTTTTGTCTTAGCTTTGTTCTGAATTGTAATCGCTCTTGTTATGTTTTTCTTTTGAATTCTTGGATGGAATATGGGTGGGCAATATAAGCTGCGGCTTCAGCCATCACCCATTTCGGATAACTTATGTTCAAATAAGTTCATTATGTCTTCTCTCAATTATTTATCTTTTGTTCTTATAAAAGAAAAAAAATAGAAAGGAGATGTCTTTACCTTAACATGTTTCCACTGTACATTGCAGCCTTCGTCAGACAAAAAAGACATCTCCTTTCTATTTTATTTTTGTCTTTTATAAGAACAAAAGATAAATAACTTATGTTCAACTGTATAATCAGAGGAGTTATTGTTTAATTTGACCTTGTTAGATTTTTTTCCCCTTTGTTATATTATTCTGTTCCTTCCGTTTAATCTTTACTTTTAATCTATCCGAAATAAAGATTCATTCATGAAAAAAAGTTTTTTTTTTGAGATTTTTGCAAATTTATTAAAAATAAGAAAATAAGAAATCACATGTACATAAGTATTCACAGCCTTTGTTTGCCATGAAGCTCAAAATTGAGCTCAGGTGCATCCTGTTTCCACTGATCATCCCTGAGATGTTTCTACAGCTTAACTGGAGTCAACCTGTGGTAAATTCAGTTGATTAAACATGATTTGGAAAAGCACGCCCCTGTCTACATAAGGTCCCACAGTTGGCAATGCATGTCAGAGCACAAACCAAGCATGAAGTCAAAGGAATTGTCTGTAGACCTCCAAGACAGGGTTGTCTCAATGCACAAATCTGGGGAAGGGTACAGAAAAATTTCTGCTGCTTTGAAGGTCCCAATGAGCACAGTGACCTCCATCATCCGTAAATGGAAGAAGTTCAGAACCACCAGGACACTTCCTAGAGCTGACCAGCCGTCTAAACTGAGCGATAGGGGGAGAAGGGCCTTAGTCAGGGAGGTGACCAAAAACCTAATGGTCACTCTGTCAGAGCTCCAGCATTCCTCTATGGGGAGAGAAGAACCTTCCAGAAGGACAACCATCTCTGCAGCAATCCACCAAACAGGCCTGTATGGTACAGTGGCCAGACGGAAGCCACTCCTTAGTGAAAGGCACATGGTAGCCCATCTGGAGATTGCCAAAAGGCACCTGAAGGACTCTCAGACCATAAGAAATAAAATTCTCTGGTCTAATGAGACAAAGATTGAACTCTATGGCGTGAATGCCAGGCGTCATATTTGGAGGAAACCAGGGACCACTCATAACCACGCCAATGGTGGTGGCAGCATCATGCTGTGGAGATGTTTGTCAGCGGCAGGAACTGGGAGACTAGTCATGATAGAGGGAAAGATGAATGCAGCAATGTACAGAGACATCCTGGATGAAAACCTGCTCCAGAGCACTTTTGACCTCAGACTGGGGCGACAGTTCATCTTTCAGCAGGACAACAACCCTAAGCACACAGCCAAGATATCAAAGGAGTAGCTTCAGGACAACTCTGTCAGTATCCTTGAGTGGCCCAGCCAGAGCCCAGACTTGAATCCAATTGAACATCTGGAGAGATCTGAAAATGGCTGTGCAGCGACGCTTCCCATCCAACCTGATGGAGTTTCAGAGGTGCTGTAAAGAGGAATGGGCCAAACTGCCCAAAGATAGGTGTGCCAAGCTTGTGGTGTCATATTGAGAAAGACTTGAGGCTGTAATTTCTGCCAAAGGTGCATCAACATAGTATTGAGCAAAGGCTGTGAATACTTAGGTACATGTGATTTCTTAATTTTTTATTTTTAATAAATTTGAAAAAAAATCTCAAAAAAAAAACTTTTTTCACATTGTCATTATGGGGTATTGTGTGTAGAATTTTGAACAAAAAAATGAATTTAATCCATTTGGGAATAAGGCTGTAACATAACAAAATGTGTAAAAGTGAAGCGCTGTGAATACCTTCCGGATGCACTGTATAAACTAAATTATAATGGTGACTGAACAACTCCCATTCCCCGAAGTGCAAGACACATTATTATGAATATAATTCATAAAAGATCACACAAGTGATCTGACAAAAAAATAAACAAGCGGTTCTTAAACACTGGCTAATATTGGATGTCCCATTCATTTTCAGTTATTCTGTAATTAATATTCACACAATCAAATAAATCTCAGTCCAGTCCCTTTCATAGTAAGTGGAAATTGTGCTACTTTAGTTTTGGCACTTTATCTATACTTTAACTTAAAAAGCAAAGGATTTGAGTACTTTCTCCAACACTGCTAAAAACAACGCTGTGTGCAACTTGTTTCTTACCGGTCATCACACGTCATGCTAAACGTTGCCAGTTTCAAAGCAGATGCTGGGCGGACTCTAGAACGAAAATACACACAACTTAAGAACATGCACAGCACGAAAGTGCAACATGTAAAAAAAACACCTTTTTAACCAGGATTACCACTAGCTTATTTCGTCAGATGATGTCAACACAATACAAGCAGAGCACGGAGTTAGCATTGATGGCTAACTAGCTAGCTCATTGTCTGCATACAGGAGACAACGTTGTTGTCTGTTCAAAGTGAGCTTTCCACCACTGGGGTAAATAATGTAAAAGATGCATAATATCACATCATATCACAACACTCACCATCCTCTATATCATGGTTTTTCAACTGCCATGGTCGGGTCTTCACGTTATTTGCCAGTCGGTGGCCGTAAATTCATTTCGGGTGGTTCCATCTAGTTCCCTCTGGATTCTCTCATCAGCCAAAGGCACAGAGAAGTCTGCTGGACCACGGTGTTGATTTCTGTGAAGCCATTCTATCACTGTGGTTTATACTGATGCTTGCTTGCTTGCTCGCAGACGAATCTTTTGCAAATGGCGGCTCGAAATTCTGTAGAATACGTCGCTCTCATGATGTTACACCCTGACCAATCAGTGGCCTGCAGTCTTTTGACGTCACATTTTCAGCTTGATACGGTATGGTCATAACCACCCTGCAGCAGGCATGTCTTTCGTCACGAAATTTAGTATCAGTTACTAACGGAAAAGCCTACAAAGCACGCAGAGTCGAAGAGAGTAGGGCTAAGCAGATGCTAGTGGAAAAGGGGCTTAAATGTTTGATTTGTAAATTTGCATTTTTTTCCATAAATTAACACATTTCAAGAGATTCAAGTGATTCAAAGATTTTATTTGTCAATACTACTATAAATACAGGACATACAGGAGAATTGAAATGCCGTTTCTTTCTCTTCAGCAGTGTGTGCAATATATATAAAAAAAAAAAGAAAGAAAGAAGGGTGAAAAACAACAGCAGCAGTCTATGTACAGCAATGCTACCCATAGTGCACATAACAACAAAAGATAAAACCCAGACATCCTGTAGCGCAAATAAAGATAAACAATAAAATCCAGCAGTCCTATATACAGAAAAAAGTAGAACAGTAATACTCGTAGTTGCAAGTTCGATGCGATAGTGTAGATGCAGATAGTGACAAATTGGACTGCACATGGTAAATATGTTGAGCTTTGAAAATATGATCCTGTATGCAAATATATGGTTGGTCTTTGAAATTATCCATGGTTCTGCACCCCCACCCCTTAAGACTTTTGTGCACCTGACTTCTGAACAAAATACCAGAGTAACAAGGACTTTGCCTAGGTAGCATTGTTGTAAAACTGCTTTTGGACAATCAGCATTCTCATACAAAGCTATAACAGAATGGAACAAGCTCCCCACTGCTTTGAAGACCAGAACAAATTACAGAGACTTCCACAGAGACAAAAAAAAATGGATTTTAAGTAATCAAGCCTGTCAGCATTGACTCTCCCCCTTAAATGGGTTTTGAAATTGTACTCTTAAATTGTTTTTATGTGTGCCGTCTCTCTTACTTTTTTAACTTACTCCCTGCTTGCTTCAGGGTCAACAGTTTCTGAAACCCAAGCTGAATTGCTTTCTGTATGTGCTGTTTTTCTTTTAATATCTCCTGCCTGTCTCAGGGACTACAGATGGAAATTAGTGAGAACGCTATAATCTGGTACAGAGCATCTTTACCCTGTGTTTAATGTTTTTTTTTCCTGTACATGGTCCCTGACAAATAAACCAATAAACTAAACTAAACTAATATTGCAATAACAGACAGCAGCAGGTATGGAGTTTGTGCAAATGGTTGCAGTAAGGTGCAGCGACATACAGCTGCAGATGTATGACTGTTGGTGTGCCAGTCTTTTTGTGCAACCAACTGAGGTAGTTATTGTGTGGATGAGTGCATTATGGTCGGGGGGGGGGACAGAGTTCAGGGTCCTGATGGCCTGGTGAACAAAGCTGTTAAGCAGTTTTAGAGTCTGCCAGCAGAGGGAGCTCTAATTAAAACCTAAGTGCAAGTGGTCCAGCAAGAGTGAGAGATAGAGAGAGCAGTGTGCCCCAGAGTACATCTTTTAAGGTATGTATGTGTTGCATGCTGAGACTGCATTAATAGGCTGTGAGCAGCAATAAATGTACAGAGCAGGCTGCTTTTAATTAAACAATAAATGCTACAGCTCCTCACAGAGGAGTTTTTACAGTGACAAGTTTCAAACTGAAAAATGGTAAATGGCATTCACTTATATAAGATAAGATAAGATAAGATAAGATAAGCCTTTATTAGTCCCACAATGGGGAAATTCCAGGATTGCAACAGCACAGGGATAACAACACTCAGAGCAACAATCAGAAGGCAAGAAAAAACATCTAGTAAACATATGTCCATATTACTATAAATGTATATATATAGACACACAGTGCAGAGCATATAGCATATGCGTTTGTATTCTCATCTCTTGATGACCAAAGCGCTTTACAGATACTGCTATCCACCCATTCACACACACATTCACACACTGATGGCGGCATGCTACCTAACATGGCGCTTCCAGACCCACCAGGAGCAATTGGGGGTGAAGTGTCTTGCCCAGGGACACAATGGCAGGATATCCGGGGAGAGCAAGATTCGAACTGCCAACCATGCGGTTATTAATTTAAACCAGAAATGTAGCATGTTCATCAGTAAAACTATTTTTGACTTTGATCATTTTCTTCAAACAGACCTTTTATTTTAACCTTGCTTTTGATTTGTTTCCTATTTTAACTGTCTTAATTTATGATTTTAAACCTATGTCACAATTACTTATCTTATTGCAAATTATTAATACTTGTGTGTGTGTTTAACTTTAAGTGTTGTTTTGCTCTTCTAGTCATCTTAACTGTCTAGTCTTTTAATCAGCAAATTATCTTCTTTATCAGTGACCATTTTATCTTTTTTATCACCCTGTCCAAGCTCCGTTGTTTCTTCATGGGGAGTCTTCCCATGGGGAATTGTGCCTGTTTTCTGGCTGCAGGGTGCTGGCCTATGGTCTACCCTGCTGAGGGGATCATACAGAGTGGGACCACACCTGCAAGTGTCAACCCCTCGGGATGGACTTAGGCGGTCTCAGAGGTGGTGTTCCTGTAGCGGTAGACTTGGCACTTTTCCTGCAGGTGATGGTTCCCTAGTGATGGTGCTTCCACACTTGGACCCTCGGTGCCCAGCCATAAGCCTTAAGTTTTACACTGATGAAAGTTTCTTTGTGTGTGAGTGTTTGTGTGTGTGTGGAGGGGGGGTGTTAAATGTGTGTTATTTCTATGTGTGAAGCACTTTGTATTGCATCTTTTTGTATGAAAAGTGCTATATAATTAAAGCTATGATTTGATTTGGTTCTAATATTTTAAAAACATTTTTCTTCATCGTCATATTTCTTTTTCTTCTTGTTTTGTTAATTACCATCCGGAATTTGTCTTTGCTCATCATGTTGATGAAGAGAGTTTTAAAAATTAGGTCCTGATATAATTTTATCAGTAATTTAAATTCTAATATGATAAAACACTGAGTAGCTTTTATTTTCATTTGCATTTTCTGTTTTAATTGTGAAACTTTTGACTTTGAAGAAAATACTCCTCCCCAAAGGTTTACCTGTAAATCTGGCCCTTGGGAAGTGAGGAAAAAAATTTGTGGCCCTCACTACCACCAAAGTTGCCCATCCCTGAAATAGAGGCAAGTTTGAGCCTTCTTGGCCAGTGATGTGGCGTTGTTGGACCAGGAGAGGTCCTCAGAGATGTGCACCCCCATGAACTTAGTGCTGCTCACCCTTTCCACAGCTGCTCCATCGATGATCAGAAGAGGATGCTGTGTGTGTCCTCTCCTGAAGTCAAAAACAATCTCCTTGGTTTTTCCCACGTTCAGGAAGAGATTATTGTCTTTTCATCACTGGACCAGTTGGCTCACCTCATTTCTGTAGTTGGCCTCCTCATTGCTGGTGATGAGGCCCACCACCATCATGTCATCCACAAACTTGATGATGTGGTTGGTGCTGTAGGCAGGTACACAGTCATGGGTCAGCAGGGTGAAGAGCAGCAGGCTGAACATGCAACCTTGTGGGGCCCCTGTGTTCAGCGTGATGGTCTTGGAGGTGTTGCTGCCGACCCGCACATTCTGTGGCCTCCCTGTGCGAAAGTCCAGCATCTAGTTACAGAGAGAAGTTTTGAGTCCGAAGTGTCTGAGTTTTTGTATCAGGTGCTGGGGGATGATTGTGTTGAATGCTGAAATGAAGTCCAAGAACAGCATTCACACTTAAGGAGTTCTTTGAGTCCGGGTGGGTGAGGATTGGGTGGACAGCAGCAGAGATGGCGTCTTCTGTGAATCTGTTTGACCTGTATGCAAACTGAGATGAATCATGGGAGGGAGGGAGGATGAACCTGATGTTCTGCATGACCATCCGCTCGAAGCACTTCATTGTGGTCGGGGTCCGTGCTACGGGCCTGTAATCGTTGTAGCTGGATGGGATGGGCTTCTTTGGGACTGGTATTAGGGTGGAAGTTTTGAAACATGTTTTGAAACATGTGGGGACAACAGCTTGACTCAGGGAGATGCTGAAGATGTCAGCCAGGACATTCTTGAGCTTCTCCACACAGTCCTTCAGAATGTGACCTGGTATGTTGTCTGGTCCAGCTGCCTTGCGTGGGTTGATCCTGGAGAGGGTCCTCCTCATGCTAGCCAGATCCAGACTTTGGCCTATTCGTCTGAGGGAGGAGTGGTCTTTGTGGGCTTTCCTTTATTTATTCATTTTAGAAATGCGTTACTTTTTTTTTGCAAATGTTTCACCTTTTTTTGTAAACGTGTTTTTTTTTTCCATCATAAATTTTCACCCTGGCATGCCTGATCTCTGCATTGGATACTGCATGTAAACCAAAACTGGAAAAATAAGGATTTCACTACAAGTTCTCACAGAGACTGGCTCACAGTAAACATACAGAGCCAGGATTCACAGGTGTGCAGATGACTGAATCAAATGACAAAACTTGGTGCTGTGTAATCATCTTCCAAAACAGAAAAAATACAAAGAAAGAAGTCTAAATGAAATTTGTTTGAAAGTAAACAAGAGCACTGTGAGGTGAGTGCAATATCCCCTGCCTCCATTTTCTTTGAAGATCCCAATACTTACTGACAGAGAGCAGTTTTCAACTTCTCAATATAATTACTGTGGCAGAACCAAATTATGATAAGCTCATCATCCACAGATATAAAACAAAGTATACAACCCACAGCTGTAGGGCAGGATCCCGAGGTGAGCCTGAGTAGCAAGTTTGGTGACCCTAGAAAATTTTACATGTTCTATAGTAAGACAGCACAGAGAGTGCCAACCTTGACCTTTGACCTCAAACCTGTAGTCAGAGGTCATGGTCTCAGAGTGAAACTGTGTACCAGGTTTTGTGACCCCAGCTTTCTTTGTTGTTAAGATATAGTTTATACGCCATTTTGAAGTTGACCTTTGACCTTGCAATCCCAAAACCATAGTCATACTTCAGGGTCACAGGGTGAACTTGTGTACCAAGTTTGGTGACCCTAACTTCACTCGTTGTACAGTAATAAGGCTGAGGGAATGTTAATGTTGACCTTTGACCTTTTGATCCCAAACCCATAGTCTGAGGTCAGGATCCCAAGGTGAACCTGTATACCAGGTTTGGTGGCCCTAGCTTTACTCGTTTTATAGTAATAGTAAATTTAGCATTTACCATCTATGATGTATATAAGTTTTTAGCAGTTTTACTTTCCATGCGTAATCCCTTTGTCTATTATGCTGTGTGTGTTTCTGTCGGTTGGTTGTCTACTGTCATGCTGCTGTTATACTGTAATTTCCCAGTTTGGGATCAATAAAGTACATCTATTTATCTATCTATCAACCATTTATCATAGCACAACTGGAATGTTAACTTTGACCTTTGACCCCATGATCCCAAACCCATAGTTAAGTCAAGGTTTAAGTCATCCAAGATGTGTATTAGATACAACTACTGTATTGATTTGGAAAGCCTACATCATTTCTTTCAGTAATTATTGTGTTTAGAAGACTTCGGGAAAATCTGACCTGACCTTTGACCTTGTAACAAGGAGGTCCTTCGTTACTTATAGAAATTGAGTTTTAGCTATGCAGGCTATAATTCCTGCAAAAATCATCTGATCAGAACCAAATTGTAATATGTGCATCATCAGTGTATATCAAGCCATGGTACCAAGTTTTAAAACAATCAGAACAAAACTGTAGGAGGAGTTGATTTCACATGACAGTTACTGTCTATGAAGTGAGGTGAGAGGTTATAGGTCAGGGGCTATAATTCCTGCAAAAATCATCCAATCAGAACCAAATTGCAATATGCACATCATCAGTGTATGTCATCAGGGTATATCTGTACCCTGAACAAATCTGTAGGAGAAGTTGATTTCACAAAAGTGAGACAGATAGACAGAGAAACGGACGGACGGATGGGCGGACTGACCCATAACATGATCCCCCTTCAGTCTTAGACCGGCGTAGATAACTAGAAAAATTTGTTTACACACATACACGCACTTGGCAAACTAATATAGAACAGAGAAAAACCATCCATGCTTTTGACTTTATAGCTTCTTTATAGAGAGCCTAAGTCACGCACCCTCTACTTCCCCATATTGGACCTTAAATCAGAAAAAAAAAAAACTCCATTAAAGTGAATGGCAAGAGATAAATTATGTTTTGATCCCAATCAAATTTTGCCAGGAGTTACACATATGAGCCCTATTTTGACGGTCATCCGCGCACTTTTCAGACAGACTTTTCACCGTGCGCCAGTGTTTTTGTTAGTTTCTGTCAGCGCATCGTCTTTTCTTTATGCCTTGCGTCATGCCATCAAATTACCAGTAGACAGTGCACCCGCTATGCACTCAGAGGAGGCGCCTCATTTCAAAGAGGTGTGGCAGCATGCAATCTAATGCGCATTACTATTATACTGCATTCCATGAGAATCCGCCTTTGATCAGTCAGAAGCGCATTGTTTAATGACATTTCAGTGGCGTGTTCTGACATTGCGCAGCTTTGGAGCTCAGGAAACAGCATGCGCTGGGATCTTGTAAACAGTCATAATCGCCCATCATTTTAATTACAGGGGGAAAAATAAGTAGTGAACATGTCAACATTTTTCTCATTAAACTTATTTCTGATGGAGCCATTGAGATGAGATTTTCACCAGATATCAGTAACAACCCAAGTAATCCATACATACAAAAAAAATCAAGGCAACTGTGTTCACAAAACAAGACATATTGACACCGCATTCCAAATTATTATGCAAATAGGATTTTAGTGTCATAAACATTCAATTTTTTGTTTTTCAATTAAAGTCATGGATGGTATTGTGTCTCAGGGCTCTTTGGATCACTGATATCAATCTCAGAACTTGTCATAATTAGTTTGCCAGGTGAGCCCAATTAAAGGAAAACTACTTTGAAGGATGTTCCACATTATTAAGCATGCCACAGGTTTCAAGCAATATGGGAAAGAAAAAGGATCTCTCTGCTGCCAACACACATCAAATAGTGCAATGCCTTGGACAAGGTATGAAAACATTACATATTTCATGAAAACTTAAGTGTGATCATCGTACTGTTAAGAAATTTGTGGCTGATTCACAGCACAGGCGGGTTCGTGCAGATAAAGGCAAAATGAGGAAGGTTTCTGCCAGACAAATTCATCAGATTAAGAGATCAGCTGCTAAAATGCCATTACAAAGCAGCAAACAGGTATTTGAAGCTGCTGGTGCCTCTGGAGTCCCATGAACTTCAAGGTGCAGGATCCTCCAGAGGCTTGCAGTTGTGCATAAACCTACTATTCGGCCACCCCTAACCAATGCTCACAAACAGGAACGGTTGCAGTGGGCCCAGAAATACATCACTCTATATTACACACGTGGACAAAATTGTTGGTACCCCTCTGTTAATGAAAGAAAAACCCACAATGGTCACAGAAATAACTTGAATCTGACAAAAGTGGTAATAAATAAAAATTCTATGAACATTAACCAATGAAAATCAGACAATGCTTTTGAATTGTGGTTCAACAGAATTATTTTAAAAAACAAACTCATGAAACAGGCCTGGACAAAAATGATGGTACCCTTAACTTAATATTTTGTTGCACAACCTTTTGAGGCAATCACTGCAATCAAATGATTTCTGTAACTGTAACATCTACAGAAGTTCTCTGATGACTCTGCGATTGTTGGTCTCATCTCCAACGGAGATGAAGCTGAGTACAGAGGGCTTATCCAGGACTTTGTGGACTGGTGCCATCGGAACTGCCTCCAGATCAACGCGAGGAAAACTAAGGAGCTGGTGGTGGACTGCCGCAGGCATGGGCAGCCCCTCACAGCACCAGTAAATATACAGGGAACAGACATCGAGATGGTGACATCCTATAAGTACCTGGGTATTCATCTGAACAATAAACTAGACTGGTCACACAATACTGACGCACTCTACAAGAAGGGACAGTGCAGGCTGTTCCTGCTGAGGAGACTCAGGTCTTTTGGTGTACAAGGGGCGCTGCTGAAGTCATTCTATGACACGGTGGTGGCATCAGCCATCACTTTTGGAGTGGTCTGCTGGGGCAGTGGCATTACTGCAGCCGATAGGAAGAGACTGAACAAACTGATTAAGAAAGCTAGCTCTGTCCTGGGGCAGCGCCTTGATCCGATGGAGGAGATAGGAGAGAGAAGGACGGTGGCTAAACTGTCATCTCTGCTGGAGTCCGAGTTCCACCCTATGCAGGACATACTGGATGCACTGAGGAGCTCATTTAGCAGCAGACTACATCATCCCAGGTGCACAACCGAGAGGTTTCGTAGGTCCTTCCTACCAACGGCTGTCAGACTGTACAACCTAAGCAGGGCTGCTCGCAGAGATAGCAAAAAGACGTAACAAACTAATAGTTTTTTTGAATGCAAAAGATGTAATAGACTTACACAATGGTCCTCTCCGGCATACAACTAGGAACATACCGGTCGCTATGGAGGGTGAGAATATGTATGGGCACATAATCATAAGATAAGATAAGATAAGATAAGATAAGCCTTTATTAGTCCCACAAGGGGGAAATTCCAGGATTGCAACAGCACAGGGATAGCAACACTCAGAGCAACAATCAGAAGGCAAGAAAAAAAAAAAAAAACAAGCAAGCAAGAGCAGCTAATATACATATGTACATATTACTATAAAATATATATATACACACACACACACACAGACACACAGTGCAGAGCATTGTAGCTGGATGGAATAAATATATGAATATATGAACACAGTGCAAAGCATTGTAGCTAGATGGAATAAATATGTAAATATATAAACACCCACAGTACGGAGCATTGCAGCTAGGTGGAATAAATATGCAAGTATATAAACACACACAGTGCGGAGCAATGTAGCTAGATGGAATAATATGTAGATATATAAAAACACAGTGCGGAGCATTGTAGCTAGATGGAATAAATATATAGATATATAAATATAAACACACCCAGTGCTGAGCATTGTAGCTAGATGGAATAAATATGTAAATATATAAACACACACAGTGCAGAGCATTGTTGCTAGGTGGGATGAAACAGCATAACCGTCTATTTAGTTATCCTACATGGTATGATTATGTGCCCATACATATTCTCACCCTCCATAGCGACCGGTATGTTCCTAGTTGTATGCCGGAGAGGACCATTGTGTAAGTCTATTGCATCTTTTGCATTCAAAAAAAACTATTAGTTTGTTACGTCTTTTTGCTATCTCTGCGAGCAGCCCTGCTTAGGTTGTACAGTCTGACAGCCGTTGGTAGGAAGGACCTACGAAACCTCTCGGTTGTGCACCTGGGATGATGTAGTCTGCTGCTAAATGAGCTCCTCAGTGCATCCAGTATGTCCTGCATAGGGTGGAACTCGGACTCCAGCAGAGATGACAGTTTAGCCACCGTCCTTCTCTCTCCTATCTCCTCCATCGGATCAAGGCGCTGCCCCAGGACAGAGCTAGCTTTCTTAATCAGTTTGTTCAGTCTCTTCCTATCGGCTGCAGTAATGCCACTGCCCCAGCAGACCACTCCAAAAGTGATGGCTGATGCCACCACCGTGTCATAGAATGACTTCAGCAGCGCCCCTTGTACACCAAAAGACCTGAGTCTCCTCAGCAGGAACAGCCTGCGCTGTCCCTTCTTGTAGAGTGCGTCAGTATTGTGTGACCAGTCTAGTTTATTGTTCAGATGAATACCCAGGTACTTATAGGATGTCACCATCTCGATGTCTGTTCCCTGTATATTTACTGGTGCTGTGAGGGGCTGCCCATGCCTGCGGCAGTCCACCACCAGCTCCTTAGTTTTCCTCGCGTTGATCTGGAGGCAGTTCCGATGGCACCAGTCCACAAAGTCCTGGATAAGCCCTCTGTACTCAGCTTCATCTCCGCTGGAGATGAGACCAACGATCGCAGAGTCATCAGAGAACTTCTGTAGATGGCAATGTGTTGTGTTGTGTGAGAAGTCCGCAGTATAAAGAGTGAACAGGAAGGGAGCCAGCACCGTTCCCTGGGGGGCCCCCGTGCTACTGATGATCGTGTCGGAAACACAGTCCCGGGTTCTCACAAACTGAGGCCGGTTCGTGAGGTAGTCCAGGATCCATGATGACAGGTGCTGGTCCACCCCTGCGCGCAGCAGCTTGTCCTTCAGGATCATCGGTTGGATGGTGTTGAAAGCACTGGAGAAGTCAAAGAATATGATCCTCACCATATTCCCGGGCTTCTCCAGGTGGGACAGAGAACGGTGAAGGAGGAAGATCACCGCATCCTCCACCCCAATGCCATGCTGGTAGGCGAACTGGAGTGGATCCATCGCTGGTTCCACCAGGGGGCGGAGATGAGCAAGGAGCAGTCTCTCCAGGGTCTTCATCAAGTGGGACGTCAAGGCCACCGGTCTGAAGCTGTTCAGGTCTTTGGGGTGGGAAGTTTTTGGTACAGGTACCACACAAGATGTTTTCCACAGCTGTGGTACCCTCCCCAGTTTCAGGCTCATGTTGAAGATATACGTCACAATCCCACACAGCTGGTCTGCACAGGACTTGAGGAGCTTTGCGCTGATGCCGTCCGGTCCCGACGCCTTCCTCGCCTTTATCTTCCTCAGCTCCGTCCTCACCTGGGTCTTGGTCAGGGTCAGGATGGGGGGCTGTGTGTTGGGAGTGGGGGGGGTGTCGGTGGAGTGGGGAGTGGGCAGCAGGACTTGATTTCTTAGAGGCAGCAGTGGTTGTTGTGCAGACAGGGGGGAGGGCGGTTGGTCAAATCTATTGAAAAACAGATTCAGGTTGTTCGCCCACTCCCTGCCCCCCGTGGCCTGGGGGGAGGTATTCTGGAGCCCCGAGATGGTTTTGAGGTTTCTCCAGACCCCGCTGATGTCGCTCTGTTGCAGCTTGTCCTCCATCTTCTTCCTGAAGCTGTCCTTGCCTTCTCTGATCTTTCTCCTCAGCTCCCTCTGTACGGACTTCAGCATCTCCCTGTTCCCCGACCTGAAGATCCTCTTCTTCTCTCTCAGAAGTGTTTTTATCTCAGGGTTGATCCAGGGTTTGTTGTTTGAGTGACGCCGTATGGTCTTGGTGGGAACGGATTTGTCCACACAGAAGCTGAGGTAGCCCGTGAAGGTGTGAATGAGGCCATCGATGTCCTCACCATGTGGATCGCAGAGCTGCTTCCAGGCAGTGGCTTCAAAACAGCCCTTTAGAGTGTCCATTGTCTCCTCAGACCATAACTCCACAGTGTGCATGGCCGGAGGTTGTCTGTGCACTAGGGGTTTGTACACCGGTCGGAGATGAACCAAGTTGTGATCCGATCTCCCAAGTGGGGGGAGTTGTGATGAGGTGTACGCCTCCTTAGTGTTTGCGTAGAACAAATCCAGTGTTTTATTGTCTCTAGTGTGGCATGTGACATACTGGGTGAAAGTGGGCAGAATGGGAGACAGTGAAACGTGGTTGAAATCGCCTGAGATGAGGAGAAGAGCATCTGGGTGTTCTGTCTGCAGCCTGCTGGTTACTGAATGGATGAAGTCACGCGCTGTCCCAGCGTTCGCCGTCGGATTTGCATAAACAACAATGCAGATCACGTGTGAGTGTTCTCTCGGGAGATATGTAGGCCTCATGCTAACAGCTAGCAACTCAATGTCTTTGCTGCAGTGTCGTTGTTTAACAGTGATATGTCCCGGTCTGCACCAGTTGTTGTTAACATACATTATCACTCCACCGCCCCTAGTTTTGCCACTCTCTGGTGTTCGGTCAGCTCGTATCATGTGAAAACCCTCCAGCTCAATGTTAGCATCTGCTGCTAGTTCAGTTAGCCACGTCTCAGTAAACAAAAGGAGAGAGCACTCCCGGTAAGTGCTATCATAACGGGAGATAGCCGCTAGCTCATCTAACTTTCCCAGTATCGACCGTACATTTCCCATGACAACAGATGGAAGGGAGGGTCTGTACCTTATATTTTTTGTCCTCCGCCTTACTCCAGCCCGGCAGCCGCGGCGTTTTCGCCTCAGTTCTCTCGGTATGTCGAGTTTTTCCAGTGGGACCGGGTGGCGGTTAAATGCTAGCAGCTCTTCCCTGTTGTATCGTATCCTGCTATAAACAGTGGCTCCGTCCACCGGCTCAGGAGACATTTGGGACGATCTGTGTGTCCGTGATATAAGTGGGGTGAAAAAAAAAAGTGATCAAAAGAGAGAGGAAGGGAAAAAAAACTCGGAATCGAGCCGCTGTTGCAAAAGGCAGCCTACTGGTGTGGCGCCGAGAGGAGAGAGCCCTCTTTCATACCATGTAGGATAACTAAATAGACGGTTATGCTGTTTCATCCCACCTAGCAACAATGCTCTGCACTGTGTGTGTTTATATATTTACATATTTATTCCATCTAGCTACAATGCTCAGCACTGGGTGTGTTTATATTTATATATCTATATATTTATTCCATCTAGCTACAATGCTCCGCACTGTGTTTTTATATATCTACATATTATTCCATCTAGCTACATTGCTCCGCACTGTGTGTGTTTATATACTTGCATATTTATTCCACCTAGCTGCAATGCTCCGTACTGTGGGTGTTTATATATTTACATATTTATTCCACCTAGCTACAATGCTCTGCACTGTGTTCATATATTCATATATTTATTCCATCCAGCTACAATGCTCTGCACTGTGTGTCTGTGTGTGTGTGTGTATATATATATTTTATAGTAATATGTACATATGTACTGTATATTAGCTGCTCTTGCTTGCTTGTTTTTTTTCTTGCCTTCTGATTGTTGCTCTGAGTGTTGCTATCCCTGTGCTGTTGCAATCCTGGAATTTCCCCGTTGTGGGACTAATAAAGGCTTATCTTATCTTAACTGTCAATGAGACTTCTGCACCTCTCAGCAGGTATTTTGGCCCACTCCGAATGAGCAAACTGCTCCAGTTGTCTCAGGTTTGAAGGGTGCCTTCTCCAGATGGCATGTTTCAGCTTCTTCCACAGATGTTCAATAGGATTTAGATCAGGGCTCATAGAAGGCCACTTTAGAATAGTCCAATGTTTCGCTCTTAGCCATTCTTGGGTGTTTTTAGCTGTGTGTTTTGGGTCATTATCCTGTTGCAAAACCCATGACCTGCGACTGAGACCAAGCTGTCTGACACTGGGCAGCACATTTCTCTCTAGAATACCTTGATAGTCTTGAGATTTCATTGTGCCCTGCACAGATTCAAGACACCCTGTGCCAGATGCAGCAAAGCAGCCCCAGAACATAACAGAACCTCCTCCATGTTTCACAGTAGGGACAGTGTTCTTTTCTTGGTTTGCTTCATTTTTGCGTCTGTGAACATAGAGCTGATGTGCCTGAACAAAAAGTTCCAGTTTTGTCTCGTCTGTCCATTGGACATTCTCCCAGAAGCTTTGTGGCTTGTCAACAAGAGGTTGTTCTGGGCTCTTTTGTTCGTCGTCGGCCTCCGTCGGTCTATGATGACCATGGAAGAGAATCCTAAACGTCTACTCTGCTGGGACAGCACCGCCTGTGGCTGAACAGGCCGATGCGCGAATGGCAGTCCCTGTCACACAGGTCGCACTTGTGGGTGGTCTCCGCGCTGCTGGAGCTGTGGCGGTTCTTCCTGCGGGTCCTTTTTTCATCTGCTGCAGCAGTCAGTCTCTCTTCACCCGCCTTGAGCTGTCTGGTCAGGGTGCCTCTCCATTTGGAGCTGTCCGTTGCAAGGTCCTCCCAGCACTCTGTGTTGATCTCCAGGGCCTTCATGTCTCTCTTGCAGACGTCTCTAAAGCGCAGCTGTGGGCGGCCAACGTCTCTCCTGCCAGTCGCCAGTTCTCCGTAGAGGATGTCTTTGGGGATTCTTCCATCCTCCATACGGTGAACGTGGCCTAGCCAGCGGAGCCTGCGCTGCCTGAGTAAAGTGAACATGGAGGGAAGGCCGGCGCGGGACAGAACTTCTGTGTTGGGCACTTTGTCCTGCCAGGATATGTCCAGGATGCGGCGAATGCAGTGCAAGTGGAAGGAGTTCAGTCTCTTTTCCTGCCGGGCATATGTTGTCCACGTCTCACTCCCATAGAGCAGTGTGCTGATGACGCAGGCGTTGTACACTGCCATCTTCATCTTGACAGAGAGTTTGGGATTCTCCCACACTCGTGTGGTGAGGCGAGCAAGTGTGGAGGCTGATTTTCCAATCCTCTTGTCGATCTCTGTATCAAGGGAGAGGTTGCTGCTGATCGTGGACCCCAGGTACGTGAACTGATTCACGACCTCCAGCTCGTAGTCGTTGATGGTGATGGTTGGTGGCGCTTCCGTGCCTTGCGCCAAGACGTTAGTCTTCTTCAGGCTGATGGTAAGCCCGAAGTCCTTGCATGCCTGGGAGAAGCGGTCCATCAGGGTCTGAAGCTCCTGCTGTGTGTGGGTCGCGACTGCAGCGTCGTCTGCGAACAGCATGTCTCTGATTAGAGCCTCGTGTACTTTGGTTCTGGCTTTCAGGCGGGCGAGGTTGAAAAGCCTGCCGTCAGATCTTGTATGCAGGTAGATTCCCTCTGTTGCTGTGCTGAAGGCATGCCTCAGGAGCATAGCAAAGAAAATCCCAAAGAGGGTTGGCGCAAGTACACAGCCCTGTTTCACTCCGCTGCGTATGTTGAATGGCTCTGAGACGTTGCCGTCGTGCTGCACTATCCCCTGCATGTTGGTGTGAAACGATTCGATGAGGTTTTGCAACTTTGGTGGGCATCCTATCTTTGGCAGGATCTTGAAAAGGCCCTCTCTGCTGACCAGATCGAACGCTTTGGTGAGGTCGATGAAGGCGACGTACAGGGGCATGTTCTGTTCTCTGCATTTCTCCTGGAGTTGGCGGATGGAGAATATCATGTCTACTGTCAATCACTCAGCGCGGAAGCCACACTGAGACTCGGGGTAGACACGTTCGGCAAGCTTCTGTAGACGAACGAGAACAACTCGTGCATAGACTTTGCCAACAACGCTGAGGAGGGAGATGCCCCTGTAGTTGTTGCAGTCGCTTCTCTCTTCTTTGTTTTTGTAGAGGGTGATGATCTTGGTGTCCTTCATGTCCTGTGGTACGGCACCTTCCTTCCAACACTGGCAGAGGACGTCATGCAATGGCAGCAGTAGGGCGGTCTTGCAGTGCTTGATCAGGTCGGGGGGTATGCCGTCGTTGCCGGATGCCTTGCCAGTGGCCAAGCTATCAATGGCCTTGCTGAGTTTGTCGATGGTTGGCTCAGCGTCAAGTTCGTCCATGGATGGCAGGCAATCGATGGCATCAAGGGCTGACGGTGTCACGGTGTTCTGTCTGGAGTAGAGGTCGGAGTAGTGCTCCACCCATCTCTCCATCTGCTTGTTCTTTTCTGTGATCATCTCCCCAGTGGAGGATTTGAGGGGGGCCGTCTTGCTCTGAGCCGGACCAAGTGCTTTCTTGATGCCATCGTACATACCACGGATGTTCCCTGTTATGGCAGCGGTTTGAATGTCTTGGCTGAGCTGAGTCCAGTACTCGTTGGCACAGCGCCGAGCAGTCTGCTGAACTTTGCTTCTCGCAGCCCTGAGAATCTGGAGATTCTTCTCGTTTGGGTACTTCTTGTACTCAGCAAGAGCTGAGCGCTTGGCTTCAATGACGGGGGTCATCTCAGTCAACTTGGCATCAAACCAGTCCTGTGACTTCGAGGTCTTCCTCCCAAAGGTAGCCAAGGCTGTGCAGTGGATGGTGTTTCGCAGCTCTTCCCACTTCTGCTTTGCTGATTCTCCTTCTTGTGGTACACCAAGTTCCTTCTCAAAGGTGGAGGCAAACCACTCAACAAGTTCTGGTTGGGCCATCTTGCTGGTGTCAATCCGTGCCTTTCCAGGCTGTCTAGCATGATGGAATCTCTTCAGCTGAAGCTTGACCTTGCAACACACCAATGAATGGTCTGTGTCGCAATCTGCACTCTGGAACGAACGGGTGATTAGCACGTTCTTCAGTGAGGTACGCCTGGTCAGGATCAAGTCTAGCTGGTGCCAGTGCTTTGAGCGCGGATGTTGCCAGGAAACCTTGTGTTGGGGTTTGGTCTTGAAGAACGAGTTTGTGATGCACAGATCGTGATATGTGCAGAACTCGAGCAGCCGCTGTCCGCTGTCGTTCATTCTGCCCACGCCAAATGGTCCAAGACAGGAGGGCCACGAGTCGTGGTCAGCACCCACTCTGGCATTGAAGTCTCCAAGGAGAATGAGTTGTTCAGAGTTTGGGATGATCCTGACAGTTGTTGCGAGATTCTCGTAGAACTCGTCTTTTGCCTCTGGTGTGGCTGTCAGTGTTGGGGCATACACACTGACGAGGGTGACTGGGCCTTGAGTGGTGTTCAGGCAGAGGGTGAGGAGTCGTGCAGAGCCATTGCTGCCCGGTTCCACCATCTTCAGCAAGGTGTTCTTCACTGCGAAGCCCACTCCATGTTCCCTGTGTTCGTCACTGCTCTTTCCCTGCCAGTAGAACATGTAGTCCTTCTCTCTCAGTGTGCCTGCGTCAGCCAACCGTGTTTCCTGGAGAGTGGCGATATCCATTTCCAGTCACTTCAGCTCATTATTGATGATGGCAGTCTTCCTGGTGTCGTTGATGTCCTTTAGGTTAGCAGCGAGTCCTGTCATCATAGTGTGGACGTTCCAAGTTCCCAGTTTTAGAGTTGGTCTCTTTTGTTTTTTTGTCTTGCCTGGTGCGAAAGTTCTCAGCCTGCCGTTCAGACTTCTCCTCATCCCCATGCACCCAATGAGGAAAGCAGGCTGTGGCGGGACAACACCTTATTGGCTGGGGGCTGCCCAGCTTGAGGCGGGCAGTAGCTGTCCAGTGAGATCCGATGATCCCTCCCACCGTCGGGAACAACCCCTGGCGCCGCACTCTACGCCAATTGAGCGGTGGCTTATAACTGGTAACTGTCATTCCCCGTGTTTTGTCTACGCCAAAGGTGAAGCTGGAGTGTCCTCTCCAGTGATCCGGTGTTCTACCTTCCAGCGTTGGGCGTTGGTAGGATTCAAGCCTGGGCAGGAAGATATGGAGGACAAGATGTTGCCCATGCAGCATGTCCCCCCTCTCCACGTCACTGATGAATCCAAAGGAACAGCAGGGCTGCTACAGTTTGGCACCAGCGCCGTCGCAGGAGCTCCCAGAACGATGTTGAGCACAACAGAGAACTGCCTTAGGGACTCTGACTCCGGATTTTTCCTCAGGGTTGACTCCCAAAGCCTTTCCCGTGACCGGGTGTGCCGCAAGGCAGCAAAGGTTTGAAATCAGGGTTTACCTTCCCCTAGATGGGCTACCTTCCCAGGTTGACGAGCCACCATCTACCCGAAGCATCTGGTTTTAAGGTGCCAGAGATCCGCCCTCGCCCCTTCTCCTATTAGTAAAAGCAGTTCCGCCGGGCTCAGAGACTAAAGCACACGGGCAGTCTTTTGTTACCATTCGTATTATCCGTCTCCTCCTGCGGCCACGTCCAGGGAGGTTGGCTACGGTCCCGTGGATCTTAAATTTCTGAATAATATGTGCAACTGTAGTCACAGGAGCATCAAGCCGCTTGGAGATGGTCTGATAGCCTTTACCTTTAACATGCTTGTCTATAATTTTCTTTCTAATCTCCTGAGACAACTCTCTCCTTTGCTTCCTCTGGTCCATGTTTAGTGTGGTACACACCATGTCACCAAACAGCACAATGACTACTTGTCACCCTTTAAATAGGCCGACTGGCTGATTACAAGTTTGTAGACACCTGTGATGTTAATTAGAGGACACATCTTGATTGAACATGTCCCTATGGTCACATGATTTTCAATCTTTTCTAGGGGTACCATCATTTTTGTCCAGGCCTGTTTCATGAGTTTATTTTTACCTCCGCCAGGCCGAAAAGGCCAGGAGGAGGTAATGTTTTTGCCAGGGTTTGTCTGTTTGTCTGTCTGTCTGTCTGTCTGTCTGTTGGTTAGCAAGATAACTCAAAAAGTCTTGGACGGATTTCCATGAAACTTTCAGGCGTTGTTGGAAATGGTACAAGGAAGAACTGATTAAATTTTGGGGATGATCTGGATCACTGTCTGGATACAGGAATTTTTTAAAGCATTCTTTAACACTGTGACATACGGCTATTTTCAACATGTGCGCAGGCGCAATGGAGGGCGCTGGTCATCGTGTCTGACCACCATAAACTCCGCCTTCTTCAACGTTTTAGGCACAAAAGCACGCGGAAAACACCGTGCCTGTGTTTGCGCGATGCTGCAAAAGCTGAGACGGGCAGCTGTCCGCTGCCGGATTATTTGGCAGAAATTCCCCGGGCAGCCATAGGCGCTGCGCAAAAACCAGCTGCTCGGCAGCGTGCTGTGTGCCTGTGTTTGCGCAACGCTGCAAAAGCTCAGACGGCCAGTTGTCCGCCGCTAGATTATTTGGCAGAAATTCCCCGGTCAGCCATAGTAGCTCCGCAAAAAGAAGCTGTCTGCCGGGGAATTTTCCAAATCATCTTTGGCCGCGGAGCGCAACCCCAATAAAGATAAAGATTAGATGTACCACGAAGGTCGAGTGCAAGCAAGATGTTTGTGTCTGTGAACATTCCGTCTTTTGGCGAGTTGATACGTAACAATGTTTACAGTTTGATGACAAGGTTGCTGCCATGTAACGATCATCTTATATCAGCAATTGTCAACTCGTCACTCACACTTCAGCATTTGGAAGTGGTGGCGTTCCATTTTATACTGAGTCCAGTATTGTACTGTATGTTATTGTTGTTACAAGACCGCCGACTGTCTGCTGATCTGTATAAACTTTTATTTATTTATTTATTTTCTACTCCTTTTACTTCTGCATTTAATATGAACCCTGAGTTTGAAATAAACGTTTGAATTTTGAATAAAACCCACGCCAACCCGTCTACCTAATTGGCATCCATCAGTGAAGCCCTCAGTGCTGCTTTCAGTGATCTAAAACGCTCACATAACCCATTGGCCTGTGGGTTGTACGCAGTTGTGTCATGACTTCTTTTGTTTTTTCTTTTGAATTCTTGCATGGAACATGGGTGGGCAATATAAGCTGCGGATTCAGCCATCACATATTTCGGATAACTTATGTTGAACTGTATAATCAGAGGAGCTATTGTCTAATTTGACCTTGTTGGATTTTATTACCCCCTTTGTTATATTATTCACTTTCTTTTAACCTGTACTCTTAATCTATTCGAAATAAAGATTAATTCATTCGTTCATTCAATTGCAACGCCCCCAGCCTGGGAGTTTGCAGATGCAGGACATGGACACAACACCAACACTTCAGTTTATTACCTCCGCCAAGGAGGTAATGCTTTTACTACTGAACCACTAATCCTATCATTGTGAATCCAATTGCTACTCAGATGTTTTCATGGTCAAGGAATCTGACAACGTACACACAAACACTGTATGGGGGGAACTGTGGCGCTTGGCGGAGGTCTGCGCTCTCCGAGTACTTTTCTAGTTTAAAGTTAATTCTGTTGAACCACAATTCAAAAGCATTGTCTGATTTTCATTGGTTAATTTTCATAGAATTTTTATTTATTACCACTTTTGTCAGATTCAAGTTATTTCTGTGACCATCGTGGGTTTTTCTTTCATTAACAGAGGGGTACCAATAATTTTGTCCACGGCTGTAATTCAAGAAATCTGTGTGTGTTTGTGTCTGTCTGTCTGTCTGTCACAATCATAGGACTCGCTAAAAATCATAGGACCGCCTATGATGTTCCTATGATCTCTACATGATGTCTATATAGGCATCACTCACGATCATAGGACTCGCTATGACATCATTAAAGATCATAGGACTCGCTATGACATCATCAAAGATCAAATGCAGGCATCATAGGACTCGTTATGCCATCATCAAAGATCAAAGGCAGTCATCACTCACAATCATAGGACTCGCTGTGACATCATCAAAGATCAAAGGCAGGCATCACTCATCATCACTCTATATATACAGTAATTCAAGAAATCTCTGTCACGATGTCATGATCATAGGACTTGCTAAAAGATCATAGGACTCGCTATGACACCAGCAAAGATCAAAGGCAGGCATCACTGAACGAGTGCTGACGTGCTTGCGTACACCTTGCTTACACCTGCTTTCTACAGGCATGCAGAAATACATGCTTATACTTGGCTTCTACGGGCATGCACGGGTATGCACAGGCATGCACTAATGAAGACTAATTTTCAAACAGTCTTGTTTATTGATGAGTGCTGTGCAACCCTGGATAGTTCAGATGGATGGAGTAGTGGATGGTTGGTGGATGGTCACCATGTCTCAACAAGGCTGCAATGTCATCAGGGAGGTGGCAGAGTCATGTTTTCGGCCAGAATCATGGGGAGAGAGCTGGTAGGCCCCTTTAGGGTCCCTGGAGGTGTGAAAATGAACTCAGCAAAGTATGTAGTTTCTGACTGACCACTTTCTTTCATGGTACAAAAAGAAGAACTACACCTTCCGTAGCAAAATTATCTTCATGCATGACAATGAACCATCTCATGCTGCAAAGAATACCTCAGCGTCATTGGCTGCTATGGTCATGAAAAAGCTAGAACGAGTTATTACTCTGCATTAATAGAAGAGAACAAGAATAATCCCAGGTTTCTTTTCAGTACTGTAGCCAGGTTGACAAAGAGTCAGGACTCTGTCAATCCTAGCATTCCCTTAGAGCTTACTAGTCAGGACTTTATGAACTTTTTCAATAATAAAATTTCATCCATCAGAGATAAAATCAATCAGATTCTTCCCACAGTTAACTTAAATACTGTAACTACTACAACTCCTTCTATTGATGTCTGTCTTGATGAGTTTATTCCAATCGACCTTTGTGAGTTAGACAAAATAGTTTCCTCATCCAAACCTTCAACTTGTCTTTTAGACCCTAATCCTACCAGGTTATTTAAAGAAGTCTTCCCACTTATTGGTAGCTTTATTCTTCATATAATCAATTCTTCATTAACTTTAGGCCATGTACCGCAGGCTTTTAAAACGGCTGTAATTAAACCCTTACTCAAAAAGCCAACGCTAGATCCAGGAGCTTTAGCTAACTATAGACCAATCTCTAATCTCCCTTTCATTTCAAAAATCTTAGAAAGAGTTGTTGCTGCGCAATTATTTGACCACCTGCAGGGAAATGGTTTACTTGAAGAGTTTCAATCTGGGTTTAGAATCCATCATAGTACTGAAACAGCCTTCGCGAAGGTCACTAACGACCTCCTCATTGCATCTGATAATGGACTAGTTTCTGTACTTGTCCTTTTAGACCTTAGTGCAGCTTTTGATACTATCGATCATAATATTCTACTTGATAGATTAAAACACTATGTTGGACTTAATGGAACTTCGTTGCAATGGTTTAGATCTTATTTATCTGATAGGTTCCAGTTTGTTCATGTAAATAATGAGTTTTCTTTCAACTCAAAGCTTAGTCATGGAGTTCCACAGGGATCTGTGCTAGGCCCTACTCTTTTTAGTTTATATATGCTTCCGTTAGGCAACATTATTAGAAAGCACTGTATACATTTTCATTGTTATGCAGATGACACACAATTATACCTGTCAATGAAGCCAGATGATAGTAATCAATTAGCCAAGTTAGAAGCCTGTCCTAAGGAAATCAAAGCTTGGATGACTTGTAATTTCCTGCTATTAAATTCAGATAAGACTGAAGTCATTCTTGTTGGTCCAAAAAACCTTAGAAATTCCTTTCCAAATCAAACTTTCAGTTTGGATGCGGTTACTCTTTCTCTTAATAGCTCTGTGAGGAACCTTGGAGTTATTTTTGATCAGGATTTGTCCTTCAATTCACATATTAAATTTGTTTCTAAGACTGCCTTCTATCATTTGCGTAATATTGCCAAGATTAGGAGCATCTTGTCTCAGAGTGATGCTGAGAAACTGATCCACGCTTTTGTTAGCTCGAGATTAGATTATTGTAATTCTTTATTATCAGGCTGTCCTAAATCATCTTTAAAAAGTCTTCAGCTGATCCAAAATGCTGCAGCAAGAGTTTTAACAGGTACTAGAAAGAGAGATCATATCTCTCCGGTTCTGGCCTCCCTTCATTGGCTTCCCATAGAGTTTAGAATTAAGTTTAAAATCCTTCTTCTTACTTACAAAGCTCTAAACAATCAGGCTCCTTTTTATTTAAAAGATCTGATACTACCGTATTATCCTAACAGAGCACTACGCTCCCAAAATGCAGGATTACTTGTAATACCTAGAATCTCCAAAAGTACAATGGGAGGCAGAGCCTTCAGCTATCAAGCTCCTCTCCTGTGGAATCAGCTGCCAATCTGGATTCGGGAGTCAGACTCGATCTCTGTTTTTAAGAATAGGGCTAAAACCTACCTTTTTGATATAGCCTACAATTAGGGAGGGATCATGTGTTTCTGAACCCTCCCTTAGTTATGCTGCCAATAGGTTTAGTCAGCCGGGGGACCTCCAGTAATGCACTGGGCCTCACTCCTTTTCTCACTCTCTATGAAATATTTTTTTTTTTTTGCTGGTCATTAACATCTGTTTGTTCTCTCCCATAGATTGAGTCCCCATCGTGCTGTTTGCTCTCTACATGTCTGTTCTTTTCTTCTTCTCTATCCCCTCACCCCCCAGCCAGTCGCAGCAGATGACTGCCCCTCCCTGAGCCTGGTTCTGCTGGAGGTTTCTTCCTGTTAAAAGGGAGTTTTTCCTCTCCACCGTCGCCAAGTGCTTGCTCACAGGGGATCGCCTGATTGCTGGGGTCTTTCTGCAACTGTGGGGGTTCCCCCCTACAGTTGATAGTGCTATGAGATGACTGTTGTTGTGAAATGGCACTATATAAATAAAGTTGAATTGAATTGAATTGAATTGAATTGAATAAAAGGAGAGAAACTCATGGTGTGGCCCCCGTCCTCCCCTGATCTCAACCCTACTGAGAACCTTTGGAGCATCCGCAAGTAAAAGATCTACGAGGGTGGGAGGCAGTTCACATCAAAACAGCAGCTGTGGGAGGCTATTCTGACAACTTGCAAAGAAATTCAAGTAGAAACTCTCCAAAAACTCACAAGTTCAATGGATGCAAGAACTGTGAAGGTTACATCATAGAAGGGGTCCTATGTTAACATGTAACTTGGTCTGTTAAGATGTACAGTATTTGACTGAAATAGCTTTTGATTTCAGTAAATATGACTTCCTAATGCTGCAAATTCAACAAATGACCATTTTCAGTTCTTTACAACCAATAAAATGTTTTGAAACTCTGTTGTGCATAATAATTTGGAAAAGTGCCTTTTGAGGTTTTTTTATTTTTGCAAAAAAGTTATCATTGGAAGGTTTGTTCAATAAAATCTGAATTATGCTCTAACGGTTGATGACGTGAAAATTATACTGACTGTCATTTGCATCGACTATTTAGGAAACTCAGAGACAAATATCATTGTGGTTAGCACTGTTGCCTAACAGCTAGAAGGTTCCAGGTTCGAATCCCCAGGCTAGCAGGGGTAGGAACCTTTCTGTGTGGAGTTTGCATGTTCTCCCTGTGCTGTGTGGGTTTACTCTGGGGGCTCCGGTTTCCTCCCACAATCCAAAGACATGCATGTTAGGTTAATTGGTTGTTCTAAATTGTCCCTAGATATCTGTCTCCTATAGGCCCTTAGAATAGAGGGTTAGTACTAGTGAAGTGCTTTGAGTGGTCTTTGTGACTAGAAAAAGCGCTATATAACTGCAGGTCCTTATCCCTTATCCTTATTTGCATAATCATTTGGAACACGGTGTAATAAAGGCTTTTCTACTAAATATTAAATGAATTTCACTAGGCATGTTCAATACTTATTACCTGAGTCATTCCACTTTGTTAAATATAACTTGTTTCGTGAACACAGTTGTCTTGATTTATTTGTATGTATGGATTACTTGGGTTGTTACTGATATCTGGTGAAAATCTCAGGTCAATGGCTCCATCACAAATACAGTGGGGGGAAAAAGTATTTAGTCAGCCACCAATTGTGCAAGTTCTCCCACTTAAAAGATGAGAGAGGTCTCCAATTTTCATCATAGGTATACCTCAACTATGAGAGACAAAATGAGAAAAAAAAAATTCAGAAAATCACATTGAACACCATGAATGTGTTTAGAGGTTGTTCTGGGCTCTTTTGTTACCATTCATATTATCCATTTCTTCCATTTTTCATCAAGTTTCCTCCTGTGGCCACATCCAGGGAGGTTGGCTACAGTCCCGTGGATCTTAAATTTCTGAATAATACGTGCAACTTTAGTCACAGGAGCATCAAGCTGCTTGGAGATGGTCTTATAGCCTTTACCTTTAACACGCTTGTCTATAATTTTCTTTCTAATCTCCTGAGACAACTCTCTCCTTTGCTTCCTCTGGTCCATGTTTAGTGTGGTAAACACCATGTCACCAAACAGCACAGTGACTATTTGTCACCCTTTAAATAGGCCAACTGACTGATTACAAGTTTGTAGACACCTGTGATGTTAATTAGAGGACACAGACTTCCGGTTATGGCGGCCACGTAGGAAGACGTGTTTCACACTGCTCTGCTCGTAAAAATAAAAATTTTACTAAAACTCTCTTAATTGGAACAAAAACCCATCCCAGCATTTTGGCACGGATATGGTAAAGACCAAGGTTGGAAAATTAGGTGGAGGAAAAGGTAACTCGACAAAACAACCCAAGCTAACAGACTTCCACGCTCGAGGCGAAACAGGGAAAACTCTAGAAGCAATGGCGGAGGAGGGAGCCAGCGGCGGAGCAGGAACTGCTGAAGAGGGGACAAACGTAGTGCTCACTGCCATCAACTCCATGAGAACAGAGTTGTCATCTAAATTTGATGGGATTATAGCAGCGATAGAAGGTATGAGAAAGGAAATAAATGACTGCATGGAGCGAGTGTCGCAGGCGGAGCTCCAAGTTTCAAGCGCTGAAGATGATGTCACCAGCCTGCAATCTAAACTGCAAACACTGGAATTAAAATGCAAATGTCTGGAACACATGTGTCAAACTCAGGCCCGCGGGCCAAATTTGGCCCGCAGTGTAATTATAATTGGCCCGCGAGATCATATCAAATGTGCATTAGAGCTGGCCCGCGGTATATACTGTACCGCTAATACTACAAATCCCACAATGCTTTGCTAGTATGTTGGCGCGCAGTCGAAACCGGCAAGCGCTCCTTTTTTCTGTTGACAGTCCTTGACAACCATGCTCCAGTCACATCGGACAAATTAATTTCACCCTCCACAAAAATGGCCAAACGAAAGATGGACAACAGGAGCTTTCAAGACAGGTGGGAGGCAGATTATCTGTTCACGAATATAAAGGACAGACCTGCTTGTCTTGTGTGTGGAGCTAACGTGGCTGTAACGAAAGAATATAACATAAGAAGACACTATGAACCAAACATTATGAAAAGCACAAGGACCTGGACGTAAAGCAGAAGCTGCAGAAGGTGGAGGAGATGAAAAGAAGTCTGGTTTGCCGGCAGACTATGTTCATGAAAGCAAAATCAAAAAGTGAAGCTGCTGTAAAGGCCAGCTTTACTGTGGCAGCAGAGATAGCAAAATCAGCCCGGCCCTTTAATGAGGGAGAGTTTGTCAAAAAGTGCATGGTCAGAGTTTGCGACATCGTGTGCCCAGATAAAAAGCAAGAATTTTTAAATGTGAGCCTGAGCAGAAACACCGTGGCTGAGCGCGTGTGTGAGCTTTCCACTAATCTACATGAACAACTAATAAAAAAGGGAAAAGATTTTATTGCATACTCCCTTGCTGTGGATGAGAGCAGAGACACGTCTGATACTGCCCAGCTGTCAATCTTCATCTGTGGAGTAGACTCGAGCCTGTGCGTCACAGAGGAACTTTTAGGATTAAAATCAATACATGGCACCACCACAGGAAAAGATATCTTTGAAGAGGTATCCAAATGTATAACTGAAATGAGCCTGCCTTGAGATAAACTTGTGAGACTGACGACAGATGGTGCGCCCGCGATGTGCGGTCAAAAGAGAGGATTGGTCGGCAGGATTCAGGAGAAGATGCGGGAGGAAGATGCAGGTGAACTTACAGTTTATCACTGTATCATACATCAGGAAGCGCTCTGTGGCAAAGCTCTGCAAATGGAACATGTTATGAGCTCTATAAAACGAGTAGTCAACTTCATAAGAGCCAAAGGTTTGAATCACCGGCAGTTCAAGTCTTTTCTGGAGGAGTTGGATTCGGAATACAGAGATGTGCCCTATCACACAGAGGTGAGATGGCTAAGCAGAGGAAAAGTACTGAACAGATGTTTTGAGCTAAGTGAGGAAATCTGTCAGTTTATGGAAAACAAAGGGAAGGACACAACAGAGCTGAGAGATAAAAAGTTTCTGTGTGAGCTTGCATTTCTGTCTGACATTGTGAGCCATCTCGATGTGCTTAACCTGCAGCTTCAGGGACGGGGCCACATCATCACAGACATGTACGCAGCAGTGAGGGCCTTTAAAACTAAGTTGTGTCTGTGGAAGACTCAGATGCTGCAAGGAAACTTGGGTCATTTTCCGTGCTGCCAAACCATGGTAGAGCAAATTTCTCCTGCCATGCTGCCTAGCGCACAGTTTGCTGAAAAAATCAACGCGCTCAGCGCCGAGTTTTCCCGGCGATTTGCCGACTTTGAGGCTCAGAAAGGGAGATTTGAACTGCTCAGTAACCCGTTTGCGATCGACGTGGAAAGCGCACCAACCAGCCTCCAAATGGAGCTAATTGAACTCCAATGTAATGACATGGTCAAATCAAAATATGACTCTGTTGGTGCTGCGCGGTTTCCATGTTTCCTCCCCGACACAATGCCTCAATTACGCACCCAAGCTGCTCAGATGCTCTCAATGTTCGGCAGCACATATCTATGTGAACAACTGTTCTCTATGATGAAGGTGAACAAAACACCTCACAGAAGTCGACTCACTGATGAACACCTTCACTCCGTCCTGAGGTTTTCCTCAGCTCAGAGCCTGACCCCAGACATTGATGAACTTGCATCTAAGAAAAGATGCCGGGTATCTGGCTTAGACCAATGTGCAGAGTAAAGCAGAGTGTAGCAAACTGAGCTTGAATATATCTGTTATTTATGCACTTTTTCTACTGCAAGGCATGGTCTGTTAATAGTTGAAATGTTGGATTTTTATTGAATGACATTATTATTTTTGGTTCTTTTGTTGTTGGCTTTGAAAAAGATTTACTTTAAAAAGGAACTTGAAAGGATACGGGGAGAGACATACTTTATTTATTTATTTAAATAAGAAATGAATACCACTGATGTGTCTTTTATTTCAAATTTAATTTCTCATGTGTTTGTAATATCAAGCTTTCGTTGTTCCAGATTCTGTGTTTAAGCAAAACTAAAGTTTGTTTCCATATGAAAAGGTTAAACATTACATATCAGTTGCAGTTAATTTTTCAGTAAATATCGAGTTTGGCCCGTGACTTTACTTCACTGCTTAATTTTGGCCCACTGTGAATTTGAGTTTGACACCCCTGGTCTGGAAGATAACGTCCTAGACTTGGAATCTCACTCACGACAGAATAATTTGAGGCTGGTGGGTCTCCCGGAGGGAAAAGAGGGACGGGACCCATGTTCCTTTTTGGAAAAGTGGATTCCAGAAGTGCTGAATAATGCAGATCTGCAGTCATCGGTCGTTTTAGAGAGAGCTCACCGAATCGGCCCACCGAGAGATAATAAGACACCACCGAGGACGCTGATTATGAAGTTCCTCAATTACAGGGACAAGATGACAGTCACCAATGCTGCGCGAGCTAAAGGGGAAATTAAATACCAGGATCAACAGGTGCGGTTCTATCCGGACTTGGCCACAGGAATTCAACAATTAAGAAGGCAGTTCGACCCGGCCCGCAAAGAGCTGCGCAACCTAGGGATTCGTCACGGAGTAATTCATCCGGCAAGACTGCTGGTCACATATAAAGGGAGAACCCACACCTTCAAGACCCCTCAAGAGGTGCAGGAGCTCATCAAGCAGATCCAAAAGGAGACTGGTGGGAGCTAAGCATGAACATGACAAAGGTAGAACATTTAAGCATTTGTACAGGCATCTGATTGATCTGAAACATATAACATGTCTACAAAATACAGACTGTATTTAAAAAAAAAAAAAAAAAAAAAGGTATGATGTACAAAGTTGCTATAAAACTTTGAAGTTATGTTGAAAAACTACAGAGAGAGTTAATGTCATAAGAATAGTAGCAGCGTCAGGGTGATTGAGAGGAGAAAGAGAGAGTGGTTTCACTGATCCTCGCAGGTGTGGAGCAGTCACTAGCTATAACGGGAGACGGAATATTTTGATTTTGGGGGGATTACCACGAATGTGGGGAAAGGGAATTTGTTTTTGTTTAGTTTGTAGGATGAATGTTCTATCATCCATGTTTTTGCTTCTCTGCAAGAGTATGTTCATATTGCAAGGTAATCTCAAACTCCTTATTGATCATAGATCAAACCGTTAATCTTAATTTAACTTCATGGAATTGCAGAGGTCTACAAAATCTTAAAAAACTTAAACAAGTTATGAATAAAATAAAAGACATAGATTCAAAAATTGTATTTTTACAAGAAACTCATCTATTAGAGGAGGAGGTAAAAAGAATTAGGAGAAGATGGCAAGGTAATGTGTTCACCTCATCATTTTCATCCCGAGCTAGGGGAGTTATGATTCTCATACATAAAACAGTTCCATTTCAAATGAAAAATGTAATTGGAGACAAATTTGGAAGATATCTATTCATCCAAGGATCTTTGTTATTAGAAAATATAAATCTGGTGAACTTATACGGTCCCAATATTGATGATCAAAACTTCTTTGTTAATTTATTCCTCACTTTATCATCACTTACAGGGCAACATATAATAGCAGGGGATTTTAATTGTACATTGAATCCCAGTATAGATATATCAACAGGACTGGACTGTACGCACAATGGATGTAGGATGACCATTAATCATTTTATGAAAGAATTGAGATTGCTAGATATATGGAGAGAAATGAAACCACAAGTCAAAGCCTATTCTTGTTATTCTAATACCTATAAGACATTCTCACGTACTGACTACTTTTTGATCTCTACAGAATTAAGGTCCAAGATTCAAAACTGTTTCTATGATAACATTGTGATCTCTGATCATGCACCCTGCTGTCTAGTATATGTAGATAAGAAATTGACAAAGGACCCAGTTAGGTGGCATTTTCAACATAAATGGCTTCAGGATGAGGAATTTGTTAAGTACATAGAAAAACAGATGAGTTCTTTGATATCAATACTATACAAACAACGGCACATATAAAGTGGGAGGCTTTCAAAGCTTTTATTAGGGGGCATATTATTAGTTATACAGGTTCAAAATCTAAGAAGACCCGAGAGGAGAGAGTCCAATTGGAACGTAAAATAAAAATTCTTCAAGAAAAGGTGTATGCAGGAAGTAACCCACAGTTAGAGAACGAATTACTGATTCTGGGAGCTGAATATGACAAAAAATCAGCGAATAGAGCTGCCTCGAGTCTTCTAAGATTGAAGCAAACTTTTTATGAACAAGGTGAAAGATCAGGAAAATTATTGGCATGGCAGATTAAACAATTAGAATCTAAACACCAGTTACCAGTATTATACGTAACGGACAGGTAGTTATAGATCCTTTAGAAATTAATAGTGCCTTTAGAGATTATTATGAAAAACTATATGATACAAAAATGAAACTGACTTAACAAAACTAAATGGGTTTTTGGGTGGATTATCTATACCATGTATTCCAAATGAAAACAGGGAGATACTGGAGTCTAAAATTAGTCAAGGAGAAGTTGGGCAAGCCATTGATAATATGAAATCAGGAAAAAGAGCAGGACCAGATGGTCTTCCAGTTGACCTTTATAAAAAATTTAAGAATAAATTAATAAAACCACTTTTGGAAATGGTTTTAGAAGCATTTCAAAATGGTAATTTACCACCATATATGAATAATGCCTCAATTATACTGTTGCCAAAACCAGGTAAACCCCCTAATAAATGTGAAAACATGAGACCAATAAGCCTATTAAATGCTGATCTTAAAATAATCTGTAAAATTTTAGCAAGACGACTACAAGAAATATTACCAAATATTATTAACCGAGATCAGAATGGCTTTATAATGGGACGACAAGGCTTCCATAATGTAAGAAGACTATTTAATATTATTTATTACAATAAAGAAGCACCGGATACAGCTCTCCTATCATTGGACGCCGAAAAGGCCTTTGATAGGGTCGAATGGCCCTATCTTTTTGAAGTCCTACAAAGGTTTGAACTTGGAAATAATTTCATAAAATGGGTCCAGATAATATACAATAATACTACAGCAGAAATCCTAACAAACAGCAATACAGTATCTCAAAATCAATAAAAAACAATAGAGGATGTCGACAAGGCTGTCCACTTTCACCCTTATTGTTTACTATGGCAACTGAACCTTTAGCGATGGCAGTACGTTTACATCCACAAATATATGGAATTAAAGTAGGATCAATAGAACATAAAATCTCCCTGTATGCCGATGACATAATTTTGTTTATGTCGAATTTTAAAAAATTAATTCCAACGTTGTTAAATTGAATAAAGAACTTTGTGGATATATCAGGATATAAAATAAACAAAACAAAATCTTCAATATTAATGCTAAATGAGACCCAGAGAAATCATCCAGTTCCTGAGGTAAACCAATTCAATGTTGTAAATCAGTTTAAATATTTAGGAATTCAAATTTTGCCTAGGCTAGAATCAGTCACCAATGCCAACTATGAAGCCTTAATGACAGATATTAATGAGTTACTTCAGAGATGGATGTCACTACCAATGTCGATGATCGGGAGAATTAATATACTTAAAAGTAATATCTTACCAAAAATACTTTATTTATTTCAAAACATTCCTTTACCACCACCTTCAGGTCTATTCTCAAGAATTAAAAAAAAGTTAGTGGAATTTATATGGAACAATAGGAAGGCTAGATTACGTTTGTCCTTACTATATTTACCATTTGATCGTGGAGGTCTGAAATGTCCAAACTTTATGTTGTATTACTGGTCAGCACAACTGAGGTCTATGACATCTTATTTTTCATCAAATGATCCTCTTCACTGGACTGAAATGGAATCATACAATTTACCTTTACCTCTTCCCTTATTGATATACTCAGACTCAGCTAAAAAACTACAGAAACAAGTTAAAAATCCAATTGTAAAGCACATGATCAAAATATGGTGCGAAACCAAAAAATATTTAAAAGAACCACACTCACAGTCACAATTTAGCCCAATATGGGGTAATCAATATTTTACACCAGGGAGAGCGAATACTGTATTTAAAATATGGAATTTAAAAAGGATTCAAAAGATTCAAGACTTATATTTGTCACGCTCAGATAACATAATGTCTTTTGAAGAACTGAGGATTAAATTCAATCTTAATAGAACACACTTTTTTAAATATCTTCAGCTTAGAAATTTTATTCGATCAAATCAAAATAATGCTCTCACCCGACCTACTTATTCATTTTTGGAAAAAATTTTGATGAAAGATAGTAAGAGAAAGGGTATTATTTCAGAGTTTTACAACTCATTGACACTATTCTCAAGTGAAAACTCACAGAAAAGACTGAATTACTGGAAAGAAGACCTGCAAATTGAAATTTCAGAGGAACAATGGGAAATGGTTTGTGCAGGAGCTCAAACCAAATCAATAAATGTATGTCTTAAAGTGATACATTTTAAATGATTAATGTGGATGTATGTTACACCAGTGGAATTAAATAGATATAACAAAAATATACCAGATACATGCACAAAATGTATGGAAAGTAAAGGAACCCTATTTCACTGTTTATGGGAATGTAGAAAAATCAGAATGTTTTGGGAAGAGGTGAGGGTAACAATTGAAAAAATAATTTCAAAACAAATCATATAGAATCCTAAACTGTTTTTGTTGGGTCTGTATCCAGAAAAACATAACTTTAGTAAGAGTGAAAGAGTATTCATAGACCTCAGTTTGCTTAATGCCAAAAAATGTATTGCACTACTGTGGAAAAAGACTCATAGACCAGATGTGACTCAGTGGTTAAGACAAATGTTAACAAACCTTCCACTAGAAAGAATAACATACATACTGAAATCAGAGGAAAATGTGTTTGAGAATATATGGAGACCTTTCATTGATTATGTAAAGAATTTAAACATAACGTCTGAAGAAGAAGGTGGATGATATGTGTAGACCTTGCAAATTCCAAGCTGGTGAATGTATATTATGTATTCTTATGTGAATTACTTAATTATTCTTATGTGATTACCTAGACTAAACAGAGGAGCATTGTTGTTGACTTGTGTTTGTTAATGGTTGTTGTTGTTTTTATTACACTTTTTTTTGTTATTGTTCTTTTTAATTTTTAAATTACTTTTGTGTTACTGTCTGATTGTTTGTGCCATGTTTGTAAAAAAAAAAAAAGTTCAATAAAAAATATTGTGGAAAAAAAAAATTAGAGGACACATCTTGGTTGAATATGTCCCTATGGTCACATTATTTTCAATCTTTTCTAGGGGTACCATCATTTTTGTCCAGGCCTGTTTCATGAGTTTATTTTTTTAAAATAATTCTTTTGAACCACAATTCAAAAGCACTGTCTGATTTTCATTGGTTAATTTTCATAGAATTTTTATTTATTACCACTTTTGTCAGATTAAAGTTATTTCTGTGACCATTGTGGGTTTTTCTTTCATTAACAGAGGGGTACCAACAATTATGTCCACGGCTGTAAGTGGAGAGCATGCTCACCTACTGTCTGGGTGTGTGGTACACCGGCTTCACAGCCGAGAACAGGAAGGCTGTGCAGAGGATCATCAACATTGCCCAATAAATCATCAGTGGCCCTCTGCCCTCCATGGAAGACATCTCCAGATCCTCCTGTCTCAGAAAGATCAAGGCCATCACAGGAAACCCCTCACAACCCGCCCACCACCTGTTTGACCTGCTTTCCTCTCGATGACAGTTCAGATCAATCAGGTCCCACACCTCCAGAATGACAAACAGTTTCCTCCCCTGGGCTGCAAACAGTCAGAGGCCCCACCCTCCTCCCACCAAACGCTCACATGCACAGAACTGAGGACCTTTTTAATTATCACAATAACACATCTGTCTTTGCACTCCACACCTTCATGTACAGTGGTGTGAAAAAGTGTTAGCCCCCTTGCTGATTTCTCATTTTTTTGTATGTTTGTCACACTTAAATGTTTCAGATCATCAAACAAATTTAAATATGAGACAAAGATAATAATAATAATAATGCATCAGATTTATATAGCGCTTTATCATAGACACTCAAAGACACTTTACAAATAGATACATTACTCATTCACTCCAGACAGACAATGGTAGCTGATAACACAAAAACACAAAATGCAGTTTTTAAATGAAGGTGTTTATTATTAAGGGAAAAAAATCCAAACTTACATGGCCCTGTGTGAAAAAGTGATTGCCCCCTAAACACTAATTACTGGTTTGGCTACCCTTAGCAGCAACAACTGCAATCAAGCGATTGCGAGAAATTTGGAATTAATTTACAGGAATTTTGGCCACTCATCTTTGCAGAATTGTTGTAATTCAGCCCCACTGGAGGGTTTTTGAGCACAAACCACCTTTTTAAGGTCATGCCACAGCATCTTAATCGGATTCAGGTCAGGACTTTGACTAGGCCACTCCAAAGTGTTCATCTGGTGTTTTTGACAAATGTCCTGCTACAGAACCCAAGTGCACTTCAGCTTGAGGTCACAAACAGACGGCCGCACATTCTCCTTCAGGATTTTTTGGTAGACGTCAGAATTCATGGTTTCATTTACCACAGCAAGTTTTCCAGGTCCTGAAACAGCAAAACGCCCCCAGATCATCACACTGCCACCACCATATTTTACTGTTGGTATGATGTTCCTTTTCTGAAATGCTGTGTTACTTTACGCTGGATGTAATGGGACACACGCCTTCCAAAAAGTTTAACTTTTGTCTCGTCAGTCCACAGAGTATTTTCCCAAAAGTCTTGGGGATCAGCAAGATGTTTTCTGGCAAAACTGAGACAAGCCTTTATGTTCTTTTTGCTCAACAGTGGTTTTCGTCTTGGAACTCTGCCATGCAGGCCATTTTTGCCCAGTCTCTTTCTTATGGTGGAGTTATGAACAATGACCTTAACTGAGGCAAGTGAGCCCTGTAGTTCTTTGGATGTTGTTGTGGGGTCTTTTGTAACCTCTTGGATGAGTCATCGCTGTGCTCTTGGGGTAATTTTAGTCAGCCAGCCACTCCTGGGAAGGTTCACCAGTGTTTTATGTTTTCGCCATTTGTGGATAATGGCTCTCACTGTGGTTTGCTGGAGTCCCAAAGCTTTAGAAACGGCTTTATAACCTTTTCCACACTGATAGATCTCAATTACTTTGTTTCTCATTTGTTCCTGAATTTCTATGGATCACAGCCTGATGTCTAGATTTTGAGGATCTTTTGGTCTACTTCACTTTGTCAGGCAGGTCCTATTGAAGTGATTTCTTTATTGAGAACAGGTGTGGCAGTAATCAGGCCTGGATGTGGCGAGAGAAATTGAACTCAGCTTTCCAAAGATGTGATAAACCACAGTTAATTTATGTTTTAACGGGTGGGGGGGGAAATCACTTTTTCACACAGGGCCATGTAGGTTTTGATTTTTTTTACCCTTAATAATAAACACCTTCATTTAAAAACTGCATTTTGTGTTTACTTGTGTTATCTTTGTCCAATATTTAAATTTGTTTGATGAACTGAAACATTTAAGTGTGACAAACATACACAAAAATGAGAAATCAGAAAGGGGGCAAGCACTTTTTCACACCACTGCATATTGACCCATCCGTGAAATCACTACTATGTATATTTTCCATAATCCTTGGGCCATTTTACTCAATCGTGTGTTCAGCTGTGTGTTCTGCACTCCAGAATCTTATGTACATAGCTCCATCCGTGAAGTCTCTACCACCCCTGTGTACATTTCCAGAATCGTGGGCTATTTTTATTTCAGTCGCGTGTTTAATCGTGTATTCTGTAATCGTGTTTTATCTAATCCTTCTCACTTACTTTATTGCACAGTAGCCTGGTGAAGCACCCACAATTTCGTTATACTGTTCAACTGTACAATGACAAAAAAGCCTATTCTATTCTAATAAACTAAGGTCAAAGCTTAAGGTCTAGGTGATTTGTTCCATCAATGGAACACTGTAATAACTATAGTCTGAAACTAATTTTGACTTTTACAATCCCTGTAACCTTGAAAATTGATGCTTTAACCCCAAAATTAACGCCAGGAATGCTAGTACCAAAGTCAGTTTGTTGTTGTTAAATTATGAACATTGCTCCAACTCAGCATCAAATGCAGCTAAAAATAATAACACTTACTATACCATTTTGATAGTGCCACCTCACTTAGTCTTAAGGTACTGTGGGGCAGCTGTGGCACAGGAGTAGTGTAGCTGACAACTAATCTGAGGGTCACTGGTTCGATTCCCACTCTGTCTGCAGTCTGCATGTTGAAGTGTCCTTAAGCAAGACAGTGAACCCCCAATTGCTCCTGGTGGGTCAGGCCAGCACCAGTGCATGGCAGCTCCGTCGCCATCAGCGTGTGAATGTGTGTGTGAATGGGTGGATAGCAGGATCTGGAAAGCGCTTTGGTCATCCAGAGATGAGTAAAAAGCGCTATATAAGTGAACGCCATTTACTGTACAGAACTTGTTCCTCTATAGAACTCTATTCACTCCATTCTTTTTTCAGTAGGACTGAAGGTTGAGTTGGGCCAAAAGGAACTGAGGTGAATGAGTTTTTTGTAATTTGTGTTTCAAAAAGTCCACACAATGTTTTTCAAAAGTTGAAACTGGTTAGCCTTGTTACTTTGTAATTTACATTGTTGTAACCTAGAAAGTGAATCATGAGTAGCTGTTTCAAAATGAAAGGTAGTTCTCATTTGATGTGTTTAATAACCATAAACTGTAAATAAAAATGGTTGACATGAGAGCTCTCCAAAAGTGAAGTCCGCAAAGTTTTCATGGAGCTGCAATTACATTATTAGACTCTGTTGATTCGGCCTGTAATATGGCTGTATGAGAAGCATAATAATTTAATGTCAACATGCAACATATTTCCAAATCCCATCCCTTCCTCCTGCACCCTTAAAAGGAGTTAAGCTGGCTGCATATTGCCAAAGGTTATGCCAAGTGATTCTCCTTCACACTCCCTTTTTCACTCTAAAAAATGATGTGCACTAGCATTTTTTGTTTACTTAAAAAGGTTAAGGAGTGACTGAAGGTTTCATTTATTGTTCATATCCTGGATAAAGTTCAAAGAATTGACTATCCTGCAGGGAAAGCCAAGATTGGGCAACAACAGTTCCTACAAGGAGCAGCACTCCTGTCATATTTTATTGTTGACTCACCTGCAATACAGATAACGCACATTAATTCATGTGTTAATGAATGTGCATGCATACGCGCGTGCCCCCCCACACCCACACACCCACACACACACTTTCTGACCTCCAGGACGCTCATGGTGGCGATCAGTGTGCAGCAGCATTGCTATGGGCATTCCAACATTTTTGGAGCGACCAGCGACAAGGACATTCTTCCCCACAGTCTCAATATCTATAAAACACACAGTTAAGACAATTTATTTTCATAAATCCTCATAAAGTGACTGTTTTACATATGAAGAAGACTTTGAGTGATCAAGAGTAATTACTTAAAACTTAGTCAAAATAATGAAATATATTTTTACAAAGACCAAAGGGGTAGCATGATAGGCAGTTATCTATGAAGTCAAGCAACAACAATAATGACTGCATCAGAGCAACTATTTGAAGCATTTGCTGTTGAATTTGACTACGCTGGCACAACTTCATCTGACTGACATCAGTAAATTGTGATTTATTAAAAAACTTTTTTATAAAACTTTTATTTTGTGTTTTCTCTGGTTGTCTTTGGTTAATGTTCAGTTACTATATTACAGTCATCTGTGATTTGAAACAGTTTAGTATGATTTAATCTGAAAAAGAAGAAATCAGGAGAGAGTGAAAAACATTTTCACAACACTGTAGACAGAGCAGAGAGAAAAGGTCTAGTGCTGTGCTTGGCATTAAAACTGGCCAATGGCCGGTAGATTTCAGCAGTGGCTGGTAAGACAGCCACTCCCACTAGCCACTATGGCAGGTTGTAGTTTCCTCAAACAGCATCGAAAATAATAAACCTATTGCAATGTGAGACTACGAAACTACAATTCCCATAAGCACTATCTGCACACACTGTGTGCAGATAGTTGCTCCAGTGTCGCCATGGACAAAGTCTGGAGAAGCCGCGGACAGTCTACTCCCTGGTCAGTCTCCCGTCCATCCCCTGTTCGGCCAGGTGGGAAGAAATGCCGTGGTGTGTGGCGGGTTCTCCTGTACCGAAAACAGAGTGAAGCCAGACTCCACTCACGGCGAGTTCATTTTGCAGCCAGTCTGGAGAAACAGTGACGAACAGATAGTAGTCGGCAGAACACACCTGTCCCCACTCTCAGCAATTAGATGTACCAGGAGAACTGCCCCTGATCCCCAGAGTCCCAGTGGTGAGAAGCTAATCCCTGCCCCCCCCCCCAACACACACACACATCAGCTCCTACCCCTGTGGTTAAATGTGATTATTTTTAGAGCAAGAAGTTGCCGTTTATCCAGGGGTGTCAAACATATGGCCTGCGGGCCAAAACCGGCCACCAGAGGAATCCAAATTTTTCTGTGAATTTACAGCTTTCTTTCTAGTAAATTTCTGACCTTTTCTACCGATTGGAATAGTTCATGTAAACATGAGACATTTTTCTCCTTAAGATGAGATTTTTTTTCTATCAGTTTTCTTTTTCTTTCTCTTCTTTTTTCTGGTGAAAACAGGTTAGGCTACAGTCATGTGAAAAAATTAGAACACCCTATTAAATATTCAGTTCTTTATTAAGAAATGTTCACATATCTATGTCTAACCTTGTTTTTGTTTTTATTTGCATTTTTTAGCATTTATTTTAGCCATTTTAAGTGGGAATGAATGTGGGGGTGTCCTAAAAAAGATGGAGGGGTGTCCTAATTTATTCCTCACTATTTGTTAAGAATTACATCCATACATTCATCCATCCATCTTCTTCCGTCTAATCCTTTTCGGGTCGCGGGGGGGCTGGAGCCTATCCCAGCATCTTTGGGCGAGAGGCAGGGTACACCCTGGACAGATCGCCAGTCCATCGCAGGGCCAACACAGAGAGACAGACAACCATTCACTCTCACATTCATACCTAAGGACAATTTAGAATCCCTAGTTTGATGCCAATTTTACAGAAAATTTGAAACAAGTCTTTAATTCATTTTTAATTGTTTAGTTGTATTACATCTCCCAGTATTTTTACCATTGATGTTAAATATCCATATGTCCAAATATGTTAAAAAAAAAAACCACACACACAGGCTTATACAGGGTGTCCTAATTTTTTCACATGACTGTAAATCCATCAGCAGCTACTAATGATGTAGTGCAGCCATTAAGAGGTGTCCCAATTCATAGGGGTAGGCGAAGGGGTAGAAGAAAGGGTAGGGGTACAAATGAGAATTGGGACACACTCCAAATCTACCTGTACTTCACTCTCACATTACAAATATTTTTCTATACTATTTTACAGTATTTACTGCTGTTAATAAATAATTAAACAGACACTGTTTCCCTTGCCATTTTTATCCCCCGCCGGTCGAAGAGCCCTTTGGGTGAAGTACATTTTAGCATGCCATAGTCCAATTTGATCATATTAAACATCATTTTCCAACCACAAAATTGTGGCTAGTGAAAGGGCTGAGTGACTACTAACTTCAGAAAATTACAAGCCACAGTGTCTGGTAAGGAAAAAAAGTTAAAGTGACAGTCTGGCAAAAATCAAGTTTTTTCTGTGACTTACAAGACATATGCAAAGCAAAATTTCACTGCAGTCCCAAGTCTGTGTTTTTTACTGTGAATTTCCAGTTTGAAAACGCCCCCCTCAAACGGGCGAGTTTGGACAGACTGTTTGTAGCTACGCAAGTATTCCTGCTTAGCCTGACTGGTTATAACCTTAACCAATCAGACGGATATTCTTGGCTATCTTGGATGAAGAGGGAGGAGCCGAAGAGCAGCACAGAGAGAGCGGAGGGAGGCAGAGAGGATGGAGGGAACGGGTGGGGGGGGTACCCAGCTTGAATGTGGCTCAGGGAGACCTCATTTCACTGGCGGACAGGGCGCCACGCAGCTCGGCAACACTTGGCGCCGGCTTGCTGCAGTCGCCTGCGGATGAAGCACCGCGCTCAGCAAGAGCTGCTCAGTCGCCAGTGGGAAGACCGCGGTCTCACCAAGCACAGCGCCCTGTCCACCGGCGACTGCAACAAGCCAGCGCCAGTTCTTCTTACCAAAAGTGGCCCACTGGGTGGCTCACATTCCAGCCTCCAAGCGGGGCCGGGCAGCGACTTTCCACTCCACCGAGACTGATCCTTCCTCAAGTTGGATCACCTTCTCGGAGCCCTGGCTCAAAGTCCTCTTCTTCCAGCAATTGGTGGGCGGCAGTATGGGTGGAGCTAATTAAAGAGTCATAGATCTGCACGTACCTAAGTAGGTGGGAGATGTAAAAAGCACTTTCCAAGCAATTCTAAGGCAATGAATTTTTTTGTGCATGTATAAAAAGCCACAATACACTATTTTGGGCAATACACATTTGTTTTTGTTGGTGTTTTTGGTGGCTTTAGAGCCGCCGGAGTGCATCTTTAATGCCAAGCCCTGTGTGTTTGTATTTATTCATTAACTAGCCCTCTTTTTGGCTCTATTTGAACCATTTTTTGTGGAGGGATACCTGATCTTCAGTACATAGCCAGATGATATCACATATACAATGCCTACAGCAGTCATACAAAGGGTGCATTTACACCAAAAGGCAAATATTTAACCTTTTATTGGGTGATGTTTATTTGGTAACATCGGTTGGCCTAAAATCTGCTGCAATCCTGTAATTTCCCCATTGTGGGACTAATAAAGGTTTATTTTATCTTAAAACAACAACAATAATAATAATAATGATAATAATAATAAAATAATAAAAGTAATAACTGTAGTAATAAAAATAATAATGGTTTACATTTATATAGCGCCTTTCAAGAAACCCAAAGAGCTTTACAATGAAAGTCCATTATTCATTCACTCCACAGACAGATAATGGTAGCGGTAAGCTACTACTATAGCCACAGCTGCCCTGGGGCAGACTGGCAAAAACGTGGCTGCCAATCCGCACCAACGGCCTCTCCAACCACTACCGACCACTTAGGCACATGCACACCCAGTGTCATGGACACTGGGGGCAAGGTGGGTAAAGTGTCTTGCACAGGGACACAACAGCTGGATGGCTAGGGAGAGTGGATTCGAACCACCAACCCTCTGGTTATTGGATGACCCACTGACCTCCTGTGGATGACAGGATGACCTCCTGAACCACTGCCACCCACATTTCCCTCCTCCATTCCATTTTTGCTGAGCACCAAGCTGGACGACAGGAAGTTCCACTTTTATATGGTCTTTGACATGACGCGGCCGGGACTTGAACCCCGACCTCCCGATTGTGGGGCAGATGCTCTACCCCTAGGCCACCACTCCGGTAAATGTCAGTAGTATCACTGTTGTAATCTTCTAATGGGGTGGGACAAAAAAAATTGATTCAGTGATGGATCGCAATACTTGACACTAACGACGATCCACTGATCCTGAAACCCATGGATTGATCTTTATTTATATTCATGTAACATTGCATACTCTTGGGTATTAATCAACCAAGTGCATTTTTATTCCACTAGATGGCGCGAAGCAAACACCCAGTCAAGTTAAGTCATATCTTGTCTCGTGAGATTTGTAGCTAGCTTTGAAAGTTAGAAAGCAGTTGAATGTGGCAAAAAGTTGTGTTTTTTCAGATTTTATAACGAAGATGGAATGGAAGACCTTGACATGGCACACAACCCACAAGAAGTGCTGCACAAAAAAAAACCACTCAAACACACCGGCCAGCACCATGGCTAGCACATGTCTCAGAGTAGTGTTAGCAACGGCTAAGCTAAAAACACACCGACGTGTAGCTTGTTTTTTCTCCGAGCGGCGCTGACCGACAAACTCTGGAGACCTGCCACCATCGACCTGTGTGCAGAGACATGTCTCCATGGAAACTGAAGCCCCGAGAAGGTCAGCAGCAGAAAGGAGCGCAGCAGCTGCAGGACTGAGGGCCACCAGTCACCACAACAAAAGCAGCCGCAGTGAGTTGAAGAGTTAGAACTTTACATGAAATCGATATTGACAGTTGTACTTTTGGGACAAAATTTGACACTGATATGGGAGGGGGGATGTATGGTATCGTGACGGATCGTAATAGTATTGGCTCATGACCCAAGTATCGTGATCTGAATCGGCTCGTGAGTAGGGATGGGCGTATCGATACTCAAGTAGCTTCAATACCAGCTGGTCGATACTTTTTAAAATATTGCAATACCACTATGTTAATACAAAAAGTCCACTTTGTTTTCACTTCTGAGAGTTTTAGGCATTAAATTTATGTGTGGAAACCAGTGAAAAACCAGCCCAAGCTTATTTTAGACACAGTCTGCTGTGTCACATGATTAAGGCAGCCTATGAGATGTCAGAGCCAAAGACTCACTGCGCAGCCGAGCACTCACTGCCGTGCAGTGAGCTCAGCAGCGTCGGGGGCAGCAGAAGAAGTATTACTTATGAAATGTTACACCATTCATCCAGATTCTATGGTGATATCAAGCAGCATAAAATCTGAAAAATAAACAAAATAAACACTATTTAAGTTAGTAAAATAATAGTGTAAAAATTAATTAAATAAATAAATAAAATTTAAAAAAATGTTGCACTGTGAAAAAAGTTACACATATATGCTGCTTGGTATTACCACAGAATTTGGATGAATGGTGAAACATTTCAGAAGTAAAAAATACTTGAAGTGTTCAAGTGTTTATGTTCATGAGTTTTATTCATATTTCATATTGCCCTTGCAATAAAGTTGTTAATGAAACTGCAATTATGTGATTTGGGGCAAAAAGTATCGGTATCGAAGAAAAAGTCCCATAAATTAATAGTATCGTATCGAAAGGAAAAATGCTGGTATCGCCCATCCCTACCCGTGAGGTCCCTTGCGATTCCCACCCCCTTCTTCTAATATCCTCCATTAATAGTCAAGGGTTGAAACCTCCCTGTATTTCAATGAGTGCCCGACAATGGGTAAACCTATATGTTAAAGCATTTAACACATTAATCCATCCGACAGACAAGCTAATCATGCTTCATCTATCACCCCTTCCCTCTCCATACATTGTTCAGATATACTGTAAACAAGGTTCCAGGGGATCTACGAGAGAAGACGAATTGTAAAAATTCTCTCAAAGGCAATAAACTGAATAATCCATGAAGTCTCTCATTCACCCATAGAGAAACAGACCAGCAACCAGTGCTCAGCCTTGCTTGTCTATACATACGAGAATTATATCCCACCCCCACAATAGCTGTGTCCTAAAACTACCTGATTTAATTAAACTAATTTTCATAAAGTTTCATTATGCCAGAATGTTTACACCCTTACGTGGTCAAGAACATGAATGACTGGCCTACTACATCAGCACAGTAAATGGATTTTAGGTAAACTAAATGGCCATGAGGCACCATCTAGTGGGCTCTGACTAAAATGCATAATATCTGGCAATTGGCCCACCTTATAATTTTGCAAATTAAGACCAATTATTTGTTGAGATTTCATGAGCACCAGGACCAAGCTTTATCTATGACTAGCACCAATACCTCTTGAATATGGCATGCATAGTTTAGTCTTAATGAAACTACAATAGCAACAGCAAGCAAGTTTTAGCCACATACAAACATATACAGTTGAGGACAGAATTATGACCCCCCCCCCTTATTTATTTTTTTTTTAAATCCTTCCCAAGTGTTGTTAAACAGTGCAAAGAATTTTTAACACAGCTTTTCCAAGCATCCTAGTTCTCTTTAGAAAACATCAATTATTTTACTTTGTACACAGAAACAAAACCACCAGGGTCAATATTATGAACTCCCTGAAAAACTGACCTTTTTATTGAACCATAGCACAAAACACTGCTGTGGAATGATGTGCTTTAACTTTGTAATGCTCAAAGTCTTGTCAAATCAAGTTAAAACTGAGGGTTATCTTCCAATTTACACACAGGATAAAAACTTCAGCAAGGATTTGAGCTGTCACTTACTGTAAATGAGCATCATAGACGTGACAGAAAGAATTGTTGATGCTCACAAAGCAGGAGATGAATATACAAAGTTATCACAGCATTTCCAAGTGTCAAGAACTGGAGTTAAAAAATATTTAGATTAAAAATATTATCAAACATATGGAAATTTATAAAAGAGGTAAAGAGAAATTTTACCCAGTATAAAATAATATATAGGTTTAATTTTACCCCTTCCAAAATTCATAGAATGGGATTGTTGACAACCAATTAGTGTTGGAAATGCTGGACAGAAGTAGGAACATTTTTACATGCTAATTGGGAATGTAAATTAAAAATCCATTATGGGAAAAAGTTATAGAACATTTGAGCAAACGGCTGGGTATGGTAATAACTACATCACCAAGACTTTGTCCTTTGGGGGACATCAAACAGAATTGCCACATACTTCAAAAGATGATTTAGTTGTCATAAATATAGGTGTGGTCACTGCTGCCTCCATGATGTTCAGATTATGGAAAAGTGTATCCCCACCAGATTTCAAAAAAATGGATAGAATTCGTGTTACAAGTTGTGTTTTATGAACAAATGTTGGCTAGAATCAATGTTGAAGCTGAAAACTTTAAGCGATTGCAGGATTATTTTTCTTTAATTTTTACTTATAGTACTGTGGTTGCTGAAGAACTATTTTGGGAGGCAAATGTACTGTATATTGAGTATGGGACTTTGGCGATTTACAAAATGATACTGTCTGGTTTGTGTAATTATTGAAAAAAAAAACAAAGGTGCCAGATTGTAGCCAGTGGCTAATTTACATCTGTTGACTTAGCCAAGTCAGGAGTTGTAGTCTCAAAGAAGAGAATCACTAGAACCCAGCACAGGAATGGACAGACCAAGAAAAACTCCACTTATGTAGAAGAAACACCTTCAAGCCATGAAGCATGCCTAAGGACAACCTGGAGAAAGATCATGCATCCTGAAAGTGTGTCCTTTGGTCAGATGAGACCAAACTAGAGCTCTTTGGCCATAAAGAACCTGCTGATGTTTGGAGAAAGAAGGCAGATGTGTATAACCCAAAAAACACCGTCCCCACAGTGAAACACAGTGGTGGGAGTATTTTCCTGTGGGGATGCTTCTGTGTGTCTGGAACTGTGAATTTCAAAAAGGTGGAAGGAATCATGTTGAAAGGAGGATATGTGAAGATTTTTAAAGAAAACCTCAGGCAGTCAGTGGTAAAACTGGGTCTGGGTTGTCGCTTTGCCTTCCACCAACACAGCAGCCTAAAACATATGTAGAGTCCTGGTGGAAAAACTGCGCCCAGAAGACCAAAGTGAACATAACCGACTGGCCTGCAAAAAGCCCTGACGTGAATCCCACTGAAAATCTGTGGGATGAACAGAAGACCAAGGTCTATGCCAGAAGAACATCAAATCTGGAGGAGCTTGAGAGATTCGCCAAAGGAGAATGGACTGGAATTCAATCAGTTTAATTCAGCAACACCTCAGCAGTGCCACAGGTGATTGCCTTCATGGCACGCCGCATCGACGCAGTAATTAATGCCAAAGGTGTCCCGACCAAGTGCTGAGTGTGTACATGGACATACTTTTCAGTTGGCCAGCATTTCTATTAAAAATCCATTTTTAACATTGATTTTATGTAATATTCAAATTTTTTGAGAAACTCAATTTGGCGTTTTCATGAGCCGTAACCATCAAAATTAAAAGAAATAAACACTTGAAATATATCACTCTGTGTAATGAATCCACATGACATGAGTTTCATTTTCTTGAATTGATTTGCTGAAATAAATCAACTTTTTTGATGATATTCTAATTTATTGAGGTGCACATATATAGTATAAATTATGTATTAACAATATCTCAGCTCAGTTTCAGACAGTTTCTATGCTCAAGAGAGTTAATTATTTGTAGCAGTGAAAATATAAAGAAAATGTATAAATATTATAAACACATGCAAATAAAAAATTAAAAAAAAAAAAACCATGGCACAATCACAGAAAAAGAACTGTTAAAAAAACTGCTGATTTCTGAACAGTTTACCTGCTCTTTTAATAATCTCCCACACAGCTGCAGGTGTAGCAGGTATCATGGCTCTCTGGTCCAAGCACAGCTTCCCAATATTTACAATATGGAAGCCATCCACATCCTTTTCTGGTGCAATAGCATTACATACTGCTCGCTCATTAATGTGCTCTAAAGAGAGGGAGAATAGCAGATGGTTAATGAACTTTTATTCAACAATGAATAATTGGTCATCAATATAGTGCACACGCCCAGTATGATGTTGGTGTAAGCAGGGCTCGACATTAACTTTTTTGCTCACCAGCCACTGTGGCTCGTGATTTTCCAAAGTTACTAGCCACTAAGCCTTTTCACTAGCCACAATTTTGTGGTTGGAAAATTATGTTTAATATGATCAAATTTGACTATGGCATGCTAAATTTTACTTGAACTAAATTTACAACCATTTTAAATGTAAATTACCCTTATACATACATAAAAAAATAGCAAGAGAAACACTGCCTGATGAATTATTTGTTAACAGCAGTAAACACTGTAAAACAGTCAAGAAGAATATTTGCAATATGAGCGTGAAGTACAGATAGATTTGGGGTCTGTCCCAATTCTTATTTGTATCCCTACCCCTTCCCCTTTGCCTACTTTGCCTACTCCAAGAAGTAGAGGTTGAAAATGACCCCTATGAATTGCAACACCTGTTCAGGGCTGCACGTCATTAGTAGTTGCTGATGGATTTAATCTAAATCAACACCATCTGTTTTCACCAGAAAAAAAGAAGAAAAGAAAACTGATGATGAAAAAAGTCTCTTCTTAAGGAGAAAAAAAATGTCTCAAATTTACATGAACAATTATCAGTAGAAAAAGTCAGAAATTTACTAGAAAGAAAGCTGTAAATTCAGAGAAAAACTTGGGCCCCCTGGCGGGCCATTTTTGGACCACGGACCACATGTTTGACACCCCTGGACCAGCACTTTAAAACTGCATAATTAGAGGTTTTGCTTCCATGAAATAGCTGCATATCACAGACATCAAAGATAATGCAACAAAAATAAGTTTTTTGTAAGTTGTCTGTGTTTTTTCAACTGATTTAAGACAATTTTTCCCCGCTGAATCCAAAAATGACATCCATTTCGCTCAATCAGGTCAGGTTTTTATGCTAAGTTGTAAACAGCTGTACAGCAGTTGTACAGCTGTACTGTAATGATAAAGGTAAGTACATGTAAATTGAATGTTATGCCATCATTGTTCAAAATTCAGAGAATTTCAAGAAATAAAAAAGGAATTTTGCATCATATAAAGCGAAAATACTCGTACATGTAAACAAAAATGTAAAAAGCATGTGGACATAGTTCAAAAAGTTGACCTGATTGACCAAAACCAATGTGCTTTTTGGATTCAGCACATCAAAATTGTCCTAAATCAGCAAAAAAAAACTTAGACAATAAATTTGGTGTTGACCAGTGTAATCATCATCATCATCATCATCATCATCATAGCAGTCTGTCGTGGGTGACAATGACTGTTTCATTTAGGTCTGATCAGATTCCTCCACACAGCTCTGTCCTTAGCCTTCCGCTGCCAGGAACTCCTGTCTATGTCCAACTTCTTCAAGTTTCTTTTTACAGTGTCTTTAAATCTGAGCCTTGGTCTACCCTGATTGCGTTTGCCCTCGCATAACTGTGAGTAGAGTAACTGTCGAGGGAGACGCTGGTGGTCCATCCTCTCAACATGTCCGAGCCATCTCAGGTTCATCTGTATTAGCCTGTTCTCCATTGATGGTAGACCAGCTCGTTTCAACACTTCTATGTTGGTTATCTTGTCTTTCCATGCGATGTTCATTATGGCTCAAAGGTGTCTCATCATGTACGTGTGGAGTTTCTTCACCTGCACTCTGTAGACAGTCCAAGTTTCAGCACCATATAATAGAGTAGCCAGTACTGTCGCTCTGTACACTTTGCATTTCACATGGATAGACACATGTCGATTGTTCCACAGTCTCTCCCTCAAGTTTCTAAACACAGCGCTCACTCTTCCCATTCTGAGAGATAGTTCATCCTCCAGCCTTGCATTCTCTGAAACAGTACTCCCTAGGTACTTGAAAGTCTTGCACTTGACTAATGGCTCTGTACCAATGCTGATCTCTTCTGGTAGTGATGTTGATAACTGGAACTTTGGTGGTTGATAAAGGCACTCTGTCTTCTTGATGTTGATTTGGAGGCTGAATTGGCTGGCTGCTTTTGCAAATTTCTCCACTAAAGATTGCATATCTTCCACGCTGTGTGCAACTAGAGCACTGTCGTCGGCAAAGAGCATTTCTCTTACTACCTTTATCAGTGTCTTACTCTTGGCTTTAAATTGTGCCACACTGAACAAGTCTGCTTCTTTCCTTGTTTGAATGTATACTCCTTCTGAAGTGTCTTTGAAGGCCACCTCAAGCATGGCTGCCAGATATAGCGAGAAGAGTGTAGGTGCCAGCACACACCCTTGTTTCACCCCGTTGCTTACTGAAAAGTCTTTAGATACTGAACCACTCATTGCCACGTTTGCTTGCATACCTGTATGGAGTGCCTCGATCAGGATGACAAACTTCTCTGTACAACCATATTTCTTGAGTACCTGCCAAAGTCCTTGTCGTGAAACAGTACTGAAAGCTTTACTGAAGTCTATGAAGACTACTTAAAGTGGCATGTTCTGTTCGATACACTTTTCTTGAACCTGTTTCAAGCAGAAAATCATGTCCATTGTGCTTCTTCCACTTCTAAAGCCGCACTGGGTTTCCGGTAGTACATTCTGTGAGATGTGTTCACTGAGTCTGTTAAGTAGTACACGTGAGAGAATCTTACCAACAGTGGCTAGCGGTGATATACCTCAGTAATTTCCACATTCTTTCCTGTCACCTTTCTTGAACAAAGGCACAATACTTGCATCCTTCCAGTCCTGAAGTACTTTCTGGGCATCCCATATCTCTTGGATGAGCTTGTGCAGGCAGTTGGTCAGCTGAACACCACCAAATTTCCACACTTCTGCTGGAATTTCATCCTTTCCTGGAGCTTTACCATCCTGTGTTGTTCTGATAGCTGCCATTAGTTCATCAAAATTTGGTGGTTCATCCAGACTTGATACAGCTGGTCGCTGCACTAGAGCTTCTTTAGCCTCTTCAGTGAGATCTCCAGGGTTGTTTAGTAGTTGGTCAAAGTGGTCTGCAAATCTGTCCAGGATCTTGTCTTTCTCCTGCACAACCGTTTCACCATCCATAGCCTTTAGTTGGATCAATACTCTTGGTTTAGGGCCGTAGATTTCTCTCAAACCTGTGAAGAATGTTTTCATGTCCTTCCTGTCTGCTGCAGTTTGAAGTTTCTCCGCTTTTTCATCCCACCATTTGGACTTCATCTCTCTGGTGTACTTCTGTAGCTCACTCTGAGCCTTTAAGTATTTCTTCTTCTTCGACCTTGTGTTACACTGTAGGTTTTCCTGCCTAGCTGTAGTCCTCACTTCTAGTAGTTTCTTCAGGTGTTCATCATGCTCATCAATCCAATCTTGATGTTTCCTCTCAGGGTAGCCTAATACATCACTTGCAGTCTAATACACCGTATCCTTCAGTGTTGCCCATTTCTCTATGTCATTCTGAGTTGTTGCTGTCCCAGTCTTTCAAGTTTTCATCCATTTCCTGTGTAATTTCTTCCTGCTTCTTTTGGCCTTTCAGTGCACTAGTGTTTAGCTTCCGTGGTGGCTTCGCACCCGTCCTGCAGTGCTGTTTTCGTCTGCAAATCCTTAATCTAGATCTCAACATAACATGATCAGTACCACAGTCCGCGCCTCTCATTGCTCTGGTGTCCAATACATCCCTTATGTCTCTGCCTGACTATGATGTAGTCTAATAAGCGCCAGTGCTTGGATCTTGGGTGCATCCATGTCTTCTTGTGTGTGTCCTTGTGCTTAAATAGAGTGTTGGTTATCACAAGGTTGTACTCTGAACATAGTGCAAGTAGAAGTTCTCCATTAGCATTGCACTTGCCTACTCCATGACTGCCTAGCACTCCTTTCCATTTCTCAGTGTCCGAACCAACTCTGGCATTAAAATCTCCAACGAGTATCAGCCTGTCATCAAGTCGGTACATGCCTGATAGTCTCACGTAAATCACTGTAGAACTCTTCCTTCACCTCCTCTGTGTTAGTCATTGTTGGGGCAAATCTCTGATAGCAGCAAATGGAGAACTGTCTAGGAAGGTGGATTACATCATGATTACGCTCAGAGCCGTCCATGAAGGATTCAACGTCCAGCATTGAAGGATTAAGTACTGAATCTGTAAGAGAATATAAAGTTTTTTTCTCTCTGAGATCAGTACTATTCGACGAAATTGACTTCCCTCACACAAATCCTCCAGATGATCTGCAGCTTTTTGTTTTCAAAACATTGAGCTCACAGCCTTTCGGACAGGCAGCTGCATGGCTCAAGGACAATGCCAGCAGCTAGACAAAACACCTCCTGCCAAAGAGTCCTTGTTGTTCTTAACTGATACAAACACCTACATTCAACATTACACTCATACTGATTCACAAAACTGATGATAAAGATGATTCACTCACTGCTCTCTCTGTGTCCTTGTGAACTTTTTTGTCTGCTGACTGTGCATTGAGGGCTTTTTTTTCTTGTAATCATAATATTGATCATATATGACCACTATTCTGACAATCAATGGTTTTTTTGCTCCTTCCTATTGTATTATCCTTTCTTCCCATGCATCCTGTACCCTTCTGTTGACAGGCGCGTTCACAGATGCAGCCGTGTCACCGGAAATGCAGGTCGTTTTCTGTGTCAAGTCAAATCCCTCGTATGTTTCAGTGACCTGTTATCAGTTATCTGTTAATGTACTTGGCAATAAATCTTTTCTGAGTTTCTGAAATACCCTGATGAGTGTGGCATACATCTTCCGCTGTAGTGGGAGTCTCATAGTCATTATCCTGTCGTTGATTGGCACCGGTTCCTCATCAAGCATTGCTGCTATCTCCTTTCTAACTGCAAAGCCCACTCCTGCTTCTCTCCTTTCTTGAGTTGATCTCCCACTCCAAAAGGAGATGTACCCATGGTCTTCCAAGCTGTCATATCCAGGCAATCTTGCTTCACTATGTGCAGCTATGTCTACATTGTACCTATTCATTTCCAGGGCCACAAGCGCGGTCTGTCTTTCTGGGCGCTGTGATGTTGTTCTGTCCAACAGAGTGCATGCATTCCATTCTGCTACACACAAGGCTACTGTTTTCCTCTTCTTTTGTCTTCCTGCTCCTAGCTTACTTTTCACTGCCTGACGGAGTGTGAACAGATCAGACTCCGACAGGCAGTGGCGGAGTACATACATGGCATTGATAAAAGGATTATGCTAATATTTTACCAGGCTGTGTTGGAGAGCTGTATTAGATAGAGCATTACAGCTTGGTTTGGCAACCTCTCTGTGAAACTAAAGAACAGAGTGTTATGTTTAATTCATACAGCATGGAAAATTATTGGAGTTAAAGAGTATTTACCCATGCAGATCTTACATGACCAGGCAGCCTGTAGACAAGCTCAAAAAATAATCAGTGGCATGAGCCATGTACTAAACAATGAATATGTGCAGCTGCCCTCAGGGAGGAGATACAGAGTCCCCAAGTGCAGGTTCAATAGATACAAGAACTCATTTATCCCAACGTCAGTAAAACTTTTAAACTCAGATAAATAGGTCAGGGACACTTATAACTCCTGTTCTTAATGACTGCTGTTATATATTTATGTATGTATGTACTTGTATTATTTATTGGGTTTTATTTCATTTATTATGACCCGAGCGCGGCTTCTGATCGCGCTCGGGCTAAGTTATGTTTCGCTGCCGGCCTTGACAGTTGCGGGCTGTATTCTGGCCTCACCGGGCTCTTATTGTGAAAGTGCTCGGTGGGGCTTCCGCCTGTCAATGGCCGGTCAGCTGATTGTAATTATCGTCGTTAGTGCTTCGCCTTCTTAAGCCCGGCACTGGCGGCGGTAAGACGCAGCAGTGTCAGTCGTCCTACGTCTGAGCTACGGATGCTTTGGACTGTTACCTACCTCGTCTGCCTGTGGTTGACCGTCGCTTCCCCTGGACCAGTAAGTGAGCTGTTAGCCTTACCCCTCCCGGTGTGAGTAGACCTCTGTGTGTCTCTGCCTCAGCAGCCTGTGTAGTCATTACTCCATCAACCTTGCCTGTGTATGACCGTCTCCTCCTATGGACTTGTAAGAGAGCTGTTTAGCCTTACGCCTCCGGATGTGAGTAGACTTATGTGTCATTGCCCCTGCATCTTGTGTTGTTACTTTTCACCGTAATAAAACTCACTGAAACTCACTGGTGACTGTGTGGCGTCTTATGGTGGCTCGCAAGGGCCACCACATGACAGTACACTGCTGCCAAAAAGGCGTTTACGGTGACGCCAACCCGAGACGCAATTCACCAGTGGGTTCGAGTTTTTGGACATTTGCTTTTTCCTGTCTGGGTACTGTGTATGTGAAGAATGCCGTCGCGGAGGGGCCGCGTTTGGAGTCCGAGCCACGAGCTGACAGGTGTGCTGGAAGTCGTGGATGAGCTGCTCATCTCCGCTTCCCTGCTGGATTATGACCACGGCATACACTGGTACCTGGACGCTGCCGAAGATATTCTTTGTCATCTCTCTCCCCGCTACACCGACCACCCGGAAGTCGACGCGAGGAGGGAAGACATCGCCGCGCAACGCGAAATATACCTGATGATGGAGGAGGAACGCGGCATGAAGCAGGAGAAGAGGCACTCCTGCTCTTTGCCTATGGATCCCGATCCTGTCCTCGATCCGTTTCGGGAGTTCGCACCGTCTGGGGGCCGGCGAAGGCGTCGGCGCCACGGCCGGGCGCATCTTCGACAAGCTCCTGCTACGGATCCAGTTCCGGGCCGCCGGGATGACCCCCTCAATCAGCCAGCTGCTGTGAGTGAACTGAGTCCTGTGCCAGTGGGCTCCGTCCATGGGTCCTTTTCTACCACCCAGCGAGCGAGGGAAGGAGCAATGTCCGCTACAGCTGATACCATCTTCCCTCCGGGAGACAGGCAAGTCCAATTTCACTGTCCTATTTTTCATAGTGATCTGTCTTGTCTGACTCCTGGGGGTGAAGCTCGGGGTTCGCAGCTCCCCGAGTTTCTTTCCCCAGCTGTAGCCATTTGTACTAAACCTGCTGCCTCTGTGTCTCCTCCTGCTGAGCGGTCCTCGGCATTAGTCCCACGCCGTCGAACGAGGGGGAGGCCTGCGGCTCTGGGAAATATCCCGGCCCTGCAGCCTTGTTTTGGACAGAGGAGGAGAACGGACTGCAATGAGGAGCCAGTGCCGACGAGAGAGCGTCCCCAGGGGTCCTCAGGGATGCAGCCCAAGTCAGCAGGTCGAGGGTCCTCTGCCCCCACGCCATACGGGTTATTGGCGTGGACGCCAGCGCGTGAGGATCCAGCTGCAGAGACCATCAGGCCGGCTGTGGAACCCGACGCAGCCGAGTGGGAGCCCGACGACGAGCGTCTTCTTGAACCTGGATCGGCGAAGTCCTGAACGGCTCCAAAGCTTGAGTGCAGGCAAGTGCTCTTCCTTGTTTTCCTGTATGGTGTGTTAGAGCATTTTTGCCTGCCTCATGGGGAGGCGAGCGAGGGGCAGCCGTCTGCTGCACCCGAGCTCGTCTCGCTGGGCTCTGGCGCTGCCGGTGGAACTGATCCCGGTCCTCTCCTGTTTTTTGAGCACCTCCACAGCGTTACCGGTCCGGAGCCAGTCAAGGTCACGGGACTGGGGGTTCCAGGTTCGGAGATGGAGGTCGTCACCGGAGCAGTCCTGACCCAGTCGGGGTCCGACGTGTGGGCTGAGGTGACCCAGTCGGGGTCCGACGCGTGGGCCGAGGTGACCCAGTCGGGGTCCGACGTGGGTGCAGCGATGACCCAATCGGGGTCCGACGTGGGTGCAGCAATGACCCAATCGGGGTCCGACGAGGTCCAGTGGGGGTCCAGCGCAGGTGCGGCTGTGACCCAATCAGGATTCGAGGGGGTCCAAGTCTTTGGTTGTTCCCCTCTCAGGAGCCACCAGCTGGGGGCCGTTAGAGGTTTGTGTTTGGCAGACTGGCGCTCTCCTGTCTTGTCGTCTTCAGGCGGGCGGCTGCATGCATTTCCTCCATGGTCCTGGTGGTTGTGGGATGCGGGTCGGCCACCCGAGGAACTGCTTTGTGCGTTCGGCGTCTTGGGTTGGCCACCCAATAAACTGTGTTTGCTACGGGGTGACCTGGTTCGGCCACCAGAGGACTTGTTTCTGGGGGCCTGGGACTGGGGCAGGCCACCTGATCATGTACTGTGTTTGTGGGACTATCTGTGGGCCCATACGGTGCCTAGTCATGTCAAGTACGGTTAGCAATTTTTTTTTTGTTGTTTCACGTAGTCATAGTCATAGTCAAGTCAAAGCAATTTTAGATTGCCTCATGTTTCCTTTTTTTGGAAAGCCACAGTTTAGTCATAGTCAAGTCAAAGCAATTTTAGATTGCCTCATGTTTCTTTCTTTTTGAAAGCCACAGTTTAGTCATAGTCAAGTTAAGTCAAGCAATTTTAGATTGCCTCATGTTTCTTTTTTTTGAAAGCCATAGTTTAGTCATAGTTAAGTCAAGTCAGAGCAATTTTAGATTGTTCCATGTTTCTTTTTTTTGTAAGCCATAGTCTATCTATAGCTAAGTTATGTCAGAGCAATTTTAGGTTGCCTCATGTTTTTTTTTGAAAGCCATGGTCTAGTCATAGCCAAGTTATGTCAAGCAATTTTAGATTGCTCCATGTGTGTTTGTATGTATTTCTTGTTTTGTTTGTGCTTAGGTTGCCTCATGTGTTTTTTGAAAGTCACAGTCTAGTCATAGTCACGTTATGCCAAGCAATTTTAGATTGCTCCATTGTGTGTTTCCATGTTTTGTTTTTTTTGTTCCATAGTTATCGTGCGTTTCCATGTATTTCTTCTTCCATAGTTATTGTGCGTTTCCATGTATTTCTTGTTCCATAGTTATCGTGCGTTTCCATGTATTTCTTGTTCCATAGTTATCGTGTGTTTCCATGTATTTCTTGTTCCATAGTTATCATGTACTGAGGTTGTTTGGGAGTATGATTTTGGCATGTTAAGTTTGGGTTTTTGAAGAGATCCTTACTTTGAGTTCTTTACCACGTGGGATTATGTACTTTGGAGTTAGACGGGTTGTCTGTGGTCCCTGTGGGAAGATGTTTGGTGTCAGGTGCTTATGCTCTTTATGGTTTTGTATCCCTTGTATTTTTTAGTCATGTCTTGTTTTTTCTGGTTTCGTCATGGTTCTGGGGGAAATTGACGTATTCTTTTTCCTTCTGGTTTAGGGTCTTGTTCATGGGTTGGTTCTCTCCCTCCACCTCTGTCCCCCAACCTCCCACCCTGGGGGGGCGGGGGGGGACAGGGTGGTTCCTTGGGGCGTTCGGAGTCCGCCCGTGGAGGGAGGGTACTGTTATGACTAAGTTATGTTTCGCTGCCGGCCTTGACAGTTGCGGGCTGTATTCTGGCCTTACCGGGCTCTTACTGTGAAAGTGCTCGGTGGGGCTTCCGCCTGTCAACGGCCGGTCAGCTGTTAGTGCTTCGCCTTCTTAAGCCCGGCACTGGCGGCGGTAAGACGCAGCAGTGTCAGTCGTCCTACGTCTGAGCTACGGATGCTTTGGACTGTTACCTACCTCGTCTGCCTGTGGTTGACCGTCGCTTCCCCTGGACCAGTAAGTGAGCTGTTAGCCTTACCCCTCCCGGTGTGAGTAGACCTCTGTGTGTCTCTGCCTCAGCAGCCTGTGTAGTCATTACTCCATCAACCTTGCCTGTGTATGACCGTCTCCTCCTATAGACTTGTAAGAGAGCTGTTTAGCCTTACGCCTCCGGATGTGAGTAGACTTATGTGTCATTGCCCCTGCATCTTGTGTTGTTACTTTTCACCGTAATAAAACTCACTGAAACTCACTGGTGACTGTGTGGCGTCTTATGGTGGCTCGCGAGGGCCACCACATGACATATTATGTACTACATCCATTGTGTATGTGTGGATTGTGTGGTTGCAGCACAGGTGTCAAGCCCAAGACAAATTTCCCCTTGAGGGACAATAAAGTTTATCTTATCTTATCTTATCAGTGAAAAGTAAGCTAGGAGCAGAAAGACAGATAAACAAAAGTTCACCTCAGAAGAAGCTTCATTTGCTCTTTACAGCAACATAACAAAGTTTAGTCACTTTTTTGCTCTGTCATACAAAAACTTAAATTTGCACAACTGCGGACAGTAAACACAAGCTTCTTGCTTTAAAAATAATCATATTTAACCACAGAGGTAGGAGCTGATGTGGAGGGAGAGCACAGGTTATTACACTTGGACAACGGGTAATAAGGGGCAGTAGACCCAGTGATCTGATCACTGAGAGCGGGGAAGGTGTATTCTGCTGGCTGCTGTCAGTTCATCGCTGTTTCTCCAAAACGGTCACAAAATACACTGACCCACGGAGCAGACATCCACGACTTCTCCAGTACCCAGCATGGAGCAAAGCCAGACTCCGTCCGCGACTTCTCCAATGTACTGGGCTAGCAGTGGAGCCAGACTGCGTCCACAGTGACACTGGACCAATGGGAATACAGTGTGTGTGTGCAGATAGTGCTTATGGGAATTATAGTTTCCTAGTCTCACATTGATAGGTTTATTATTTAGATGTCGCTTGAAAAAACTACAACCCGCCAAAGTGGCTAGTGGGAGTGGCTGTCTTACCAGCCACTGGTGAAATCCATCCGCCACTGGAGGGTTGGCAGGTGTTAATGTCAAACCCTGGGTGTAAGCATAACATTCATGGCTTCTTGAAGTATGAATGTTTTCTTGTGCTTTCACACCTCCAGGCTTTAGTCCATTTGAAATTAACTCTAGTTCATTCTCTCCCTTAGTTCACTTCATTTTGTCTGGTGATAACACAGTAATCGCACTTGGGTGGGCACCGAATAAACCTTACCAAGACCCCCAAAAAGAGGTGGTCTCAATCTAATCATCTGGTGAACTCTGGTGTGGTCCTCCAGATGAGAAAGCACACTTAACTGAAACAGGACCAAAAGCCTTAGATCAATTACATACTTGATGGCTCTTCTGAAATATTTTCAGCTGATGAGGAATTTACCAATTAATTCATTAAAAATCCTTCAATGTGATTTTCTGGATTTTTTTTTTCTGATTTTGTCTCTCATAGTTGAGGTATACCTATGATGAAAATTGGAGACCTCTCTCATCTTGTAAGTGGGAGAACTTGCACAATTGGTGGCTGACTAAATACTTTTTTGCCCCACTGTATTTTGCATCCAGAGCTGCTGCCAATGCCAGAATACATTTCCTGTCCATTGTTATTTAGAGACTGCTATTAAAAAATAAGTAGAAAGTCTGACCATGGGAAAAGCGGAAATGCTGAGCTTTGAGTGACAAGCTGTTGCTAGGATACAGGGCACAGACTTTTCTTCCCAGAGTGCAGTGCACAAGCGCTGTAAAAAAAAAGAAAAAAAAAGAAGTTCAGGGCGGTCAGGTGTTTGGTGGATGTGCAGCCTTAATCGACTTTTATTAATTGTCGATGAGAATTTAGTTGACCAAATTAAATTAAGAAGATAAGATAAGCCTTTATTAGTCCCACAATGGGGAAATTCCAGGATTACAGCAGCAAAGGGATAGCAGCACTCAGAGCAATAGTTAATAAGACAATAAGAACTGGTTAGCCAAAGCAGTAAATGAATATACATATGTACACAGATATATACACAGTGCAGAAGCATTGCAGCTAGATGGTATAAACAGCATTACGGTTTAAGTTACCCTGCAGAACATGAATATGTACCCAGACAGTAAATTTCATATTTGAATCCACAGTGTTGTTGCCACCCTCAGTAATGATTGTTATTGTCCTAGTTGTGCACTGGAGGGGACGGTCTCTATTGTGCAAAGTTGTTACGTTTAGTACATTTAATACGACCTCTACGAGAAGCCCTGGTTAGATTAAAAAGTCTGACAGTCGTAGGTAGGAAGGACCTGCGGAATTTCTCCATCATGCACCTAGGATGGCACAGCCTACCGCTAAATGAGCTCCTCAGTGTATTCAGTGTGTCCTGCATGGGGTGGGACTCGGACTACAGCAGAGGTGACAGCTTAGCCACCATCCTCCTCTCTCCTATCTCCTCCACTGGGTTGAGGCATCACCCCAGAACAGAGCTGGCTTTTTTGATCAGTCTGTTCAGTCTCTTCCTGTCAGCTGCCATGATGCCGCTGCCCCAGCAGACCAATCCAAATGTGATGGCTGATGCCACCACCGAATCATAGAAGGTCTTCAGGAGTGCCCCTTGCACTCCAAAAGGCCTGAGTCTCCTCAGAAGGAACAGCCTGCGCTGCCCCTTTTTGTAGAGCACGTTGGTGTTGTGTGACCAGTCCAGTTTATTGTTCAGGTGAACATCCAGGTACTTGTAAGATGTCACCATCTCAATGTCTGTTCCCTGGATGTTTACTGGTGCTGTGGGGGATTGTCCTCGCCTGCGGCAGTCCACCACCAGTTCCTTAGTTTTCCACGCATTGATCTGGAAGCAGTTCTGTTGGCACCAGGCCACAAAGTCCTGGATAAGCCCTTTGTACTCCATATCATCTCCATCAGAGATGAGGCCGACGATCGCAGAGTCCTCAGAGAACTTCTGTAGATGGCAGTGTGGTGTGTTGTGTGAAAAGTCAGCAGTGCAGAGAGTGAACAGGAAGGGAGCCAGAACTGTTCCCTGGGGGGCCCCCATACTGCGGACGCTGGTATCAGACACACAGTCCAGGGTTCTCACGAACTGTGGTCGGTTTGTGAGGAAGTCCAGGCTCCACAATGACAGGTGCTGGTCCACCCCTGCGCAGAGTAGTTTGTCCATCAGCATCACTGGTTGGATGGTGTTGAAAGCACTGGAGAAATCAAAGAACATGATCCTCACGGTGCTCCCAGGCTTCTCCAGGTGTGACAGGGAACGGTGGAGGAAGATCACTGCATCCTCCACCCCGATGCCATGCTGGTAGGCAAACTGAAGTGGATTCATCGCTGGTCCCACCAGGGGGCAGAGGTGGGCAAGGAGCAGCCTCTCCAGGGTCTTCATTAGGTGTGATGTGAGGGCCACTGGTCTGTAGCTGTTCAGGTCCTTGGGGTGAGGGGTCTTCGGTACAGGTACCACACAGGATGTTTTCCACAGCTGTGGTACCCTCCTCAGCTTCAGGTTCAGGTTTAAGATGTGCTCCACTATCCCACACAGCTGGTCTGTGCAGGACTTCAGGAGCATCGAGCTGATGTAGTCTGGACCCGGGGCCTTCCTCGCCTTGATCTTCCTCACCTCAGCTCTCACCTGGGTCTCAGTGAGGGTCAGGTTGGGGCAGGGGAACTGTGTGCTGGGAGGGGGGATGTTGGGGGAAGGCCATGGACAGCAGGACTTGATGAAGGTGGAGGCAGCAGTGGTTGGTGAGCAGGCGGATAAAAGGGTAGTTGGTCAAACCTGTTAAAAAAAACAGGTTCAGGTTGTTCACCCATATCCTACCCCCCGTGGCCTGGGAGGAGGTATTCTGGTGCCCAGAGATGGTTTTGAGGCTTCTCCAGACACCGTTGAGGTCACTCTGTTGCAGCTTGTCCTCCATCTTCTTCCTGTAGCTGTCTTTCCCTTCTCTGATCTCCCTCCTTAGCTCCCTCTGTACGGACTTCAGCTCCTCCTTGTTTCCCGACCTGAAGATCCTTTTCTTCTTCTTCAGCAGTGACTTTATCTCAGGGGTGATCCAGAGTTTGTTGTTTGAGAAACACCGTATGGTCTTGGTGGGTACGGTGTTCTCCATACAGGAGCTGATGTCGGCCATCAATGTCCTCACCTTTTGGATCACAAAGCTGCTCCCATACAGTGGATTCAAAACAGTCCTTCAGAGCGTCCTCCGCCTCCTCAGACCATACTTTCACTATGCAAGTGACAGGAGGTTGTCTGTGTACTAGGGGTTCGTACACAGGCAGAAGGTGAACCAAGTTGTGGTCCGATCCTCCGGGGCGGTGGGGGGGGGGGGGGGGGGTGTAGGCCTCCTTGGTGTTTGCAAAAATAAGTCCAGTGTTTTATTGTCTCTGGTGTGGCACGTGACGTACTGGGTGAAAGTGGGCAGAATGGAGGACAGTGAGGTATCACCAGAGATGAGCAGGAGAGCATTTGGGTGTTGTGTCTGCAGCCTGCTAGTGACTGAGTGGATGATGTCACACGCTGCCTCGGCGCTTGCACAGGGGGGTATATAAATAACATTTGCGATGACGTGAAAATTCTCTGGGGAGGTATGCCGGTTGCATGTTAACCACTAGCAACTCAATGTCCTTGCTGCAGTGTTGTTCTTTAATCATGATGTGCCCAGGATCACATCATCTGTTATTCACATACATTATCAGCCCCCCGCCTCTGCTCTTCCCGCTGTCTGGTGTCCAATCTGCCCGTATTGCGCGGAAACCCTCCAGATCGATGTTAGCATCAGTTGCTAGTTCTGTTAGCCACGTCTCAGTAAATAACATAATGCTCATCTCTCTGAAGATGCTCTCATACCAGGATATAGCCGCCAGTTTGTCCGTCTTGTTAAGCAGCAATCTCACATTTCTCATAATAACGGATGGAAGGACGGGTCTGTACCTTATTCTCCTTGTGCGTCACCTCACTCCAGCTCAACATCCTCGTCGCTTTTGTCTGATTTCTCTTGGTATATCAGGTTTTTGCGTTAGCACCGCAAGGCAGCCCAGTGCTAACAGCTGGCTCTTACTGTAAACAATAGCTCCTCCGCTCACTGGGTACGGGAGTCATTGGTGATATGAGCCAAAAGATGGCTAATATCAATGCCAGTGCGGTGATCTGTGTGTCATTGCCGTCTGTGATGGATATAGGGTCACAGGATCAGAAAATTGTGGCAAAAAAAAGACAGATAGTAAATAAAAAACTAGAAAGAAACTCAGAATTGAGCCACTCCTGCAAAAAGGCAGCCAACTTGTGTGGCGCCAGAAGTAGTAAAAAACTAGATGGTATCAACAGCATTACACTTAGTTAAATTACCTGGTAGAATATACAGCCGTGGACAAAATTGTTGGTACCCCTCTGTTAATGAAAGAAAAACCCACAATGGTCACAGAAATAACTTGAATCTGACAAAAGTGGTCGTAAATAAAAATTCTATGAAAATTAACCAATGAAAATCAGACAATGAATGAATGAATGAATGAATTTATTTCGGATAGTACAGTACAGGTTAAAAGAAACTGAATAATATAACAACAAGGTCAAATTAGACAATGACTCCTCTGATTATACAATTCAACGTAAGTTATCTGAAATGGGTGATGGCTGAAGCCGCAGCTTATATTGCCCACCCATATTCCATCCAAGAATTCAAAAGAGAAAAAGAGAAAACAGACAAGAGGGATTACAATTCAAAACAAAGCTAAGACAAAATGTGACAGAGAAAAAAAAAACTAAGCTAAGCTAAGTTAAGCGATTACTATTCAAAAACAAATCTAAGACAAAATGTGACAGAAAAAACAAAAAACAAAAACTAAGCTACAACACAACACAGGCTGGATATGTCAATCCTTATGTGATTTTACATGTCGTCTTGTATATATGTTTGGAGTATTTCTTCCTTTAGTTTTTGTTTAAATTGTCCAAGCGTTGTACATGATTTTAATTCAGGTCCAAAATCGTTCCATAATCTGACTCCTTGCACTGAAATACAGTGTTGCTTGGTGGTTGTTCTCACTGTAGGCTTTTGAAATATACATGTTCCTCTGAAGTGATATCGTTTCTCCCTTATTTGGAACAACTTTTGGATATTTGCGGGCAGTGATAAATTCTTCACTTTAAACATTATTATTGCAGTTTTAAAGTCAACCAGATCTTTCAACTTGAGAGTTTTTTGTTTAAGAAAAAGTGGGTTTGTTGGTTCCCTGTAAGCTGCTTTGTTTATTATTCTAATAGCTCTCTTTTGAAGTATAAAGAGTGGATATGTTTGTTTTATATGTATTTCCCCATACTTCATTACAATATGTCATGTATGGGAGTATTAATGAATGATACAAGGTGTATAGTGTGGGTTGATTCAGCAAATATTTCACTCTGTGTAATATTGCAATTGATTTGGATACTTTACCTTTAATATAATTAATATGTGACTTCCAACACAGTTTATTATCAATTATTACTCAAAGAAATTTGGTTTCAGATACCCTTTCAATCTCTACACCATTTACACTGAGTTTAGGTACTGGGATGTTGTGATGGTTGTTAAAGACTATAAATTTTGTCTTACTTAAATTGAGCGTTAATTTGTTTGAATCAAACCACAGTTTAAGCTTTCCTAATTCCTTTCCGAGTGTATCCAGAAGTTGTTCCAAATTGTTTCCACTGCATAATAGATTAGTGTCATCGGCAAACAATATTAAGTCCATTTTTTCTGAAACTTTACATATATCATTTATATACATATTGAATAATAATGGTCCCAAAACTGAACCCTGTGGGACTCCACAGGTAACCTTCAGTAACTGTGAGTTTTTGTTGTTAACACATACATACTGATATCTATTCTTTAAGTAACTACTTAACCAGGACAGTGCTACCCCTCTAATACCACAATTTTGTAGTTTCTTTAATAATAGATTATGATCTACTGTATCAAATGCTTTTTTAAGATCCAGGAAGACTCCAACTGAATACTCTTTATTTTCGATGGCTGTTGATATTTTTTCTGTAAATTCCATTAGGGCATATGCAGTTGTCCTCTTGTGTCTGAACCCATATTGCTGCTCACACAATAAATTATTCTTCAGTACGAAGTTGTCAATTCTCTCATAGAATATTTTTTCAAGTATCTTGGAAAATTGCAGTAATAGTGAAATTGGTCTATAGTTTGAGAGTTCCCCTCTGTCGCCCGTCTTGTATATCGGAATTACTTTAGCTATTTTCATTGCATTGGGAAATATACCTGTTTGGAGAGACAGGTTACAGATATACGTCAGTGGTTTTACTAGGCATTCAATAACAGTTTTGACTAGGAGCATGTCAATACCATCACAGTCCGTAGATGTTTTACTTTTGAACGATTTAACAATTTCAATGACCTCTCTTTCGTCTGTGTTCTTTATGAAGATGGAGTCTTTTACAGCAGTGTTATTGCATATTGTATCACCTGTAGGCACCGTAGTGGGTATTTCTCGAGCCAAATTAGGTCCAATGTTAACAAAAAAATTATTAAATTCATCTGCAGGTGAAGCTATATTCACACTCTGAGTCGTTTTATTATTTTTTGGAATATTGGTTGGGTTGCTTGTATTTCTGCTTTTATTTCCAAGGATACTGTTGAGTATTGTCCATGTATTTTTAATATTGTCTTTGTTTTTCTCCAGTTCTTTACTGTAATAGTCTCTTTTACTACATCTTATTATATATGTTAACTTATTTTTGTATGTTTTATACCGCTGCTCTGCTTCTTTTGTCCTTTTCTTTAGGAAAGCTTTATATAATAAATTTTTCTTTTTACACACCTTTTGTAGTCCTTTGGTTAACCATGGCTTATCAGCAAATTTATGTTTAAGCTTTTTTTTTACTAATGGGCAGTTTTTTTCATAAAGAGTGGTTACAATGTTTATAAATGTGTCATAGGCTTCATTTACATCTGATACATAGACTTCTGTCCAGTCTTGCTTCAGCAAGTCCTCTTTAAAAGAACTGATTGCATTTGGTGATTTGTATCTGAACGATTTTGAAATTTTTTCTGTGTTGGCTCCAGTGTGGCCATGGATAAGTGCAAAGGTTGGCAAGTGGTCAGTTATATCATTTATCAATAATCCACTTTCTATTTTCTTATCAATAATATTAACAAACAGGTTGTCAATAAGTGTAGCAGTGTGAACTGTGATTCTACTGGGATGTGTTATTGTGGGATATAGACTCATGCTGTACATAGAGTTCATGAACTCTGTAACTACATTTTGTTGATGTGGATTCAGTAAATCAATATTGAAATCTCCACATATTGCTACCATTTTCTTACTAGTAATATTATTGTACAGCTCGACTAATTTATCTCTGAATGTCTCAATGCAAGTTCCCGGCGTTCTATATATACAACTTATAATTAGATTTTTTGTTTTATCTTGGTCAATCTCAACAGTGACACATTCCAAGATCCCTGGTAGTGCAAAGGACATTCCATTTACAAGCTTACACCTATACAGGTCATCAATATACAGTGCAACACCACCACTCTTTTTTTGAGATCTGTTAATATGAAACATCTGATATCCCTCTATTGCCATCAAGGGAGCCTGCTCTTCATTAAGCCAAGTTTCAGAGACTGCGATAGCTGTAAATTTTCTGTCTAGCTGTTTTAAATAGTCCTGAATCTGTGGAAAGTTTTTGTTAAGACTTCTGCTGTTGAAGTGTATTATTGACAGTTTACCATCTAATTGCACTTGACTTTTGAATTGCTTTTCAGTGTAATATTCACAATGGTTATGAATATTATTGAAAAAGTGGTTATCAGGATCAATATCATTCTCCATCTCTTGTAGTTTATGTTCAGCATAATGGCATATTTTCAGAGTTTGAGTTTCCTCACTCTGTGTCAAATGACTTCCTCCAACTGGGGATAATTGGTGTCTACTCAAGTCGGTCATAAGTTTTTGTTTGTTTTGCTTATTTTTTTTAAAGTACTTTGGCATGGTGTATCAAAAGAATTATTCTTACCCTGTGTGTGAATATGGATTATCATTGACTCATAATTTTCTTAATCAGTGTTCATCTGTATTTATCTAAGTCAGTAGCATCTCTGATCATTATACTCTTTGCTTGCTCAGGTATAATGATCAGAGATGCTACTGACTTAGATAAATACAGATGAACACTGATTTAAGAAAATCAAAAATTAAGAAAAGACAATGCTTTTGAATTGTGGTTCAACAGAATTATTTAAAAAAAACAAACTCATGAATATTCTGGATACACTCGGAAAGGAATTAGGAAAGCTGAAACTGTGGTTTGATTCAAACAAATTAACGCTCAATTTAAGCAAGACAAAATTTATAGTCTTTAACAACCATCACAACTACCCAGTACCCAAACTCAGTGTAAATGGTGTAGAGATTGAAAGGGTATCCGAAACTAAATTCCTTGGAGTAATAATTGATAACAAACTGTGTTGGAAGCCACATATTAATTATATAAAAGGTAAAGTATCCAAATCAATTGCAATATTACACAGAGTGAAAAATTTGCTGAATCAACCCACACTATACACCTTGTATCATTCATTAATACTCCCATACATGACATATTGTAATGAAGTATGGGGAAATACATATAAAACAAACATATATCCACTCTTTATGCTTCAAAAGAGAGCTATTAGAATAATCAACAAAGCAGCTTACAGGGAACCAACAAACCCACTTTTTCTTAAACAAAAAACTCTCAAGTTGAAAGATCTGATCGACTTTAAAACCGCAATAATAATGTTCAAAGTGAAGAATCTATCACTGCCCGCAAATATCCAAAAGTTGTTCCAAACAAGGGAGAAACGATATCACTTCAGAGGAACATGTATATTTCAAAAGCCTACAGTGAGAACAACTACCAAGCAACACTGTATTTCAGTGCAAGGTGTCAGATTATGGAACGATTTTGGACCTGAATTAAAATCATGTACAAAGCTTGGACAATTTAAACAAAAACTAAAGGAAGAAATACTCCAAACATATTTACAAGACGACATGTAAACTCACATAAGGATTGACATTTCCAGCCTGTGTTGTGTTATAGCTTAGTTTTTCTTTTTTCTCTGTGACACTATGTCTTAGATTTGTTTTTGAATAGTAACCGCTTAACTTAGACTAGCTCAGTTTTCTTTTTCTCTCAGTCATATTTTGTCTTAGCCTTGTTTTAAATTGTAATCCCTCTTGTCTTGTTTTCTCTTTTTTCTCCTTTGAATTCTTGGATGGAATATGGGTGGGCAATATAAGCTGCGGCTTCAGCCATCACCCATTTCGGATAACTCACGTGGAATTGTATAGTAGAAGGAGTCTTTGTCTAATTTGACCTTGTTGTTATATTATACAGTTTCTTTTAACCTGTAATGTACTATCCGAAATAAATTCATTCATTCAAATGAAACAGGCCTGGACATAAATGATGGTACCCTTAACTTAATATTTTGTTGCACAACCTTTTGAGGCAATCACTGCAATCAAACAATTTCTGTAACTGTCAATGAGACTTCTGCACCTCTCAGCAGGTATTTTGGCCCACTCCGAATGAGCAAACTGCTCCAGCTGTCTCGGGTTTGAAGGGTGCCTTCTCCAGACGGCATGTTTCAGCTCCTTCCACAGATGTTCAATAGCATTTAGATCAGGGCTCATCAAAGGCCACTTTAGAATAGTCCAATGTTTCGCTCTTAGCCATTCTTGGGTGTTTTTAGCTGTGTGTTTTGGGTCATTATCCTGTTGCAAGGCCCATAACCTGCGACTGAGACCAAGCTGTCTAACACTGGGCAGCACATTTCTCTCTAGAATACCTTGATAGTCTTGAGATTTCATTGTATCCTGCACAGATTCAAGACACCCTGTGCCACATGCAGCAAAGCAGCCCCAGAACATAACAGAACCTCCTCCATGTTTCACAGTAGGGACAGTGTTCTTTTCTTGGTATGCTTCATTTTTGCGTCTGTGAACATAGAGCTGATGTGCCTTGCCAAAAGGTTCCAGTTTTGTCTCGTCTGTCCATAGGACATTCTCCCAGAAGCTTTGTGGCTTGTCAACATACAGTTTGGCAAATTCCAGTCTGGCTTTTTTATGATTTGTTTTCAACAGTGGTGTCCTCCTTGGTCATCTCCCATGAAGTCCACTTTGGCTCAAACAACAATGAATGGTGCGATCTGACACTGATGTACCTTGACCTTGGAGTTCACCATGAATGTGTTTAGAGGTTGTTCTGGGCTCTTTTGTTACCATTCGTATTATCCATCGCTTCCATTTTTCATCAAGTTTCCTCCTGCAGCCACATCCAGGGAGGTTGGCTACAGTCCCGTGGATCTTAAATTTCTGAATAAATATGTGCAACTTTAGTCACACGAACATCAAGCTGCTTGAAGTTGGTCTTATAGCCTTTACCTTTAACATGCTTGTCTATAATTTTCTTTCTAATCTCCTGAGACAACTCTCTCCTTTTCTTCCTCTGGTCCATGTTTAGTGTGGTACACACCATGTCACCAAACAGCACAGTGACTACTTGTCACCCTTTGAAATAAGCTGACTGACTGATTACAAGTTTGTAGACACCTGTGATATTAATACAGTGGAGTTGCCAGTCCAGTAGGGAGAGCACATGGTCACTCATTACCATCTTCTAATTGCAAAAAATGAAAAACTGCATAAGAAGACACCAACCCTCCAAAGTGCATGCGCTGTGCAGACCAGAATGCCTTGTCTTTATGAGGTACATCAGAAAGTCAAAACAAGAATGGCCAGTTCAGATGATGTGCAACAACTTGAAGATCCACTCACTTACTTTAAATTAGCAGCACGAAGAACAAGCAAGCAGTGGACAAGATGAAGGCAGTGTGTCGGTACTGCAAGATGGCTGCACGGCACCAGAATAGAAACTCACCCAACACGCAGACACACAACACATCTGACATCACCCAGACTCACCACTGACAGAGCAAAGAAAAAGACTACATGAGCACAAAAACCCATCCCCACTGTCTTCAACCTGCCGTTAGACATGAAAGCAGATGGGATCCAAGTCACCACCGAGGTAATCAGCATTTACATTTCAACAGTTATGCACCCACACACAACTACAGGGCAGTCCGGCTTGGACTATATCTGGATATTTTTTTTAATTCAGAATTTATTTTACGCTGCTGAAGTGTAGTATCAGACAGTGTGCATATTTTCATGTTCTAGTACACTAAATATTTTATATCTTTTTCTGAGTTTGTTTAACTTGTTTAACATTAACTTTGTTAATGTTTACCATGCAACAAGATCAAACAGTTCACAATTTATTTTCCAGTTAAAATAGTCTACTAGTGCATCTCAGCAGATCAGAACACCTCTGAAAGTTACATTTTTGCAATATAATTCAAAAGCATAAACTTTGATATATTCTTTCCGCACAGTGAAGTATTTTAAGCCTTTTGAATAAATCTGATGTTGGTTCTAGCTTTCAAAATAAATTAAAATCATGATATTCTAATTTAGTGAGATGCACCAGTACATAGTACAGACTTTACAGTACAGAATTTAACCCACAAAAAATGCCATTGTCTGTAGTAAACAAATGCAAATGGTACAATAAATCATTGAAGAATATGATGTGCATTTTTTAGTCAGTCTATTGAACACAATAATTATTAACTTTTTGTTATAGATAGAAAGACCATATTGATAAGAGGGAAATTCAGATTCTCAGAAAAATTGTCACTTATTAATTAATCCTTAATCGATTGATAAGGTGAATCAACTAATCATTAATGAATTAGTTGACAGTTTGCATCCTAGGCAGCATAATTTGAAAATATTATGTTGTATTATATTGTTTTACATTATATTATAAAAAAAATAGGAGAGGTCAGAAATGGACCACGGAACAACTGATTATTCAAGTAATCGACTGATATGAATCACTGACAGCCCCCAGGAACTGTTTAAAAATCCCATAGGGGAGAATAAATGCAGTGAAATGTCAGCTGTTTTTATGGTCACAGCAGAGGGTGTCTGTGAGTTCTTAGCTACCTGCAGTCAGTTAAGAGGCTTTAAAGGTCCCATTCACTTGTGTTTTTGTAGGTTTTAAACTTCTGACATGCATTTATTAGTCACATGATTATTGAAAAAACATCAAAACACTCATTTCTCTTTTAAAAAAAAAAAATGCACAGCCTTTATATCCCTTCTGTGTCTGATTTTAACTCTACATCAAGAAATGGTAAGCCCAGCCTTGATATGTCCCGCTGCTTCATTATGGGCCAGCATAGCTGTCTGCCTGCAAACGTAGACGACAAGGAGGCCAGCCAAGGCATTAGCTTCAGAGCTAACACTGCTACTCAGGAGTTGGCTTACCAGGCACGCTTTTTTGGTTATTTTCTTTAGATTTCAGTCACCCTGATAAACATCCCTGTTTTCACCTGGTTCACTAATCCAGTCGATAATATCTCATGTCATTCTGTCTTATTTTGTGATATTTTTGCCAATATGTTACATTGAACCATACTAGCTTGACTCAGCAGTCAGCATCAGTCAGTCTAACAGCATTTGGAGCTCACCTTAGTGGGGAAAGGGTGAAGGACAGGCTGCCTGGTGTCAGCTTAACTGTCGATCCGGTCGGTTTTGATGGCTACTTTCTATAAATTTCAGTCATCTAGACTGGAATCCTTGGTCATCTACAACACTTGACCATATTGGTCGCTGTTAGGTATTATTTTAGCTTAGTACCAAGACTCAAGGTGGCTAGTTGAAGCTAGCAGTTTAGCGACTCATTCGTGAATGTTGCTGTGCTGACTGAATTGCAGGGATCGGCCATATACTATCAACCACTGAAACCACACACCCCTGTCCAACAATGATGCATTATTTTTTTTTTTGATTTTGTATACTTTATTGATCCCCAGAGGGGAAATTGAGGGCATCCACCTGGATGGATGAAGCAGCCACGGTACGGTGCTATCCCTTTACCATTCACACACACATTCACACCTAGGGCCTCTTTAGAGTCTCCAATTAACCTAGCCTGCATGTTTTTGGCCTGTGGGAGGAAACCGGAGAAATCCCGGAGTAAACCCACGCAGATACAGGGAGAACATGCAAACTCCACACAGATCACTGTTGGTCAGGGACTGGGATCGAACCAGGGATCCCATGGCCAAGGGTGAGTTGCTGTGCTGCCGCAGCGCTAACCACTGCGCCACCGCACCGCCTATTTCCTTCATTCTTTAAGATAAATTTATGTTAGTTGGCTTAGGCTTTCTACCGGAGCTTAGGAGCTAGCCAGCTACAATTAGGCATAATGACATAAGAGGGAGGGTGGATTTAAACCAGGCTCTTAATAGTTTAACGAGACATGCAGTGAAGCTAGCTGTTCTGAGTAAGTCTGCAAAAGATGATTCACAATGCTGCTGTAATAATTACATAAAGGTAATTTGACCAAAATATGTCACAAACATTTCCTTAAGACCTGTAGGAGCTGACAACATGTGGGAAAAGTGTGGGGAATACGACCTTTAAAGAGGTCACTGATTGCACGTTTTCCACATTTTAACAGCTCACACATATCTTAATGAAGTGCTTGTGACATATTTTTGTTCACATTTTCTTTAATTTTTTTTTAAATATTGAAGCAAATTTGCTTTGTATTTTTCTTGGCTTTCTTGGAACGCTCCGTTGGGACACCCCATCATGAGGTGGCCCCCTACGCTGTCTGCGACAGCTGAGCGGAGTCGTGCGGATCCCCAGAGGACGGTGGGAGAGCTGGCTGTGAGAGCCAGCAGCCTGCAGCCACCAGCCTTGGGTCCCAGGTCGGCTGCCAGGACCAGCGCACCGGTGCTGGCGATTTGCTGTGGAATCATGGCGAAATTACTGGGAGATGGGCCGGAGTGATGCGAAACGTATTGTTGACTGTGGATTGGTGAACCAGGTGGTAACAGGGATGGTTGTCAAGGTGACTAAGAGCTGAAGAAAATAACAATATACGTATGCTGCACTTGGTGCGAGCCTCCTGGTACCAATTTTAGCTGGGGGGCCAATAGCTCAGGGGCTAACAGGTTACCTTTAGCACCCCACCTATCTACATGACAGACAGCTACGCAGGCCAATAATAAAGCAGTGGGCGTGTCTCAAGGACGGCGGTGGGTTGGCTTTTTCTAATCAAGACGTATACGGTTTACCCGGAAGAGTCCAAAACGTTTCTGGTGTTTCTGGGAGAGAAAAATGAGATAAAGGCTGTGTGGTGTTTTTTTTTTTCTAAGAGAACTGACTGTTTTAATATTTTTGGGATAATTATGTTACCAGTAGACACATTTCAGACAGTTAAAACCTACAAACACGCGATTTTTCAGTGAAAAGCCAGAGGTTTTACTTGCTACTCGCAGGATCAACAAACTGTACAGCAAACAGTAGTTAGCATTTGTTAATTGTGACGTCACAAAGCAGACTCATCTGCAGCTGTGGCATCTTTGTTTACCTGGAAGCGGCAGCTGCACCAAGAGGCCACTGACCCTCCAGTCACGGTTCATTTTGTCAATCAGTTCCAACAACTCCTCTTGAGACACTGAGCCAGGCTGCACCACTGTATCACTAGAAATACCTAGGGAGCACAAGCACGTCACACATGTCAAGTTTAAAGTCTAGTCCAAACACACGTTGTATTAGTTTAGGTTTTGACGGTTTCTTGTTTTGTTTTTTTTAAATCTGTGTGAATCTGTATGTTGATGCATATCTGACCCAAAATGCTGGCTGCTCGGGTCTTGTTCCTAACATATGTACGACTGGCTGGGTCATCTCCCACTAAGACAACACCGAGGTGCGGTCGCATGTTACCCTGAGCTACCAGCTCTTCAACATCCCGCTGGATTTCTCTGTGGAGCTGACGAGCCAGTTCTTTTCCAGAGATCACCACGGCAGCAGGCCTAGAGTGATAAAACATATTCATGAATGCACATATAAACAATAAATACAACATACTCAGTAGGAATTCAGGACCCAGCCTTAGCCCAATTATTGGTGTTAAAAGCACATCAAAGCACATCATCATCATCATCATAGTAGTCTGTCGTGGGCGACAATGACTGTTTCATTTAGGTCTGATCAGATTCCTCCACACAGCTCTGTCCTTAGCCTTCCGCTGCCAGGAACTCCTGTCTATGTCCAACTTCTTCAAGTTTCTTTTTACAGTGTCTTTAAATCTGAGCCTTGGTCTACCCTGATTGCGTTTGCCCTCGCATAACTGTGAGTAGAGTAACTGCCAAGGGAGACGCTGGTGGTCCATCCTCTCAACATGTTCGAGCCATCTCAGGTTCATCTGTATTAGCATGTCCTCCATTGATGGTAGACCAGTTCGTTTCAACACTTCTATGTTGGTTATCTTGTCTTTCCATGAGATGTTCATTATGACTCGAAGGTTTCTCATCACGTACGCGTGGAGTTTCTTCACCTGCACTCTGTAGACAGTCCAAGTTTCAGCACCGTACAATAGAGTAGCCAGTACTGTCGCTCTGTACACTTTGCATTTCACACGGATAGACACATGTCGACTGCTCCACAGTCTCTCCCTCAAGTTTCCAAACACAGCGCTTGCTCTTCCCATTCTGAGACATAGTTCATCCTCCAGCCTAGCATTCTCTGAAACAGTACTCCCTAGGTACTTGAAAGTCTTGCACTTGACTAGTGGCTCTGTACCAGTGCTGATCTCTTCTGGTAGTGATGTTGATAATTGGAACTTTGGTGGTTGATAAAGGCACTCTGTCTTCTTGACGTTGATTTGGAGGCTGAATTGGCTAGCTGCTCTTGCAAATTTCTCCACTAAAGATTGCATATCTTCCACGCTGTGTGCAACTAGAGCACTGTCGTCGGCAAAGAGCATTTCTCTTACTACCTTTATCGATGTCTTACTCTTGGCTTTAAACTGTGCCACACTGAGCAAGTCTGCTTCTTTCCTTGTTTGAATGTATACTCCTTCCGAAGTGTCTTCGAAGGCCACCTCAAGCATGGCTGCCAGATATAGTGCAAAAATCAAATCAAAGCACATAAATCTCTTGAAATCAGAAAGATTTTGTCTCATTGAACTTTAATTGTGTAATTTTTTTAAATAATCTGTTTTTTTTATTTTGTTTTCATGAAAATACTGTCTACTTCACTTTTAACTTTTATAAAATTAACTTTTAAAGGGGCGGGGGGGTTCATATTTACTCTTGTGAAGGGTAAAAATCAATTTGTTAGAAATTTATTTATTTATTTTACATTTGCAAACCCAAAAAAATGCAAATGTGGATTATCGATTTGTTGCCCATCCCTACTGCGGATTTACAAGAAAAAAGTTGCAAATTAATGAGATAAAATTAGCAAATTTATAAGGAAACAAGTTGCAGATTTACAAGAAAAAAATATGTAAATTAGGGAGTGGGGGGGTGTTAATAAATTTATGAGGAAAAAAGGTTGAAGTTAATTTTTATTCTCCAGAAAACCAAAAATGTTGATGATGAACTTGGAACCTGGGGGCCCACTAGTGGCAGGGGCCGCAGCATTTGCGTGCTCTGCTTAAACGGCTCTGTACATACACAATGTATGCATTTATGTATGCATTGTCTGTCTTCCAACTGGAGAAAAAAAAAAAGACTAAATTTATTTTTTTTTTCCAGACTGCAAATTAGTCGCATTTTAATAACTCAGCATGAATGACTGTGTCCTAAACTAACTAAGGAGGACCCGGCTGACATCAGAAGGGTTTCGCTAACATTAGCAGTTGCACAACACATTACAGTGTTTTCATCGCAAGGCCGCCGCAGGTTAGTTAAGTAATTCTCACACATTTGCTCGCAAAACAGTCGCATCATTAGTCCGGCGTGAAAAGAGCGCGTCCGTTTAAACCTGCCCTCTCCACCGTGACCGCCGCTGTCAATCACCGTCCTCGGACACGCCCCCCCCCCCCCCCCGGACCAGCAGCGCTGCTCATCCCCCTCAGAAAACTACAGCCCTGAGTTAAACACACAAGATCAGCAGAGATTTAAACGTGGCCCCCTTTACCTTGTCACCGTCTGGTGTAGGTGTCGCCTTTGACTCTCGCATTTTCTGAGCGTCCGTAATTTCACCCGGCAACAGTGATGGCGAAACGTTAAGGGGCTACAGATCCTGAAGGAGGAGCGTAGCGGTGGAACAGAGGCCGCCATGTTTGCGTGCATGTGCGTCATGGCATATGTGCGTCGTGCGTGCGTGCGTGCACGAGAGGGGGCAGGGAGGGAAGAAGTGCAGGGAATGAAAGCGGCCTAGTGTACACCTGCTGCATTTAGTGCGCGAATTCTGATGATTATGAATTATAATGGTAATCATTTTGATGTCGATAATTCTCATGAACGTATAATTGCTTGTACAAAATTTATGAAAGCTATGGAAGCGTTACAGCTATATGCCACAAGATGGCAGCAAATATCTGGTATTTTATCACAGCAGCTTGGTCCCACTCCAACCATAATCGATATCTGAAAAATTCACAGTTTTCACTGTATAGATCAAATCTACACGTGTAGGCCACACCTGGGTGGACCCCTGTTTTCATCAGAACCATCTTCAAAACAAGATCCTGGAAACATTCCTCAAACGTATTGGTCCATATTAATACACTAGCATCACACAGTTGCTGCAGATGTGCTGGCTGCACATGCATGATGCTTCAAGCATGCACCCATTCTTTCACATTGTTTGTGCCAAATTCCAACATTACCATCCAAATGTTGCAGCAAAAATCGAAGCTTGTAGTAGACAAATATTTTTTCCAATCATCTATGGTTCAGTTTTGATAAGCTTGTGTGAATTGTAGCCTCAGTTTCCTGTTCATAGCTGACAGGCCAGCTGCTTCAAGGGTTAATGGCTTGTGGCTTCAGCAATGCTCTTCTGTATACCTGGGTTGTACTGAGTGGTTATTTTATTAGTCTTGCCTTTCTATGAGCCTGAGCTTGTGTCTGGCCACTCTTCTCTGACCTCAAGCATCAACAAGCATTTGGGCCCATGGAACTACTCCTCTCTGGATATTTTCTCTTTTGTTAAACCATAGTCTGCAAACTCTAGCGATGGCTGTGTGTGAAAATCCCATTAGATCTGTCACGATCCTCCTCGTGCACTTTTATGCCGCACACGGAGGAATGAGGAGGAATGACGGATTTAGGCGCAGGTTACACCACAAACACATTTATTAACAATAGGGGCACACAGTTCCAAACTAGAGACATACAAAAACGGAACAGAGTACACTTAAGGGCTCACACAATGGGCATGCAGCGGGCAGACCACAGTGTACAGTGGCCACAAAAAACAAACAGTTCAAAACACAAAGCTGACACACAATAAGGAGGCAAATGTTCACCTATTATTATATAATAATAATATTATATATATTATGTACGGCCTAATATTATATATATTATGTACGGCCTCTGTTCCACCGCTACGCTCCTCCTTATTATTATATTATATATTATAGTGTAGCGAACTCAATATGAGCACCCTACTTGGCTTGCCAAGTGGGTTGACCCTATTGGCGACACAGGTAGGGTGCGGGACTCCGGAGCGGGAGGCGTGAGTTCAAATCTCCCGGTGGGACGTCGCCATGTCGAGCAGCACGTTACACTGGTGTCAGAAGTGGGATATGGAGCAAGATGAGGATCCAGGCGGAGGTACAGCGGCCGGAGCGATTCATCGCTCAGCTGGCAACGGAGTATAGAGCTGAGACGCCGGCCCCTGGAGAGCTTCGCTGCGATGGACGGAGCAGAGCAAACCAGCCCCGTTTCCCGCCCTTTTCAGGGCAGGACGGGCTGGCGATTCCAGAGCGATTAGGAGCGGCAATCTACCGGAAGATGACCGTCCCATCCATCCAGCAGCGGGCCAAGATTCCCCGCTACAACGGCGAGAACCTGTTGGATGACCGCCTGGCCCAGGTCGAGTTGGCTGCCGCGCTGATCATCAGAGGAAACCACCGTGCTGAGAGCGAGTGGAGGAGGAGCTACGGCAGATCACAGCAGCGCGTGCACGAAGGAAACAGCCGTGGCGACGCGAGGAAGGACGGCTTCCGCTGCACAGTGCCAGGGTACATGGCATGGTACTGCCCCGCACACAGCGCACGACAAACTGGCCCCTCGCCGACGCTAAATTAGAGCGAGGTGGCATGGACGGGGAAAAAGCCGCCTCCTGCAGATGCTTCCCCCGGCAGATGACGTCACAGAGGCGCAGGAGCGACGCAGCGGAGCGAGCAGGACGAAGATGCGGCCACTTTCCAGGCGCGGCAAGGGCTGGACGCATGGACGCGGGCCAGCGGCCGCCTGGGGAAACTGGCAGTGGTGGGAGTCGGCCGGAGCGGGCCTGGGACTCCCACTGCCAGGGAAGGGACTGTGCGTGGTCCTACAGAGGCTGTCAGATGTGTCCATCCGCCCGCTGATGGCCAAACCGGAACCCTACCCCAACCAGATGCTCTGACCGGGACTCAGATGGCCCGTGCATGCCGCCCTGGCACCGGGCTGACTCGCGTTGGATTTCTGAAAGTGGACTTTGAATTTTCTGGGGACAGAAACCAGTCCAGGGGGGGGCAGTGTAACGTCGGGGCCATTTTAAGGGAGCCAGGGATTTCCCAGCATGCTTTGCCAGTTTGAAACGTTACTGTGTGTGTTAAATGTGTTACTTCTGAGCTATACTGCTGTGTCATTATAACTGCATTATAATGGCCCAGCAGTGTTTAGCAGGATTAGGGCAAGATGTATCATGTGTGTGTAACCGTGATGTAAACAGAGGTCTGTGAGAATGACCTCCCCGGCTCTGTGTACTAAGTTGCAAGTTGGGGGTCGGGGTGTGAAAAATAAATCAGGTTGATCACAGCCATCTGCTCCATTGTCTTTGTGTGAACCCTTACAAACGTCACAATATTATATTATTCCTTTGGTGAAAAACAAGTGTGCCAGTCTTTCTGATATGAACAACTACAGACCTATAGCTATTGCAAATGTTATATCTAAACTGTTAGAGGGTTTATTCCTGAACAGAATTGAGGATTATCTGTGGACAAACGACAATCAGTTTGGTTTCAAATCAGCTCTTTCAACTGACAAGGCTGTTTACCTACTCCATGAATTTGTTGACTACTTCAGAAGCCATTCCACTAGTGTCTATGCTACGTTCCTAGATGCTAGCAAAGCTTTTGACAGGATTAACCACTGGTGTTTGTTCAGAAAATTGATCGATCGAGGTATTCCTATTTACATTGTTAGCATCCTGTTATACTGGTACAGAAGGCAGTCTATGGTTGTTAGATGGGGCAATGTCACCTCATCCAAATTTCATGTGACCAACGGTGTTAAACAAGGTGGTATACTGTCACCCTTGTTGTTTAATGTCTATGTTGATGATCTCAGTGTACTGTTGAACAATACTAATGTGGGCGGCTCCTTTAACGGTGCACTGTTAAATCACATTTTCTACGCTGATGACCTCTGTTTGTTAAGTTTGTCTACTGCAGCGATGCAACATCTCCTTTCGGTATGTGAAAAATTTGGTGAAAAAAATGACATCTTGTTCAACTGTACTAAATCTATATGTATGGCTTTCAAACCAAAGGGTGTCAATACGTCGAATCCTGTTATGCCACTTTGTGGTAATAGCTTGAACTTTGTTGAAAAAGTCAAATACCTAGGTGTGTGGATTGAATCTGATAAGACCAATGTTGATTGTAACAGGCATCTCAGGAAACTGTATGCTCAAACAAATTTACTGTTGAGAAATTTCCATAGATGTTCTCCTGATGTCAAATGTATGTTGTTCAAGACCTTCTGTACCTCAATGTACTGCTCGCCTTTATGGTTTAATAGCAATGTTGCTGTTAGGAACAAAATCCGCATTGCATATAATAACTCCCTAAGAAGGTTGTTAGATGTACCATGAAGGTCGAGTGCAAGCAAGATGTTTGTGTCTGTGAACATTCCGTCTTTTGGCGAATTGTTACGTAAGAATGTTTACAGTTTTATGAGAAGGTTGCTGGCATGTAACAATCATCTTATATCAGCAATTGTCAACTCGTCACTCACACTTCATTCCAGCATTTGGAAGTGGTGGCGTTCCATTTTATACTGAGCCCATTATTGTATGTTATTGTTGTTACAAGAGCGCCGAGTGTCTCCTGATCTGTATATACTTTTATTTATTTATTTATCTATTTTCTACTCGTTTTAGTTTTGCTCTTAATATGAACCCTGAGTTTGAAATAAACATTTGAATTTGAAAAGTATGGGGCTGCTATGTGGTGACTTACTGCCACCTATTGGTTGTTTTCAGTAATTGTTAGAGGTAAAAAAGGCTTTTTCAGTTCAGTTGCTTATAAGAGAAGCTGCTGAGCACATGGTGTTTTCAATCAATGTCTGAGTGCGTGTGCCTTGGACAATATTTGTCTGTAAGTAATTTTCTTTACATTTAAGTGTCATAAAAGTAATTTCAGCATGTTTCCAATTATTCTTTGTTCTTTTACTATTTTATATTTGAAGTGACATTTGTTTAGTCAGCTAAGCTAGCTTGTTGTTTTATGGTTTTGCAGTTAGCACAGAGCTTATCACAAACTCGATATGTGGTGTGGATATTTTTCATCATATTGCATGAGTCATTTGTATCTCTGTCTGAGTGATTGTATCTCTGTATTTCAGTTTTACACTATTGGAACTGGAGTTTTCATTAAATGTCAAACTGTGGATTTATTGAGACTCCAAGGTGTTAGCTAGCTGTCTAGACTAGACTGTTAAATATCTCATGCCCAGAGAATTTGTGCGCTCAGGCCTTCAACAGTTTGATGACCAACCTGAGCATTATTGGGCTTGGAGAGCCTCTTAGCGCCACGCAGGACTTGAATCTGTCACTCAGGGAAGAAATGGATTTGTTGGTGAAATGGCTGGGACCTGATTCAGCAGAGCAAGCGAGGAGAATTCGGTAAGTGCACATTCTCAACTCCTCAGCAGGCCTCACCATGGTGTGGCAATGTTTGGAAGACTCTTACAGGTCAGCAGAAATTATTGAACACACACTGTTTAAGAAAATTGAAGATTTTCCAAAGCTAAATAACAAAGACAATGCTAAATTAAAAGAGCTAGGTGACATCCTCCTTGAACTAGAATGTGCCAAGCATGAAGGAAGCCTTGCTTATCTAGATACTGCCCATGGTGTTAACCCCATAGTGGAGAAGCTGCCTTTTAGTCTCCAAGAGAAATGGATTGCCCAGGGATCCAAGTACAAAGAAGACTATGGGGTGGCATTTCCACCTTTTGCCATCTTTTCACAGTTTGTTCATCAGTAGGCCATGGTGCAAAATTACCCCAGTTTTGCTCTAACAACTTCAAACAATCACATGCTTTCAAATAGAGAAAAAAGTACAGAGTTCAGCCCCAGAACCTCAGTGAGTGTATGTAAAACAGATGTACCATCCAAACAGACAGACTGTGCAAGCAGTTCTGCTGGGAAGAAGGTGATTGAACCAGCTCATGGGTGCTCAATACACAAAAAGCCTCTCCCACTAAAAAAGTGTAGAAGTTTCAGGAACAAGCCTATTGAAGAACGAAAGATTTATCTTAAAGAGAATCGCATATGCTTCAGATGCTGTGGTTCTACCCAGCACATTGCTAAAGACTGTAAAGTTGCAGTGAAATGTTTTCAATACAATAGTGTAGCGAACTCAATATGAGCACCCTACTTGGCTTGCCAAGTGGGTTGACCCTATTGGCGACACAGGTAGGGTGCGGGACTCCGGAGCGGGAGGCGTGAGTTCGAATCTCCCGGTGGGACGTCGCCATGTCGAGCAGCACGTTACACTGGTGTCAGAAGTGGGATCTCCTGTCCAAAAAGCAGTAATGGGGCGCTGACATCGGGACGATGTTGACAACCAGAGGGGAGTAGTGTAGCGAACTCAATATGAGCACCCTACTTGGCTTGCCAAGTGGGTTGACCCTATTGGCGACACAGGTAGGGTGCGGGACTCCGGAGCGGGAGGCGTGAGTTCGAATCTCCCGGTGGGACGTCGCCATGTCGAGCAGCACGTTACAATAGTAAAGGTCACATCACAGCCTTGCTCCCAGGTCCACCTGCTCCAACCACCGTGAGTGCTGTAGCTACCAAAGAGGAAAGCGGGGAGAAAGGGAAGTTGCATCTTCTATTACATCCAAGTGCACAGACATTTGTGGATATGCAGGTAGCCCACGTTCATGTGCCAGAATCTGTCTGGTTAAAGTATATCCTGCAGCAAGAAAAGAGAGCTACTAACATGTATGTGGTGCTTGATGAGCAGAGTAACAAATCACACACAAAAACAGAGTTCTTCGATCTATTCGTTGTAAAGGTCAGTCCAGTTCTCTGCACGCTGAAAACATGCTCTGAGACAACAGAGACTTCAGGGAGAAAAGTGGATAACTTTATATTGGAGTCAGTGGATGGGAAATTACATTTTCCTCTACCCACATTACTCGAGTGTGACATGGTACCAGATGATCGCTCAGAAATCCCTTCTGAAGCTGCACAGTATCTCCCACACCAACAGCCAGTTGCAAATAAGATTCTACTTGTGGACCCCGATGCGCCAATCCTCATGCTCTTAGGAAGAGACATCTTAAGAGTGCATAAGGTGCGGGAGCAAATCAGTGGGCTTCACAATGCTCCTTACGCACAGCGGCTTGACCTAGGGTGGGTCATTGTGGGCGACATTTGCTTGGGTACAGTGCACAGTCCAGCAGAGGTCAATGTGTATAAAGAAAATGTGCTGCAGAGTGGCCTTTCTCACTCCTTGCCCAAACAGATTGCAGATAAAGGAAAACTATGGTGAGCTATCTTGTCATTATGACTCTCCCATCTTCAAGGAGATGAATCGTTCTGTGAGTATAGACAGCCTTGAATATTCAGTGCTTCAAAGGTCAAAGGATGACAACAAACCAGCACTGTCCATGGAAGACAAAGACTTTCTAGCAATCATGGATAAGGAGATTTATCAAAATGATGAAAATAGCTGGGTGGCACCTTTACCATTTCGTTGTCCAAGACAGCAGCTTCCAAGCAACAGAGAGCTGGCAATGAACTGCCTTGGTTCACTCCGTAAAACCCTGGAGAGAAGACCAGAAATGAAAAGCCAGTACATGGAATTCATGCAAAAAAAAAAATGCTGGACAATGACCAAGCTGAGCTTGCACCACCCTTGGACAAAGGTAAAGAACGCTGGTATCTGCCGACTTTTGCTGTTTACCACCCAAAGAAGCCTGGGCAAATAAGGGTCATATTTGTTTCCAGTGCAAAGTTTGAAGGTGTGTTTTTGAATGCTATACTCCTCAAAGGCCCTGATTTAAACAATAACTTAAGTTTCCACTGAGGTTTTGAAGAGAGCCCATAGCCATCGCCACAGATGTGCAGCAAATGTTCTATTGTTTCATAGCCAGAGAAGATCATAGAGACTATCTTCGTTACCTCTGGTATGAGGATAATGATTTCAGCAAGAGTGTGTTGGAGTATAGGATGAAGGTCCATGTGTTTGGGAATACTCCATCTCCTGCTGTTGCCATATACTGCATGAAGTGAGCTGCTGAAATGGGTGAAGAAGAGTGTGTGTTCTCATGCAAGAGAGTTTGGAGAGACAGTTTTATGTCGAGGATGGCCTCTCCTCAGTCAAGACACCAGAGGAAGCAATAGACCTGCTCACCAGAACTAGATGCATGTTGGCAGAATCCAACCTGAAGCTGCACAAGGTAGCATCAAACAGTGAAGAGGTGATGGGAGCATTTCCTATCGAAGACCGCTCAAAAGATCTGAAAGATTTGAAGCTTGGTGTAGACCCTCTTCCCCTTCAGCGGAGCTTGGGTCTCTCCTGGAACTTAGAAACAGATAGTTTCACATTCTTGGTGTCACATGAAAAGAAGCCATATACTCGGAGGGGTATCCTGTCTACTGTAAACAGCATATAGGACCCGCTGAGGTTTGCTGCCCCTGTAATAATGCAGGGAAAGGTTTTATTATTTGATTTGATTTTTTGATTTTGTATACTTTATTGATCCCTAGAGGGGAAATTGAGGGCATCCACCTGGATGGATGAAGCAGCCATGGTACGGCGCTATCCCTTTACCATTCACACACACATTCACACCTAGGGCCACTGTAGAGTCTCCAATTAACCTAACCTGCATGTTTTTGGCCTGTGGGAGGAAACCAGAGAAATCCCAGAGTAAACCCACGCAGATACGGGGAGAACATGCAAACTCCACACAGATCACTGTTGGTCAGGGGCTGGGATCGAACCAGGGATCCCATGGCGAAGAGTGAATTGCTGTGCTGGTGCAGTGCTAACCACTGCGCCACCGCACCGCCACCAATTATGTGAACTGTCTTCTGAGAAGAATGACTGGGATGCTCCATTTCTTCCTGAAAAAGAAGCAGAATGGAATCTTTGGAAAGAATCTCTGAATGTGCTAGAAGACCTGAGTATAAATAGGTGCTACATTCCTGTTCCACTCTCTTTAGTGCAAAAGAAAGAGCTTTGCATTTTCTCCAATGCTTCCACAGTAGCTATAGGGGCTGTAGCCTGCTTGAAAGTCACCAACACCGATGGGAAATACAATGTTGGTTTTATCATAGGCAAGTCCAAGCTGGCTCCACCCCCTGCACATACCATCCCACGCCTGGAGCTTTGCGCAGCTGTGCTGGTTGTGCAACTGTATGAGCTGATCAGAGATGAACTAGATATTGCTGTGGATGGTGTTAAGTTCTTTACAGACAGCAAGGTTGTTCTTGGTTATATCCATAACTCCACAAGACGGTTTTATGGGTATGTAGCCAACTGGGTTGCTTGCATCAGACGATCTTCTCATCTGGATCAGTAGTGCTATATATACCTACAAACCAGAATCCTGCGGACTATGCGACTAGGTTTATGCCAGCAGAACAACTACAACAGAGCAGCTGGTTGTCAGTTTCAACTTTCTTAACCCAAAACAGAGCAGCAGAGACTGAGCCCAGTATTTTCAGTCTCATGGACCCGGAAACTGATGCTAAAATCTGACCTGAATGCACAGTCCTGGCTATGAGAACATCAGGGGTTGAACTAGGTACACAATGCTTTGAGCAGTTTTCAAGCTGGACAAGACTGCAATGCAATAACTAGATTAATTCATGTGGCTACTTCCTTTAAGGACAGTTCTGACAACATAAAATACAAAGGTGTGATGGCCTGTTTGGATGTGATTATCCTCTCCAGCTGCGCACACACCTGTTTCTCATCACGGCTGGGACAATATAATCCACGCTGCCCTGGAATCTGTGCGGAGTTGTCTGTCTTACTCCATGAAGACCACATACGCCCTCTTTGATTCCAGAGATCGTAGCCTCAGCCTGACTGCTTCCCTGCTGTCCACCTACGACCTCCCTGCACTTGGAAGGAAACTCTCCACCACGCAAGCAAGCCTCAGCCTTCCCTCACCATCTCCATATCAGTCCCCTGTGCACAGGTGGAGCTCCGTGGCGGCAGACCCTGTCCCATCTGGCGGCGGACTGAACCTCACCCTCTCACGAACTACACCTCCACCATCTACACGCTGCAGCGGGCTGTGTGGACGCTGTCCTCCTGGCCATAGCCACCGTGCTAACCTGAGCATCGCTACATCTCTACAAACAGTAAGCTGCAGATTAACCAGCACATTCCCAGCTGTGAAGCCACTAACCATCCTGCCTCTGTTTGTCGCTAGGGTTGCCAGGTCGAACGGCATTCTGCTCACCCCCAGCTGCAGCAAGAACACACACCCACACATTCACACACTCCACATTATTATAATAAAGATAATTGTATCTACTTTGATCTCCGAGTCTGCTCACTGGGTCAACAAACCATGTCAGTACGACTCCACCAAAATGACCCAGCTAACAGCGCGCTGACGCGCAAAGTTAACAACCTCGAGACCCGAGTAGATTAGTTAGCTTATCAACAACAAATTATTTTGAATCAGTTAACCCGCCTAATGGACCGGTTGGATCGTTTGACTAGCCTGCAGACGTTTCCACCGGCTCCGTCGTTTCCTAGTAGCTCCTCGGCTCCCGCTAGCCACCCATCCAGGCACGGGTCTTCTCGGCTAACTCCCGTCCCCACTCCCACCAGTTTTGGTGGAAAGCTGGGGGGTGGGGGGTCGCGAGGTTTCATTATGCAGTGTGAGATTGTGTTTCAGCGGGTACCAGGGGATTTTCCCATAGATCACAGCCAGATAGGCTATGTTATTAATTTGTTAGAGGGGCGAGCTCTAGCTTGGGCCTATGCCGTCATGGGTAGGGTGAATTATTCCAGCATGACTTATGCACAGTTTGTTAGTGAGTTCAAAGAAGTATTTGACCATTCTGACCGTGATGGTGTGCTTACCTCCCGGCTGCTTAACCTTAGGCAGGGAACTCAATCTGCGGCAGATTACACTGTCGACTTCCGGGTAGTTGCTACAGAGGTCGGGTGGGAAAATGCTTCACTGTGCAGTATTTTCATTAAGAGTCTTACCCCTAGCCTGCAGGACGAGTTGGCTTCCTTGGAGAAGCCGGGTAGGCTTTCTGAATTAATCTCCTTGGCCATCAGCCTCAATAACTGGTTAAGGGAATGGGCAGCGGATTGTAGGTCCTCTGGTCGTTCGGGTGTCCAATCTCGTCATTCCCCTCGGCCCTCTCTATTGGCCCTGCCTTCTTCAGATTCCCCGGAGGGTCCGGAACTCACGTCAGCTAAGCAACCCAAGCTTTCTTTGGCAGAGAAACAGCACCGCCGTGAGTTGGGGTTGTGTCTATACTGCGGGAGCGAGGAGCATGAGGTAGTGTCATGTCCTGAGCGGCCAAAAGGGGGAGTCCGTGCGTCGCAGTAGGGGGACTCACAGACGCACCTTTAACTAATCCTCTATCTAGTTTACGTCTCCCTATTCACTTCATTCACAAACATACTGAAATAGGGACGCATGCACTGATAGATTCGGGGGCTGAGCAGAACTTCATCTCTGGGGAACTGGCAACCCGGTCGGGTCTCCCCTGCCTATCGCTCAAGGTTCCATTGAGACTTATCGCTCTATCCAAAGCCCCCCCTCATTACTGTATCCCAGCAAACTCCCCCAGTGGCCGTCATTACATCTGGGAACCATCAGGAGGAACTGAAGTTCTTTGTGTTGCTGGTTTCCTCCTCCCCGGTTATTCTTGGGTATCCATGGTTACGGCGTCACAATCCCTCCATTGACTGGCGTTCTGGGAGTATATTATCGTGGAGTTCGTTCTGTCTTGGCGCTTGTCTTCAATCGGCTGCTTGCTTGCCGTCACTGCCTCTGACTGTTTCCACCATCCTTTCCCCCGATCTGTCCAAGGTGCACCCGGAGTATCACGACCTTGGCGCCGTGTTCAGTAAGACCCAGGCCCTTTCCCTTCCTCCTCACCGCCCTTATGATTGTGCCATCAACCTCCGTGCTGGAGCCTCACTACCGTCGAGTCGTCTCTTCAGCCTGTCACCTCCGGAGCGGGAAGCCATGGAGGCTTATATTAAAGAATCATTGGCCTCCGGCATAATACGGCCGTCATCCTCGGCGGTGGGGCGGGGGTTTTTTTGTGGGAAAGGACAGTTCACTAAGGCCGTGTATTGACTTCAGAGAACTGAATAACATCACTATCAAGGATAAATACACCCTGCCTCTTGTTAACTCTGCATTTGATTCCCTCCAGGGGGCCTCCTGCTTCACTAAGCTGGATCTGCGGAATGCTTACCATCTGGTTCGCATCCGGGAAGGCGATGAGTGGAAGATGGGGTTTCGGACCCCCAGCAGTCACTTTGAGTATTTGGTCATGCCATTCGGGCTGACCAACGCCCCCGCTGTGTTCCAGCGGTTAATCAATGATGTGCTGAGGGATTTTCTGGGTGTATTTGTCTTTGTCTACCCTGATGACATCTTTATTTTTTCACAGTCCCTGGATGAACACCATGTGCATGTGAGGCGAGTGTTGCAACAACTCCTGGAGAATAAGTTATTTGTGAAAGCTGAGAAGTGCGAATTCCACGCATCTAAGATGACCTTCCTGGGTTTTATCATCTCCCACAACGAGGTCATCCCAGATCCCAGTAAGGTAAAAGTGGTGGTAGATTGGCCCACTCCCTCCTCTAGAAAACAACTGCAGCAGTTCTTGGGGTTTGCTAACTTCTACCGCCTCTTCATTAAAAATTATAGCATCACTGCTCTCCCTCTGACCTGTCTGACTTCCTCCAAGGTGCCCTTCAGGTGGTATGAGGAGGTGGCCGCAGCCTTCGCCGACCTTAAGAAGCAGTTTTCGGACTCTCCCATCCTGGTCCAGGTGGACCCTGCTCTGCAGTGCTTGGTGGAGGTGGACGCCTTGGATTCGGGGGTCGGGACCATTCTGTCCCAGCGTTTCCCAGCGGATGGCAAGGTGCACCCCTGTGCGTTCTTCTCCCGACGCTTGTCTCCTGCAGAACGTAATTATGACATCGGTGACAGAGAGCTCCTAGGGCTGAAGATGGTGTTAGAGGAGTGGCGCCATTGGTTGGAGGGGGCTTCCCAGCCGTTTGTAGTCTGGACGGACCACAAGAACCTGGAGTACCTTAGGACGGTCAAGCGCCTTAACGCCCGTCAGGCCCACTGATCCCTGTTCTTTGGCCATTTCGACTTCACCATCACATATCGTTCCAGGTCTAAGAATACCAAACCTGATGCCCTGTCCAGGCAGTTCTCCTCTGACGTCACGGAGAAGTTGGAGCACCCCATCCTTCCTCCATCGTGTGTCGTGGGCACCCTGTCGTGGGGCATCAAGGAGAAGGTCGTAAGGGCGCTGGAGGTTGAACCGGACTCAGGCGGGGGGCCAGCGGGGAAGCTGTTTGTTCCATCTGCCATCCGAGGGGAGGTCATTCACTGGGCTCATGCCTCCAAGTTTGCGTGCCACCCAGTGAGGGGACGCACAGTAGCCCTGTTGCAGAGGACATTTTGGTGGCCATCTATCCAGAGGGACGTTGGAGATTATATCCGCCCCTGCCCCCAGTGTGCCGTAGGCAAGACATCTTCCTCCTCCCATGCCGGTCTGCTTCACCCCCTTCCGATCCCTGGCAGGCTGTGGTCCCATGTGGCGTTGGACTTTGTCACCGGTCTTCCTTCTTCTAACCAGCATACTGTTATCCTTACCATTGTGGACAGGTTCTCCAAAGCCGCCCACTTCGTCCCCCTGCGAGGACTGCCTACGGCTAAGGAGATGGTTGATCTCCTAGTCCAACACATGGTGAGGCTACATGGAATTCCGCTGGACATCATCTCCAACCGTGGACCCCAATTCATCTCGCAGGTTTGGAGGTCCTTCTGCAACGCCCTTGGGGCTACTGTAAGCCTGTCGTCTGGTTATCATCCCCAGAGCAACGGGCAGTGTGAAAGGGCGAATCAGGAGCTGGAGGCTGCTCTGCGGTGTGTGGCGGCCACCAATCCGGCATCATAGAGCATGCACCTCCCGTGGATCGAATACGCCCACAACACCACGGTCTCATCAGCGATCGGGGATGTCCCCGTTCGAGGCTTCGTTGGGCTACAATCCTCCTCTATTCCCTGAAGAAGAAGGGGACATCACCGTTCCGTCTGTACGGGCCCATTTGAGACGCTGACGCCGCCTGTGGAGGGCTACCCAGACCGCGCTATGGCGCACGGCAGAACGCAATTCTACAGTGGCCAATCGCCAAAGGACTGAGGGTCCGGCTTACCAGGTGGGTCAGCAAGTATGGCTATCAACAAAAAATATTAATCTGAAGGCTGAGCATAAGAAGACATCACAACGGTTTGTTGGGCCATTCACTATCACCCGCATCATCAACCCTGTCTCTGCGCGTCTAGCCCTCCCCCCCTTCCTATTTGCCCTATTTTCCATGTGTCTCAGGTCAAACCCTTCTATTCCAGCCCTCTGTGTCCTCCTCCCAGGTCTCCACCCCCGCCGATGGTGATTGACGGCGACCCAGCGGGGAGGGTCAATTCCATCCTGGTCATCCGCCGCTGGGGTCACGGCTTGCAATACCTGGTGGACTGGGAGGGCTACAGGCTGGAATGGAGGTCCTGGGTGCGTCCCTCCTTCGTGCTGGATAAAGATCTCATTCGGGACTTCCACCGGATGCACCCAGGTATGTTGGATCGACCGCCGAGAGGTGTTTCGTAGGGAGGGAGTACTGTTATGGCCTGCTTGGATGTGATTATCCTCTCCAGCTGTGCACACACCTGTTTCTCATCACGGCTGGGGCTACATAATCCACGCTGCCCTGGAATCCGTGTGGAGTCATCTGTCTTACTCCATGAAGACCACGCACGCCCTCTTTGATTCCAGAGACTGTAGCCTCAGCCTGACTGCTTCCCTGCTGTCCACCTACAACCTGCCTGCGCTTGGAAGGAAACTGTCCACCACGCAAGTAAGCCTCAGCCTTCCCTCACCATCTCCATATCAGTCCCCTGTGCACAGGTGGAGCTCCGTGGCGGCGGACCCTGTGCCACCTGGCGGCGGACTGAACCTCACCCTCTCACGAACTACACCTCCACCATCTACACACTGCAACGGGCTCTGTGGACACTGTCCTCCTGGCCATAGCCGCTGTGCTAACCTGAGCATCACTACATCTCTACAAACAGTAAGCTGCAGATTAACTAGCACATTCCCAGCTGTGAAGCCACTAACCACCCTGCCTCTGTTTGACCCTAGGGTTGCCAGGTCAAACGGTGTTCTGCTCATCCCCAGCTGCAGCAAGAACACACACCCACACATTCACACACTCCACATTATTATAATAAAGATAACTGTATCTACTTTGGTCTCCGAGTCTGCTCACTGGGTCAACAAACCATGTCAAAAGGATGGAAATGTTTTGGTGAGATGCCTACCTCTCATGATCTTACTCAAGCGAAGACTGTGATAATCAGGTCTGTGCAACATGAGGTCTTAAAAGAGGAGTTTAAATGCCTGAAAGAAAGAACATTCTCCGAAAGAAGCCCGCTTGAGAAATTAAATCCTGTGGTAGATGAAGATGGTCTGCTCGTGGTCACAGGTCGTATATCATCTGCCAACCTGTCAAATGAAGAAAAACACCCCCTAGTCATCCCACACAGTCATCACATTACCACACTACTTGTGAGATTCTATCATGAGCAAGTAGCTTACCAAGGACAGCACATAACAGAAGGAGCAATTGGAGCGGCTGGTGTATGGCTCATTGGTGGAAAGTGCGTAATTTCCTCTGTTATCCATAAATGTGTTACTTGTCGCAAGCTACATGGGAGATTACAAGACCAGAAGATGGCAGACTTGCCACTGACAGACTTAAACCTGACCCTCCATTCACAAATGTGGGGCTTGATGTTTTCCGACCGTGGACTGTTACATGGCGTACAAGAGGAGGTAGTGCAGACAGCAAGCTCTGGGCAGTGTTCTTTTCCTGTATATCAACTAGAGCTGTCCACATTGAAATAACTGAATCCATGTCAGCAGTTTCATTAACAATCTTCGGAGGCTTTGCTGTATGTGGCCCATGCAGAATTCTTTGTTCCAATAGAGGGACTAATTTTGTGGGTGCTTACAAAGAGTTGGGCATTAATACAGGGAACGCCGCAGTAAAAGCCTGTCTTCAAGGAAAAGGGTGTACATGGGTTTTCAATCTGCCCAGGTCTGGTTGGCATCCAGTCAGGTCCCTTTGAAGACTACATCAAAGAAGCTGTCTCCTCACTTCCTAGGGCCTTTTGCAATCTCCAGAGTCATCAACAACGCCTCGGTCCAACTCAAGCTTCCACCGACCCTACGGGTGAACCCGACCTTCCATGTATCCACATAAAGCCCCTCTCGGTCAGTCCCCTCTGCCCTCCCTCCATGCCACCTCCTCCTCCCCGGATAATTGACGGCCACCCTGCCCACACGGTTCACCAGATTCTGGATGTTCACCGTCGAGACCGGGGCCTCCAATATCTGGTTGATTGGGAGGGCTACGGCCCGGAGAAACATTCCTGGGTTCCCACGTCCTGGATACTGGACAAGGAGATGCTCCGATCCTATCACCGTGCCCATCCCAACAAACGCATTGGACCACCAGAAGGTGCTCCTTGAAGGGGGGGCCCTGTCATGGGCAGCGAGAGTGCGCCCCCTCCTTCCCGTTCATCTCTCCTCAGCTCATCAGCACACCTGAGTGAGAGGACACACCTGCGCCCTCTCATCAGCCAGCATTCATAAGGAGGCATCCTTCAGTGATTCAACGCTGGCTCGTCTGGGTATACTGCCTAATAGACAGCGAGTTGTGTTCACACTGGTGAAGTAGTTTATTAACCTGTGTGCTTTTAATCCTATTCAGGTTGCTGCCATCATGCGGGTGTGTCACTGGGACTGCGTGCGCTCTCCTGCCACATCATCAGTCATCTCAGCAAAAATCTCCACCCGGTCAGGCACCACCAGCTCATTTCCCTCACCCTGCTGGTTCGTCTATTCTCCGCTGGAGTCCTGCCGGTGCTCCCTCGGAGCCCTTGTAAGTGATAATTTGGCTAGCCCATTTTCCCTTACTCCATTCCTCCTCTCACAGTGCTCGTCTTCTCTCCACAGGCTCCTTCCTCTGGTGAGTGACTGTTTCTGTAGCTGTGCGAGGACCTTTTGCTATTTAATAAAAACCCTCAAACGTGTACTGTTGTTTGATTGTCCCTTTTGTTGCTGCATCGCGCCCATGGGCTGATTATTTATTTCAGTCATGACAATATTGGCTTCATTTTCCTGAACAGTTATGGTGTAGACTTGAAATTCAGTCTTTTCTATCTTCTTCACCTGCAGCACTGCTAACCTCTCCGTTACCTTTTAACCCAGCTAAGTTTACAAAGAACCCGGTGGTTTCGTCCACTCTTAAGGTTTGGTCACAGTTTAGACATCATTTCAAGTTCCTGTCTGCGAAGATGCCACTATTCAAAAAAACATTTATTTCCTCTTTCTCTTAATAATGCTTCATATCTTCTGTGGCACAACAGAGGGATTAGAATTTTTAGCGATCTTTATAAAGATGGCATCTTTGCAGATTTTTCTGACCTAGCCACTGACTTTAATCTCCCTGCTTCCCACTTATTTCTTTACTTTCAGCTTAGACACTTTGTCTCGTTCCTTTTTCCTTGCTTTCCTTCGCTTCCTTCTGATCAACCATGGGACAGCCTTTTAGCATATGGACTTGGTCAAAAATCTGTCATCTCCAAAATTTATAATTCTCTCACTGGCACTAGATTCTTGTACTGTAGTGAAAAATAAACAGGCCTGGGAGCAGGAGCTGTGAATTAAGATAAGCGATAATTGGTGGGATAATGCTTTTCTCTCTGCTAGATCATGTACACTTTGTGTCCGGTTACAGTTAATACAGTTTAAGGTTCTCAACAGAGTTTATTTCTCAAAGTCTAGACCAGGGGTGTCCAACCATGTGCCATGGAGAGCCAAGACCCTGCAGGTTTTCTCTTCTACCCAGTCTCTTCAGCAGGTGTTTTCACTTATCAGCAATCAGTGGGAAGAAGTTCACAGAAATCTGCTGTTGAAGACACTGGTTGGAGGTAAAACCTGCAGGGTCTTGGCTCTCCATGGCACATGGTTGGACACCCCTGGTCTAGACTGTCAAAAATCTATCCCAACATAGTGGACCAGTGTGACAGATGTCATGCTTCACCCTGTAACCTGATACATGTTTTATTCCTGTAGTTGGCTACAGAAGTTTTGGACTAACTTTTTCATTACCTTGTCCACAGTTTTAAGAACCCAGATTTAAATGGACCCACGCATTGCTGTCTTTGGGACTCCCCGTCTCTCCACTGGCCTTTACTTCTCTATTAGCGAGCGCCGTATTCTACTCTGGCAATCTCCTAAACCTCCATCTATCTCTATGTGGCTCAAAGACATTGTGTCATTTATCAAAATAGATAAGATCAATTCCACAATCAGAGGCAATTCAGAACTTTTTTTTTTTTCCAAAAATGGAACAACTTTATTGACTATTTCACCTCTTTGAAACATTGTAAATTCTCTTCACTCTTTTCATATATTTATAATTCCTCCCCAGGTTTTTTTCTTCTTCAATTAATGTCATATTAGTGCAACAGTGCAACTTTGCAATGTTTATTTTCAAATTATTTCAACACAGTTAATTTTAAGTCTAATGTGAACTTTTGATTTGTTTTAATTGCACTGCTACATGGACGTAGCAGGGTGTTCTGGGTGTTTTTTTTTTTTTTTTTTTTAAAAAGCTGTAATGTACATGTGATTTTTCACACGTGTTATTTTAATAAACAGATTAAAACCAAAAAAGGCTTTTTCAGTTTAGTTGCTTATAAGAGAAGCTGCTGAACACATGGTGTTTTCAGTCTGAGTGCTTGTGCCTTGGACAGCATTTGTCTCTAAGTAATTTTCTTTACATGTAAGTGTCAAAACTAATTTCAGCATGTTTCCAATAATTCATTGTTCTTTTACCATTTTGTATTTGAAGTGACATTTCTTTAGTCGGCTAAGCTAGCTTGTTGTTTTATGGTTTTGCAGTTAGCACAGAGCTTATCACAAACTCGATATGCAGTGTAGATATTTTTGAGCATACTGTATGAGTCATTTGTTTTGTCTCTGTGTTTCAGTTTTACACTATTGGAACTGGAGTTTTCATTAAATGTCACAAAAACATCTAACTGTGGATTTATTGAGACTCCAAGGTGTTCGCTAGCTGTCTAGCTCTGCCAGTGACGCACTGCAAGGGCAGCATACTAGCTTTAATGCAATGAGCTGCTGCCACACTGCTTGGAGATCAACAAGCAGCTGAACAGGTGTATATTAAAGGGGCTGACTGTTGTGTTGGGTTCTTTTATAAATAAAGACTGCTGCTTTGGGTGAACACGGAGCCTCCTTTATTAACTGGCTGGAACAACATTAACACACGAACTCCGCCATATTATTATCCATCATGCTGTACTCCTGACAACATCCGGTCTGTGTCGCCCCCTAGTGGCTCCACATATGTAATCCTTAGATTACACCACATCCCCCTTACTGAAGCCAAGTTGACCCCTTTTAGCTGAAAACACAAAATATAACATTTCTTTTTTTTTTTCTCTCTTCAACACTGTTTTCACAAATATTAACATGCAACTCTACAGATCCAGTCTCTTTGGTTTTATCACTTCTCTACCAGACCTGGTTCTAACAACACCTGGTGTTTCCTGTGCATTGGGCTCAGAAACAGTTTCTGTAGGAGTGTCTTTTCCATTTGACTGGGTCCGTTGTGGTTCCATCTCAGTCTCTGGTATCGACATAGGCACAAGATGAGTGCGGTTCCTCCTGATTGTCCCTTGTGGTCCACTGATGACATAGGACCGTGGAGTTTTGTGGACAGATGTCACTGTGCCCTGTGCTTTCGCATCTGTAATCCAAACAGAGTTTCCGGGTAACAGTTTATCCAAATCTCTCGTTCTGTGTCTTTTGTTGAAACATTCTGTTTGTCTCATCCGTCTCTCCTTTTCCACGTGACGAATTTGTTGCAGATTCGGCACGCATGGCTGCAAGGCCTCTGGAAGCATTGGCAGGGTGGTACGAAGCCTACGCCCCATGAGAAGCTGTGCTGGGCTGTAGCCATTTGCCAACGCTGTGGTTCTGTAGGCTAACAGTGCTCTGTATGGATCACTGCCTTTCTTGATAAGGTTTTTGACTGTTTGGACAGCTCTTTCTGCCTCACCGTTACTTTGGGGGTACCTGGGACTACTGGTCACGTGCTCAAAACAGTACTCCTTTGCAAAGTCTTCCATTTCCTGACTTGCGAACTGCGGGCCGTTATCCGTGATCAGTATCTCTGGTATTCCGTGACGTGCAAACATTGACTTTAAATGCACAATGACATTGGCAGAGCGAGTTGGGCTGAGCTGGGCAATCTCTATATACCTAGAGAAGTAGTCCACTAATAACAGGTAGTTTTTGTCTTGTAGCGTGAACAAATCAGCTCCCAACTTCTGCCATGGCCTTTCTGGTAAATCTGTGGGCATTAAAGGCTCTCTCACATTAACTCTTTCCTGTATGCACTTTCTGCATTTGAGTACAACTTCACTGATCTGGTTGCTTAAACCTGGCCACCATACAGCCTGACGGGCGCGCTCTCTGCATTTAACCACCCCCTGGTGGCCCTCATGTATCTTATCCAAAACTGCATTTCTCATGTTAGCAGGGATAACTAACCTCGTGCCTCTCAGTAGTAGTCCGTTATGCACACTCAAAACGGCTCTCTCAGACCAGTAGTGCTTCACCGCTCCCTGTAGCTGGTTACGATCCGGCCAGCCTTCTGTGCAGTATTTCATGACTTGTGAACAGACGCTGTCGGACTGCAGTTGCTCTTGGAGATCTGCAAGATATTTGCTGCTTGTAGGGAGTCCCTCTAGCACAGAGTCAACATAAATGTAGACTCACTAGTGGCTTATGATCAGTTTCTAGTTCAAAGTGCAGACCCAGGATAAAGTCATTGAATCTTTCGCAGGCCCACGTGAGAGCCAGCGCTTCTTTTTCCAGCTGGGCATAGCGCTGCTCTGTAGGTGTCAATGATCGGGAAGCGTAAGCAACTGGTGACCACACGTCTCTTTCTTTCTGTAGCATGACTGCCCCCAATCCGTATGAAGAGGCATCTGCAGATATTTTCTGTGGTTTGTTTGGGTCATAGAGCTGCAATACAGGAGCAGAGGACAATTCTTGTTTGAGATTACAAAACGCATTTTGTTGTTCATGCCCCCAGTACCACATGTTCTTTGTTGAAAGCAAGTCTCTCAATGGTTTGTCCTTTTCAGAAAGGTTCGGAATGAACTTCCCCAGCTGGTTCACCATTCCGAGAAAGCTCCTGAGCTCACTCACGTTGCTTGGCTCTTTCATGTCCTGAACAGCTTGGGTTTTGTCTGGATCTGGCCTCATTCCTTCTGCTGAAACAATAAACCCAAGAAATTTGACCTCTCTTTTGCCAAACTCACATTTTGACATATTCAACGTAACGCCGGCTTTCTCCGCGCGCTTCAAGACAGCGTGCAGTCTTGCGTCGTGCTGCTCCTTGGTGGATCCCCAGACCAGGATATCGTCCATGTGACAGACGACTCCGTCGAGACCCGATGTAACCTCTGTCACCATCATGTTTTGGAAATGTTCAGGAGCACTGGAAATACCAAATGGCAAACGGTTGAAGTGGTATCTGCCAAATGGCGTAATGAATGTGGTGAGAAAGGCCGACTCTTTAGACAGTGGTATTTGCCAAAATCCCATATTTGCATCAAGCTTTGAAAAATACTGAGCACCTGTGAGCATGCCTAGCGTTTGGTCCACAGACGGGAGGATGTATCTTTCGCGACACACTGACTCGTTTAAAGGTGTCATGTCCACACAGATACGCACCTTTTCTTTGTCCTTTTTGGGAGCTACAACCATGCCACAGCACCAATCTGTTGGCTGCCCCACGCGACTGATGACTCCCAACTTTTCCATCCTCTCGAGCTCTTCTTTCATTTTACCCATGAGCGGCAGTGGCACACGCCTTGGCACCTTGAGCGAAAAGGGCTTAGCATCAGGTTTCAGTTTAATTGTGTATGGCTTTTGAACAAGCCCAAGTCCATCGCATAACTTGGGGTACGCTTTTCTCACTGTCTCTTGGTCTATAGTGTCAATTCTGGCAATTAGTTTCAGTCTCACGGAAGCTGTTCTACTCAGTAGTGCCATGCGCAGATTTTTGACAACATAGATTTTCTCAGTAGCGCTCTTGTCACCGTATGTAATAGTCTCTGTCATAGACCCCAACACGGTTAGTGCAGTTCCACCCGGTCCGTAGAGTGGTTTTTGTGCCTTTTCCAACTGTTCATTTTTCTTCTTGAAGATTTCAAATGTTTGGTCAGAAACCGCTGTGACGTCCGCTCCGGAATCTAACTTAAAAGTCACTTTATTTCCTCTCACGTTTATGTCTGCCAGCCACGGATCCTCCCCTAGATCCACTTCACCCAGAAAAAGTCCATCTGCATTGTCAGTGACCTCATTCACAGTTGGGTTGGACCTACAGACTCTAATATAGTGTCCACGTTTTTTACAGTTATGGCATTCCGCGTTTTTAGCTGGGCACTGTACTGCTGCATGTGCTGGTGCTTTGCCACACTTGGAACAAACTTTATTGTCTTGTTTTGTCTGCTGAGGCCTTGAGGACTTAATCTGTTTTTGTTCCTTGATTATGAACTTGTTTGGCTTGGCTTTTCTGATGTGTACCGCATCCACGGCTGTTCTGTTAACGCTAGTTTCACCTCTTAGGTCAGTTTGTTGTCGTTTTATTTCTTCAGATTGTCTTGCCATTGTTATAGCTTTAGCTAGGGTAAGATCTTTGTCAAGCTGCATTCTTTCTGACAGCGACGAATCTTTTAGACCCACTACAAGCCTGTCTCTCAAGAGGTCATCATGAAGTGCACCGTACTCACAGTTTTCTGCCAGTGCATAGAGTGCTGTTATGAACGAGTCTACTGGTTCTGCCGGCTGTTGCACTCGCTTGTTGAATTTTGCTCGTTCATAAATCACGTTCTTTCTGGGAACGAAATGTCTATCAAAGCCTGTTTTAACAGCATCGTACTGCTGGCGCTGCACACTCGTTAGCTCGAGCCCTCTTAGCACGTCGTCAGCCTCATCTCCCATGCAATAAACCAGCGTATTTACTTGGTTCGCCTCAGCTGAGTTATTCAGGTTACTTGCCAGTCTAAAACGCTCAAAACGTCTTATCCACTTTTCCCACTCTTGGGGTCTCGCAAAGTCGAAGGGCTCCAGTGGTTTAATGGTGAAGGTTGCCGCTGGAGTAGCCGCCGCCATTACCGGATCAATTGGCACAGCTGCAGCCCTTTGAACTTCGTCTGGCATAGCCGCTAGCCGGTTGCAAAGCTGACTTTTCTCACCTCAAAGCGCACCAACTTCTGACACCATGTTGTGTTGGGTTCTTTTATAAATAAAGACTGCTGCTTTGGGTGAACACGGAGCCTCCTTTATTAACTGGCTGGAACAACATTAACACACGAACTCCGCCATATTATTATCCATCATGCTGTACTCCTGACAACATCCGGTCTGTGTCGCCCCCTAGTGGCTCCACATATGTAATCCTTAGATTACACCACACTGACCAGTGTACAGTGGGGCAAAAAAGTATTTAGTCAGCCACCAATTGTGCAAGTTCTCCCACTTAAAAGATGAGAGAGGTCTCCAATTTTCATCATAGGTATACCTCAACTATGAGAGACAAAATGAGAAAAAAAAATCCAGAAAATCCCACTGAAGGATTTTTAATGAATTAATTGGTAAATTCCTCGGTAAAATAAGTATTTGGTCAATAACAAAAGTTCATCTCAATACTTTGTTATATACCCTTTGTTGGCAATGACAGAGGTCAAACGTTTTCTGTAAGTCTTCACGAGGTTTTCACACACTATTGCTGGTATTTTGGCCCATTCCTCCATGCAGATCTCCTCTAGAGCAGTGATGTTTTGGGGCTGTCGCTGGGCAACACGGACTTTCAACTCCCTCCAAAGATTTTCTATGGGATTGGGATCTGGAGACTGGCTAGGAAACTCCAGGACCTTGAAATGCTTCTTACGAAGCCACTCCTTCGTTGCCCGGGCAGTGTGTTTGGGATCACTGTCATGCTGAAAGACCCAGCCACGTTTCATCTTCAATGTCCTTGCTGATGGAAGGAGGTTTACACTCAAAATCTCACGATACATGGCCCCATTCATTCTTTCCTTTACACGGATCAGTTGTCCTGGTCCCTTTGCAGCTGAATGCTCTGAAGACAGCGGAAATGATTGTGGACTTCAGGAAAGTCACAACCCCCCTGCCCCCCCTCACCATCACAGGCTCTCCCATCACCATCGCAGATTCCTTCCGCTTCTTGGGCACCACCATCACCCGGGACCTCAAATGGGAGCCAACCATCAGCTCCCTCATCAAAAAGGCCCAGCAGAGGATCTTCTTTCTGCGGCAGCTGAGGAAGCTCAAGCTACCCACCAAGATGTTAGTGCAGTTCTACACGGCCATCATCGAGTCCATCCTCACCTCCTCCATAACCGTGTGGTACGCAGGAGCCACTGCCAGGGACAGACTAAGGCTGCAGCACATCGTGCGCACTGCTGAGAAGGTGATCGGCTGCAAGCTCCCATCTCTCCAGGACCTGTACATCTCCAGGACCTGTACATCTCCAGGACCCGGAGGCGTGCAGGCCGGATCATAGCCGATCCTTCACACCCTGGTCACGTACTGTTTGCCCCCCTCCCCTCAGGTAGAAGACTTCGGTCCATTCAGACTAAAACCTCCCGGCACATGAACAGCTTTTTCCCCTCTGCCATCAGCCTGCTGAACATTAAGTGACTTATTGACTCTCGTGCACTATATACAGCAGCTCAACCAGACTCATGTCATTCATCACTGTTTTTCTGTTGCATTATCGACTGCACTATGTGGTACTCCACATTATCTGCTACTTGCTAATTTATTTAAAACTGCTTTGACTAGTATTACTCATTATTATTATTATTATTATTATTACTTATTATTCTACACTTATTGCATGTTTTTAGTTTTTTAGTTTATCTCTTTATCTTATCATGTTTTTAATGTTGCAGCATTGCACCGAGACAAATTCCTAGTTTGTGTACTACATGAACAATGGCAATAAATCTGATTCTGATTTGCAGAAAAACAGCCCCAAAGTATAATGTTTTCACCCCCATGCTTCACAGTAGGTATGGTGTTCTTTCTCCTCCAAACGCGACAAGTTGAGTTTTTACCAAAAAGTTCTATTTTGGTTTAATCTGACCATATGACATTCTCCCAATCCTCTTCTGGATCATCCAAATGCTCTCTAGCAAACTTCAGACGGGCCTGGACATGTACTGGCTTAAGCAGGGGGACACGTCTGGCACTGCAGGATTTGAGTCCCTGGCGGCGTAGTGTGTTACTAATGTAGCCTTTGTTACTTTGGTCCCAGCTCTCTGCAGGTCATTCACTAGGTCCCCCCGTGTGGTTCTGGGATTTTTGCTCACCGTTCTCGTGATGATTTTGACCTCACAGGGTGAGATCTTGCGTGGAGCCCCAGATCGAGGGAGATTATCAGTGGTCTTGTATGTCTTCCATTTTCTAATAATTGCTCCCACAGTTGATTTCTTCACACCAAGCTGCTTACCTATTGCAGATTCAGTCTTCCCAGCCTGGTGCAGGTCTACAATTTTGTTTCTGGTGTCCTTTGACAGCTCTTTGGTCTTGGCCATAGTGGAGTTTGGAGTCTGACTGTTTGAGGTTGTGGACAGGTGTCTTTTATACTGATAATGAGTTCAAACAGGTGCCATTAATACAGGTAACGAGTGGAGGACAGAGGACCCTCTTAAAGAAGAAGTTACAGGTCTGTGAGAGCCAGAAATCTTGCTTGTTTGTAGGTGACCAAATACTTATTTTACAAAGGAATTTACCAATTAATTCATTAAAAATCCTTCAGTGGGATTTTCTGGATTTTTTTTTTCTCATTTTGTCTCTCATAGTTGAGGTATACCTATGATGAAGATTGGAGACCTCTCTCATCTTTTAAGTGGGAGAACTTGCACAATTGGTGGCTGACTAAATACTTTTTTGCCCCACTGTATGTGCAGAATGTGCTGGACAGTCTGCCATAGGATAATTTTGACAGACTGACTCTGTGGAGTCTCTGTGGAGACTCTGTGGAATATCTTTCACCTCCTGGTGAAAGATATTCCATCCAGAATAGTCAGGAACAACAAGGACGTGTGAGGGCATTTCCCCAAAGCAAATGAAATTTATCTGCGCTCAGTAAATATGTGATAAATTGAATGTACTGCAACTAATGCAAAGATACTTTTGGGATGCAGAGGTCAGATATGGATTTGTGTTCATTGCATTAAATATCTGACCCAGCTATGCTTTAAATTGACATCTTAATTTTAATGTTTCATCAAGGCCAACTCCCCATCCCTCATCAGTTTTCCAAAGATTAGATAGATGGATAGATGTACTTTATTAATCCCAAACTGGGAAATTACAGTGTAACAGCAGCATGACACATTAGACAAACTAAACCAACAGAAATACACACAGCATAATAGAAAAGGAGCTACCCAGGGAAGTAAAAAATGCTTAGATAACTTTATGTACTACATAGGCTACTACTAGGTTAAATAGATAATGATCCTTATGAATCTACAGTATGGCTAGTATCAACTGTACAAAGGAGGGTTATAAAGCGTAGGGTGAAATGTAAGGTACCAATTAGACTGTAAGGTGCAGTATGACAGCATTGTTATGACCAAAATTCAACATTAGAGTAAGTTATTGTACAGTGAAATGGCGTGTGGCAGAAAAGATTTCCTGTACCTAACTGTTCGGCAGTGAAGCTGTAGCAGTCTGCTGGAGAAAGTGCTTCGCTGTCTGTCCAGTGTGTGGTGGAGGGGGTGATCAGGATTGCCTATGATGGATCGCAGTTTGTTCAGTGTCCTCCTCTCCACCACAGTCTCAAAGGTCTCTGGCCTGAGACCAATTACAGAGCCAGCCTTCTTGATAATGTTGTCAAGTCTGTTGATGTCGCTGCCTCTGATATTGCTGCCCCAACAAACAGCAGCAAAAAAGATGAAGCTGGCAACGACGATCTAATAGTAAAGCTCCAGCATCTCACTGCACACATTGAAGGATCTCAGCTTCCTGAAAAAAGTAGTCTACTCATTCCCTTCTTGTACACAGCATCAGTATTAGCTATACAGTTCAGTCCGTTGCTGGTCATGACACCCAGGTATTTGTAGTCGTCAACTACCCCACATCCTCCCCCTTAATCTGCAATGGCTGTGAAGGCATCCTCTTCTTCCTGAAGTCAATCATCATCTCTCTGGTCTTCCTGACATTCAGCCTCAGGTGATTCTACTCAGTCCAGTCTACAAATCTGTCTACCAGTGTCCTGTGCTGTCCCTCCTCTCCCCCTCTTACACACCCAACAACAGCCGAGTCATCAGAGAATTTCTGCAGGTGGCATGACTCGGTGTTGTACTGAAAGTCAGTGGTGTATAAGGTGAAGAGAAAAGGAGAAAGCACACTCCCCTGTGGAGCTCCCGTATCACTAACCACCCTACAGTTGATAGTGCTATGAGATGACTGTTGTTGTGAAATGGCGCTATATAAATAAAGTTGAATTGAATTGAATCGGACAAGACAGTGCCTAGCCAGACAAACTGTGGCCTCCCTGTCAGGTAGTCAGTAACCCAGGAGATCACAGAGCTGTTAACCCCCATCACCCGCAGCTTCTCACCCAGCAGCAGTGGCTGAATGATAATAAATGCACTGGAGAAATCAAAGAATGTGATTCTCACAGTGTCTCCTCCTCCATCCAGGTGCAAATGTACTCGTTGCAGCAGGTAGATGACAGCATCTTCAACTCCCAAATGGGGCTGATATACAAACTGCAGGCGGTCCAGCCACATCTTCACCTGCGGCCTCAGGTGAGCTAAGACCAGTCTCTCCATGACCTTCATCACATGAGATGTGAGGGCAACTGGTCGATAGTCGTTCAGGTTCGATGGAGACGACTTCTTGGGGACAGGAACCAGGCAGGACGTCTTCCACAGCACCAGTACTCTCTCCAGACTCAGGCTCAGGTTGTGTAGGTGTTTCAGTACCAGAGCTAACTGGTTGGCACAGGTCCTCAGGATCCTCAGGATAGAGGACATGTTTTAAATAGACACATCTTAAATCAACATGTTTTGTAAAACCAAAGCACAAAAAAGTGATCTTTATATGTGTAATACACATTACTAGAGATTTAATAAAATTAAAAAGGAAAAACTGCCATGGATGGCCCTCATGGACCATTAGTGAGATGCTTCAGGCAGCTGAAGAGTTTGCGTATTTATTAATAGAAGATACACGATAACAAAATAATGAGCCACATGGGGCAAAAACACTAACAAGAGTCATGACTAAGGCACGGTAACAATACATACAGGATAAGGAGAAAACTCACTGATAACAAGGAGATCAAAAAGGTGACTGGAGCCGGGGATAGGGACTCCCGCCGAACGTCAGGGAGACCGTTACACGTGTGAGGTCACAGCCCGGAGTAACCTCGGCTGCTCCCTTAAATAGGGCTTAGAGGATTAGACAGACAATAGGAACTAATCAGTGGAATACAATCCAGCTGTCACCGCAGAGCTCGGCTCTGACAGCCAGAAGCCCCGCCGAGATGCTGTCAAAATAAGAGCCCAGAAAGGCCATAAGGAACTAATAGAACAGGAGGAAAATACTGCATGATCCGAGTGTGGACCATAACAGCGCTCAGACCATGACAGTACTCCCCCCTCCAAACGGCACATTCTAGGCGCAACGTAACATCCAAGCCTCCCCCCCATCCAGAAAGCTACTAAGACCCACCCAGGGTGGGTGGAGGGGGAAAAGGCTAGGAGGGCGAGAACCACAAAAAGAAAAAAAGTGAAACCACTCAACCAGGAAAAAACCAAGGAAGGGAACAAGGAACTAAAACTGACGAAGGGGCGAATATAGTAGAATAAACAAGAACATGGTGCCACAATCTAAGCATGGAAAAAAACCCCCACAAATATACTCCATAATGCACAGGTGAAAATACAGACAGAGAACAATGGATGCAACAACACAGCGATACTACGAATATAGACCAAGATATACAGGCAAAGGCAACAACAGAGCCTCTCTCAACCAATAGAGGAGGAAAAAAAAATATCACTCAAAAGACAGAAATACAGGCACAAACATAGCGTATCCCAATAATACCAGAAAACAGGACAAAAAAGAAAAAAACACGCTAAAGAGCGGCGATATACAGACAGTTCCATGAACTTCAGATAAACGGGCATAGGCAACAGAGGGAAAAAAAAAAAAAAACATCTTTACAAACAGAAATACAGGCACCATACAACGTACCCCAAAAATACCAGAACCCAGCACATAAAAACACGCTAAAGAGTGGCGATATACAGCCAGGTCAATGAAGTTCAAATGAAAGGCCATAGGCAACAAAAGAGCATATCTCTCAGACTACAGAGGAGACAACCAAAAAGAAAAAAAAAAAAACATCACAGGAATGCAGGCAGGCAGAGCACAAAAAACAAAACAAAAAAAAAACAGTTTGGGAGGTCTACCTGCATCCAGCATCCAGATCGCTAGCAGAGAAAAAAGAATAAGTTCAGGCAGTCTACCCCAGTCCCAGGCCCGGAACAACAGTACCTCTGGTGGCCGGACCAGATCGCCGAACAAAGAATCCAATCCGTCGGGTGGCCGACCCAGAACGCCGAACCGGCGAAGAAGTTTCCCGGGCGGCCGGCCCGCGTCAGTAGGCCACCAGGACCGCAGGGAAGAACTCGGAGGCGGCCTCCCTACCGAGAGGGATAGCGAGGGGAAGCCGAGCTGAATAGGGGGAATCCCAGCGGCACCCGGTGGAGGGGAAAAGGGATTGGTGAAATGAAGAGGGACCACAATGGACCCCAATTGAGTCAGCGTTGCACCCATGACGGATCCCGATTGGATCAGCGTAGCACCCACGATGGACCCCAAGTGGGTCAGCGTAGCACCCACAACGGACCCCGACTGGACCGGAACAGTACCCACGATGGACGCCGACTGGGCCGGCACCGCACCAGGGATGACCTCCAGACACGAACCCGGAACCTCCAGGACAGCGACCAGAACCGACTCGTCACCAGTGATCCTGGGAGAAGGCTCAGGAAGAGAAAGAAAACCGGGATCAGGATCACCGGCAGCGGCAGAGCCCAGCAAGACAAGCTTGGATGCTGTGATCGGCAGCACCCGGCTCGTCTCCCCGAGAGACAGGCAATAATGCTCCAGAACAGAAAGGAGGAAGACAAAATAGAGCACTTGCCTGATCTCGGGTTCTACCGCCGTCCAGGACTTCGGCGATCCAGGTTCAGCGAGTTGAAGGTCCATTCCTGATTCCCACTCAACTGCGGCGGGCTCTGCAGCCGGCATGATGGGGTCCACAGTCTGGAGATTCCCTGACGCTGACGTCCACGCCGAAGGCCTGCACGGCGTGGTGGCAGGGGATCCGTGACCTGCTGGGTCGAACTGTTCCTCCGTGAAGACCCGGGGATGCTTGATCGTCGGCACAGGCTCCAATTGGCAGTCCGCCCTCCTCCTCTGCCCGTGTCGTGGCTGCGGGGCTGGAACCAGGCTCTCCAGGGCTGCAGGCTCCTTCCTCGTCCGGCGGTGTAGTCCTGGCACCGGGGAATGCTCAGAGGAAGGAGACACAGAGGTAGCAGGTTCATAATTACAGACTACAGCAGGTGAAGGAAGCTCGGGAGACTGTGAACCCCGAACTCCACCCCCAGTTAGTCAGACAAGGCAAATCACAATAAGGAGGAGAAGAATGAAATTGCACTTGCCTTTCCTCCAGAGGGCCGATGGTGCCTGCTGTAGCGAGCTTGGTCCTTCCCTTCCCCCTTTGGATGGTGACGGAGGGCCCCCCGGGAAGACGAGGAGGAGCTGCTTGTACCGGAACAGGAACGGGAACAGCCGGAGTCGGACTCGTGCAGCTCACAGCTGCTGGGAAGAGCGTTGAGGAGAAGGGAAGGGCAGCCGAGGCGGTCCGGGGACAAGGAACATACAACCCGGAGGAGGCTGCTGTCTTACCCTTCTGATGTGACACAGGGGCTACAGCTGGCTAGGAGACAGAGTTCATGTGGCTACCCGGAACTGGATCTGGACGGGGTTCTTGCTGAGGCTTCGCCGAGGGAATCCCAGCTAACATCCCCCTCAGCCAGGACTGGCACTTGGGTGGAGTAAACTCCTGGGCTGGACGGGTGACAGGAATGGGATCCCGAGGCGAGGAGCGAGGATGCCTCCCCTTCGGCTTCCTGCCGGAGTTTCCCTCCAGTCCACAGAGCTTCTCCCAGAGTGCTGAGATCTCCACCATTCTCACTACGCTGACCACCCTGAAATCACGAGGATGGCGGTTAATAGTCGCCTCTGCGAGGTCCAGGTACCAGCGTGAACCGCTGGGGATGGGGTGACTGCGAGCGCCGGAGAGGATCCCATCAATCTTGATGAGGGCCATCACTAGCTCATTGCCCAAGCTCATGGCATAGCCCTTGGGTGGTGACGCCATCTCCCAGTACACTGCTACGCGAAAAAGGAAAAACTACAAGCCCAAACAAAGAAAACTCACGGTCACCGGCGTCTCGTTTGGCTGCGACCTACTGTCATGGATGGCCCTCGCGGACCATTAGTCAGACGCTTCAGGCAGCCGATGAGTTTGCGTATTTATTAATAGAAGATACACGATAACAAAATAATGAGCAACGTGGGGAAAAACACAAACAAGAGTCACGACTAAGGCACGGTAACGATACATACAAGATAAGGAGAAAACTCACTGATAACAAGGAGATCAAAAAGGTGAATGGAGCCGGGGATAGGAACTCCCGCCGAACGTCAGGGAGACCAACGTTACACGTGTGAGGTCGCAGCCCGGAGTAACCTCGGCTGCTCCCTTAAATAGGGCTTAGAGGATTAGACAGACAATAGGAACTAATCAGTGGAATACAATCCAGCTGTCACCGTGGAGCTCGGCTCTGACAGCCAGAAGCCCCGCCGAGATGCTGTCAAAATAAGAGCCCAGAAAGGCCATAAGGAACTAACACAGGATGGGAGGAAAATACTGCATGATCAGAGTGCGGACCATAACAGTGCTCAGACCATGACAAAAACTTTATAGTGCCACATCTCTGATTTACATGCACACCAAAGTAAAAATAAATAATCTACAAAAATGTATATCCTAAAATATATCACACAAATATGATGTGATGTTGGGTTTATACTTGTTTACTATTTTTAGGAGATACTCATTACTCTCTGTAAATATCAGCTATATTGCTCTGTGCTTCTTATCTATGAACTAATATTACTGTCATATAAATGTTTGAACTGATGCCATAAAATAGTAAAGTTTGCATTCATATTGCCTACATCCTGAGATGCCTTATCATTAGCCACTGTTGCTTTAACTGTAGCCTTTGGTCTAGAGCTGATGTCATCAGGCAGGACCCAACATTTACTGGGTGCTTTGACCCTAATCAATAAATCAACACAAACCCTTCCCTTGCATGGTCCATATGGTAAAAACATGCCAAAGAAGTTTTTGTTTATTTTTTTAATTTTGTTATGCTGCTGCAGAACACCATAAAATCACCATAAAAGATGTAGCATGAACCAGTGGGCTCTAAATCACTATGGAAGAACTAAAGTCTCACTCACTATGCATTGGATTCCAGCATAGTAATATTGAGTGGTTTGAAGCATAAGACTGTGCACATTCGGAATTAGAGAAAAAAAAATTAAAGCATAATAAAGTGATTAAGCAAGGATTCTTTAAAGAAGATCAAAAGATGCCGAAAACAACATTAATGATTTGGAGCCATACTGTGGTATAAATTTTCATACCTCCAAAGTCTGAAAGCAAGTTGCTTGCTTTGAAAGAAGCTGTAAAGATAATGCTCCTTATGACGCATTTCTCAGTATAAAGATTTGTTTGAGTGGTGGGTGTGTAAAACCTGTAAACACCACTCCCAGTAGGCCTGCCTGGACATGAGGCCACTTCAGAATGTATCTTATCCATGTCTGACAAAAGCCAGGGTGCAGTTTACTTTATTGGTGACTTTTACTTATTATCTAACTTTAAAAAAAAAATGTAACAAAACAGCACTGTTTTGTTACATTTTTGTTGTTGTTGTTGTTGTTTTTGATGACTATATAAAACTATTTTCTTACATGCAAACTCCAGAAATGCAAGCACAAAGAGGATCGATTTTCCTGTAACTGTGATGTAGATGTGATATTTGTGGCAGGGCTGTTAGAGAGCAAGACACCAGGCAGAAGAAGCTGAGCCATTTTTATTTGGTTAACAAGTGCTGGAGTGAAAAAATGGTATTTAAAAGTATAAAATATTCTCAGCAATAACATTGCTGTTTAGTCAAAATTGTTAGGTGAATAAGTTTTTGAAAGGATCTCTACATAACACAGGTTTTCTGAGTCCCAAAGCCCTATTATTATTATTAGTAGTAGTAGTAGTAGCAGTAGTAGTAGTAGTAGTAGTAGTAGTGTTATTGTTATTCAAGATTTATTTCAGGACATTTTTACCTTTATTGAAAAGTATAGTGAAGAGAGATACAAGAAATATAGTGATGAGTGGGGGAGAGACATGCAGGACAGACTGCCAGTTCAAGTTCATCCGCATTCTGCACTTTAACTCCAGAACAAATTAAGATCACCAGACTTGGTGAAGGGGTTGAATTTAGGTTTCCCTTGTCCTGACCTGCAGTGGGTATAGAAAAGTCCCCCCCCCCCACTTCAAAATAATCACATTTTGTTCCTTTGCAGCCAACAATGAAGAACAATGAACAGTTTGTGGGAGCATGGTGTGGGGGTTTCTCCACCCAGAGATGGCAGGGGGAAGGGGAGAACAATGGACCGAAGGAGGAGGTGTCACAGAGGGTATCAGACGGGACTGTTGGGTCTATGCCCCCCACCCCACCCCGGGGAGAGTAAGAGCTGCCAGAGCCGCTGAGAGAAGAAGGGTGTGGGAGCGGCGCCGGTGTAATGCCATGTTAATGTGCCACACATTTCTTTGTTCAAACAACAATGTATTATGGTCTGAAGTTTTGGGTCTCAATGCATGGAAATAAAGATATAAAAGAGGAATGCACAGAGACCCAGGATTCTCTTTTGCTGTAGTGTATGTTGAAGAAAGAATAAAGTTCTTGTGTCGTTCAGCTTGTTGCCTCACCTGCATCCTTTCTTCACACTGGTGACCCCAAGATGTGCCATGGAGAGCGAGACGAGCACCACCCCAGAGACTACCTGGAGGGAGAGCACCAACGCCACATGTGCTGTTTCTTTCAAGCTCCCAGACTTCTGGCTTCACGACCCGACAGCGTGGTTTTTGCACATAGAAGCCCAGTTCGCACTCCGCAGGATAATACTACATGGTGCTGGACACGCATGCCACGCAACGGGTGGCAAGCCGGCTCCAGGAGCCGCCGGCCCTGGAGAAATACGAGGTGCTCAAGAATCAGAATCAGAATCAGATTTATTGCCATTGTTCATGTAGTACACAAACTAGGAATTTGTCTCGGTGCAATGCTGCAACATTAAACATGATAAAAATAAAAGATAGAAATAAAAAACTATACATGCAATAAAATGTAGAATATGAATGAGTAATACTAGACAAAGCAATTTTTAAATATATTAGCGAGCAGCAGATATTGTGGAGTACACCATAGTGCAGTCGGTAATGCAAAAAGAAAACAGTGATGATTGACATGAGTCTGGTTGAGCTGCTGTACATAGTGCACGAGAGTCTAATAAGTCACTTAGTGTTCAGCAGTCTGATGGCAGAGGGGAAGAAGCTGTTCATGTGACGGGAGGTTTTAGTCTGAATGGACCGAAGTCTTCTACCTGAGGGGAGGGGGGCAAACAGTACGTGACCAGGGTGTGAAGGATCGGCTATGATCCGGCCTGCACGCCTCCGGGTCCTGGAGATGTACAGATCCTGGAGGGATGGGAGCTTGCAGCCGATCACCTTCTCAGCAGCGCGCACGACGCGCTGCAGCCTTAGTCTGTCCCTGGCAGTGGCTCCTGCGTACCACACGGTTATGGAGGTGGTGAGGATGGACTCGATGATGGTTGTGTAGAACTGCACCAACATCTTGGTGGGTAGCTTGAGCTTCCTCAGCTACCGCAGGAAGAACATCCTCTGCTGGGCCTTTTTGATGAGGGAGCTGATGGTCGGCTCCCACTTGAGGTCCCGGGTGATGGTGGTGCCCAGGAAGCGGAAGGAATCTGCAGTGGTGATGGGAGAGCCTGTGAGGGTGAGGGGGGGCAGAGGGGTTGTGACTTTCCTGAAGTCCACGATCATCTCCACTGTCTTCAGAGCGTTCAGCTGCAGGTTGTTGTGGCTGCACCAGGACGCCAGCTGGGCCATCTCTCTCCTGTAGACGGACTCGTCGCCATTGGAGATGAGCCCGATGAGGGTGGTGTCGTCCGCAAACTTGATCAGCTTGACAGACTGGTGGGTGGAGGTGCAGGAGTTGGTATAAAGGGAGAAGAGTTGGGGGGAAAGTACACAGCCCTGGGGGGATCCGGTGTTGATACTAACAGAGTCAGAGACAGTCTTTCCCAGCCGCACATGCTGCCTCTGGTCCGTCAGGAAGTCGGTGATCCACCTGCAGAGGGAGTCAGGCACGTTGAGCAGGGACAGCTTGTCCCGGAGCAGAGCGGGGCGGATGGTGTTGAATGCAGAGCTGAAGTCCACAAACAGGATCCTGGCGTAGTTTCCTGGGGAGTCCAGGTGCTGCAGGATGGAGTGGAGGGCCAGGTTGACTGCGTCGTCCACAGACCTGTTGGCTCGGTAGGCAAACTGCAGCGGGTCCAAGAGGGGAGTGGTGATGGACTTGAGGTGGGGCAGGACCAGGCGCTCAAAGGACTTCATGACTACAGAGGTGAGTGCTACAGGTCTGTAGTCGTTAAGTCTAGTGATCTGTGACTTCTTGGGGACAGGGATGATGGTAGAGGTGAAAGAGGATGCTTCTCCAGCTCTATACCCTTTCGGACAGTGAAAGGACAGAGAGACTCCTAACACGTTCAGAGTTGGGAAACAGATCAGCCGTGGAGCTCATGGAGAACATGTTGGCGCTGTTGGGTAGAAACGACGAAACCTTCCTGTTCGCCCACTTGTTCCTCAGGAACCTACCAGCTGCAGCGAGAGTGATCCTGGCCAACTTGCCATTACTGGTGACGAAGGACTACCATGCACTGGCGCAGGAAGTGGATCGCATCATTTTAGCGACCAGAACTCTCAGCGTGAATGCACTGGCGCCGGCGTCCAGGAGGGACTCCAGCAAGGTCGAGGAGCCGTTGGTGGTAGCCGGAGCAGACGCCAGGAGACGAAGGAATAGGGCAATTTGTTTCTGTCATCGCCGCTTCGGTTCAAACACCCAGCGATGCATGCCGCCATGCCAATTCAAGAAGTCAGGAAATGGCACGGCCAGCAGTCAGTAGCAGCTGCGACCGCTGGCAACAGAAACAAGCTGCTTAATGTCACAGACACATGTTCAGGGAGACGGTTTCTGGTGGACTCCGGCTCCCAGAAGAGTCTCATCCTGCCAGTCAATGCAGACAGGGTGGCAGGGGGCAGTGGTCCCGAGCTTACGGCCGTCAACGGATCCATCATTAGGACATTTGGTGAGCAGATACTGACGATATGCTTACACAGACGCAATTTTCAGTGGAACATTGTGGTAGCTGCATGTTTCACCCCCATTTTAGGCACAGATTTTTTATGTGCTTATAGGTTATTAGTTGATGTTGCTAATAGGAGATTAGTCGATGCTGTCTCTTTTGCCTATCTGCCCTGTACAGCTCGGGGAGCTGGGTCGACAACACTGGCTAACATTATAGCTCCAGGGGGTAAGTATCAAAAGTTACTCGCACAGTTCCCAGCACTCACGGTCCCAACATTTTCAGCTACGATAAAGAAACACGGGGTTGAACATTTCATAACTACAAAAGGGCCGCCGGTATTTTCGTGACCTTGGCGCCTGGATGCAGCTAAACTGGCCAGCATGCGTGAGGAGTTCACCAACTTAAAACAGTTGAGCATCATCAGGCGCTCCAACAGCCCGTGGGCATCCCCACTAAACATGGTGCCTAAAGCCGATGGGTTGTGGCGACCATGCGGCGATTTCCGGTGCTTGAACAAGGCTACGGAACACGATTGCTATCCTATTCCACACATCCAGGATTTTTTCGTGCACCTGGCCAGGGCGTGTGTTTTTTCTAAAGTGGATCTGGTCCGCAGTTACAACCAGGTCCCAGAGCACACGGAAGACGTTCCAAAAACAGCAGTGATAACTCCTTTTTGCCTTTTCGAGTTCTTACGCATGCCATTCAGATTAAAAGGCGTGGTGCAGACCTTCCAGAGGATGATGGATGCAGTGCTTCACGACTTGTCCTTCGTTTTTGTCTACTTAGACGACATTCTGGTAGCCAGCGCATCCGAGGAGGAGCACATCGCCCATCTCAAGACAGTTTTCCAGAGGTTGGAAGCAACCGGGCTGATAGTTAACTTGGCAAAATGCCAGGTCAGTGTGCCAGTGATTGACTTTTTGGGCCACTGCATTTCGTTGGAGGCGCGATCCCGTTACCGGATAAATTGCGCGTTGTGTCGGACTTTCCGTGTCCACAGACTGTGAGGGCACTACAGGAGTTTTTGGGAATGGATAATTTTTATAACTGTTTCCTTCCCCGGCCAGCCCAGCTGATGCAGCCGTTGTATGCCGTGCTTAAAAAAAAGAAGCCTGCGGAGACCATCAACTGGACTCCCAAACGAAACCAGGCTTTTACAAACACCAAAACGGCGCTGGTGGATGCCGCGTTGCTAGCCCACCCGGATCCGTCTGCACGGATAACGCTTACTACAGATGCATCTGATGTTGCCATAAGGGCAGTGGTGGAGCAGTGCATTTCAGGTTTGTGGCAGCCACTCACATTTTTCAGCCAAACTTTGCACGACAACGAATGCAAATACAGTATTTTCGATAGAGAATTGCTGGCTCTCCAACTGGCGACGCACTATTTCCAGTTCTGGCTGGAGGGGCACGAGTTCACCGCATTTGTGGACCATAAGCCGCTGATGTACGCAATGTCCAAGGTCTCGGAACCGTGGTCGGCCCTGCATCAATGGCAGGTGGCCGCAATTTCCAAGTTTACTACTGACATTCAACACGTTGCTGGTAAGCGCAACATCATGGCCAATTGCCTGTCTCACGTGTTAATTGCCCCGGTCTACATGGGAATAGATTTCCCCGCCATGGTTGTGGAGCAAGCCGGGGACGCGGACATTTGTGTGCTCCGGTCTGCACCAACTGGGTTAAGGCTGGAGAGCAGGGTGGTACAAGAAGGATGCCCTCCCTTGCTCTGCGACATCTCCACCGGCTGCCCGTGCCAAGCTCTTGGTGCCGTCGCATTTTCGAGTCGATCCACTCCCTTTCACATCCAGGAGAGTGTGCTTCAGTGAAGCTAGTGGGGGCAAAATTCATCTAGCTGCGCTTGTGCAAGGGCGTGAAAGAGTGGGCTGCAGCTTGCATCATATGCCATTGGGTGCAAAGTGCACAAACACACCAGAGCCCCCCTCGAACCATTCCAAATCCCAGCTAGGAGGTTCAACCACGTCCACATGGATTTGGTGGGACCCCTCCCACCGTCGCAAGGTTTCACGCACCTTTTGACAGTCGTGGACCACACCATGTGCTGGCCTGAAGTAGTCCCGCTGGCTTCTACCATGTCCACGGAAGTGGCTCACGTTTTTATGTCGGCTTGGGTTGCACGTTTCGGATCTCCATCGGACAACACGTCTGACAGGAGCCCACAATTTGTTTCAGAACTTTGGTCCATGATGGCCCAGAGCCTGGGGGTCAAAATTCACTGCACTACTGCGTATACCCCCCAGGCTAACGGGTTATGCGAGCGTTTTCATAGGTTGCTTAAAGCAGTGCTCAGAGCTTCGCTCTTGGACACAAATTGGGTCGACCGCCTGCCCTGGGTTCTTTTAGGGTTGCACTCCGCACCTAAGGAGGATTTGGCAACCTCCCCGGCAGAACTCGTTTTTTCTCAGCTGTTGTGGATGCCTGGAGAGTTTTTACCGGAAAACCCTGCCCCCAAGGCGGATCCGCTTGCGCAATTTTTACACAGTATGGAGGCTGTGAGCGTACCAGGCCCAGCCCACCATTGTTTTCCCTGCACATTTGTCCCAAAAAGCTTGAAGAATGCCAGTTTTGTTTTTGTTAGGCACGATGCACACCGGACCCCGCTGCGCACACCGTATGACGGACCGTTCAGGGCATTAGAACTTGAGGCAAAGCATTTTGTGTTAGATTTGGGGGGGGGGCGTAGGGAGACTGTCTGCATTGATAGGCTGAAGCCCGCTTTTGTGTTGGCAGACAAGCAGGTGGTGTTGGCCAAGCTCCCCGGTGCAGACGCCCACCATTGGTGGCTCTGCAAGGTGGGGATCCCTCGACAGAGACCTGCGTTCGCGAAGCTAAGGTGTTTACCCCTTCCCTCTTTCCCTCCACAGACTGACATGCCCTTTGGTATACCTCACCAGCAGAGTGTTTCGACTGGATCGGCGACCCCCCACTACAGCCACTATGGGCACTGGCTCAAACCCAAAGGACGGGGGGGTTAGTTCGGTGGGGGGCATGGTGTGGGGTTTCTCCACCCAGAGAAGGCAAGGGGAAGGGGAGAACAATGGACCAAAGGGGGAGGTGTCACAGGGGGTATCAGACGGGACTGTTGGGTCTATGCCCCCCCCCCCTCCGGGAGAGTAAGAGCTGCCAGAGCCACTGAGAGAAGAAGGGTGTGGGAGCAGCACCAGCGTTATGTCATATTAATGTGTCACACATTTCTTTGTTCAAACAACAATGTATTATGGTCGTAAGTTCTGGGTCTCGATGCATGGAAATAAAGATATAAAAGAGAAATGCACAGAGACCCTGGATTCTCTTTTGCTGTACTGTATGTTGGAGAAAGAATGAAGTTCTTGTGTCGTTCAGCTCGTTGCTTTGCCTGCATTCTTTCTCCACAAGTTATTTTTTTATTGTGCTGTATTTATTCAGTGTATTATTCACTATAACATCCAACTGAAAGATATAACAGCAACAGGTAGGGAAAAAAAACAAAAATTAAAAAACAGAATTACTAAGTTGGATAAAGGATCTTCCCCTTGTGTTCATACTTTGCTGAACCACCTTTTGCAGCCTTTAATTCTTTTGGGCTACGACTCTACTAACTCTGCACATCTAGACTTTATATTTGCCCACTCCTCTTTGCAGAACTGCTCAAGTTCAGTTAAATTTAATGGTAATTGTTGGTTGACGTCAGTCTTCAAGTCATTCCACATATTTTCAGTGGGGTTAAAGTCTAGGTTGTGACTAGACCATGCAAGGACATTTATCTTTTTCTCCTTCAACCACTGTGTGCTCAGTGTTGTTGTGTGCTTGGGAGTAAGCCATTGATATCTTTGCCTAGAAAAGCAGTGAATATTGGTTGTGACTGGTGAGCGAGCACACTCCCATGCACATGATTATTACCTTACGGTGGATTCACATTATAGCATTTGGACTGTTTACCGACGTTTTGAAAATCAGAGAAATGAGTCCTAACGTCAGTGAAATTACATTTGCGAGCAGGATTTTTTTTAAAAATTCAGCATACACCAACCTTTATGAATGTTTCCAAGTGTTTGGCAGCATTTGGCAGCACTGCATTCATTTTCTATAAGCAAAAGCAAACTTTTGCACTTAGGCTAGCGTATGTGCAGCGGTTGCCAACTTAGGTCAACTTAAGCAAACAAGTACAGTACTCAGCGTAGGTCAGCTTAAGTCAGCTAAGGTCAGCGTCAGACGACGCTCATATAAAGGTCAGCATTTGCGGAGGCTTCCTGGCATTCTTTTTGACTGTACATATCTCTCTCTCTCTCCCTTGTTTGGCATACACTTTGTCAGTTTCATTGGATAATTTAATTTTTTTTTTACTCCTGCTTGGACTGAAGATGAGCCTGTTTGGATTTTTTTTGAGAGAGAGCGAGAGACTGTGTCATGAACTGGGCTTGGGATTCTCCTGAGCTCAGCTTCATGGCTTTTTCCTGTTCCTTAGTTATCTGTGTTTTATGATACCTTTTGAGTTCCGTATTGTGTTGCTATGCTCTGTTGTAGATTGGTGCCTTTTATTTGTATGTTTATGTTCTGGTATTATTTGATTATCTTTTGAAGTTTTTCCTTAGTCTGCTTTTGGTTAGTGTATATTTATTTTGGGACTGCCAGCGGTCAGGGGGTTTGGTCTTGTGGTGCCTCCTGTTTGCTGACAGCCACGCCTCCCTCTCCTGTCATTTTGTGACAGCTGATTCCAGTCCCTGATTGCCTCTCCTGCTCAGCTTAGCCCCCCCTCCACACACACACACCTCTGCTCACTCAGCTCAGCCCACACTCACACACACACTCACACACTTGTGTTAACTTCTGTTGTTTCCTCAGTACTTAAGCTCAGTTTCCTCACTCTGCTCTCGCCGGATTATTGGATCGTCACCCTCCACGGACTGCTCTGTTCAAGCACTGTGAGTACTGTTTCCCCCCGCTCGTCAGTCTCGCCTGGGAGCGCCTTGGGTTTTCTCTTATGTTCCCCCCACTCATCAGTTTCGCCTGTGAGCGCCTTGGGTAAACATTTCTGTGTTCACTCAGTGTGCTGGAGAGTGTCCCATGGAATTCCTTGTTTAACTTGTTCTGTTCGCTCGTTGGAGCTTTTTGTTAAGAGTTTATGTTCAATAAACACACAAAACACTATCCTGCGTTCTGGTTTTTGTCTCTCCTGCCCAGGAAGGGCAGCAATTCATGACAGACTAAACAGCCTATATGGGGTAAGTCCTACATTTTCACTGAAGCAAGAAAAATTTTGAAGGGTTTTGTCTAAAAACATCTACTTCCACCAGCGTTTCAGTCAACGTTCGCCAAAGGAGTCCAACTTAGGCCAACTAAGGCTAGCTCTGCACAACTTAGCCCAGCACTCAGGAACTTTTACAAACTGAACACAACTTTCACTGTTTATTTCCATACGATGGTAAATTTTCAGCATGCTGAAAATTTCCAACAAACACAATGTTCGCCAGCGTTCACCAACTAACATTAACTTTTACCATCTTTTGCCAGCGGAGCCAGACATTTGCGAAAGCATCAGTAAAGGTCAGTCCAAACATTGTAGGGTGAATCCAACTTTGTCAGTGATTGCTTCTAGCTGCATCTCATCTGCTCACCTGCTCCTGATGAGCTCCTCCCTATAAATACCTGCTGCAAAATCACTGTGACTGCAGGGCTGTCTTAGCACTTAAGCTGTCCTCCTGACAGCGACTGACTTCTGACTCTTGTGGTGCATACTGGTACCTTCCTGCTTGCTTGCCTCCAGCCCTCACCAGCCTGGTTTCCCTGGCTCTCCCCATGTAATCCTTCAGCCTCCTCTGACAATATGTCGGCTTCTACTCAAAATCAGTTCAATAAGATAAGATAAGATAAGCCTTTATTAGTCCCACAACGGGGAAATTCCAGCTATTCTAACCAATCATCTCACGGGAAAAGTCCTGGGCCTGAGGCACTCCATACCTGCCTCATCGGTTCTCCATCTCACTAATCTCCATCACACCAGCAACCTGCAAAAGGAAAGGAAAGTTCCGCATTCTCACCGTCACTGGATCTCCTTCTCACCTGATCCTTACACTCCTCCTGTAAGGAATGTAAACCAACTCTTACCTCCCTCTGCAGTTTCTTACCATCTCCTCATCACTTTCCTTCTGCAAGAAGGATTCTCACCAGTAAGCAATACACTTATATTAATAGTAATTTTCCCTTATCCATTCACTCACACTAAACTCCTTTTCTCTTCTCGTACCATACAGGATAGACCACCAACCTGTTTAATAAAATTAAGCATTGTTTTGCATAAGACTTATCTCCTGTTGTGGTGTTTTCATCTGAGTCCTGAATATAGACCATGTCGTATTGTGTACTAAGATGAAAAGTCACATATTATAGCACGTTACACAATATCAGATTATGGCAAACTTGCTAATAATCATCATAATCTCATACATGTACAGTGTAATTATAACAGCTCCTACCTCTTATTAGAGAGCATCTGTACCAAACAGTTTAAAGCAGCCACGTTTATAAATATCTAAATCCTTACATATTTATTTCAGAGCATTTTTACAATTGTAAAATCTCACCTATGATATGTTATGCCTTGTTCTTTAGTTTTCTTTGTCTGTTCATTACCATCTGCTGTATGCAGAACAAAAGTCTGGCATCTTCGTTGATCTGAATGACTGTTTTGAGCTTTGGAACCCCGCACCATTATGATAGATCTAGTGTTGATCTACAATATCTCACAAAAGTGAGTACACCCTCACATTTTTGTAAATATTTTATTATATCTTTTCATGGGACAACACTGAAGATGTGACACTTTGATACAATGTAAAGTAGTCAGTGCACAGCTTGTATAACAGTGTAAATTTGCTGTCCCCTCAAAATAACTCAACACACAGATATTAATGTCTAAACCGCTGGTAACAAACGTGAGTACACACCTAAGTGAAAATGTTCAAATTCTGCCCAAAGTGTCAATATTTTGTGTGGCCACCATTATTTTCCAGCACTGCCTTAACTCTCTTGTGCATGAGGTTCACTAGAGCTTCACAGGCTGCCACTGGAATCCTCTTCCACTTCTCCATGACGACATCGCGGAGCTGGTGGATGTTAGAGACCTTGCGCTCCTCCACCTTCTGTTTGAGGATGCCCCACAGATGCGCAATAGGGTTTAGGTCTGGAGACATGCTTGGCAAGTCCATCGCCTTTACCCTCAGTTTCTTTAGCAAGGTACTGGTCATCTTAGAGGTGTGTTTGGGGTTGTTATCATGTTGGAATACTGCCCTGCGGCCCAGTTTCCAAAGGGCGGGGATCATGCTCTGCTTCAGTATGTCACAGTACATGTTGGCATTCATGCTCCCCTCAATGAGCTGTAGCTCCCCAGTGCCGACAGCACTCATGCAGCCCCAAACCATGACACTCCCACCACCATGCTTGACAGTAGGCAAGACACACTTGTCTTTGTACTCCTCAGCTGGTTGCCACCATACACGCTTGACATCATCTGAACCAAATAAGTTTATGTTGGTCTCATCAGACCACAGTACACCGTTCCAGTAATCCATGCCCTTAGTCTGCTTGTCTTCATCAAACTGCTTGTGGGCTTTCTTGTGCATCATCTTTAAAAGGGGATCCTTCTGGGATGACAACCATACAGACCAATTTGATGCAGTGTGTGGCGTATGGTCTGAGCACTGACAGGCTGACCCCCCACCCCCCACCCCTTCAACCACTGCAGCAATGCCGGCAGCACTTATACATCTATTTTCAAAAGACAACCTCTGGATATGATGCTGAGCATGTTCCCTCAACTTCTTTGGTTGACCATGGTGAGGCCTGTTCTGAGTGAAACCTGTCCTGTTTAACCGCTGTATGGTGTTGGCCACCATGCTGCAGCTCAGTTTCAGGGTTTTGGCAATCTTCTTATAACCTAGGCCACCTTTATGTAGAGCAACAATTCTTTTTTTCAGATCCTTAGAGAGTTCTTTGCCATGAGGTGCCATGTTGAACTTCCAGTGACCAGCATGAGAGAGTGTGAGAGCGATAACACCAAATTTAACACACCTGCTCCTCATTCACGCCTGAGACCTTCAGAATCAGAATCAGAATCAGAATGAGATTTATTGCCATTGTTCATGTAGTACACAAACTAGGAATTTGTCTCGGTGCAATGCTGCAACATTAAACATGGAGTAGCACTAAAGATAAAAATAAAAAACTATGCATGCAATAAAAGCTAGAATATGAATAAGTAATACTAATCTCTGCAATTTTTAAATATATTAACAAGCAGCAGATATTGTGGAATTCGACATAGTGCAGTCGGTAGTGCAAAAAGAAAACAGTGATAATTGTCATGAGTCCGGTTGAGCTGCTGTACGTAATGCATGAGAGTCTAATAAGTCACTTAGTGTTCAGCAGTCTGATGGCAGAGGGGAAGAAGCTGTTCATGTAGCGGGAGGTTTTAGTCTGAATGGACCGAAGTCTTCTGCCTGAGGGGAGGGGGGCAAACAGTGCGTGTCCAGGGTGTGAAGGGTCGGCTATGATCTGACCTGCACGCCTCCGGGTCCTGGAGATGTACAGGTCCTGGAGGTATGGGAGCTTGCAGCCGATCACCTTCTCAGCAGCGCGCACAACGCGCTGCAGTCTTAGTCTGTCCCTGGCGGTGGCTCCTGTGTACCACACGGTGATGGAGGTAGTGAGGATGGACTCGATGATGGCCGTGTAGAACTGCACTAACAGCTTGGTGGGTAGCTTGAGCTTCCTCAGCTGCCACAGGAAGAACATCCTCTGCTGGGCCTTTTTGATGAGGGAGCTGATGGTTGGCTCCCACTTGAGGTCCCGGGTGATGGTGGTGCCCAGGAAGCGGAAGGAATCCGCAGTGGTGATGGGAGAGTCTGTGAGGGTAAGGGGGGCAGAGGGGCTGTGACTTTTCTGAAGTCCACGATCATCTCCACTGTCTTCAGAGCGTTCAGCTGCAGGTTGTTGTGGCTGCACCAGGACGCCAGCTGGGCCACCTCTCTCCTGTAGACGGACTCGTCGCCGTTGGAGATGAGCCCGATGAGGGTGGTGTCGTTCGCAAACTTGATTAGCTTGACAGACTGGTGGCTGGAGGTGCAGGAGTTGGTGTACAGGGAGAAGAGCAGGGGGGAAGTACACAGCCCTGGGGTGATCCGGTGCTGATGCTAACAGAGTCTGAGACAGTCTTTCCCAGCCGCACATGCTGTCTCCGGTCCGTCAGGAAGTCGGTGATCCACCTGCAGAGGGAGTCAGGCACGTTGAGCAGGGACAGCTTGTCCTGGAGCAGAGCGGGGCAGATGGTATTGAATGCAGAGCTGAAGTCCACAAACAGGATCCTGACGTAGGTTCCCGGAGAGTCCAGGTGCTGCAGGATGGAGTGGAGGGCCAGGTTGACTGCGTCGTCCACAGACCTGTTGGCTCTGTAGGCAAACTGCAGCGGGTCCAGGAGGGGAGTGGTGATGGTCTTGAGGTGGGGCAGGACCAGGCGCTCAAAGGACTTCATGACTACAGAGGTGAGCGCTACAGGTCTGTAGTCGTTAAGTCCAGTGATCGGTGGCTTCTTGGGGACAGGGACGATGGTAAAGGTTGTAAATGTGAGGGGTGTACTCACTTTTGTGAGATACTGTATGTGCAGTCCCTATGAGCAGTGCAAATTATAAGGTCAAACAGCAGCAGGTCGACATGAAGTACAGGCTGTATTAACATAAAGAGACCTTGTAACACTAACGAGTCACATGACACTGGGGAGGGAAAAATGACAAATTGGGCACAATTTGGACATTTTCACTAGTGGTGTACTCACTTTTGTTGCCAGCAGTTTAGACATTTATGGCTGTGTGTTGAGTTATTTTGAGGAGCCAGCAAATTTAGACTGTTATACAAGCTGTACACTGACTACTTTACATTGTATCAAAGTGTCATATCTTCAGTGTTGTCCCATGAAAAGATATAATAAAATATTTACAAAAATGTGAGGGGTGTACTCACTTTTGTGAGATACTGTATGTGCAGTCCCTATGAGCAGTGCAGATTATAAGGTCAAACAGCAGCAGGTCGACATGAAGTATAGGCTGTATTAACATAAAACACTTTTTTTTCTTTAATTTTGCTCATAATTCAATCGTAAATACATATTTGACATTTGTAACAAACCAAGAAGTATAAAAAAATAAAAATGCTTGTAAATTTGGTGATTTGTGGTGATTTAATTCTGGGTAGACCATGGCCCTAATTGACATTCATGCACTGAGTGGCTACTTCGTACTATTGATGCATTTGTTCCAATGAACAACAGTAGCCAAAGCGACATCTTTTGATATCTATGGGTCCTTGTCAGGGCCAGATTAAGGAGGTTGTGGGCCCCTGGGCTAGATCATTTTTGGGGCCCTCTCACATATTATTTATGGGAGTATGATATGCAAAATAACCATGTTTACATGTATGGTAATAAACCATTTATAATCGGATTTCTGGAGTTGTCTGATTATTAAAGTGGCCATGTAAAAACAATAATCAGATAAAAGGCAATTATTGTGTTATGAGAAATTAAATTAAAATTTAATTAAATTTTAAATTAAATCACCCATTGTTGTCATTCAACCATACATGTACAGTAGAACGAAATTGTGCTTTATCCTATCTACAGTGTCAATCACACACACCCCATGTGTAGAATTAGAAGGGCCGCTGCCATGCAAGACGCTGCCACAGATTTCCCTCCTCCATTCCATTATTGCTGAGCACCAAGCTGGACGGCAGGAAGTTCCACTTTTATATGGTCTTCGGCATGTTCGGCCGAACATGGTCTTCGGCCATCTAGCAACAATGCTCTGCACTGTGTGTGTTTATATATTTACATATTTATTCCATCTAGCTACAATGCTCCGCACTGGGTGTGTTTATATTTATATATCTATATATTTATTCCATCTAGCTACAATGCTCCGCACTGTGCGTTTATATATCTACATATTATTCCATCTAGCTACATTGCTCCGCACTGTGTGTGTTTATATATTTACATATTTATTCCACCTAGCTGCAATGCTCCGTACTGTGGGTGTTTATATATTTACATATTTATTCCAGCTAGCTACAATGCTCCGCACTGGGTGTTTATATATTCATATATTTATTTATTCCATCCAGCTACAATGCTCTGCACTGTGTGTCTGTGTGTGTGTATATATATATTTTATAGTAATATGTACATATGTATATTAGCTGCTCTTGCTTGCTTGTTTTTTTTCTTGCCTTCTGATTGTTGCTCTGAGTGTTGCAATCCTGGAATTTCCCCATTGTGGGTCTAATAAAGGCTTATCTTATCTTATCTTATCTTATGACCCGGCCGGGATTTGAACCCCTGCCTCCCAGGTGTGGGGCAGATGCTCTACCAACTGAGCCACCACTCCGGTACAGGTAACGAGTGGAGGATAGAGGAGCCTCTTAAAGAAATTACATTTTCATACATTAACAATTACATTAACACATAGTTTATTGTCCAATAACCCATTTATTCAGTGCATGTATACATGTCTGTTTACTACCATTATCTGATTATTCCCAGCTATCGGATTATTGTGGCCATGCAGCTGGGGTCATTGATGGATCAGCTTGACCTTCAAGGTCCTAAATTACTAAGGCAGTGGCTATGGCTATGGAACCGTACCCATAGAATTCTTGTTACAGATACAGCTCGAATTTGATTGGCCAGTACGTTCTATTAATGTGTATCGTATAAGCAGCAGGCTACAGCTATGGAAATCTGAAGCATTTATTTGTTTGAAAATTTTAATTAATATCTATTTACTACCTTTTTAACCTTACCCACTCCCAAATCCTAAGGCTAACCTGTTAATTTTAAGTCTAAATTACATCTCACAGTAAAATGGTTTGGACAAGGTGCCAATAGCAGGACGCAAACCAGCAGCCTTCTGATCACAGGCCCAATGTACTATCTACGTAAGCCACAGCAACAGCTGGCTTGGAGGTCATCTGAAAAGGTTTTGTCAGATTGTCAATTCTTCCATGCCAATAGACACTTCACATAGGGATACAGCTTCTGTATTCATAGCCACTCCCAGTTACTAAGTAAAGTGTATGACCACAAAGTTCTAGGTTTAGCTTGAATATCAGAAAAATATAGTGCTATCAAGACTAGCAACCATCAAATATCTTGCATCAACCCACATCTTTAATTAGGTGCTGCTGCACTGACCACAAGCACAAATGAACCATGAAACCAATACAAAAAGAGAACAGTCAGTCTGCCCTGTAATGCAACAGTGACGTCATCTAATTTCCTCAGTCAATCAGACAAATGTGAAAAAGGCAACATTAGCATCAATGAAGCAACATGACATCACAAAGCAATATCAATTACTCAAAGTGTTACACTGTAAAATTCATAACAACTGTACTGTCCAAGCTTCATAAAAGCAAAAAGGAACATCCATACTGGAAAGACTAAAAATTGTGGCAAAACAACAAAGGGGCCCTTAGTGGGGGGGGGGGCGGGGGTAATAACTGTATATGCAGCAGACAGAACAATACAAACAACTAGTGGACGGAGAATATAGAAACCATTGTCTTGAAACATACCATTTGGAAGTTTGTGATTGAAATGGCACTAGGAGAAAAAAATGTTTCTGCCTTTTGTAGAAACATTCAGATGCTCTGATATCAGTATCCTTATTATGGCAGCTCTCCGGTCCTTTTTTGGCCCAGTATTCCCGGTGTGTATGAATCTTTAATACTTTACAATGGGTGTTTTATAACTTCTATGATCCGGAGCTTCTGTGGCTGGAGAAGTTATGCACTCTGTGACTGACGGATTTTTAGACAGCGGCTCTGCTGGTGCGTCCCGTGTTAGCATTTGTAATACTAACAGTTTGATAAACATCTTGAAATTGTAAGATTGACGACTGTTTGACTGTATCGGTACTTAAAAAAATCCAGTCAATTTAGAAGTCTTTTTTAAAACCTCGTTTTCATGTTTTTCTTTCTTTGTTTTTCTCTTTTGGATGCTGCTATCGTACTTCCTAATGTCCGCCATTATGATTCATTCATTTATTTATCCACGGATTCACTACAAGCCCACATCCAACATTAATCAGGTCAAATGTCAACTCTTAACCAATTAAATTAAGCAGGCAGGACAGACGTACACCTCAACAGATAAAAAGGTGATACTCAAAAATAAACCCTCAAATAAATGGGCACGGCAGAATAAGCAAGACAAGAAAAAAAAAATAGAATTTCTTTCGGGGCCCCAGGCTTGTGCCCCGGTAAGCCCTTGTCATAATCCGGGGCAGGTCATTGTCATGTTGGAAGGTGAATATTCTTTACACTGACAACTCTCTGGAAGAGGGCAACAGGTTTTGCTCAAGAATTTCCTCACAAGTGCCCCAGTTCCTGCTAAAGAGAAATAACCCCACAGCAGGATATTACCACCTCCATGCTTTACTGTAGGAATGGTATAAACTGGATGGTGAACTATTGGCTTTCCACCAGACATCATTTGGTGTTGAGGCCAGTTTGATTTTATCCTCATCTGAAGATAACACCCGTTTCCACTTGGCCTTATCTTATGAAGAAAAACATCCAAGCCCTGCTACATTTTGCCAAAACACATTTGAAATCTCCCAAACGCAAGTGGGAAAATGTGCTATGGTCTGATGAAACCAAGGTTGAACTTTTTGGCGATAATTCCAAAAAGTATATTTGGTGCAAACACAACACTGCTCATCACCAAAAGAACACCATACCTACAGTGAAGCATGGTGGTGGCACCATCATGCTTTGGGGCTGTTTTTCTTCAGCTGGAACTGGGGCCTTAGTCAAGGTGGAGGGAATAATGAACAATTCCAAATACCAGTCAGTGTTGGCACAAAACCTTGTAGAATTCTGCTAGAAAGCTGAAGATGAAGAGGAACTTCATCTTTCAGCACAACAGTGACCCAAAGCACACATCCAAATAAACAAAAGAATGGTTTTGCTAGAAGATTAAGGTTTTGGAATGGCCCAGCCAGAGTCCAGACCTGAATCCGATCGAACATCTGTGGGGTGATCTAAAGAGGGCTGTGCATAGGAGATGCCCTCGCAATCTGACAGATTTGGAGCATTTTTGCAAAGAAGAGTGGACAAATATTGCCACATCAAGAGGTGCCACGCTGATAGACTCCTACCCAAAAAGACTGAGTGATGTGATAAAAGCCAAAGGTGCTACAACAAAGTATTAGTTTAAGGGTATGCATATTTCTGCAACCAGGTTACTGTAAGTTTTTATTTTTCCCCTTACAAGATTTCAGTTTGTTTTTCATTGGGTTGTACAGGTTATAGGTCACATTAATGGTGGAAAAAGTTTTAAAATGATTTATCTTGGTCTCATTTTTTTACATCACTGTCATGATTCAGACCAGGATCAGGCTCAAACGTAGAGCAGCCAGAACGATCACACAGACTCCAATAAAAAATTTCACAATTTTACTGAACAAAAACAGAAAACCAAAAAGCAAGACTAAAGGAAAAGTGAAACACAAAAATGCCAACTTAAATTTCCGCCAAGACAGGAGCCCCCTGGAACGTACGTAGCCTACAGGAGAGAGCAGACAGAGTCAGATTCTCCGATGGGAGAATAATGCAGGAAAGCACACTTAAGTCAGAGCAGTGGAGTCCAGCAGGGAACTCTTCAACATGGACCAGGGACAGGTGGAAGGCAGGACCTGGGTGGACGTGATGATCTTCCTGATCAGCTCCGGGAGACACACCTGCGGGTGGCAGCAACCTGAGGACAGGAGACACACAAAAGGTAAATACGGAGAGACAAGATAACGAGAGAAAATAGACAAAACTTGAGGCTGCAAACCTAGACGATCCAGCGGTGAGCTCCCCTCATGCTGGGCCTTAAATACGCCAGCTCATCAGGAGCAGCAGGTGGTTAATCACACAGGTGTGGTCGTCACCAGAGTGGGAAACCAGGACCAGGAGGGGAGGGGGAACACGCTCGCCAGACCCATCACAATCACAAAAACCTGGCATTTGAACAGGGGTGTGTAGACTTTTCTTATCCACTGTATATATACAAGCATCATTTTTTTGTCTTTATTTTTCCTCCGACCCTTACATATTCTACAGGATTGTTATGACAGGAAAAATTTATCTCGGTGCATTAGTGTATGCAGAGACAGCCTGTGGTCTTTGTTATCTGATAGACGGTCATGACCTTGTGCAGGTTGAGAAAATTTATATGAGGTTAAGCCCACTATGGAATTATAAGGATGACCCAACTGCGTGTGGGTGAAACTTTGGGTAGCATGATTGAGAGTCTGAGTGAGAGTCGGTTATTCCACCCAACCCAGCCATGTCTCAACATGACCCAGCATTTGACCTGACATTTAGACAAGCTGAAAGGGTAATTACATATTGTGTTATACAAACAAGTACTCCTACATGATGGTTAAAGGTGGAAAACAAACTCAGGGTTTTGAGTTTTGAATGAGTTTGAAATCATATATACAAATGTGGCAAGATTATAATCAGAGGTAGTTAGCAACTATCCATTAACTCAGTTACATGTCCTCAAGCAGCTTTTTTTCCCCCACAAAATTGTATTTTAATGAGTAGTTTTCTTGTAGGATGCATTTTACTTATACTTGAGTATTTTTCTCAGGAAATTATTCTTTCAGCTACTTTTGATTTCACTTATGTGAAGTGATTATATTTTTGAAACTTGTTCATTATATGAAAACATCAGCCGAGCTTTTGCAGACAAATAATAAGCTATCTGCATACTTTAACTCAGAATGTTCAGAAATGTTTTCCCTGTTTTCAATATAATTCAGAGGTTACACTTAATAATAGTGCTGAAATTTGAAATAGGCGTTGCTACCCAGACGTAGGTGTGCTATTCAAACATTGGGGCTTAGCCCAGTGATCCTAGCCCACATATCTGTTATGTTTAGGAATGAGGCGCAGACAGCGAATGTTGACCGTACTCTCCTTTATTCAACACGCAACTAACTATGTACAGAATATTGGCACCGTATGGCCTACGCCAAGCTCGCTACATCATCACGCCATCTATGACAAGTCACCAAGTCCAAACACCACATTTACCGCCCCAAAGAACTTTGTACAGCTACCTGGACACCCGGGTAGACTACCAGTATGCCCGCGTGACCGAGTGGGTTATTCTGCCACTGTTGTTGGTCACGTTCTGACTACACTCAAAAGTTCATCACAAAGTCCTTCAGTTGGTGGGGTCTCTGCCAAGTCCGGGCTGAATGCCGCTCGGGCTGAATGCCGCTCGGGCTGCGCTGCTGCCACCAGTCCTGGCGAATGCTCCTCATGAGTTGCAGGTCCTGTGTCGCTGAAGCCTCATCCTGATCTCATCATATCCGCAGCTGTCTCCTGATCCGGGGCCACTGTCGGCGCCACCTCCCTGAGGCAGTTAGCGTGCCACCGTCACCCATCAGCGAAACAAAAGGTGACTGGGCCCAGCTGTGCTGTGATCTGCACTGATGTTGTCCAAAACAACTGCAGCTTGTTGGCGCAGTTGGGGCACCGCATCCGAACCCAATCTAGCACCATGAGTCCTGGTTGCTTTGCCCAGCGTTTCCTGTCCAACCACTGTGTCATTCGCCGTTGCTGTTCACATCAGAGGAATTAAGTCATTTTAGAACATTTATTTAGGAAAAAAATAACATCAGTTTTGTGCTTAACCTATTCCATTTGTTTTGAAATGTAGATTTGTTTTCCTTTATACTTAAACTAAATTGAATATGAACATGTGTATCACACACAGACAAAAAATAAATGTGGCAAATGACTGCAATGGTATTAAAATATTTGTCCTTTTGTTTTAAGACAGCATTACTTTTAAACATGGCCTTTTTGACACCAGAAGGCAGTCCTGAGTCTTCATTGTTCATTGTCAGTAACATAAAGTTTTCATCTTTGCCAGAGGTATGAAACAGAAATGTTAATAAGAACATGTCCCTTGTGAAAGCAAACATTCCTAACAAGAAAAATAGTGGGTATACACACACATGACAGCATAAATCAGTAAAGGCCTAAAAGTCCATCAGTATGGGCCTAATGGCAGTAGGCCTAAAAACACCCGTCATACACAAAAAATAAATATCCTTGACTGCTCTTTCTCATAACACTAACCAGCAATTAACATTGCAAAAAATAATTCAATGATTCTTTGCTTTTTACTCTCTCCAGTCTGTTGATTCAAAAAAGAATATTAATGTGTACCTTGAGCTTGCATGTCTCTGACCAGGGATGCGATGTTTGGAGTGACAGTGGTGATAGGCATGTGGGCTTGATCAGCTGCTCACCAATATTGTCCGGCTTTTTTGCCTTCGCAATGAGCAGCGCACAGTCGAATGATGCTTCAGTGGCTCTGAGTAAATCACTACCTACCCGTTCAAAGGATTTTCTGATATCCCCATGTCTCCTTGAAAGCGGCAGGTGCGGTTTCCACTCAAAAAAAATCCCAACTTGCACCAATGGTCTCTCGGTGTCGAGTCTCTTGATGCCGTCTCAGTTTGCTGGGCTTCATGCTGTCATTAGCTAGCTTTTCACCACAAATAACACATTCTGGCCGAAAAGAGTCTTGTGCTTCTACAAATCTATAGTTCAGGTAACTGTCAATATATTGTCTTTTTTTCTTTTTTAATTCCACGGGGTCCTCCACACATTTACGTTTTTCAGCCATTGTGGAGGATAGAATCAGACGAGACAGCAAGCTGCACAACACAGAACTTTATTTCTCCTCCAACACAGAATATAACAGAATAACCCTGAGTGCCTGAGCGAACTCCTTTATACACTTTTATTCCCACCTTCGGCACACAGGGTAAACACATTAACATACAGACTGAAAGACATGTACACACCAGTGTTTCCTCTGGCTTAAAGACCTTGGCACGGTGGTAACATATTTTTCCGGAGGGTGGGGGGGGGGCAGAAAACACATATGTATGAATATGTTAATTTTATACTATTTATTTGTTTGCATATGGAACTTACAATTTGAAGTATTGTACAACCAAGGCTTGAATGTTGGAATATTGGGCCAGTTGGGGTCCCACCCAGACGTCCTGTATTTGGACTTTTTACTGGTTTGATCCTTCTCTCCTTCCTCTGCTCTCACCTCTCCTGGACCCTCTGCCTGAACACTTTCCTCCCCTTGGCTCCTCTCTTCTGTCTAATCTTGCCCTCTCTGAGCTCTGCCTATTTCATGTTCTCTCTCTGTCTATGGTGGTATACAAACAGGTTAGAAAATATCAAGTGTCACGTAAATTAAAGGAGACAACCAAAAATTTCTAGTTAAGGGTACAAAGAGCACCCACTCAGAGTAATGACTTCAGTCTTGAAGGTTTGAGGTTTTTCTCAAAAATTTATGTAAATTTATCTAAATTTGCAACCATTTTCCTCAAATTTGTAATTTCCTCTTGTAAAATTGATTTTTCTTGTACATTTGAAACTTTATTATAAATTTGTGGATTATTTTATGGCTTATTTTTGTCTGTTTTTTTTAATAAAATTACTGTTTTTTAAATAAATTTGAAACAGACTGTGGTATTTTTTTTTTACTTTTTCCTTATAACAATTTATATTTTTGATCATAACTTTGCAGTCAAAACAGAATGATAATTTAACTCTCATTACAAAGAAAAAATATTAATAAAATTGTATTTAATGATTTAAATTAACTTAAATGACCAAGGATGCCATTATTTCTGTTATAATAGTTCTATTGTAGCCACACATGTGACTTACTTAATGCCTTACATAATGCCTCACATCTTAGATAAGAACAAAGTGCAGAGTTTCCTTGGAGATAACAGGAAGCTGTGAAAGTGTAATCTTTGGTATGCAAGAGACTCTTGGAGGATCCTTTGTGTGCCAAGAGACTGCTTGGAGGATCCTTTGTGGGCCAAAGACTGTGAGGGGGATGCTAAGGGATTAAAGAGGAAATGCATTGTTACTTTTGATTTTAATGCAATGTGACTTGTGAGCTGTGGGGAGACCTGGGTATGTAAGGGATGAGTTTTTTTCTGAGATGTCCTCTTTCTACTTTGCTCATGATGGAGACGTGTAATAAACTGCCTTGAGACAAACCTGCCTCATCAGTTACACACTCCACACTGGTGACCCAAGACGTAGCATGCAGCAAGAAGAGAATTCCCCGGGGCCAGCCTCGTTGGGAGCCACCAGCCAAGCGTATGCCGTTACGGTCCAGCTACCGGACTTTTGGCAGCACAACCCGCGCTCCTGGTTCCACTTGGTTCAGGCACAGTTTGCCCTCCGGGGAATATCGGTAGATGACACGAAATTCTACCATGTGATCGCAAAGCTCGATAACCACACGGCTTAGCATGTGGAGAGCCTTCTGGAGCAGCCACCAGCCAGCGACAAATACGGCGCGTTGAAGGCTGCACTCATCCAGCACTACACTCTCTCGATTGAGGAGAGAGCAGAGAGACTCCTGGCGCTGACTGAGTTGGGAGATTGCACGCCCATTGACCTGATGGAGAAGATGCTGAGGTTGAAAGGCTCAGATGATGACCACTTCATCTTTACCCACCTCTTCCTCAGGACCCTGCCGTCAGCAACGAGAGCGGCCCTGGCCAGTTCGCCGTTGTTGGCTCAGCGGGACTACCATGCGCTGGCCCGGGAGGCGCATCGGATTGTCAACGCCAGCAGAGAGCGCGCGGCCACGGCAGCAGCGACGGAGCTCGGCGCGACGGCCGGAGATGGCGGGGAGCCAAGGACAGCGGTAGCAGAACCACCGACGACGGCAGCGGCGGGGGCCAAGGAACGCGGAGGAGACACCCTTTGTTTCTATCACCGCCGCTTTGCAGAGAAGACACGCAAATGTATACCACCGTGCCAGTTCCAGCGCCTCGGGAAACGCCAAGACCTGGGGTCGGTAGCAGCTGCGACCCTCGGGGAGGAGAACAAGCTGCTCTACTTGACGGACGCACGCTCGGGAAGGCATTTCCTCGTGGACACAGGTGCCCAGTTGAGTTTCATCACGCCTTCCTACGCCAACCGGCTGGCAGGTTCCAGCAGTCCCGAGATGGCAGCAGCGAACGGCTCGGAGATTAAGACCTTTGGTGAGAGGACTCTGCTTCTGTCTCTACACGGCCGTACATTTGAGTGGACTTTTGTCATAGCAGCATTGAATTTCAATATATTGGGGGCTGATGTTTTGTGCTCACATGGTTTGTTGGTTGATGTCGCTAACAGGCGCCTGGTTAATGCACTTGCTTTTGACTCTATTCCCTGTACAGCTCGAGCGGCCCGGCCAACGGCACAAGCCAACGTCACAGCTGCAAGCGGTAAGTTCCACACACTGCTCACTCAGTTCCCAGCACTCACGGTTCCCACATTTTCGGCAGCCGTCGCTAAACACGGGGTGGAACATTTTATTACCACCACCGGGCCGCCCGTTTTTGCAAAACTTCGGCGCTTGGACGCAGCTAAACTGGCCATAGCGCGTGAGGAGTTCGCCAACCTGGAGAGGTTGGGCATCATCAGGCATTCGAACAGCCCATGGGCTTCCCCGCTACACATGGTCCCGAAAGCTGATGGCTCGTGGTGACCTTGCGGCGATTTCCGCAGGTTGAACAACACCACAGCGCATGACCGCTACCCAATCCCTCATATCCAAGATTTTTCCGTTCATTTGGCAGGGGCGCACGTTTTTTCTAAAATAGACTTGGTCCGCGGTTACCACCAAGTCCCAGTGCGCGCTGAGGACATACCCAAAACAGCGGTGGTAACTCCATTTGGCCTATTTGAGTTTTTGCGCATGCCATTCGGGCTTAAAGGGGCTGCGCAGACGTTCCAACTCATGATGGACGCGGTGCTGCGCGATCTCCCTTTCGTGTTCATCTACTTGAACGATATCTTGGTAGCCAGCGGGTCCGAAGACGAACACGAAAACCACCTCACGGCAGTTTTCTGGAGGTTGGGAGAGCACGGGTTAATAATCAACCCAGCGAAGTGTCAGTTCGGGGTGACGCAGATCGATTTTTTAGGACACCGAGTCTCCCCCGAAGGAGCGGTTCCGCTGCCTGACAAAGTGCGCACGGTAGCAGATTTCCCCCGGCCGCAGACGGTCAGGGTGTTACAGGAGTTTTTGGGAATGGTGAATTTTTATAACCGTTTCCTCCCCCACGCAGCTCATGCAACCGCTGTATGCCGCGCTCAAAAAACAGAAACCCGCGAATAAGATCAAGTGGTCCCCGGAGCGGGAGCGAGCATTCTCAGAAGTCAAAGCAGCCCTGGCAAACGCTGCGTTGTTGGCACATCCAGACCCAACGGCCCGCATAGCACTCACCACTGGCGCGCCAGATGTGGCCATAGGGGCGGTCATGGAGCAGCATGTAGCCGGCGCTTGGCAGCCGCTCGCCTTTTTCAGCAGGACCTTGCGCGATAGTGAACGTAAATACAGCGCGTTTGACAGGGAGTTGCTGGCTCTCCATTTGGCCATTCTCCACTTCCAGTTCTGGCTAGAAGGGCGCTGTTTCACCGCGTTCGTTGACCACAAGCCACTAACATTCGCGATGGCCAAAGTTTCAGAACCGTGGTCGGGCCGGCAGCAGAGGCAGCTAGCCGTGATCTCAGAGTTTACTACCGATATTCAGCACGTGTCGGGTAAACTGAACGTAGTGGCAGACTGCCTCTCACACGCCGTGGCTGCCCCCGTCCGCGTGGGGATAGATTACACAGCCATGGCCGCGGACCAGGTTAGTGACGCGGATGTGCGCGCGCTCCAGTCTGGACCAACAGGGTTAAGGCTGGAGAGCAGGGTGCTGCAAGATGGTATGCCCCCTCTAATTTGTGATGTCTCCACGGGGCGACCGCGTCCTGTGGTACCGGCAGCGTGGCGCCGCCGCGTTTTTGACTCGATTCATTCTTTGGTGCACCCGGGGGTGCGCGCGTCGGTCAAAATGGTAGCAGAAAAATTTGTGTGGCCGGGCCTCCGCAAACAAGTGAAAGAGTGGGCGGCAGCCTGCATGGCGTGCCAACGAGCCAAGGTACACAGACACACGAGGGCTCCCTTGGAGCCATTTCACATTCCGGCTAAGAGGTTTGACCACGTTCACGTGGACCTCGTGGGTCCCCTCCCACCATCACAGGGGTGCACGCACCTTCTGACAATGGTGGACTGCACCACGGGCTGGCTGGAGGTGGTTCCTTTGGCGTCAACCACAGCCGAGGAGGTGGCGCGCGCGTTTGTAACAGCATGGGTGGCACGTTTTGGAGTCCCGTCGGACATTACGTCCGACAGAGGCCCTCAATTTGTTTCCGAACTTTGGTCAGCAATGGCCCGCAGCCTGGGTGTCACAATTCACCACACAACCGCATACAATCCTCAGGCTAATGGGTTATGCAAACGTTTTCATAGGTCATTGAAAGCGGCTCTCAGGGCGTCACTGACGGATGCAAATTGGGTAGACAAGCTACCGTGGGTTTTATTAGGGTTGTGTTCTGTGCCTAAAGACGACTTAGAAGCTTCCCCAGCTGAACTCGTTTTCACGCAGCCACTTCGGCTGCCCGGGGAGTTTCTCCTGGATAATCCTGCGCCAGGCAGCTCCCCGTCTCAGCTGTTGCAGCGTAGCATTGACACAGGCACACTGCCGGCCCCCGTTCATCACAGTTTTCCGCGCGTCTTTGTGTCTAAAACTTTGAAAAACGCGGAGTTTGTTTTTGTCAGACATGACGCGCATCGACCCCCACTGTGACCACCTTATGATGGGCCGTTCAGAGTGTTGGAAACAGGGGACAAGCATTTTTTGCTAGATTTGGGGGGTAGGAGGGAAAAGGTTGGCATAAACAGACTCAAACCCGCTTTTGTGGTGGCGGACGAGCAAGTGCTGTTGGCAAGGGCCCCTCGGCGCGGAAGACCCCCACGGGGTGCTTCCCAGAGTAATATTTCCCCAGAACACCCACAGGGACGGACAAAAGGTTTTCACCCCCAGACAGCAGCTCCCCAGCATGACAGCGCCGCTGAGGCGTTGAACCCTGGTTACAGCAGATACGGGAGAAGACTGAAGCCCAAGCAGCATATGGATTGATGTGTAATGATTCTATCACAGCATGCAGACTGTTATTCTTTTGTTCGATCTAAAATGTTTGGGGGTGGTGGTGTAGCCACACATGTGACTTACTTAATGCCTTACATAATGCCTCACATCTTAGATAAGAACAAAGTGCAGAGTTTCCTTGGAGATAACAGGGAGCTGTGAAAGTGTAATCTTTGGTATGCAAGAGACTCTTGGAGGATCCTTTGTGTGCCAAGAGACTGCTTGGAGGATCCTTTGTGGGCCAAAGACTGTGAGGGGGATGCTAAGGGATTAAAGAGGAAATGCATTGTTACTTTTGATTTTAATGCAATGTGACTTGTGAGCTGTGGGGAGACCTGGGTATGTAAGGGACAAGATTTTTCTGAGATGTCCTCTTTCTACTTTGCTCATGATGGAGACGTGTAATAAACTGCCTTGAGACAAACCTGCCTCGTCAATTACACACTCCACACTATATATTTATAGGGTTTTTTTTTAGAAATCTCCTCACCACCAAGAAGGTAAGACAAACCTCCCTTATTTTGAAATACAAACGTTAGCACATTTAGTTTCTCTGAAGACTGCTGACGGATTAAAGTCACTGATGTCGTGAATTTCAGTCATCTTAACTTGTCAGATACATAATGGGGAACATAACTTAATATTGTAGTGGCTGGTAAAATATGTATATACTCAGCAATTCATCAGTTCCCCCTTGCCTTTCCCTTCATACAGACAGAGACTCCCACATACAGACAGAGACTGAAGCTCACAAAACCTGTTGTGAGCACTACGAGGAAATGGACCAGTGAAGCTGTGGAGGAGCTGAGCACGTGCTTGGAAATAACTGACTGGGACATGTTTAAAGGAGCCACACATGATCTGGATGAGTACACGGAAACTGTGACCTCATATATCCACTTTTGTGAGGAGAGCATTCTTCCATCGCACACCAGGGTGAGTTACTCCAACAACAAGCCCTGGTTCACAGCTAAGCTCAGACAGATCAGGAAGGAGAAGGAAGCAGCATTGAAAAGTGGAGACCGGGACTGCTACGGGGAGGTCAAATACCGGTTTAGCAGAGAGCTGAGGAGAGCTAAATCTGTGTATTCTGAGAGACTCCAGCAACAGTTCACTGCTAACGACTCTGCTTCTGTGTGGAGAGGACTGAGGCAAATCACCAGCTATCGGCCTCAGGCTTCTAAGGGACAGGATGACAAAGCCCTTTGTCAAAGACTGTCCCAACACTATGCCCATTCTGACACCTCGTCAGCTGTATCCAACTCCCCCCCTCCCCCCAGCGCCACTGCCTCCATGGTCCCCACTTCATCAAAGGCGGCCCCCCCTCCCCCCCTGCCCTTGCCATCAGTGAGCAGGACGTGCACAGACAGTTCTCCAGACTGAACCCGCGCAAGGCCCCCGGTCCGGACAGCGTGTCTCCCTCCACCCTGAGACACTGTGCGGAGGAGCTGACTCCTGTCTTCACAGACATTTTTAACACCTCCCTGAAGTCATGCCACGTGCCGGCCTGCCTCAAAACCTCTACCATCGTCCCTGTCCCCAAGAAGCCACGGATCACTGGACTTAACGACTACAGACCTGTAGCGCTCACCTCTGTAGTCATGAAGTCCTTTGAGCGCCTGGTCCTGCCCCACCTCAAGACCATCACCACTCCCCTCCTGGACCCGCTGCAGTTTGCCTACAGAGCCAACAGGTCTGTGGACGACGCAGTCAACCTGGCCCTCCGCTCCACCCTGCAGCACCTGGACTCCCCGGGAACCTACGTCAGGATCCTGTTTGTGGACTTCAGCTCTGCATTCAATACCATCTGCCCCGCTCTGCTCCAGGACAAGCTGTCCCTGCTCAACGTGCCTGACTCCCTCTGCAGGTGGATCACCGACTTCCTGACGGACCGGAGGCAGCATGTGCGGCTGGGAAAGGCTGTCTCAGACTCTGTTAGCATCAGCACCGGATCACCCCAGGGCTGTGTACTTTCCCCCCTGCTCTTCTCCCTGTACACCAACTCCTGCACCTCCAGCCACCAGTCTGTCAAGCTGATCAAGTTTGCGGACGACACCACCCTCATCGGGCTCATCTTCAACGGCGACGAGTCCATCTACAGGAGAGAGGTGGCCCTGCTGGCGTCCTGGTGCAGCCACAACAACCTGCAGCTGAACGCTTTGAAGACAGTGGAGATGATCATGGACTTCAGAAAAGTCACAGCCCCTCTGACCCCCCTTACCTTCACAGACTCTCCCATCACCACTGCGGATTCCTTCCGCTTCCTGGGCACCACCATCACCCGGGACCTCAAGTGGGAGCCGACCATCAGCTCCCTCATCAAAAAGGCCCAGCAGAGGATGTTCTTCCTGCGGCAGCTGAGGAAGCTCAAGCTACCCACCAAGATGTTGGTGCAGTTCTACACGGCCATCATCGAGTCCATCCTCACCACCTCCATCACCGTGTGGTACGCAGGAGCTACCGCCAGGGACAGACTAAGACTGCAGCGCGTTGTGCACGCTGCTGAGAAGGTGATTGGCTGCAAGCTCCCATCCCTCCAGGACCTGTACATCTCCAGGACCCGGAGGCGTGCAGGTCGGATCATAGCCGACCCTTCACACCCTGGACACGCACTGTTTGCCCCCCTCCCCTCAGGCAGAAGACTTCGGTCCATTCAGACTAAAACCTCCCACTACATGAACAGCTTCTTCCCCTCTGCCATCAGACTGCTGAACACTAAGTGACTTATTAAACTCTTGTGCACTACGTACAGCAGCTCAACCGGACTCATGACAATTATCACTGTTTTCTTTTTGCACTACCGACTGCACTATGTGGAACTCCACAATATCTGCTGCTTGTTAATATATTTAAAAATTGCATAGATTAGTATTACTTATTCATATTCTAGCTTTTATTGCATGCATAGTTTTTTATTTTTATCTTTAGTGCTACTCCATGTTTAATGTTGCAGCATTGCACCGAGACAAATTCCTAGTTTGTGTACTACATGAACAATGGCAATAAATCTCGTTCTGATTCTGATATAAAGCTGGCTGCATATGAATTCTAACCACGTCTCTTAGCTAAATGACTCTTCCATTATTGCTCCCGTTTCCAGTGGGTTAAAACCATGATAAATGCCTCCAGTGCTTACATACCTCTTCTGATTTTTTTTTTTTTCACGTTTAAAGTACTTTAACAAACTCATGTTTCTGTCGGACAGTCATGCTTAACGAGACACTGCGTGCTGACTAGAAAGCTCACGTGGGCGGGGCCCTTCTAAACTCTGCGCAGATGACGGCCACGCGTGTTGTTTGTGTGCGCGCTTGCGGAAGTCATTGTTTCATATATTTTTCTTAATAAATTCATATCTCCTTGGTGTGGCGGTAAAATTTCTGGCAAGGCGGGTCGCCACCGAGAAATGTCCCTGCACACATTAACATAATAATAATAGCATTTTTTTTACCCACGCATTTCATGACCTCAAAGCAGACGGAGCTCTGCGCCCCCCCGTGGGCTCAGGCGTCATTCCCCCGGGGACGGGGGGGGGGGTGGACCCCAAGTTGGGAGACACTGCCCTAGGTGATGGTATTTCTGTTGGGATTGCCTCCAATGGGGGGCGTAATCAGTCCAGGGGAAGACACATTTCATGTCCAAGCATTAGTAGGGCTGGGGAACATCCTGTTGTGGTGTGAGGGGTGGCTCTGTAATGTAAGAAGCTGCTCTGCAATGCGGCTGAGAACAGGAACCAATCCACCAAGTGTGCTCTGAGACTGTTTTTGAGGGTCTCGTTGAATCCCCCCCCCCCCCGGTTTGCCTGTGGGTAGTATAAGGTGGTTTTAATGTGCTTGACGCCCCTTTCTCTCATGAATGTCTCAGAATCCACCGAGGTGAGTTGTGGTCTGTTGTTTATTGGAATGGCATCCGGCCATACCCCAGTGGCCCAAAAGGGAGTTGAGGAACTTGGTGACTACGTCTGTGGTACCCGAGCCGGTGGGCAACACCTCGGGCCATTTTGAGTGAAGGTTATATGCCACTAATAGGAAGCATTGGTGCTGGGGGGTACTATGTAGCTTGCCACATATGTCCAATTGGACGTGTTTCCATGGGGCCGATGGCCACAGTAATGGTTGCAGGGGTGTTGGTGGTGGCCTGCCCGTTTTCCCACTGGACAGGCATGGCATACAGTCCTTCGCCATGTTCTCCACATCCTTATCGATGCCTGGCCACCAGACCGAATCTCTACACCAGGGTGTCCAATCATTTGCCATGGAGGGCCAAGATCCTGCAGGTTTTCTCTTCTACCCAATCTCTTCAGCAGGTGTTTTCACTTATCAGCAATCAGTGGGAAGAAGTTCAGTGAAATCTGCTGTTGAAGGCACTGGTTGGAGGTAAAGCCTACAGGATCTTGGCCCTCCATGGCACATGATTGGACACCCCTGCTCTATACCATTGTTTGACTCTGATGACACCCAGGTGGCCCTCGTGTATCATGGTCAGGATGTGGCCCCTTAGCGCCTCTGGAATCGCCGTGCATTGGCTTCTTGCTACACAGATGTTGTTCCAGAATGACAAATCGTCCTGACTCTGTGGAAGGGTGCCAATTCTCCCAGCACATCGGAAGGCCAGTTCTCACAAATAAAAGTACATTGTCAGGTCAGGGTTGGGTCTTGTTCGGATGCCACATGGAGCTCTTGGAGGGAGAGGTTTTGAATTGGCCCATGCAGCATGTGGATCAGTTTTGACTCCAGGGGGTCTTGATCGCTGTTCGGAGTAGCGTTAGGTGTGGCCCGGGACAAGAGGTCTGCCACTATATTTTCTCTGCCCGTCGTGAACTAGGTGTTAAAGTCATATGCTTGAAGTCTTTCTGTCCACCTGTAGATGCGCAGAGGTTTGTGCCCAGACCCCGACGTCTCCAGCAGTGCCGTGAGGGTTTGTGGTCTGTCCACAGCATGACGTGTCATCCATATAGGTATATGTGCCAGCGAGCACATGCCCAAACGCACGCCAGTGCCTCCCTCTCTCATACTGAGTACTTCTGCTCGGCGGAAGTGAATGACCTCGAGGTGAACGCCACTGGGTGCTCAGTTCTTCGATGCAGTTGCAAGAAAACGTCTCCCACTGACATATTGGAGGTGTTGCACATCACGAACGTGGGGCTTTGTGGGTTGAAGTGGGCGAGCACTGGTGGGGAGGTGAGCTGTTTCTTCAGTTTGCTGATGGCAGAGCACACCAGGGTCCACACCCAGGGTACATCCTGCTTCAGGAGGCCGCATAGTTGTTCTATCGTCTCCGAGTACTGGGGACTGAAACGCCCGTAAAAATTTACCATACCCAAGAAGGATGAGAACTCTACGGGACATGGAGGCTTGGATAGCTGCAGTACCGCCTCGACGTTTGAGTGTAGGGGACTCAGGCCCTCGGCAGACAGGCAGAAACCCACAAACTTGATGGTTGTTGCTCCAAAGACGCATTTCTCCCCATTGAGTGTGAGGCCGTGTCTTGTTAGCACTTCCATAACCTTGTCAAGGCAGGTGTTGTGGGATGCTACTGTTGCGCCATGCACCACAATGTTGTCCAAGTAACCACAACCCCTGGGAGACTGGCGAAGATGGTAGCCATGATCTTTTGGAAATAGCTCGGGGTGGAACTAAGGCCGAAAGGCATGCGGGTGTACCTGAATACTCCTATGAGGGTGATGAAGGCTGTTAGGTTGCAGCTGTCTGGGTGAAGGGGAACCTGTAGGTAGCCTTGGCAGAGGTCCAGTTTGGA